>JAZHRO010000049.1:7562500-8812500 GCA_037157565.1 Thalassia testudinum | reverse complement strand
AATGGTCCTTGGCTTGAAGCCAACTTAGGGTTCCAAAGTCGATCTTATTACTCACAAGATCGAGTACCTGCAAGACAAGAATTATCTTTTCTTTTTTATTTTTTATTTTTATCTTTTTTAATAGCAAGAAATAAAAGACAAATGAAAGCAGACTAAATTGCAAGGAAAGAATTGAAAAGAAATACTTAGCTTAATATATATACATATGTGTGTGTATATATATGTAGTAGATATAGAATAGATATATATAGTTATATGTTATATAGATAGGGTGGAGGTGGAAATGGACATGGAATGTAACACAGTGTCAAGTTGGTCCACGTCTAACAAGATGCAACCAACAAGACTAAGTGCCCTGTCGAGTGTGGAGCGGGTGTGTGTGAGTGTGGGTGGCAGCGCTTGCTTTGCATGGGTATCAGGAAATATTAGCAACTGGTGCGAATGTTCCCACGATACGATGCGCGGTGAAGGGGTGAGTGCACGGGTATGTGGGTAGTAGATGTGAGGTGAATGTGTGTATGGGAGAATGTGGCTATGTGGATATATAAGTATATATGTATATATAACTATATATATATATATGTGTGTATATATATATATATATATATATATGTATCTATATATATATTCTATATATATATATATATATATATATGTATATATAGATATATGTGAGGATGAGAGTGTGTGAATATATATATGTGTGTGTGTGTGTGTGTGTGTGTGTAAGTGTCTGTGAGTGTGAGTGTACGTGTGCGTCTGTTTAGGTGTGAGCGGGTGTGTGTGTGAGTGTGGGCAGCCATTTAAGACGTCTGCGGTGCGGTGGCGTCGTCTGGCAAGAGAGAGAGAGAGAGTTGTGTGCTGGAGTGCGTATGCGCGTAGGTGCGAGGAAACACGCAGCGCATAAGGACTACGCGTGGGATGAAACGTGCGCACTGCAGGAGTGAAGCGCACAGTGCCGAGTGCGGGAGCGTGGGTGGGTGTAGCGGTGACCAGGAGTAGCGGGTCGTGGAGAGGAGAGAGAGAGACTTGCCACCGGATAAGTGAGAAACTTTCCGGTGACTACAATGTCGCGCAAACCGCGTGTGAACAGTATGCACGGGTGCGGGTGACCGGCTGAGGCGGTTTCGACCAGCGAGGGTGTGAAGAAGGGCGAGGACGCGCGCATAACATGTGGAAGGGAGACCCTGAGGTGTGCGGAGGCACGCGGAGGGCCATGGCGAGCGCACGGTGGCTGAAGGTGAGCTTCAGAGCTTGAAGCTCAATAATGGCAAAGGAGAAGAAACTAAAAACAAAAACGAAGCAGAAAAGAAAAATATGCAAATAAAAAAAAACTAGGCAAGAATCCACCACGCCCACCTACTCACGAAGGAGCTGAGCGATGGTGGAGCTCAAGTGGGGGTCTGAGACCACTGTGAACTCTCTCCTGCACACAGTGTACCTCTTCTAAACTTGTGAGAAGTGGTACTGTGTATGGAGAGGGAGAGGGAAGGAGAGTGGCTGGCGGGTGCACGTGGTGTTGTGTGTGTTGTGTGTGTTGTTTGAGGGTTGAGATGGTGTATCTGAGGGTGGAGATGGTGTATTTGAGGGTGGAGACCGGCCCTTGGGTATGGAAGGGTGCATGCTCTTTTATAGAAGGGCTGCACGCCTCTCCCCATACTGCTGGCATGAGGAGAGGCGAGAAAACGTGCACAGCACCATGCCCTGCCGCATGGAAAATAAAAAAATGTGAATGGTGAAATTGCAATGCAACACACAATGAAGATGTTAATTATAGAAGTAGATTGAATGGCCATTTATTCTCACTCTCTTCCCCTCTTTATAAATGCATGTAAGTATATATTTACAAATGCAAGTATGGCTACATAAGATGCATGGGTAATGTTAGGAAATAACATAAGATGGCATATTTATTGGCGTAACTTGCTGTGTAATCACCCCCTCTCCTCTCTAGGGTTTTTCCTTTTCCACTTTTCTCTTTCCCACGGGATCAAATCCACTATGATATCATGTAGAGATTTTTTGTGAGAGAAATAATTCTTGTTATTATTCAAAATAGAAGCCCTAACCCTCTTTATATAGAGAGGCTAAGGGGCATACATGGAAACTCACTAAATAACTAAAAATAGTAAATACTAATCAAATAACTAATTCTGATTTATTTAGAGAGGCTAAGGGGCATACATGGAAACTCACTAAATACCTACAAATAGTAAATACTAATCAAATAACTAATTCTGATTTATTTCCTAATAGTAACATCCACATTTTTCGTCGTTAACATTAATGGTGTTGGAGGAATATTCCCTTCTAACTAACGAAAAGTTAATCTTAGGGTATAAGTATGTGTGTTTAATAGGTTTGCAGAGGTGTAGATGTATATACAAAGTATTTAGGGGCACCAATGTAATTAGACATGATTGTAGGAATATGGATGTAAATATCTATTCTTTTTAAGATTACAATTAATATGACTACAAAACTACAATTCAAAGAATGAGGCTATAAGCATAAGATTTTCTTTATGCCCGAAGCTAGTTGTGCGGCTAAGAGAGAAACCTTGTAGATTCAAGCCCTTGATAATTCATAGATCCAATATTCCGTGTCATCTATTATGAAATAGGTTACTAAAAATATCATATAATTAGTCGTGATAGCTCATAGTCAAAATGTTATTGTAGGTTGATTTAATCGTAAAAAGAAAAAAAATAGGTAAAGGGATTGTATTTAAATGGAGAAAAATAATGCAATAATGATGAACTTTTAGACCCTATTTGCTTGAGGGATTTATGTTAGTAGGATATTATAGGGATGGGATGAAAGTTATCCCATTTCATCATATTATATGTCAACATTTATTAAAATATATACTCTTAATTTATTCCACTATATCACCTTACTATAAATATATATCAAAACATATCAATTTCAACATAATATATCTACTAATATATACTCACTACATCACATCAATCAGTCCTACTCTCATATCATAATATTAATTAACAACTAATATCATATCAATATATTAATAATTTCTATCCTTTCATTTATTCTACTATCAAATATAACATTCTATTTAACTTATCTCACCACAATAAGGATATAAGGTTCATTAAATTCGATCTAAACCTCATCCAACCTAACCTGAAAAGAATAAGTAAAATCTGACCTGAACCTAATTAAATTTAGATATAGATTTTATCCAAACATATCCAACCAAGTTTGAATATGGGTATGGGCATAAATCTATATCTAATTATCCGACCTGAATACATGAATAAAATTTCTTTTTACCCGAGATATATAAGTCTCACTTTAAGTCTCTTATTCCCCTAATCGTAATTTTTCTTATGATTTCATCCATGATTTTAAAGGTTTGGAGTGCTTTTGAAACTTTTATTGAACATATATTTTGGGGATAGGGATTTTTTACTTAAAATGCACTTGTATTTTATTTTTATTTATATTTTTTATTTTTTATTTTTGAAGGACTCGTTTTGTAATAATTTCAATAGAAATTAATAATATTAAAGTAGCCCAAACCTTTATATTTCGAACTTGTTAAAAATAAATAAATAATTAATCATGTTATAGATATTTTCTTATTTGACTTTAATTTGATCATGATTTAAATGTAAGAAAAATTTATAAATGAATACTGGAGTGATAAATAGATATTTGATAAGGAAATATATATGAGTATAAATTTAAATTTTTATATTTGATAAATAAATAGATAGAATATAAATATAATTTTAATTAAATCAGATTCATTTACATCCTTAACGACAGCTTATCGTGCAAATAGAATTTATTTTTGATTAAATTTATTTATTTTTATTTGGTAAGACTCCCGTTTATGCGTAACCAATACCTACCACAGTTGCGTTGTGCGGCGGGTCCCGCCTACGCCTGGGGGAGTGGGTGGGGAATAGCGTGCGGATCCTTACGAACGAGAGTACGTCCATTCTTTTCCGTGAATGCGTGGCGGAGCGAGGCCCTATTTTCCACCACAGGCTGAGTGACACAAAACACGCACAGAGAGCAGAAGAGATCTTTTGTAAGTCGTTAATTACCGCTCCCTCTGTTCTTCGGCGGTGTCCCCCATTCTCTCTCGCTCAAAGAGAAGGGAGAAGAAGAGAAGGGAAGAGCTCCGAGTGAGTAAGAGAAAGTGAGAGGGAATTGGTGGGGGGATGGCGACATCCATATGCTGCGGCAGCGGGAGGATCGCCTTCCCTCAACCCCAAAACCCTAACAACAGCAGCAACAGATCAGGTCAGTTACCAATCTAGTGAATATATACTATGCCTCAACTTCGTTCCGATTCCTGACTCTGATGATGTTCTCTTGTTTATGATTGCTCGCTTCTGTAATTCATCTCCCTCTTCGCCTTGATCGACAACATACTTTCCTTTCGATTTCCATTCTGTTGATCTCCTTGCGGTTTCCGGACGTCGACTGTTCGTCGGCAGCTGCTCGTTTTTTTTTAATGTTTCCCCTTCTTTGCTTAAGGGTTCGGATCTTACTCCATTCAAACCTAAAGAAAAAACTATGAAGAGAATTACAAGGTGCTATAGGCAATTGAACTCTTCAGTTTGTAGATTCATAGTTCATCTTAAAAAGTAAAGCTTCTGGTTCATACCCAATACAAGATGTACGATTTTGCTTAGGTAAGATGCTAAATGCTTCTTTACGTTGAATCGTTGTATAGGCTAGGCTCTTAATTAGTCCTTGCTGCTTTTGTTACAAGATACCCCCACTCTGTTCAATAATCACCCGTTCGGACGAATATTAAACTAATTAATCTCCATGACCAAATATGCTGTTGGGCGTTGACATATGGTTCTAGGGGACGGTTCTCAGTGCTCAAGATTGGTTCGAGCCAACTGCCACTGAGATTTCCACACTTGGACATAGGATCTAGATGCATGGCGGGAGCTGATGGAAAATGTTCAAGCAAAATACCATAGTTCCCTCTTTCTTCCTACTTGTTGGTGTGAACTTGAATGTACTGTGGTTGTTTGTACAAGGGTGAATGCCTAGAGGCACTGTGGAGAACAAATCTCTAGAATTGGTTTAGTTTGATCCCCCTTCCTAGGTGTCTGGAGGGTCTTTTTTATATTATTCTCTTGGTGGACCACAAGGTGGGAAAGATGATCCATTATTTTTTTTCTTTTTTTGAAAAGAGGAAGGATGACTATCCATATGATAATCACCCAGAGTTTAATTCATCAAAAGGCAAAAATGGCAACAGTTACAAGATTGTTACAAGGAAGATTCTCATAAATGAATAAGTGATGAGATATTAAAAGTAAACTTCTCAATGTAAGGAATCTGCCCCTTGAAGAGGGTGGCATTCCTTCCCAACTAGATTCTCCAAACTACAGCTAACACCTTTGCCTTCTTTTTTGATCTGAAAACATTGTGCCCCGCATCCAATCTTCCACGCCTAAAGGAACTCCAAAATTGCAGTTGATTTGAGGGATCAATCCACTCAAAATCAATCTTCGACCAAATATAATAAGTAAAAGTGCAAGAAAGGAATAGATGGTCAATGTCTTTGTCCCCCGACTTGCACAATGGGCAAATCCTGTCTGCCTTTGGCATCCATCTACCCCTCCATACCCTTGTCATAAGTTGCCCTTTCCGCATCAACTAAGCAAAAATCTTAATCTTTAGTGGAAAATCTCTAGGCCAAATAAGTCTGCAATCTTTGAGAAAATCAATATCTGCTACATTTTCAACACTTCGCAATTTGGAGCAGGCCTCTCTAACTAAAAACTCCCCTCCGTCCCAGAGCCATGCATGCACTCCTCCTTTAGGTGCCAAACCATTAAGCTGTTGTAATAAAGCCTAAAAATCCTTCAATCGTTGTTGAGAAAGATTCCCTAAAAAAGTTGGGCACCAAGAACCATCACAACAATCATTCACTGTAACCTCTCTGTCTGTGGCCAATGCAGAGAGTCTGGGGAACCTCACACAAAGCAGTCAATCTTCCATCTAATCATCTCTCCAAAAATGGAATGCATCTCTCGCACCCACCAAGGGAGAAAAGAAGCATCTAATCTTCGGTGCTATCATTGCTAGGCCCTTGAAAAAGTGAGATATGCCTCTCGTAGGTGATCCAACAACTCCCAGTTTAGCAGAGGTCCATAGCATGCTTCAAACAACGTTGCAAATAGGTCCTGTCTATGTTGCATTATTCTGTTGATCCGTTTGGAAAGGAGTCTGTTATTGAATGTGCCTACATCTTGGATTCCTAGACCCCCTTCCTTGAAAGGCTTATAAACTTCCTCCCAAGTCATCGACCTGGCACCCGATCTGGCCTCTTAGAATAAAGAGCTCGACTCAAGAACAATTACAAAGAAGCACAAGAATTTTTGACCCAGTTTTACTTAATAGGTGTACATTCAAGGCTATGCTCCCGAAATTCTACTAGAATTGAAATTACAAGCGCTCTACTTCTTTTCTCTCAAATTGCGTCCTCGCAAAAGTTAACCTCACTCAACTATTTATAGAAGAGATTAGACAAGAGGTGGAGATCGTGGGGAGTTCCCCACGATCTCACGATTTGGCAATAAATAACGTTTGACTACGATGGTTACTATCATAAATTGTCATTAACTTGGACACCTTGGCTATCATCAAAATACGTTTTCATTACTGTTATAACGTATTGCAATGGTCGACAGCCTTTATTTGAGACATGCCAAGCTGGGCGAATTGAAGCTTCATCGAGTCAGCCTCGGCAGTTAGGCCCACATAGGCAGATTTGGCCTCCGGCAGTTAGCCAGATATTCCTACCAGGTCTGACACTTGATCGGATCTAGTACTTGCTTTTCAACAAATCCCCGTGCTTCCATGGGTGATTATGTCCTGATCCTCGGATAGTCGGGTTCGACCGATTCTCTAGGTAATCGGATCCTTGTTGGCCTTAAGATGTTAGGAATATTTTGTCCCTCATCCATTGCCCCCGCTCTCTTTGCTTGTGTAAAATAGCACAGAGTAGTAATTCTCAAAAAATTTCGTGTTGTATGCCCTCAATAATTGGTCGTGCTTTTAGCGGGCCAATAATTTTGAGAAAACACAAAATAAAATAGATATGGTGGTATTGACACTCAGGCGAGCAAAGCACCATGAGAAGCGTTGTTGAATGTTCAGCCGGGCAAGGCACCTCAACAAGGCGTTGCCATATATGTATATAGAAACAGGCCTGTCGCCGCTATATATTTTAGAGAATTAGACGGAGTGCCCGCCTAAACTTCTAGATAGCCAGTGAAAGCTGTCTTCCCACGTATCGTTGTAATGCGATGAAAGCATCACGTCCACGGTGGTGGTCGATCACTGCGGGAATTTTGTCTTTATCTGCTAAAAGGACAATCATTAAATGCCGTCCTGACAAGGACATTAAATGTGGCGATCATGCAGATTTGCCGCCTGATATTTCGGTAATGATTACCTGGAATGGCATTACGGCGTAATGATTGCGTAGGCATTAAATGCGCATAATGATAATTGCGCTTGTTTCGAATTTGACAGGATCTTTCGAAATTCGCCCCCTGTATCATGGGTTTTGTTTTCGAAATCCACAACCCGCAAAGGGAGTTTTTCCTGTCGGGGGTTATAAATAAGGAGGTGGGGCAAAGTAAATGCCCTACTTACTCCCTTTTATTGCCGCAACTTTCATCTCGTGGGCTCGCATCTGCTCCTTCTCTGGTGATCCGTGAGAAGCTTTCTTCGCTAGAAGCCACCGCCTCTGGAGGAGTAGCAGCTGCTTGAAGATGTCTAGCCTCGCAAGGCAAGGGTAAGTCTGGCTCTTCCTCAGTGGGGCTTGCACCTGAGACGAGTGACTTGTATAATTTTAGTTTCGACTTTCGTAATAGGTCTACCATTAAGGAATTCTTGGTGGCACATGCACTCGATGGAGTCCAATTCCATCCCTGCGGGTTCGTGACCCGCCTATGTTCCGATGGGGAGATGGACATGTTTATCATCTGTAAATATGGTATAGAGAATGGCTTACGGGTGCCTTTAAACCATTTTTTGACCTCCTTTCTTTGCTACTATAACTTTGCCCCCTCTCAGCTTAGCCTAAACTGCGGGCCCGTTCTAAATGCCTTCATCGTAATCTGTTTCCACCTGGGTAGTGTTCCCCAGGTGGGTTTATTCCGCCTAATTTTTAGGCTCATGCCCCATAAGGTGTAAAGCAGTAAGTCTTCTTCTAGTACATATATCTTGTATAGCCGGCATACTAAATATAGGATCGTCGACCTGCCGAGCAGCTTGAAAGGGTAGGACCACCACTTTTTCTTTATTCACAATACAGAGAAGTTAGAAGTCCCATATAAATGGCAAGGCTTGCCTGGGAAAGACCTACCGCTTGGTTCCAATGATGTTGGTTCGTCTGCTCGTGCGGAAGCGGAAAGAATAATGAATTTTGGGCCACTTGCTCTGTTAGAATTAAGGTGGAAGGATGTTTGGGTAGCATTGATGTGGGTTGCAGATTCTTACCTCACACCTTGTAAGTTTGGGGGAAATAGATTTAAATCGTTCTATTCCTTGTTATATTTAACTAACTTTAAGAATGGCTTCTGCAGCTTTTGGCCGTTTTGCCCACCCAAAAACCCCTAGGAGGCGAGTTGGATCTTCTTCTCAAGCTAGGGAGAAGGACCAGGCGAAGGGCAATCAGGCTACAACCCCTTGGGAGGAGGGAAAGAAAGAGCCTTTTGTTCGGGAGGGTCCCTCATCAGCACCCTTTCCTACCGTGCCAAAGTTAATCCAGAAAAAATCTTACATCAAATCCGAGAGTTGCCTCTCTACCTTTCAAGGGAGCATAAAAAGAGATAGGAAGTAGGTTAGAATCAAAGAAAGAACAACTTTGATCATAACCAACTTGCCACCTCTAGATAATATTTTGGAGGCTCACCCACTAAGCCTCTTCTCTATTCTCTCGACCAAAGGACACCAATCACAAACATAAATGTGTCCATGAGATAACGGGAGACCCAAATAAGAAAGCGATAAGGAACCAACCATGGTGCGTAAAGTTGTATCACATGCCAATGCCTCATTCGTGGACATCTACATAGGAACAAAAGTTGACTTAGCATAATTGATCTGCAACCTTGAAGTCTCTCCAAACATCTTCAATAGGATGTGCAACCTCCTTGCCTCAACCACAGATCCCTCCATAAAAAATAATGTGTCATCAGCATATTGCAATATCGGGATTTGAGTGTGTGTCACTATCATCAAACCATTAAACATACCTTCTGCACAAGCTCTAGATGTGGCCCTTGCCAATGCATCAACCGCTAAGACAAAGAGCATCGGTACCAAGGGGCAACCCTACTTAGCCCCTCTCCTTGGTTGCACCCAACCACCAGCAAGATTGCCATTAACCAGAATAGAAAACGAGATAGTAGTGATACAACGCTTCATCCAGTCAATCGAGACTTGGGGGAATCCTCTTTTCGGCAATGAAGCCTAAAGAAAAGATCATTGTACCGAATCATATGCTTTGCTGAAGTTCACCTTTCACAAAAATGCCGTCCTCTTCTAATGTGCCCACCAAGCTAGCATTTTAAAAGCCATAACAAACCATTAAGAATACTTCTTCCTGGGACAAAGGCTGTTTGTGCCGACGAAATAATATCTAGTAGCAACTCTATGAAGCCTATTAGCTAATGCTTAGCCACAATAAGATACATTGCATTGGAGAGCGCTATCATTCTAAAATCTTCAATAGCCTCTGCACCATCTCTCTTAGACAATAAAAACATGAAGAATTTATTCAACTTGTTGAACCCCCTATTACCCTTCTCAAAATTTGCCATCACCTACATAACATCTGTTTAAACCATTAGCCAAAGAAAATAGGAAAACCATCTGGTCCTGTGTAGCCGTTTGCATTCAAGCCCCACAAGGCACGTCTTACCTCATCCCATGAAAATAGTGCTGTAAGCATAGCGGCTTTCTCATCCGAAATTCTCTGTGCATCCCCATCCGTCTCCTTCCCTAGAACCTCCTGTAGTAATCAATTGCGGCCTTGCCCACATCCCTTTTATCAGAGAAAGTTGTTCCATTCACCACAAACTTGTCAACCCAGTTCCTTCTCCTGCTAAAAGCCATAAGGTGGAAGTAACGGGTGTTAGAATCCTCCTCCTTTAACCACTACTATCTGGATCTCACCTTCCAATCCACTTCTGCTTTTTAATCTTCCTCCTGAACGACAAACATATGCGCAACTCTCCTCTGCAAGTCCTCAACAGAAAGTTCATCCCCATCCTCTAGTCTATCCAACCTTGCAATCTCCACTAATGCCTCAAACTTCCTCCTGGCCCTCCCTTCCTTAATCTCCCTCTTATAACTCCTTAGAAATAGCCTCAACTCCTTCAACTTGTATTCCAATCTTGCTATCGCTGACCCCTCAACTTGGAATAACTACCATTTCTCTTCCACCGCCTACCTAAAGCCTTCCTCCAATAAACATGACTTGTTAAGTTTGAAATAGGTCCCAAATGCTCTATATTCATTCATCCTCCAATAAATAAGTGTGTGATCAGAAAATGACCCATATAGGGGAGTGACATCATCCAAAGGAAAAGCTTTTGCAACTCCCCACCGCAAAGGAATTTGTTGAGCCTATATTTCAAGCCACAGGAGCTCCTCTACGTGTATCTGTAAGACGTCGGGACCATATCCATGAGTCCTTGCAAAGCAATGAAATCCACAAACTCTTTCGAACCTTAATCCTTCCTCTATCATCAGTCCTGTCATCCACTCGTAGTGTAACATTGAAATCTCACCCAATCAGCCAAGGAACACCATGAAATTTTTCCCCAACCTAAGACAAATCCTCCCACAACTGCAAGCATGCTGCATCATCAACAGGTCCATACACCGTGGAGATAACCAATTTGAATCCATCCATCTTCCTAGTCAATTTCACCGAGAGCACGTGCGAACCTGTCAAGGATTCTTCAATGTCAAACATATCATCTCTCCATCTAAGCAGGATTCCCCTTGAGCGTCCAATAACGTTGACTGCAAGGAAGTTCTTCATGTATCTGCCTCCTATCTCCCTCCAAATTCTCTGTTCACATAGCTCTGGCCTCCAAGTGTGGAGGTAGCCCTTAAAGACCACCCTTCTAGTTGGGTCATCCAGATCCCTTATATTCTAAGAGAGAACTCTAATCATGGGGAGAAGACTAAAACACCCCCCCCCAGATTGTCAGAATCCCATTTTCTCCACCACTAACTCCACCTCACTATCCTCCTGCATACCCCTTACGCTATCATCAATCTTTAAACCCCCTGCACCTCCACACATCTCCCCTCCTCTTGCTTGCGACCCATCACCTCCATCTCTGCATGGTCTCTCCCCTCTACATGACTAGGATTGTGCTAGCACCCCATCTCTCCTTTGAGGCGGTTGAGATATACGCTCTAGCTTCAGAACTTTGCCATCCTCCGGAACATCACATGTTGCCGCTGCAACTTCAGAGAATCCCCCCATAGTGGCACCGAACGGAGCCACAACTTGACCGAAGAAGTGTAGCTTCTTTGCCACCTCTGTTAATCGGGGTGATTCTGTCTCCTCTTCTTCCACCTCTTCCATACTGCCTAGCATAGGGTATTGTAGACTCTACTTTGAAGGGCTCCGCGAAGGAACTACGCAGTATGAAGGGGCATTCGAGCCCGATTCGACCCTCAAGATGTTCCTGAACGAATCAAGGTATGCCCTAATAGTTGGATCTACATATGTTGATTTGGATCCGCAGTGGGTTGCCACTGCCTTAAAACGAGGAACTGCATTATTACCTCTTGTGCAAAAGGAAGGTTCTTCCTTCACGTGAAGAGCAGCATTGCCTTCAGCATCACCATCAATAACACTTTCCTTTCCCGAACAAGAGGCAACCCCTTTAGCTTCTTTAGCCGTAGCGGTTGTTCCTTTCAAAACATGTGCCTTGAAATCCATCCTGTGGTTATCGCTGCAAGTCTTGGGCTTCCACGTTCGGTGCATCGGTGCAATTGGCCGCTGAGCCTCCATCTGTGGTTGACAACTTGCTCCCTCCACCAAGGCTTGAGCATGTGATTGTGTCGCCCCTACCTTCAATCCTTCACCAACGATCCAAGAAACAATCCATGCCGCCCCTTGAAGGTGCAAGACCACCTTGTTTGGCGTGACACATCCAACCTTGATCTCCACCAACATTGTTATCGCCGTGACATCGCCTTCCTCGAGATCAAGTCCTTGACACGCCCTCAACCTCGCAAAAGGAGCAATCACCGCCTCCACAATCCCCCTCGATCTTAGATGTAGAGGAATCCCTACAAGCCTAAGGGCCACAACAGGCCTTTGTGGTTGACACTCCTCTTGTGCCCCCATCATGATCGCAGGGGAGGCACCATTGCATCATAGCCGAACCCACCTTCACCTCCTTGAAGCACATTGCATTCCTCTCATCCAACAACAATCCACTCACTAACACCTTCCCTGTTCCAAAAGAAGCCACCTTGATGGGTCTCGCTGGATTCCATTGCCTAACTAGAACCTCCAACTCACCCAACATCATATTGCCCTCCAATACCACCCCTACAAGAGCAGTCTCCAGGATATCATCCCACATCCACCTCCGACAATGGCACATCCACCTCAAGAAGTGGAGCACCAGACGATCGGGGAGGAGGCAGGGAATCCAACTCCACCGCACGTCCTCGCCAACATCTCGAGCAACGATAACCCCCCCCCCCCCCCCCCACACACACACACACACCCAGACACTGCACTAGATCTCTACAGTCTCTTGCCCAATGGCCTCTTCCTCGGCACTTGAAGCAAACGACGTCGCTCTTTTGCAAAGAACTCCTGCAACTCACGACCACTGACCACCCTTCCTCCCCTCTACCTCCTCCCTTCATCTCTCCCGTCATTGGTCTACTCAATCTATTATATATTTGCATGCAAGTTCTTGGAGTTCAAGGGGGATGTGCTGCTGCACATGGCAATAGAAGTGGTTGATGAGATCTACTGATGATATCCATTGCTTTGTGCTTCGTTCTTCAAGGTTGACAGGATCAATCTTCTACTTGTGCCATTGCATTCCGAGGAAACTGTTGGCTTTTCATTGTCCAAGTCTGAATTTCTGTGTCGGCTGAATCCTTGGCACACCCTGCTATATTCTATGTTTGGATTGGAACTCTGTCCAAATCCTAGCCTGAGGCTGGTTTCAGCTCTGGCCTTTTATTCTTGTATTGGTCTTGGATACAGGTCTGAATCCTTTTGAAGAGTCCTGACCTTAATGTCCGACTTTTTTAGGGAAGGGGCTGGAGCCTGACCCCTATAACAGGGAGCTACCTACTCTAGTTACTTGGCCAACCAATTAGTTTAGGAAGCTGATTTCTGCTACACTGGATAAAATCTTAACTTAAACAGGCCCAGCATTTCTTTCTTTTGCTACTGCAAAACTCACTTGACCTGTTTTTATCGATGGTGTTAAGGCTAAAATTTCCTTTAGATTAATGATTTTCTTGTCTTTGGCTATTGGGTTACTTGTTTTTTGAGTAATGTTCAGGAATAATCTTTCTGCTAGATTGATGATTTTATTGTCCTTAGGCTCCATAGGATCTTCAGCTTCCTGTTATACCCTTTGTCCTTAATGTCAATACCTGGTTTGGACCTCGATTTTCAGAATGGGAGGTTGCCTTGGAAGTATTATGAATCTACGATGAATCTTATGTAGCATGCAGTTTTTAATAAGTGATTAAATTGTTTGACATATTGGGTCACAGGTCACCCAAGGTGTTTAGACCCTCCAATTGTTACAACCAGGCATGTACCATCATTTTTTCTTTAGATGTGGCAAACACAACTTTGTTCCTCAGATAGTTTATGCCTTTTGATTAATTCATTCACGCAATATTTCTTTATAAGAGCACCATGGAATTCATAAAATTCATAAGTTATTGAGATAGGAATATATTACTTCCTTCTCCTTAAATCTTTTTCTAGATTTTAAGAACCTTTATTGTTTTTCATTATTTTTCCTTGAAAACCTACCACCTGATTTTACAAAGTTCTTTCTCCTCAAAGTTGCCTCAATTTCATTTCTATGTACTATATGGTTTTTTTCTTTTTAAGGGAAAGTCAAGGAAATCTCCATGTTCGATGTGGGATGAAGAAAAAGACAAAGGGGGTGGGGGGTCAAAAGCGGATTGGGAAGAGGGAAAAAAGTCAAATTAGGATATAAAAGATAAACTAGGAAATGTCGCTCGAGGACCTTTGGCAATCTTTTTCGAAAAGGAAGTTTGTAAGCCAAGTTGGGTTTGAAACCTTTATAAATCCTTTCCTTCCTCTCAATGTATTGTTTTTTTTTTTAATTTATTTAGAGTTGACCTTTCACAAAGAAAAAGAAACTCATTTCAAAGAATTGTCAAAGACGTAGACTCAAACTTATTGTTGATTTTCTTACATATAGGATTATTAGTTAAAAACTTTCTTTAATAGAGGGTGAGGGATGGGGGTGTGTGTAAATGCTAAGCCTTGATACACGTCTAGGGAAATTAGGGATTCTTTGAATAATGCTATAAATCATCATCTGAGATCCTCAATATGGTGACTTGCAGAGGATTGTTGGGATACATGGTTGGAACCTAAAATAATCAAACTTTGAAATCGTAAATGACATCTAGATATTTTTGATGCCATATATCTTTTGAGAGTAAAATAATGAAATTGGAAAAGAAAATATTAGGAAAGGAACTTCTTCTGGACCTGATAATGCCATGGAGAATTGAAGATAAAATTGTGAGCCTGATGGGAAGCTTCTTTTGGACCAACTATGGAGTGAGAGGGAAGGAGGCGAAACTAGTGGCTTGGAGTGAGGTGTGCAAGCCTATTAGGGAAGGAGGACTGGGAGTTAGAGAGGCGGGGAGAATGAATGGCAGCCTCCTGACGAAGTGGATTGCGAGGCTGCTTGGAGGAGAGGTCTATCTGGTGGGGAGGGTCCTATGCTCTTGCTATAGGGGACCACCGAACTGGGATGTTCTCGCGTCTCCCCTTAGAGGAGCTTCCCACTTAGAAGTTTGTCTGTGGTAGCGCCAAAGGTTCAATCTTTTTTTACCCTAATGCTTGGGTCAGGCAAGGCCTTCGGGTTCTGGACGGATGACTGGACGGGCTTGGAGTTCTGGCAAAGCGCTTCCCCAGACTTGCGGTGCTGGCGGTTGATAGAATAGCTTTGGTGGTGGAGGTTTGGGACGGCACGTGGTGTCCCACTTTCTTAGGCAATCTGTCAGACCAGAGGCTTGGGGAGATACAGGTATTGCTGCAAGAGCTATAAGGGATTCAGCCAGAGGATGTTGTGGACTATTTTGGGTGGGAGGAAGGGGATTTTTCCGTGCAGGGTGCTTATAGAAGGCTTGGTGGTTTGGGCACGTTGGGGGATGTTAACTTGGCTAGAGACTGCAGGCAGCTCTGGGAGGCTTTTTGCCTGCTGAAGGTGAAAGTGTTCGTTTGGCTCCTCAGGAGAGGGAGACTAATGACCAAGAAGTGAAGGGCATGGTGGGTCCCAGATGCGGAGAGGTCTTGCCCGTTGTGTGGTCAGGAGGAAGAAGACATCGATCATTTATTCTTTGCATGTTCGGTGGTGACACGTGTCTGGGAGCAGATAGGGGATCGGTGGTGGGCCAACGACTTTTTTACTAGTTTTTGGTGGTCTTTCAGATGTGGTAGGGTTGACGTTGAATGCAATGTGTTTCGATCGAGGAGAGAATGGGCTCGATTGCTGGTAATTTTTTGGGATATTTGGCTTGGCTGGAATGCTATTGTGTTTAGGGGATACTACCCATATGTGGAGAATTTTGTTGGGTCTACTATGTCTTTTATTTCGAGGTGGAGCTCTTGCGTATGATGTGAGCATTGTAATTTTTTGGCTATTTAATACATTTCTGGGTGGTATCTAAAGGATTACCACACTTTTCCCTCTTAAAAAAAATATTGGGAAAGGAACTGAATGAAAAATGATTACAAAAAACACAAAGAAGTTTATGTATTTTAGGATTATGCTTACTCCATGTAAGAAGGAATCCGGGAAACCCCTAAGGCGTGTTTGTTTCGCAGGAAGTAAAGAAGGAATGGATTCAAAAGTTCCTCTCCGATTCCATTCCCACATTTGGATGGACAAAAAAGGATAGGATTAATCATTCTCACCCACCTTTCATTCCCTCAACAAGGGGATTACCCAATACTGAGTACCCTCCTTGGAATCCCCAATCCAATCCCCAAGTAATCATCCCTCCCCACCTCGCCACCATAATAAGTAATTGTAACCCCCTATCCTCCTTCCTCCCCATCTCACTGCCATTACTCATCGTCATCTTCAAACTTTAACTTATATTTGCGCATATATCTATGCATGCCATTGCAGTAGAGGTGTTGATGCTAATCGACTGCGGGGGTTCAACCAACTTCACAGGCAACCTTGGCAGCAATTGCATGTGGCTCTCCAATCGCTACTTCACTTGCGGCATCCCTTCCTTTGTCTCGAAGCCCCACGTGTTCTCACAACCACAAGAGCGCACCCTCCGCTCCTTCCCCATGACCTCCTAGCCATCGCTCCTGTTATTCCCTCCCCCTTCCCCCCTCCCCTCCTAAATCCCACTACTACCTTTGCCTCTTCTCCACATATGACATCTACGACTCCAAACTTGATCATCGTATTTTGGTCTGAAAATTATTTTAGTTGTAAAACAAGACTTATAATTGTTAGAAAAAAAGAAAATAAGGTGCATATATAGATATATGTTATGTGGAGAATGTGTTTTCTAACAAGGAAACTAATATTGTGAATGTTATTAGATTAAGTTGATAATCGTATTTTGGTCTGGTAAATTAATAATGTTTATTTCTTATTATTAGATTAAGTTGTAAATAACTTAATTTTTTTGTTAAAATTAACAATTATCATAATTTTTTAAATGTATTGTGTCAAATATGCAAAAAAGTTTCGATTCCATTCATGTTGATAACTAATTCTACCAAACCACCGAAAAGAATTGGATCCATCTTTAATGATTCCATTTATACCTTAACCCAAACAAGAGATAGAATCAACCACTCCTTTCCATTTCTTAACACATTCCATTTTATATTTGATTCCATTTCATCCTCATTCCTTTCCAGTGAAACAAACGTGCCCCTAAGGTTCTTGCTTCACTCTTTTAAAGCTAATAAATTAAAGTAACACAGGTACAACAGTATAGTGGGGGGTGGGGAGGTAGAGTGGAAAGTGACTGAGGGGGTTGAACATTGGATGGCAGGAGTCGTGATACTTGGCAGCAGGTGGTGGATTGTAGTGGGAGAAGAGTAGCCTCACACATGGGGAAGTGGTCCCCTGTGAGACCTGTGGTGGCAAGGAAGTGAGCTGCTTGATGTGGCAATGTGTGCTTTCACCATCGGGGTGGGGGTATTTCACGTGCCAATATTGGGACTGCATATGATGTATTGCAGATGGTGGTCTTTGCCATCAGATGTTCTCTTGTCTCTTTGAGAGAAGGGTGTGGATTCCTTCATTTGAATTTTGGGACTGTCCGAACGATTGATATGACAACTTATATTTGGTGTAGTTCATAAATTATTTTTGAGAAGTGTAGTTCATAAATTATTATATTTGCTCTTTTGGAGCCAAGGTGGGCACTGGGCACTGGGCACGATTCCTTGCATCTTAAAATATGTTTAAGAATTCTTGTTGCTAACCCCACTTAATAGTTAAAAGATGGGGTTGCTTTTGTTGTGGGCTTGGTTCAAGTCTAGTGCTCATGAAGATTTGGAGTCTGAATATTTCTGATTGCTTTATGTCCAAACAAAGTCATTTCCTGGTTTGTGGTATTCTTGAATGCTCAGGTGTAATGTATTTTGGTGGGAATAAATTTTGCTTACATAAAGGATCTGCTTTTAGCGTACACACCTTAGATGCCAAGATAGTTTGGAGGCTGCAGCATCTTTCAAGGTGTAAAAGTTGCTACTTGCATTTTATGGATGGTGAATGCCTTCTAAGATCCTATGCAATGTTAACACCGAGTTCTATTGTTTCCTTTCTTTTCGAAAAAAGAAAAGAGAAGAGAAAAAAGTGACTGAGAGGAAAGTGTTCAAAAGACAAAACACCGAGTTCTATTTTTACCAATCAAACAATGAGTTCTAATTTTTATCAACCATTGCCAACTGTGAGATCTATTTTATCAATCATCCCTGTGCAGGAGATAGACTGGGACATTGTAGATCACAAGGCATAAGTGTTCTTGCGTCAATATCAGCTGCAGCCTCTGGCAAGGGCGGTGGCTTGTTGGAGAAACCTTTGATTGAGAAAAATGTTCCAGGTCGTGAATCTGAATTTGATTTGAGGTAAGGAACCATTTAAAATAGATTGCGGATTTAAGTATTTGAAAATCAAAATATTCTTTTTTTTTTCAGAAGAATCAACTCTTCATGTATCAAAATAGAATGTTTATGTTATGTGATTATGTGTAGATGTCGGTGGTGTTAGGAGGAGGATCTGATGTCCCTGTAATTGGCTTTGCCTATTCCTCATCTATATCCACGTGGGTTTCTTATCTATTTGTTATATGATAAGATGTTATGTGATAAGTGTAGATGTGACCTATGGGTATAGGCATCTACCATTCATCTCTTTTTGGTTGTTTTGCACCATATTTTGATCTTCTTCGCTCTGGAATTCCTGGAAAATCTTTGACTCCCCGAATTCAATGGAGTTACACAACTACCTCTGAGTGAAATGGATGTTCCTGCAAATTATGACTTACGTCGGGAATGTAAACAAATGTAACTTGTTTTCTCAAGCATACTTCGGCTATCTTATGTGGATGAATCATGTTTTTGTTTGGTGTTCTCGTTGGAACATGTGAGCTTACTCCTTGCTTCTGAGGACATCAATGCGAAGCTCGAGTACGGTACATTTGCCTTTTTTCTCTTCTATTATGTGGAATCAATTGACTGGAGGTGGGCATCACTCTTTCCTTTATCCTTCTTCCCTATACCTCTAGCCTAACCCCCTGAAGCTCCTGTGGATGTCCATGCTTCATATTATCCAAAAATCATGGTAGTTTAGCGCCCTACTTGTCAATATTAGTGATCTTTAAACTCCAGAGTAGTCTTTAAATCTCAGTCACCATTCTATTGAACTTCATAGCATGCTTACTGCCACCTTTAGGTCTGTTGCTTTGCTTCATACATGCTTCTTTGAGCTCAACCATCTTAACTAACATAAGTTCACACACTTGCATTGGGATGTCATTTTGACTGGAGGAATGTATGAGAATTGTGTTATTACAGCAGCGGGAGGAGATGTAAAGGCAGATTAGATCTGATCAAGTTCCAGAGACTCTTTCAAACTTAGGTTCCAAACACCCTACCTTCTTAGTTTGTAGAGTTAAGAAAGTGATCTTTGCCTAGCTCCTTTTAGAGAGGAAATCAAATAAAAGGAAGCAAATCTTTGCAATAAAGGCCGTCAAGTGGATAGAATGGAAAGCCATGCAATAGGGTTTTTCGCTACATGGAACTGGCTAAACAGTTCATGGTGGTTGGAGGAAGAGCCTAAAGAATATGATTGCATTCTTTCTTTTGGCAATGATATTTGTTCTTCTGTGCTTGCCTTGCCTTGATTGGAATGATTTTTCCCAAAACAACACAATTTTTTGTCCATCCTCCTAATGACAAGCTAGTCCTTTTTATAACCAAAAGTGTGGGAAGAAAAGAATAAGCATGTTATTCGAGAATGCAACTTGAGGGCTCTTTATATAGACCCTTGGGAAAAGTAAATGGTAGGTCCAAAGGCAGGAAAAAATAAAAACATGTACATCTCTCTATATTATAACTCTAATACTTCCCGTTAGGCTGGAGCATATATGTCTAACATGCTCAGCTTTGAACACAAAAATACACGATGTTTCCGTGGAAGAGCCTTGGTGAATATATTGGCAATCTGTTGCTCATAAATAGTGTTAGGGACACATATCTTCCCAGTGGATACCATATCCCTGATAAAATGGCAGTTCACTTCAATATGTTTCGTGCACTCGTGGAAAACTAGGTTGGATGCAATAAAGATAGTGGCCCTGTTATCACAGAATATAGGTATTGGAGCCTTGATTTGTGCACCCAGATCTTCATGCAAATGAACCAGCCACATAATCTCACAAGTGTGGGTCATGGTTCTATATTCTACCTTGGCACTGGATCTTAACACGACGTTCTGCTTCCTAGTTTTCCATGTCACCAAATTTCCACCTAGGAAAGTGGCATATCCTGTGGTAAATCTCTTAACCTCTAAACTTCCCGCATAGTCAACATCAGAATAAGCATGGAGATCTACATGTCATTGTTTCTCATATAGTCCTTTCCCTGGACTCCCCTTCAGGTACTTGAGAATGAGACAAATCACTTACCAATGACTGTATCGGGGGCTCTCCATAAATTGGCCAACCTTGTTCACAGCAAAGCTTATATATGGTCTGGTAACAATGACATACAAAAGCTTGCCAATAACACTCCTGTATCTACTCTTGTCCTTGAATGGTGGGTGATCTCCCTCTCGGAGCCTTTGCAGTGGCTCAATAGGAATGAGAGATGATTTTGCTCTAAGTGGTCTTGTCTCCCCTAGAACCTGTAGAACGTACTTCCTCTAGGATAAAGCCATGCCCTTAGAATTCCTAGCCGCTTCAATTCCTAGGAAGTATCTAAGCTTTCCCAAGTCTTTGGTGACCAAAGTTTCCTACAAAAATCTCTCCCGTATTCCTTTGACATCATCTCTAGTGAGAACCATATCATCAACATAAATTGCTAGTATCACCATACCAGAGTCTCTATGCCGCACAAAAACAAAATGATTTGAGGTGGACCTATGGAACGCAATCTGGTGAACTGTAGAACTGAGCCTCTTAAACCAGGCTCGTGGACTCTGCTTGAGCCTATAAATTACTTTCTGAAGTTTGCATACCTACCCTTCCTCAACCATGAAGCTAGGTGGTTGAGCCATATAAACCTCTTCTTGTAAATCTCTATACAAGAAAGCATTCTTAACATCTAATTGGTGCAACCAATCCTTGTTCACACCAAGGGACAAGATGACCCTGACATAATTGTGGCGTGCCATTAGAGAGAACGTGTCGAAGTAATCTACCCCATATGTCTAGGTGTAGCCCTTCGCTTTGAGTTTGGCTTGTAGCCTCTCAATAGCGCCGTATGGATGATATTTAACAATATACACCTATCTACAGTCAACGACTTTGGCTCCTTTGGGAAGGTCTGCCAAATCCCACGTGCCACGAGAGATCAAGGTTGCCATGTCCTCCTCGATAGCCTGGCATCACCCAGTATCCTGTCAGGGCTTATGATGATGTTGCAGAACCACCATGGTAGAAAGAGCCGTAGAAAACTGTTGCAGGGTTGGATTAAGTTGATCAGTGGTTGTATAATTAGACATGGGATGTAAAGTGTAGGATCTTATCGCTTTTCTGAGAGTAATGGGTAGGCCATCTGACCCCCTTGGTGGATCACTCAGATCCAATGTTGGTGGGGGCGGGGGGAGTATCCTTAGAATCCTCAACCTACATGGTAGGCAAGGGGACAAACACAGGAGCCTGCAGACGATGCATATAAGTATGAGAAAATCACTTAACTGAGGATCCCTCATTAGAGAAATAAGGAACTCTATAAGGAAGGAAAAAAGCAGCAGAGATGTAATAGTGTTTCCCAATAAGATCAAAACACCTGTACCTCTTATGGGTTTTAGAATAGCCAGAAACACACACTTGACAAACTAAGGAAATAGTTTATCAGGAACCTCAATCAAGTGGACAAAATACGTTCAGCCAAATATCTACAGTGGTAATGCAAACATGATAGTATCGGGTTGCAAGAGAAGCAAGGGCGTGTTGCCACCAACTATAGGTAAGGGAAGGTGATTAATCAAATAGGTAGCTGATAGAATGGCATCCCCAAAAATTTTTAGGAGCATTCATGTTGATCATAATAGTTCTGGCGACATTAAGAAGATGACGCAATTTTTGCTCGGTATCCCTATTTTGTTGTGAAGTGTAAGCACATGATGTCAGGTGTAAGGTACCATTAGCAGAAAGACAATCATTTACATTAGTTTGTCCAAATTCTAAAGCATTATCAATGCAAAACACTTTGATGCACGTGGAATAGAAATTTTGAACTTCATTAAAAAATTTTAGAATAACAGTAGTTTATTTGATAAACATCCTAGGTCCACGACAACAAACTAAAATCATCAACAAAAATCGTAAAATATTGGTAAACATCCCGGTAGTTTATTTGATAAGGACCTTAAATATCACAATGAATCTAATCAAAAGCAGCAAAACATCTATTATTTTGCCTACTGGGAAAAAAAGAAGCATAGTGATGCTTGTCGAGATGATAAGCCCCACAATCAAAATTGTCTGCAATGGGAGACTCAGGGAACATCTTTCCTAGTTGTGAGGCAAAAGGATGTCTCATACAACAATGACAGGTAACCAAGTTAGTACAGGTAGATGCCGCATTAGTGAAAAGGTAAGGAGTATCAATCTAGTAGATGCCATCACGCTTAATCCCCCACCAATCATCTCCATCTGGGTGTCCTGAAAATAGACAAAGTGCTCATAAAAAATCACATGGTAATTAAGATCCTTACAAAGTATATAAATAGACAATAAGCTCAAAGGAAACTCCGGTGTATAGTAAACATATGATAACTTCAGCTTGTTACAAAAGTGAACCTGTCCTACTTTAGTAATAAGGGAGTAACAGTAGGCGCCTTGCGCATAGATAAAAGAGCATCCTCCTTACCTGTTAGGTGATTGGAAGCACCTAAATCAACCACCCAAGTTGAGGAGGAAGTAGTAGCTAAGTTGGTTGAATTGCTTGTTGCAGCTAAGGAAGTAGTAGTCATGTTTGGAGGTGTAGACTGTCACATAATCATCATCAGGTGGGCATAGTTATTTGCTATCAAAGTAGGTGGAGCAGGAGCAGGAGGTAGTCCAGGAGTAGGAATAGTAGTCTCCTCCTGAATGATAGTATTGATAGTAGTCTGTCGAGGATAGCAAAATTTGGCCCATCACTTCTCCAATGGGTGGTTTGTCCTTTGGCAATGAATACAAGGATCGTATGTGTGAAGAATAAAGGCCACATGGCAGTGCCACGTGACAGGTCTGTTAGGCCATGTGGCAGTCCTAGGTGCACCCAGGGGGCGCCGACCAACCCTAAGGGAGATTTTTGGTATTACTTTTGGTCCAAGTTTGGTATCTTTTAGTATGGTATGTTTAGTTTTTTAAAAAGTAATTTAGAGGATTTATTTCTTTCTAATTTTAGGAGATGTAGTTTGATTGGGTTTGTTTATTATTTTAGAAGATATGTTCTCTCTATAAAAGAGAGCCTTCTTATAATTGATTTACTTGAGTTGATTGCAATAATTCTTTCTTAATATTTCCTCCAACTCCTCTCCTTTCTCTCTGTCTTCATCGTCGACTGCCTCTCTCTCTCACTGTTCTCCATGCAAACAATCCCTGTGTAGACTGCTTCTCCATGCCAAGGAGGCCTCCACGTTTCACGTTTGTGCCAACTCTTACATGGCATTAGAGCCTACGATCTAAACTCCTTGGCGTACGTATATTCAGGAGGGTTCATGCATAGAAGAGAATCTCTCTTCTGTGTGTTCTCTTCATGTCAACAAGGCCACACGTGTGTGGTCTTCTTCTTCAACAAATCCTCTTGTGACATCCTGCGCCTTACGCAGAGTAGGAGGATGGTGGATTGGAGGAGATGACAGATACGTTCACCACCGAAGCTGCATTGTCTATGGGAGAAGGCAAGGTGGTTGTTCAAGCAACAACCATCAAGCTTCAAGGTTCTTCCAACTATGTCTTATGGGCTCATGCATTCAAGATATTCATTAGGGGCCAAGATAAACTCAAAGTCCTACTTGAAGAAGCACCCAAACAAAAGGATCAAACCAAGAAGAAGTAAGAGAAGGAGAACTACGTGGTCATGAACTAGATAATGAACTCCGTAGATCTAGCCATCGCCTAAAACATGCTCTACAAAAAGAATGCATATGAGATTTGGACAGCCTTAGAGAAAAGGTATGCCTAAAAATCTAGTAATGCACGTATTACTGATCTTTATACTCGTATATGGACATCTAGTTAGGGGATCTCTCCTTGACTAAGTATTATGAGAAGATAGAAGCCTTGTTCAAGGAGTTGAACATTTATGAATCCATATGTTGCGACAAACAGGGGGTGACACGTATGGTGTGGTAAGTTGCCAAGTTTTTATTGGGGTTGCATTCCCATTATTGGGCGACTTGTGATCAGATCCTCTCATCCGACGAAAAGATGGATCGATACCCATGTTTAGCTATCTTAGGAAGATGGAAGTTTCAGAAATTGAGACTACCCCAAAGGGAGACAACTCCGCACTTGCAATTCTAGAAATCGGTGTTAGGTTTGGAAGAGGATGTGTCGAGGCCCAGGTCGTGTCTATCCTCTGTGTCAACATTGTGGATGCACAAATCATCTATGGGAAAGATGTTGGGACAAGTTTAGGAGACCACCACGTGGGGCTACTAGCACCTCATGCATGGATTCTCTCACGACTGCCAATCTTGAGAAAATCTGGGTTGTGTTCTAAGAAGACAAGGAGAAGAAGAGTACAATGGCCATTGCGACAACTATTGAGGTTGCTAAAGAAGTAATGACTTCGAAGGTGGGGCATCTAACTCCATCAATGAGAATATCACAATGATTTTGAAGTGACACCATGGCTCCTTCCAATGAGAACATCAAGCTCGAAGAAGAATGGTGGGGCATCTAACTCTATGTTGAGAAGCAAGTCATTGACCTCCTGACCTCAACGTGAGGGGGAGTGAAGAATAAAGGCCACGTGGCAGGTCTGTCAAGCCACATGGCAGTCCTAGGTGCACCGAAGGGCGTTGACTCTAAGGGATCTTTTTGGTATTACTTTTGGTCTAAGTTTGGTGTCTTTTAATATGGTATGTTTAGTTTTTAGAAAGTAGTTTAGAGGATTTGTTTCTTTCTAATTTTAGGAGATGTGATTTTATTGGGTTTGTTTCTTGTTTTAGAAAATATGTTCTTTCTATAATAGAGTGCCTTCTTGTAATTAATTAACTTGGGTTGAATGCAATAATTCTTCCCTAATATATCCTCCAACTCCTTCACTCTCTCTCTCTCTCTCCATCACTGACTACCTCTCTTTCTCTCACTATTCTCCACACAAATAGTCCCTGCATGGATTGTTTCTCCACGCCAAGGAGGCCTACACATTCCACGTTTGCGCCAACTCTCACCGTATGTATGCCCATAACCATGACCCAGACTAGCACCATTTGCGTGTCCACTAGTGAATCCACCTCAGCCTCCAGAAACATCAAAGGCTATCATCTCTACAATAGGCACTTAAGATGTAGCGGTAGATATCACTGGGAGACCTGCATCAGTGAATATCTTTTAAAGCCATTCATACATCGCATCAAGATCAGGAATCTCATCTAGGGCTAAAATTTAATCCCAAGTTGACGAAAGTCAGGGATTGAGACCATCTAGAAATTTGTAGACTTGCCAAGTTTGCCTTTGACTAGTCTAAGTGTCGCAGCAGGATGGTTGGAAAACATTGTGCTCCTCAAAGAGCCCCTCCATTTTCCTGTAGTAGTCTACCAATGCCCATATGTGGCGATATATGTTAGAGAAACACGTGTGACTGGATTTCTAAGGATACTTCTTGGCTATACTTTCCCAGATCTCCTTGGCGGTCTTTTTGCAGAGTAGATTTACAGCAATCTGAGGCGCTACATTGTTCATGATCCAATTTATCACAAGATAGTTGCCCTGCTCCCAGTTTTCAAAGTCTACACTTTGAACATCTAAAGACTCCTTAGTAAGGAGGGAAAGTCTTTTCTACTCACTAACAAATATCTTAAATGCCTGGAGGGACCATAGGAGATAATTCTAGGCACCATTGATAAGGACAAGTCTTTTCTAGCCACCAATAAACATCTTAAATTCTTAGAGGGACCATAGGAGATAATTCTAGGTACCATTGAGTTTCATGGTGGTGCCCTGAAGCATCAAAGAGGTCAAGGTAGACATCAACTTGATATTAGAAGATGAAGGTCCAGACAAAGCCATGTTGGGGCCAAGAGAATCACCAAATCAACTTCTTAGATATGAAATGAAGTATGTAGCATATCAACACTTTGATTTCAGCAATAGATTAGTCTCCTTAGGCCATGGGATAGTACGAACCACAACCCAAGTCCAAGATCACCACCTAGGCCACCATCGGGAAGCATCTAAAACATCAACGGACCTTGGTAGCAACAGTAGTAGGCTACACTAGGAGCAACAGGCACTGCTAGTGGCGATACTGGACGAAAGGGCCTCTTGGGAAGAGGTGGTGTTGCTGGGCTGCTGCTAGGGTGCAAGAACCCCCTGCGAGGTTGCTGGGATTGCTGGCTGCACAAGAGTGGTCCTGGTGGCTCCTTGTTGTCGACAAGGAGAGGAAGATGAGAAGATGAGAGGAAGGAGAGAAAAAAGAGGTTTTTTCTCTCTCCTAGAGTTTTTGGTGGAGAAGGTACTTGAGCACAAAGAGTGTAGGACCCACCCCACTTTAATACTGTTGAAAGAAATGAATGAATGTGTTATTCAAGAACGTAACCCTAGGGCTCTTTATATAGAGAGAGACCCTTGAGAAAAGTACATGGTAGGCCCCAAAGGCAAGAAAAAATAAAAATATACACACCCCTATACATTATAACTCTAACAAAAAGGAAGGTAGAATTTTGTTTAATCCTCACCTTCCAAAGGGTCAAATAGAGAAAAGACTAGAGATCTTTAGTTAAAAGCAACATGACTCAACATTTCATGTATCCTATTCCTATATGTCACAAAGTATAGGTTAGTTGTATAAAACCAAAAAAGTAAAATGAGGCAGCTGACTAGACTAGACCACATATACATAAGGCACCCCAATCGCATCAGGTTTGAGAAGATTCGAGTCAATGAGGTAAGGTTTCCATATTGTCAGTGCAAGACCAGTGATCCATCCCTTCTAAAGCTCCCCATCTTGTGACTGCATTAGCAACACCATTGGTGGCCTTGCATATGCTCCACAAACAAGGCTACATGTAACTGCAAAGCTGGTCTGCTAATGGATACAACCATGCTTCCCTTCTAAGAAGATGACAATTGTGAGTAGTAGCTTATTCTTGTCTTTCGACCATTTGGATATTGGCATCACTTGGACATCAAAGAACATGCCATTTCTTTTTGAATGCTTCATGGTTATTCATCTTGCCTACGTAATGGGAAAGTGCTTTATCACAATTTGCAATTACATTCAATTTACTTATCTTATTTTCAACAACAGAGCCTTTTCTCACACTACAAGGAGCCGGTTACATGGGTTCTTTGCTTGCACTCGGTTCTATTGTGAGTCATTTTTGGGCTTAAATCGAAGTGATCAAGATTATGGCACTTCTTAGGCTTGTTTGACCCCTTCTTGGGAGGCTCAACATGTGACTTATCACATTGCCTAACTGGGTTATTAATTGACCTCTGTAGATGTCTAAACCATCCAAGGCTGCAAAATCGATCTATGTGGCTGATTAATTGTATGTGGTTGTGGATCGAACCACATATCAATATTCGGGCCTATAATCAGGTAGACTGATTAATTGGTTGATTATCCAATTAATCGCTTTATTAATCATCTGATCGAACATTGGGAGTTTAATTTTGTGTCTTGATCGGCACATCAAAGAGAAAAAAAACCCCACCCGACTTCTGCAACTCCTTCCCCCTACATTCAAATCTTAATGAAATCCTAAACTTGCACCCCTCGCTCCGATTCTCATCAATCCTCCATCACCACTACCCTACTTGTCACCTGTCAAGTCTCCTTAAGAGAATATGTATGTCAAAAAAATAATACCAATACATGTGCATATTTTCAATTTTTATATATGTATATATAATATGCATAATAGTATATATAATTATATTTAGATATTTAAATACTTAACCAATTAATCCCTAATTAATCACCCGCATATCGTATACTCCTTGGTTGGTGACCTCGCCGACTGAATACTGCCGATTTCTGCAACCTTGAAATCACCTTAAATGTATCTCTTTCATTTTATCCTCTATTGGTGCATATTCAACCAATTAATAGGTTGGGCAACCACTTGACCAAATTGACTATCACTAGTTTGCCGGACACAGGAATGGTAGATTTGGTCATCATTTTATATACTTGAAAAGGCTGCCATTAACATTGTATATTTTTCAAATAAGTTAAAATATCACACTAAATCTTGTTTTGGGTGCTCTTATTCAATAGATCTATGATCTCTTGGTTGTGTAGTACAATTTCCGTAAGGTACCAACACAGATTGTCACTACTCCCTATCATCCCCATTTACATAACTATACATAAAAAAATTTAGAAATACTTCTAATTATTTCCTAGTGCTTCCCTTCACACCCTATGTATAACCCTCTTGACCTCGCCGATATGAACATTTTTTGCAATCTTCCTTCATGGAATGTGATTCTATTTACTGAAAGAAACAGTTTTTAGAATCAATAGTCTGCAGGTTCAATACTTCTTCCCTTTCAGCAGCAGGTGAAATATATACTGATTTTAGAGTCAAAGAGTGGAGGAGATCACAACTTTCCATTTTGCTAACTGTTTTGTTGGGTGACTAGACTACTGAAAATATAAGAGGATTTCTGAACGCACTTACAGTTTATTTACTTTTAACTATTTAATATGTTGAAGAAGGCTTTCCTTGATACCGTGCAAAAGGTCATCATACATTTTGAAATTGAGAATATTAATTTTTTTGCAGTTACATTGTTTAAAATCTAAGAAGATCTTGGTTTAAAAGTTAAAAAAGATAATGAGTTGTCCTGCAAACCAAATATGAATTGGATTCTTCTAGCAGCTTGTCCTATATGGTGGCACATGGGATATAAAAGTTCATGTAGTTTGACATTATATGCTAGCGTTTTCCAAGAAGTTACTCACTGTCAATTGTTTGTGTGTGTGTGTGTGTTTTTTTTTTTGGTTACAAGTATACTGTTTTGATGCCATTTTATTCTGCACATAATCATACTAGGTGCTCTTGTCTGTGTAGGCATGATTTTCAAGTGTAGAAAATAGATGATTTGACAGTTAATGTAATTGAATCTGCCTTGTGAAGAGATTTTCTTCTGCTGAAAAGCTTGAGAAAACTTATTGATTTGTGCATTGTTGTTCCACTATATTCTTTATGAGCATATTAATTTTTTTTCAAGTTTTGGCTGTTACACCATGTCTGCCTTTGCCTTGTTTAGTTTCATGTAGTTAGGAAATTTGGTGACTAGAGAAGCATTGTGGGCTAAGCCTAGGTACTTGGATGATTCATTGGCTCCAGGAAATCGAGGAAGACATCTCCACCTTACCGTGTTTTGTTGCACAATGATAACTTCAACAAGAGAGAGTACGTTGTCCAAGTCTTGATGAAGGTTATACCTGGAATGACCCTTGATAATGCAGTCAATATAATGCAAGAGGCTCACTACAATGGTTTGTCTGTGGTGATAATCTGTTCACAAGCAGATGCAGAAGAACACTGCATGCAATTAAGAGGTAATGGTCTTCTAAGTTCAATAGAACCTGCAAGTAGTGGTGGTTGCTAAGGAAAGACGGCACTGGACATTTCTTGTGTTATTCCCCCACGATATATCCGTTTCTGAGTGTGCAAATCATGTCGATGTGTCGGCTTAATTCCTATTGTAGATATGTTCTAGTTACCATCTTAATCTAGAATATTGTCAAACTGTATCGAAGGCTTGTTCAGAAGAACGCAATACAGGTTGAAGGGAGTCATTCTGAGAACCTTTTATTTCTGAGTAATTTTCCAAATGCCTGAAAATATAATTCCACAGATTCGAGGCTTTTTGTTCACGTGCACAACTTGATATCTGACCCAATTAGGTGGTGAATTGTGTGGATGTTCCTAATCCTTCCCATCAAGAAGGGCAACAAACTTACCTAGCTTTCAATGGTCGTGATTTGTTCCAAATATGTCCTTGCAGAAAGGTTTGGGAAGGTTGGAGGAATTGGAAACTTATAGCAGGAACGTTGGGGGAGTTGGAAACGTCTACTAAGAATGCGATCATTTTGTGCATAGGTCTAAGATAGTCATTCCAATCTCCAGAGTTTCAAACGAGAGTAAATCTTGTAACCTATCGACACAGACCATGTTATTTGTTGGCTAGAACAATGTTGTCACGTACCTTTGGGATAGACTCTAGCGTACATGCACACATTTGCGGGCACGTAAAGAGAGCGAGGTGCACATGCACGCATGGACATGTATGTGCAGCATACCCACGATGCATCTGCATCCACGTCCACGTACATGACTTGGGGTGCATATCTATAGAAACGTACTTATATCTACATATTAATGTCTATTTTTATGTGTACGTATTTTCTACATGTATGTATGTATGCAAGTACATAAATAGACTGACGGATGAATATGCACATACACGTGGATGTATATTGATCTGTGTGCACACACCCACTCCTACCTGGCTACACTCGTCTAACCGCGCATGTATGTATATTTAAACACGTGACCAACAGACACGTAGGCATATATAGAAATTGGGAAGAATTTTCGAGGGCTTCTTAGAAGAGGGTCGTGTCATCAGGAAAAGGTAGAGAAAAGATAGAAACAAAGCAAACACTGGCAGCACCAAATGAACGAGGCTCTACTAGACTTCAAAATGCACCATAAGGGCTAGGTTGCTGTTCCATCCTTACTCGTACATGATTAGGTGCTTTAAGAGCAGTTGCGAAGATGCTTACTCACATTAGGACTAGCCACTTTGCATCTCTTGGTAAGAATGTCTCTCTTTTCTTTACATGCATGAGAACGAAAGGTTGTACATTGCATACATCGTACCATGTTTCTATTTAGATTCACTCTTGAGCTTTAGTCTTCGTTTAATGATTGTAGCAGCATTACTTTTAGGATTAGTTTACTTGGTGAATCAACCTTTTAAATTAGAGGTTAATTTTTGTTTACTTAAGAGGTTAACCTGTATGGTGAAAATTTAAGTGTCCTTGTACCGATTTTGCTAACATTAGTTAACAAAATAGGTATTAACATCATAACTGCACATCCAAAATTTATTCTGTAGAAATTTTTGTTAACATTAGCTTAACTAGACATCACAAGGTAAACATCACAATTTAATCTAATTTAAGTAAATAAAAATTAATGTTGATACAACTCTCAAAGTAAACGAAAATAAAAATTAATATTAAATTTACATTTCAAGCCGTTTAAGTAAATTAACCTTTAAGATTACGGGATCTAAAAAAATGGTCAGAGGACGGTACCATTTGTTACCATTCACCTAGATGTATTGATGAGACTCTTATGGTGTCGTTACTCGTTGTGATGACGTGGATGACGTTGAGAGTTCCCTATACACAACCTATGAACATGCAAACGTGGGTGTTGGTAAAGTGTTAATGAGGGCCTATTATAGTAGACATCAGGTTAAGTCAGGTAGGTCTGCCTAACTGGGGCTTGGTTGAAACGTTCTTGGTGTCCTTATGCATCTTGCTTGTGGATCTAATTTAATAGTTAACTTAAATCTTATGAAGTCAATTATGGAGCTTGATTATATAGAAAATTCACTCGAAAATAATTTTGTATTAGGAGATTCTTGAATGTCTAAGAATGTTGAAATTGTCATTTAAATTTGCATGTGAACATTTACCAATTTGGATAAAAAAGTATAAATCAATGAGGCTCTATTTACGCTCAAGAAGTTGATCAGATAAAGGGCCTGTAAATGTATCCCGGATGTTTGCCGCTAAGCAATGCCGTGTTAGATGGATGTTAGATTACATAATTGCTATCCAACATTTAAAATTAAGAATCAAATTCTTTACCAAATTTAAAACCCAACAGCATCAAGTTGGAGTAGAAAGTAAAAGTCAATCAATATCCTTAATAGAACCAATAATCTGATCATGTCAACACGATAAGTAAGAATGATTCTTTATTTTAAGTTGATTAAAGGAGTCTGAAATGAATTCCAAGAAATAGATTCATTATCTATTTACTTACAAATATGGATTTTTTTCAAGTAAAAAATGATGGAAACCGCCTTGTACATTTCATAAAGCATACCGCATTTATAGTAACTCTTCAATTTTGTAAACAAAAGGTGTCTTAGAAAAATGCAAAAAATTCATAGAGTTCGAACGTTATTGTTTCGTTTATGCACCTTATTTTTTAATGTAATTTAATGATTCGATTACATCTCATGGATTCAATTTTAGAGCTTCCTAATAAAGAGAGCCATTTTGGAAAGATTATGGACTATCATAAGATTCTTTAACATCTAAGATTGACGATTAACATTGTTATCAAATTTCTTGTTGCAATATTCTTTGAATAGGATAAAAGGCACAAATCAATGAAACTTGATTTAACCTTGAGAAAATATGGTCGGAAAAGAAACTTATAGACATAGTTAGGCATAACTTTAAAAGAAATAAAACTAGGGTCTTATTAACTCACCAGTGAATAGCTTCAAGCATTTCTCCTTCATCTCTACTTCCTTTGCTCCCATGTTGCCTCGTACTTTTGGTTCCTCGATAGTGCACCTCCTTATTCCACATCCTCCAAGCTATTCGAACCAAAGATATCTACTTGCTACTCTTGATATGTTAAGTCTTCCTTGATCTCTATGTTCTCATAGTTGAAGATGCGGTTCAAGTCTTCTACGTATTTCCTAGGTTTGAGATGTGAAATACGTTGTGTATACCAACTAGCTAAGGTTGTAGGGAAAGTCTACATGCAATGCGCTCGAATCGATCCATAATCTCAAAGGGGCCTATGAATTTTGGTGCCAACTTACCTTTCACTCCAAAATTCTATATGCCCGTCATAGGCAATACCTTAAGGAAAATGAAATCATCAATCTCAAAATGAATTTCTTGTTTCCTATGATTGTCATAGCTCTTCTGTTGGTTCTGTGATGTGGTAAGCTTCTTCCTAATATGCTCAATGATCTCCTTGCTCTGATGTATTAATCTAGGTCCCACCACCCACTTTACTCCAACCTCATCCTAGTAGAGGTGAGATGCATTTTTGACTGTATAACATCTCATATGGAACCATGTTAATGTGGGCGTGATAGCTGTTGTTGTAAGTGAACTCCATCAAGGGAATGTTATCATACTAAAAGCCTCTCCATTCTAAAACATAAGCCTGTAATAGGTTGTTAAGACCCGTGCTGTTTGAGCCTTTTAAGACGTCTGGACTGTGGGTCAGACATCTGGTCAGACGTCTGGAAATCGAAAATTTTGAGTACGAGCTCGTGTCTGTGTGCGTGCTGCGCGCAGACAGTACACACCTCCCGTTTCCTCCTTCTTCTCTCTCCTTTCGCCTGACGAAAACCATAAACCCACACCCTTATATAAGGCCCCCTCCTCTCCCTCATTCCACCCCTACTTCCCAGCCACTTCCCTCCTTCCTCTAGCGAGAGCAGCAGAGCGAGAACGGCGGAGAGAAGGAGCAGCGTGAGAGGAGAGGTGGAGCAGTGTGAGAAGGAGAGGAGAGCAAGCTTGTGAGCTCGCGTGGGAGCTCGCCGGTGAGCTCACGGTCGGAGCGACGTGTGCGTAAGGCAGAGGAGTACGTCGGGGAGGTCCTCCCCGACACTGCTGTAGCCGAAGTAGTAGGCGAGAGGGCGCGGCGCGGCCACGCGCGGTGCGAGAGGGCGGAAGCAGGTTCTGGTTCTGGGTTTTTCCCAGAATCAGACGTCTAGAGCGACGTCCAGACGATATCGCCGACATCTAGAGGAGGTTCCAGACGACTGAGGAATAGACTTCGTGAAGGTACGTCTTCCTTACAGATACGGCCATGCAGGTCGCTCCGCCGAGGCACTGTTTCATGCCTTTTTGAGGAGATTTTGTTGATTCGCATAGGAGTTGCTTCGGAAAGGCGTGAGACACGCACTTCGAACGTCTGGGCGAGGCACCAGACGACGGAAAGCGCTTCCAGACGTCCAGAGAGATGGTCGGACGTCTAGAACTGGGTCCAGACGGTCCAGCGGAGTTCCTGGATGTCTGAGGAGTGACGTAGGACTTGAGGTATGGCACTGGGCACTTTTAAGATGTCTGGAAGTTGTTCCAGATGTCTGATTTGAGACAGAAGCCGTGTTTTTGACCCGTTTAGGGTCCGTTTGAGGTTCGATTTCCGTAAATAAGATACCGATGTTTCCCGTGTGAATTCCCCTACTTGTTGAAATACTTTCTATACTATTCTAAGTATCCTCTGGTGATTGATCCTTGTGTTAGGACGTGTTTCCGTTGTGGGTTCGGGGCTTGCCGAGGCACGTGCGTCTGCTGTTCAAGTCTCTACTACTCCTGGGTTTACTGATAGAGTGGCTTCCCCTTAATTTAATTAAAACCTAAATGCATGTGTGGATTGAATGATTAGAACCTAGGATGTAGCATGAATCATAGGACTAGAAATACTGGAATGTCTGTATTGAATGAATGGATTGCAGTCTTAAATCAGATATAGAATGATAACAAATGCCTGTGAATGAATAACAATTGTCTGCGAAATATATAGTACTTATGCTAGTTAATTGCTGAATGTAATTTTCCTGTCGCACACATAATATGAGCTGTATGTATATATAAATCTGAAAATGAAAAGGCAAATGTTGGAAACACGAGCTATTTGTGAATAAACTAAATATGGAAATGTGAATGGTAGAATCACCAGTTGCATGTATATAACCTGAGAATGGGACTAGAAATGATGAAACCTAGTATGGAATGATATAAGAAATATGAGCATGAACCCTACGAGGAATTAAGAGTAGAGCTCCTGGAATTAGTGAAATGGAACTGGACATGTGAGTGGGGGAAGTGAGCTGGACCTTGAGTACAGAGTACCAAGGAGAGTGACTGTCCCCCTATTTAGTGTAGAGCGGAGCTAGCCGCCCTTGGGTTAGGACTCGGGGTTAGAATTGGCCACTCTGTACCGACTTCTTGGCCTTCGCGTACACAGTACTGGGGAGAGCTACTAGTTTAGGGGGAGAGCTAGCCACCCCACGGGCCCGGGGTTCAGCTAGCCACCCTACACCGACTTGTTAGGCCCACTGGGAAAACTAAGGTAGTTAGGCGAGGGTGTGCGGACTATGGAGGGGCGAGACCCCTGTTTGGTTCTTAGGGGCTAGACCCCTGTTACTGAGAGGGCTAAGCCCTAAACTGGTTCCGTGCTGTGCTTTGGGCGCACCCGTTAACGAAAACAACTGACCGCGTGCCAGTGAGGGGTAGCTACCCATGCATTTATCGCGTGTGCCGTAGTCACCATTACGTCTGTCCGTGACCTTGGGGTGGTTGACTGGGTGTAGTAGGACCACCATGGGGGACTCTCTCGGCCAGGAGAGCACCACGTGCGACTTCTACTCTTCGGAAAGGACTGGAATTAAGATCGTTCCCACGAGGAACATTCGAGATCAAGAAAGAGACCTGATAATAAACCAAGTAGTGAAACAAAGAATAATTAGTTAAAGAAAGAAATTGAAAAAAAAAAAAAACAATAGCTACCTGACCACCCTTACTACTTTAGTTAGTTGGTTGCCACTCTACTCAGCGTTCGTTGACGTTTTATACTCATAACCCTTTTTAGGTCCAGGTGTTGAGTAGCCGGAGTCTACGGCTGCAGAGGGTGCTTGGCCCAGTAGTTGTAGATACTTGTTGTACTCCTTTTTCAGTTGTAGTGAGTAGTTCTTGTACCTCTGTACTCTGACTTTCTGTACTTTATATTCTCATACCTGTTTACTTTCCTACTGTTGTGGTAGTGTGTGTTGTAGTAATTTTACTTCTTTACTGCTGTACTTTTGTTACTGTTAGTTGCTTAGCATGGTGAATGTGGTTTACTTTCTTGCTTTTTTGTTACTTTCTCATTGGACGACTGGGTCTTGGGATCATTTGAGTCGGTTCGGTCTCGTGTCCTGTAGGGATTCAGGAACCGGGTCATAACATAGGTCTTTTAGGGTTTGAATCGTTCGTTTTGACTACTTGTCACTCTATGTGTAATACATCATGCTAAAATTAAACTGAGCTCCTAAGGCTTGCTTAAAACCTTCCTGGAATTGAGAGATAAAGGAGTTGAAAATGCGCACAAGACGGGGGTGAATAATGTGGAACAAAATATAAAAAGAAATAAAATAGTTGCAAAAATAATTACCACATAAGGCATAAGATTTTTATGTAGAAAACCTATAAGGGTAAAAATCACCAACTAAGTCTCTTTGACTTTGGATTTCCTTGATAACAACCTAATTTATATTCCTAATATACTTAATCTTGGATTAGTTCACAGGTTTTAACATGCATTTAGGTTTTAAATAAAGTAATCTACACACACATGCATATATAGGACCTATGTATGTTTTATAAATAAATGTGGCTAATTATATGCTTTTGTGAATAATGCAGGTTTTGAGAGTGATGAATAAAGTTGAGGAACTTGAAGATCCACTAAGGAGAAGAGGACTACCTATGAAGAAGGCTAAATAAAGAAGAATAATGCAATTAAAGACATGAAGCATGAAAAAATAAAGACAAGCAAGGAGGAGGAAGGACAAGGGGTGCATGGCACCACCTTAGCCTCTCTATTTTTAGACTTTAGGACACCCATCTCTCTACAAGACTATGTCCTAAATCCAATGTAGAGAAACCATCTCAACCCTTGGATCTCCATCCCAAGGCTACCTATGACACTACCTATCTTTAGCAACCCAAGCTTACCATCTAAGGGCCTACATCCACCATCCAAAAGCCATCCTAGGGACCTAATTGCTCCCCCATTCCACAACTTGCTCCTTAAAACAGTCCTTGGAACCCTCCTTAGTAGACTTAAACCTAAGCCATTGATCACCAATCTAAGGGCCATCATTAAGCCACCTTAGCTGCCCACTCTAGAAGAATCTAGAGGCCTTTCTTGGACGTCCACTTTGGCTCCAAGATTCACTATTAGATGCCCATCTAAGGGCTTGGTTTGAATGAAAATTGATGGATGCATCTTGGCCTTCCATTTAATCCAAGGGACCACATCAATCCTACATTCTTATACAAACACTAGGACCCTCCACCTATCTCTTCATCTCTTCTTCTACCTTAGCTCTATCTCCAATAGTGCATGCCCACCACCACTTAGCTCCACCTCCATGGCCGACCACCTTCATAGCTAGGTTACCCTTAGCTTCATGCCACCACCTTCCCTCTCCACCTTAGTTAGAAACATCCCTTTAGAGCCATTTTTCCTCCCTAGTTCTTCCTCCTCTATGCCACCTTGGTGGCTCTGCTATAGCTCCTCTAGCCTTCTCAGCTTCTTCCCGGTGCTCTCAATTTGAGACTCCTCCAAGCAGCCTCCTACAAGCATCCAACAAGTAGCCTCTCTCTCTCTCTCTCTCTCTCTCTCTCTCTCCTTGTTTATGTATTTTGATTTCTTTATCTTTAGATTACTCTTAGCTATGTTGCAAAACCTTGTGATAATCAATAGAAGCATTCTTTGAAGTTTCAATATTTGCAACCCCTTTCTTGGTTTGACATATATCTTGTTCCCAATTTCATTTCAAAAATAAAAAAAAGTTGCATACGAAAAACAACCAAAATAATATAACGAAAGGCTTTAAAACAAGTGATTACTTCCTTGTGTTTGACATGAACTCCAAATACTTTAGTATAAATTTTAATTGATTGTTAGGTATTTGCACTACAACGATTTCAAAAATTAAAATCACGATTATTTAGCTCATCAATTTGGCGTTGTTATTGGAGAGGCATGGCCTCGTTTTTTGTCTTTCCTTCTTGCATTTATCAAGAGGTTTCTAATCCATCTTGTCTCTTGTTTGCCATCTTGTGTGTAGAAATCGAGAAATTGAAGAAAGATGACAAACGAAGCAAAGTGGAATTTCAGGATCTCTAGGTAAGTGCCACTTACCCCTTAGTTTAGGTTAGTTTCTGTTAGATCTAAAAAAATTTCAAAAGAAAGAGTAGGCATTCTACTTGAATCTTAGGTTAGGTTTACTACTTGATTGCTTTATTTATTTGAAAAAATAAAAATAATCATCAAAAGTCAAAAATAAATAAATCTCATCTTATTTGGAGCATTTCCTTGAATAGCCTACAAAAAAACTCCAATCTCTATTTTCCATAATTAGTTTTTGACTTTTCAAAATTTGATTTTTGGTGTTCTTTACCCCTAAACATTCTTAAAACTTGCCTAAACAAAAGCATTTAAGTCAAGAACCTCTCATGCAAATTTCAGATCAATGTGAGTTACAAAAACTTTTTTTTTTAATTTTGCAGTGGACTGATACCATATCTAATTATTATTATTATTTTTCTTCTGTCTGCAAATTTTTATAATTTTTGTACATATCGATTGACCTAAAATTGGTGGCATTTGAAACCTGCAATAACTGATCATCAAAGAAAAAAGTTTCAAAAATTTTTGAGCATGTTTGATCACACTACAAACTTGATCTTGACTAGGTGTCAAAACAGACTTGAAGACCCTCCACACGGAAAAATCAACAAAAAATACAAAAATGACTCAAAACTTTTGAAAAAAATATTTTGTGTGTCCTCCATTGAGTGGTGTTTAAGTATTGGTTGTATTTGTTAGCCGCACCACTCAAAAAAAAATAAAATTAATTCATCAAGTAGAAGCTACCTACTTTAGGGTTTAATTCCTAGGGTTAAGACTACGCACTCATACATTTTTTGATTTGTAAAGGAAAATATCACTACTCGCTGTTGATAAAAACAATTGTGTGCCTTCACAAAACCTTATTGAATTTATTAACCCATTTGGAACCCTAAAACTCATCTTAAACAAGATTAACCCTAAAATTCACCACATCAAAAAAAAAAAAAAACTCTTATTTGAGGACCCCTTATTTGTGCACTACACAGTTTGAATCAATTTTTAAGGAGCATAAACTCATTAACAAACGTCCCATCACATTCTTAGGGACATTCACAATTCTAAGCCTAACTAAAAATCATTAAACGTTATCCCTAAGGATTAATTGAGCTAGACTCAAGGTATAGACCTACATCGCAGGACCAATTGGAGAAGTGTTTCTTTTGGAAGCAACTAAGTTGAGAGGCTAAATTATCAAATAACTTAAGCCAAGCAGGGGTTTAGCATAATTAGTAGCCCTTGGAACATGCTCTTCGTGCTTTGCCTAGCCCAACTTATTCGACTCTTAGATTAAATACGACACTGATTTGTTTTAAGGTGAGAGTTATACTTTAGAGGTTTAGGTCATCTAAGGCTACACTTTAAGGCTTAGATCTTGTTTGATTGATTGTGGGGATAGTCTCTCATCTGTCTTGTCTCTCATCTACTGAATTTCTTCTTGGTCCATGAATGATAGAAGATCCTTTGAATCCATAATTAGCACAACCTTTGGAGAGAAATCCTAGGAGAGGACTTACTTATCCCACTACTGAACCCACCCCCATGGCTAGTCATCATGAGGATGAGCCTCTTGGGGGGGGGGGATTCATGTCCCCATTGCCAACCTCCAATGTCAAATCCAAACACAAGGGCCACACCATGATCAAAAGATTTATATTATCCTCCAATCTCCGAACTGAATCCAGAACCTGGTCAAACCTTGACCGCTTAGGGATTTCTACAACCCTCCCAACACCCAATCCAAGCCATACATTAGGGTGCCCAATGATAGGGATAATTTTGAACTAAATCCTCAAATCATTAACCTTATTCTCCACTTCCACAGTCACAACAGTGATGGCCCCTTCTAACATTAAGAACTCCTAAACATAGGAAGGACCTTTGGGCCAAGAAACATGGACGCAAACACCCTAACGATGAAGATGTTCCCATTTTCTCTAAAAGACAAGGTGGCACAATGGCTAAGAACCATAGGCAAACCCATCCTAACATGGGAAAAACTTAGATGTGCCTTTCTTAAAAAATTCTTCCCTATAGGAAAAACCAATGCCCTAAGATGTACTATAACCACCTTCAAACAGAACCCGGGGGAACAACTCCATGATGCATAGGAACGATTCAATGACCTCACTAGGAAATGCCTTCATCATGGGATTCCTAAGTGGCACTTAGCTCATATAAATGACAACCTTAACAATTTTGTTGATGAAGCATGTAGGGACAACTTTCTTAGTATAGATGAAGAGGGAGCCTTTGAATTATTTAACAATATGAGTGAAAACTCCCTCAACAATGACTCAATGACCACCTTCAGTAGATCTAATCAACCCAAAAGTGGATTATATGAAATTTGGGACAACTCAAGTTCGACTGATTTGGAAATAATTGTTAAAAGATTGGATAAAGTGGACTTGGTTGGGAAGAACATGGAAAACTTGGATAAAAAGTTGGATTGGCTAGATAACCTCTTGAAGAGCGGAAATCCCTTAGGATCAACCAACTATGCTAACCCTCTGATCAACCAAGGGACCTCTGTATTAGCCCACACCCAACCTATTACGACCCGGTTCCTGAATCCCTACAGGACCCAAGATCGGCTCAACTCGACTAATCCCAAGATCTAGTCGTCCAACAAGAAATAACCGAAAAGCAGGAAAATAAACCACATTCACTATACAAGTAACTAACAGTAAAAAAGTACAAGCAGTAAAAGAAGTAAAAACTGCTAACAGTACATATCACCACCACAACAGTAAAGTAGAACAAAGTACAGAACAGAAATGGTAACAACAGTCTAACTCGCTAGCAAAGGAAGTACAACAAAAACAGGGACTACTGCTGGGCTCGACTGGGCCCAGCACCCTCTGCAGCCGGTGACTCGGGCTGCTTAACTCCTGGACCTGTAAAGGAGTACGAGTAAAACGGAGTCAGCAAACGCTAAGTAGAGTTGTAACCAGATTAACTAAAGTAGTAAAAGCTAACAGGTAAATTCATCTTTTCCAATTATTTTAATTTACAAGTAATTCCCTTTCACCCATTGATTTACTTTCAGATTTCTTTCTTGATCTCGAATGTTCCTCGTGAGAATGATCTTGATTGCAGTCTTTTCCAAGAGCAGAAGGCACACGTGGTGCTCTCCTGGCTGGGAGAGTCCCCCGTGGTAATCCTACACCCAGTCAACCACCTTGAGGTCATAGACAGACGTAGCGGTGATTACGGCACACGTGATAAGCGCACGAGTTGCTACCCTGTACTAGCACGCTGTCAATTGTTTCCGCTAGCGGGTACGCCCAAAGTACAACACAGAATAGTATAAGGCCTAGCCCTCTCAGTAATAGGGGTTTAGCCCCTCAGAACCAAATAGGGGTCTCGCCCCTCCACAGTCTGCACACCCTCGTCTGACTACCCTAGTCTTCCCAGTGGGCTTAACAAGTCAGTGTAGGGTGGTTAGCTGAACCCTGGGCCCCGTGGGGTGGCTAGCTCTCTCCCTACACTAGTAGCTCTCCCCGGTATAGTGTACGCGAGGGCCAAAGAAGTCGGTGTAGAGTGGTCAATCCTAACCCCGGGTCCCAACCTAAGGGCGGCTAGCTCCGCTCTACACTAAATAGGGGACGGTCGCTCTCCTTAGTACCACGTACTCAAGGGCCAGCACACTTCCCACTCACATTTCCATATCCATTCCATTTATCCACAGGAGCTCTACTTCTAATTCCCCGTAGGGTTCATGCTCGTATTCCCCATGTTATTCTATACCAGGTTTCGTCATTCACAATTCCATTCTCAGTTTTACACATGCAGCTTGTATTTCCATAATTTGCATATACAACAAGAAATGTCACATGTATCTGTTTAACTAGCACATGCATTTCATATTTCACAAGCAGCTCTTGTTTATTAATAGGTAGTTGTTCACATTTCTATTCATTTATTTAAGACTGCAATCGCAAACACGCATACAAACAGTGCAAGTATTTATCATCCTAGAATTCATGCCACATCCTACGTTTCTAGTTATCCAATTTCACATATGCATTCATGTCTTATAATTAAATCATGGGGAAACCACTCTACCAGATAATTCGGGAGTACTGGGGGCTCGAACGGCAGGCTCACGTGCCTCTATAGGCCCCGAACATGTAACAGATCGAAGTCCTATACCAAGGAACATACCACAATGGAATGTTCAGAACAGTATAAAAGGATTTCTAACATGTAGAGGAACTCACAAGGAAACCACAGATATCTTGTTTGCATAAAACGAACCTCAAACAGACCTTAAACGGGTCAAAACAGAACTGCAGACCTAAATCAGACGTCTGGCACAGGGTCCAAACATCTTAAAAGTCACCAGGGTCTCACCTCAAGTTCCTGTATCGACTTCAGACATTTGAACCCCTACTTGACTGTCTAGACCCAACTCCAATCGTCCGATCTCCCCTCCAGTCGTCTGGGAGTGCTTCCGGTCATTTGGTAAGCTGTCCAGACATCCGAAACACGTGGGAGGGCATGCCCTGCGTCTTCCCAAAGCTGTCCCTGCACGCGACAAATGATATCTTCCTCTTTTAGCCACGCAGATCGATGCTGCGGTGCAGCCTGCATGGCCGTAACCGCAAGAGGAACGTACTTTCGCGAAGCTTTGTTTTTAGACGTCCGGTGTAGTCACCAGACGTCCAAGTCGTCGTCTGGACGACACACCAGACGTCTAATTCTGGGAAAAACCCGAAACCAGACCGACCTCCCTCTCCTCTTGCCACGCGCAGCCACGACCTCTCCTCCTCGTCTGCAGCTCCGGCTGCAGCAAAGTGTCGGGGACATCTCCCCCGACGCGCTCCTCCTCCCACACGTGCCGCTCCAGCCGTGCATCCTTCGGCGAGCTCCCACGAGCTTGCGAACACAAGCTGCTCCTCTCTTCATGCCGCCTCTCCTCCTCGCTCTCGCGCCCTCTCTCGCGTTCGCCCCTCTCGCTGCAGTGGAGAGGAAGAAGGAAGGTGGTGGTGGTGGAGTGGAGAAGAGAGGAAGGGGGGAGAGGGGTTATATAGAGGGTGCGGCTAGGGTTCTGGTGGAGGAGCAAGAAGAGAGAGAGAGAAGAGAGAAAATTTATCTGCGCGCAGCCAGCATGCAGACGCGAGTGTGCGTACCAAATTTTCGATTTCCAGACATCTGGGAAGTGGTCCAAACGTCTGACCAGACGTCTGATTGACAATCCAAACTTCTTAAAAGGCTCAGAATAGAATGGGTCTTTACACAACCCCTACCAGGTCAAGAATTAGTGCACAACATCAATGACCTTTCCTTCACTCAACCCATGAGCCAGTTGTACTTGGACCAAACTCTTTCTGGATACTAAAGAGGAGCCTTGATTCCCTCAAATCATGATTTTGGCAACTCTTTGCATAATCATGCTGAGGATGCAAGTGCTATCCAGGGTTATAGTAGGAATGACCCTTTCTCGAACACCTACAACCCTAGATGGCACAACCATCCGAATTTCGTTTGGTCGAGTCAAAAGCTTGCCCAAGGTGCTAACCAAACCAGGCAGAATGTCAATTCATATGGGCAACCCAGTAAGTACACACAACCACCAGCCCGTCCCAATTAAACTCAACCTACTTAGGATGCCCAATCTTTTGATCTTGCTTTGGTCCTTAAGGATATGAGAGAAATGAATCTAAGATACAAAAAGAAAATGAATCAACCGAGGACTGGGTTAAAGGGACGACTAGACCAAATAGCTGACTTTAGGCAGCATGGAATGTTGCCTTATCAACCTGTCCCTAACCCTAGGAATTTTCCTAGGGTTAACCAAAACCAAACTAAGGAGCAGTAAGCCCAAGTAGTTCAACCCGCTCGTCAATTCCCACCCAGATTTCCTAACCTAAAACTAGCTCAACCGATTCTGCCCAACCCACCCCAATTTCCAAACCCTAATGCCACTACCACTGCAATTACCTTAAGGAGTGGGAAGAAAACCCAAGATCCTGGACCATCCACATTCCACCAAGACCTTGAGGAGCCTGACTCTGACCCGGGGGACCAAAATGACCTAGGTAACAATGGAAACAAGGCTTAGGACTTGGTTGTTCCTGATTTGACTAAGGTGCCTTTTCCTAAACCCTTAAGCAGACCTAGGACAAAGAAAACTAATCATTCCGAGGAGTGGCTTGATATCTTCAAACAAGTCCATGTGAATATTCCACTTCTTAAAGCAATTGAGAACATCCCAACCTGTGCCAAGTTTCTTAAGGAAATGTGTACACCTAAATGCCAGGCCAGGTCTTCAAAAAGGGTAGTATTATCTAAGCAAGCTAGTGTAATTATCCTTAGCAGATTACCCCAGAAAAGAAAAGATCTAGGAGCCCCCCTAATCTCTTGTACTTGGGGACACCACTTTTGATAGGGCTCTTCTAGATTTAAGTGCCTCCATTAATCTTATATCCATGGTGCTTTATGAAAGATTTGATTTTGGAGAATTAAAATCAACTGAAGTCACATTTTAATTAACTGATCAATCGGGTGTTATTGAGGATGTTATTGTCAAGGTCTGTGATTTTTATTTTCCAGTGGATTTCTTAGTCCTGGACATAGAAGTACCAGAAAAATTGAGGAACACACCTATCATTCTTGGAAGACCCTTCTTAGCAACTACCAAAGCTAACATTAATTCTGAATCTAGTAGCATAGAAATCAAATTTGGGGATAAGAAGATGAAGATCAATATTTTTAGAGCTACAAAGCAATTTGAGGATTGTGGTATAATTGAGGATTTTAATGATTTGGATCGTAATGTAGAATCTTGTATGACCATAGGAACCTCCTTAAATCAACCTAATCCCTCAAACCCTGCTCCCCAAATGAGCCAACAGGTTAGCCACCCACACACTAACATGATTTCATGACCTCTTAGGGTTGATCTCAATCCTCCATTGGACCCACCCTCCTAAGGACCAAAACCTGAGCTTAAACGCTTACCTGATTATTTGAAATATGTATTTTTGGAAGCCCATCAAACTTATCTCATGATTATCAGCTCTCATCTAATCCAAGCTCAGGAAAACCAAATAACTCAAGTGTTGGGTAGGAATAGAAAGGCAATCAGTTGGTCTTTAGAAGATTTAAGGGAAAGTAGTCCTACCTAATGTACTCACAGAATATATCTTAAGGAAGGATCTAAACCCTCTCGGGAAATGTAGAGATGATTAAATCCTAATATGCGGAATGTTATCAAAAAGGAAATCATTAAGTGGTTAGATGCAGGAATCATTTATCCTATACCAGACAACCCTTGAATTAGCCATGTGCAAGTAGTTCCTAAGAAACCTAGGCTGACTATAGTGACCAATGACATAGGCAAATCTATATCATCTCACATAGCTTCCTCTTAGAGAATCTGTATTAATTAGAGGGAGTTGAACACTTCAACTAAGAAAGACCACTTCCCTCTCCCCTTCATTGATCGGATCTTAGAAAGACTAGTTAGCCAAAAGTTTTTCTATTTCCTCAATGGCTATTCAGGTTACAACCAGGTAGCCATTGACCCTGATGATCAAGAAAAAAGCACCTTTACCTGTCCTTACGGAACCCTTTTGTTCCGTAGAATACCTTTTGAACTTTGTAATACACCGACAACTTTTCAATGGTTCATGCTAGTAATCTTTTCGGACATGATAGGTGATTTCATGGAAGTATTCATGGATGACTTTTCTGTGTTTGGGGATTCTTTTGAAAGCTGCCTAATCCACTTAGAAAAGAACCTCCAAAAATGCATTGAAGTTAATCTTGTCCTATCTTGGAAAAAGACCACTTCATTGTTAGGGAAGGCATTGTCTTTAGCCATGTTGTGTCTGAGAATGGAATAGAAGTGGATAAGGCCAAGGTGGATACAATAACCCTATGCCACCTGCGACGGTAAAGCAAGTTCGATCTTTCCTTAAACAAGTAGGATTTTACTGTCGATTAGATTTTTCCAAGGTGGCTAGGCCCTGAAGCGCCTTGTTAACAAAAGACCATTCCTTTGACTTTGATTTAGATTATCTTAAGGCCTTTAATCTTCTAAAGGAAGTTGTTACCCAAGCTCCCATCTTGCAACCTCCTAACTAGGATGAATTATTTAAAGTTATGATTGATGCCTCTGATTTTGCTATCGGTGCGGTCTTAAGGCAAAAGGTTGAAAAGAAACCAACTGTGTTTAGTAAGACTCTGGAAGATCGATGCCTAGAGGAATTATATCATAACAGTAAAGAAGCTACTAGCTGTATTATTTTCTCCTAAAAAATTCAGACCTTATTTACTATGATTCCATGTCATTGTCCGAAGCATTTCCCCTTTGTCCTATCCCGTATTTTCAACTAGGACCTTAACAAATTCAGGGGATTTGAGTACATTTCTCATAATCACAATGCCGTACTTTTCTTTGAGGTCCGTATCATCGCCTTCTATTATTGTCACCTAATTATTAAGGCGATCGTCTCTCCCTTTCGACTCCCTCCCATCCCATATTTTTCATCGGTTCCGTGTGCGGGTTGTTGGTCAAGCCATTGAAAATAAAATCGAGCCTTATAACTGTGCCATCGCCACAGAGATGCATGTTCTTCCCATCGAGGGACCTTAGGAGGAACCTAAGCCCGATCTCCCACCTCAACTGGATCCCTATGGCCCTGGTCCTCTCGAGATTCAACCTCCACCCTCTGCCTTTAACAAGTCCTAGGAACCCGATGAAGCACGCATCGCCGAAGGTCTCTCCATCTCCCTACAACGCCAAGAGGAGATCTATTGCTCCCTCGGAAATCTCAGGAGGGACATGCAGCGGATGCGTGAGGATATCCACGCCCTGTAGATGGGACTCTGGGACCTCCGTGCCGCCGACGCCACGATGGACAGGGCTAGCATTGATAGCAGCACCACTCTATTTATTTTTCCTTTTTTTGTGTTTTTCATTTTTTAGTTAGTCAGTTCGATGGATGGTTGTTAGTTGGTGATTGTGAGTGTTGTTATTTTTCTCGGCCTGTATTAAGGGGATACAACCCCATACTCGTTAGTACTTGGGAATATTGCTAGGTTTGAACTAGGGCACCAATATTTCTCTACCGTTAAGCTTTTAGTTGCATTCACCTTCTATGTAGATTTCCATTTTCAAGCTTTCATCTGCAAATATCATATCTCATGCTCTACTATTTAGTTTCAAACTATGGCACCCTCTCATTTAATATTCAAAAGGGGGAGAATAACTTAGGATGAGAATAACTAGGTTGAGAAAAACTTAGAATGCGATATGCTTATGACAAAAACAATTTACGCAAAAAAGTCATTCATGCCTAAAACGTGTTTTCGCAAAATGAAATTTGCTCTTCATTAGACTTCACAAAAGTTTGAAAATAGGCATCGAGTACCTTAACACGAGGGAGGAAAAAGATCTTAAGTAATATTTTGAAAATCATCAAAAAAGAGGAGATTGTTAGTGTAACCTCTCATTAATATGTATTTTAATGATTTTACAAAATAACTTAAAGAAAGAAAGTAAGATCAAACTACTATGTCTATGTTAAACTGACCCAAGTTGTAGGACTCAAGCAGGCCTCCAAAGGAGAAGACATGAAGACAGAGTTTAGTTTAGGTCATAGGATCTCCTATATAATTAACAAGTGTTGTAATTTTTACATTTATTAAGTTTAGAAGTGTTGCAAAAGAGCCCAATTAGATGTAGGATTCTTACCCTTAGTCACTCAACACTTAGGTAAAAATCTTAGAACCAAATCCCAAGTTAGAATCCACACTAAACACAGTATCAAGCGTCTGATGTTCCATTTTAAGTCGTCTGATAACTTAGTCAGACGTCCAATGTTCAAATCACCTATCTTCATAAAGTCTGACTTTAGCATATTAGACATCCACCCTACAACCCAAACATCCATGGTCCTCAGGAGACATTTGAACATGGTCTCGGACGTCCAATAATGGACCGTTAGGACTAGTCTTAGCCCAAATTAAATTTTGTCATAACAAAATCTTCTTGAGATACTTAAGAAATATTTTATTAATATTATTAGACGTCTAGAAGCCTTCCGAGACATCCAATAACTAGACGCTAGGACTATTCTGACACAAAGATTGATTCGTCAGGATACACACATCATTAGATTCTCCGAGAAATCCATTCTCGAGGACTATTATGATCATCAGTCATCTAAAGGGATCTCCAAACATCTGGCACTTAGGCATAAGATCCCTATAGAAGGTCTAATGGATCAAAAAGTGTTCCAGGAACCTTCCCTTCAATTTTAGACCTCTGATTTTAATTTCAGACGTCTGATATACCTTAATCAGATGTCCAAACCATAGGAACAAGATCCTTGTACAAAGTCCAAACGAAGCCAGTAAAATTCATCTTTGATTTTAGACATCCAAAACACTATCCAAATGTCTTATCCTACAATATCAAACATTTGATCTTTTAGGTAGATGTCCAATAATGCTATCGAAAGCAATTATTGCCTAATTTCATCCAAATCTTCTTTGATTTGATTCCAACGGCTAAGGCAAGCCTCCCAAATCTTCTTGAGAGTTCTCTAGAGGCCTATAAATAGTCATTAACATCCCTTGAGCTAAAAACACCCATTGGAGATGGATCTCAAGTATTCCACCACATTTTTCTCTACATACACCTTGCCCAACTGCTTCTCTACATAATCGACTTGGGCAACCTCTCTCTTGTGCTAAGTTCTACATTGTAATAATCTCAGGGAGTTCTTTAAATTCCTATAGTAGTTTGATTTAAATTAATATCTTGTTGGGTGCTCTATAGGTTGTACCTGATTTCATTTTATTTCTATGTATTGTTGTACTTAGGTGTCCAACCTATTGGATCTCTGTCTCTTTTGTAATTGAGATACACCACCCTCAGTTCAAAGTGGTGTGGATAGTGTGTAGTTGATCACTTGGTAATCGGAAATCCTAAGTTAGGTTTACTTAGGTGGTGATTTTTACCCGATTGTGGTTTCCACCTAAAATTCTCGATGTTCATTTGTGCGATTGCAAATTTTATTTACGGATATTTTTCAATTACACTATTCACCCCCCTCTAGTGTACTTTCAATTCCTACCCAAACTAATGACCCCAAGGTGGTCATGGATTGTGTGAAACAGAACATCTTTAGTCAGTTCAGGATGCCGGAAGCCTTGATTAGTGATGATGGGTTCTATTTCACTCACAATCAATTCAAGAATCTATTGACCAGGTATGGAGTAACGCATAAGATTTCTACTCCGTATCACCCGCAAACCAACAACCAAGTCAAAATTTTTAATCTAGAGATCAAAAAGATCCTTCACAAGGCTGTGCGACCCACTAGGAAGGATTGGTCTACGAAATTGGATGACACACTCTGGGCCTACCGAACTGTGTATAAAACTTCCATTGGTATGTCTCCTTTCTGTTTGATCTACAGAAAAATGCGTCACTCCTAATGGGACTAGAGCATAAAGTTTATTGGGCCATTAGGACCTTTAACTTGAATCTGGACAAATCTAGACGACAAAGGAAACTCTAATTAACTGAATTGGAGGAAATATGGAATGATGCTTATGATAGCATAGTATTTATAAGGATAGGACCAAAGCTTTACATGATAAATTTATTTCCCGAAAAAGCTTTGTTCCAAACCAAAATGTTTGGCTTTTTGATGCGCGTTGGAAGCTATTTCCAAAAAAATTAAGATCGAAATGAATATACCCTTTTACTATAAAGAAAACTTTCTCACATGGAGCTTTCCAAATTCTAGACCCTAAGACTGGACATAAGGCAAAAATCAACAAGCAGACACTAAAATCGTACACTAATCAGTACCCAAATCCCGTCCCCTTAGATCAAAATAACCTCCCGAATTCTTGGTGCACATAAATTCGTCCAACTAATGATGTAAAACTTAACACTAGCTGGGAGGCATCCCAGTATGTTGTACTTAGTGTTACAACTCAAACTCCCACCCAAGTAGAGACCCAAGTCGATTTTGTCAAACACCCAAGATCTAGTCATTCATCTCATATACATAAAATAACAAAAGCATGTACAACGCATTACATCACCAATAAGCATGAAATAACAAAAATAAGTCTAAATTGAAAAAGATATTATTAAAAAATTCATAGCCATCATAAGTACAGGTATAATTGAAAAGAACCAAACATGAACTAAAATTGTCTAATGGAGTATGACGAATTAAAACAAAAAGAAATATCAACTAGAACTAGATTTATAACTACCAACTATGGTGTTGTCAATATAGGGATGTATGCTTTTTGCAACGGTTGAAAACCATCGCCTATTAAGTCAAATCCATTGTATTCTGTCATTGCGAAAGTGTATGTCACGTTAGTGTATACACGACGGTTTTGATTTCAAGTCATCATCTTTTACACGACGGTTTCTAGAACCGTTGTGTATCTTTATAAATGACAATTATATTATAAACCATCATTAAGTACCATTAAATGATAGTTTTGATGATCATTGTGTATGATACACGCAAACCATATATGACGGTTGTTAAATCGTCATGCAATAGCACTAAACGACAGTTTGGAATATAACTGTTGTGTGATGAAGGGCAAAAAGTACCCTCGGACCCCAAACTCCACATTCGACCTGACAGAGGCACCGGCTACCTGGACACAGGGTACGCAGGTGGAACCATGTATCCGCCCCGCCTGAGGCCAGCTGGATCCTCAGACAATGATACCCAAATCTGTCAGAAGATCTCACGCAATCTAGGCAAAAGATACAATGGCTTGACAACCCGTACCCTAACAAGCCCAAGCGCAGCCTGACGAACGAAGATACCAAGGTCATTAGAGAGAGATCTTGTACTATAAATAGATAGGAATACCCTCAAGAGAGGGGGGCTCCTCCCCGAAAAGGGAGAGAGAGTGTGTGTAACTTGTAATCCTCAAACACCATAGTATATAGTTGGGAGCACCGTTCTCTCCCCAAACATACACCCCTTTGGGTGAAACTGGGTCACCAAACCCTTGTCTCTCTCTATGGTTGCATGATTTTCTCCTCTTTTGCCTATGCGATGGATGGTGAATGGCTAGGTACGCCTCCTGCGATAATAAATCACTTTGGTAGGACCTTCCAAGGCCCATCAAATGGTGTCGTCTGTGGGAAGTGTCAACAAAAGAGCCATCACTCTACAGAGCATCCAATCGTTGGGAGCAAGGGCCCTTCCGGCGCCCCACAGCGACCCCTATAGGCAGAAGCTTCGGCGGTGGTCGTAACCACCCGCAGCCCCACTCACGGCTCCCATCCCTTCGAAGGATCCCGGTCAGGGCACGAAGTCGGCACGCCTTGATGACCTCGGCTCACTGCCCAAGGTTCCTCAAGCTAGACCCCCTTCCTGGGAACGCAGTTTGGTCGATGGGAACAGGTCGCCAAGCTCGATGACCCCGGAAGCGAGCCCACGCTCATGACACCCATTTCTATAGGCGTGTAGGAGCGGGGTTGTCCCGGAGAAGGCGCCCGAAAAGGCAGCCTCGGCCCGGCACAAAGGAACTGCTGGCCTTACCTTGCAGTTCGCCCCACGAGGAATAACCCTTGTAGAAAGCCAACACCTAGCCATCCCACGGAAGCTCCCTTTCGAGCCCTTTCGGCAATGTTACCCTGGCGAAGGCCCTCGTGTGGGCAGCTCCCTAACCAAATAGGCGACCCCTCAAAGGCATGTGAAGGGCAGGCCCCAAAGGGCTCTCCACCAAGCATTCAAAAATCCGGGGCAACGCCGAGAGGCTATCAGGCGTCAAGTGCCTAAGGATTGAGCCCACCTAGTCTCGCCCAGACCTAACTTAGGGCCTGGCGTCACAACTAATCAAACTCCGTAAAGCTGCTAACCCGCAGCGCCCTAAGTCACGTGGTGACCTCGGTAGGTCTGTTTGCGCCGCTAGCATGAGTGCAATGCTCCTGGCTTCGTGCTTGGGTATCCTACAAGGAGCCACAAGATGAAGTGGCTCCCCTCGAGAATCACCTTAGAGGCACGATGCCGACGACGCCCATAACTGAAGGTAGGTACGCCCATAGGTAGGCGGGCCCCGGCTCCTGCCTACGACAAAAGCTCCACCAACTAAGAGTCAAATGCACTAGGCAAGGGGACCCTACCCGCGGAGGGAAACACACTCCCCTAGCCACGCGCCATGCAGGCACCCTTGAGGTAGACCAACCTGCGGAAGATGGTTCCTACACAAGGCAATGAGATTCCTCAACACGAGCTCAGAGGATCCTCGGGCAGCTTAGATGCTCACGCTACAAGCCCCGTAGGACACGCCTCATAGAGCACCGATTGCCACCTCATAAGATCGGCCCTGCCCCACAGCCGTCCTCTGCCAGAAGCCCTGGGCAAAGGTTGCCTTCAGGGGCCAACCCACACAAAAATCCTGCGACACTCACCTCGTTCAAAGATGTAGCCGGATAGGCGCGCGCCTAACAACACCACGTCTCACGATCAAGACAACGATAAGGACGGACCAGAGGTAGAAGGGACACGCCCAGAGAATAGCCAAGCCATCAACCACCTTTGTGGAGTCAGCACACTACTCAACGGCCAACTCCCAGGCCCTCTCCTCCAAAGTAAGGCCAAGGCAACATGGCACGGTACAATAAGAGAGTATGAGCTTGTCCTCACGAGAGTACGGCAAAACCCTTCCGCCCTTATCGATCAGCCCTATCCTGACGGCGCTAACCAACCCATCTAGAAAAGTAGTCTCCCAAAAGGAGCAGTGGCTCTAGATCAGACACACGCACGGGTCCCATTAACAGAGCCCACCACAAGGCTCCCTTGTCAAGGGCATACACCCAAACTCTCCTCCGAAGGGTACCTTCTCCCTACCCCCGAGAAGGACACGCAGCGAGTGCCACCTAACCAAGGGGTCTCCTAAAAAACCTAACTGAGCACCCCCTAGGGGACAAGACATAACTCAGTAGAGGGATCCCTAACTCCCCCTGGCCCTTAACAAAAGGACAAAAGAATGGTGTCGCCAAGGCAGTCGTAGCTCCTTGCCGCCCACCGGACACTAGCAACAAGGATCGAGGTGGTGCAAGGCTAGTCGAGGCATCATCTTAATTCCACCCCTGGGGGCAAACCCCACCAAGTGTTAGCCAAAGTACAGATACCAAAGCACTCCAGCCTTAGTACTGTCAACAAGTAGGGACTAGCCCTTTGAGCCAGCAAAAACCCATGTCTGTGCAAGCTGAGGTCTAGCCTACCGCCTAACGACAAGAATCCGAGGCACTCTACCCTCAAGAGTCATCCACCCGACAAAGTGAAGGGAGAGGGTATGGCCTACCTTTGCTAACGATCGACGTAGTATAAAGGAACAAGGGAGCAAAACCATAGCGCTCCACTCCTCGAGCAACGTGGTACGCTTGGATCGATCCCCCCTTGGACATCCATCAAGGAAGGTCCTTACAAGCAGTCGACCCAAGGAGAAACGCACAGCAGACCCGGGTGCCCCACTTCAAAAACAAGTTGGGGCTCTTCACCCCCTCCTCTGCTACCACCCTGCGAAGGTAGCTGGTCGGAAGTAGGTCACTCATGGTGAATACCTCTAGTCCAATTATCCCACGGGAGAGGCGCTGCACGCAAAGTAGCCATGGTATACTTGCTCAAAGCAAGCGTCACGTCCCCACCTGGTAAGGGAATGGACAAACAGGGCACCAAGAAGCAACCCAAGTTTTGAAAGGTGCAAAGTAGGCCCATGGAAGCCCCAGGTAGCAACCCGCCTACCCTCGATGTGATAGGCACTCGACCATTGCCACGGATCCCTCCCCCCACAAACATCTCGGTAACCTCATCCAGACGAAAGTAACAACCAAAGTCTCGATGCCAAGTTATCTGAATAAGCAAAAGGGGTAGAAACGAAACTCCAAAAGTGCGGTTCACAAAACCCGTATGAACAAAAGAACAAGCATTCCCACACTTGGCATACAAGTAGCCCATTACAAAGAGAAAATTATTTCCTTTACAACAACCATCGACCGATACATTCCTCGAATTATTGCCTCCAGATAAATTATAGTTGAAAAGAAATATGCTAGTAGGAAAATACTGGCAATAACGCTTGAAGGCGCTACTGCACAGCCCATCCTCCCTTGGTAGAAAAAGGGGTGGATACTCCCTACAGATGTCCCCCCTACCAGGAGAACCATGTGACGAAAGGCAAGCGACTGTGCAAGGCTAGACGGACCATGGCCTCCGAAGCGAAGGCCCTCATCCAGCTCGGCGATAGGCAGTCAGCTCATCCAGGAGGGTCCCCTACCTAGTCTCCGCTGCGTTCACCAGAAATCGACGTGGACTCCCCAAAAGGGCGAGCAGGCCCAAGACGCAAGGATCGCGAGCTGAGAGGCAAAGGCGCAGGGTGCACCCTTACCCCACCCCCCAGAACAGGAGGGAAAGCCACAGGCAAAGCATCCCCAGGAGCTGAAAATCCTGCCGGCTGAAACGCCGTCCTGCGACAGCAACGAGCCCCCAGGCGGTCCCCCTAAGGTGGTTGTGCTCCAGCCAACACTCGCCCACCACCCTACCCCACGTCTGCCTAGGCAGATACACTCCCACAAGAGGAGCTCCCAACAACAATAATCCCTGCCCTACCCCTGCAAACTCGTAGAGTGTATAAGAGGGCATGGGGGTGAAGGGACTGACAGAGGTCGGAGAATAGCACCGGTCGCTAGGAGATGGTCCAGGCCACCCATACGAGCGGAGTATCCCCCGATCTTTCAGTGAGGGGGCCTACATAGTCAAGACCACTGGCCCTTCCGCCAGCCCTTCGATAGGGAATCCCCAGACAAGGCTTACTGTCTGGGGGCACGCGCGGGCGTCGTCCGACCGACACCTCGCCTTTGCCTGAGCAAATACCCTCCCACAAGAGGAGTTCTCCGCAACAACAACTCATGCTCTGGCCTCAAGGAGCCATAAAGGGAACCACGCAGGGACACCAGGAGTGTCTCATCCCCATACAATGATCCGCACATGGCCATTCAGCGATCGCTTTGCAAAATGCGTAGAAGTTCGATGACTGAACTCTGCCGAAGTAAAGAACGAGGTCACAACTATCCCTCAACACCCTCGAATGCGAGCAAAGGACAAAGTAAGGGCGGTGAAATGAGGCCCACAACGGGCCTCTATTTATAACCCCTCCCAAGGGACTCCCAAGGGCAGCGGTGTCCTTTCAACCCCTGCGACTCACTAATTCTCGAGGAGCCAAATCTGTTAGGATACGATGCTGATCCTGCACCAGTATAACTACACCAATAAAATCGCTAGTCAAGAATCCCACACACTATTACATGGCAGGCATTCAAAAAGGTATTTCTGCCCTTTCAAAATTGGCGTGACACTTCAAATCGCATCCCCAAGGCAATGATGCTTCCCGTCTCAACACCAAGCTGCCTCTCAAGGTCGGCATGCACTCGAGCTCCTATGCCCAACGCACGAGTCTTTGCCGCCTCTCAAGGCCGGCACGTGCTTGGGCTTCTACGCCCAACACGCAAGTTCTTACCACCACTCAAGGCCGACACCCGCTTGGGCTTCTATGCCCAGCGCGCAAGTTCTTACTGCTTCTCAAGTCCAGCACATGCTTGGGCTCCTACGCCCAGTGCGCAAGTCCTTGCCACCTCTCAAGGTTGGCACGTGCTTAGGCTCCTACACCCAACGTGCAAGTTCTTGCCGCATCTCAAGGCTGGCACGTGCTTGGGCTTCTACGCCCAGTGTGCAAGTTCTTTCCGCCTCTCAAGGTCGGCACGCGCTAGGGCTCATCAGCCCAACACTTGAGTCCTTGCCGCCTCTCGTCGTCGGCACATGCTTAGGCTTCTATGCCCAATGCCTAAGTTCTCTCCGCCTCTCAAGGTCGACATGCGCTAGGGCTCATTAGCCCAGCGCTTAAGTCCTTAGCTCCTCTCGAGGCCGACACACACTTGGGCTTCTACATTGAGTGCCTATGTCCTCACCACCTCTCAAGGTTGGCACGCGCTAGGGCTCATCAGTCTCATGCTTAAGTCCTCGCTACCTCTCAAGGTCAGCAATCGCTAGGGCTCATCAGCCAACACTCAAGTCCTCACCGCCTTTCCTAGCCGGCACGTGCCCGGGCTCCAACTCCCAGTGCACAAGTCTTTGCCGCCACTTAAGAACAACATGCGCTAGGGCTCCTACACCCAGTGCACAAATCCCCGTCACCCCTTCAGGCTGGCACAAACTCATACGCCCTTCCAGGAAGCCTCTTCCAACCAACAAGAAATAGGCTAAGGCCACTCAACTCCCCAATCCTAAGATGTTCCCCCCGCTACTATACAGCCGGATGAACATCTGTGGGCATCATCTATCACGGAGTTTTAGCAACTCTGTCAACTCTCTCAACAGTTCACACTAGCTAAAGAGTGGGGGCATATGATGAGGAGCAAAAAGCATCCTCGGACCCAAAACTCTGCATCCGACCCAACAAAGGGTCCGACTACCTGGACACAGGGTATGCAGGTGGAACCGCGTATCCCCCCACCTGAGGCCAGTCGGATCTTCAAACGATGCTACCCAAATCTATCAGAAGATCTCGCGCAATCTGGGCAAAAGATAGGATGGCCTAACAATCCATACCCTGACAAGCTGCAGTGCAGCCTGACGAACGAAGATACCAAGGTCATCAGATAAAGATCTTGTATTATAAATAGAGAGGAATACTCTTAAGAGAGGGGGGCTCCTCCCTGGAAAGGGAGCGAAAGAGTGTGTAACTTGTAATCCTCAAACACCATAGTGTATAGTTGGGAGCATTGTTCTCCCCCCAGACATACACCCCATTGGGTGGAACTGGGTCACCAAACCCTCATCTCTCTCTGTGGTTGCATGATTTTCTCCTCTTCTCCCTATGCGATGGATGGTGAATGGCTAGGTACTCTTCCTGCGATAATAAGTCTCTTTGGTAGGACCTTCCGAGTCCCATCATTGTGTATATACAAACAACGGATGTAAACATAACTGTCATGTATATATGTGTATTTTTTTTTCGCTAAATAATGTAGGTATTATAGAATCTTATAACACCTTAAACATATGCAACATACAAAACATACAAAATATAAAAATTTCATCAACCTACAACATGCAACATAAAACATTCAACATACAACAAATATATATGTGAACTTAATGAAAAGAGTATGTCATAATGTCAAAATATACATATAAGCAAAATACAAAACCTAACTAACATATGTATGATAAGTAATCTAAACCTATGCCTCAGCTCCTACCCCCTGTCCTGCTCCACCACCGCTGAGGTCGTCGTCATCTCTACGAGGCGGGTAGTGATAGGAAGTGTGATCCCTACCACTGTTCCATAATAATGCCAGCATCTCTCTCATCTTCGCTCCCTGCTGCTCCATCTCCTTCCTCTACTCCTCCATGAATTTCTTGGTATCTTGCTAAGCTTGAGTTTGCTGGTGGAACTGTGAGGTAACATCATGTAGCTGTGTGGTGACATCATGAAGTTGTGTCTACATCTGTTGGACTCGCTAAACCCTTCCGCCCATACCAGCTGCAGATTGTCTAACTCCTCCCCCCACTACGAACGAAGCCTCTGTGGTCCGGAGGACTCCTAAAAGCCTCCTCAGGTGTCATAGGAGGATACTGTTGAGTGTCAAAAGCAGCTTCTGTAGGAGGGTTGATTAAGTTCATCATTTCTCCCTACAAATTGCAATAATTTAATGTCACATTAAAGTAATTATAAAAATTAAAGTAGTTGATAAATAAATGTTACTTACATGCGTTATCTGGTATGTCTCATGTATCCATGTTCACCCACTGATGAGAGACTCCTCATGGCTCTTAAATACCCCTAATTAACTAGTTTCCCTAATTAATTAGCTGGGAATATGTCTATTTAGGGTTTAATTATAATATAAAGGATAATATATTAAAGGACCATAAAATAAGTTAATAATACTAAATTAAATGTCAATTAACATTATTAATAATTTAAATAATAATTTAGACTCAAATTATAAATATTTAGCTACCTAATTAATATTTAATTTAACATTATAAATATTTAACCCTAAGTATGTAATAACTTAAGTAACTTAATTAATTAAAATAAATAAAGCTAAATGGGTCAAAACCATAAATTCAAGGTGTATATATAATATTTATATAATTTATAATCATATATAAAAAGTTGAAAAGAATTAAATTAAATTTGACTTAAAATGCCTCTGTTTGTGTTTTGGTCCTTAGGATTCATTTCAATGAAGTCCTTTTCTTTCAATAAAGTCCCTAGTTTTTATTTCATTTACATCCCTGTGAGCATCGTCTTCTTCTTCCTCTTCTTCTTCATCTTCAGCTGAACGGCTGAGAGTGTCCGGTCATCGTACCACTCGATCACTACCCATCCACCATCAGAACTCCTTCGCCCGAGCTTCTGAGCCTCGACTCACCTTCCTCTCCTTGTCCAATGGTGCAGATTGGCTACTAATCCTAATTAGGTCAGGCATTTAAGCTCACCGGTGTCAGAGACGACGCCGGTGGTTTTAGTGAACCTAGACCTATACCTGTCCAAATACATCTCCCTTATCCTCCACCATCACCTATAAATAGCTCGCCATACCTCTGATTTGAGCGGTCGGTTCCCTTCCCTCTTCCCCCACTGAGCCGACAATAGGTTATTTATCCAACCAACTCCGGCAACCTCTCACCTCTCTACCAAAGCGCCTCCGCTCGAGACGCTCACCTCCCTCACCTCCTCTTCCTCTCCCGCGGTCGTGACAGGGCTTGGGAGCACACCGCCACACTTTCTCTCTGCTTCCTTTCTCGCTGAGATCTTCCCCGAACCCTCTAATTTCGTCCTCCATTATGCAGCTATCGATGGAGATCCCTCCCCCTCACTTCGTCCAGGTAAGAGTAGAGTAGCTAGGCTTAGTTAGGTTAGCTTAAGTAGATGTTAAGACCCGTACTGTTAAGCCTTTTTAAGACATCCGGACTTTAGGTTAGACGTCTGGTAAGACGTTTGGACTGAGGGTCAAACGTCTAGACTCATTCCCAGACGTCTGAAAATTGAAAATCTTCGGTACGAACTCGTGTCTGTGCGCGTGCTGCGCACAGACAGTACCCCCGTTTTCACCCGTTCTTCTCTCTCTCTCCCCCACGCCGACGAAACCCTAACCCCTTACGCTATTTAAGCCCCACTCCTCTCCCTCACACCATCCCACCTCCAGCCATTCTTCTTCCTCCTCCAACGAGAGCATGAGCGAGAGCAGAAGCGGCGAGCGCGAGCAGCGAGCATGAGCGGCGAGGGGAGGAAAGGAGAGCTAGTGCGAGCTCGTGAGGGAGCTACCGGAGAGCCCACGACCTGCTGGCATGTGCACGAGGTAGAGAGGTGCGTCGGGGAGGTCCTCCCCGACACTGTTGTAGTCGGAGCAGCAGGCGAGCGGGCGCGGCGCGAGAAGGCGAGCTGCTACAGCTTTGGTTCTAGAACTTTTCTAGAATCAGACGTCTAGATCGACATCCAGATGATGCGGATGACGTCTGGAGGAGGTTCCAGACAACTAAAAGGTGAGTTTCACGCCTTACACTCCCTTTGCGGATACAGCCATGCAGGCCGTTCCGCCGAGGCGCTTTTTCATGCTGTATTAAGAAGATTTCGTCGATACATGCAGGATTCATTTTGGGAAGGCGCGGGACATGCCATCCCACGTAGATAAGACGTCTGGGCGAGGCCCCAGACGGCGAGAAGCGTTTCCAGACGTCCTAAGTAGTGGTCGGACATCTGGAACTGGGTCCAGACGGTTCCACAGGGTTCCTAGACGTCTGAGGAGTGGCACAGGAGTGAGGTATGGTTTTGGGCTCTTTTAAGACGTCTGGAAGGTGTTCCAGACGTCTGATTTTGATTCAGAATTACTATTTTGACCCGTTTGGGGTCCGTTTGAGGTCCGATTTCCATAATTAAGATTCTGTTGTTCTCCGTATACTTTCCTCTACTTGTTAGAGTACCCTTTATACTGTTTTGATTGGTCTCTTGTGAATGATCCTTGTGATAGGACCTTGTTCCGTTGCGGGGTTGGGGTTTGCTGAGGCACGTGGACCTGCTGATCAAGCCCCCATTACTCTTGGGTTGACTGGTAGAGTGGCTCCCCCCTTAATTTAATTGAAACTCAAATGCATGTGTGAAATGAAAGATTAGAACCTAGGACATGGCATGAATCCTAGGACCAGAAACACTAGACTGAATGTATTGAACGAATGGTTGGCTTGAATGAGTAGATAGAATAATGAAACCTGCCTGTAAATTAATAACAGCTGCCTGTGAAATGCAATGCACTTGAGCCAGTAAACTGTTGCATGAGATTCCTATTGTTTACATTAAATGTCATGATATGAGCTGCATGTATATGAAATGGAAATAGAAGATCGAATATTGGAAACACGAGCTACATGTAGATAGACTTGGAATGTAAACAATAAAGTACTTGTTACATATGTAGTACTTGAGAAATGAAATTAGAAATGATGAAACCTAGTATGGCTTGGCCTGAGAAACATGAGCATGAACCCTACGGGGAATTAGGAGTAGAACTCCTGGAAATAAATGGAATGGAACTGGAAATGGGGAAGTGAGCTGGCCATTGTGTATGGAGTACCAAGGAGAGTGACTGTCCCCCTGTTTAGTGTAGAGCGGAGCTAGCCATCCTTGGGTAGGGACCCGGGGTTAGGATTGGCCACTTTACACCAACTTGTTAGGCCATTAGGCAAACCAGGATAGTCAGGCGAGGGTGTGCAGACTGTGGAGGGGCGAGACCCCTGTTACTGAGAGGGCTATGCCCTATACTGGTTCCGTGCTATACTTTGGGTGCACCCGTTAACGGAAACGACTGACCACGTGCCAGTGCAGGGTAGCTACCCGTGCGTCTATCGCGCTTGCCGTAGTCACCGTTACGTCTGTCAGTGACCCTGGGGTGGTTGACTGGGTGTAGAACGACCACGGGGGACTCTCCCAGCCAGGAGAGCACCACGTGCTACTTCAACTCTTCGGAAAATACTGCAATCAAGATCATTCCCACAAGGAACATTCGAGATCAAGAAAGAAACCTAATAAATAAACCAAGTGATGAAAGAAAGAATAACTATTAAAGAAAGAAAGAAATTGAAAAACAACAGCTACCTGTCCACCTTTATTGTTTTAGTTAGTTGGTTGCCACTCTACTCAGCTTTTGCTGATTTCATGTACTCATAACTCTTTTCAGGTCCAGGTGTTGAGCAGCCAGAGCACTTGGTTGCAGGGGGTGCTGAGCCTAGTAGAGCCCAGTAGTCGTAGTTTTCTGTTGTACTCTGTTCCTATTATAGTAAGTAGTTGTTACACATTTGTACTCGTTTATTATAAACTTTATATTCCTGTACCTGTTTCTACTGTTGTGGTGGTGTGTACTGTAGTAGTTTACTTCTTTATTGCTGTACTTTTGTTACTGTTAGTTGCTTGCATGGTGAATGTGATTTATTTTACTGCTTTTTGGTTACTTTCTCATTAGACGACTAGGTCTTGGGATCAGTCGAGTCGGTCCGGTCCCATGTCCTGTAAGGATTCGTGAACCGGGTCGTAACAAGATGGTATCAGAGCAAGGTTGTCCCGAGAAGCAAACCAACTAGTTGGAAAAATAACCAATTCACATGCTTATAACTAGAGTAACCACCACAACTTGCCTTTTGATATCTGCCCTGAGGTTCTTTTACCGAATATCTGTTGAATTTGACACCTTCCTGTTCTATGTTCGTGTCTCCTTGCAGGAGATGCCTCGACGTGGAGTCATTGAGGCGAGCCGCGGACGCGGCTGAGGACGAGGTCGAAGGGGCGAACGTGTTGAGCTCGACGTCTTAGTGGACCAACCACTACTTCCAGGTGTTCAGGCCCAGGACCTTGCCCAGCTGATACGGGAGATCGTGCGAGAGGAGCTCCACCCTCCTCCACAGGCGCCTCTCCCTGGGGCTACAAAGGGGAAGTTTTCTGTGGGCCCACGCGACCGACACAGCGTTGGACGTGGGGGAGGGGGTTGGCCTCCACCGCCCCCGTCGTCCTCTGACTCTTCCGAGAACGAGCCCTCCTTACCTGGAGGCGTACCAGTTCCCCCACTTCAGCGCCATTACGAGCTTTTCGGACAGTTCCGAAAGCTGAAACCCCCCTCCTTTAAGGGGGATGAGGACCCGACCGAGGCGGAGGACTGGCTCGAGCAGATCGAGAAGGTGTTCGACACCCTTCGCCCCCCTGTGGAGTGCCGCGTGGCCTTTGCCATGTACCAGCTGGAGAGCGTGGCACACAGGTGGTGGAGGGCCGTCAGAGGGCGAGAGAGGGAAGAGCCGACCTGGGACCAGTTCGTCACCCTCTTCTACGAACAATACTTTCCCCAGACATAGCAGGACCAGAGGAGGCGGGAGTTCCACACTCTCCGCAAGGGGACGATGACCGTGAGCGCGTATCGGACGCATTTTCTAGAGTTGTCTCGTTTCGCCACGACAGCTGTGGCTACCGAAGAGGAGCGCTTTTGGAGGTTCACTGAGGGGCTTCGCCCTGCTATTCGAGGCTACGTCAAACCCCTGAAGCTGCCTACGTTCTCGAGAGTGGTGGAGGCAGCTATGACCTATGAGGAGACCAACCCGGCCACACGTGACGCTGACAACGGACGGAAGAGGCCCTACCAGCCAGACTACTCACAGGGCTGACGAGAGAGGAGGCACGTGGTGCCCGCAGGAGAGCTGTCACGCTTTGCGGGGCCATCGGTGGCCTTTGGGGACCCCCGATAGGGGCCAGCTGCCAATACTAGACCCCCGCCCAGCCGTCGGCAGGGACCTACCGAGGCCGGGAGTCGAGTTTCCCTTTGCTACCAGTGTGGCCAGCCAGGCCACATCAGGAGGGACTGCCCGCCTAGGGCTGGTGGACAGTAGATGCTCCCACCCAAGCATGGGAGGACGAGCAGGAGGCCGAGGTTCCCAGGCGCGTGGGGGAGGACAGCAGTTGCTGGGAGGGTACCGACCAGCGGTTACCCGCCCAACGCAGAGTGTGGCTGCTTCGTCCACACCTAGAGCTGAAGGGCGTATCAACGCCTTGACACACAGAGACTCTAGAGCTTTAGGTCCAGTGGTGGCAGGTATGGTTACAGTTTCCGGCAGATTGGTTTATACGCTTTTTGATTCCGGCGCCACGCACTCATTTGTCGCTCCTAGTTTTGCCATCAGTTTGGGACAGGACTGTGTGTTGTTAAAGGATCCGTTTGTGATCAGAGGTCCGGGAGGTCAGCTGTTCATAGCTGAGAAGGTGTACACAAGCTGTGAGGTCAGTGTTGGGGGACACAGCCTCCCTGCTGATCTGATTGTGATGCCGATGGAGGACTTTGGCGTGATTATGGAGATGGACTGGCTGTCCGCTTACCACGCCTTGGTAGACTGTTTTGAGAGGAAGATCGTCTTCTCCATACCGAAGATGCCTTCTTTTGAGTTTCACGGACAGCTAGTGGACGGAGGCTTCAGGTGCATTTCTGCACTTCGGGTGGCGAGACTTTTAAGCCAGGGGTGTGAGGGCTTCCTGGCTTGTGTGGTGGCGGAGCCCAGCCCTGTGGCAGATTTTCAGAGTATCCCGGTGGTCAAAAAGTACCCCGACGTGTTCCCAGATGAGTTGTCAGGACTACCGCCTGAGCGTGAGATCGAGTTTGAGATTTCACTGGTACCGGGGACCAGCCCCATTTCTACAGCACCTTACAGGATGGCACCACTTGAGCTGTGAGAGCTCAAGTCCCAGTTGCAGGACCTTCTGGAGAAGGGCTTTGTGAGGCCCAATGCGTCCCCGTGGGGAGCCCCGATATTGTTTGTGAAGAAGAAGAATGGTACCCTACGCCTTTGTGTGGACTACAGATAGCTGAATAGGGTCACCATCAAGAACAGGTATCCGCTGCCGAGGATTGACGACTTGTTTGACCAGTTGCGAGGTGCCACGGTTTTCTCCAAGATAGACTTGAGGTCTGGCTACCGCCAGTTGAGGATCAAGGAGACCGATGTCTCCAAGACAGCTTTCCGCACCTAGTACGGACACTACGAGTTTTTGGTCATACCATTTGGGTTGACCAAAACTCCCGCTGCCTTCATGTATTTGATGAACTGGGTGTTCTGACCATATCTGGATCAGTTCGTGGTGGTATTTATTGATGATGTGCTCATCTACTCACGGAATCAGGCGCAGCACGGATAGCACTTGCGGATGGTTTTGGACACACTGAGACGGCGTAGGCTGTACGCCAAATACAGCAAGTGCGAGTTCTGGTTGAGGGAGGTGACCTCTTGGGTCATGTGATCTTCGAGGATGGCTTGGCTATGGACCCAGCCAAGGTTGAGGCAGTGCTCAGGTGGGAGAGACTGTGTACAGTGACAAAGATCCGCAGTTTCTTGGGACTGGCAGGCTACTACAGGCGGTTTATCAGGGGTTTCTCGCAGATTGCACATCCTATGACACAGCTGACCCGGAAGGACGTGCCCTTTTTGTGGACAGACGCTTGTCAGTCATGTTTTCAGGAGCTGAAGGAGAGGCTGACTTCGGCTCCCGTGCTTACCATTCCAAACAGTAGTGGCGGTTTTGTTATGTACACGGACGCCTCTTTGCAGGGGTTAGGGGGTGTGCTCATGCAGCGGGGTCACGTTGTCGCTTACGCTTCGCGGCAACTGAAGCCCCATGAGCATAGCTACCCTACCCACAACCTAGAGCTGGCAGCTGTCGTCTTCACGCTGAAGACTTGGAAGCACTACCTATACGGTGAGACTTTTGAGATTTTCACAGATCATAAGAGCCTCAAATACTTGTTTGATCAGAAGGAGCTCAACATGAGACAGAGACGTTGGTTAGAGCTCCTAAAGGACTACGACTGCAGCATTTCCTACCACCCGGGGAAAGCCAACATGGTGGTTGATGCCTTGAGCCGGAAGGCGCCCGCCCACTTGGCCAGTTTACAGGCGCAGAGTTGGAGACTCTTGGAGGAGATGGGAAGTTGGCGACCTCTAGAGTTATTGGGGCACTGTGGGACAGTGACTATGACACGACAGTCGAGGCCAGAGCTGCTAGACCGCATCATCACAGGACAGATGGCTGATCCGTACCTTCCGTTGTTATGTGACCGAGTACTATCAGGGGACCCTGGAGACTTCTCCTTTACAGACGAGGTGTTACGCATGAGGGGGCGTTTGTGCATTCCCAGGGACGAGGAGCTGCTGAGAGAGCTCCTGACTGAGGCACACGATTCCAGGTTCACCATACATCCCAGGAACACAAAAATGTATCATGATCTGAGACGTGACTTCTGGTGGAGGGGAATGAAGCTGGATGTAGGTGAATTCGTGCAGCAGTGTTTAGTGTGCCAACAGGTGAAGGCCGAGCATCAGAGGCCTGCAGGACCGTTGCAGCCACTTCCAGTGCCAGAGTGGAAGTGGGGGAGCATCACCATGGACTTGGTGGTGGGCTTGCCCGTTACCCAGCAAGAACACGACGCAGTCTGGGTAATTGTAGACAGACTGACGAAGACGGCATGCTTCTTGCCGATCTGAGTCACTTTGGGACCAGCACAGTTGGCAGAGAGGTATATCCGCGACGTGGTACGTTTGCACAAAGTTCTGCGGGAGATTGTATCCGACCGGGATACCCGCTTTACGTCCCAGTTTTGGGCTGCGCTCCAGCAGGCCTTGGGGACCCAATTAAGGTTCAATACAGCATACCACCCCCAGATGGACGGACAGTCAGAGCGCACGATACAGGCGCTTGAGGACCTTTTACGTGCCTGTGTACTGGACTGGAGGGGCTCTTGGGAGGAGCACTTGCCCCTTGCGGAGTTTGCATATAATAACAGCTATCACTCGAGCATCGGCATGGCATCCTACGAGGCTCTGTACGGACGGAGGTGTACCGCATCCTTGAGTTGGGTTGAGGTGGGGACCAAGTGGGAGGTTCGCCCCAGGCTGATCTGGTAGAGTCAGGAGGTGATCGAGCAGATTCACAGGCGACTCCGCACTGTCAGGAGTAGGCAGAAGAGCTATGCAGATCGGAAACGCAGAGAGGTACAATTTGAGGTTGGGGATCACGTCTTCCTTCACGTTTCGCCCATGAAGGGCCTACAGCTTTTTGGGGTGAAAGGGAAGCTCGCGCCAAGGTTTGTGGGACCTTTTGAGGTCATGGAGCGGGTTAGACCCGTTGCTTACAGGCTTGCCCTTCCTCCCCAGCTTTCTGGTGTGCATGACGTATTCCACGTGTCCAACCTCAGGAAGTACATTGCCGATCCCAGTTACGTTCTGAGCCACGAGAGCGTCGAGGTGGGTGACGACCTAACCTACCCCGAGTGGCCAGTGCAGATACTAGACAGAGCCGTCCAGAGTCTGAGACGGAAGCAGGTACCCCTGGTAAGGTATTGTGGAGGAGCCAGAGGTAAGAGGAGGCTACCTGGGAGCCTGAGGCGACGATGCGAGAGCAGTACCCGGAGCTCTTTGAGGGTACGTCTTTTCAGACCAGCTTCGGTCCTCTTTGAGTTTGTTATGAGTATGTTGTTCTTTTTCCGCACCCTAGCTAACTCAAGTTTTAGGGACGAAACTTCCTTTGAGTTTGTTATGTTGTTAAGACCCATACTGTTAAGCCTTTTTAAGACGTCCGGACTTTAGGTCAGACGTTTGGTAAGATGACTGAACTGAGGGTCAGATGTCTTGTAAGACGTCTGGACTCATTCCCAGACGTCTGAAAATCTAAAATCTTGGGTACGAACTCGCATCTGCGCGCGTGCTGCGCACAGACAGTACCCTCGTTTTCACCCATTCTTCTCTCTCTCTCTCCCCCTCGCCGACGAAACCCTAACCCCTTACGCTATTTAGGCCCCACTCCTCTCCCTCACACCATCCCACCTCCAGCGAGAGCAGAAGCGGCGAGCGTGAGCGATGAGGGGAGGAAAGGAGAGCTAGCACGAGCTCGTGAGGGAGTTGCCGGAGAGCCCACGGCTGGCCGGCGTGTGCGCGAGGTGGAGAGGTGCATCGGGGAGGTCCTCCCCGACACTGCTGCAGCTGGAGCAGCAGGCGAGCGGGCGCGGCACGACCACTCGCAGTGCGAGAAGGCAAGCTACTGCAGCTTTGGTTCTGGAACTTTTCCAGAATCAGACGTCAGGATCGACATCCAGACGACGCGGATGACATCTGGAGGAGGTTCCAGATGATTGAAAAGTGAGTTTCGTGCCTTACACTCCCTTTGAGGATACGGCCATGCAGGCCGTTCCGCCAAGGCGCTTTTTCATTTCATATTAAAAAGATTTTGTCGATACGTGCAGGATTCGTTTTGGGAAGGCGCGGGACACGCCATCCCACGCAGATCAGACGTCTGGGCGAGGCCCCAGATGGCGGGACGCATTTCCAGGCGTCCTGAGTAGTGGTCGGAGGTCTGGAACTGGGTCCAGACGGTTCCACAGGGTTCCTAGACATCTGAGGAGTGGCGCAAGAGTGAGGTATGGTTTTGGGCTCTTTTAAGACGTCTGGAAGGTGTTCCAAACGTCTGATTTTGATTCAGAATTACTATTTTGAACCGTTTGTGGTCCGTTTGAGGTCCGATTTCCGTAATTAAGATTTTGTTGTTCTCCGTATACTTTCCTCTACTTGTTAGAGTACCTTTTATACTGTTTTCATTGGTCTCTTGTGAATGATCCTTGTGATAGGATCTCGTTCTGTTGCGGGGTTGGGGTTTGCTGAGGCACGTGGACCTACCGATCAAGCCCCCATTACTCTTGGGTTGACTGGTAGAGTGGCTCCCCCCTTAATTTAATTGAAACTCAAATGCATGTGTGAAATGAAAGATTAGAACCTAGGACATGGCATGAATCCTAGGACCAGAAACACTAGACTGAATGTATTGAACGAATTGTTGGCTTGAATGAGTAGATAGAATAATGAAACCTGCCTGTAAATTAATAACAGCTGCCTGTGAAATGCGATGCACTTGAGCCAGTAAACTGTTGCATGAGATTCCTGTTGTTTACATTAAATGTCATGATATGAGCTGCATGTATATGAAATGGAAATAGAAGATCGAATATTGGAAACACGAGCTACCTGTAGATAGACTTGGAATGTGAACAATAAAGTACTTGTTACATATGTAGAACTTGAGAAATGAAATTAGAAATGATGAAACCTGGTATGGCTTCGCCTGGGAAACATGAGTATGAACCCTATGGGGAATTAGGAGTAGAACTCCTGGAAATAAATGGAATGGAACTGGAAATGGGGAAGTGAGCTGGCCCTTAAGTATGGAGTACCAAGGAGAGTGACTGTCCCCCTGTTTAGTGTAGAGCAGAGCGAACCACCCTTGGGTTGGGACCCGGGGTTAGGATTGGCCACTTTACACAGACTCGGTAGCCCTCGTGTACACTGTACCAGGGAGAGCTACTAGTGTAGGGAGAGAGCTAGCCACCCCACGGGGACCGGGGTTCAGCTAGCCGCCTTACACCGACTTGTTAGGCCATTGGGCAAACCAGGGTAGTCAGGCGAGGGTGCGCGAACTGTGGAGGGGCAAGACCCTTGTTTGGTTACTGTTGAGCGGCTAGACCCCTATTACTGAGAGGGCTATGCCCTATACTGGTTCCGTGCTGTGCATTGGACGCACCCATTAACAGAAACAACTGATCGCATGCCAGTGTGGGGTAGCTACTCGTGCATCTATCACGCGTGCCGTAGTCACCGTTACGTCTGTCAATGACCCTGAGGTGGTTGACTGGGTGTAGAACGACCACGGGGGACTCTCTCGGCCAGGAGAGCACCGCGTGCTACTTCTACTCTTAGGAAAATACTGCGATCAAGATCATTATCACGAGGAACATTCGAGATCAAGAAAGAGACCTGATAAATAAACCAAGTGATGAAAGAAAGAATAACTATTAAAGAAAGAAAGAAATTGAAAAACAACAGCTACCTATCCACCTTTATTGTTTTAGTTAGTTGGTTGCCACTCTACTCAGCTTTTGCTGATTTCATGTACTCATAACTCTTTTCAGGTCCAGGTGTTGAGCAGCCAGAGCACTCGTCTGCAGGGGGTGCTGGGCCTAGTAGAGCCCAATAGTCGTAGTTTTCTGTTGTACTCCGTTCCTGTTGTAGTAAGTAGTTGTTACACATCTGTACTCATTTATTGTAAACTTTATATTCCTGTACCTGTTTAATTTTCTATTATTGTGGTGGTGTGTACTGTAGTAGTTTACTTCTTTACTGCTGTACTTTTGTTACTGTTAGTTGCTTGCATGGTGAATGTGGTTTATTTTACTACTTTTTTGTTACTTTCTTGTTGGATGACTGGGTCTTAGGATCAGTCGAGTCGGTCCAGTCTTGTGTCCTGTAGGGATTCGAGAACCGAGTCGTAACAGTAGATCAATTAGCTTGGTTTAGTTATATTTCCAAACTTTCTTCTCCAGCTCCAGCGAGGCCAATTTTGCCCTTGCTGGACCTCGTTCCACCATTTCAAACGCCTGTGCACCTTTCTCTACCTCTCATTATCACCCTCCACTTCTTTTCCCTCATTTATACCAGCTGATATGCCTAGACCACCTCCACCTTCACTAAAGACTTCCACTATCCACGGCGGAGGCCTCCGAGCTTAGAACGCACTCATCGGGGCCCTCCATCACCTAAATATCATATAAGCGCTCCGATCGTTGCATTAATTTAATAAATAACCGCCTAAATCACAAATGCCTAAATTTCATCTCAACCTCTGAGCTGCTGTCAATGGCGAGCTCAGAGGAGATTATTCACCTAATTAGTTACCTATACACCATTACGGCACGTCACTAAGTATTTACCCTCACTCAATTGAGTGAGAGGAGGTGATATGAGTTCAAGCGAACTCAGATTGCATTTTTCCTAGATTTGAAGCTTATTCTTTTAATTTTTCTTTAATTGAGTTAATTGTTGAGTTTTTGAGGTTCCTTGTGACCTCAAGAACCTTTTTATGTTGTTCTTGAGTAAAACCTTGGAGTTTTGAACTCTGATACTATATTTCTGGACTCACCGGAGCTCCAGCAAGATCCGATGAGTTAAATTTAAGCTTCAGCCCTTGGCAAGCCCTAGGAAACTCTAGATTCATTACTTTTGACTTAGGGATTAATTTTTTGGAGTTAGATTTGTGTTTAAATGTCTAGAGTTCCTCAATGAACTTCATCTTCTCCAACTCCGGCGGAGTTGGAGAGGCGAGTCTGTTAGGGTTTAGACCTTAAGATTAGGTCCACGAGCATCAGAAGAACCTTTAGAACCTAACTAGATTTTCAGGTCAGTCTTAGAACCTCTGGAACCTTCTGCCGAACAACTTTATTTCTTACTTCAGGCAGCGATGCCTAAGAGCACATTCAGGCTTAACAAAACATAGTTTTAAGGTGCTAGGAAAATTCCTGAGGTGGAATTAAGTCGATCTAGGACTTAAATTGGAACTATTGTAACGACCCGATTCCCGAATCCCTACGAGACACGAGAATCGGACCAACTCGACTAATCCCAAGACCTAGTCGTCCAACGAGAAAGTAACCAAAAGAGCAGTAAAATGAACCACATTTAGCATGAATATAACTAGTAGTAACAAAATACAGTAGTAAGAAAAGGAAATACTACAGTATACACCACCACAACAGTAGAGCAGCAAATATGTACATAACATGAAGCTTACAATAAAGAAGTATAGGGGTAAACAAGAAAACTACTCACTACAGTGGAAGAAAAGTACAGAAGGTACTACAGGTAACTCTACTGGACCCTACTAGACCCAGCGTCATCTGCAGCCGCTGTCCCTGGCTGCTCAACACCTGGTCCTGAAAAGTAACGAGGGTAACACATCAGTGAAATGCTGAGTAGAGTGGCAACTAAAAGCTAAGGAAGCAGTAGAGTGTACAGTAGCTGTTATATTTTACTTTCTTTATTTACGTCTTTCTATTATTTCACGATTGATTTATTTCTCAGATCCTTCACTTGATCTCGAATGTTCCTCGTGGGAACGATCTTGATTGCAGTCTTTTCCGAAAAGTAGAAGTAACACGTGGTGCTCTCCTGACCGGGAGAGTCCCCCGTGGTGGTCCTACCCTCAGTCAACCACTCCAAGGTCGCTGACAGACGTAACGGTGACTACGGCACGCGCGATAAGTGCACGGGTAGCTACCCCGCACGTGGCACGCGGTCAGTCGTTTCCGTTAACAGGTGCGCTCAAAACACAACACGGAACCAGTATAGGGCAGAGCCCTCTCAGTAACAGGGGTCCAACCCCTCCACAGTCCGAGCACCCTCGCCTGACTACCCTGGTTTGCCCAGTGGGCCTAACAAGTCGGTGTAGGAGGCTAGCAGAACCCCGGGGCCCATGGGGTAGCTAGTGCTCTCCCTACACTAGTAGCTCTCCTCGGTACTGCGTACGCGAGAGCCAGCAAGTCAGTGTACAGTGGCCAAACCCACCCCGGTCTCAACTCGAGGGCGGCAAGCTCCCCTCTACACTAAGAGGTAAGGTGTGCTCTCTTTGGTACCACGTACCCAAGTGATAGCACACTTCCCTGTTTCACTTTCTCAGTTCCATTCTATTCTCTTTCCAGGAGTTCTACTCCTAATTCCCCGTAGGGTTCATGTTCTTTTCGTTTGGCCATTTAGGTTTCACCGTTCCAGTTTTACGTTCATACAACACATGTTCTCAATCATATTTATTCATTCATAACAGGAAGCTGTTAATCAATTTACAGGCAGCTATTATTTCCTTTCTACTTTCCAAGACTGCAATATTTATATATTTCACTAGTTTTCCAGTCCTAAGATTCATGCCATACCCTAAGATCTATCATTCAATCTAGTTTTCCAGTCCTAGGATTCATGCAATACCCTAAGATCTATCATTCAATCTAGTTTCTCAGTTCTAGGGTTCATGCAATGCCCTAGACTCTATTAATTGTTCCACAATTGTAACAAAATTTGTTAAATAAATTAAAAGCCACTCTACAGCGAAATCGGGAGTACTGGGGGCGTGGTCAGCAATCCCGCGCGCCTCCGCAACCCCCAAGACTGCAACGGAACGGGATCCTAACACAAGAATCAATCACAAGGAGTTTCTCAGAACGGTATACAATTACGGTAAACGGGTAGAGGAATTTTTTCTGGAAAGAACGCAACTCGAAACGCGGAAAACGGGCTCCGAACGGGCCCTCAACAGGTCAAAAATGACGAAACTGTCCAAAATCAGACGTCTGGAACCTCTTCCAGACGTCTTAAAAGGTTGATCATGTCATACCTCAATTCTGCGCAGTCCTTCAGACGTCCAGAAGCCCGCTGGAACGTCTGGCCTTGGTTTCCAGACGTCCGATTGTCACTGCGGACGTCTGGAGGTTCTCTCCGTCGTCTAGCACTGCGGCCAAACGTCTGATTCACGTGGGATGGTGACCCTCGCGCCCTCCCGAGCAGGACCTGCGCACACAAACACCGGCTCTCAGCACGACGAAACGCAGAAGAAGTCGCGACGGACGGCTGCATGGCCGTACACGTGCAGAAAGGAGAAGATATGAAATATCTTACCTGTCAGACATCTGGACAGTCCTCCAGACGTCTTCGACGTCGTCTGGACGTAAGTCTAGACGTCTGATCCTGGAAAATTTTCCAGAACCAGAGACCGATTTGCTCTCCACCCGCGACGCACGGCCGCGCCGCGCCCCGTCCGCCTGCTGTCCGAGCTGCAGCAGCCCCTCCGCGACACCCCACGCCTGCCGCTCCCCCGTCGGCCGGCTCTAGCTGCCACGGTAAGCTCGCACCTCCGCGGTCGAGCTTCTTCTTCCTTTCGCAACACTCCCTCCCACACGCCTGCTGCAGCCGCTGCTGCGCCCTCGCTCGCTCACAGGGACAAGAAGGGAAGATGGTGGAGTGGGGGTGAGGGAGAGGGGGAGCGTTCTTATAGGGCAGCCGCAGGAAGAGAGAGAAGGAAAGCGACGCCTGCAGGGAGAGAAAACGAAGGCTGCGGGTTCAATCTGCGCGCGCAGGCGCGCAGACGCGAACCCATAGGCCGAAAAAATTTATTATCAAACGTCTGGGAAGGGTTCTAGACGTCTGGCTAGATGTCTGGGACACTTCCTAGACGTCTTAAACTGCTTTTGACGCCCATGATCGTAACAACTATGAAGCCTTGGAGCAGAAAGTCAAACTTCAAGCCAATTAGGTCAAATTTGAGTTGAATATGAGGAATTTAGGCTTGATTTCATGATTAAATGGGTTGATTGAGTCTTTGTTATGATTTAGAATATATTTGAAGTGATTTAATTGAGTTTCATTAAAGATTAATTGAGAATTGGATTTTTAAGCAGTTTGGGTTCAAACTGGAACTTAACACTGTTCTCAATGTTTTTGGTGAGATTTAGACCTCAATTTCACCCAGATCAGTTGTTATTGACCTTCTGATTTAACTCAAATCAGTTTCAGAGGCTTTTAGCTCTTTGTCAGCTAATTTTGAGCTCAAATTTGAGCTCTGTCCGTCCTGAATGAGCTTCTTGAGTTTCTCCTTCTTCCTGAAGCTTTTTAGAACCTCGCTTCCTCTTCAGATTATGCAGATTGACTCACCGAAGGCACGCAAGCCTTCAGCTGAGAGCTATAGTCCTTCATCAGGTCAAATGACCTGGGGCCTTCTCCTCTATAGGCCAAATGGCCGTGTGAGACATCTATCTTCGTCCTTCAAATCAAAGGACCAATCATGTTCAAAGCATCAAATTGATGCTTAAATCATGTAGAGCGATTGATCAGCTCTCTATTGAGCCTTTGCTCGACCGATTTGGCCCAGTGAGTCGCTGGGAATCACCTGTGGAAGTTTATCCTGGAAAGCTAGAAGATAGTCCCACCTTGAGAACTATAGAGCGCATGCCTTAGTATAAGTTGTTTTCCTACGCTGGACCCCCCAGTCGTCAGTGCAGGGTGCAACTTATGAGCATGGAGTGCGAATGCGTGCGTGTGCACGTGCCTATGTGGGTGTGTGTGCGCCTGTGGGCATGTGTGCACGTGGACCCGAGTGTGAGCGTAGGCGTGAGCGGGCTTGTTTGGGCACAATACTATGCAATGTGAAAATAAATGCAAAATCCACCTAATTCAAATTAAAGTGGGCCTCAAGTAGGGTCTAGTCCCACCCTATGGGGTGCTGTGTATCCCCAAACAAGGCTCACTCGCCCATTAAAAATATAAATTTTTATAATTGAGAGAGATTAGTGGGTTAAGATTGGTGAAAATTTGACTAAGTGTGGAAAGTATAATGCACTGTAAAGAGAGAAAGAATAAGGGAAGAAGAGGTAAAGAAGAACATAAGAAGAGAAGAAAGAAAGAAGTGAAGGAAAAGATGAAATAATAAGGAGAGCACGAGAGAGAGAGAGAGATTACAAGAGGGAGAGCACAAGTAATGAGAAAAAGAGAAGAGTTGATAGAGATTAAAGAAAGAAAATGAAAGAAAAAGAAAAATGTGAAGATGTCAGATGTCCAATTCATAGCTCAAGTTGCTATATTCATATTCTTGAGCTTTAATTGTTGTAAAGGCATTATTGATCCTTGTACTACATTTTATGCCTTATATTCTTGTAAGAAAATTGTAATAAACAATGTTACATTTGATTTTTTCAATGATAAATCTTTCTTGTATCGTTGTTCTCATTAATGGAATATTGCATATTTTAGTTGCTTAAACTCTTGTACAAATATTCATGTGCTTAAAGTATTTTAATTATAAAGCTGAGTAAATTAAGTAGTTAGTAATTAATGTTTAGGAATTAATGGTGAATTAAGCTTACTATTATGCCTCCCAGTAAACGACCTAGACTCAATTAATTAAAAAAGAACTTAAAAATCTAAAATGTTATGTTAACTTGACCCTATACTACATTTCAGACATAAAATCAAGTAAACCGAAGTTACATTCTTGTGCAATTAATTAAGTCTAATTAATTTAATTAACTGTGTTGAGAATTGACCCACCACCCACCGTTGATGGTGACCTTGTTATGAGTAACCTCATATACACCAACCTGATCGAGCGTGGCACCATCATGTGAATGTGCCTTTAAATATATTTTAAATTATAGGTAATAGTTATAATTAAAAACATAAAAGTAACATAATTATAAGGAATTACTTACATATTTTACCTTAACTCTATCTATACTAGTTCGACCTAAACAGTGGGTCTATGGTGGAGCTTTAGCCCTATTAGTCTTGTTCCTTTTCGCCTGATCCTATACATATAACATATTGTAATGGGAAACAATTAAATCATTTATCTTCAAATGCTCTTAAACGTATTTGTAATTACCTCTGTCTCAGGCTTATTCCTATGCTTACAGCACTCTTTCCACACATCTGCTGCTATTGTAGTAATGGGAACACCATCATGAGCCATAACTAGCTCAATTTAGTCATTATTAAGGAACAAATGCTCCTACATAATCGTCAGAGAGCCCTAATTCATTACATGATCATTCTGAGAGAAAGATAAGAAAATAGGGTTAAAACTGCAATTTTACCATCATATCTTGAGTGCAGAATAACCGCAGGTTTTCTCAGAGGTTAATTAAGGGTCAAATGGCCTTAAATGTCCAACAAGTAGGTTAATATAGACAAAAAAGGGTTTTCGCATGTTTTGATAATTAAATTATTTCTGAAACCCTAAAAACAGATCCGCTTAAATAATTGAGGTTCTGGTCTAGATAAAATTCACTTAAACCCTCTAAGATTCATAGGAAAAATATTCTCTAAGGTTTAATACCTTCAATTTGACCATCAGAATTCGTCTTGACCCAAACTAGAGTCCTAGACTGACATTTGTTTTAATTTAGGTTTTTGCATAAATAACCTAGAAAACCAGGTCAAAACCTAAATCTAACCTCACCATTGGATTCCTTGGGTCCAAATTAGGTTTGTACCAAAATTTGGGCCCAATCTAAGATCATCTTGACCAAGTTTGCATTTTGATCCAATCACTCTTTCTATCTCATTCAGACCCTTAGCCTTTTGAATTCCTTGCAACTAGCCCCCCAACTTTGTCATCTTTCTCACAAATAGGTCCTCACGCCATTTTTGGAAGGTTAAGCCTTCACCATCGAGTTTCAAACGAGGATTTCTCGCTCAATTCTCAATCAATCTCTCCCAAAATTGATATGAGGATTCCCTGTGAAATTGCCGTCCTTTTGAGCCGCACCTTGGGCTCTACGTCTTTCCCAAAAGGTCATGCAAATCTTTCAAAGGTTTGGGTATCCGACATGTGCGTGACCTTCCAAGCTGGGAAGCTTCTTTCCAAGCTTGGAAGGGCTTTCTATGGCCTATAAAAGAACCCCAGTTGCATTCCACTTCTTTTGAGCAAGTTTTGGCCTGAGAAATTCTCCTCTACTCCATCTCCGGCCACCTTCGAACTTAGCTCCGACGACACCTCTCCCCTCTCCTCCTTCAGTCATCCAACCATCAAATTGGACAGCTGACTAGCTTCCCCTCATCCTCGCGAACCTCTCCGGCCAAAGAGAGGTCATGCCTTTGCCTCAGTCGATGTCGCCACCTCGCCGCCTCTACCTCCTTCTCCGACTTTGGTCAACCAACACTGGAGCCCTCCGCCTCTCTACCTCGTCCCTAAGTCCCTCTATCTCTCCCTTTTCCTCTCTACATTATTCTCCCACTCTCGCAACACACGCACGACCACCGATTCTCCCTCAACGCCGTCACCTTCCTCTGCTCCGGTGACACCACCGACGAGGGCTTTCGTCTACTACACACATCCATCCCCCTCGCCAACTAGCCCACGACCTCTGCCTCGACCCAAGGGCCAAAAGCCCTCTATCTATTTCACTGATTCATCACCCAAACTCGCCCCCGAACAACCCATCATCACACCTCTAGTCCTGACTCTGTCCAACCACCACAACCACTCCCACTCTACGCTGAACCCCTCACCACATTCACCATCCCAAGGCGATCCTACTGAACCATTTGACGTGGTCGTAAGGGCTTGTTCTTGTTTTTCAGGCCACAGGTGAAGTCACCATTGGCAAAGCTTCTTCAAGGAGTTCTAGGTGGTGTTCTTGCGCCTATTGCTTCCAGGCATCTACTCCAGGTGACGCGGAATAGCTCCAGGGAGGTCTCCAGGTCCTCAATTGAGGATCCCAACAGCTACAGCTCGTCAATTCGACCAAGCCATTCCACTGCAGTGCACGTAGAGGAAGTGCAGGGGACATAGTCCCACATCAGATAGAGTAGATTTCCCCGTGTGCCTTAAGTTGTTTTTGTGCATTATCCTCGTTGCCTCAATAAGCATGAGGGTGAGGTCCTCAAGCACGCCCCTCGCACGCTCTCGCCCGCGGCCACGCCACGCAGGTCTGAGCTCTGAACTATTTACCTGTGTACTTGGATCCGATTAGCCTATTTCTGAGAGAGGAAGAAGAGAAAAAGAAAAAAATAGAGGGGGGGTTTTGCTCTACTGGCATGCTAAGTCCTGTGCTACTCCTTCTCTGAAGCTAAGGGAAGAAGAGAAGGAAGAGGTAAAATAGAAGAGAAGGAAGAGGAAGAGAGAAAGAGAACTTGAAGAAGAAGATACCTTTGCCTTCGTTAAGGCGTCTGAGCATCTATTCTGTCGTCTGATATTTGCTGATACGTTGGTTCTGTTGATTAAATTGAGATTCGTTTGGCTTATATAATGTGTTACTTTGAGTAGCTTGCAAAGCTTAAACATTGTAGCGTAATTTGGTGATCAAATCACCATTTTACCCTCTCATCTTTTTGCATTATTAACATCACATTTCATTTATATATCATTCTTGTTTGAAATTCTTATATTGCATTTGAATTGCGATCTTGAGAAGTATTTTGCCAATTGCTCTCTATGTTCGACCTCAGATTTCTTTCAAGTATAAATATTATTTATTTTTTCGCGCTTATTCGATCTATACTACAATGCAACGATTTTAAAACCCGTTTTAGAGCGAACAACATGTAGGAGGCACGTTCCTCAATGCCTCCTCATTAGACGACATTGTATTATAAAATTGAATTATACAAATAAATTGTCAAAAGAAATTAATTAAGTAAATAATAAAAAATGACAAATATTACAAATTTCAGCCTTCTATTCATTGTCATCCTCCAATCATGATGTCTCGTAGCATGATTGAAAATGTACTTGGTGACATTCGGATCGTCACCCCAATCAAAAATCACATGTAATATTACAAAATCATATAAACGAATTAAATATTATTAAAGTAAACTTATATATATATACATTAATATATAATTATTTGCCTCCATATTATGAATAAGATGCCTCTTGATCTCCGTAGAGACCCTCCTCCAGTTAAAACAACAAAAGGGGACGAGTTTCTTTACCATCCTCGACAATCTGCTGGTGAAAGGAGGATAGTCTGGATCTTCTATAGCTTCGTTGATATGCACTTTGATTCCCGTCCCCTCTGTAAGTGTATCTAGATGTGCATTTTTTGTCAGACCCCTTCCTTTTTTTAATTACCTGATAAGAAAAATATAATTAAAAATTAAAATTTTACAAGTAAATTTTAATAAGATATTACTAACAATTCTTACCAACAGAACTGGTCCCTGGTTCAGCCTGAGGGTCCTATTGAGGTAGCCTTTGTACCTCAGCATCATCCTCACCCTCCTCCTCATCCTCATCCTCGTTGCCGTTGTTGCCTTCGTCCTTATCCTCGTTGTTATCAGTGTAGTAGGTGGCAACCTTTGGCTCTTTGGCTCTCGACTACATTGATAACCACCCTCTTGCCCTTCTAGTATTGTCAGACAAGATCATCAGGCCGGACATATCCACGATGCCTCGTAAATGCGGGATTAAGTACCATGACAACTGGGTGTGCGTGGGGAATACGTAAAGGGATGTACTCAGGAACGAATGGGGGAGTCTGAGTGCGAGGGGGCTGGGTGGAAGGAGACTACGTCTCATCCCTACCAGCTGAGGTACCTTGGTTAGCCTTACCCCTATTAGCAAATTTATTGAATTTCATCTACATATACATTAAAAAAAATTAGTATTTATATAAATATTAAGAAATACATAAATAAAAATAAAAAAATATGAAAAAAATTCGGCAGAGTTTTCCCAATATTATGAATATTTTCCAAAATCCTGTATAAAGAAAATCATACATTCTACATCTTATAAAATATAAATAAGTAAACAGTAACCATAAACAATCACCATACATTTTATTTCTATTGAATTCAATCACATACATGGAATGAACATTATTCAAAGCACGATATATGTATTATTAATCTAAAACTCATTATAATATAATTATGTCATCTTATTTAAAGTGAGACTCATAATATAATCAAGTGAGTTTTCAACTTGAGAAGAATAATAGCTTTTCCTTACGATATGGGATTCTCTACCATAAGTTCCAATGTAATTTTTTTAGCTATAATAACATGTTTTCCCATGGTTTATTACCATTTATGTGAATATGATTTTCCACATAAATGTAAGTGTTCCTCTTAATAATTAAATCATTCTAAGTTAAATCATTAAAGAGCCCAAAATCCTTTTACCCAATATATGAAGCTTTATCCTTCTAGGATGAAGAGGACAGGAAAAATGAATGAAGAAAAGAAGAAATGTATCTCTCAAATACATTTTAACGCTCTTAAACCATATTGCTTCCCCATCTTAACTTGCTCAACATAGAATTAACAAATGACGAGCCTCATTTAAACATTCTTCAACAAAAATGCCTCTTAAACTGAAACAAAAAAGAAAAACTACTTCAAGGGTTCAACTTTGCTACTATGAGATATATGAGACAATCCATTGTAAGCTAAAGTAATAAAGCAAGGTAGATAAGAGAAATGGTATAGAAGATAATTATAACTTAAATATCAATATCCATTGCATCTACACTAACTCTTGTAAGTGTTCTTGATAAGCATCTGCTTCTACTTCATGTTCGACATCTTTTTGCACGTCAAAATATTCACGTGGAATTATCCGTCCAGGTATAATCCATCCATTTCTACTGTTGTCAGAGACGTAAAAGACTTGAGATACTTGACATGCTAATATAAACGGTTCTGAAGAATGAAGAATTCGACGATTCTTATTCAAACTTAAAAGACCATGCTTCTTGTCAAGTTTAAAGTTAATGCCTTCTTTGAACACGTCGAACCAATTGCACTTGAAAATGACAACTCTACGATCTCATCTGAAGCTCATCTCAATGATTTCTTCGATATGTCCGTAGTAGCCATCACAACCAGTGTTCAAATCGCAACTGACAACAACACCAGCATGCTGCGTGGCCTTCGTATCATCTATGGATTTTGTCCTGAATCTAAATCCATTTATAATGTAACCTGAATGGTACTGTCCATAACTCAACGATTGATCAGATATTATGTCAAAGTCCTCCAACCATCGTAGGTCATTCTCTTATTTCATTTGAATAACACATTGTTTAAACCACTTGAGAAAGTCGACCTCACGTCTTTCTGGATGTGAACACTCTTTAAAGTTATTATAAAATGCATCAACTTCTGGAATTCACTTAAGAATGTACAAGTGAGCTATACGTCGATCGATTTCAGATATTGATTTGTACTCTTTGTGGAGGATGGACCTTCCTGGAGTATCAAATATGGAAAGGTAATCTTCATCGTTCTCATTGTACCCTCTATCATAATTTCTCTGTAATCGATTAAATCGATTGTCTGTCTCATCCATATACATGGCACAGAAGTTAATGTACTCTTCTACAAGATATCCTTCAACAATAGATCCTTCAGGCTTAGCCTTATTTAACACAATTTTTAAGTTTCATCAGAAACCATTCAACTGGATACATCCATTTGTATTGCACAGGCCCAACAACTTTCACTTCATTTGTAAGATGCAGAGTTAAATGAACCATGACATCAAAAAAGGCCGGAGAAAATATCTGCTCCATTTTACATAATGTAACGACTATTTGCTTATCCCAGTACTCTAATAAATCAGTATCTATAGTTTTCGAACAAATAGCTTTGAAATATCAGCTCATCTCTGTAACTGAATCCACAACTAAATCAGGTAGCACTCCACGAATAGCTAGTGGGACATGACTTGCATGTAAGCGTGACTATCGTAACTCATTAACCCACTAATTTTCTTTTGAGCCTCGTTTACACATCGAGAAAGTTGTGAAGAATAGCCATCTGACACCCATACTTCTTCCAGGAAGGTGAAAACTTTCTCTCGTTGATCATTATTTAGGTTGTAAATGACTTCTGGAAAGCATAGTTGTCGTCTTCTTTTTCAATAACATGTAACTTTGTCAGAATGCCTAAAGTTATCATGTCTTTTCTCATTTTTATTATATCCTTTGGACTATCAGTTAAGTTGAACACATCTAAAATGTTGTCCATAACATTCTTCTCAATATGCATCACATCAAGATTATGTTGGATAGCTAGATCTTTCCAATACGAGAGTTCTATGAAGAGAATGCTCTTCTTTTTAAAACCTGTATGTTTCAAAGCTATTTGATCTTTCTTGAACAGACGATCTAATCATATGTTGCCAAGTTGTTGTAATTTCTCCATTATTTGAAAACCTGACAACCTTATTGAATTTGTACTTAACTTATTCCTTAGATTCTTAGAACAATACCGACAAGTTTTACTGCCGAACTTATCCTTAAGCAATGCTATTCGCCATCTATGCTTAACAGGAAGGAATCTACGGTGTCCCAAATAACAGAACTTGTTGCTTGCAGGTAGTCGAAGATGATGAGCGTCATGCATACATACTGAACAAGTAGACTTTCCCTTTGTACTCCATCCCAACAAATTTGCACATGCGGAGAAGTCATTAATGGTCCACAATAATGTATCATGCATATTAAAGAATTCTTTTCTGTGTACATCATATGTACGAATGCCGTTACACCACAATATTTCAGTTCATCTATCATTGGTTGAAGATAAATGTCAATTGCAAATCCTAGCTGCCTTAGACCTAGGATGAGGAGGGTCAACATCATAAATGATGATCGCATACAAAGTCACGCAGGTAAGTTATAAGTTACCATCACGACTGGCAAATTGAATAGGATGAGTACATGTTCTTGAAAGGATTAGACCCATCTCTTGCAATACCCAATCTGACATTTCTTGCATCCTCTGCAAATGCGAAATGACTACTATCAAACATTTTTCACACTTCTGAATCTACGGGATGACGAATGCGACCATCTCGTGACATGTTATCTTTATGCCATGTCACCAAATTTGCAGTTCTACTTGAAATAAAAAAGGCGTTGAAGCCTAACAACCAATGGAAAGTAACATAGAACCTTCTTCGGCTATTTTTTGGCCCTTGTATTCAGTAATTTCCCACTTTAAATCTCTCAACACCATACTATGGACAACTAATCAACTATGCATATTTATTTCTGTATAACACAGTCATTTGGACAAGCATCAATTTTCTCGTAATTTAAACCAAGTCCACAAATCTGTTTCTTTGCTTCATACGATATCTTTGGATAACCTTTCGAATCATTTAAAAGTTCTTGAATGAATCCAAGCAGCTCGGACATCAATTTAAAGGTCACTCTACTCATAACCTTCATCCGAAATAACTTCAAAAGAAATGACAACTTAGAAATGGACATGATACTGGGACCAATAGGTTCATCCGCTGCCCTAATTGCACTATAAAATTTATTTCAAGTTTCCCCACTAGCCAGATCCTCAATTCCTATTCTCATCTCATCAAGCATTTCATTGATGTCATCTGCTTCAATATCAACAGCTATCTCATTGAAGTCTATCGAAGATCGTCTAACTTCCTCTGTAAGATCCTCTCCATGAGCAAGCTACTTAGTATAATGCTTCCACCAACCGTTTTAAATCGTGTGCTCATATACAGTGTTTCTATCATATGAATATCAATTCAAGCACCTCTTACATGGGCAAAATATCCTGTTGAACTTATCTCCTCGTCTGAATCACTTCCTATCATAAGGAAATGCACAATCAAGAAACTATCTCACTCCATTCTTGTATCGAGAGTAATCCGAGTTCCTCAAACTAATCCAAGACTTATCTATGATAATCTACAAAAATGAAATAAAACCACCTAATAATTATAACCTGATTTTATAACATTATTTGTATTTTGATTAGGGTTTTCACTTAATAGCCCATCCTTAAACATTTGATCACAACGCTACTTATTACATGTAACCGGTGTCTGGAGAAATTTCGACAGCACCTCCTTACACTTCTCCAGTATATCCCTCAAAACTAACCTTAACTACATTCCCAATAACTCCCATTTAAGGGTGTATTAGGAACGTAGATAAGATCAGTTGGTATACAAGAGAAGAGCAAAAAGATACTACCAAAATTCCTCCAATCATTAATTCCATGTAACAAGTAACCCTAAGTTATGGTCAAATCTTCAAGGACTCCCCCTTTGTTCAGAACTTCTCTGAACAAAAGACGACGACTCTTATAGCATGCTATAAAAACAAAGCTTAGTGAATGTAAATGAGGTATACAAACACTTTGTATTATCCGTATAACATGATCATAAGTGTCGACAGACAAGTATTTTAACATGATTATCCCCTCCCAAAACCTGTAACATAGGGGTTAGAATACCTATTGTTTGGCCTCAAGTATATCTAAATTTGTGTAAGTGTGTATCTATATTAATGCATTAAAATAATAACATCAAACAATACATAAAGTGGGTACATAATAGAATCAAATTTAATTTGTTAAATCAATCAAACATACATAATAGAATCAAATAAACAGTTAGAAGAAAGTGGGTATACCCTACAATCAATCAAACACATTCAATTTACTAAATCAAGTGGGTACACCCTACAATCATAAAAAAAATTCATATTCTAAACCTAAGTGGGCACATCCTACATTCATTCACAAATAAAATAAGATAACGTAAATCACAAAGAAAGTGTCCGACAACGCAAGATACCTAAATAAAATTACAAATATTTATAAGTAAAAAACTAAAACAAATTTAAAAAATTAACTAAATTTGACATTTAATTAATAAAAAAATCTAGGGATTAGGAGGATAGCAATGGGAGGAGGAGGAGGAGGGGGTGGCTAATGGGGGGATGGGGGGCTACGGATCTGAGGAGGAGGGGGGCTGGGGATGAGGAGGAGGAGGGGTGGCGACAGATGGGAAGTGGAGGAGGAGGGGCTACGGATGGGAGGAGGAGGAGGAGGAGGAGGGGTTGCGAATGGAAGGAGGAGGAGGAGGGGTTGTGGATGGGGATGAGGGGCGGTGGCGCATGGGAGGAGGAGGAGGAGGAGGAGGGGGGGCTGTGGATGGGAGGAGGAGGAGGAGGAGCGACAGCGCATCATGAAAGGAGGAGGGGCGTGCATGGGGATGAGGAGGAGTGAATGGCAAGGAGGGGGCTGTGCGCAACGAGGAGGTGGCGCAACTAGGAGTTCGAGGAGGAGGAGGAGGAGAGCCTTACAAGGAGGAGGACAGGTTGATGGAGAGGATGAGTGAATAGGGCATAGGAGGTTAGGCGCTGGATGTAGGGTATGGGTACTTTACACGATGGTTTTTATCAAAACTGTCATTTAAAGTCAATTAGGGTGCAAAGAAATGTTGCCCGACCAAAATTCGGAATCAGTATATACGACGATTTTTTGTAAAATCGTCGTATATATTGAAGTACGCATTTTAAACGACGGTTACAAGATAAAACCATCGTCTATAATACGACAGTTTTCACAAAAATTGTCATATATCGTGGTACTCATTTCATACAACGATTTTAATATAAACTATAATATAAAAAGTGTTGCTATACCCTATTTTCTAGTAGTGTGTGCTCGAACTAGCACTGTTAACTCCTGTAGCCACAGAGCCCAGCTGTAACTCTCTACGACCTGAGTATGGAACCCACAAGAAATGTCAGCAAATGCTGAATAGAGTAGCAGAACAGTGGAAAGAGAACAAAGCTAACAAGTACGGAAAAGGGAAACAAGTAGTATTCTTAATTGTTTTAAATTGTCTTTTATAATTCCCATTATTTTTGCCTTTTCATAATTCTAGTCATTATATGTTTAAATCAGCTTCCTTGGAAGGCACGAGATCTTGCTGCGATATTCTAGGCGATAAATTGTATACGACTCACCCCTTTGGCTAAGGGGACGACCCATACCTGCTCTATTGCCTAGTTAACCACCCTAGGGTCCTAGCTAACGACACGAAGTGGTGACCACGGTTCATGCAATAAACATGTGGGGAGCTACGCCACATTGGCATAGGGCCAATCATTCCCACTATAAGGGACGAGAACAAAACAACCCAACCTCTCGTAACAGCAAGAGTACCCAACACCTCGCTACCCAGGTGGCCAAACAACCTGTCAACGAGTTGCACAGAGGCTAGCTCACTCCCTGAGCCAGCCTCTACCCTTAACAGGTATAACTGGCCTTGCCATTGATACCAGGCACGGGTACTGCCTTTCAAGAAATCCCTTAGGGTTCAACTTATCAAGTAATTTCCATCCATCAATTTTCAAGTTTATTAAGGATTTTTATTCATGTTGTCCAACACTGGTTTATGCTCAACAAGAAGGATATCTTCATTTATTTCTTTCTTATCAATCCCTTTAGAAATCCAGTAATTTCATACGCCTGAAAATTCTTGATTTCTTTTATTCATAAGGAGGTTGTTGATTTCAAGAATAGACAATATTGGCATTTCCTCATGTGTGAATCGATGGTATAGAAAAAATGAAATTATAAGAGATTATTTGGCCAATGCTTACATTCACAGCGACAATCCTTTATTGATTACGACAACTTTTTTACAAATTAATCAATTTACTACCCAACATGGACGAATATTAAGCAGGTGGGACACGAGGTACTTGGCAAGAGAAATATGAATCGAGATAATCTCAAATAAGCATTTCACCATATGTTGAAAACCATGAAAAAAGCTTGGTAGACCTAATCTACCTATGTTCACCAAGGGCTCACGGTGACTCCGATAAACGTGTGGAAGAATCCTCAAAAATCCACGTATGCTTCGAGTGTCTGCTTCTAATTAACACAAGAATAGCACATCAAAACATAAATAAGAGAAACTCAAGGGTAAAATCCCAATTTTCCACTTCCGAGGGGAAATTGGATCTTACCAAGTCAGAGTATGTCTTGGCGTGATTCGTGATTCGCCAAAATCGAACTTCAAATGATCTAAGAATTAATAATCAAAAGGGCTATTGTTAGGGATTAAAATACAAAAATCAAAATGCTAAAATTTTCTCTTATAATTTTCCCAACCCTCAATCTCCTCTTCTTCTTCTTCTCCATTGTGTGCTCCCCCTACGCATGTGAACAATATGCACCCATGCAGTGTTCGTGCATGGTTCTCTACTGCTACCTCCAGCCACCACTGCTCCTCTAGCTATCCCTTATCGACTAATGCACCCCTCTGACCTCCTTCTTCCTCCACATGATGGGTTCAAGAACCCATCACCTGCAACCATGCCGATGCGATGCCAACCGCCGAGGTTGTTGATCCATGCACGATTCTCGTTGGACCTCTAATTGTACTCCTGCTGAGTGTTGTCATCAACTTAACCACTTCATTAGGCACCTATGGCATCTCCCTCTCTTCCCCCTCCATTCCTCCTTCGATCCTTGAAGCATGGCCATGTGTGAACAAAAAGAAACAAAAAAAAGAAAGAAAAACGACAAGGAGAGAATATCTCACCTTTGTTCACACGTGCTACCACCAAAGTCATCACAGAGGCTGCTCTTTGCATGGTGTGGAGAGGAGATGATGAAGACAAGAAGGAGGCAACTCCCCTCCTTTCCAACTGTCTATCTCTCTCGTTGGTCTCTCTCTCTTCACTCTTTCTAAAGATGACAAAGGGTTTGGTTTTAGGGATTTTGAGGGTTATTAGGTTTCGACGGGGGTATTTATAAGTAGAAGAGAAAGAGAAATGAGGATAGAGAGAAAAAACCAATAAGGAAACAATTTGTTAACTAACTCATCCTCGTATTTATGTGTACATTACGTCTTTATGGCAAACGACTTCCGATTTTTACCAAATTATTCTTGTTGGAAAGGTTGCAATGAAAGGAAACTAAAGGTACCAAATATGATCCTATCTGTGCACAAAGTTTAGTCAAGGTTGACCAAAGTTGACCAAAGCCCGCTATGCTATGTTTTCAGACTCATGAACCCGATTTGCGCTCGACAAATGTTGATGGATTCATCTCAACACGCTTAATCTAGGTTCGTACCTAGATTTGAATTTTGGAGTATAAGACTCAGTGCCATAATTCCATTAAACCTAAATGCTTGATTATTGGTGTGATAAAATCAATAATTATTTTGATGGGTTCCTACTTCATAGGATTGACTGAATTGATTTAAGGAGTTAGATAAAATTCAATTTGGTGATTAATTACTCCTAATTTGATTAGACACAAAATCTAAGGGTTGGATTACAATTAATTAATGTTTTGATGCTAAATCAAAACATCCCGAAGTTTGTTGTGGGCCAATCCTATAAAATTCCAATAGGAACATTTCCCAACCCTTGGATGGAGATCCAAGGGTCCCCATCATATTAGGTTTAGCTATTGGAACTTTGTATATATCTCCCTAAACCTATTGGGTATCCCTAATTGCATTCTACTATGTATAGCCACTGTTAAGAAAGAAGAGAAAACAAGGTTGTGCCTTCTTCTCCTTCGATTCTTCTTCTTCTTCTGTCGACATGTAGTAGCAAGTCTACTTGGTGGTGAGCGAGTCAACTTGTTACAAAGAAGAGAGTCTTCTTGCTGGCAATGAAGTCTACCTGCTACTACTCTCCTCCTTACTTGTTTTATGAAGAACAAGTAGTAGCAAGTTTGCTTGGAGCCAAGAGAGTCAACTTGTTACAAAGAAGCGAGTCTTCTTGGAGGGGAGGAAGTCAACCTGCTACAAGGAGTTGTTGCTTAGAGCGGCCAGGGCCCTTCCTAAAGTTGTTCCCTAAGTCTAGGGACTCAACCAAGGAGGCAAACAAGTCGACTTGCTTGTATTGGCCTGTGAGGATTTAATCCTCTAGGCCCTATTTAGTTGGGTTTCGAGGCGAGGGTCGCCTCCCCATTTGCGAAGGAGTTCATAAGATGCAAAGTGTTCACGTTGCACACATTGGAATTAGTCCTCCTAGACGCAAAGGATCTCATCTGCTTACCGAGAGGAGGAGGAAGTCCCTATAGGCGGGACTTATAATAGGAGGCACAACACATGGGGTGCTGTGCTACACCACCCAAAAGTATAACTTCATACTCGTGGGGATCCTAAAATGAAGAGATACTAGATCTCTTCATGTGGTTTCGATTACATAGGTTGTATTATTATTTTCGTTATTTAGGAGTTTTATGGGCATTTTCCCAAGTTTCATATATGTTTGGTTTTTATGTATGCCTTCATCTTAGAAAACATATTAGTGGAAAGAAATGAATCACTTAACCATTCCAAAGAGTCCCCACACCCCTTTATATAAAGGAGAGGTGTGGTAAAATAACTACATAAGTCCACAAGAAATAAATGGAAGAAATAAATGCAACATAAAAAAATCAGATATGTCAACACTCCTCCTTAAGTTGGAGCATAGATATCAATCATACTCAGCTTGGAACAACAAGCATCAGATGCTCCACGTGGCAAGGGCTTTGTGAAGATGTCTGTCGTCTGGTCCTCTGAAGCAACAAAGGTTGTGCGTAACACACCACACTGGATCAAATATCTAGTATAGTGGCAGTCGACTTCCACATGCTTGGTATGCTCGTAGAACATGGGATTGTTGACAATACATGTGGCAGCTCTATTGTCACATCTCATCTCTATGGGCTCCTCAGCCTAAACATGTAGATCCAGTAACAAGGATCTAATCCACACCATTTTAGTAGCAGTCTGGGCCATGGCCCTATACTCTGACTCAGCACTAGAACGTGAGACGACAACCTACTTTTTACTCCTCCAGGTAACCAAGTTGCCTGCAACAAAAGTACAAAATCCTGTAGTAGACTTCCTATCTACTACACATCCTGCATAATCTGCATCTGAGTATCCCACAATAGTCATAGGTGCCCCTGCCTAAAAGAGGATACCTCGACCAGGCGCTTTCTTCAAGTACCTAAGCACATGCATAGCAGCCTGTCAATGCTGTCTGGTTGGCCTATCCATGAATTGATTGAGCTTACCTACAACAAGCGCAATATTGGGTCGTGTAATGGTCAAATAAAATAGCTTACCAACCAATTATCTATATGATCTACTATTAGCTACCTTTGCTTCCTCATCATGAAGATGTGCCTTGGGATCCATAGGAATATTAGGTGGTTTGGACCCCAGCATACCTGTCTCCTGAAGAACATCCAACGCATACTTGCGTTGAGAGAGAACAATCCCATCTCTGCTTCTAACAACCTCAATCCCAAGGAAGTATCTAAGCTGGTCCAGATCCTTCATAAGAAACTTTTGTGTAAGTGACTTCTTGACCTGACTTATCCTAGCCTCATCATTACCGGTGATAATTAGATCATCTACATAAACTAGTAGTGCCACCACACTATTATTTATTTTCCTATCGAAGAGAGAGTGGTCTGAAGATCTCTACATCCCCATCCTATGTAACACATCTGAGAGCTTCTGAAACTAAGCTCTTGGGCTCTGCTTCAGGCCATAGATGGCCTTCTTGAGTCTGCACACACACTCCGCCTCAAAACTCGAGGGCTACTGCATGTAAACCTCCTCCTGAAGATCGCTGTAGAGAAAAGTGTTCTTCACATCAAGCTGGTGCAACCACCAATCTCTGTGAGCTACAACAGAGATAAGTACACAAACAGTGGAAAGGCATGTAACGAGTGGGAAAGTGTCAAAGAAGTCCACCCTATAGGTTTGGATGAATCCCTTCACCACCAACCCGGCCTTATACCTTGAAATAAACCCATCAGGGTTGAACTTCAAAGTACAGACCCATCTAGAGCCAACCAGCTATGTGCCTGTAGGAAGAGTAGTGAGTTCCCAAGTCTATTTACTTTGGAGTGAGTCCATCTCGTCCTCCATGGCTTGATTCCACTTTAGATCAAGCATGGCCTGGTGATATCTAGACAGGATGTGTGAGATGATAAGTGCTTGGAGAAATCTACCAAACTCAGAACTAAGACCATCAGTAGCCAAGCTGCCTGCAACACGGTATCTGGACTCACAGGTGCGAAGCGCCTTCCTAATGGCAATAGGAAGGTCAGAATCATCTGGCACCTCTGTGTAAACTGATGAACCCAAATTTCTGGGCTAATTAGTTACTTAAACGTCTAAACATTAGATTAATAATAATATCTAAATAGCATACATTAAGATGTAAATAATGTAGTTCATATGCATTTGCTTTCATGCATTACATTCATATCTAAATACATTTAGAACTTATTTAGAATAGCATACATTAGCTTAGTATATAAATTAGTTTACATGCAACACACATTAAGTGCATTATTTAGTTAGAAATAGGAATTAGTTTTTATTAAGGGTTCATGCATAAATTATACATCAATTCATTTTCATATATTTTATTCATGGTAGGATCGGTTGGCTGCCATGGAAGGCCATTGATGACCATTGAAGGCCCACGGAAGAAGCGGATCTCACCATCACTCCTCCATTTGAATTCTACTATGACAACTATAAGAGAAGAGGAGCTGCTGCCGTGCTCGAGGAGACTCTGTCCTGACTCCACCACCATGAAGAGCTTCGAGCTCACCTCCACTCCACCACCGTGTGTCTCCAAGGTCGAGCTCTACCATACTGTGGGTCGGCAAGGTGAAAGGTTGCCGCGCCAAATTGGTGGACTCAACCATTACCGTGCACGAGCTCCTTACATCTCGCTTATCACTATAGGTGTGCGCCACAGGCCATGCCAATATCCTCTTCTTCTTTTTATTTTTCTTGCTACTATTCATCTTCTACACAGAACAACAAACCCAACACCACCACAATCTACACGCACCATGCCTCACCACCGCCTTTCTCAGTGACTCCCTCTTCTCCTTGGCATCACTGCGACCATCTTCACATTAAAGTGGTCAACAGCAGCCAGCCTCATCTTGCACACAAAGCCAACAACAACTACACCACCATCGTTCACCTCCACTGTTCATCATCTCCGCGAAGAACCCATCATCCCCATCTCCACAACTGGCCGCAGGAGCAACTCCCGGTTGCCATCCTCGTGCCCACCAGTGCCAACACTCACCGTGCAAGACCTCCCAGCACCAACGAGCCCCTCACCCGCCTTCGCCCAAGCGTGGAGCCACTCCCCAACAGCAGCAAGCCACCACCCACCCACCAGCCACCTCCGCTCCGACCGACTGGCTCCAGCCACGTCGTGCCTCGCCGCCACCACCGCCATGTAGCCCTCGGTGGACTTGTCTTCCACAATGAGCGTCACCTCCGGCCTTGGCCTCTGCTCCGTGCACAAGCCATTAGAAGGAAATACCCTATTTCCCTCTCAATAAGATTTTACATTCAATACCATTGCCACAACTTTATTTTTTATTTTATTAATTAAATATTGTGGTTAGATTATGCAAAGGACCTCCCTCTTCCTCATAAATGTGATTCCAGCTTTATCTCGCATCATTTCCTTAATCTCATGGGGGTTTTGGCTTTGATTACTTGAGGAATTAATTTGTGAACACTAGTTTTCGTATCTTGTGAGTTTCAACAAGCACGTTCTTCTCTATGGACACGACCTGCTCCATCTGTGAGTGGTTTATTTATTTCATTAGTTTTGATAGCCAGTTTTCCACCACTCTTCACTATTTTGACGTGTCATTACATGTGCGAAAATTCTTTCAAAGTGAAAACCGTCTCATCATGAACATCTGTAGAAGGAACCTCCTAGTACTGTCATCGGCACTGTCAGGAGGATTAGGTCGGACCAAACTATCACCATCGCCAGATGTCATCTCAACTGCCTGTGGAGCATCAGCCACTAGTAAGGAAGGTAGCCTCTGTAGTGTAATGTGAGGTCTACTATACGTGTGCATCGAACCATGTAGTCTCTGGAAATCATCCAAGGAGGTCGTGGAGCCCGAAGGAGTCAGTTGAGACGTGGGGATCGTAATTTCCTCTAATGGAACAAGAGGAATGGGCATGGGAGCTACATCATCATGAGAACTCGTCTGTCTAGTAATTGAGAAGAATGGTGTGGTCTCATGAAATGTCACATCAGCACTAACGTAATGTCTGTCGTGAATGGGGTCGTAACATCGGTACCCCTTCTGACTCCTGGAGTACTCTAAGAAGATGCACTTGACAGTGCGAGGGGCAAGTTTGTCACAACCTGGTGATGGCACATGAACAAAAGTAACATACCCAAAGGTCCTAGGAGATACATGGAATAGCTCACCATCAAGATGTAGCAGGAGAATTGGTATCTACTTGTGTAGAACTGAGCTCGGCATCCTGTTGATGAGATAGTAGGAAGTTAAAACTACATTCCCCCAGTATCACTATGGGACATTGTGGTAGATCAGAAGGGTAAGAGCAACCTCTAACAAGTGTCTATGCTTCTGCTCTGCAACTCCATTCTACTGCGAGGGTAAGTAGTTTGGTGGATAAACCCACAAGCCCTATAGAACTCTGTAAGTCTCGCAGTACAGAACTCAAGGACATTATCTATCCGTACAACCTTCACAGTGCCAGAGTACTGTGTGCTTATCTCCAAGAGGAGAGTCTCTATAACACCTCCAACATCTACCTTATTCCTCAAAAGGAACACCTAGGAAACTCTGGAGAAATCATCATCAACTACCAAATAGTAACGATGTCCCATCCTATCTAGAACTCTGCTCGATCCCCACACATCCATGTGAAGTAGCTCAAAAACAGTCGCTAACCCATGAAAAGTACTGACAGGAAAGGAGGATCGATGATGCTTACCTAGTTGTCAAGCATTATATCGAATAGTAGTGGTAGGGGAGATATGTGGAATCACCCTCCAAAGGCAATCCAGAGGCAAGTGACCTAGACAAACATACCACTGCAAAGCTCTCCCACCATCATACCTGGTAGCTCCTGCAAACAATTCCTACCCAAGATGATAAACACCATTCTCTTATGTGCCTCTAGCAATGGTCTTCCTAGTTAACCTATCCTAAACAATGCATCCAACCTCATCGAAGACAACCCTACAATGAAGATCTTTTGTAATCCTGCTCATGGGCAACAAGCTCATGGGAAATTCCGACACATGTAACGCTCTCGGCAGCTGCAAAGTAGGGATTATAGACACCTCCCCCTGACCAACAACAGGAGCGTGCCTACCATCATCTACCTGCATCGTTCTACCTGGTGTAATAGAACTGAGTGATTGAAAATAGCTCTGATCACCACAGAGATGTTGTGAGGCACTAGAGTCAACCAGCCATCCTGTACTATGATGACTCCTGTCATGCTCTTGTTAGACCACGCCTGCAAACTCCATCATTTCCATCGCTTCGCAAATCAAATGTTCAATCCACTAAAAATCAAACATGACCTCTTGCAATATATGATGTTGGGAGGAACTAGTGGAATCCTATATGATATATTTTGCAAATCTACATATGTAAAGCTAAAAGAGAGCTCCTTGGTTACATCAAAGATATGAGCCGATGCTCTCAAATCTACAATAGTTGCATTGAGCAAGTATGAAGGTGCCACTACAGGCTACAGGGCAATGTTGGATGCCCTCATTCCGGCAGCAGCAATTTTGAAAGAGATGTAGGCGTTGGCTGATGACGGGTAGAGACAGTCGCTAGAAGGGGGTGTGGCCTTAGATGGTGCACATCGGTAGGACGAGTAGCCCCACGGCTACCCTAGGCAGCGGCAGATCCCTAGCAAACATGCAACGGCGACGATAGTTGGAACTTGTTGCCCTGGGTGGCTTGTAGAGCAGCGATGGAAGCTAGCCGTTGAGAGGGCGATGCACCTGTAGAGAGAGCGGCGATAGCCACTGGGTGGCGCACGCTGCTAGGGGGTGGTGAGGCTAGCTACTGAGAGGCTGGCTTGCGAAGTGGAGGCCTGCTACCGCTGACGACGGCTCGCCGGAGCGACGACGATCGATGGCCGAAGTGGTGGTGGTTAGGGTTTAGGCAGGGATACGGAGGTTGTACGGGTAGGATACTGGTGTCGGTTGGTTTGATGACCGGGTTTTGGTTTTGTTATAACGTTGTAGTAAAGCCGGTTATTACCAACATTTCAAATATAAATTTTTTACTCGGAAAATAAAAGAGTTCCCAAGGTCGAACTTAGGGAGCAAGTTGTATTCTAGAGATATACATGTTTCTTTTACAAAATAAAGAAAGAGAGAGGGAAAGAATTTGTTGTTCTCTTCGTTTTCTCCTCGTGATGTTCTTCTTTCTTTCTTTCTTCAGAGCTCCTTCTTCTTCTTCGTTCTGCAGAGGTGATGCTCCTCTTCAGATCTCCTTCTTCTTCTTCCTTGGTTTCTGTCTTGGCCTCTCTTCTTCTGCCTTGCTCAGCCTCTTCTTCAGAGTTTCTTCTTGTTTTTCCTCCCTGCGGCTAAGTGTCAGCTTCTTCTTTTCTTTTTCAGCCAGGGATGTCACACGAAGCTTTCTTCCTTAGCTGCTTCAGGCCGTCGTCTGATTTCCAAATCAGACGACTTAACTACCTGTTGCTACAGTTAGCTTCCTTCTTCTTCCGCGGGTCTTCTTCTTCGCCTGTGCCTGCACACTTCAGAGTTTTTCGTCAAAGGAAAAACCTACTCTACCCTCCCCCCCCCCCCCGCGTCTCTCTTTCTCTCTGAAACCACTCTTGGGAAAGCTCTCCCAGAGCTACCGGGTAACCGGGTTCGGATCAGGCCCGGGTCCAGGCCCACCGGCGTGCGTGGTGGGCGAGGAGTGCAGGTCAGTCTTGAGTCGGGTCGGGTCGGTTCGGGTCAGGTCCGCGGGGCGTGAGCGCGGACGAGACCGGGTAACCGGGCGGGTGAAGGGGACCTCACCCCGTGTGCTGAGGCAGTAAGCCTTCAGCACTTTTGCATCTTATGTCGCTGCGGCTCTTCAGGCGTTTCCGAGGTGGGACTAAACGGCCCACCTCAATTGCACGCCCGCAGCGGGGAATTCAGCAGGAGATGGCGGCGTCACGCGGAGCTTTCTTCCTCAGCTGCGAACCTGGTGTTTTGCCAAAACTCCTCGCAAGGCCTGGGAGTGAATCTGGGCTTGGCGCTGAGCGTGGCGCGCTTGTAGCTGCAGGCGGAAGCAGTTCCTCCTGCACGGCAATGGCGGCGGAGGTCGGGTGGCCTGTCCACAAGAAAACGGCCTCTCGGCCTAATCAGAGAGTGCCAGGAGCTTCGCCAGGGTGCGGCGAAGCTCGTGTGGGTGGTGGCGAGGCGCGGGGCGGCGTGCGAGGGCTGCCCTAGGTCGGACTGTGGGTCGGAGGATGGGTCTGTTCGGTGGAGTTGCAGAGGGTGATGTGGGGGAAGTGGCAGGGCGGAGGTTGATCAGGGTGAGGAGGCGGAGGTCCTGCGGTGGTCGGCGAGCCGTGTGGGTCGCTGAGGTGATGGGAGCGGCTCGCCGGAGGGTGGTCGGAGACGAAGGGGGTGAAGGTGGTCAGGGTCGGTCGAGGGCTTAAGTGAATAAATTGAAAGCGGGGAAAGAAAGAGGAGAAGAAGGGGAGTAGCTCTAGCTTACTTGCAGGGACGAAAGGGGAGGAACAGGGCGACAGTCGTATCGACTGTCGCCGGAGAAGACGATGCTCAGGGAAAGGGGCGGCGGCGAGCAGAGAGCCGGAGAGGCGCCAGCTGGGTGCGGCGTGGCGCGGGAAGAGCGGGGGAGGAAGTCTCTGCTGCTGGTATTGCGGCAGAGCGAAGAGGTGGAGGGGGAGGAAACCGCCGGAGCTGGTGAGCGTCTGACGGAGAAAATCCCCAACTTTCTTCTCTTCTTCCTCCGGCAGACGCTCACCAGCTCCGGCGGTTTCCTCCCCCTCCACCTCTTCGCTCTGCCGCAATACCAGCAGCAGAGACTTCCTCCCCCGCTCTTCCCGCGCCACGCCGCACCCAGCTGGCGCCTCTCCGGCTCTCTGCTCGCCGCCGCCCCTTTCCCTGAGCATCGTCTTCTCCGGCGACAGTCGATACGACTGTCGCCCTGTTCCTCCCCTTTCGTCCCTGCAAGTAAGCTAGAGCTACTCCCCTTCTTCTCCTCTTTCTTTCCCCGCTTTCAATTTATTCACTTAAGCCCTCGACCGACCCTGACCACCTTCACCCCCTTCGTCTCCGACCACCCTCCGGCGAGCCGCTCCCATCACCTCAGCGACCCACACGGCTCGCCGACCACCGCAGGACCTCCGCCTCCTCACCCTGATCAACCTCCGCCCTGCCACTTCCCCCACATCACCCTCTGCAACTCCACCGAACAGACCCATCCTCCGACCCACAGTCCGACCTAGGGCAGCCCTCGCACGCCGCCCCGCGCCTCGCCACCACCCACACGAGCTTCGCCGCACCCTGGCGAAGCTCCTGGCACTCTCTGATTAGGCCGAGAGGCCGTTTTCTTGTGGACAGGCCACCCGACCTCCGCCGCCATTGCCGTGCAGGAGGAACTGCTTCCGCCTGCAGCTACAAGCGCGCCACGCTCAGCGCCAAGCCCAGATTCACTCCCAGGCCTTGCGAGGAGTTTTGGCAAAACACCAGGTTCGCAGCTGAGGAAGAAAGCTCCGCGTGACGCCGCCATCTCCTGCTGAATTCCCCGCTGCGGGCGCGCAATTGAGGTGGGCCGTTTAGTCCCACCTCGGAAACGCCTGAAGAGCCGCAGCGACATAAGATGCAAAAGTGCTGAAGGCTTACTGCCTCAGCACACGGGGTGAGGTCCCCTTCACCCGCCCGGTTACCCGGTCTCGTCCGCGCTCACGCCCCGCGGACCTGACCCGAACCGACCCGACCCGACTCAAGACTGACCTGCACTCCTCGCCCACCACGCACGCCGGTGGGCCTGGACCCGGGCCTGATCCGAACCCGGTTACCCGGTAGCTCTGGGAGAGCTTTCCCAAGAGTGGTTTCAGAGAGAAAGAGAGACGCGGGGGGGGGGAGGGTAGAGTAGGTTTTGCCTCTGACGAAAAACTCTGAAGTGTGCAGGCACAGGCGAAGAAGAAGACCCGCGGAAGAAGAAGGAAGCTAACTGTAGCAACAGGTAGTTAAGTCGTCTGATTTGGAAATCAGACGACGGCCTGAAGCAGCTAAGGAAGAAAGCTTCGCGTGACATCCCTGGCTGAAAAAGAAAAGAAGAAGCTGACACTTAGCCGCAGGGAGGAAAAACAAGAAGAAACTCTGAAGAAGAGGCTGAGCAAGGCAGAAGAAGAGAGGCCAAGACAGAAACCAAGGAAGAAGAAGAAGGAGATCTGAAGAGGAGCATCACCTCTGCAGAACGAAGAAGAAGAAGAAGGAGCTCTGAAGAAAGAAAGAAAGAAGAACATCACGAGGAGAAAACGAAGAGAACAACAAATTCTTTCCCTCTCTCTTTCTTTATTTTGTAAAAGAAACATGTATATCTCTAGAATACAACTTGCTCCCTGAGTTCGACCTCGGGAACTCTTTTATTTTCCGAGTAAAAAATTTATATTTGAAATGTTGGTAATAACCGGCTTTACTACAACGTTATAACAAAACCAAAACCCGGTCATCAAACCAACCGACACCATTTTGGCGCCGTTGCCGGGGAAGAAGATGCCCAGTGGGGGGAGGACGGCGGTGACGACGGGGCAGAGGCAGCGCGCGCCGGTATTGCGCGACGCGGGAAGAGCAGGGGAAGAAGTCTCTGCTGCTGGTATTGCGGCAGAGCGAAGAGGAGGAGGAGGAAGAACCGCCGGAGCTGGTGGGCGTCTGCCGGAGTGAGAAGAGAGGAAAGTTGGGGGTTTTCTCCGTCAGATCCGAGCTGCCCTGGTCGGTGGAGCAACGGGGGGTATTTATAGGGATCAAACAGGGAGGAAGGCGGAGGGAGACGACGTGTCTCCCTCGCCGGAGGATGGTCGAAAACAAGAACCCATACCGTCCGTGCGTTCGCACGGCCGGTATGGTGGGCTACAACGACCAGGGGGGTGTCCCTGCGACGGTCGACGACGCAGGGCACCCCCGGTTTACTTGCCAGGTCCCCCACCTCACCCTGCGCGGCGCCATGCTCCGCACAAGGTCGCCGGAGCATGGTGCTGGCAGGTTTTGCAGGAGGGACCTGATTGCAAAGAACGAAGGAGAGTTAGGGGCCAAAATGCGAGGGTTCAAAAGTTGAGGGCCAAAGAGTAAATATATGAGGACCAAAGTGTAAAGTCGGTCAAGGAGGTTTCTTCTTAGGCTCAAGTTTTTATACATGACTAATTAGGACCCAAGGAATATGATGGTGAATTTCATTTTCATATTAAACCTTGTTTGACTGGTCAATTTGCGCAAAAACCCAAATTAAGTTATTAATTGGGCATGGTTCTCAATGTAGGTCAGAATGGGTTCTAAAGGCCAAATTGAAGGTTCTAAACCCTAGAGATTATTTTTCTATGAATTTTAGAGGGTTTATTCTATTTTTACTTTGCCTCGAACCTTGTGAATTGAAGTGGGTTGTTTTAGGGTTACAGATTTATCATTTAGTTTCTTGGAATTGCTGTAGCCCTTGCTAGATCATTTCATCCCACTTTTATTCTTATTAAGCTGTTTTGACCTATGTTTGGGCCCTGAATTACCCTGTATGCAGATTATACTGGTGAAATTACATTTTTACCCCTTATGACTTGTTTTCTCCTTAAACTCAGAATTCTCTGAGTTAAGCCTTTCCTTGAGTTATGTAGGAGCTTTTATCCTTTGTATTGGGTCAAAATGAGCTAGTTATGGCTCATGATGAGGTTCTCATCATACCCCCATGCCTAGCTTTTGCTAGTCCCTTAGCAAAAACTTAAGGTTTCAACCCTTGTTCTAGACCATGAAGTTTTTAATAGTTTTAGATAAGTGCCTTTTTTATTTGAGCATAGATTAGGTTAGAATGCTGACCATAGGCCTAAAAGGTACTCTAGTACCAATCAAGATCCAAATCTGTCTAGCCTTAGCCTCAGTCTTTTAGCAAAGGTTTTTAAGGCCCACAAGAACTAACCTAAGGTTTATTGTACTTCGTGGTTAAAGCACCCGTGCTTGAAATGATTTTAGCCCTGGCTCAGTTCGCAGTGCGTTTTGTAAGAGAGAGATAGAAAGTTTTTCTGTTTGGAGAGTTTTCTCTCTCTTTTTCTTTTTAGTTCTAGCCTAGGATTGGCTTTTCAACACGGTCTGTATCAGATTCCTTGCTCCCATCATCAATCCTCAAGGGTTCCTGGCGATCGATGCTTCGAGATAGCACCGCCCATGGCAACCCCCGGAACCCTGGCTATTGAGATTTCGAGATAATCCCATCCATGGTATTCCGTGGCCGAATCCAGACCCTGGCAATTGACACTTCGAGATAATGCCATCCATGGAATCTGAACCAGCAGAGTGCTTACATGCCCCCAGTAGGATATGTAAATATCCTAAGAGACAAGCACCGAGGAGATGATATTTTGTTACGCATCTTCGAGGGGATTTCCCGCCTCTCTGCGCTGGGAACTCGTCCAAATCAACTTGTGTTGATCGGCCGCTCCTATTCTAGGTGTTCTTTTCAGATTTTTGCGACGCTTCTGCGTGATTCTGATTTTTACGCTTACTGAACCAGGCTGTGTGTGAGATTAGGGTGCTTAGGTTACTGAGTCCCGTAAACCAAAAATTAGTTAACGAGGCCGAATACTCCCTAAGCCTTAGACCTAATACTTCAGCTTTTCATTTTCCTCAACCTCTTGAGGAGTGTCCAGATCTTAATGGGTACTAAGAGTCTATTCAAGAATGCCTAAGGTTTGCATTCTTTACTAATCTTATTGTGCACTTTTCTTGAATGAGGTCTAGAACTTAGGTTAATTCCTTAGTTCCTTACTAATGACTATCACTTTTTCTCATAATTTTGTGCTCCTTTTTCATTTTGTTTCTTTTCTCCTTCACAAAATTTTCTTCTCCTCTTTTCCTCTTATTCTTTTTCGAAAATTTTTTTAATTTTTATGGTGTTTTTGGCATATGTGAATTTTTTTGTTTGAAACCTTTTCTTACAAGTTTTTGTACTTTCATACCCCCCCATGCCTAAGATTTGCAATGTCCTCATTGTAACCTAGGGGGTCTTAGTTTATTCCTTAAGACAGAAATTTGGGTGAGTGGATGGGTCGGGTTGAATTTTTGCGGACGATTTCAAATCCCAGATGCAAATATCTGAGTTGGGGTCGGCTGTCTACAAGGGTGAACTTCGAGTGCTGAAAGGTGTCAGAACAAGTTTCAGGTTTACAAAGAGAATGACGGGCTGCCTCCCGTTAAGCGCTGAGTTTTACGCCATCGGCTGGGCGCAATAAGCTCAAGGGGAAAGGAGGATATAAGATGCCTCAGCCAAATCAGTAGAAGTTACATCAATGAACGGCTTGAGTCTCTGACCGTTCACGATGAAAGGTTCAGAATCGTGGCTGAGTGGACTGATTTCGATTGCTCCATTTCCAAAAACCTGTCGGACCAAATATGGTCCGACCCACTTAGATCTCAGTTTTCCTGGGAAGAGTTTGAGTCAGGCATCAAAGAGTAGGACCTTTTGACCAGGATGAAAGATCTTTCTCGAGATGTGTTTGTCGTGGAAGGCTTTAACCCGCTCCTTGTAGATTTGCGAGTTCTCGTACGCGTCTATGCGTAATTCATCGATCTCGCTGATTTGGAGTTTTCTGTGGGTCCCAGCCTTAGAAAGATCCAGATTACAGTTCCGTACTGCCCAATAGGCTTTATGCTCCAGTTCGACGGGAAGGTGGCATGCCTTTCCGTACACCAATCTAAAGGGAGACATGCCCAATTGGGTCTTGTGGGCGGTCCTATAGGCCCACAATGCTTCCGGAAGTCGGGACGACCAGTCCTTCCTGTCAGGTCGAACAGTGACTTGCAGGATTTTCTTGATCTCCCGATTAGACAGCTCAGCTAGACCATTAGTTTGGGGGTGGTAAGGAGTAGAGATTCGGTGAGACACCCCGTATTTGGTCATCAGTGACCTAAACTGAGCATTTGTGAAATGGGTCCCCCCATCAGAGATTATTGCACGAGGAATCCCGAACCTTGAGAAAATGTGTTGATGAATGAATTTGAGAACGATTTTGTGATCACAGGTTCGGGTCGGTATGGCTTCGATCCATTTGGACACGTAGTCCACAGCCAACAGAATGTATTCGAAACCATCCGAAACAGGAAAGGGGCCCATAAAATCAATCCCCCAAACATCAAAGATTTCGCATACTAGAATCGGTTGCATAGGCATCATGTCACGATGGCTCATGTTGCCCAAAGTCTGGCAACGACTGCATGCCTTGCAATGACTGTATGCGTCTTTGAACAGTGTGGGCCAGTAAAAGCCGCACTGGAGGACTTTTGATGCGGTTTTATGCCCGGCAAAATGGCCACCGCATGCCTGGTCATGGCAGAAAGAGAGGATATTGTTGACTTCCCCTTCCGGGACACATCTCCGGATGATCTGATCGGCACCTATGCGGAAGAGGTACGGGTCTTCCCAAATGTAATACTTGGCATCGGAGCGTAATTTGTCTTTCTTGGCCTTCGGCCAATCGGACGGGGTCTGATGAGATGCCAAGTAATTTACAATATTAGCGAACCATGGAAGGCTAGTACCAATAGTCAGCAGGTGCTCATCGGGAAAATGCTCCGTGATGGGTCCGGAGGGGTCAATTATTTCAGAAGGAAGACGAGACAAGTGATCAGCTACCACGTTTTGTTTTCCCGCTTTGTCGCGAATCTCAAGGTCAAATTCTTGCAACAGCAAGATCCATCGGATTAATCGAGGTTTCGCGTCCTTCTTCGCAAGGAGATGCCTCACAGCTGTGTGATCCGAGTATATGATGACATGGGAACCCAGAAGGTACGATCTGAACTTCTCTAGGGCAAATACTACAGCTAGCAGCTCTTTCTCAGTAACTGTATAGTTACGCTGAGCCTCATCGAGTGTTTTGCTGGCGTAGTAAATGACCACATGTTTCTTGTCATTTTTCTGCCCCAAAACCGCTCCTACAGCGAAGTCGGATGCATCACACATGATCTCAAAGGGTTGAGACCAATCAGGGGACTGTAGGATCGGGGCTTGGGTGACTCGGTCACGCAGGATTTCAAATGCTTGAGTGCATTCCTTGGAGATTTCGAAGGGAACATCCTTGGAGAGAAGAGTGGTCAGGGGGCGTGCGATTTTTGAAAAATCAGGGATAAATCGTCGATAAAAACCGACATGCCCTAAAAAGGATCGGATGTCCCTGATCGAGCTAGGCATAGGAAGGTGAGAAATCAGATTAACCTTAGCTCGATCCACTTGGATACCTTTTTCCGAAATTGAGTGTCCCAGGACAATTCCCTCAGGCACCATGAAATGGCTCTTTTCCCAGGAAAGAACCAAATTCACATCGATGCACCGCCTGAGTATCTGGACCAAGTGTTGGAGGCAATCGTCGAATGATGCTCCGAAAACTGAAAAGTCATCCATGAAGACTTCCAGATAATCACCTACCATATCTGAGAATATGGCAAGCATGCATCGCTGAAAAGTAGCGGGTGCATTGCAAAGACCGAAAGGCATCCTTCGGAAAGCGTATGTTCCGAAGGGGCAGGTGAACGTGGTCTTTTCTTGGTCCTCAGGATGGATTGCCACCTGGTTATAACCGGAGTACCCGTCAAGAAAGCAGAAGAACCTATTTCCCGCTAGTTTTTCGAGAATTTGATCAATGAAGGGTAGTGGGAAATGATCCTTCTTCGTGGAGGAATTGAGTCGACGGTAATCTATACAGACTCTCCACGAGTTGGCTAATCGGGTAGGAATGATTTCTCCGGTCTCAGTCGTTATAGTGGTGAGTCCTGCCTTCTTAGGCACGACCTGAATTGGGCTCACCCAACGACTATCGGAGATCGGGTAGATGATTCCGGCATCTAACCACTTGATGATCTCCTTTTTCACGACCTCCTGCAGATTGGGGTTTAAGCGTCTCTGCATTTCACGAGAAGGTCGTGTGCCCTCTTCTGAATAGATATGATGAGTACAATAAGAGGGACTTATTCCAGTCAAATCATCGAGAGTCCATCCGATGGCTCTGCGATGTTGCTGGAGGACAACAATCAGACGGGCTTCCTGTTCAGGACTGAGGTTGGAATTGATGATCACAGGAAGGGTCTGATTAGAACCCAAAAAGATGTATTTTAAGTGAGCAGGAAGGGGTTTCAGTTCGAGGATGGGGTTTTCAGCAGCAGCGGGTGGTTCAGTATAGATGTGAGGTTCAAGGGTGGGAGTTACTGGGTTGTTCATATCTGGATTCAACTCCTCTGTTTGCGGGTCAAGATCCTTCTGTGGTTGATGAGGCACAATCGAGTCATTCTGGAGGTGTGATTCATCAACCAAAGTCTTGATGTCACAAATTTGCTCGATGACGCCGCAATTAATTCCTTGTTGGGCCTTAAATATATCAATTTTCAGTGTTTGATCTCTAAACTTAAGCTCTATTTGGCCCTTCTCACAGCTGATGTTGGCTCTAGCAGTAGCCAAGAAAGGTCTCCCTAGAATGATTGGTGTATCCCTAGGGTTCTCAGGTGCATCCATATCTAAGACTATAAAGTCCACTGGAAAATAGAAATCCCGCACTCTCACGATAACATCCTCGAGAATCCCTTTTGGTGACTTTATAGATCGATCTGCTAATTGTAATGTCACCTCGGTTGGTTTTAGCTCAGATTCTTCTAGATGGTCAAGTAAGGATGTGGGTATCAGGTTTATGGATGCGCCCAAGTCTAACAATGCTCTATCAAATTGGGTACCACCTATCTTACAGGAAATCAGGGGAGTTCCAGGATCTTTTGCCTTGGGTGGGAGTCTACTAAGGATTACAGAGCTGGCTTGCTCTGACAGAACAATTGGGCTCCCTCCCTTGGTTCGCGGCTTACGCTGGGGTGTACATATATTTTTTAGAAATCGTGCGTAAGCTGGTACGTGGCGGATTGCATCCATCAAGGGGATGTTTATGTGGACCTGCTCAAAGAGCTTGACCAGGTCCTCCTCAGGGGCCACGGGTTTTGTGGTCTTCTTTCCCTTGGTCAGGGCCTCGGGAAACGGGATCTTGGTTGGTTCTTCTAGGATAGGTTCAGGTTGTGGATCTGGAACAGCGGTACCTTGGATAACTATCCTAGGGTCATGGTTATCAGGCTGGGAGTGGTTTGGATAATGCGGGTCTTGAGTTGTCTTACCACTACGTGTTGTTACAGAATTTAATCCGGCCTGATTTTGGTTTGGGTTTGGTAGGAGGGGTGGCTGCTGCTGAAATCCTGCATAAGAAGTTGAGGCTTCCATCTCGTCTGGAGATGGAGCAGTAGGAGCCTGATAAATCCATTAGGCGTGGCCTAAATTTGGATTCATAACGCGCTTCTGGGTTGGCACGTTATTTGGGTTAGGAAGAGGTTGGGAAGGGAGTGTGCCTGGTTGGCGAGAATTTGCCAACTGGGCCAGTTGAGTTTTAACTTCTGTAAGCTCGTCCTTGTGCTGTTTTTGAATAGCCGCATTCGTTTTTTGAATGTCAGCCAGAGTCTGAAGGATTAAGGACATTTGATCTTGATTTGGCCCTGATGGATAAGTAGGGTTGGGCCGAGGCTGAGGCGGCTGGTAGTGACGAGAGGGCTGTGGGCGGGACTGAAAAGGTGGTCTTTGGGTTTGGGAATTTCCCGCCCACAGAAAATTTGGATGGTTTCGCCATCCAGGGTTGTAAGTGTTGGAGAATGGGTCGTTCTGGATGGCGTTGAGGTCCTCGCAGATCTGAGGAACCTCCTGAGAGTCAGGGAAAGGAGGAATGGAGTTCCCCCGGCTGGTGTAGAAAGGATCGGATGATCTTCCAGTCCAAGAATCAGATGGGGATGGATATGGATCCATCCCAGGGGAGGATCGGTGGAGGATGTTTTGCACAGTCTCCTGTGTGGAAGGAGGTTGTGCAAAGGAGTTACGCGCAGAGGTGGCTCGCTGCAAGTGCTGAGTCAGCTCATCCACCTTCTTTTCAATGATTGAGACCTTGTCCAATCAACTGGCCATTAATTCCAGGTCGACTGATGCGGACAGGCCCTGCGTCTCATGTGCTCCCTTAAGATTCGTCGCTGCGCGGGTATTCGTCCTGTCGAATAATCCCATGGAGTCATTGTTGATGGAGTTCTCGCACATATTTTCGAGAATCTCCCATACGGTGTCTTCATGTTGACCCATGATGTTTCCTCCGCAAGTTGCATTGACGAAAAGGCGGATGTCCTCACGGAGTCCCTGGTAAAAAGATTGGACTTGTTCCCATTTAGGAACTCCGTGATGGGGGCACTTTCTCATGAGATCCTGAAAACGATCCCATGCCTCATGGAGAGGTTCTCCTGATTGTTGAGTGAAGTGTGTAATCTGATGGCGCAAGGCGTTGGTCCGACCAACGGGAAAAAACTTTTTCAAAAATTCGGATTGAAGTTCTTCCCAAGTGTTGATCGGTCGGGTCTGAGTTTGATACCAATGGGCGGCCTTGTCCATAAGAGAAAAGGAGAACATCTTCATGAGAAGAATATCCCGATTTTGCGCATCTGATCCAAAAGTGTGGGCCAGATGCTTTAGCTGTTTGATGTGCTGGAAGGGATCTTCAGAATTAAGCCCATGGAATTTAGGTATAGCATGAATCATGTTGGGCTTTAGTTCGGAATCAGGTCCTCCAGTCGGGATTCTGACTCGAGGCTCAATGGCCACCGCAGCAGGATTGTAGTGGTCCCGCATCATAGGACGCTGTGGTGGGTGCACGAAGTTTTGGAAGAGGTCATTGAGTCGCTGGAGCTGGTGTTCCAGATTATTTTCTTCCTCAACTGGCTGAGCCATGATGGGGGAAGAAGAAGAACTTGGTTCTGAATCAGAAGAGAGAATAATGTGAGGGTGTTGCTGCACAAACACGGGCGTCGAGGCTTGGCCTTGACGAGAGTGAATTTCTAATGGAGGTCTTAAGGGTGGTCCTAGGGACCTCCTTCCGTACATGCACAGTTGGGAGAGGTAAGTTAGAAGGTGCTGGACCCAATCAAGGCACCCAAAAAATGTGTTGGGTGACTATAGAGGTGCGGGGCAGATGGACCCCTTGATCAGAAAGATCGCCCACCTGAGAATTACCTGGGCAGCCAGAGAGGGAGAGTCCCGCGAAGACCCCTACACGGTAGAGCGTCCCCACGGGTTACAGGGTTTCCCCCACCCGACCTCTCTTGTCACTGCGGTTCCAGGTAGACCAGAATGGGGATCTTGACCTCTTAAGTCTACCAATTTTAAGATCAGGGTGCTTAAGGTTTCACTTGAACTTTAGTCTTTTTAAGTGCAAAGAGTGACCTAATTTAAGGTTGGTTCACCCAAAGGGGTCAACTTTACCTCTTGTTTTCTTTGAGAGCTTTTTGGGTCCTTTCTTTTAGGGTCCAAGTGTTTAAAGAGAGAGCCAATTGTTTAGGATTTTTCTTGTTAATTATTTTCAATCAATGGCTTGGGCACACCTCTTTTGGATTTCCTCAATTCTTGATTAAGGGGTGTGTCTCTACTGAAATCCTAATGTTTGACCTTATATTGGCTCTACTTGGTCCATTTAACTCTTTGTTGGGCAATTAGGGCTCAAGCAAGAATGTGTTAGCCCTTAAATACCCTTAATAGTGTGCAGGAGTGATGAGTTGAAAACATGCAACTCTTTATGGTTACTAAGTATGGAAGACAGGTTAGCCCTATATTGCTTGTTCTTTTCTTTTCTTCCTCTTTAGAGTTTAGGGGTTAATAGTGAGAGGAAAAATTTACCTGTCTTCGGAGTGGTTGTCGTGTGGTTGCTTGTCTTCTTGAGTTCCTGTAGCTGCACAAAAGAGAGGAGATTATCAGAAATTAAAAGAAACAGGAATGTTTACCTCTAGAATAGCCGTTGCTCCCCCTGCGGCTAAGTGTCAGCTTCTTCTTTTCTTTTTCAGCCAGGGATGTCACGCGAAGCTTTCTTCCTTAGCTGCTTCAGGCCGTCGTCTGATTTCCAAATCAGACGACTTAACTACCTGTTGCTACAGTTAGCTTCCTTCTTCTTCCGCGGGTCTTCTTCTTCGCCTGTGCCTGCACACTTCAGAGTTTTTCGTCAGAGGCAAAACCTACTCTACCCTCCCCCCCCCGCGTCTCTCTTTCTCTCTGAAACCACTCTTGGGAAAGCTCTCCCAGAGCTACCGGGTAACCGGGTTCGGATCAGGCCCGGGTCCAGGCCCACCGGCGTGCGTGGTGGGCGAGGAGTGCAGGTCAGTCTTGAGTCGGGTCGGGTCGGTTCGGGTCAGGTCCGCGGGGCGTGAGCGCGGACGAGACCGGGTAACCGGGCGGGTGAAGGGGACCTCACCCCGTGTGCTGAGGCAGTAAGCCTTCAGCACTTTTGCATCTTATGTCGCTGCGGCTCTTCAGGCGTTTCCGAGGTGGGACTAAACGGCCCACCTCAATTGCGCGCCCGCAGCGGGGAATTCAGCAGGAGATGGCGGCGTCACGCGGAGCTTTCTTCCTCAGCTGCGAACCTGGTGTTTTGCCAAAACTCCTCGCAAGGCCTGGGAGTGAATCTGGGCTTGGCGCTGAGTGTGGCGCGCCTGTAGCTGCAGGCGGAAGCAGTTCCTCCTGCACGGCAATGGCGGCGGAGGTCGGGTGGCCTGTCCACAAGAAAACGGCCTCTCGGCCTAATCAGAGAGTGCCAGGAGCTTCGCCAGGGTGCGGCGAAGCTCGTGTGGGTGGTGGCGAGGCGCGGGGCGGCGTGCGAGGGCTGCCCTAGGTCGGACTGTGGGTCGGAGGATGGGTCTGTTCGGTGGAGTTGCAGAGGGTGATGTGGGGGAAGTGGCAGGGCGGAGGTTGATCAGGGTGAGGAGGCGGAGGTCCTGCGGTGGTCGGCGAGCCGTGTGGGTCGCTGAGGTGATGGGAGCGGCTCGCCGGAGGGTGGTCGGAGACGAAGGGGGTGAAGGTGGTCAGGGTCGGTCGAGGGCTTAAGTGAATAAATTGAAAGCGGGGAAAGAAAGAGGAGAAGAAGGGGAGTAGCTCTAGCTTACTTGCAGGGACGAAAGGGGAGGAACAGGGCGACAGTCGTATCGACTGTCGCCGGAGAAGACGATGCTCAGGGAAAGGGGCGGCGGCGAGCAGAGAGCCGGAGAGGCAGCGCGCGCCGGTATTGCGCGACGCGGGAAGAGCAGGGGAAGAAGTCTCTGCTGCTGGTATTGCGGCAGAGCGAAGAGGAGGAGGAGGAAGAACCGCCGGAGCTGGTGGGCGTCTGCCGGAGTGAGAAGAGAGGAAAGTTGGGGGTTTTCTCCGTCAGATCCGAGCTGCCCTGGTCGGTGGAGCAACGGGGGGTATTTATAGGGATCAAACAGGGAGGAAGGCGGAGGGAGACGACGTGTCTCCCTCGCCGGAGGATGGTCGGAAACAAGAACCCATACCGTCCGTGCGTTCGCACGGCCGGTATGGTGGGCTACAACGACCAGGGGGGTGTCCCTGCGACGGTCGACGACGCAGGGCACCCCCGGTTTACTTGCCAGGTCCCCCACCTCACCCTGCGCGGCGCCATGCTCCGCACAAGGTCGCCGGAGCATGGTGCTGGCAGGTTTTGCAGGAGGGACCTGATTGCAAAGAACGAAGGAGAGTTAGGGGCCAAAATGCGAGGGTTCAAAAGTTGAGGGCCAAAGAGTAAATATATGAGGACCAAAGTGTAAAGTCGGTCAAGGAGGTTTCTTCTTAGGCTCAAGTTTTTATACATGACTAATTAGGACCCAAGGAATCTGATGGTGAATTTCATTTTCATATTAAACCTTGTTTGACCGGTCAATTTGCGCAAAAACCTAAATTAAGTTATTAATTGGGCATGGTTCTCAATGTAGGTCAAAATGGGTTCTAAAGGCCAAATTGAAGGTTCTAAACCCTAGAGATTATTTTTCTATGAATTTTAGAGGGTTTATTCTATTTTTACTTTGCCTCGAACCTTGTGAATTGAAGTGGGTTGTTTTAGGGTTACAGATTTATCATTTAGTTTCTTGGAATTGCTGTAGCCCTTGCTAGATCATTTCATCCCACTTTTATTCTTATTAAGCTGCTTTGACCTATGTTTGGGCCCTGAATTACCCTGTATGCAGATTATACTGGTGAAATTGCATTTTTACCCCTTATGACTTGTTTTCTCCTTAAACTCAGAATTCTCTGAGTTAAGCCTTTCCTTGAGTTATGTAGGAGCTTTTATCCTTTGTATTGGGTCAAAATGAGCTAGTTATGGCTCATGATGAGGTTCTCATCAGATACCGAAGCACCAATCTAGGATCACTACTCTGATATCAAGTGAAAAGAAATGAATCACTTAACCATTTCAACTAGTCTCCACACCCCTTTATATAGAGCAAAGGTATGAGAAAATAACTAAATAAGTCCAAAAAAAATAAAAGGAATGAATAAATACAACATAAAAAAAATCAAATATGTCAATAATATTTCACCTTCTTTGAGGGTTGAGGGACCATATTGGTTGACATATTTGCCTTCATTTCCTAGTGTAGCATTTTTATATTTGCCTTTGTCTCTAAGATGTTTTGATAACTCCTGGATACGAATCTTAATTAATGTTCAACGTATGTTAATCTTAATTAATTATTATTTAAAAATTTATTTCAATTAAACCTGTGATGAACGAGGAAAAGTCAAGTTTATGGTAGCTAGTTCAACGAGTCTAATGGACTTAAAAGTGAGTTAGCCTAAGGTCTAGAAGGAGCTAACCTATTGTAAGAAAATTAAACTCATGTTGTCATGTTTATCAATCGGCCTGACTAATTGGTTGGTAGAAGGGATTGATTGGAAACCCCAGATGAAGTAATGCCACGATCGATTGAAACGTTGACAATGGAGTCCACCTAGGAACCCAGACGGAATGAGTAAGTATGCTCAAACTATAAGAAGTCTAAAACAAAAACAAACACATTTTATCTCTTATAAATTGTGATTGGAACTTCTATTTTTCTAATATATCTTATACGATCAGCCTTTTATCCCAAAAGAAAAACGTTTTACTCTCGTGGAAAATCATGTCAAAATTTTCACCCGCTTAACAAAAAAAAAAAGAAAAAAAAAAGGTGGCATACATCAGGAAACTTGGAGCCGCTTCCTACCATTGACGTTAGAAGTGGGGTAGAAAATGAGATGATAAAATTAAAAGGTGTTCTGGTTGTCAAACCGCAAGGCCGGCCGTGCATTGCCATTGGATCTCCCGACCACTTGACTGCTTGGGAGCGTGCGACTTTTCGACGCGGAATCGAAGTTAACGTTGAAAAGTCGCAGAAGCAACATGATTTATTTTCCACATCTAGACGTGCGTTCTACGCATCTTCCAATCAAAGAAGAAAAACAGCTCCGGGGTGTGGGCTCCACCTACGTAGATAATTTTATCAGGAATCAAACGGTGAGGATCGACTGCTTCCAATCCCCGTTCGTTCGAAAGCATACGCACCGACAATTGCCTCCGCCATCTCCTCCTCCTTCATCGGTTTCAGACCACAACGGCCTCCATAGGACCATGGCCGCTACAGCGCCTTTCTCCCTCTGTGGTCACTCCCACCTCGGCGCCACCATTGTCACCTCCTGCCTCCGCCATCTCCTTCTCTTCCTACTCTTCCTCGAGGCCGCAATAGCCGCTAGTGCCCCCTGGTACATATGCTCGGACACCAGCAAATACGCGGCCAACAGCACCTACGAAGCCAACCTCATCGTCCTCATGTCCTCCCTCGCCTCCAACACCCACCTCACCCTCTTCTCCAACGCCTCCTTCGGCACCATTCCCAACCGTGTAGAAGGCCTCGCCCTTTGCCAGGGCGACCTCTCCCCTTCATACTGCCGAAACTGCATCGCCTCCGCCACGTCAGACGCCCCGCAGCTCTGCCCCTACAGCAAGGCCGTCGACATCTGGTACGACTATTGCCAACTCCGTTACTCGAACACGAGGATCATCTCCGTCGCGGACAGCCGGATAAGGTTTAAGCTCGTCGGGGGCAACAAGGTCAACACCTCCTCCGAGGTATCTCGCATCAACCGTCCCGTCTCGGCGCTCCTCGACGCTCTCGCCAAATACGCCGTCCAGAACTCGACGACGCCGCCGCTGTTCGCGGCGGGGGATATAGAGAACGAGGGTGGTGACCACCCGAGGTTCTACGGGTTGGTGCAGTGCACCAAGGACATCGCGGCTGCGCCATGCGATCAGTGCTTGCAGGACATAATTGGGGTGTACAAGGCATGGGACGAGGATTGGCCTGGGAAGAGGTTCCTCGCCGGCAGCTGTATGTTCCGAAGTGAGGTCGGGCCGTTCTATAACTGGTCGGTGAAGCTCTCATATCCTCCGGTTAAGACCACAGAGCACACGCCGCCACCAGCGCCGTCGCCATCCGCAGTTAGTAACAACAAGGAGAAGAAGGTCGCTCCTGTTGCAACAGGTTTTTTCTTTTTTCTTTTTATCTTTTTTCCTCCTCCTTTTCTTTTAAGAACATTGTCAAACATTCGAGGACTCTTGGCCTCAAGGATTCTTTGGAAAGTGGGGATAATGGAATTTTTTTCAGACATGTAATTTTTATTCAATTTTTTTTCATTATTTTTAACATAAATTATTATATAATTACTTCTTATTATACTATTTGAATCATGTGAATATTTATTCTTATTTTTATTATTAAAAACATCTATTACATCTTTTAATTATATTTTTAATATTAAATAAAAATTTACTAATATTTTCAACTCTCACTTATATCATTAAATAAATATTCATTAACATCACATCATTATACTAATTATTTTAACACTTTACTTAATTTTTTTCTTTATTTCACCGCTCAACCAAATACATATTTTCAGTTATTTTATTTTAATCCATCCCGTATTATATCTACCCTCCCCAACGGAGCCTAAGAGAAAGTGACCCAAGTTCAAATTTTCATCCCAACCTTTTTTTGGGGGAATTTGTGTGTGTGTGTGTGGACCGTCGATTTCCACGCATGCAGTTTGACCAAATGCGATTTTGAGCATAAAAGAAAGAAGAAAATATTGCTAATTCGACAGAAAAAAAAAGGTCACGACGGATGGACCACCTGGATTTAATTGGCTTTATGGGAGCATTACACCACCATAAGGTGGCATTAAAAGCAAGAAGGGGCCAACACTAGTGTGCACAGAGGGCGAATTTAGAGTTCCAGGGGGACAACAAAAAAAATTTCCACTTGGGGGGAAGTTAGCACACTGAATATTAATGCAGAGTGAGTGTCCATTGATAAATGTTTAACATTACACTTTATGTATAACTGAACTATGTAATATTAGTAGTGAACTCAATTTTTATAGGAAAATCTAGAAAACCCAATATTTTATTTCAGAACATCGAAACAGAATTTCAAAGCAAATAATTGTTGGATTTTACTTTGTCTTCTTGGTTTTCTCTCCCATGGGCGGTGAGAAAATTAAATTATACGAGATCGACTCATTTCTCGATCAATTTCCATGCATATATGCTTGAAAGTCTGACTTTAAGATGATATTTCTCTTTGCTAATGATGAGTTATTTTTTGTTCCTTTCCTGTTGTGCAGGAAATTCAAAGAAAAAAACTACAACAATCCTTTTGATATCTATCCCTCTTGGACTGGCTATCGTTCTTTTCCTTTGTATATTTTACATCGGTTTCCTCAGGAAAGGATCCAAAAAGAGAAAGACTTGTACGTTCAGTTCTTTTTTATCTTTGATATTCCTCTTTAGACATTCGCATATGCATAACAAATTTTTACACTCGACCTTCACTCGTGCGTACCAGCTGGTAGTTTACATGATGACATAACAATGGAATCATTGCACTTTGATTGGCTTACAATCAAGAGGGCAACGAATAATTTTTCCCAATCAAACAAACTTGGTGAAGGAGGATATGGATCTGTTTACAAGGTACTTCTGATTAGTAATTAGATACTTGAAATGGTTTCGGTTAATATTTTTGCCATTTTACAGTATGGCATCTCTCCAATTGTAGGGCGTGCTACAAGATGGGGAAGAGATAGCCATAAAAAGATCACATATGGGCTCATTGCGAGGAATAGAGCAACTAAAGAACGAGATTTTGTTGCTTGCGAATCTTCAACATAGGAATCTTGTTCGATTCTTAGGTATTTGTGTACAAGGTGAAGAGAGGATACTCGTTTATGAGTTTGTCGTCAACAAAAGCCTGGAGGACATATTGTTCGGTATTTATCTATTTATTTGTGGAATACATTTTTGATTGTTACATTGTATTATATAAATGATATATCATTTTCATTTAGCCATATCATGACAATATTAGAAAATATGGTTGATTTCTTAAGAAAGCTTCTCTCTATTTTTGAACATAGCAACTTATTATATTGAAACTTGTATGTAGATCCCATAAGAAAAGAGCAATTGAATTGGGAGAGAAGATATAAAATCATCACAGGGATAGCACGAGGACTTCTCTATCTCCATGAAGAATCTCAGCTTAAAATCATTCATCGTGATTTAAAGGCGAGCAATGTACTTTTGGACATGGACATGAATCCTAAAATCTCAGACTTTGGCACAGCCAGGCTCTTCTGTGGAGATCAAACTCATGCAAGCACGAATACTGTGGTTGGTACATTGTAAGTCATTTTTTCTTTTGTTATTTATGGGTCAACTTTTGCTATTTTATGATTTTTACCTTTCTACATTATAGTGGCTACATGGCACCGGAATACGTGAGAAGGGGCCATTTGTCTGAAAAGTTGGATGTCTATAGCTTTGGTGTTCTCGTTCTTGAGATGGTAACTGGTCGAAGGAATAGTGATTTCATCAATTCCCCTACTGCAAATGATCTCCTAAGTTATGTAAGTAATTAAAATGTTCTTGTGCATTTTTATTAAAACTCCGCATCTAACTATATTTATTTCTAACTAACATATAGTCTCTGATGTATATGAGAAATCTAAGTACTAAAACAATTTCTTACATATAAAATTGTTAGGAAAAATGAGCAACTTATCATATTCCATAACCGTAGAGCTCTTCATATATAGAGACACCCTTGGGAAAAGTACATGATAGGCTAGTAGGCAAAAAATTAAATAACATAAACATCTATCTACCATATAACTCTAACACTCTCCTTTAAGTCAAAGCATATGCATCTAACATGTCCAACTTGGAATACAAAAATTCATGATATTTTTGGGGAAGAGCCTTGGTGAATATATCAGCAATCTGCTACTCAGAAGTAGTGGAAGGGGTGCATATTTTTTTAGCATACACCATATCTTGGATGAAGTGCTAGTCTACTTCAATATGTTTTGTGGAAGACTTGGGTTGGATGCAATGAATGTAGTAAACTTATTATCACATAACATAGGCACTGAAATCTAGACATGCACACCTAAGTCTTCAAGAAAATGAACTGGCCACATAAGTTCACAGGCTGTGTGAGCCATTTCTCTGTATTCCACCTCAACACTAAATCTGGACACCACATTATTACTTTTCTATGTCACCAATTTTCACCCAGAAAGGTGGTACATCCTATGGTGGGTCTTCTGTCCTCCAAGCTACCTGCATAGTCAATATCAGAATAAACGTGGGGATCTACATGTCCATTATTTCTTATATAGAGTCCTTTGCTTGGACTCCCTTTTAGATACCTAAGAATGAGACACATAGTAGGCCAATGATTGTATTTGGGGTTCTCCATAAACTGGCTCACCCTATTCACAACAAAGCATATATCTAGTCTAATAACAGAGACATAGAGAAGCTTACCAAGAACACTCCTATATCTTCCTTTGTTCTTAAATAGCAGTCATCTTCCTCCCTAAGCCTCTACAGTGGCTCAACTAGAATGAGAGATAACTTTGCTACAAGTAGCCCTGTCTCCCAAAAAAGCTTCAGCACATACTTCCTTTGGGACAACCTCATGCGCCTGGAATTCCTAGCCACTTCAATTCCCAGGAAGGATCACAACTTTCTCAGATCTTTGGTGACAAAAGTTTCCTGCAAGAATTTCTATCTCTTGTATTCCTTGATCATCATCTCTAGTAGGGACTATATCATCAACATACACTTCAAGTACGACCATACCAGAGTGTCTGCATGCAAATACAGAGTGATCTGAAGCAGATTTGTGGAAACTGATCTGTTGAACTGCAGAACTAAGCCTTTGCAAATCAAGCTTGTGGACTTTGCTTAAGGTCATAAATTGCTTTGCTAAGTTTGCAAACCTACCCCCCCCCCCCCCCCCCCCCCGCCCCCCCTCAACTATGAAGCCAAGCGATTGAGCCATGTATACCTCAACTATAAAGCCTTAGCAATTCTTGGTTGTTTGCTCCTTGATTCAAAATCCTCTACTTCATTTCGGTTTAAAATGGGAAGTGCTAGCCCGTACATTAGACATCCTTTCCATTTATTCAAGAGTGGAACCAGATGTGCTAGCTTAATTATCTGAAGTCATATTTTGAAGTAAACTAGTCTTCATAGAAAAGACACCTTCAAAAAATGTAGAATCACAAAGTTCCTCAATAGTGTTGACATCTATGCTTGACATCTCAGATTTTATAACTAAACATCTGTGGACATAGTTGTTCGTAATGTAACCTAGAAAGATCGCATCAACAGTTTTAGGACCAAACTTCTTTATCTTGTGTTATGAAACAAACACCTAGGTAAGGCAACTCCATACTTTAAGATATTTTTATTAAAATAAACGCATGTAGGAAATAAGTATATATATATATTTTCAACGTTTTTGCATATATCAAAAATATTAAATCAAGCAAGTCAAACATGATTTGGTAAGATCCAGAATAAAATAAAGAACAAATAGCATGCAATAGCACCAATAAACAGAACGAAGAAATGTTAGATATTACTCCGATCAAAGTGTCCACTAAGAATTTCCCTTAGAGAAGGTACCCCCTCATACAATACTGATGTGTTGGGGTCTGACAAACTCCTCCCAGGATACGATGATCCACCTCCAAGATTCAGCAGACTCCGATCTTGGGCGTCCTCGAAAATCACCTCAGAAGAACAAAATCCAGGCAATTTGGTTTCCAACCAAATTCCTTATTGATCTACCAATTTAATAGATTAATCAACCAAAAACTTCTCATTAATCTCCCAATCTCCTTGTGCAAAATCGACAAAAGTAATTGGAGATTTTTCTACTAATCTCACATCGATCGAACACACCAAAAAATAGAGACAAGAACGAGAGAGAGGGGGGGAGAGAGTGAAGAGAGCCTTTCTGCTCTTGTTGTGTATCAAATGAGAACCCCCTCATAGCCCTTATATAGAGCCCACGACCAGACATTTATGAAAATTCTCGTTTTATGGAAATACGGCAATTGTTCAACTAATTAAGTCTATTGATCGACCAAAATAAATTGGTCGATCAAACTTGACTTTTTGATCAACCAAGCTTAACTCATTAATCGACCAAAATAATTGTTCGACCAATTTTACCTTTTGATTAACCAATCCAATTCAAAATCGTGAGATTAAATGTTCGTAGCAAAAGAGTCCAAGTTCTAACTTCCAAATTTATTCTCACCTGAGTCCAAGTCTGAGCCCGAGCAAGAGTCGGGCCAGGACGGGGTCTGCGCTCGTGGGTGCGTGGTCCCCAGCCTCACCTCTCACTCTTTGCTACATAAGCCATGGGAGGCAGAAACCTTTTACACCCACCAAGAGGTTTGTCTACTTCTAGTATGAGACTAAAAACCTCTCCCAAATCTCACTGATTTCAGCATGAATTCCTATGTCACCACATAACAATTGCATCCCGATTGATGCAATTAAGCTCTCAAATCCAACAATTTTAAGCTTGGTTTCCTATTTCTTCTAATGTCAAATGGACTAGTTTCTTTATGCTTACAGGGAATTCTACTCAGAATATGACATATTATATTCGGAGCTTTTCCCCACATATATGTAGGTAATCCTAAGCTTTGCAGAAGAGTGTTGACTATGCTAGTTACGGTCCTATTCTTTCTCTCTATTATCTCATTAGATTATGAGGAATATGAGGTCGTCACCTCATGAATTATCTTAAAGGTGTGGCATTGTTCATCAAATAAGTTAGACGTATATTCTCCTTCTCTATTTTATCTCGATCTCTTAGGAGTTTTCCCAGTTTATATTTCTACTTCTTTCTTAAAGATGATGAATTTACTAGACATCTTACCCTTAGACTTAAACAAATAGGCATAACAACATCTACTATTGTCATTTATAAAGGCAATAAAATATAATTTATTGTGTCTAGTTAACACACCATCAAACTCACAAATGTCCATGTACACAAGTTTTAGAACCTCGCTATCCATTGAAACAAAATGGAAAGGTTTCCTAATTTACTTAGTTTGCATACATATCTCACATTTTTTAGTTTTATTTATGGTATATTTGGGAATCATATTTAATTTCATCATTCTTTTAAAGAATTAAAATTTGCATAACCTAATTTAATATGCCACAAATTGCAAGATTTAACATTATTAACAACATAAAGAATAAAATTAGAATTAACATTGTTTAGAACATTCTCGTAAGAAACATCATTTACAATGTAAAATCCAATTCTAAACAATAAATCAAAATCTGCCAAATATCATTTTTCATTAAAAAAATACCATATCTCAAGATGACAACTTTCTTATATTTAAAGCTAAACTCAAAATCGTCTCTAGTTAAAATTGAACCAAAAAGAACATTCTAACAGCCGAAACATGCAACACCATATGTAGTGTTCAGACCTAGCCTAAAGAGATCTCAAGACCACACATCTGAATCCTTGCACCTTAGCTACAAGTTGTTCCTCATCTTCATAGTTCCAACGCTACAAGCCTAATAAGAAGAAAAGAATGATATGTTAATGTAAATTCCTTTCGAGAGAAGGTGAGATTTGCGGGATATAGATAAGGTACGAAATTAAAAATATAACAATCTCACAAGAAGTCAATCACACAAATGCACAAGTAATTTTTAGGTGGAAACCCAATCCGGGTAAAAACCACCACCTAAACATCTCGATTTAGGATTTTCTGATCGACCAAATCGATCAAATCCACCAACGTACTACTTAAACAAGGATAGTACAACCTCAATTATAACCACGCTACAAGTACGAGGGTAGTGTTTCTCAAACCCCTCTCGTTCACGAGAAGGTTTTTGTCTCGCGAAGAAGATGAGAATTTGCAAAGCGAATACCCGAACAAAAGTAAATACAAATATCCTATAGAGCCACAAAGTAAAGAAAATAATACTAGCTTCCATAGGCAAAGAATAACTTCCCTTAGATGGAAGTGCATCGGCTTGACGCGGGTGCATGATACACGCGATGGCACCTCGTCGCTCTCGTAATCGTAGAGGGAGAACCGATGCACAGCAGCGATGAAGCTCTCTTGATGTGAAACTAAGCTTGGAGAGCTAGAGCTTCTTCTAGAGTGTGTTTGACACAAAATGGAGAAATGTGTTACTTGGTATGTTTTACAAGGTAAGGGGCCTCTCCAATTTATAGATGACTTAGGACGGCCTAGGAAGGCTTTGGAAGCCTTAGGTAGCCGTTGGGAATCATCCCAAGGCAAGACAAGCCGCAATTAGAATAATTAATGATTCTGATAAGGTCATCAAACGTCTGGGAAAAGATCAGACATCTGGAAGTTACACTTAAGACGTTTGGAAACTAAATCTGACGTCTGATTTAAGGCAGGTTTCCTTCCTGACTTGGTTCAGACTTAACATGGTTCTGATGTAATTCACTTAGACGACGTACAGGATGTTTGGCACTAAGTCTGGACGTCTGGAAACCTAGAAATAGCTAGGGGTTGCTATCCAAGAGAGCCAAACGATTATATTAGCCTAGGAAATCGATTTTGGCTCATTCGAGGCAAAACGGTTACTTATCAGACGTCTGAGATCCTCTACGGACGTCTGATAGAAGCATAAAGGTCATTACACAGCAACTACATTGTGAAGGCCAACGTTCCAATAATTGAACGTCTGGCCAAGACATCAGACATCTACTAAGACGTTTGGACTAAGGGCTGGATATCTAAAACTGGCAGATAGTAAGTAGTTCTCCAGCCTAAGTATTTTGAACGTCTAATCAAACAGTCAAACGTCTTAAAAGTCAAGATCAGACTTCTGATTTCCAGATTAGACGTCTAATCAGGCTGTCTGATGCTTGCTTTGGTTTTCTAAGTTCTCTAAGAGTTGCCTAAGTGTCCTAGGGTTTAGAAGGTGTTCCTAGGACTATAGATTAGATACTTTGAGGCTCTTTAACAAGTATTCTAAGAAATAAAAGACAAAGAATAATAGAAACAGAATACGTGAAAAGAATATCTATCCTATTCTCCATCTCTTTCTTCAAGTTTTCGCTCCTCGCAAAGTTCCTTCTCCTCTAACAAGCTCCTCCAATCCACCATAGACGCGAGTTCTGAGATCCTTCACACTTGTATCCATTTGTATTTTCCTGAAATCTAAAGCTCAAATGTAAATGTTAAAACACAAGTATTTTGTTATCATCAAAATTGACGATTGTGGTGCCCTTGCACCAACAATCTCCCCGTTTTTTATGATGACAAAATCATAAATAATAATCCATAAAATCCTCCCCCTTTTTGACATTATCAAAAAGGTATCACAATTTTTAATTATCCTAAACTCTCCCTTAAAACATGCTCTTCTAATTTCATCTTTTCCATAAAACAAGATAGCTATGATTATCTCCCCCTTTCTAAGGAAATATAGCTATGTTAACAACTCCCCCTTAATGATTGATAATTAGCTCATTTAATTTACCTCCCCCTATCTACATGCTATTTATAAAGAGATAGGGTTAGGGATTACCTCACCTACCATGGCCAATAAAATGGCTCACAAGGCGGTGGATGCCAAACCGGATGCGGCTCCCATCCATAGCTTGGAGGTCCGGGCATCGACACCGATCTCCAATCTAGCAGTCAACGCAAGACAGCTTGGTCGGTTGTTCGTCGTCTCGTCGGTCTCCTCTTCTCCTTCCTTAGTCTACTCCTTGGTCCTCCCAACTCGAGTTACCCGTTCTTCATCTTATAGGTCCAATCTTTGATGTTGAAATCTTTCTAACCTACAAAACAAGACTCCAAATCTTTCTTCGGTATCCATGTTAATTTGGATCCGGATTTGTTAGCGAGTCTCCTTGACAGAGAGCCTTTCATAACCTTAGGGCTAGACAAATTTTCTACCTTATTGATCAATTTATTAGATTTCTCCCTGAGACATTTAAGTTCATCTTCTATAACATGCATTTTTTTTTAAACTAGAAATTTCAGTTTTTAAGCATGTATTCTCCTCAATCAATTTACTATTTTCATTGATTAGGTCTCTATTTTCCAACAAGTTATCTTCCTTAGGACTAAAACTAGTTTCTAGATCCTTACGTTTTATCTCTAATCTTTCATTTTCAGTTTTTAGAAAACTAAGATTCTTTTTAATATTTTTATTTTCTACATTAAGTGACTTACTAATTTCAAATAACTCATCAAAAGCATCGTGAAGTTCAGAATTTACCTCATCATCCCCGTTGTTGCTATCGCTATCCGCGATTGCCATTAAACCAAGGCACATGGTCTCATTCTTTTCTTCAGGATCTTCCTCTGAGCTTGATTCTCCATGAGCTATTTCTAGCTCTCTCCAAATCTCAAAGCTGGTGTCACACCTTGAGATACAGTTGAACTCCTCCGAGCTTAGAGCGAGTACAACGTGTTCATAGCTTTTGCGTTGAGGGAAAGCTCACGAGTCTGCTGCTGCGAATATCCTCCTTCGGGTCGCTCCTGGACTCGTATGGGGTTTCGCATCATCCCCATAGAACAAAGTCGGTGGCTTGAAACCACATCTTCATGCGCAACTTCCAGTACCCATACTTACTCCCGTCTAAGTAGGCACGATGGGTATTGGACTGCCCCTCAACGAGTCTAATGGCGGTGGCGCTTCCCTTCAGTGGATCTCTTGCCTGGTTGTTACGCCAAAAAAGCAAGACCTGCTCTAATACCATATGAAAATTCCCTTCGGGAGGGGGTGAGATTTGCATAATATAGATAAAGTGCAGAATTAAAAATATAACAATCTCACAAAAAGCCAATTACACAAATGCACAAGTAATTTTTAAGTGGAAACCCAACCTGGGTAAAAATCACCACCTAAACCTCTTGGTTTAAGATTTTTCTATTGACCAAGTCACTTAAATCCACTAACGTACTACTTAAACGAGGGTAGTACAACCTCAATTACAACAACGCTACAAGTACAAGGGTAGCGTTCCTCAAACCCCTTCCTTTCACAAGAAGGTTTTTGCCTCACAAAGGAGATGGGAATTCGCAAAGCGAATACCCGAACAAAAACAAATACAAATATCCTATAGAGCCACAAAGTAAAGAGAATAATACGAGCTTCTATAGGCAAAAAATAACTTCCCTTATATGGAAGTGCGTCGGCTTGTCGTGGTGCATGATACACGCGATGGCACCTCGTCGCTCTCGTACGCGTAGAGGGAGAGCAGGTGCACAGTAGCGATGAAGCTCTCTTGATGTGAAACTAAGCTTGGAGAGCTAGAGCTTCTTCTAAAGTGTGTTTGACACAAAATGATGGAGAAATGTATTGCTCGATGTGTTTTTACAAGGTAAGGGGCCTCTCCAATTTATAGATGACTTAATGTAACGACCCGGTTCCCGAGTCCCTACGAGACACGAGAATCGGACCGACTCGACTAATCCCAAGACCTAGTCGTCCAACGAGGAAGTAACCAAAAGATAGTAAAATAAATCACATTCAGCATGAATATAACTAACAGTAAGAAAGTACAGCAGTAAGGAAGAAAACTACTACAGTATATACCACCACAACAGTAGAACATTTATCATATAACAAGAACTGCAGGTAAAGAAGGTACAGCGGAAACAAAAACTACTCACTAGAACAGAAACAAAAGAGGTACAAAAGACTGTGGTAAACTCTACTGGACCCTACTCGGCCCAGCGTCCTCTGCAGCCGCCGACCCTGGCTGCTCAACACCTGGTCCTGAAAAAGGTAACGAGTGTAACACGTCACCAAAACGCTGAGTAGAGTAGCAAACAAACTAAAGGCAACAGGAGAGTGGACAGTAGCTGTTATGTTCTATTACTTCCTTTATTTACATCTTTCAATTTTCTTACTATTTCATTTATTTCTCAGATCCTTTACTTGATCTCGAATGTCCTCGTGGGAACGATCTTGATTGCAATCTTTTCCAAAAGTAGAAGTAGCACGTGGTGCTCTCCTGGCCGGGAGAGTCCCCCGTGGTGATCCTACCCTCAGTCAACCACCCCAAGGTCACTGACAGACGTAACGGTGACTACGGCACGTGCGATAAACGCACAGGTAGCTTGCCTGCACTGGCACGCGGTCAGTCGTTTCCGTTAATGGGTGCGCCCAAAGCACAGCACGGAACCAGGGCAGAGCCCTCTCAGTAACAGGGGTCCAACCCCTCCACAGTAACCAAACCGGGGCCTTGCCCCTCCACAGTCCGCGCACCCTCGCCTGACTACCCTGGTTTGCCCTAGTGGGCCTAACAAGTCGGTGAAGGAGGCTAGCAGAACTCCGGGGCCCGTGGGGTAGCTAGTACTCTCCTAACACTAGTAGCTCTCCTCGGTACTACGTACACGAGGGCCAACAAGTCGGTACAGAGCGGCCAATCCTAACCCCGGGTTCCTGGGGTGGCTGGCCCCACTCTGCACTAAACAGGTACAGGTACTTCCCTTGGTACTGCGTACCCAAGAGACAGTACAAACTACATCTCAGTTCCATTCCTTTTTCTTTCCAGGAGTTCCACTCCTAATTCCCCGTAGGGTTCCAGCTCTTTATCTCAGAACATCATATGTTTCACTTTCCAGTTTCATGTTCTCACAATCCTTGATCTCAATCATGTTTCTTCATTCATAACAGGCAGCTGTTAATTCAATTTACAGGCAGCTTTATATTCCTTTCCATTTTTTCAAGACTGCAGTATTATACATTCCACTAGTTTTTCCATCCTAGGGTTCATGCCACATCCTAGGATCTAGCATACAACTAATTTTCCAGCCCTAGGATTCATGCATCACCTAGGAGCTATCATTCCATACATTTATCATTCATAGGATTCATGCAATGTCCTAGATTCTAGTTATGGTTCCATACTTTAACAGATTTTAATAATAAACTTAAGCCACTCTACCAGGTACAACGGGAGTAATGGGGGCGTGATCGGGAATCCCGCGTGCCTCCGTGACTCTCAAGACTGCAACTGAACGAGGTCCTATCACAAGGATCAAACACAAGGAGTGTCTCAAAACAGTGTATAGCTACTGTAGACGGGTAGAGGAATTAATTCTGAAAAGAACGCAACTCGAATCGCGGAAAACGGAGCCCGAACGGGCCCTAAACGAGTCGAAAAAGACGATACTGTGCAAAATCAGACGTCTGGAACTTATTCCAGACGTCTTAAACAGTGGATCAGAGAATTACCTGTCCAGCGTTGTTTCCCAGACGTCCAGAAGTATGCGGGGACGTCTGTCCTATCTCCCAGACGTCCGATGGTCACCCCAGACGTCTGGAGGTCACTCCCGCCGTCTGGTACAACTTCCAGACGTCTGATTCGCAAAGGATGGCAAATCAGCGAACCTGCGCACAGCCAACTGCCTCCCTCAGTACGGTCGGTCGACAGGAAGGAAGAAGAAAGCGGAATACACACCTTTCAGACGTCTGTATGAGCTACCAGACGTCGTCCTCGCCGTCTGCCTATCAACCCAGACGTCTGATTCTGGAAATTTTTCCAGAATCAGGGCGCTACTCGGCCTCCGCTCGCGACGCCGCCCGCGTCGCACCTCGCGCGCCTGCTGCTCAGACTGCAGCAGGTCCCTCTCTGTGTCGTTCCGCGCCCCCTGTGCCCTCCGCCGGCCGGCCAAGCCGCTCCAACGAGCTCGCCCTCACGGTAGAGCTCCGCTCTCGCACGCCGCACCTCCTCCGCGCTCATTGCGGCCGCCGCTGCCGCCCTCGCGCTCACGCTCACGCTCACTAGCTGAAGGAGGAGAAGGAGGAGACGGTGGAGACGGGAGGGGAGGCGTGCCCTTTTAAGGCCGCGCGGAGAGGAGAGAGAAGGATTTGCAGCAGGGGAATCCTGCAGCCGCAGGAGGGAAGAAGGCGAATATGCGGTCTGCGCGCTCAGGCGCGCAGACGACTCGCGTGTGTCGAAAATAACGGATTTCCAGACGTCTGGTCAGACGTCTGGACAACCCTCCAGACGTCTTAAAAGACGTCTGCGCCACACGCTCGTTACAATATAACAAACTCAAAGGAAGTTTCGTCCCCGAAACTTGCGCCAACTAGGGTGCGGGAAAAGACGTCCGAATAACCATAACAAACTCAAAGAGGACCGAAGCCGGTCCGAAAAGACGTACCCGCGAAAAGCTCCGGGTACCGCTCCCGCATTGCCACCTCAGGCTCCCAGGTAGCCTCCTCATACCGCTGGCTCCTCCACAAAACCTTTACCAGGGGTACTTGCTTTCGTCTCAACCGGCGGACGGCTCAGTCTAGGATCTGCACTGGCCGCTCGGGGTAGGTCAAGTCGTCGCTCACCTCGACGCTCTCGTGGCTCAGTACGTGACTGGAATTGGCTACGTACTTCCTGAGGTTGGACACGTGGAACACGTCGTGCACACCAGAAAGCTGCGGGGGTAGGGCAAGTTTGTAAGCAACGGGTCCAACCCGCTCCAGGACCTCAAAGGGCCCCACGAACCTCGACGCGAGGTTCCCTCTCACCCCAAACCGCTGTAAGCCCTTCATGGGCGAAACACGAAGGAAGACGTGGTCCCCAACCTCGAACTGCACCTCTCTGCGTCTGCGATCCGCGTAGCTCTTCTGTCTGCTCCTGACAGTGCGGAGTCATCTGTGGATCTGCTCAACTACCTCCTGACTCTGCCGGATCAACCTGGGGCCAACCTCCCACTTGGTCCCCACCTCAACCCAACTCAAGGGTGCCGTACACTTCCGTCCGTACAGAGCCTCGTAGGGAGCCATGCCGATGCTCGAGTGATAACTGTTGTTGTATGCAAACTCCGCCAGGGGCAGGTGCTCCTCCCAAGAGCCCCTCCAGTCCAGTACACAGGCACGCAAAAGGCCCTCAAGTGTCTGTATCGTGCGCTCAGACTGTCCGTCCGTCTGGGGGTGGTAAGCCGTGCTAAACCTCAACCTCGTCCCCAAGGCCTGCTGAAACTCAGCCCAAAACTGGGACGTAAAGCGGGTATCCCGGTCGGATACGATCTCCCGCGGAACTCCGTGTAGTCGCACCACATCACGGATATACCTCTCTGCCAACTGTGCTGGTCCTAAAGTGACTCGGATCAGCAAGAATCGCGCCGTCTTCGTCAATCTATCCACTATTACCCAGACTGCGTCGTGTCCCCGCTGGGTAACAGGTAAGCCCACCACCAAGTCCATGGTGATGCTCTCCCACTTCCACTCTGGCACTGGAAGCGGCTGAAGCGGCCCTACAGGCCTCTGATGCTCGGCTTTCACCTGCTGGCACACTAAGCACTGCTGCACAAACTCACCCACATCCCGCTTCATCCCTCTCCACCAAAACTCGCGTCTCAAGTCATGGTACATTTTCGTGTTTCCGGGATGTATGGTGAATCTGGAACCGTGTGCCTCAGTCAGGAGCTCTCTCAACAGCTCCTCATCTCTGGGAACGCACAACCGTCCCCTCAAGCGTAACACCTGGTCTGTGAAAGAGAAGTCCCCTGGGTCCCCTGATAGTACTCTGTCGCGCAAAAACTGCAAGTACAGATCAGTCATCTGTCTTGTGATGATACGGTCTATCAGCTCTGGCCTGGTCTGCCATGTCACCGTCACTGCCCCACAGTATCCTCGTAACTCTAGAGGTCGCCAACTGCCCACCTCCTCCAAAAGGCTCCAACTCTGTAACTGTAGACTGGCCAAGCGTGCGGGCGCCTTACGGCTCAAGGCGTCAGCCACCACATTGGCCTTTTCCCGGGTGGTAGGAGATGCTGCAATCGTAGTCCTTCAGGAGCTCCAACCAACGTCTCTGTCTCATGTTGAGCTCCTTCTGGTCAAAAAGATATCTGAGGCTCTTGTGATTTGTAAAAATCTCGAAGGTCTCACCGTACAAGTAATGCCTCCAGCTCTTCAGCACGAAGACAACAGCTGCCAACTCTAGGTCGTGGGTAGGGTAGGTATGCTCATGGGGCTTCAGTTGCCGCGAAGCGTAAGCGACAACATGACCCCTCTGCATGAGCACACCTCCTAACCCCTGCAAGGAAGCGTCCGTGTACACAACGAACCTGCCACTACTGTCAGGGATGGTGAGCACGGGAGCCTAGGTCAACCTCTCCTTCAGCTCCAGAAAACACGCCTCACAGGCGTCTGTCCAAGCGAAAGGCACGTCCTTCCGGGTCAACTGTGTCATAGGATGCGCAATCTGTGAAAATCCCCTGATGAACTGTCTGTAGTAACCTACCAGTCCCAGGAAACTGCGAATCTCAGTGACTGAACGCGGTCTCTCCCACCTGAGCACTGCCTCGACCTTGGCGGGGTCCACCGCCAGGCCATCACCAGAGATCACATGACCCAAGAAGGTCACCTCCCTCAACTAGAACTCGTACTTGCTGTATTTGGCGTACAGCCTGCGTCGTCTCAGAGTGTCCAGAACCATCCGCAAGTGCTGTCCGTGCTGCGTCCGATCTCTAGAATAGATGAGCACATCATCTATGAAAACCACCACGAACTGATCCAAGTACGGTCTAAACACCCTGTTCATCAGGTCCATGAAAGCAGCAGGGGCATTGGTCAGCCCAAACGGCATGACCAAAAACTCGTAGTGTCCGTACCGGGTGCGGAAAGCTGTCTTGGAGACGTCGGTCTCCCTGATCCTCAACTGGTGGTATCCAGACCTCAAGTCTATCTTGGAAAACACCATGGCACCCCGCAACTGGTCAAACAAATCATCGATCCTCGGCAGCGGATATCTGTTCTTGATGGTGACCCTATTCAGCTGTCGGTAGTCCACACAAAGGCGTATGGTCCCATCCTTCTTCTTCACAAACAGTACCGGGGCTCCCCAGGGAGACGCACTGGGCCTCACGAAACCTTTCTCCAAAAGGTCCTGCAACTGGGACTTGAGCTCTCGCAGCTCAAGCGGTGCCATCCTGTATGCCGCGGTGGAGATGGGGCTGGTCCCTGGTACTAGTGAGATCTCAAACTCGATCTCACGCTCGGGCGGTAGTCCTGGTAACTCGTCTGGAAACACGTCGGGGAACTCTCTGACCACCGGGATGCTCTGGAAGTCTGCCACAGGGCTGGGCTCTGCCACCACACAGGCTAGGAAGCCCTCACACCCCTGGCTCAAAAGTCTCGCCGCCCGAAGTGCCGAAATGCACCTGAAACCTCCGTCCACTGGCTGCCCGTGAAACTCAAAAGAAGGCAACTCCGGAATGGAGAAGACAATCTTCCTCTCAAAATAGTCTACCAAGGCGTGGTAAGCGGACAGCCAATCCATCCCCAGAATCACTCCAAAGTCCTCCATCTATATCATAATCAGGTCAGCTGGCAGGCTATGTCCCCCGATGCTGACCTCGCAACCCGTGTACACCTCCTCAGCTACAAACAGCTGATCACTCGGACCTCTGATTACGAACGGATTCTCTAACAGTGTATAATCCTGGTCCAAACTAACTGCGAAACTGGCTGCGACAAACGAGTGCGTAGCGCCGGAATCGAAAAGCGTGTAAACGAGTCTGCCAGAAACTGAAACCATACCTGCTACCACGGATCCCGATGCTCTGGCGTCCCTGTGTGTTAGGGCGTTGATACGCCCCTCAGCTCTAGGTGCGGACGAAGCAGCCACTCTGCGTCGGACGGGTAGGTGATGGCCGGTACCCTCCTCGCGACTGCTGTCCTCCTCCTCGCGCCTGGGAACCGCGGCCTCTTGCGCGCCCTCCAGTGCTCTGCGCGGGGAGTATCTGCTGACCTCCTGCCCTAGATGGGCAGTCCCTCCTGACGTGGCCCGGCTGGCCACACTGGTAGCAAAGGGGAACCCGACTCCCGCCCTCAGTGGGTCCCTGCTGTCGACTAGGCGGGGGTCCGGTGCTGGCGACTGGCCCCTGTCGAGGGCCCCCAAAGGCCACTGATGGCCCTGCACAACGTGACAGCTCTCCTGCGGACGCCACGTGTCTCCGTTCTCGCCGGCCCTGTGAGAAGTCTGGCTGAAAGGGCCTCTTCCGCCCGCCGTCGGTGTCTCGCGCGGACGGGTTGGTCTCCTCGTAAGTCATAGCTGCCTCTACCACCCTCGAAAACGTAGGCAGCTTCAGGGGTTTGACATAACCCCGGATCGCAGGCCGGAGCCCCTCGGTGAACCTCCAAAGGCGCTCCTCCTCAGTGGCTACCACTGTCGCTGCAAAGCGGGACAGCTCCAAGAAACGCGTGCGGTACGCGCTCACAGTCATCGTCCCTTGGCGGAGAGTGTGGAACTCCCGCCTCCTCTGGTCCTGCCACGTCTGGGGAAAGTACTGCTCGCAGAAGAGGGTGACGAACTGGTCCCACGTCGGCTCGTCCCTCTCCTGTCCCCGGATCGCCCTCCACCACCGGTGTGCCGCACTCTCCAGCTGGTACGTGGCAAAGGCCACGCGGCACTCCACCGGGGGGCGAAGGGTGTCTAAGATCTTCTCCAGCTGCTCAAGCCAGTCTTCTGCCTCGGTCGGGTCCTCATCCCCCTTGAAGGAGGGGGGCTTCAGCTTCCGGAACTGTCCGAAAAGCTCGAAGTGGCACTGTAGGGGAGGTGCTGGTGCACCTCCAGGCGAAGGTGCCTCGTGTACAGAAGTGTCGGAGGAAGGTGGGGGCGGCAACGGCCCATCCCCTCCCTCGTGTCCAGCGCCGTGTCCGTCGCGTGGTCCCACAGAGGACTCCCCCTCTGCAGCCCCAGGAGGAGGTGCTCGGGGCGGTGGGTGGAGCTCCTCTCGTACAATATCTCATATCAGTCTGGCGAGGTCCTGGACCTGGATGCCCGGGAGTGGTGGCTGGTCCACCGAGACGTCAAAAACGTCACGTCTACCTCGCCGACCTCGCCCTCAGCCGCGCCTGCGGCCAGTCTCGCTAGTCCCGCGACGAGGCATCTCCTGCAAGGAGACGCGAAACAAAACGGAAACGTCAAAACAGACGGTACCTAACGAAACTTCTAAGAGCTCATGTCAAGAGATATGTTGTGGTGGCTAGTCTAGCTATAAACATGTGAATTTGTTATTTTCCAATCAGTTGATTCACTTCTCGGGACGACCTTGCTTTGATACCATCTTGTAACGACCCGGTTCCCGAGTCCCTACGAGACACGAGAATCGGACCGACTCGACTAATCCCAAGACCTAGTCGTCCAACGAGGAAGTAACCAAAAGAGCAGTAAAATAAACCACATTCAGCATGAATATAACTAACAGTAAGAAAGTACAGCAGTAAGGAAGAAAACTACTACAGTATATACCACCACAACAGTAGAACATTTATCATATAACAAGAACTGCAGGTAAAGAAGGTACAGCGGAAACAAAAACTACTCACTAGAACAGAAACAAAAGAGATACAAAAGAATGTGGTAAACTCTACTGGACCCTACTCGGCCCAGCGTCCTCTGCAGCCGCCGACCCTGGCTGCTCAACACCTGGTCCTGAAAAAGGTAACGAGTGTAACACGTCAGCAAAACGCTGAGTAGAGTGGCAAACAAACTAAAGGCAACAGGAGAGTGGACAGTAGCTGTTATGTTCTATTACTTCCTTTATTTACATCTTTCAATTTTCTCACTATTTCATTTATTTCTCAGATCCTTTACTTGATCTCGAATGTCCTCGTGGGAACGATCTTGATTGCAGTCTTTTCCAAAAGTAGAAGTAGCACGTGGTGCTCTCCTGGCCGGGAGAGTCCCCCGTGGTGATCCTACCCTCAGTCAACCACCCCAAGGTCACTGACAGACGTAACGGTGACTACGGCACGCGCGATAAACGCACAGGTAGCTAGCCCGCACTGGCACGTGGTCAGTCGTTTCCATTAACGGGTGCACCCAAAGCACAGCACGGAACCAGGGCAGAGCCCTCTCAGTAACAGGGGTCCAACCCCTCCACAGTAACCAAACCGGGGCCTTGCCCCTCCACAGTCCGCGCACCCTCGCCTGACTACCCTGGTTTGCCCTAGTGGGCCTAACAAGTCGGTGAAGGAGGCTAGCAGAACCCCGGGGCCCATGGGGTAGCTAGTACTCTCCTAACACTAGTAGCTCTCCTCGGTACTACGTACACGAGGGCCAACAAGTCGGTACAGAGCGGCCAATCCTAACCCCGGGTCCCTGGGGTGGCTGGCCCCACTCTGCACTAAACAGGTACAGGTACTTCCCTTGGTACTGCGTACCCAAGAGACAGTACAAACTACATCTCAGTTCCATTCCTTTTTCTTTCCAGGAGTTCCACTACTAATTCCCCGTAGGGTTTCAGCTCTTTATCTCAGAACATCATATGTTTCACTTTCCAGTTTCACGTTCTCACAATCCTTGATCTCAATCATGTTTCTTCATTCATAACAGGCAGCTGTTAATTCAATTTACAGGCAGCTTTATATTCCTTTCCATTTTTCCAAGACTGCAGTATTATACATTCCACTAGTTTTTCCATCCTAGGGTTCATGCCACATCCTAGGATCTAGCATACAACTAATTTTCCAGCCCTAGGATTCATGCATCACCTAGGAGCTATCATTCCATACATTTCTCATTCCTAGGATTCATGTAATGTCCTAGATTCTAGTTATGGTTCCATACTTTAACAGATTTTAATAATAAACTTAAGCCACTCTACCAGGTACAACAGGAGTAATGGGGGCGTGATCGGGAATCCCGCGTGCCTCCGTGACTCTCAAGACTGCAACTGAACGAGGTCCTATCACAAGGATCAAACACAAGGAGTGTCTCAAAACAGTGTATAGCTACTGTAGACGGGTAGAGGAATTAATTCTGAAAAGAACGCAACTCGAATCGCGGAAAACGGAGCCCGAACGGGCCCTAAACGGGTCGAAAAAGACGATACTGTGCAAAATCAGACGTCTGGAACTTATTCCAGACGTCTTAAACAGTGGATCAGAGAATTACCTGTCCAGCGTGGTTTCCCAGACGTCCAGAAGTATGCGGGGACGTCTGTCCTATCTCCCAGACTTCCGATGGTCACCCCGGACGTCTGGAGGTCACTCCTGCCGTCTGGTACAACTTCCAGACATCTGATTCGCAAAGGATGGCGAATCAGCGAACCTGCGCACAGCCAACTGCCTCCCTCAGTACGGTCGGTCGACAGGAAGGAAGAAGAAAGCGGAATACACACCTTTCAGACGTCTGTATGAGCTACCAGACGTCGTCCTCGCCGTCTGCCTATCAACCCAGACGTCTGATTCTGGAAATTTCTCCAGAATCAGGGCGCTACTCGGCCTCCGCTCGCGACGCCGCCCACGTCGCACCTCGCGCGCCTGCTGCTCAGACTGCAGCAGGTCCCTCTCCGCGTCGTTCCGCGCCCCCTGCGCCCTCCGTCGGCCGACCAAGCCGCTCCGGCGAGCTCGCCCTCACGGCAGAGCTCCGCTCTCGCACGCCGCACCTCCTCCGCGCTCACTGCGGCCGCCGCTGCCGCCCTCGCGCTTGCGCTCACGCTCACGCTCACTGGCTGAAGGAGGAGAAGGAGGAGACGGTGGAGACGGGAGGGGAGGCGTGCCCTTTTAAGGCCGCGCGGAGAGGAGAGAGAAGGATTTGCGGCAGGGGAATCCTGCAGCCGCAGGAGGGAAGAAGGCGAATATGCGGTCTGCGTGCTCAGGCGCGCAGACGACTCGCGTGTGTCGAAAATAACGGATTTCCAGACGTATGGAAACTATCCCAGATGTCTGGTCAGACGTCTAGAAAACCCTCCAGACGTCTTAAAAGACGTCTGTGCCACACGCTCGTTACACTTAAGAAGGCTTTAGAGTCCTTAGGTAGCCATTAAGGATCATCCCAAGGCAAGACAAGCCACAATTAGAATCATTAATAATTCTGACAGGGTCATCAGACGTCTGGAAAAAAGATCAGATGTCTGGAAGTCACACTTAAGACTTCTGGAAACTAAATCAGACAAGCGGGTTTCCTTCCTAACTTGGTTCAAACCTAAACAAAGTTCTAGTGTAATTCAGTTAGACGACATACAGTATGTCTGGCACTAGGTCTGGACGTCTGGAAACCTAGAAATAGCTAGGGGTTGCTATCCAAGAGAACCAGACGGCTATATTAGCCTAGGAAATCGATTTTGGCTCAATTAAGGCAAAACGATCACTTATCAGATGTCTGCAGTCCTCTACGGACGTCTAAAAGAAGCCTAAAGGTCATTACACAACGACTACATTGTGAAGGCCAACATTCCACCAATTAGAAGGGGATCATAATTGCAAGGGGCACCCTTGTAGCACTTAAATAGGGCACACCAAAAGATATGTGGGTGATTAACCATTATGAGAATTCAACAGGAGGAGAATTAATTAATAAATTAATGAATTCTCAAAATCAGTGAAATTTTTATAATAAGAGAGTCTAAGTTCCAAGATTCTCACCCAAGCTCGAGTCGAGCAAGGTTGTGCAAGGCCATGCGTGCGTGCATGTGGTCTCCAACCCTCTCTCTTATCTTTACAAGATGGGTCATGGAAGGCAAAAGCCTTTTATACTCATCAAGAGGTTTACTCCCTTTCAATGTGGCAATAAAAACCTTCACCAAATGTTTGTGATTTCAACATGAATGTCCATGTCACTATCCATTAATTGCATCCCAATTGATGCAATAGGCTTTCAAAAATCAACATTTCCTCACAAATTCATAATTGAAACTCAACGCAAAGAGGACTTTTTTACTACCACACTTTACTTTTAATAAAGGTACCTTCTAGTTTGAACCCATACATGAGTTTTCCACCTTCCCTACCATAGGAATTAAGTGAAACTAGTCTTGAACTTTACACCTTTGATGTGGAATATGTAGTGGTGACAACAAAGTGATGTTCTTGGTGATAAACTTCCGGGTTTGTGCTCTTAAGGGACATGCACCATGTCCTGTTTCATTAGTGTATTCGGAAATGACCTTATTCCCTTAATTGTAATCCATAGTGACAATCACATAAGTGGTGTTCTCCAAAGATGCATTACTAACATTCTGTTGTAAAAGACTTGAACTCATTCAGAGCCTTTGCTCTTCCTTCTTTTGCAACTTAAGGCACTCAAGCTTCTAAGGATTGGACTTAGATGTAAAAACTTCTAACATTGAGTGCCAACCAGTTATCCATACAACTTGTTATTATCACACTGAACCTACTTTGTGGAATCTCTACCCAGGTTGGGTTACTACTGCAATTGAACTCCTAATTAAGGATAAAAGATCTATCAATTTCTTTAGTAAATTGATTTGCTATATTATCCTCAAATCCAATAAAATCTACACTGATCACTTCTTGAGACATCAAATCTCTTACAGACTTAAGTTTGACCTGGATATGTCTCCTTATTTTCTAGTTAAACTTTAACCTCTTAATCTTTACTATTGTAGTCATGTTATCATAATGAAAAGATATTGCATGAATTCGCTTACTCATCATGGGGATTTCATAAAGAAGTTCCCTTAGTGATACAACCTCAATTCTAGTGGTATTTAGAGCACACAGCTCAGCTTCAAATGTAGACCAAGTTAAAATGATCTGTTTTGCAAACTTCCAGGAGAGTGCACCACCTTCAAGGGTAAAAATATATTATGTAACACCATGACTCCTTGAATCCTCCATTTGACCAATTCATCTTGCATCACTGTATCCCCCTAAGACTAAAGAATATTTACCATAATGCAAACTAATAAAAATAGTTTCCTTTAAGTACCTAAATACTTAGTCCAATGCATTTCAATAAGTATGACCAAGATAGCTTATATATCTACTGATTTAGAAAAGGAGAAGGAAATATCGGGTTTAGTACAATTAGCTGAACACATCAAACTACTTATAACCTATGAATATCTAAGCTGTGAAACAGGTTTTCCACTTTTACTCTTGTAGAGAGTTTTTGATGAGTCAAATGGAGTATTAGCAACCTTGAAATCTTGATAGCCAAATTACTCAAAAATCTTCTCAACAAAATAAGTTTGAGAAATAGTTATACCCTCTTTTGAGTGAGTCAACTTAAGACCCAAAATCACATCGGCTACACCCATATCTTTTATCTGAAAGTTACTACTAAAGAATGGCTTAGTTTCATTTACAATCCTTATGTTTAATCCAAATGGTAATGTCATCTATATATAGGTATAGGACAAACTCATATCACCCTTATTGGACTCATGAACTACAAAGTTAAAAGACTGAATAGTCTTATCAAACTTTACATATCATTGTTTAGGTGTTTGTTTCAAATAATACAAAGATTTAACAAGCCTACAAACCTTTTTTCTCACTCCTAGGAGCTGCAAATCCCTCTAATTGATTCATATAGATCTCTTCTTTAAGATCTCCATGAAAAAAGGAAGTCTTCGCATCCATTTGATGGATAGTGAGATCATAAATACGAGCCAAGGTAATAAGCATCGGATAGTAGTATCCTAGTTATCGAAGAATAGGTATAGAAATAGTCAATACCTTCCCTTTGGAAATAAGTCTAGCTTTGTATTTTTCTATGAATCTATCAGGCCCAAGTTTCTTCTTAGATACTCATTTGCACCCAATAATAGAACACCCTAGAGGTAGATCAACCAACTCCCAAGTACCATTAGAGATGATTGAGTCCATCTCACTCTTAATGGCATTTTCCCAATGCTTAACTTCAGAAGAAGCGATGACATCATTATAAGTGGGAGCATCTCCATTAATTTGGCAAGCAATAAAATTACTTATGAAATCCTTAGCAATTCTGGGTCATTTATTCTTAGTTTCAAAATCTTCTAATTCATTAGATTTAGAATGGGAAAAGCTAGCCCCCACATTGATGAAAGTAGATGTGGTGACTTGATTATTTGAAGTCACATTTTGAGGTAGCCCGATTTTCATACGAAAGACATCATCAAAAAATGTAGCATCACAAAGCTCCACAATAATGTTGAAATCTATGCATAAAATCTCAAATTTTATAATTAAGAATCTATAGGCATAGCTGTTCTCAACATATCCTAGAAAGATCGCATCAACAGACTTAGGACCAAGCTTCTTTCTCTTGTGTTTTATAGAAATCATCTTGGCAAGGTAGTCCTATACTCTGAGATATTTTAAGCTGAGTTTCCTATTTCTCCAAATTTCAAATGGACTTAAATAGTTAACGTTTACTTAAGTAGTTATCACCTACAGCTTGATCGTCGTACCCTGAACGATTACTTTGCCTTCTCCAGCCGACACCTAGGACTCGATCTCTGCCATCTTCTTCTCCAAACAACATATCTCTCCCTACTTTTATGCTTCACATAAGGTGTTGGATGCAGTAGTGAGAGGATTTGCCAGGAATCCCCCACTTAACTCCTTAGGCCTTGCATAAGATGCCAAGGTCTTCCAAGACATTCTTTGAGAGAACTCCCATGCTAGATGAAGAAGCCTCGAAGATTGAGGTTTTGGTGCATGTGGAGATTCATGCTCAAAATGGGGCTTTCTTGTGCATGAACTCTCCCCATCTCTCCTTGTTCCACATGTGGAAAGATGGATTGACCTAAACCATACCATGTGGGGATTCTTGAAAGCGTAGAGGGCCTAGATGCGTGAATAGTCCACACGTGGAGAATGGAGATTGAGGAGAGAGAGAGAGAGAGAAAGATCATCAACGATGGAGAAGAAATATGGAGAGTTGAAGATGAGAATTTTATTCTTGAAACTCAAATAAAACAATTAGGTGTAAGTCTATATTTAAATAGAAGCAAACCCAAAGTTAAACCCAATTGAAATCCTAACAAATTATGTTCTAAACAAACTCAATCACAATCAATTAACTATTTCTATTTTAAACTCAATCCTAAATTAAACCCTAATAATCAATTAAAATAACTTACCACATATGATACAAAACTTGTCGTACAAGGCAATTCCTAAATCGTAAATAGGCCACATGGCCATCAACCCTACTAACTCACTACCACATAGCCTGTCCACATGTCAACTATGCTATGTGGTAGTTTATGTGACATTTATTTCTTCACATGCCCCAAATATAATCGAGAAAAGGTCCCCCATACCCATTAAATTAACAAATAATCATTTAATTAATAGATACCTATTAACATATTAATTTATATATAAATTATCATTTTAAAATATGATAAAAAAATAGATATATTACACTAGCAAAATTTCTCCAACACAATCATCATTCTGCATATATGTAAAATAAACAAAAATATCATAAGAGAAAAACAAAAACTAATATTTTAAATATATTTCATAATTTATAATAAAAATATCATATAAAAGAGATCATTTCTTCCTTATTAGGTAATGCAATTGAAAAGCAAATGATGCAGAGGTCTTTTATTTACCATTTTGTAATATATAGAGATCAAACAATTACCTACTTGTATGAGTTGGAAAAGAGAAACCTTTTTTGGTTCCTCTCGGTGTATAATGCCTTGATGGTATAATTTTGATTATAATTAGGATTGAAATGACCGCTTCATTTCTCCAGGATCCGAAATCGATTTGTCTCAACTAATTTCAAGATCTAATCGTCCAACGAGAAATAACCAAAAATAGAAAATATTCCACACCACAAGTACAATGTAACTAAATAGAAAATAATACATAGACAGTAAAAGAAACAGAACAGAATGTCTCATAATAGTACAAGCCATCACAACTACTACAGTGGAAAGTAAAGCGAAAATATAATAAAATAGTATTTCATATAATAAAATACTCACTACAACAAAAGAAGCTAGGAAACGGAAAGGAAACACACCTAAGATTGGGCTCAACTGAACCCAGCTCCCTCTGCAGCCGGTGGTGCTGGCTGCTCAACTCCCTGACCTGAATAAGGTTATAAAATTCAATAGTAAGCGAACACTGAGTAGAGTGGTAATTAAGTCTGTACATGCAGTTAAGATAAGTAATTAATTAATTTTTCATTTTCATTTAGCTCGACCAAGTAGTTCTACTTTATTTGTTCCTTTATTTATCTGGTCATTTCTTGATCTGGTTTCTTCCTCAAGGGAACGATCTTGATTACAGTCTTTCCCGTGATGTAAGATGCACACATGGTGCGCTCCTAGCCAGGAGAGTCTCCCATGATAATCCTACACCCAGTCAACCACCCTAAGGTCATGGTCGCGACATAGCGATGACTAAGGCACGCGCGTTAAGCGCACAGGTAACTATCCTACACTAGCATGCAGTCAGTCGTTTCTGCAACGGGTACGCCTAAAGGTACAACACAGATCAGTACAGGGCCTTACCCTCTCAGAACAGGTGTCTCGCCCCTCCACAGTCTGCGTACCCTTGTCCAACTATCCCGATTTGCCCTGTAGGCCTAACAAGAGTCGGTGTAGGGCGGCTAGCCCCCTCCCTACACTAAGTAGCTCACCTCAGTATCACGTACTCAGGGGCTAAACAGAAGTCGGTGTAAAGTGACTAGGCCTAACACCAGGTCTCAACCCAAAGGTACGGCTAGCTCCCCTCTACACTAAAGGACAGTTGCTCTCCTTGGTACCAAGTATACAAAGGCCAGCTCACTTCCCGTCTACTTACTAAGTTCTTTCCATATACAGGAGTTCTCCTCATTCCCCGTAGGGTTCATGCTTGTATTCCTTTCATTCCATTTTTCAACATTCAGATCTTACTATTCACATTACGGGTTTCATTCCTATAACAGGAAACTCGTATTTCGCTAACTGAGAAAGCATCACATCAATCAACTAATACATTTGTTAGCAAGTTGGTTTAACATGCATCTCAAGGAAACAGTGCAGCTCAAGGAAACAGTGCAGCTCAAGCAATATTCATTCATTTTTTCCCTATGGTTCATTTCACATCCTAGGGTTCAATTAAGTTATTCTAAACATCCACTTTGTTTGATTAAATATTGATATTAAGGCAAACCACTCTACTGGGAAACACAGGAAGAATGGGGGCCAGAACCGTAGGTCCTATCATCTCCACGGGCCCCGAACACGCTACATGCTAGTGACCTGTACCAGTGACTGAGTCACATCAGATGAGTTTAAAACAGTATATACTTGACACTAACACGTAGAGAAACTTAAGCGGAAAACAACGGTACTTTGTTTGCTGAAATCCGATTCCGTTTGGGTCCCGAATGGGCCAAAAACGTGCATACTGCCCAAAATCAGACGTCTGGGACTTAGGCCCAGACGTTTTAAAAGACGTCAAAACTCACCCTGTGTTTCATGCAGCTTCCTCGGACGTCCGGATCATTTCGCAATCTTCTGAGGGGAGCCCCAAACATCGAACTCTCGTTCCAGTCATTTGGGAGTACAGTCAGACATCTGGCGATGTGCTTAGACGTCCAAAAATACCTCGAAGGACGCACCACGTGCCTTTCCAACACTCTGCACCTGCGTATGCACGCATAGAGCCAAAAATGGCTAAGTCATCCTGTGGTAAGGTTTGCATGGTCCAGAGCCCATGTAGAATTACGTACCTCGGCACTAAGCGTGCTTTCAGACGTCCGACTTCAGCTCTGGACGTCTCTCTGCTACTCCAGACATCTAGTCGATGCTCTAGACGTCTAATATCAGGTAGGTCTGCCCGCAGAACTCTGTCGGGAGTCTTCTTCTCCGCGCAAACTCCTCCGCATAGCCTACAGCTGCTACGCCAACAGCCTCAAGAGGTCACGAAGCTCCCCTTCGCGAGCTCCTCCTCGCACAACTCCTCTCCTCGGAGGTCCTCGCACCTTTGAGCTCCTCCAGCTCAAGCTCTCAAGCTCCTCCTCCTCGCATGACTCCTCTCCTTGCACCTCCGAGCTCCTCGGAGGTCCTTGCACCTCCGAGCTCCTCTGGCTCGAGCTCTCGAGCTCCTCCTCCTCGAGCTCCACCGAGTTCGCGCCGTCGCACCCGCAGCAAGACACCCCTCGCGCACGAGCTCCCGCAAGGTCTCTCCCTCTTTCTCACGCCCTCACTCATACTCTCTCCCTCTCTCCTTCACGCCCTCGCTCGCTCGCGACAGAGGGGTGGTGATGAAGATGGTTGCCGGCAGGGGGAAGAAGATGGAGGTGGTGGTGGCTGGTGGTGATGGAGAGGGTGGCGTGGGTGTGTGGAGGTTTAAATAGATGGTGATTGGGGTTTTGGTGAGGAGGTCGGATGGGGAAAAATGCATGCACATTGCATGCGTGCAAAAAGTAAAAGAACATACGGTTCTCCCCACTTTCAAATATCCTGTCATCTATCTAGACGTTTAGTGAACACTCTAGATGTCTTATCCAACCAAAAAACGACGAATCATTTCAACTCCAAACTTTTTATTCCATTGTATAGTTGAACATTTTTAATGATTTCAAGGTTTTGAAGTGTTGCTTGCCTAATTGTTTCTTTTAAGATCACAAAGTCAAGAAATTAATATAGTTGTACAAAAAAAAAAAAAAAAGTAGCTCATGGAGTATATCTACAACTAAATTTTACTTTTTCTTGACTTTTGATTTGTGTTTGGCTAGTTTAATTGAATTATAATTAAAATAAAAAGAAATCAATTTATATAAACGGTTGATTTGATGTCATGCATCAAAGAAGTGTTAATTATATATGTCTCGATTCTAGCTTCGTATAAAAGAATTTGGATGATTGTTTTATTCTCTTCCTTGTATATATATATATATATATATATATATATATATATATATATATATATATATATATATATATATAAGAAAAGAGAATGTATCGATGATCTGTATGTAATTTATATGTAGGTATGATAATATTCTTTATCATGAGTAATATTTTAGATTAAAAATTTGAGAATTGAGATCATTTTATATAGGTATATTATACATCAAATTTGAAATCATTCCAATATATTCAATATGGTCAAATTTTGCGATACTTAGATCGTAAAAAATGAGTTTCCTTTGATATATGTGTTAGGAATATTAGATTAACTTCAAATTTGATGTATCATATGTTCATACGAAGTGATCTCAATATTCAAATTTTTAATCTAAAATGTTACTCGTGGTGAGAAATATCACTACAACTACACGTAAATTACATGAAGACAATCTACACGTTTCCCACCTTATATATATATATATATATATATATATATATATATATATATATATATATAACAATATTGTTTTCGTCAGGTCTTGGAACATTGGTACTCGGACACGATAACGGACATTATTGATCCGTCACTTGGAGGCAGTTTGCAGGAGGATGAAGCCATAAAATGCATTAAAATAGGTCTACTGTGTGTGCAAGAACTACCAACAGCTCGGCCAACAATTTCTTCAATCGTTCTTTTGTTGCACGGTGACTCTAGATCTATCCACATCCCAATACAACCTACTCTTAGAGATGACTACAATCTAAGCGAGCCACTTTGTACCAAAGTAGTGAGGTCCAATGTACTTAGCCCGAACGAGTTGTCGATGTCAGAGCTCGATCCAAGGTAGACAGGCCTTAATACAGTGAAGTCAGAGACAACCAAGATAAAGAAGCTCATTTGAAAAACAATTCGAGATGGATTACAATGCTTACCGATCGACATCTCAAGGTCACATATGTTTGCTATATGAACGTTGACAACCCTTGGTCGAAAGATCAACCATGTAAGTAGTTCTACGATCTCTGTCGAAGAGTTCAATATTTTCGATTGCATTTAGACATGTAATCGTTTCCTTGCAAAGCTAATTTCTATGCATCTATACTGAAATAATATAATTTTCATCTAAGATTGTGAAGATCATATATGTAAATAGGAATTATTGTGTCAGTCAAAAGGCTCATGCTCGCATGCACCGTAGGAAAAGAGCGTTTGGCAATGGTTTAAAGTCGCGGGCGAAGGTGTGAAATCTAAGATTATGAATTTCATGTATGTAAATAGGAATTATTATGTTAGTCTAAAGGCTCATGCTCGCACAGCAGGAAAGAGAGCTTTTGGCAATGGTTTAAAGTTGCTGCCAAAGGTGTGAAACTTATCCTCGATTGGCGTCGCGGAAAGTTGTTTGACGGTTCACTTTTGGTATCCCTTGTGACATAGTTCTTGTTACGTCGACATCGATGCAATAGCTATTTAAATGAATTAGAAAATCGACGACGATTAAAGAATTGTCAGCGGTTTGTAAACCATCAACTCTAAGGTTCACCGATGTTTATGTTATAGCCATCGACAATGGACAATGTATGGCCCGCCGCAGATTGCTAGTGGCATTGGTTCACTTGTAACCATTAGCGAAGTCAGGAGAACATGTTAGGCTTTTGGTGATGGTTACAAATTCCCCTTGAAGATTCCTGTATTGTTTTTAAAGTTAATTATTTTATTATTTGTAAATATCTATATAAACACAATCACAATGCAAACAATCAAATAATATCTGAAATTAAAAGCAAACATTTAAAAAATAAAAAGTTAACATTTACATTGAAAATGTTTATATAAGTAAGAAGTTTATAAAATGTACAAATACGTGTACTATGTTGGAACACCTACGATATCAACCCACCCATGTTATTGTCATCTCGACGATCAACATGAAATCATCAAATGTAGGATGATTTGGTTCGCCTCGTTGAAGGTATTGGAGCAGCTATTTGACTCGAAGAAAATCGCGAAAGACAAACATTCATTGTAGTGTAATTTTATGAGATCAAAATAATAACTAGAACTCTGAGTCTCAGGTCAAATGCAAGGAGGTGTAGAATCCTATTAAATCTAGATGCAAAAATACAAAATAAAATATGAACTAACTAAAAGTTAATATAGAAGGGGGATGAGAGGCAGGGATTACAAATCAGATAACTAAAATCAAAACTTTTATTTCTATTGGAACAAAGTCCAATTTTACAACTAGCAATAGAAAAAACAAAAAAACAAGAGATGAAGCAGAGATTAGAAGTTGGAGCATAGTCTGTAGTCACAACTACCATGAAACGGAGATTGAGTTGAGGAAGAAGATCCAGAACAGGTAAGGAGGACAACTACAAGATGATGGTGAGACAGAGGTTGGCGTGGAGGTGAGAAGTTTGTCTAATGGAGGAAGATGGTGAGAGGAAGACATAATGGAAGGTGGCGAGATACTAGAAGTAATATTAAACTAAGGGAACTTGAAGAGATGAGGGGGGGCATGGACTATGTATTTGTAGAGAGGGTGGAGACTTCATATTGGTGGATCCAAGTTGCCTTAGATCAAGGATTTGTAGGGTTAGGATTAGGTGCCTAAAAATCAAGGGTTTAGATTTCAACCTACAGTATAAGGATAAGATGTTTTTGTTGGAAACTAAGAAAGGGCTAAGATTTAATTAGGAAGATGGTAGAGGGTCTAGATGTGATCAAGGGGGGACAGCTAAAGGTTGGTTCCAAGGTTATTAGGGTTGGCCATAAGATGGTCTAAGGAGGGCCTTTGGATCATGTGTTAAGGTTTAGGATTTAATGGTAGAGATGAGGCCAACTAATCAGGTTTTGTTGTGACTTAGGATAGGAATTAAGAAGGGATTTATTAGGACCATAGGATAATGATCTAAGGGTGTAGGAGGGAGACCTAGGTGGGCAGCTAAGGGTCTTCTAAAAAACCCTAAGGTGGCGGCTAGGAAGTGGATAAGGCTAGGGTTTGTGCTAGGGTTTTAGGAGAAGTTGGTGTAAAGACCCGTTACAATTTTTAGCCTTTCAAGACATCTGGAGTTTCAATCAGACGTTTGGACCCCTTCCCGGACGTCTAGAAATAAAAAATCTGTACATTTTCTGCGTTCTGCGTGCAGGCGACACGCAGAACCTTCCTTCTCTCTCCTTCCTCCTTTTTCCCCTTGCCGAACCCTAATACCTCAGCTATAAAAGCCACCCTCCCCCTCCTCTCCACTCCACACACCATCTTCTCCACCTTCAGAGCGTGGCGGAGCGGCAAGGGGAGGTGAGTGAGGGAGCGCGTGAGAGCGAGGAGGAGAGTGCATGAGGAGGAGGCCGAGGTCGGGAGCTTCATGGAAGCTCGTCGGAGTTCGCACGGCCATCGCGGCACGTGCGAGAGGAGGAGGGAGCCCGGAGCGTCATCCTTGATCACCTGCAGCAGCTAGAGCTACGACGGAGCGAGGGGAGACGCGGCGAAGCACGGCGAGAAGCGCAGGAACGCGGTCTGATACTGGAATTTTTCTAGTATCAGACGTCCGAAGTGTCTTCCGGACGACTGGCTGGATGTCTAGCGTCGACACCAGACGTCTAAAAGCAAGTATATCGTGAAGGTACGTCTTCTTCGCGGTTACGGTCATGCAGGCCACACCGCAGTTGATTCGATTTAGCCTAAAGAGGGTGCTACTCTGTCATGCGCAGGAACAGCTTTGGGAAGGTGCGCGGAACGCATTTCCATGCACTTTCGGACGTCTGGACAGCTTACCAGACGACCAAAGACGTTCCAAGATCGAAGAACTGGTCAGATGTCTGGAACTGTGTTCAGACGGTCGCAGGGGAGTCTTGGACGCCTGAGGGTGCGACAGAAGCTTGAGATGAGTCTCTATGACTTTTAAGACGTCTGGATTTGTTTCCAAACGTCTGATTTAGGTCTGCAGACACGTTTTCGACCCATTTAAGGTCCGATCAGGATCCGTTTTACGCAAACGAAGTATCTGAGATTTTTTTGAGTTTCTCTACATATTAGAAACCTTTATACACTGCTCTGAATCTTCCCTTGTGATGTGTTCCTTGGTGAAGGACTTTGATCTGCTGCGTGTCTGGGGCTCGCAGAGACGCTTGGGTCTGCGGTTCGAGCCCCCAGTACTCCCAGATTGTCTGGTAGAGTGGTCCACCCCTGTTATACTTATAAAATATGAATGCATCTATGAAAATTAGACAACTGGAAACCTAGGATGTGGCATAAACCTTAGGACAAGGAATGGTTGAACCGATTGTTTGCGTAATTGAAATTGAATTTATAAATGAATGAGCTAAATTGTTAGCAACTTCCTATTAATGAATACAAGCTGTCTATTAGAATATGAGCTGCCTGAGATAACTAAATTGTTACCTGTGATATCACTTATTGCATGTGTTAAATTGTGGAAATACGAGCTACATGTGTATGAGCGAGAACCGAATTGTGAATGATGAAACCTAGATCGGAATAATATGGTGAACATGAGCATAAACCCTACGGGGAGTTAGGAGTAGAGCTCCTGTGGATAGATGGAAAAGCCTAGATTGCAGATGGGAAGTGTGTTGGCCCTTGAGTACGTGGTACCAAGGGGAGCACATGTTCCCTTTTAGTGTAGAGGGGAGCTTGCCACCCCTTGGGTTGAGACCCGGGGTAGGTTTGGCCACTCTACACCGACTCCTATCAGCCCTCACGTACGTAGTACTGAAGCGTGCTACTGGTATAGGGAGGGAGCTAGCCACCCCATGGGGCCTGGGGTTAAGCTAGCCAACCTACACCGACTTTCTTGGCCCTCTGGGCAAACCGGGGTAGTAAGACGAGCGTGCACGGACTATGAAGGGGCGAGACCCCTGGTTGGTTCTGAGGGGCGAGACCCCTGTTCTGAGAGGGCAAGGCCCTGTGCTATTCCGTGTTGTACTTTGGGCGTACCCGCTAGCGAAAACGACTGACCACGTGCCAATACGGGTGGTGTAGACCCGGATAAGTTGTGTTAATATAGTGATTTTATCGTTGAAATGTGTATAGTGGTTAACCTAAATCGAGCCTATCCATCTCTTTACAAAATTTTTAACTTGGCCTACTTGATTTTATCTTAGTCACTTTTAGGCCTAGGGTTGAACTCAGGGAAGTGGGATTAGAAGTGAATGAGTTTCTATGCCTTTCCTATAACGAATCTCTTCCGTTCGTTTATTGTGTTTTTGGTGTTTTTCTATTTGAGATTTTTTTCTGACAATTCTTGTCCTTGAGGTACACCCTCAAAATCAGGTTCTCGGCTTTGAGCCAAATTAGGGTTCCCAAAACAGGTCTTGCTATTCGCAAGACTGAGTACCTGCAAGTCAAGGATTATCTTTTCTCTTTTGCCTATATTTTTTTATCTTTTTACTGGCAAGAAAGAGAAACAGAAATAAAGTAAATATAGTATATATCTATATGTATATATTATATATGTATAAAGGGTGGGGGTGGAGGCGGAGATGGCGTGTAGCACGATGTCGAGTCGGTCATCGTCTAGGAAGAGGCAACCAACAGGACGAAGTGTCGCATGGAATGTAAGGTGGGTTGGTGGAAGATGAGTGCGAACACACTTTCTGTACGCGTATATCGGGGAATATCAGCAACTGGTGCAGATATTCCACGATACAACGTATGGTAGGTGATATATATATATATATATATATATATATATATATATATATATATATATGTATGTATGTATATAGATATGTAAATATATGTATAGATAGATATATATATAGATATTTATATATGTATATGTATGTATAACTATATAGATGTATATATATATATATATGTATATAGATATATGTAGATAGATATGTATATATGTGTGTGTGTGTGTGTGTGTGTGTATCTATATGTATCTATACTTATACTTAGTTATATAGGTAATAATCTATATATATAGATATATATATGTATATATATATATTTATACGTATATAAATATATGTATTTATGTAAATATATATGTGTGTATATATGTATATATATATATTAGTATATAGATGTATATATATATGTATGTATATAGATTAATACATAGTTATATAAGTACTAATATATGTATAGATATGTGTGTGTGTGTATATAAGTATATAATACTGTATAGGTGTGTGTACGAGAGTGTGAGTGTGTGTGTGTGTGTGTGCAGAGAGTGTGAGTGCTCTGAGAGAGAGAGAGAGAGAGCACCTGCTGTGTGAAGGGGCTAGAGAGATAAGTTGTCTGCGCGCTCAAGGCGTCGTCTGATGGCCACAACGCACCGTGCTGCGCGAAGGCGCACGAAGACATGCGCTAGAGGGAGTGAGCACGCGGGAGAAGGACCGCAGCGCACCGCACTGCGTGAAAAGCAGACGCTAAAGCAGGTGGGTGCGAGCGAAGGGAGACGCGGACGCAGACGCTGAAGCGGGCGGGCATTGGCAGACGTGGGCGCACGCAGACGCGCGGGCGGGTGCTGGAGCGGGCGCGGGGCTGGACGCAGGCGCAGGCTGGCAGCGGTTGCGGCAAGTCGGGTGACCGGATAAGTGAGAAACTTACCGGTCACCGCACTGTAGCCACAGTGTTCGGCTGAAACACATGAATAGTGGCTACAATGCCGGGGCGAGCCGCGCAACCGGGTGTGCCCGGTTCCGTGAGTACGAAGAGGCGTAAGCTGCTTGGCGCGCGTGCGAAAGAGGCAGCACCGGCTGCTGGCTTGCGCGGAGAGGGAGCGCGACAGGGCGTGCGGAGAGGGGCACCGGCGCCTGCTGGCGTGCGCAGAGAAGGGCGAGGGCGACCTGCTGGCTTACACACACGGAAGAGGAGTCTGGTGCCGTGCTACTGCTGTGCGGAGCTTGAGCTTCAATGCTTGAAGCTCCTGCTCCAATGGAGGAAATGGCTGAACAAAGAAGACCACCATGCCCACCGACTCTTTGATGAGCTGGGCGGTGGTGGACTCACAGTGGTGGTTGTGCACCACTGTGAGGTGCTCCTACCCGCAGCGTGGCTCCTCAAAGGCGGAGAGGCTGCGTATGGAGGGAGAGGGGAGGAGGTGGCCTGGAGAAGGTGTTGTTCGTGTGGGTGTACCAGGCTCTCCGCAAAGAAGAGAGCCGAGCTCTTTTTAAAGAGCAAAGAGGCATGCACAGCCACGCCCTGGCTGTGCATGGCTTGTGCATGGCTGGCATGGCTTGGCAGGGAGTGCTTGCTGCAGGGCAAGCTTGCTGCAGAGCATGGCCCGAGGAAGAAGAGGCCATTCCTTGCAGCCGCGGGAAGAATTCAAAGTCAAATAGAAATAAAAAATGAAGATGGAGATTTTGCAAGGTAGCACTTGAAGAATTTGTCAATTACAAGGCCATTTATTTCACTCTCCTCCCCTCTCAATTAAATGCATGCATGCGCGTATTTTTACAAATGCAACTATAGATACCTAATATGCACTGGTAATGCTAGGAAATAGCACAAGACGGCACAATTACAGGTGTATTTTTGCAGTGCAATCAGCGGGGTAGCTACCTGCGTGCTTATCACGCGTGCCGTAGTCACCGCTACGTCTTGACAATGACCTCGAGGTGGTTGACTGGGTGTAGGACTACCATGAGGGACTCTCCCGGCCATAAGAGCACCACGTGTACCTCCTACTCTGCGGAAAAGACTGCAATCAAGATCGTTCCCACGAGGAACAGGCAAGATTAAGAAATATCTGGATACTTTGAGAGATGGATGAAATGGAAACATATAAATGAAATAAATAGAAAAGAGAATTAAACCTGTTGCTTTTACTCTTTTAGATAGTATAAATACCACTCTACTCAGCGTTCGCTGACTCTGTCTTTTCCATAACACTGTTCAGGTCCAAGAGTTGAGCAGCCTGAGCTACCAGTTGCAGAGTGTGCTGGGCTCAGTAGAGCCCAGCCGTAGCTTTCAGTACTTTTTGTTGTACTCTCTTTACTGCTATAGTGAGTTTCAAACTTTTTACTACTGTTTCTGTTAATGTCGCTTTCATTCCGTTTTTCCTATTGTTGTGGTGGTATGCACTAGAATAGCAGCTTTTTACTTTACTGCTTGTACGTTTTTACTGCTTAATTATATTGCATATGTGAATGTGATTTATTTTCCTTCTTTTTGGTTATTTCTTGTTGAACGACTGGGTCTTGGGATTAGTCGAGGCAAGCCAATCTCGGATCTTGTAGGGATTCAGGAATCGGGTCATGACAAGATGGTATCAAAGCAAGGTCGTCCCGAGAAATGAACCAACTGGCTTGAGAATAACCATTCACGTACATATAACTAGAGTAGCCACCACAACGTATCGCTTTGACATCTATTCTGAGTCCTCTTTCGAAGGAATTTGATAGCGTTGACCCTTTTGTTCTGTTTTCCCACGCCTTCTCGTAGGAGATGCCTTGTCAGGGAGTTCTCGAGGCGGGCCACGGTCGTGGCCATGGATGAGGTCGGAGGGATGGACGTGCCAGGCCTGAGGTACCAGCTGACCCACCTCTTCTCCCGGGCGTTCATGCCCAGGATCTTGCACAGCTTATCAGAGATATTGTACGAGTGGAGCTCCACCAGCCTCCACGGGCACCTCTCCCTAAGGACGTGGAGGGGGAGTCCTCAGTGGGGCAAAGAGACCGCCACACTGCTGGATGAGCAGGAGGGGGAGGGGGTGGTCCTCCACTGCCCCCACCGCACTCTGATACTTCTGAGAACGAGCCCCCTTTGCCTGGAGGCGTGCCCGTTCCCCCACTGCAACTGCACCACGAGCTTTTCAGACAGTTCCAGAAGCTGAAGTCCCCCCCTTCAAGGGGGATGAGGACCCGTTTGAGGTAGAGGACTGGCTGAAGCAGATAGAGAAGGTGTTTGACACCCTTCGCCCCCCTATGGAGTGCCGCATGGCCTTTGCCACGTACCAGCTAGAGAGTGCGGCACACAGGTGGTGGAGGGCAGTCAGAGGCTAGGAGAAGGGAGAGCCAACGTGGGACTAGTTCGTGCCCCTCTTCTGCGAGAAGTACTTCCTGCAGACTTGGCAGGACCAGAGGAGGCGGGAGTTCCACACTCTCCGCCAGGGGACGATGACTGTTAGCGCGTATCGCACGTGCTTCCTAGAGCTGTCACATTTTGCTGCGATAGCCGTAGCTACAGAGGAGGAGTGCCTGTGGAGGTTCACTGAGGGGCTCCAACCTGCTATTCGGGAGTATGTCAAACTCCTGAAGCTACCCACCTTCTCGAGAGTGGTGGAGGTAGCCATGACCTACGAGGTGACCAACCCAGCCGCACGAGACACCGACAGCGGACAGAAGAGGTCCTACCAGCCAGAGTACTCTCAGGGCCATCGAGAGAGGAGGCACACGGCGCCCGCAGGAGAGCTGTCTCGTTTCGTGGGGCTGTCAGTGGCCTTTGGGGGCTAGTTGCCAACACTGGACCCCCGCCCAGTCGCCAGTAGGGACCTACTGAGGGAGGAGGTCATGTTCTCCTCTGCTACCAGTGTGGCCAGCCAGGCCACATCAGGAGGGACTGCCCATCTAAGGCCGGAGCACAGCAGATGCTCCCCGCACCGAGCACTAGAGGCCGAGCTGGTTGTCGTGGTCACCAGGCACGTGGGGGAGGGCAACAGTCACGAGGAGGGTACTGGCCAACGACTGCTCGCCCGACCCAGAGTGTAGCTGCTTCCTCTGCGCCGAAGGTTGAGGGGCGTATCAACGCCCTGACACACCGAGATGCCAGGGCTTCTAGTTCAATGGTGGCAGGTATGGTTACCATTTCTGGCAGATTAGTATACATGCTTTTTGATTCCGGCGCCACACACTCTTTTGTTGCTGCAAGTTTTGCTGTCCGTTTGGGACAGGACGGTGTGTTGTTAAAGGATCCATTTGTGATCAAAGGCCCAGGTGGCCACTTGTTTGTAGCTAAGGAGGTCTACATGGATTGCGAGGTCAGTATAGGGGGGACACATCCCCCTCGTTGACCTGATTGTGATACCGATGGAGGGTTTTGGCATGATTCTAGGGATGGACTGGCTGTCTGCCTACCACACCTTGGTGGACTATTTCAGGAGGAAGATCTTCTTCCCCATACCAGAGTTGTCTTCCGTTGAGTTTCACGGACAGCTGATGGATGGAGGCTTCAGGTGTATATCTGCGCTTCGAGCAGCGAGGCTTTTGAGCCAGGGGTGTAAGGGCTTTCTAGCCTATGTGGTGGCAGAGCCCAGCCCCGTGGCTAACTTTCAGAGCATTCTGGTGGTTTGTGAGTACCCCGACGTGTTTCCAGAGGAGCTGCCAGGACTACCACCCAAGTGTGAGATCGAGTTTGAGATCTCACTGGTATCGAGGACCAGCCCCATTTTTATTGCACCGTACCGGATGGCACCACTTGAGCTACGAGAGCTCAAGTTACAGCTACAAGACCTGTTGGAGAAGGGCTTTGTGAGGTTCAGTGCGTCCCCGTGGGGAGACCCTGTGTTGTTTGTGAAGAAAGATGGTACCCTAAGACATTGCGTGGACTACAGACAGCTGAATAGGGTCACCATCAAGAACAAGTATCCGCTGCCGAGGATTGATGACCTTTTTGACCAGTTACGAGGTGCCACGGTTTTCTCCAAGATAGATTTGAGGTCAGGCTACCACCAGTTGAGGATCAGGGAGACCGACGTCTCCAAGACAGCTTTCCACACCCAGTAAGGACACTACGAGTTCTTGGTCATGCCGTTTGGGCTGACCAACGCCCCCGCTGCATTTATGGATTTGATGAACGGGGTTTTCAAGCCATACTTGGATCAGTTTGTGGTGGTTTTCATCGACGACGTACTCGTTTACTCGCAGGATCAGGCACAGCACGGGCAGCATCTGCTGATGATTCTAGACACTTTGAGACGACGTAGGCTGTATGCCAAATACAGTAAGTGCGAGTTTTGGTTGAGGCAGGTGACTTTCTTGGGCCACGTGATCTCGGGGGATAGTTTGGCTATGGATCTAGCCAAGGTTGAGGTTGTACTCAGGTGGGAGAGGCCACGTACAGTGACAGAGATACGCAGCATTTTGGGACTGGTAGGTTACTATCGGCGGTTTATCAGGGGATTCTCACAGATTGTGGGTCCTATGACCCAGTTAACTCTGAAGGACGTGCCCTTTTCCCTGGACAGATGCGTGTGAGGCGTGTTTTCAGGAGTTGAAGGAGAGACTGACTTCAGCTCCTATGCTTACCATCTCGAACAGCAGTGGCGGTTTTGTGGTGACACAGATGCTTCGTTGCAGGGGTTAGAGGGTGTGCTCATGCAGCGAGGTCACGTTGTCGCTTACGCTTCACGGCAACTGAAGTCCCATGAGTATAGCTACCCTACCCATGACTTAGAGCTGGCAACTGTTGTCTTCGCGCTGAAGACATAGAGGCACTACCTTTACGGTGAGACCTTTGAGATTTTCACAGATCATAAGAGCCTCAGGTACTTGTTTGACCAGAAGGAGCTTAACATGAGACAGAGACGTTGGCTAGAGCTCCTGAAGGACTACGACTGCAACATCTCCTACCTTCCGGGGAAGGCCAATGTAGTGGCTGACGTCTTGAGCTGGAAGACGCCTGCTCAGTTAGCCAGTTTATAAGCACAGAGTTGGAGACTTATGGAGTTGGGTCGTTGGCGATCCCAAGAGTCACAGGGGTATTGTGGGGCAGTGACAGTGACACGGCAGACACGACCAGAGCTGATAGACCGCATCATCGCAGGACAGATGGCAGATCCGTACTTGCAGACATTGCGAGACAGAGTGCTGTCAGGGGACCCAAGAGACTTTTCTTTTATAGACGAGATACTGCGCATGAGGGGACGCTTATGCGTTCCTAGGGACAAGGAGTTGTTGAGAGAACTCCTGACTGAGGCACACGGGTCCAGGTTCACCATACATCCCTGGAACACCAAGATGTATCATGATCTCAGACGCGACTTTTGGTGGAGAGGGATGAAGTGGGATGTGCGTGAGTTCGTGCAGCAGTGTTTGGTGTGCCAGCAAGTGAAGGCCGAGCACCAGAGGCCTGCAGGGCCGTTGCAGCCACTTCTTGTGCCAGAGTAGAAGTAGGAGAGCATCACCATGGACTTGGTGGTGGGTCTACCCATTACCCAGCGAGGACACGACGCAGTCTGGGTGATAGTGGACAGATTGACGAAGATGTCACATTTCCTGCCGATCCGAGTCACCTTGGGACCAGTGCAATTGGTAGAGTGGTACACTAGTGATGTGGTACGCTTGCACGAAGTTCTGCGTGAGATTGTATCCGACCGGCATACCCATTTTACTTCTCAGTTTTGGGCTGAGTTTCAGCAGGCTTTGGGGACACAGTTGAGGTTCAGTACCGCGTACCACGCCCAGATGGACGGACAGTTAGAGCGCACTATGCAGACACTTGAGGACCTTTTGCGTGCCTGTGTACTAGACTGGAGAGGCTCTTGGGAGGAGCACTTACCCCTAGCAGAGTTCGCATATAATAATAGTTATCACTCGAGCATCGGCATGATACCTTACGAGGCTCTGTACGGACGAAGGTGTACTGCGCCCTTGAGTTGGGTCGAGGTGGGGACCAAGTGGGAGGTTGGCCCCAACCTGATCCGGCAGAGTCAGGAGGTGACAGAGCAGATCCACAAACAACTCCGCACTGTCCTGAGCAGGCAAAAGAGTATGCTGACCGGAAACGCAGAGAGGTACAATTTGAGGTTGGGGATCACGTCTTTCTCCACGTTTCGCCTATGAAGGACCTGCAGCATTTCGGGGTGAAGGGGAAGCTTGCGTCAAGGTTTGTGGGGCCCTTTGAGGTCCTGGAACGGGTAGAACCTGTTGCATACCGGCTTGCCCTTCCTCCCCAACTTTCTGGAGTGCATGACGTGTTCCACGTGTCCAACCTCAGGAAGTACGTCGCCGATCCCAGTCACGTTCTGAACCACGAGAGTATCGAGATGGGTGACGACCTGACCTACCCTGAGAAACCAGTGCATATAATAGACAAAGCCATCCAAAGTCTGAGACAGAAGCAGGTACCCCTGGTGAAGGTTTTGTGGAGAAGCCAGCGGTACGAGGAGGCTACCTGGGAGCCTGAGGCGACGATGCGAGAGTGGTACCCGAAGCTTCTTGAGGGTACGTCTTCTTGGACCTACTTCAATTCACTTTAAGTTTGTTATGCGTTTTATGTTCCTTTTTCCGCACCCTAGCTAGTTCAAGTTTCGGGGACAAAACTTCCTTTAAGTTTGTTATGATGTAAAGACTCGTTACACTTTTTAGCATTTCAAGACGTATGGAGTTTCAGTCAGACGTCTAGACCTCTTCTCGGACGTCTGGAAATCAAAAATCTATACGCTTTCTGCATTCTGCGTGTAGGCGGCACACAAAACCTTCCTTCTCTCTCTTTCCTCCTTTTCCCCCCTGCCGAACCCTAATCCCTCGACTATAAAAGCCACCCTCCCCCTCCTCTCCTCTCCTCTCCACTCCACACACCATCTTCTCCACCTTCAGAACGCGGTGGAGCAGTGGGGGGAGGTGAGTGAGGGAGCGCGTGAGAGTAAGGAGGAGAGTGCATGAGAAGGAGGAGGAGGCTGAGGTCAGGAGCTTCGTGGAAGCTCGTCGTAGTTCGCACGGCCACCGCGGCTCGTGTGGGAGGAGGAAGCCCGGAGCGTCGTCCTCAACCACCTGCAACAGCTGAAGGTGCGGCGGAGGGAGGGGAGACGCGACGAGAAGCATAGGAGCGTGGTTTGATACTGGAATTTTTCCAGTATCAGACGTCCGGAGTGTCTTCCGGACGACTGGCTGGACGTCTGGAGTCGACACCAGACATCTGAAAGCAAGTGTATCGTGAAGGTACGTCTTCTTCGCGGTTAGAGCCATGCAGGCTGCACCGCAGTTGATTCAATTTAGCCTAAAGAGGGTGTTGCTCTCTCATGCGTAGGAGCAACCTTGGGAAGGTGCACGGAATGCATTTCCACGCACTTTCGGACGTCTGGACAGCTTACTAGACGACCGGAGATGTTCCTAGACGACCGGAGGACTAGTCAGATGTCTGGAACTGTGTTCAGAAGGTCGCAGGGGAGTCCTGGATGTCTGAGGGCACTGTAGGAGCTTAAGTTGAGTCTCTATGACTTTTAAGACATCTGGACTTGTTTCCAGACGTCTAGACTTATTTCCAGACGTCTGGACTTGTTTCCAAACGTCTGGACTTGTTTCCAGACGTCTGATTTGGGTCTGCAGACACATTTTCGACCCATTTAAGGTCCGATCGGGATCTGTTTTACGCAAACAAAGTATTTGTGGTTTTCTTGTGAGTTTCTCTACTTAATAGAAACCTTTATACACTGTTCTGAATCTTCCCTTGTGATGTGTTCCTTGGTGGAGGACTTCGATCTGCTGAGTGTCTGGGGCTCGCAAAGATGCCTGGGACTACGGTTCGAGCTCCCAGTATTCCCGGATTGTCTGGTAGAGTGGTCCACCTCTGTTATACTTATAAAATATGAATGCATCTATGAAAATTAGACAACTGGAAACCTAGGATGTGGCAGGAACCCTAGGACGAGGAATGGTTGAACCGATTGTTTGCGTAATTGAAATTGTATTTATAAATGAATGAGCTAAATTGTTAGCAACTGGTTGTTAATGAATCCAAGCTGCCTGTTAGAATATGAGCTGCCTGAGATAACTAAACTATTACCTGTGATATCACTTATTGCATATGTTAAATTGTGGAAATACGAGCTGCATGTGTATGAGCAATAACCGAATTGTGAATGATAAAACCTAGATCGGAATAATATGGTGAACATGAGCATGAACCCTACAGGGAGTTAGGAGTAGAGCTCCTGTAGATAGATGGAAAAGCCTGGAATGTGGATGGGAAGTATGCTGGCCCTTGAGTACGTGGTACCAAGGGGAGCGCCTATTCCCTTTTAGTGTAGAGGGGAGCTTGCCACCCCTTGGGTTGAGACCCAGGGTGGGTTTGGCCACTCTACACCGACTCCTGTCGGCCCTCGCGTACGTAGTACCGAAGCGTGCTACTAGTATAGGGAGGGAGCTAGCCACCCCACGGGGCTAAGGTTAAGTTAGCCAACCTACACCGACTTTTTTGTTCCTCTGGGCAAACCGGGGTAGTAAGACGAGGGTGCGTGGACTGTGGAGGGGCGAGACCCCTGTTCTGAGAGGGCAAGGCCCTGTGTTGTTCCGTGCTGTACTTTGGGCGTACCCTCTAGCGGAAGCAACTGACTGCGTGCCAATGTGGGGTAGCTACCCGCGTGCTTATCACGCGTGCCGTAGTCACCGCTATGTCTTGACAGTGACCTCGAGGTGGTTGACTGGGTGTAGGACTACTGCGAGGGACTCTCCCGGCCATCAGAGAACCACATGTACCTCCTACTCTGTGGAAAAGACTGCAATCAAGATCGTTCCCACGATGAACAGGAAGATCAAGAAATATCTAGATACTTTGAGAAATGGATGAAATGGAAACATGTAAATGAAATAAATAGAAAAGAGAATTAGACATGTTGCTTTTACTCTTTTAGATAGTATAAATACCACTCTACTCAGCGTTCGTTGACTCTGTCTTTTCCATAACACTGTTCAAATCCAGGAGTTGAGCAGCCCGAGCAACTGGCTGCAGAGGGTGCTGGGCTCAGTCGAGCCCAACTGTAGCTTTCAGTACTTTTTGTTGTACTCTCTTTACTGCTATAGTGAGTTTCAGGCTTTTTGCTACTGTTTCTGTTACTGTCGCTTTCGTTCCATTTTTCCTGTTGCTGTGGTGGTATGTACTGGAATAGCAGCTTTTTACTTTACTACTTGTACATTTTTACTACTTAGTTATGTTACATATGTGAATGTAGTTTATTTTCCTGCTTTTTGGTTATTTCTTGTTGGACGACTGAGTCTTGGGATTAGTCGAGGCAAGCTGGTCTCAGGTCCGGTAGGGATTCGGGAACCGGGTCATGACAGGTGGTTTAAGGTGATAAGGTAGGTTTAGCCAACATGGTTGGCCGGATTTATTAGGCTCCGAATTGGGCTCATGGTCGACTATTATAGGTTGGTAAATAGGTTAGGTTGTTGGGTCTAGGGTTAGGCAAAATTGGGTTCCTAATTGGGCTAGGGCATAATTGTTTCAACCCCCTTGCATAAGTAAGCTCAACATTAATTCTCCAATCTACAAGGCTCTAATTTGCTCCAAACATGGTACCTACACATATTCAAACAAGGACAACAAGGTACCAGATATAGATAAGGGAATAATTGCATAAAAATCCAAAAGAATGCAACATTTACAAAATGTAGCTAAATGACTAATCTAGCCTAACTAAATGCATTGTAACTTAATTCACACTCAAGCTAGCATTAGTTAGGCATAATTAATATTAATAAATATAGAAATATCATCGTTACAACATCTGATTCAACTCCCTCAACTATGAAGTGGACTCCCTCATATGCGTGGTCATGTTGTCAATCTACTTTTGCCTCTCCTAATCTTAACAACATCTCCACCTGTTCCCTCAATTGGTCGACAAAAGCCAAAGACAACGTGCCTCCTTCCTCCCATACTAGTTGGAGATTATCTTACTCCTCCCTATGCTACAAATGGGACCTTTATGCTTGGGTAGAGTCAAAATCCTAAATACCTCTTCTACCATTATAGGATGCTAACTAGTACTTGTGATGACCCAAATCCCACCAATCGAATAAACTCAATGAGACCCAAGTCGTCAAGTATGAATAGCGAACTTTAATAAGATCAAAGTCACCTAACACATAATCATAAAATGTAAACATATGCAAATAAATCATTCATAAAGCATTAAAGAAATAAAGCAAGTAAATAATAACCAAATGAAAATCAAGTTCACAATCACTAAAAGATAAAGAAAAGAGAGATTATCTAGTATCTGAGTACAACTACTAGAAAATAGAAAAGAAGACTCTTAAGGTCATGGACCATCTGTTGATATTGAGTTAAGTCATGTACCAATCACTCCATGTGCAACTGCTTCCAACTGCTTAGTTGTACCAGAGTACGGAATCCAAAGAACACGTCACTAAATGCTGAGTAAAGTAGTACAAATGGAAAATAGGAAAAGAACTATGAACCCAAGAAGTGGGTACTAACTTACCCTTATAATTATTCTTTATCGATTCCTTAATCACTTATTTCCACTTTATCCCAATAAGTGTGTGTGTTGCCTTCAGTGTTACAATTGTATTTTATCACATATCAATTCCTCAAAAAGCACGAGAAGATCTCATTGCAATATCCTAGGAAGTATGACAATTACGTAGCATCCTCTTGGCCAAGAGGAAATCCTGCACTCACCCTACGTCTCATTCCATCATCTTGAGGTCTTAGCATAGGTAGTGTGGTCATTGCATACTATGTGCAATATGCATAGATGCGATATGTTCTCTCATAGATAGCCTTCTCCATGACCTGATCACGTATCCTAATCATAATAATATATATATCCACCGACATACTGATAACTCTGCATTCGATGATGATAATTAAGTCAACCAGGGTTTACCTTAAGGGTATATATGCACAAATAACACACCATAATGGGCATGGGAGCACTGCATGCATCGCACATTAAGATTGCTTATAAATCAGTGTTTAATGGCCATTTGTACAAGTTTATGTTAAATCAGGCCTTAGATGAGAAATTGGACTACATGGATAGATTCAGAACGATAAACGAAGTCCAACGGGCTCAAAATCACTCAAATCCGACATCTGGAGCTCCCTCAACTAGCCTAAGAAGTTCTAGCCATTGATCTGATGATCAACGGCCCACAGGCGGCCACGTGGCAGCATTCAACGCACCCTCACCCGCAGCGCATCACCTCTTCATTGCGCTCAGCAACTTTAAACCGTCCAATCCGCCGATCAGACGGCTGAGAATCCACAACCTTCGCTCGCATGTACTCTTCACCCACGCGCCCCCACGGCCTCAGCTTCATATCCTGACCATTGGATTTCCATCCAACGGTCGACACCTCCCCTCGCCTGATCTCGTCTTCGCGACCAATCGAGAAAGCAGTGCCACGGTGCGCACCTCGCCCTCACGAGGAGAGGCGAGCGTTTGAATCGTGTCGCACTTCAAATCACGGCCCAACGCATACTGCGGCTAATTCGAGTCGTCCGATCGACACCGAGCGGTGTAGATGGAGGCTGCGTGGTGCTCTGGATGCGCGCAGATGATCACGCACGCGATAATGTGCGAGGCGCACGCTCCGCAAGCACGATCCATAATGCGCACTCATGCGAAATCTCAACCATCGGACGACCCACAACATGAGAACACGGATCGCGAGCGCGGCTTGAGAAGAAGAACGCGCGCCTACGATGGATTGGTGGGAGGAGGGCTTCACCGACGTTTATGGCATGGGTTTAGCGACGTCCCTGACATAGCTAAAGCCCTTACTTAGTTTGGAAACCCCTTTTCCCTATATAAATCCCTTCAACTACCCCATGGAAGGGCATTCAATTCACACATCCTCTTCATGCACTACTAGACTTCCCTTAGCTCTACCAAATATCCCTTTAACCATCGTCGAAGTTGTCAAGCCGCCGACGGAGCCTTCCTCCATCGCCATGGCTGCCTCGTCTTCTCCTCGTACTCTCTTCCTCCTTAGTCTTTATGTCGTTTTTGTTTAAGCTTTCATCTAGTGTTGTACTTGTAAACGGTTTTTTGAATTGCCTAATATATTGCTTTAGTATACCATAGCTCATGCTTCACTTGAACAAAAATTCTAACTCAACTCTCTCTCTCTCACTCTCTCTCTTTTTCTCTCCTGTGTTTTCTCGCACGTAAGCAAAACCACCATTCCTGTGACAACTAAAGCGACAAAATAATTCGATTTCAAGCCTCCTTGTGTTCGACCCTTGGACTCACCAAATCCTCATCTTTAATTAAAATCGACGTCGCGAACGCATGCTATAATGACACAATTAAACCTATGCATCCCACACCCATCAGTTTTTGGCACCGTTGCCGAGGAGGCAATGGATTTATTTTGTCGCTTTCATCCCGCATTCATATTCTAACTCATTTTCTCCTACTTGATTAGTTGTAGGAACTCAACGCTTGAGCGGCGACAAAGTGAGATTTGCGACAATAGAGATGGAGTGAAGTGTGGCAAAGACCAATTGTGAGTATCATTCCACCCTTTGGTTGTTTGCTTGCCTAAAAGAAATGCAAAAAAAATTATAAAATCAGAAAAATTGGCGTGGTGAATGACTACTTGATCCACATTCTAAACTCATCACCAAACAAAAAAATTACACTCTAACGTTCTTGACAATATAATCTTTTTGGAGTGTTCTTCTTTCTTTTTGAGTGGTATTTGTGAAGCCATCATGATTTGACTTGAGCCGCACCCACTCACCTTAAAATCAACTCACCTGGTAGAAATTGCATAAACACTAGGGTGAAAACACTAGGGTTGCTTTTCTAGGGCCACATCACTCTAAAGGAAATCGACGTTCGCCCATTGTGTGCAAAACTTTGTGTGCCCCCTTGAACCTTGTTTGAAAACACTAAGGCACTTCAACACTAAAAGACACTAAAGTAAGGACAAACTTTAAAAGACACCACATCTTAAAATCCTTACTTGAGAACCATGTCTTAAGTGCACACACACTTGAATCGGATAACTAAGAGGCACAACCCCAATCAATGCTTCATCACATATCTTGAGCACAAGCACTAGCCTAGCCCCTCATTAAAATGGAGTAGATGTGCCCTAGGAAGGACTGATTTAAGTCTTAGAGGTGTGATTTGGTTTGCTGAGCACTTGACCTTCATTCCCTTTGTAGAATCTGGTGACTAGGCTGCAGGGAAGTGTCAAACGACCACAGTTGTGGGGTCTACGGAACCGACGGTGAAAGCTAAAGGAAGAACCTTCCCCTCAATCCCCTTGTAATCAACCTAGCCAAATTAACATTAGGAAGGGTGGTTACGTGCTTACAAACTTGATCATTCCTTTTGAGACTTCTAGGTCACCTAAGGTATACACTATAAGGACTAGACTTGTCTGCTTGATTGTGCACACACTTCTCCCATCTGTCTCTCTCTGCATCCCTTCCCATTCTTCTCTGGTGTATGCACGAAAGATGATCTCTTCATCCTGAATTGATCGCATTAGAAAGAGAAATCAGGAGGAGACTTGATTATCCTAGAAATAGGATTGAAGACATGGCTGACCCACGAGTTAAGGAGATTGAGGACCAACCTCAACCCGATGCCATGACTATGATTCAGACCCAGATTAATGCAAACCACCAGCTTCAGCAGTAGCAGATCCACACTATCATGCAAGCCATACACCGGTTGTAGAACCCACAGGAGCAACCACCACCTAACCCACTACAACCTCCGGAGGGCCAACCCAGGCCCCTCCGTGACTTTTACGATCCGTCTGCAATTCGGATTGAACCACATCTTAGGGTCCCCGAAGGGGGAGATGATTTTGAGCTGAAACCTAATGTCCTGAGCCTAATTCAGAGCCACTTTTATGGGAGCTCAAATGAGGACCCCTTCGAACACCTAGAGGACCTTGACTGGAACGTCCGAACTATGAAACTCAGGAACATTAGCTTGGACATTATTTTGATTAAAATATTTCCTTTCTCCCTAAAAGATAAGGCATCTCGTTGGCTTAGGACCTTAGCGAGACCCATCTCCACCTGTGAAGAATTAAGGCATGCATTCTTAAAGAAATTCTTCCCCATAGGTAAGACCAATGCCCTTAGAGAGCCCTTACCACATTTACACTCCAAAGTGGGGAACAATTCCATGAGGCATGGGAACGATTTAATGAGTTATTAAGGAAATGCCCACACCATGAGGTTTTAAGGTGGTAATTGGCCCAAATCTTCTACCACGGTCTGGACAGCAACCTTAGGAACTTTGTTGATGCCTCATGTGGAGGTAACTTTTTGAACAAAGATGAGGAGAGTGCATTCGAACTCTTGAGTCCATGAATAAGAATTCGCTCAACAATGCCTCCATGACCCAGTTTAATCAATCCAGTCAACCCCGTGGTGGGATCTATGAGGTACAAGCGAATTCTGGAATGGTTGACGTGGACGTTATAGCCAAGAAGTTGGATCAAGTTGAGCTGGTGGACAAAAAGATTGATAAGCTACTGAACCAGACCAGGAACCCGCTACAAACCCTCTCCCTAACAAAAGGAGCTCCTAATGTAGACTTGGTCCAGCCGATGAGCCAAATGCACCTAGAACAACCCCTGACCATGTTCAGGGGAGGGACCTTTGCTCCCTCAAACCCTAATTACTCTCTTCCCTCCCCCTCGACACCTTCTATCTTTGAAGATGTCCAGGCCATCCAAGGTTACTCCAAACCTGACCCCTTCTCCAACGCCTACAATGCCGGATAGTGTAATCACTCGAATTTCACCTGGACGAACCAAAAATCGAACCAATTCCAGAACCAACCCAGGCCAAATCCCCCCTCCTACCAGCAAGGTCCACCGGTTAGACCACCCTATAATCAGAATAGGGTGGCCCCTCCCCCACAAAACCAAATGGACACATTGATGAAAATGATGGCTGACATGAACCAAAAACACCAGGAGGAAATGACATTAGTGAAGGGACAGTTGAGCCAGTTGTTGGATTGTAAACAACAGGGATCCCTTCCTTCTCAGCCACAGCCGAACCCGCGAAATGTAATTAACAGAGGCCCCAATTCGCAAGGGTTCCAAGGAAATCCCGGACATGTCCACATGGTCCAGTAAGCCCCACAAACACCCCCTGAGTTTGGTGCTTCTTCTTCCTCCTCTTCTCAAGGATCTACCCATGGTCCCAATGCCTCTGCTAATGCGGTTACCTTGAGAAGCAGCACTAAAACCCAGGATCCCAAATGGTCGACTCCTCCCGTGACCTCACTCCCTGAGAAACCCGATTCTGAGGATGAACAGGAAAAACCCAAGGACCTGGAGACTGACCCAATTCAAATCCAAACACCATACCCCAAACGAACTGGCCCAGCAGCACCCCTGATATCTTGTAATATCGAGGACATGACAATTGATAAGTGTTCCTGGACTTAGGTGCTTCGATCAACCTAATCCTGACGACCCTGTATCACCAGTTTGGATTTGGGGAGTTGAAACCCACACCTGTGACTACCCAATTGGCTGATAGATCTATGAAAACCCCGAAGGAGGTTGTCGAGGACATAATTATTTGGGTCAAGGACTTCTACTTCCCAGTCAACTTTTTGGTTCTCGACATGGAAGCCCCCGAACAGTTACAAAACACACCCATCATCCTGGGCAGACCCTTCTTAGCTACGGCTAAGGCAAACATCGATTGTGACACGGGATGCATTGAAATTGCCTTTAGAGACAAGAAGATGCAGTTGGATATCTTCAGGGTGACCAAGTCTTTTGATTGTGACTGGATTGAGTAGCACGACCCCATAGAACCTCTGGTTGAAGAATGCCTTACTCTTAGTTCTTTAGCAGACCATCTAACCCAACCCAGTGATGACTATTCTGACCCATCCCCGTCTACGAAAGCTGACCTCTGTAGAGCTGACTACCATCAGCAACCACCGTTTGAGTAGATTCATGCTGATCAACTCTCACCTTTCCCCTACCTATCATGTGTTGTTCCACCTACACCTGAGCTGAAGCCGCTACCCGATAATCTCAAGTATGTCTTCCTTGGACCTGACCAAACCTTCCATGTGATTATCAATGCCCACTTAACTAGGGATCAGGAACTCAGGTTGACTGCAACCCTCTCTGAATATCGAGCAGCCATTAGGTGAACAATCTCTGATTTACGAGGAATTAGCCCTACCTATTACACTCACAGGGTCTATTTGGAAGATGGGGCTCGACCTTCCCACCAGATGCAAAGATGATTGAACCCGAATATGCGGGAGGTCGCTAAAAAGGAAATAATCAAGTGGCTTGACGCTGATATCATTTACTCAATCTCTGATAGCCCTTGGGTGAGCCCCACTCAAGTGGTACCCAAGAAAGTCGGGCTCACCGTTGTCACCAATGATTAGGGTGAATCCATCCCCACCCGCACCACTATTGCATGGCGGGTGTGCATCAACTATAGGAATCTTAATGAGGCCACTAAGAAAGATCATTTCTCTCTGCCATTCATTGACTAGATTCTCGAGCGATTGGCAGGGCAGAAATATTTTTGCTTCCTGGATGGATATTCAAGATACAACCAAGTTGCTATTGCATCGGAAGATCAGGAGAAGACCACATTCACTTGCCATTATGGCACGTTCGCATTCCATCGTATGCCATTCATTTAATGCAACGCACTCGCTACCTTTTAGCGTTACATGCTAGCCATCTTTTCAGAGATGGTGGGTAAATACCTGGAGATCTTTATGGATGATTTCTCCATGTTTAAGAATTCATTCAACGATTGTCTTAGCAATTTGGAGAAGATCCTAAAGCGATGTATCGAGGTCAACCTGGTTTTAAGCTGGTAAAAGAGCGATTTCATAGTTCAAGAAGGGATTGTCCTTGGTCACATCATCTCGCATAGGGGCATTGAAGTGGATTGAGCTAAGGTTGATCTAATTTTCAAACTTCCACCTCCTAGCTCGGTCCAGCAAATCCGATCTTTCCTAGGACACCTCGGCTTCTATAGAAGGTTCATTAAAGATTTCTCCAAACTCTTTAAACCCTTGACTGACCTTCTAGCTAACGACGCCCTTTTTCACATGACACCTTATTGCATCAAGCTTACAACACTCTCAGGGAAACAGTCTCCACTGCACCTGTCTTACGGCCCCCAGACTGGTCCCAAGACTTTGAGATTATGTGTGATGCGTCAGATTTTGCCATCGACGCAGTCCTAGGATAGAAAAAAGAAAAGAAACCCGTGGTGATCTTCTACGTAAGTAAGACGTTGGATGAGGCTCAACGGAATTATAATATTACAGAGAAAGAACTACTCACCGCAGTCTTTGGATTAGAAAAGTTTCGATCATACCTTCTGGGTTCCCACATGATAATTTACACTGACCACTCGGCTATCCGGCATTTGTTGGCCAAAAAGGACGCTAAACCCAAGCTGATCAGATGGATCCTGCTCTTGCAGGAATTTGACCTGGAAATGCGCAACAAAGCCGGGTCCAAGAACGTCGTAGCTGATCACCTCTCCAGACTCCACCCGGACCACATCGGACCCTCATTACCCTTGACTGACACCTTTCCTGATGAACAACTCCAAGCTGTGCAAGGAAGAAAGCTACCCTAGTATGCAGACTTCGTCAACTATTTGGTGGTAGGACAAACTCCGCATGGCTGATCCAGACAGCAACGGGATAAGTTCTTGGCTGAAGCCAAGCACTATTTCTGGGATGATCCCATGTTGTTTAGACTCTGTGCCGACCAGATCATTAGGAGGTGTATTCCTGAGGAAGAAGTCCAAAGTGTACTATCCTTTTATTATGACCAAGCATGTGGTGGCCACTTTTCGGGAAAGAAAATGGCTGCAAAGGTTTTATAGTCCGGATTTTACTGGCCCTCCTGATGAGAGCCTCATCATGAGCCATAACTAGCTCATTTTGACCTAATAAAGAAGATAAAAGCTCCTACATAACCTAGAAGAAGGCCTAAATGAAGGAATAAGTGTTCTGAGAAGAAAACATGAATTAAAGGTTAAAAGTGTAATTTTACCATTGCAGTGCATAAACGGGATTTCTCAGAGGCAAAACATAGGTCAAATGGTCTAAATAAGATAAAAAGTGGGTTGATTCAATCAGACATGGGTTTATGTGCAATTTAGGAATTAAATGACATTTGGTAACCCTAAAACAGACCTGCTTAAATCAACAAGGTTTCGATCAAGATAAAAACCAATTAAACCCTCTAAAAATCATGGAAAAGTATCCTCTAGGGTTTAGAACACTTAATTTGGCCTTTGGAACCCGGTTTGACCTAGATTAGGGTCCTAGCTCATCAATTGACCTAATTTGGGTTTTTACGTAAAATATCCAGTCAAACGAGGTTAAACCTAAAATCCAACTTCACCATTGGATTCCTTAGGTCCAAATTAGGTTTTTACCAAAATTTGGACCTAAGGGGAGGTCATCTTGACCTACTTTGCAATTTAGTACACCCAAATCATAATTTGGCCCCTATCTTTTGAAAATCATTGCAGAGAGACCCCTAATTTCCTCTCCACCTTTGCAATCAAGTCCTGCCGCCATTGTTAGGACAGAACCGACCTCCGGCGAGGTTTAAAGAGGGAATACTCTCTGATTTCTCAGAGATCCCCTCCCAGAAATGGAAGGGAGATTCTCTGAGGAATTCCCTTCCATCTAAGGCCAATCACGATCTTTGGTGTGAACCCAATCTCTCGTGCGAACGCACGAGGGATTTGGGTATCCACCCTCTTTCCTTCTTTGGTGAACCATCGGAGATAATTGCGCATCTCTCCGCACACTAGAACGTTCAGCCAGCACCTATAAAAGGGTCCCCAAACCCGGCCGCAGATCTTCAGACTTGTTTTGGCGGAGATTCCCCCAAATTTTCCTCTCCTCCATCTCCGGCCAAGAAACCCGCAAGCTCTGGCGACCACCTCCCCTCCTTCTCGTCGCTCTGCTGCCATACCAGCAGTAGAGTCCACTTCGCCTCTTTCTCCCGCGTCGCGCAGTACCAGGCGCGCGTTCTCCTGACCTCGTCCTCGTCGCCGCTCCCTCCCTCAGGGTTCTTCTTCTCCGACGATGGAAGCTACGCGTCGTCCACTCCCTGCCTCCCTCCCTTCTAGAACACTCCAGATACCATCTCCATCTTCCCCTCTCTCTTTTCCCCCTTTTATTTCATTTAATTGCCCCTCGACCGTCGCTGACCACCTCCATCTTCCTCGCCTCCGACCGACTTCCTGCGAGCCGCCCCCATCATTCTGCCCCTCCCCACGGCTCGCCAACCGTCTCATAAGCTTCGCCTCACCACAAGGAACAATCTCTGCCCATCCACCATCCCTCTGCGCCTCCACCACAGCCCCCCGAACACCCCCACACTTCTGGTCACAGGTCGTCCTAGGCACGCACGCCTAGGCCGTCCCACGACCTGCAGCACCGTGCACCACCTTCTCCGTGCCACGGCGAAGGTGCCCAGCTGGTCTGATTAAGCCGAGAGGCTTGTTCTGTGTTTGACATTCTTGCAGCCCCTGCCGCCATTGACGGGTGGAGCAGCTCCAGGTTCCAGTAGCTCCAGGCTTCAGCAGCTCCACGCCTCAGGTGCAGTGGACTCGGGCAGTCAGTGCGAAGACATCTGGTCCAGCAAAGAGCGCAGCAACGTCCGCAGCCTTGGCAATCGAAGAAGAATCTTCTGCAAGCTCGCGCGGGAGCGGGGCAGAACTAATAGTCCCACATCGTCGAAATGCGAAGCGCAGGTGCGGTATAAATTGTTTTTGTGTTATACGCTCTTTGCCTCCGAACGCACAGGTGTGAGGTCCCTCACCTGACCCACGCTCGCCTCGTCCGCGGTTTCACCTTGCGGATCTGGTGGGCTCCGACCCGACCCAACCTGAGAACTCCTCGTGCATCACCCACCTGCCGGTGCGCCTGGTCCCGGGTGCGAAATCCGACCCGATTACCCGTGGCTCTGGGAGAGCATCCTTGAGTGAATTTCAGAGAGAGAGAGGGACGTGCGGGTAGAGGGACAGGGTAGGTTTTGCTCTCCTGTGCAGGCAGGCCGGGCGTTGAAGAAAGGAGACTTAGTCGCAAGGAAGAAGAAGAGAAGAGAAGAAAGAAAGAAGGATTGCAGACAAAAAGAAGACAGAAGAGAAAAGAAGCAAAGGCAAGAAAGAGAAGTTCAAGGAAGAAGACCTGTAGATCAGAAGAAAAGAAGAAGAAGGAACCTACGAAGAAGAAGAAGGCAGAAGAGAGAAGAGCAAGCAGAAATCAGAGAAGGCCAAGGCAGAATCAAAACAGGAAGAAGAATAGTTGCATTTAAGACGTCTGATATAGAAATCAGACGTCCAATCCTGTTATCTTTTAGCAATTCTTTTTATAACTCTCTCTCTTTGAATCAATTGTTCTTCATTTAAAAGTTGTATTCCTTAGTTTTAAAAGTACTGAGATTGCTCCCTGTGTTTGACCTCGGATACACTAGTTTTTCGAGTAATAAAATTCTCTATTTGTTTGAACGCTTTGTCGGCTATATTACAACGTATTATCTTTTAAAACCCGATCAAGTGAGATTAAACATTTTGGCGCCGTTGCCGGGGAGCAACGGGCACTTTTAAAGCTTTTGATTACAACTTTTTGATCCAATATCTGACCTAACTCCTCTCTTTTGTTGTGCTTATTACAGGGAAAGCAAAAAGGAAAGAAGAGCAGCTGCACAACAGACACTCCAAGGAACAGGTAATTTCCATAAGCCCTCCCTCTTAACTCTCTCAAAATCTGAAAAGAAAAAAAAAACAATCAACTTAGGGCTACCTGTTTCATATTTAGTAATTCATCAAGTTGCCTGATTTTCATTTCAACACATTTTTGTCTGCTCATCCAACTAAGGTAACTAGGGCTAAAACTTTCTTGATTGAGCCCTAGGTACTAAACTCTGAGGCAACTAAATTGGACCCACTAGAGCCAATTTAAGGATTGCAAAGCTAGGGTTGTTAGAGACACATCTTCTCTTAAACAAAGAAATAAATTTTTCCAAAAAGAGGTGTGCCTAAACCTTGATTGAAAAGATCTACACAAGAAGAACCCTAAGCAAATCAGGCTTTTAATCCATTTGAACCTTAAAAGAAAAGGACCTAAAAGCTCTTAAAGGAACAAAAGGTGAAGTTGATCCCTTGGGTCAACCAACCTTAAAATTTTGTCACTTTTTCACTCAAAATACCTAAAAGTTCAAGTGGAACATTAAGCACCTTGATCTTAAAGTAAAAAAGGTAGACTTAAGAGGTCAAGGTCCCCATTCTGGTCTACCTGGAACCGCAGTGACAAGAGAGGTCGGGTGGGGGAAACCCTGTAACTCGTGGGGACGCTCTACCGTGTAAGGGTCTTTGCAGGACTCTCCCTCTCTGGCTGCCCAAGTATTTCTCAAGTGGATGACCTTTCTGACTAAGGGGTCCATCAGCCCCGAACCTCTATAGTCACCCAACAATTTTTGGGTGTCTTGATTGGGTCTAGCACCTTCTAATCTCATCACATCCGTCGGTGCATGTTCGGTAGGAGGTCCTTAAGGCCACCCTTAAGACCTCCTTTAGAAATTCACTCTCGTCGAGGCCAAGCCTCGACGCCCTTGTTTGTGCAGCAACCCCTCCACATAAATCTTTCATCTGATTCAAACCCTGGTTCTCCTTCTTCCATCATGGCACAACCCATTGAAGAGGAGAATAACCTTGAACACCAACTTCAACGCCTTAACGATCTCTTTCAGAACTTTGTAAACCCACCGCAGCGACCTATGATGCGAGATCACTATAATCCCGCTGCGGTGGCGATCGAACCTCGAGTACGAATCCCGATTGGAGGACCTGATTCTGAACTGAAGCCCAATATGATTCATGCCATACCGAAGTTTCATGGGCTTAACTCTGAGGATCCATTCCAACACATTAAACAACTCAAGCATCTGGCCCAGACCTTCGGATCAGATGTACAAAACCGGCATATCCTACTCATGAAAATGTTTTCGTTCTCCCTCGTGGACAAGGCCGCACACTGGTATCAAACTCAGACCCGTCCGATTCAGTCCAAATTTTTGAAAAAATTCTTCCCCGTTGGCCGGACGAATGCCTTGCGCCACCAGATCACTCATTTCACTCAACAACCGGGAGAACCTCTTCATGAAGCATGGGATCGATTCTTAGATCTCATGCGAAAGTGCCCCCATCACAGAGTTCCTAAGTGGGAACAAGTCCAGTCTTTTTACCAGGGACTCCGTGAAGATATTCGTTTATTCGTCAATGCAACGTGCGGAGGAAACATCATGGGTCAACATGAGGACACGGTGTGGGAGATTCTCGAAAACATGTGCGAGAATTCCATAAATAATGACTCCATGGGCTTATTCGACAGGACAAATGCCCACGCATCGACGAATCTAAGAGGGACACATGAGATGCAGGACCTGTCCAATTCCGTCGACTTGGAACTGATGGCCAGTCGATTGTACAAGGTTTCTATCATAGAAAAGAAGGTGGATGAGCTAACTCGGCATTTGCAGCAAGCCACCTCCGCGCAAAACTCTTTTGCACGACCACCTCTGGCAAGGGAAACTGTGCAAAACATCTATCACCAATCTGCCAAGGGGATGGACCCATATCCACCCCCGTCTGCCTCTCGGACCGGAGTGACCTCCGATCCATTCTACTCGAGTTGGGGGAACTCTGAACCCTCGTATTCTGACTTTCCTGAGGTTCCTCAGAACTGTGAGGACCTCAACGCCATCCAGAATGAGCCATTCTCCAATACCTACAACCCTTGATGGCGAAATCATCCTAACTTTAAGTGGGCGGGAAATTCTCAAAGACCACCATATCAACCTCGTCCACAAACCCCTCGTCCATATTAGCCGCCTCAGCCTCGGCCCAATCCCACCTACCAATCCGGGCAAAACCAGGATCAACTGACTCTTATCCTTCAAGCACTGGCTGACATTCAAAAGACAAATGCGGCAATGCAAAAACAGCACAAGGACGAGATCACAGAGGTTCGCAACCAACTGGCCCAGATGGCAAATTCCCGCCAACCTTGCACCCTTCCTTCGCAACCTCTGCCCAACCCAAATAACGTGCTAACCCAGAAGCGCGTTATGAATCCAAATTCAGGCCAAGCACATTTGATTTATCGGGCCCCTACTGCTCCATCGCCAAACGGGATGGAAGTGTTGGTGCTAGAGCACCACGATCATTTGTTTTGATGATAACAAAACACGTGTTATTTAACATTTGCAATTTGAGTCCTAGATTTCAGGTCAATTGCAAATGTCGACGTGTTTAGACGGAGTTCAAGCTCGCATCCAGGACGGATTGGAGGAGCTTGACGGAAAACACAGGAGGATCGCGTGGAGCGAAAGATTGGAGATGGAAGACAAGAAGAATAGGATAGATTCTTTTTTATCCTTTCATGTATCTCTTGTATTTATTTTCTTACTCTTTTTGATTCCTTAGAACATTATGTTAAAGAGCCTCAAAGTACCCTAAAAGTAGTCCTAGGAACACCTGCACAACCCTAGGATACTTAGGTTTTCTGTAGAATACCTAGAAAACCAATATAGGATTCAAACAGACTTTCCAGACGTCTAATTCCCAAATCAGACGTCTGATAATGTATTTTAAGACGTCTGACTGTTGTTTCAGACGTCTGATAACTGTTAGGTAGTTCTGTCTGATGAAATCAGACGTCCAGACCTTAGACCAGACGTCTTAGAAGACGTCTGATGAGTTTGCCAGACGTCCAGTTAGTGGACCGTTGGCTGGCTTAGAAAACACTCAAGATTATGACCGTTAGAGCCTTATCAGATGTCCATAGGACTTTCCAGACGTCTGATAAATGACCGTTTTGCCTCGGCTGACCCAAAATCTCTTCTCAGAGATTTTCTAGCCGTTGCAACGTTTGGAAATCAATTCCCACAGTAAAAGTAGGTTTCCAGACGTCTAGACATAGTACCAGACGTCCTGTATGTCGTCTGATGGACTTGCACAAAAACCCTGTTTAGATCTGATTCAAGTCAGGGAGAAACCCGCATAGAATCAGACATCTGACCTTGGAATCAGACGTCTTATAGTGGCCTTCCAGACGTCTGATGCCAGAGTTAGACGTCTGATAACCCTGTCAAATGCAATCATTGTCCTGATTTCGGCCTGATTCTCTTGGGCTTTGCACCCAACGGCTATGGAAGCTTTTCCAAGCCTTCCAAAGCCTTCTTAAGGCCTCTATAAATAGAGGGGAACCTTTGTAACACATACATACAAAAAAAACACCAAGAGAAACAAGAGACACACCTAAGCAACTTAGTTCCACTCTTTTGTGTCCAATTGAAGCCCTTGCTCTCCAAGCTCTAGTTTCATTCTCTTGAGAGCATCATTCCCTTCGCGCACCCGCTCTCCTGCCGTTGTCTACGAGAGCGACGAGCGCCATCGCGTGGCACACGCACCGCGTCATCGTCGACGCACTCCTTGCAAAGGGGAGTTTCCTATTTCCTATAGAAGCTAGGTTTAATTTTGTTGGCTCTATAGGACTGTTGTTTTATTTTATCTTTGTATTTTGGTTGGGTATTCGCTTTGCGAATTCCCGTCTCCTTCGTGGGACAAAATCCTTCTCGTGGAGAGAAGGGGTTGAGGAACGCTACCCTCGTACTTGTAGCGTGGTTGTACTGAGGTTGAATCACCCTCGTTTAAAGTGATTCGTTTAGTGGATTTTGATCGACTTGGTTGATCGGAAAATCCTAACTCGAGAGGGTTAGGTGGTGGTTTTTACCCGGTTTGGGTTTCCACCTAAAATTACTTGTGTACTTGTGCGATTGATTTTTGTGATATTGCTTTATATTTTTATTTCCGCAATATTTTTACGTCACCCCTCCTAGAAGGGAAACTTCATTTGGTATCAGAGCAGGTCTCGCGAAATCGGCGTTACAAACCGGCGAGGATCTAGAACATGGAGGGAAGCTGTTCCACAAGTAGGATTTCCGAGGGGCAGTCAACAACCCGTCCGCCCTACTTTGACGGGAACAACTACAGCTACTGGAAGCTGAGGATGAAGACGTGGCTCCAAGCCACTGAATTCGAGGTATGGGGATGTTGCGAAACCCCATACGAGATCCCGAAGCGACCCCAAGGAGGCTACTCGCAGGTGCAGATTCTAGAGCTCTCACTCAACGCAAAGGCAATGAATGCCCTGTATTGCGCGTTGAGTCCGGAAGAGTTCGAGAAAATCCAAGAGTGCACCACCGCCCACGAGATATGGAGGAGGTTGGAAGGCACTCATGACGATTCCAGCTCGGAGGAAGAAGAAGAAGAAAAGGAAGAAACCGCTTGCTTTGGTTTCATGGCCAGAGGAAGCAATAGCGACAGCGAAAGCGGAAGCGACAGCGACAATGAGGTAAGTTATGATCTTCAAGAAGCTTTTAATGAACTTTTTGAGATTAGTAAATCACTTAGGGTAGAAAATAAAGGCATCAAAAAGAACCTTAGTTTTCTTAGAAATGAAAATGATAGGTTAGAAATAAAACTTAAGGATCTAGAAGCTAGTCCTAAAAATGATAACCTATTATTAGAAAATCAAAACCTCATCAATGAAAATAATAAATTGATTGAGGAAAATAATAGTCTAAAGTTAGAAATTTTTGATTTAAAGACTAAGATGCAAATTATAGAAAGAGAAATTGCATGTCTTAGGGAAAGCTCTAACAAACTAATCAACAAAGTAGATGATTTATATAGCCCTAAGATTGAGAAAGGATCTCCATCAAGGAGACCCTCTAACAAATCCGGATCCAAGCTCACTTGGATACCGAAGAAAAAATTAGAATCTTGTTTTGTAGGGTTCAGGGATGACTACAACATAAAGGACTGGACCTACAAGCTCAAGGCTGGTCAACTTAAGTTGGGAGAACCAATGAGTAGACCAAGGAGGAGAACAAGAAGACCGACAAGACGGCGAACAAACGACGGACCCGCCGCACGTCGACCACCAGATTGGAGACCGGCGCCAATGCCCGGGCCTCCAAGCTACGGATGGGAGCCCCATCCGATGTGGCATCCACCACCACCATTTGGGCCATTTTATTGGCCATGGTAGGTGAGGTAAAAATTCTTAACCCTATCTTATTATCATAAGCATTTAGATAGGGGGAGTTAAAAAATGATGAGCTAATTGTCAATTTAGAAGGGGGAGATGTAAGGTAGCTAAATTTCCTTTAGAAAGGGGGAGAAAAATAATAGCTATCGCATTATTACAAAAAGGGGGAGGATATTACCTTTGTTAAAAGAAACTCATAGAAGAGCATGTTTTAAGGGGGAGTTATAGGAAATGTAAAATCAATTAAACCTTTTTAATAATGTCAAAAAGGGGGAGAATTTTATGCATTATTATTTACGGTTTTGTCATCATCAAAAAGGGGGAGATTGTTGGTGCTAGAGCACCACGATCATTTGTTTTGATGATAACAAAACACGTGTTATTTAACATTTGCAATTTGAGTCCTAGATTTCAGGTCAATTGCAAATGTCGACGTGTTTAGACGGAGTTCAAGCTCGCATCCAGGACGGATTGGAGGAGCTTGACGGAAAACACAGGAGGATCGCGTGGAGCGAAAGATTGGAGATGGAAGACAAGAAGAATAGGATAGATTCTTTTTTATCCTTTCATGTATCTCTTGTATTTATTTTCTTACTCTTTTTGATTCCTTAGAACATTATGTTAAAGAGCCTCAAAGTACCCTAAAAGTAGTCCTAGGAACACCTGCACAACCCTAGGATACTTAGGTTTTCTGTAGAATACCTAGAAAACCAATATAGGGTTCAAACAGACTTTCCAGACGTCTAATTCCCAAATCAGACGTCTGATAATGTATTTTAAGACGTCTGACTGTTGTTTCAGACGTCTGATAACTGTTAGGTAGTTCTGTCTGATGAAATCAGACGTCCAGACCTTAGACCAGACGTCTTAGAAGACGTCTGATGAGTTTGCCAGACGTCCAGTTAGTGGACCGTTGGCTGGCTTAGAAAACACTCAAGATTATGACCGTTAGAGCCTTATCAGACGTCCATAGGACTTTCCAGACGTCTGATAAATGACCGTTTTGCCTCGGCTGACCCAAAATCTCTTCTCAGAGATTTTCTAGCCGTTGCAACGTTTGGAAATCAATTCCCACAGTAAAAGTAGGTTTCCAGACGTCCAGACATAGTACCAGACGTCCTGTATGTCGTCTGATGGACTTGCACAAAAATCCTGTTTAGATCTGATTCAAGTCAGGGAGAAACCCGCATAGAATCAGACGTCTGACCTTGGAATCAGACGTCTTAAAGTGGCCTTCCAGACGTCTGATGCCAGAGTTAGACGTCTGATAACCCTGTCAAATGCAATCATTGTCCTGATTTCAGCCTGATTCTCTTGGGCTTTGCACCCAACGGCTATGGAATCTTTTCCAAGCCTTCCAAAGCCTTCTTAAGGCCTCTATAAATAGAGGGGAACCTTTGTAACACATACATACAAAAAAAACACCAAGAGAAACAAGAGACACACCTAAGCAACTTAGTTCCACTCTTTTGTGTCCAATTGAAGCCCTTGCTCTCCAAGCTCTAGTTTCATTCTCTTGAGAGCATCATTCCCTTCGCGCACCCGCTCTCCCGCCGTTGTCTACGAGAGCGACGTAGCGCCATCGCGTGGCACACGCACCGCGTCATCGTCGACGCACTCCTTGCAAAGGGGAGTTTCCTATTTCCTATAGAAGCTAGGTTTAATTTTGTTGGCTCTATAGGACTGTTGTTTTATTTTATCTTTGTATTTTGGTTGGGTATTCGCTTTGCGAATTCCCGTCTCCTTCGTGGGACAAAATCCTTCTCGTGGAGAGAAGGGGTTGAGGAACGCTACCCTCGTACTTGTAGCGTGGTTGTACTGAGGTTGAATCACCCTCGTTTAAAGTGATTCGTTTAGTGGATTTTGATCAACTTGGTTGATCGGAAAATCCTAACTCGAGAGGGTTAGGTGGTGGTTTTTACCCGGTTTGGGTTTCCACCTAAAATTACTTGTGTACTTGTGCGATTGATTTTTGTGATATTACTTTATATTTTTATTTCCGCAATATTTTTACGTCACCCCTCCTAGAAGGGAAACTTCAGGAAGCTTCGACATCTTATGTAGGATTTCAGCAGCAGCCACCCCTCCTACCTAACCCAAACCAAAATCAGGCCGAATTAAACTCTGTAACAACACGTAGTGGTAAAACAACCCAAGACCCACATTATCCGAACCACTCCAAGCCTGATAATAGCCAAGACCCTAGGGTAGTTATCCAAGATACTACTGTCCCAGATCAAGAACCTGGACCTATCCTAGAGGAACCAACTCGGATCCCATTTCCTGTCCCAACCTACTGTCCCAGCCTACTACTGAACCTATCCTAGAGGACCTATCCAGATACTACTGTCCCAACCTCGAATCCTCGCAACCTTAATTTACATTAATTCACCACTAAAGTAGGGTGATAAGTATACAACTTATCAACCCACCCTCTGACTTGGAGAGACTTTCAGTCTAAGCATCTGTACACATTTTTGCACTGACTCACTCCTAGGAGATTCTGACAAAAATTAGGTAGCTAATGAACCTTCTAGAGTGGTATAGCTGGCAAGTTGTCGTGGGTAACAGCCTATTAACCGATTGTCCAGAGCCCAGCCACAAGACCACTTTCCTTTTATTGCCTCTAGGTAAATCTCAGATCAGGAAAGCCACCTACTAAACAACAAAAGAAAAAAAGAAAAGCAAAAAAAGAGAGAAACAGGGAGAAATAGAAAAAGAAGAAAAAGATAAAAAATAAGTCACACTCCACCGCACGAGTACGGCTGGCAAATGATCATGGGTAACAACCCATTGACCGATTGTCCACAGCCCAGCTCACTAAATGCACAAAAAGTCCAAAACACTTAAGAAAGAAGCAGGGAAGTAAAGCAATCCGAGGAGATATACACTGAAAACACCCTTGTGTTGACCCCAAATAAAATAAAGGTAGGGAGAATGCTACCGATCGAACAGATACACCTTCAAGCAAGCACTTCCTTTTCCGGTCACCTAGGGGCGTAGAAATCCGAAGTCTGTTTTAATTACCATTGAGTGAGTATATCACAATCTTCACACCAAGATGCTTAGCACTTAGAGTCTTCTTCGAGTTATGGGTGGGTTGGGTAGCCGTAAAAAGTTACCTACACACTCTCAACTCCAAAAATCCAAAAAATGAGAAAAGATGAAAAAGAAAAAATATATATGTATCTATATAATGCTTTAAAGCGAGGATTCAGGCGGTTTGCATTTTAGCATACACACAGGCATTGTTTAGTCTCTGTAGATCATGCTTTTAGTATATTTCCTCCTGTTGACAAGTAACAAATGTCTAAGTAATCAATTCCTAAATTCTAACTGAAAATAATGGCTGGGATAAACCTTGCTAGCGACTAGCAAGAGATGATCATGGGGGTATGATAACTCTGCATTCAATGATGATAATTATGACAACCAGGGTTTATCTTAAAGGTATATATGCACAAATAACACACCATAATGGGCATGGGAGCACTACATGCAACGCACATTAAAATTGCTTATAAATTAGTGTTTAATGGCCTTTTGTACAAGTTCATGTTAAAATAGGCCTCAGATGAGTAATCGGACAGCATGGATGGATTCAAAACGACGAACGGAGTCCAACAAACTCAAAATCGTTCAAATCCGACATCCGGATCTCCCTCAACTAGCCCAAGAAGTTCTGACCATTGATCTGATGATCAACGGCCCAAAGGCGACCATGTGACAGCATCCGATGCACCCTCACCCGTAGCGCATCACCTCTTCATCGCGCTCAGCAACTTTAAGCCGTCTGATCTGCCGATCGGATTGCTGAGAATCCAAAACCTTGGCCCGCACGCACTCTTCACCCACGTGCCCCCGGGCCTCAGCTTCAGATCCTGACCATTGAATTTCCATCCAATGGTCGACACCTCCACACACCTGATCTCGTCTTCGCGACCAACCGAGAAAGCAACGTAGCGGTGTGTGCCTCGCCCTCGCAAGGAGAGGCGAGCGTTTGAATCGTGTCGTGCTTCAAATCGCAGCCCAACGCGCACTGCGGCTAATTCGAGTCGTCTGATCGATGCCGAGAGTGCGGATGGAGGCTACGTGGAGCTCTGGATGCATGCAAATGATCACGCGCAGATAACGCACGAGGTGCGTGATCCACAGCGTGCGCACACGCAAAATCTCAACTGTTCGATTTTCGATCGAACAACCCACAGCGCGAGCACACAGATCGCAGGTGCGGCTTGAGAAGAAGAACGCACGCCTACGATGAACCAGCGGGAGGAGGGCTTCACTAAAGTTTATGGCATGGGTTTAGCGACATCTCGGATCTCGCTAAAGCCATTACTTGGTTTGGAAACCACTTTTCCCTATATAAACCCCTTCAACTACCCCATGGAAGGGCATTCAATTCACACATCCTCTTCATGCACTAGTAGACTTCCCTTAGCTCTACCAAATATCCCTTTAACCATCATCAAAGTTGTCAAGCTACTGACGGAGCCTTCCTCCACTGCCGTGGCTGCCTCGTCTTCTCCTCGCACTCTCTTCCTCCTTAGTCTTTATGTTGTTTTTATTTAAGCTTTCATCTAGTGTTGTACTTGTAAACGATTTTTTGAATTGCCTAATATATTACTTTAGTATACCATAACTCATGCTTCACTTGAACTAAAATTCTAACTCAATTCTCTCTCTCTCTCTCTCTCCCACATTTTCTCGCACGTAAGCAAAACCACCATTCCTGTGACAACTAAAGCAACAAAATAATCCGATTTCATACTTCCTTGTGTTCGACACTTGGACTCACCAAATCCTCATTTTTAATTAAAACCGATGTCGCGAACGCATGCTATAACGACACAATTAAACCTACACATCCCCCACCCGTCATGTACCCCTTCCTCGCTGCTTAGTTGACCAATTAGCTTGTCACGGAATCACAGAGAGGCTAGCTCACTTCTTGATCCACCAACCAACCTTACCCAGACCGTCTAATCAAGACCATTCAGTTCCTCATATTCAATTTCATATTCCATCCCATTAAGTTAACTTATTTACCATGGTTGGATAATTGATCATTTAATTCACCATGTACAAGTCATCGACGAATTGTTATTCAACATAATATTGAGAGTTTGGCATATCATTGCTTTAATCCATCACATTTGGCCTATTAATTATTCCTTAGGTACCATTAGAATAATTTGCCCACATTCATTTCATTCAAGATTTAATTATCACCAGAACATATCTGTTTTATAACGAGACAAGTATAAGATTTGTTAGCACAACCCCTCTAATCATGTTTTAATGATCTTTCAAACCTCATTAACAGGCATTAAACCTAAAATCAAAGTAACCGCATAGACTCTATACTGTGGAATGACAGGAAGGTAAGACCTTGTCTTCGTAATGCAGGGAGGTAGAAGAGTCAAGCATGAAGGAAGTAAAGAAGAGTGTGGTCAAGATAGTCCTTGTAAAGGTCATCCTTGTAATATTTTCTTATATTTATTTGTCTAGAAGTTCAATTGTAAGGAGCCTTTAGATCCCTAGTTCAATCTAGGAACCCAATAGACCAAAACCAATCTATGAAGAACTCATTGAAAAACATTTCAAGTCATTACATTCAATATTGGACATCTACACCCAAGAACCTAAGGTCCACCAGCCCATGTTCTTGCTGATCATGTCATTTCTGAACGGGCCATGGAAAAGTTTCAACATTTTTCCATATCCAAAGTCGAGAACTCTTGTCCCATAGTATGGTCAGACTTCAAGTTTCTAGGTCTTAAGGACCACCTTCAAGCCCTTCATCTTGTCAAATTGTTGATAGGTCTTTCCATCCTGTTGTGGGCTATCTTGGAGTCTATCCTGACCTCGTTCGGCTATTCTATGCGAACATGAGGGACACAGGTGGAGACGACTCCATTATTCTTGAGGCTTATGTCTTGGAGGTCAAAATCAAGGTAACCACAAGTCTTTTCTCTAGTATCCTAGACCTTCCTAATGAGGTTGATTACTTCAAGGGTTTAAATGAATGCTTCACCACCAAAGAAGTTAACTGTGAACTCATCCTCCCAAAAAAGTACCACCCGGCCATAGGAATCATCCCAAGTAATAAATTGAAACCGCTACCCCACCTTCTAGCACGCATCTTTGGTTGGGAATTGTTCAACAAGTCCAATGGGTTCAACTACATCTCAAGAAATTTCACCAATCTCCTATTTGTAGCCATCACAAAAGTCCCTTTTAATTTTTGCCTACTCATTCTAAATGTTATGACTGAGGATCATGGAGCATCATTGTCGTTTTGCATTCTCATAACCCACATCCTCAAGCACTTCAAAGTGCACCTCTCCAACCAAATGGTGAACAATACCATTGAGCCCTATTCTAGAGAAACTACTTCTAAGATGAGGATCAAACCCCGTGAGGGTCTGCCATAAGAAGTGGAAGAAGAACTCCCTGGCTATATTCTTAGGACTCCTCTTGCTTTACCTGCTCCCTATTCAACCTTCAATTCATCCTGGGAGTCGACTATTGAGTCGAAATCGTCGTAGTTTAAAGTGTGCATCGTAGTACAATCAACAAAAAGCGAATCAATATTTAAACTTATAAGCTCGAGAAACAAAAGATATGAGTCCGAGGTCGTTCACAGGAAGTAAATTTGGAATTCACACACTAATTGTACAATAATGAATCGCAATCAAGATATTCAATGAATAATATACTCGAAAAATGTGTTTAATGATAGCAATAGTATCTCAGCAAACAATGGGATAAAAAGAATATAGATGAAAGCTAAAATTGGTGATTTAAATCACCAATTATATCTCCAAATTAAGCACATATCACAATTCTCAAATAAGCCAAATGTTCCAACAGTGTTCCAAACCAATCACTTAACCACAGAGCATATGCCTCAAATGAATCCACAGTATCAGATGTCAACCAGGCAATCCAAACGACTTAAAAGTTGCCAATCTCAATGCAAGGCACAAGGGAACAACACCTCAACCCAAGTACATGGTGACTCAGAATCACGTAAGTGTTGGCACACAAGGCACAGAGCACAAAGCCTCAAAGATGCCTAAGTATTAAGCGTATAAGCACGCATCTCAAGAAAATAGGGCACGAAACCCGATGCGAAACCACCCCCAACCCTCCTCAGAATCTCTGCCTAATCAGATCGCTAATCGGGTTATCGGGTCGAATACAGGGGACCAGCTCACCAGCGTGGGTAGTGAGCAAGGTGTGAGAGAGGGCGTGAGAGAGCACATGGATGAGGGGACCTCACCCCAATGTTATGAGGCAAAGAGCCCTTGGCACAATAGCAATTTATGTGCACCTCTTAGCTTCGTAGCAAACGAGGTGGGACTAAATGTCCCCCTCTTCCTCCTTGTCTTCTTCGTTCGGCCGTAGGGGCGATATTCGAAGAATTAGAGTTGCTGCTAAGGCCTTGCTGCTCAAGTGAAGACTTGGAGCCCTTCGTGGTGATATTCCGCAGTTCTAGGAGTTGGTGATGGGTAGCGAGGTGATCGGCCGGTAGCTATCATTAATGTAGAAGATGACTGGCGATGGCGAAGTTGACCTGCAAGAGAAGTACGGCCAAGGGCCCAATTAGATAGTTGGCAACCTTCACCGTGGTGTGGCGAAGGCAGGGGTATGTGCAATTTGGTGTGAGATGAAGTGCAGTGGCCCGAGTGTGAAGGTGGGTAGAGCTCTGGCGAACAGAGTCGAGGAAGGTGATGGAGGCGTTGAAGTGTTAAATTAGGTTGGGCAAAAGTGTGGTGGAGGTGTGCGTGAACTTTTGCCTAACCTAATTTGGGTGAAGTGGGGCAGAGGAAGTCCAGCGATGAAGATGGTCGTGGTGGTGGTTGCCAGAGTCAGAGAAGGAGGTGAAGGAATTGGGAACTAGGATTTAAGCTAAACCTAATTAGAAGGGTGATGAGTAGAAGCTCTAAAGTAATTGGAAGAATGGAGGCTCAAGGAAGCTCGCCGGAGGTACGTCGGAGCTGAGGACGAAGGAGGTGAGGATGGAGTCGATGAAGGGGTAATTGGGTCGTCTTCTTTCTCCGAAAGCATGGTGATGAGGTGTTGAGGAGAAGCCCTCTCCCTTTTGTCTGAGGGAGCGGCCGAAGACATGGTTCAAAGAAGCTCCAGGTCGTTGTTAATGGCAGCGAAAGAGGAAGTAGAGGTGGGTTGCACGCCAAAAACGAGATGATTTTGACTTGCACATGTGCGACCCTATATATAGGAGAGGTTTCTCTCCAAAATTTGTCAAGGAACTCTCAATTGGAAGGTGGCATTGCCACTTTCAGAGCTTGCTTTTCTTAAGTTCACCGGCGACAAAATTGGAGGAGATTAGCCATGAGAATGGTCTCAGGAGATTGGGATTGATCCTAGGTTCAATTTCACCAAGTTTGTCCATTTTTAGTTGAAATTCCATCAATCAACATGCCAAAATCAATGAAGCATGTTTGGGTTGGTTGCAGCTTCTTTCCCTGTTTGATCGCAAGGAAGAAGATGGCGGTTGGACCTATTCACAAGATAGGTGAGAAGATAGGGGCTTCTTTGGAAGGAAAACATGAAAGCTGAGGGTTTAAATGCACAGAACAGAGGTCTAGGGACTAAGTTGCAAACTTGGTTAAGATGGATTCTGATTGGATCCAAATTTTGATATTAACCTAATTTGTACCCAAGGAATCTGATAGTGAACTTGGATTTGAGTTTTGACCATGTTTGACTAGGAAAATTGCACAAAATCTCAAATCAAGGCAAATTTCTGTCTGAAACTCTGTTCTAGGTCAAAATGGGTTCAGATGGTCAAACCGAAGGTACCAAAACTTAGAATATTTTTCTATAAATTTTAGGAGATTTAGATTAATTTTATCCTGACTAGAACCTTTTCAATTTAAGCGGGGTTGATAATTAGGATTTGTGTACTGATTCAGTTCTCGAAATGCATGAAATCCTATTTCTATCAGTGTGGACCCACCTTTTGTTCTTTAATGCTCAAATGACCTCTAATTAACCCTTATATAACCTCTTGGTTACTCTACATTCATGATGTGATGTTAAAACAACATATTTAGCGTTATTCTTTTGTCTTCTTCTCAGAACGGATCAGAATGGAATTGTTGTCCTCAGGCGATCATTCAGAAGAATTAATCTCTTGATTCCAACTAATTTAAGCTAATTATGATGAATGATGATGTTATCAGCATCGGCTAATGAGTGTCCTCATCCATTTATTATCGAAGGGATACAACTTCTACTCGATTGTCAGGAGGAGATGCACAGGCATTTCACCCAATTTTGCAAGCAGGTGGATCGGCGTTTCTCAACCTTAGAGTAGGATCGAGAGAAAAGGAGGAGACATCGTAGAGTGGAGGATATTACAGGCTATTGCCACGGTTGGATGATGACGATTTCAAAAAGTTTTTTTTGTTGTTTGTTTTGTGTTGGCTGGATGTTTTTTTTTTTTGCATTAAGGCCTCAGTATGGTCGATTATGACCATTTTGGACTACTTATTAGATTGTGCACATCATGTATGGTATGGACCATTTCAAGTTTTATGTATTAAGAGGCTCTAGCCTCATATGTTTTCTTTGGGAACAATGCTAGGTAGATCAATGGGCACATATATATATCTTAACATAAGTAGTTTAACATGAATGCTCTTTAATGCTAGCATAGTCAATTGTAACATATATGCTTCTTTGCATGGACCAACTAGAACTCCTATATATAGTCCAACTTTCACATGCATTGTTTCCATGTCAATAGCATACTGTGCTCCTATCACATATAGTCATGCTTATTTATTTCTTGAAGCTTTTTGGAATTCTGATTATGATCGCTTGTTTATTTCTAATGAGAGTTTGATCAATTAATGCTTGGTCTAATGAGAGGCTTCCCCGTTATAGTTAACCTTTTTGGTGACTTTCAAAAAAGGGGAGTAATACGATATTTACATCCATATGAATTGCGTTCTTGCAAAAAAAAAAAAATCGTGCACTACAAGTCTTTCACTCTTGTAAACATATAATGCTAATTCCCACTCATACTACAAATCTTTTACTCATTGCGAATTTCCACATTTTGCTCAAGAAATTCAAACTCTTTAATGACAAACTCAAGCAAGGAGCTATTAGGTCCATAATAAGTCATTAAAAATGGGACATTGTACCAAGGGGGAGCTCTCCTATAAAGTGAGGTTTGAAAATCATCAAAAAGGCAGAGATTATTAGTGCAACCCCTCTAATCATGTTTTAATGATCTTTCAAAACCCCATTAACAAGCACTAAACCTAAAATCAAAGTAACCACACAGACTACCTATACCGTGGAATGACAAGAAGGTAGGACCTTGTCTCCATGAAGAAGGAAGGTAGAAGACTCAAGCATTAAGGAATTAAAGAAGAGTGTGGTCAAGATAGTCCTTGTAAAGGGTATCCTTGTAATATTTTTTTATATTTATTTGTCTAGAAGTTCAATTGTCAGGAGCCCTTAAATCATGAGTTCCTAGGAATCCAATAGACTGAAACCAATCTAAGAAGAAACTCGTAGAAAAACATTTCAAGTCATTACATTCAATATAGGACGTCTATACTATGTATCAAACATATGTTAGTCTTTATAGACATCGCCCAACACTACTAGATGACCCAATCTAAAGGAAAATAAGTCTTCTCATTTTGTATTATTAACAATGACCAACAACACTATCAGACGTCTAACATTATCCTTGGATGTCTCATTGATAGATGTTATTTTCGAAATTCGGGTCGTTCTAATTGTATAGAGTCGTAAAGACACTTTCCCACTTTTGCAAAAGCTTGACCCTATGATATATGTGTCCTTTAGACAGCCAAATGTATCATCAAATGTTGCACAAGATGTCTGGTAATCTAGCACATGAACCTGTATAAGATCTAATCCAATAGGGAACTTCCAAGGAACTCAACCCACAAAATCAGACAGTTGATCCAAATATCAGATGTCGCTTATTACGATATATGTCGTATGATCTATATGCTTGTTGTCTAGTTGCCTCTACTAATTTTTCCCCCTTTTCATATACTTTGAATTCCTGACGTCTAAAATTATCAACAGACATCTAAATATTAAATTAGACATTTGTTTTTGGCTGTTAGTTAAACAATCTTTTCTGACTAAGATTTGTCCTATGGAAACCTATGTCTAACGGCCATAAGACCTTGTATAAGCATACTATGACCATCCTATCACCTATAAAAACATAGCACAACACTCTCAAGAGAGGTTGGCACCCATATACACAAAAACACCAAGTGCATATCGAATGGAGCTCTCTACTCTGTCATTTTTGTGCTCTCTTGCTCTCTACACTCACTTCCACATTGATAGAGAGCCAATTCCCCTGTGCTTGTACTCATCCTTAAGCCATTTAATCATGGAGTATCAATTAGAACTTTATTAGCCTAGTAGTTCTTCATTCTTTGGGCTCCTTAGGTCTTGGGTGTATTTCATTTCTTTCTTATTCATAATTGTAAGTGGGTATTGATAGTTGGATCTACACGTATTTTAAAATCTGTTCGTTGCAGTCATAAATTTGCTAACAATTAAAATTTGTAACCGAATTGGGAGTCTAGGTCAAACATGAGGAGACAAATAACAAGAGTTCACATACATTTTTTTTTGGGCTTTTTATAAACGAAAGCAAAAGCAAATATGCCTAACTAATAACAAGAATAAAAATACGAAAAGAGATAGAGAGATAGAGAGTAGGGATAGAGATAAGAAAAATACTAGAAGAATGATTACAACTAGAGTTATTACAATGAAATAACTAGAACTAACTAGAATAAATCTAAAAATAACAAGAAGAAAAAGAAAGTAGTTGGACATGAATCCGAAGTGGAGCCACGGTGGTGGAGAGATCTGTCGACAGCACTGAAGTAGATGCAGAGATCCAGAAGAAGAAAAAAGATGGCATAGGAATGTAGAGGATTGATTGGTGGAGGTAGGATCTAGACTAGTGGAGATTTAAAGGAACCTAAGGGGGGGTGGCTAGACTATTTTTTTTCTACTTGGGAGGGCTAGATGTAGTGGTAGAATGTGTTGTATTGTAGGTGGAAGTAGAAATAAATTCTAATGTGTGTAGGTGTAGATGTGTTTTTATAGAGATTGGAATTGAATGTAGGCCATAGGATCTAGATCTAAAGGCTTAAGGAGTGTCAACAACCTAAGGAATATGTGGACCATAGGATGGACATCTAAGGGGGCTAAAAGGGCTAAAGTGGGGCCGACCACTTTAGCTTCTTGGAGAAGCTATAGTAGGCGTCCAAGGTGTAGAAAGGGTGGCCCTAGATCTAGGTTTGGATGGTTGAAATCAAGGCTAGGTTTTGGTTTTGGTTTTGGTTTAGATGACTTAGGATGGGATATGTTCTTGGATGTTGGAGTCATAATGAAGCTACATTGGTGGTCGTCCATAGGGTTTTAAGTGGGACCATAGGATGGGATTTGGAGGGTGGATAAGGCACCTAGGGTGGCCGGCCACATAGGTTTTGGATATGTTCCTCATGGTTGACCATGAAGAGAGGATATGTTCTTTTGTGCACAAGGTTTTAGGTCGTAGGATCTAGTGTAGGGTTTAGATTAAATAAGTTTAGGTTTTCTAACAATAGATAGGCTTAGGACAAGGACTATTTGGTGGAGTCAGTTGTCTTAGGAGGCTAAGAGTAGGAGGGTTTTAGGAGGTGATGCATGTCCTCTTGTGCATCTTCTTTCTTTCTTTGTCTTTATTTCATTGTACTCCAAGCTTTATTAGTTCCCAAGCTTTATTCCAAGCAATTCTAACTTCACTCACTCCTGTATTATTCAAGATGATATAATTAGTGTCAATTAAACATAAAATATTTATATGACCTAAGTATGCATGTAGAATTAAAATGCAATATGTACAACCTATACACACCTAGTTAACTAGGAATTTAGCATAAAATAGATAGGTTATTAATGTAAATTATGTATCTATCAGGTATCTAGCCTATCAAATCTCCATCCCTTTCATCTAGAAGGGTAAAGCTCTTTGGTGAGGACTAGAGAGGGATTTGTAATCTGAGGTACACCACCCTCGTTGAAGTGGTGTGGTAAGTGACTTGTTGATCACCTTGGGGATCGAGAAATCCCAAGTCGAGTGACTTGGGTAGTGGTTTTCTCTATTAGAAGTTTCTACCTAAAAATTATTGTCTATTATGGTGTGCATCTTCTTTGGTTTCTATATTTAGCTCAAAAATGTTATAATTTTAATAGAGTGCACTAATCACCCCCCTCTAGTGCATTTACAAGTTTATCATTTAATTAATATTCAACTAATTTTGCAAGCCAAATAATCTCATCATCGGATTCAAGCATCATTTTTTAAGTTTGATTAGTACCTAAACAGGAATAATCATTCAACATAATTTTTCTGGACTCCAGAACTCAACAAAAAGGAACATGTAAAAGGACAATTTTCATGAAGGAAGGCGTAACAACTCTTACTATGAGGAAATTAGGACTACTCTAACTAATTCCACTATTGGGTAATGGTGACTTTGCAATGCATTCCTAAAGTCCCTTGTTACTCCCCTAGGGATTCACATGGCTTGGGAATCGGACTCTAGGTCAAGATTGATGATAACGTTGTCAGCAGCCATAACTAGCTTTAATTAGTCAGAATCAATTGGCAAATGCTCCTATATAATCACCGAAGAGTCATAATTCATTGAATATTCTTTCTAAGAAGAATGCTTTAAAGCAAGATTAAATCTGCAGTTTTAACAAAAAATCATAAATGCAGAGTAACCATAGGGTTTCCCAGGAGTTAAACAAAGGTCATATGTTCATTGATGACTAATAAGAGGGTCCGTACAGATAGAAATGGGTTTTCGTGCATTTTGAGAGTCAAAACAACACCGAAACGCTAATTTCATACCTACTTAAATAACAGAGGTTCTAGTCATGATAAATTTCATCTAAGCCTTCTAAAAAATATATAAAAATATTCCATATGATTTGGTATCCTTGATTTGACCATTGGAACCTATTTTGACCTAAAACAGTCTTAAACAGGAAATTGCCCTAATTTGGGTTTCTATGTAAATTTCCTAGTCAAACTTGGTTAAAATCAAAATCTAACTTCACCATCAGATTCCTTAGGTCAAATTAGGTTTGTACCAAAATTTGGGCCCAATCAGAGATCATCTTGACCTAGTTTGCATTTTAGTCCAGTCTGACTCTCTTTCTCTTTCAATCAGACCCTCAAAATAATTACAAAGACCCCCCTAACTTTTTCATCACCTTCACCAAGAAGCCTCTGCTGCAATTGCCATCTGAACGTATTGAACCACCAACCTTCAATCAAGGCAAGTTCCCAGATTCCTCAATCAATCTCCTCCAAAATTGGAAGGAGCATTCCTCAAATGATTCCTGATCATCTGAGCCACTTCTTGGATAGCGAATCTTAGCCAAAAGTTCATGCAAACCTTGAAAATTTTAGGGATTGCTTTCCCTGAAATTTCGAAGCTCGTCGAGCATCATCCGTTATTTGCAACAAGTCCTAAGGTCTATATAAGCTTCGCCTAGACTACCTCACCTCCTTAGCTTGGTTTTGGACCAAAATCCACCCTATTCTCCTCTCTCCAACCAAACTCTCTGCAAGCTCCGGCGAGCTTCTCGGTCCACCTTCCTCGCCAGTCACCACAAACTATAGTCAGCCGATTCTTCTTTCTCAAGCTCCTCCGCACCTCGCAATACCAGTAGGCACCTCTTTCCACCTTCATCCTCACCATTCTCCCTCAACGGAGACTTCACCTTCCACAACGTCGGCTAGACCATACCCGACATCTTCCTCCCCTTTTATCCGATTAGATTAGGTTAGTTAGGTTGCTATCTCCCTCTACTTCCTTTCCCTCTCCTTTATCACTCAATTTGACCGTCGATACATCGTTCACCAGTCATCTTCCTCCTCTCTGACCGCACCTCCGGCGAGTCCTCCACACCACCACAAACCACCGTTTGGCTAGCCAACACTTCCTACACCTCTGCCGTGTCCACGCGAGCAAAACCCCTCAAGAAATTGAGGGGATTGCTGTGCCAACCTCTCCACCGAACACCTTGGCCTCAGCACTCACATTCCACCTTCGCCAACCCCCTACAACCACCTTCACAGCTCGCCGCCACCACCGCCGCACTCGCACGACACTCCTGAGTGCTTCTGATGTGGCTGCAAGGCCATTTTCATCTTTGCAAGTGTTCGTGGTCCGCCACCGTTAACGGAGCTTCTTCCTTGACCTCAGGAACAGTGTTCTTACCGAGTTCTTCAGCCATTCGACTCCCAGGTCGCGCGGTCTTCTTCCAGGAGCGTACCCAGGCCTTCAATTAGAGGAAACCAGCTTCGCTTCACCTACAATCAAGAGCTCCTTCAACAGTTGCTTCATACTGAGGAGGGGGACTAAGATAGTCCCACCTCGTGGAGTGAAGGGCAACCGCTAACGCATATATTGTTTTTATGCCTTAAGCTCTTCGCCCAGTAACACGATGGGGCGAGTCCCTCACTACCTACTCACCCGAATACCCACCTACTCACTCCTCGGTCATCACACACGCCGGTGGCCCTGGACACTATACATGACCCAAATACCCGAGTATGTGGATCCGATTAGGTCTGGCTTTTAGAGAAGAAAGAGGAGGAATTTGTGAGAGAGCGGGGGAGGGTTTTGCTCTCTGTGCCTGTGCCTTGGGGTGCATGCCTTGTACTAAAATGCCCAACACTTTGGCTCTGTGAAGGAAGGAAAGAAGGCTTGGAGACAGCTTTAGAGAAAAGGAGAAGCTCTAAAGAAGAGGAGAAAGGAAAGCTCGTGTAGAAGGTCTGAAGAAGAAGAAGAGAAGAAGGAAAGAAGAAGAGAAATAACGAAGAAGGCTTTGAGAGCCTTGTGAACTTTAAGTCATCTGGAAGGAAAGTCTGTCATCTAATTGAGCATTATTTGAGATACTGTTGCATTATTTAAGTACTATGATTAAGAATTGAAATATTAAGTGCATGCTTAATTAGATATCTAATTGGTGATTCAAATCACCACTTTTTAGATTCTCTCCATTCTTTTTGTCTCTAGATACATTGGATTTCATCAAATAACTAATGTGACAGGTTATTATTCATTGAATATCTATTTGATTGCTCAATTACTTGTGCTCATTGATTCTGAATGCAATTAATGCTATGAATTCCATGTTTGCTTCCTGTGTTCGACCTCGGACTCCATTGTAGATTCTGAGTTATAAATTTTATCTGCTTTCGAGCGATTTTGACTTGCTACAACAATTACATCCTTTAAAACATCTATTTTGCCTCGTTAAACAAGGACACATAAGAAATGAGTCAAAATAGTAATATTCTTTTTTTTCATAATTTTAACGTGATAAATAGTTTCTAAAATTGGGCTTAGCATTTACCACAGTTTAACGCGTCAAGAGAGAATTCCAACGCCACCATGAATGCATGAATCGAAGGTTGGGAGACCCCTGAAATGATCAAAAAGGTGAAGAAGGGTCCTGGGCTAGCCTGTTCAACCTAATTAAATCGCTCCTCCAACCTCGTTGTGTGCCGCTCTTTGCACACCTGCACCACTCATGCCACGTGCTTCCTAGTCAATGCAATCGCATGTGCCTATCGTGCACTTCGTGCATGTCATACATGATTCATCGTGAGCTCCGCATACCTACATGTGCATCATGCCCTCTCCTCTCTCCTTTCTTATCTCTTTCTTCCCTCTCTTTTCTTCTCTCTTGAGATGCGTGTGATTTGAAGAGAAAAATGATGGGTCAAAACTCTAATTAGGCCTTAAATAAGCCACTACCTCATATTAGGGTCAGGAAGGGTGAGTTTTGAGAGAAATACCCTTGGGTGTTGGTTTAATTAAGCCCCATGTCCATTTATTACATTTTTCACATAACTTTTGTTATGAACCTCAGATTTTTATGAAACAAGTACTGATGGAAAGCTTACCATGAAATGAATCTAACGATATCACATATGACTCCCTTTTCAAATGGTTTGACTAAAGGTTGACCAAAAACATTCATTTTTCATGTTGTACGAGACGTTCTAACCTGACCCGACCCCAACAAAACCAATTGGTTCTAAAACGATGTGACTGATTCTAAAATGACTCAAAACCCAAATTTTGACAAAAATAAGCCCCTAAATGCCCACTTTTGATTCACATGCATCTATGTTCCCATTAAATGAGTTTTGTGCATAACTTTTGCTAAACAACGTAGATTTTCACAAAATAGAATCAGTTAATAAGTTTGCGACAAGAGGAATCCAAAGGTAACTCTTATAAGACATTTTGGGCAAATTTCCCCAGGGGTTGATAGGAATACACATTTTTCTCATTTTCAGGGTTCATAGACCCGATTCGCACCTGACAAGTGACAATGAGTTTGTTTTGGCACGCTTAAGTCCAAAATGACTCCAAAATATTGGTTTAGGGCATTACAAACATAACCTTAAAGGAAATTTCATCGTGGAAACTCAAGTGTACACAGGCAAGGGAGAGACACATAAACAAGTAGTCCATAACAACCCTAAAGAGGCATAACAACATTAAAGAGATCAAATGAGTGTTATGGGCTCACCAACAAGGAGCTTTAGGTACTTCTCCTGCATTTTAGTCTCAGGCTCCTAGGCTGCCTCCTCAAATCGTTGGCTCGTCCATTGCACTTTGACTAGCAGAACCTCTTTATTTTGCAACCTCTTAATCAATCCATTCAAAATTTGCACCAGCTACTCTTGATACGTTAGGTTCTCTTTGATCCCCACATTCTTATAGCTGGGAGCATGACTCGAGTCTAACACTTACTTCCACAAGCTTAAGATATGAAACACGTTGTGTATGCCAAGTAACTAAGGTGGGAGGGCAAATCTGTATGCATGGGTCTAACTTGCTCCAAAATTTTGAAGGGGCCCATAAATCTCGATGCCAACTTGCCCTTCTTTCTGAATCTTTGTATGCCCTTCATGGATGATACCTTGTGTAAAACAAAGTTGCCGACCTCAAACTAGATAACTCATCCATGGTGATCAGTACAACTCTTTTGTAAACTCTGTGTTGCAAAGGGCTTCTTTTAGATCTACTCAATGGTCTCCTAGCTCTAGCATATCAATTTGGTGACCCACCTCCCATTTTACCCCGACCTCATCCCAAAAGAGGGGAGGCATGCACTTCCAACTATATAATGCCTCATAAGGAGCCATGTCAATGCCAGCGTGATAGCTATTGTTGTAAGTGAATTCCAACAGAGGGAGTTGGTCTTCCCAATATCCTATCCACTCAAGGATACATGCCATAGTAGGTTCTCTAGAATCTAAATCATCTACTCTGACTGCCCACCACTTAGCGAGTGGCATGCTGCACTAAAGTTTAGCCAAGTCACCAAGGCATACTTAAAGCTTCCCCAATTAGGAAGTAAACTAGTCATATCTATCTAAAATGATTTCCTTGGATAAACCATAAAGTTGCACGTCCTCTCGAATGTACAACTTCACCAACTGTGATGGGCCATAAAGGATTGTGCTAACTTCGCCAATCAATCAATGATTACCCAAACAACATTATGTCATCTTGATGTCAAGACAAATTTGGTGACAAAGTCCATGGAAATATTCTCCCACTTCCATTATGGTATCAGAAGAGGTTGCAATTGACCATCGGATCTCTGGTGCTCTGCCATCACCTACTGACGAGCCAGGTATTATTTCATGAATTTGCCTTCTTCATGCCATGCCACTAGAAGTCCTTGAAATTATGGTACATCTCCTTATTTCTCAAGTGGATAGTGAGCCTGTTGCAGTGGATCTCTGCCAGTAAGTCTTTCCATAGCACATCATCTCAAAGGATGTAAAGCCACTCACTAAGTTGGAGTATTCCATCTGAGATGGTGAAGCCTCCCGGATTCCTAAAAAGGATCTAAATGCAAAGTATTTGTAACTATGGACCACCCATCTGTGTATTGATAATATGATTAATCAATTCAAGACACATATGTCTAAAGACAATCAAGTCCCCTAGATACCCAACAACTTCCTACAGTTCCCAACATGCTGCCTTGATCATCTAATTCCATCTCTATGCCCGAAATGCTACTAATTTGGTTGGAGGCTTCCTCATATGTGCGTCAGCGATTATATTTCCCTACCTTAGACAGTAAATATTAGAGCAATCATAGTCCTTTAAGAGTTCCATCCAATGAGACTGCCTCAAGTTTAGCTTCCTCTGATCAAATAGATACTTTAAATTCTGGTGATCAGTGTGGATCTCGAAGGTCTCACCATATAGATAATGTTGCAAAATCTTCAAGGCAAAGGCTATAGTTGCCAACTCTAGGTCGTGAGTCAAGTAATTCTTCTTTTGCGGCTTCAACTACCTTAAAGCATAAGCGACCACGTGTCCATGCTACATCAACATGTATCTCTAAACCCTAGTGAGATGAATCAGTATAGACAATGAATCCACCACCATTTTCAAGGTATAGCAAGGACAAGAGCCGTTGTCAACTTCTCCTTGAGCGTTTGGAAGCTGGCCTCACAATCTCCATTATACACAAGTGCATCCTTCTACACTAGCTATGCCAACAAGAGAGCAATCTAGGGAGAATCCCAAAATGAAATGCCTGTAGTATCTGACTAGTCCTAAGAAGCTGTGAATCTCCATTACTATCTTGGAGCCTTCCTATGGTAACATAGCTTCCACCTTGTTGAACTCAATAGAAATCTCCACGCTTGAGATCACGTGGTAGGATTTGAGATACACAAGCACACACTAGAAGGGGAGATGAATAGTATGGAAAAAAAAAATTTGCTCAAAATAAATATAAAGTCAAACCACAAATGGATGCACAGAATATATAGTGGTCCCCACCCCGAGTACTCCACCACCGAAGTTAACCTCCATTCCCTCAATCCCAAGGGAATCAATTGCACTAATATAAGATAATTAACGAGTTACCTCAACTTAATTACAATAGTGAATATAAAGAAGTTTCATATAGGTGTAAGACATTAATAAAATTTCACAAGAAAAATTCCTAAGTGTCCTAACAAAAATGTTAGAATAGATTTTACCAATTGATAGCCTAGGAAGCTAGCCACGTAATGGATCATAAAGAAAGAGCTTTTACACATGCCTACAAGCTTGTTATGACGGTAATTAGAAATCAGAGAGGGAGCATAGAGCAACGAGTTTTTGAGAAGAGAAATGAAGAGCATAGAGAGCCTTTTTAAGAGCTAAGAAAATTCTTGCTTGTGTTGTGTAGAGAATGGACCTTAAGGGGTTTATTATAGGCTTAGAATCACTAGGGTTCAAATTATAGCCATTGCAAATCAAAATCAATGTTAATCAATCAATTAGCCATTAATGTTGCATTCTAGATTTGGCTCAATGGTTAGTGGATACCGATACTAAAGGATGGGTACTGATACTAGCTACTTACAGGTTCAATTTTAAAATGCACAACTAGCCAACAGAATCTTATGAGTACTGGTACTCAACTTCTAGGTTCATTAATACAAGAGCTATTCTTTTCTTAAAGAAACTCATCAGGATCCAACATGAACCAATACTCATCATTAGTATGAGTACTTCTTTACATAGGTTTGGCACTTAGACTATTTAGTAGAACTTGTATCCTATAGGTATTGATACTAACGATTAATATCGATACTTGTTAGGTACAAGATTGCTAAGTGTTCAAGTAGAACCCAACCCTATAGTTGCTATGTATCAACACTCATCTTTAATACTAGTACTCATTGAGTACAAATTTTGAACTACTTCTCAAACATGTGACTTACATGTATCCATATTAAACATTAGTACCGATACTTGTAAGAGTTTTTAACAAGTATCCAATTTTTTACCTTTGGTTTGATTGGATCATTAATCATTTTCATTAAATGACTGTCACTTTGGAAACTGATGAATTTTAAATAATGAATTGTTTGATAAACGACCAGGAATTTTGTACTCCTAACTTATCTCAAGATTATTTTTATTTCCCCTTTTATTTAATGGTTCGGAGGTATACATTCTACAAATTGAAAACAAAAACAATTCATGCCACTTCACACTACTCAATCTTTGTCATCATCACTTCCCATTTCTATTTATTTCTTTGCACCTTCATGATACGCCAAAATTGCAATAAATAAAAACATCATCCTTGCAAAAGTGAATTTGGAATCATTTTAAATTTATAAGTTTGAACTTGAATGATTTTCAAACGAAAGATGGGAGTGCAAGTCGTTCCTACAAAGGCGAAATCATAGTCACTATCATAATCAAAATGGTCGAGAAATTTTTCTTTTTTTGTATTTTTTTATTTTACATTTTTTTTGGTATGTTTGATATATGAAAAGAAAATATGAGATATAATTACGACCTATGAAAATAAATAGAATATCAAACCCAAATAAACACTAAAGTAAATAATGCAAATAATATAAAGGAACTAGAAATAAGAGAGAGGCATGAGATAATGAACTAGAAATCAAAAACTTTATTGCTAATCAAAAGTTGATTAGAACTAGACGAATGCTTGGAAAATAATTAACTAGAATTACAACAAGAATAAGAACAAAACTAGAACAATTATTCTAAACTAGAACAACAACTATGAAAGCAACTAGAAAGCGATAAAAAGGTAGGTCTAGAAGTGTTGAGAAGGAGGTGGAGAATCCCTTCTAGTCTTCTTGCCCAAGTAGCAATGGAGACGGAATGTAGAGAATCGACGAGAAGCAGAGATTGCAGAGGAAGAGCTGGAAGAGAGGGCTCCAACACATAGACTAAGAAGGAGTGGAATGCCCCTTCATGGCTGTCCAAGGGGTCTATTTATAGATTTGTAGGTTGGCTTGATGAAGGGCTAGGATTAAAGATAGGGTTGGTTGTAGTACATTTAGGATCAAGGGCCAAGATTCAATTAAGAGAGTGGATGGAGGGTCAAGATTAAGGGATAGATGGCCGGCTACTAGGGTGGTTTATTGAGGTGTATGGTCAGCTATATGGTAGAGGGATTGAGGCCATTAGATGGGATTTGTGTGTCTTGGATTTAATCCTAAGATGTGGTCGTCTCTTGTGGCCCAACACTTGCCGATATTCAGGTCTCGTGATGTAATAGATTAGTAGATTTTCTTTTTAGTGCACTCTTATTTTCTATTCAATATGGACCTAGCATATTGTATTCAATTTCCTTATTTTATATTTTGATTAGTATTTCATTTGATTCTGTATATGTTTCTCATGTTTATGTGTTAAACAATGGATATTCAGGTTGGGAATTTGTGACCCAATATCGATAGGTGTTGGGTCGCAACACTGCCTAAACTAGGGTTAGGTAGGGATTAGGATATGGTTTAGGAAGGTTAATCTAGGCCATAGGATCAAAGATAGAGGGTTGGGATTTAGGCTCCTAAAATGGTTGTCTCTAAGGGTTTTTTATAAAGGATATGGATGGCTAAAAGGGTAGGTTAATTGATGGGTTTAGGAATAGGATTAGGTTGGAGAAATAGGTGATTAATCTAGGACCCTAGGATGAGGATCTAAGGGTGAGGATTAGAGCTCCTATTTGGTTATCCAAATTGGTTTTTCTATAGGCTAACGGATGGACAACTAAGGTGTAGAAGAGAGGGATAAAAGGAGGCTAGGTTAGGTTTGTTGGAAGGGATTTAGGACTTGGTTGGTAGAGGGTTTAATAGGCTTATTAAATCAAGTGGTTGGCTAGCCATATTAAGTGAAGAATTAAGGTGTTTGGCTAGCCACCTAAGGTAGAGAATTAGGCTAGGGTGGCTAGGTTCTAGGTGTGGAACATTAGGTTCCTAATGGGGCTAGGTCTAAGGGTCAAATAGGCTAACGTTTAGGAATAGGTTCAGCCCAGTTAGAAAACATGGGCTCAAGTTGATTTCTCGTTATTATGGAGCTCTAATCAATCCCAGACCCGGTACTTGCAAACATATAAACAATACTCATCAATAATGGCAAAAACTGTAACTAAACCCCTAAAATTGAAATATTTACAAAATGTTATAATATGACTAATCTAACCTAATGTAATGTTATATAACCCAAATCACCCTCAAACTAGTAATAATTGGGTAGGAATTTAGTAATTAAATATGAATATATCACTTCACCATCATCTTTTCACATAGATAATCACCTATATCCTCCAATAGAACTCAATTGCAACTATTAATCCAAAAGGAATTTTATTAACACCAAAAGTTAGGATGATGCGGGACAAAGTTCTAACACACATTGCCTAAAAAAGTCACCTTACACAGCCAGAGTTCGCACTTGTTGAAGTTGGCTATAGCTTGCGCTTCCTCAGGGTCTCCAAAACTAAGTGGAGATATTGCTTCTTTTGCCCTTTGCCACGAGAATTGATGAGAACATTATCGATAAACACCACAACGAAGTGATCTTGATACAGTCAGAATATCTGGTTGATCAAGGCCATGAACACAGCAGCAACATTCGTCAATCCGAACAACATCCCTAGAAACTCGTAATGACCTTAGCACATCTGGGAAGCAGTCTTTGGTACGTCTATCTTGTTAATCGTGAGTTGGTGATAGCCCGATCACAAATCGACTTTCGAGAATATAATATCACCACACAGTTGGTCAAACAAATTGTTGATACACAGGAATGGGTATCTATTTTTGGTGGTCAATATTGGATTCATTCTGGAAATGAGGGAGAGCTCAAACTTGATCTTGCAGTTTGGAGGATGTCCAAGATCCTTTGGAAAGGCATTGGCATATTTCCAAACCACTAGCACACTATCTAACTTAGGCTTCTCTCTAGGAACTGCTGCCACATAAGCAAGGTAGTCATTGCATCCTTTCATCAATAACCATGCAACTTGTAGAGCCAAGATACATTTGATGGGTCTATCCCCCACTCAACTGTAGAACTAGAACTATAGCATGTCCGAAATGGAAAAGATAACCCTAGTCTCAAGGCAAGTGAGAAAGACATGGTTGGTGGACAACCAAATCAATGCTTAAAATGGCATAAAAAAATCACCATCTCAAGAATTCCACTTATTCCATTATTGCATAAGATAGTGTTTCTGCGTAATGCCCATGAACTTGGGATTATTTGCAAGGTACAGTACATCCAACTATTCAGGTCACTGTTTATCTTGGAAACTTACACTACTGGAAAAAGCATATTTACCATCGGTTGTCCAAGCAACGGCAAAAATATTTTGTTGTCGATTATTTATATAAGTGATAGCGAATGCATGATTAAAATTAACCCACTGCCATCACTAGTAAAAAGCATCAATGAACATGCGAGGGTGATATTTATATGTACCGTTAGTAAAGCAACGACAAATAAATATTTGTCGTCATTTATTTTAAAAAGCGATGGCAAATTGCGGGATAAAATTAAACTGCGGACATCACCAAAATTTGGGTGCAAGAGTTGGAATTCATTCATACATTTGTCATCGCTTACTAATAAACAAATGCAAATGTCGATCCATCTACACCGACGCAAAGCCCTCTCTTCCCCCACACTTCGTACAAACCCTCGCCTCCTCGTTGATCACCGCCAACCCTCATCCAGTAGAGCCCTCATCGATCGTCGTGCCTCCTCGTTGCCGCCCCTCCTCGATCAACAATCGTCGTCATCGATCGTCGCTCATCCTCCTCCTCAGGTAACTCCTCCTCGCTACCCTCCTCCTCGTCTTCCTCCTCGCCCCCTCCTCCTCCTCTTCCCCACTGCCCTCCTCCTCCTCACAGCCCTCCTCATCGTCTTCATTCTCCTCCACCACCTCCTCCTCGCCCCCTCCTCTTCCTTCTCCCCATCACCCTCCTACCAGCACCTCCTCCTCCTTGACGCCCTCCTCCTCATCGTCATCTTCCTCCTCCTCCTTGCCCCGCTCCTATTCCTCCTCCCCACCGCCCTCCTACTCCTCCTCTTCCTTGTTGCCATCCTCTTCCTCCTCCCTACCACCCTCCTGGCAACACCTCCTCCTCGCTGCCCTCCTCCTCCTCCTCCCCACCGCCCCCTCCTGCCAACACCTCCTCTTCCATCTCTCTTCCTCCTTCCTCCCCCAATCCCTCGACCTCCTCGATCACCACCACCACCACCTCTTTGCCAGCACTACCCACCACCACCACCACTGCCAACACCGCCCACCACCACCACCTCTCTATTAGCACCATTGCATAACATCACCATCACCTTCCCCTATCCAAGTTTCACAGTTGAATTCCATGACTTCACCTTGTTGATTGTGATGCCACCATCTTATCATTTGGTCATTGACCACTGCGCCACTGACATACTACTCACATCTAGCTACATCAAATTTCGATGTCAGAGGGATTAGCCTCCTATTTGATTTTCTTTTATTCTCTGGATACTATAGTAACACTTTTTTTTGGTAGAACATGGGTAGTTATTTAATAAATTGATCGATCGTTTTATTGTAATTAGTATTTTTTGTTGAGATAGTTTTAAATTTTAATTTAAATTTTTATATTATTTATTTATCTTATTTTTCTAAGCTTGAGGTAGTGTAATTTCTAGATCTTATGTCCCACCTATACAGTACAATATAAAACCACTTCATTTGTACATCTAAGTGCAGATTTCACTCACTTGATGGATAAACATAATCATTATTTTGGTGCTCTCATTGCAAACCGTTTGATTTGGTAGATCACCGGTGAACTTTAAATTAGTAAACAATCGTGTCTCGTTGTAAGCTATTGTACAAAATTATTGTATAAAATTATAGTTAATTTTAAGGCTTAAAATGGATCATTCGTTTACATGTTTGCAACAAGATACGTGAGAGTCTAATGTTTCCAACATAACTCGTTTCTGCTTAAGTTAATATTATAATCCATTCATTCAAAGTGTGCAACACAAATGTTACGCACAAGTTAATATTATAACTTGGAGTGACTTTTACGTAGAAACAAATAAAATAATTTTTAAAATAAAATATAATAATCTGTTATTTTTAAATTTCATCCGATCCAAGATGATAAGTTATTATTTAATTAATTTTACTTTTAAAATTATAAATTATTGATGTCGGACATTGATAAGAGATAAAAAAATATCCTCCAACCTAAAATTTTATATTCAACCCAGTAAAAGATCAACCAAACACGATGTGTATAGACAAAATCAGCTTTTCGTCTCACTTGAGATAAGCTGAATCCCCAATCAACACCAAGCTGATCTGCCATAATCATTATTTTGATGCTCCCATTGCAAACCGTTTGATTTAGTAGATCACTGGTGAACTTTAAATCGGTAAGCAATCGTGTCTCGTTGTAAACCATTGTACAAAATCATTGTATAAAATTAAAGTTAGTTTTAAGGTTTAAAATGGATCATTCGTTTACATGTTTGCAACAAGATACAGTAGAATTTAATGTTTCCAACTTAACTCCTTTCTCCTTAAGTTAATATTATAACCCATCAATTCAAATGTGAAACACAAATGCTACGCGCAAGTTAAGTTAATATTATAACTTAGAGGGACTTTTACGTAGAAATAAATAATACAAATTTTAAAATAAAATATAATAATCTATTATTTTCAAATTTCATCTCATCCAAGATAATAAGTTATTATTTAATTAATTTTATTTTTAAAATTATAAGTTATTGATGATGAGGGGTAAAAAATACCGCCAGATTCAAAACTCCACACTCGACCCGACAAAGGATCCGGCTATCCGAACACTGGGTGTACAGGCGAAACTGGCTTCCCATCCCGCCTGAGATCAGTTGGATCCCCAGTCAACACCAACCTAGTCTATCAAAAGATCCTACGTAGCCTGGGCGGAAGATACAAAATGATGGGCCTGACAGCCTGTACCCTCACAGCTACCACATAGCCTGAAAAGTAAAGGTACCAGAGCCCATCAATAAGAGTATTCCTCATGTTATAAATAGTGAGGGAGACCCCCCAGTAGAGGAGGAATCCTCCCCGGAAAGGGAGCAAGATCATGTAATATGTGATGAGTCCAATTTATTAGACTAATATTTAATCGTACTCTTTAATTATAGGTACTTAGTTTATAATTGCTTAAAAGTTAAATGGTAATTTATCTTAGTTTGCATATAATTTTATGTGCTAATTTTATATTTAATAGCATATGATTATGATAACCTATTTGATGGATACAGGCTAGATGCAAGAATTATTGAAATATGAAGGCACCATTCGCAATATGTACACCTAAAATTCTAGTGCATAGTTGGGAGCATCGTCCTCCCCCTAAACATACACCCCTTGCAGTGGAACTAGGTCACCAAACCCTATCTTCCCTTGTGTTTGCTCATTGATGATCGATATCTCCCCTTAAGCGACGGATGGCATTGGCTAAGTAGCACCTCCAATGCTAAAAATCTTTTGGCAGACCTTCCAAGGCCCATCAAATGGCGCCATCTATGGGAAGCATTAACAAAAGAGACGTTGCTCTGTAGAGCATCCGATCACAGGGAGCAAGGGCCCCTGGCACCCTACTACAACCCCCATGAGCAAAAGCCTCTGCAATGGTCATAACCACCCACGGTCTCCGCTCGCGGTCCTCCCTTTGGAGGAGCCCAGTCAAGGCGAGGCATCTACTCGCCCTGGCGACCTCGACTCGTTGCCCGAGGTCCCCCAAGCTGGACCTTCCCTCCTAAAGGTGCGGCCCATCCAAAAGGAACCGGGAACCAAGTCTTGTGGTCTCGGATACACACCCGTGCACGTGTCGCCTGCCGACGCGGGCGTGAAGAGATCGAGGTCCCTCGTTGGAAGCATCTGGAACGTCAACCACGGCCCAGCACGAAAGAACGACTAACCCCGCATCACGCTTAACTCCCTAAGGAACAACCCTCAAGGCAAGCCAACGCTCGGCCATCCCATGAGGGCTTCCACCGAGTTCCTCTAGTGGTGCCCACCCCACAAAGGCCTGCGTGCGGATTGTTCCCTGGTCCGTTGGACAACCCCTCTGAGGGTGTGAAGAGCAGGCCCTAAGGGCGCTTCGCTATGCACTCGGGGACTGGGGGCAACCCTAAAAGGCTATTGAGAGTCAAGCAGCGGAGGACTGAGCTCGCCTGGTTTTGCTCGGTGTGGCTCGATGCTCAGCACTGTGACAAGTCAAACCCCGTATGGCGGTGGACCTACGGCACCCCGAGCCACTCTGTCTATGTCACAAGCATGGGAACAATGCACCGACCCACGTGGCCAAATACCTAACAAGGAGCCATGGAGCGAGGTGACTCCCCTGGTGGATCACCTGAAGGACGCGATGTCGATGACGACCACCACTAAAGGCAGGCATGCCCTCGAATAGGCGGGTCCTGATGCCTATTGATTGCACAGCAATCATAGGTCTTAATTGACCTAAATTAGGTTAGGACTTAGCATAAGTTAGGGTTATTCATGCATGCATACGCATTATTTGCATCTTTACTGCTTTCCTTTAGCTATGCATAAAATAATGTTACAATGTGCTGATTAAGTGCATTATGTCGATTGCAGGGAATAAGCTGATCAGGAGCTGGATCTGAAGCTGGATCAGGAATAACAAGAGTTGGAGAAGAGCTGGAGCAGAAGGCCTAGTTTAGATGTAGGAATAATAATATAAGGGGGTTAAAGGTTTTCTATTCTATTAAGTAGAAATAAAGCAGTAAAATGTGAAGAGCTTAGGTCCATCCTAGCCCTAAGATAGCCTAGAGACTTCCCCAAGCCTTAGCCACCCTTAGATTAGGTCACAACACCCTAGGAAGACCTAAAACCCTAGTTCCAACCCTTCTCTGGACGTCCAGATAAGTTTTAAGACGTCCAGGACCCTTAGCCAACTCCCGCACACTTCAAACCCACTTCTGCAGTGTTATTGGATGTCCAGACACTTTGTCAGACGTCCAATTTCTGCAGAATACCCAAAACAGAACCCGAACCCCTTCCTGACTCTGATTGGACGTCCAGACAACAAGTCTGGACTTCTGATTTTTGAGTATAAGACGTCTGATTCTATAATTAGACATCTGATACTGCTCTCCAATTCCTATTTTGAGATTTAAGCCTTGATCTTGGATCTCTAAATCCCTAAACCCAATTCCAACCCCATAGGAACCTAAATTAAGGTGCCCTAACCCTAGTACATCACCTCTAGACCTCCCTAAGAACCTAATTAGGTCCTCACTAAACCTAATTGACTTGGATCTTAGTCAATTCCATCAGCCTATTCAATTGGACTCATTGAGTCCAATTGAGCCCTGATCTCAGCACACACTGTCCAATTGGACTCAGTGAGGGTCCAATTGACCTAGACCTGACTTAATTGAGTTGTTTTACTCTCAATTAAGTTTCCACACACCCAATTAAACTTGTATTAAGTTTAATTGCACTTTACCTTAGTGAATTAGGGTTTATAACCCTAATTTGAGACCTACCTTGACCTAAACCCACTAGAACCCAACCTAATCAACCTAGCCACCTAAGTTTCGACCCACACACACCCACACACACCATCCACACAAAAATATCTAACCTAGAGTTCTCTAGAACTCTCTACCATGTGTGGTTGCCTTGGTTGCCAAAAATAGCAACCAAGAGCCATTCAATTTTTACATCCACATTTGGTGGATCTAAAAACCACCATCCACCCCCCCTCTCTCTCACTCTCCCACGAGCTCCCACCATAGGCCTCTCTAGAGAATTCCATAATTCTCTAGAGAGCTTCCATTGGGTCTATAAAAAGACCCCATGGGTGGCCATTGGCACCCATTCACTTCTTTGGCAATTGCACTCCATTGGTGCCATTCACTCCACCTCCACAGTCACTCCACCTCCACGAGCTCACTACCACCACCATGGAGGACACCATGCCAGGATGCTGGATCAACCCTTCCTCTCTCCAAGGGTCGGCTTAAGCTACATTGGCCGCCCCTCATTCTCTTCTCAACCACTCCAAGGCCATCGGGGACCACCCCTGAATGCCCTCTACTCTTTTAGCTCTAGATCATGCTTTTCATAATTTTTACTGCTTTCATTTACTGCTTAGTAGAATAGTTTCTCTTCTCCCCCAATGATGCATGCGAAATCCCCCCGTCGATTCTTGTATGCAATCGTTTTCTGGTAGCTAGGTTTAATTTCAAGCATTCCTGTATAGGCTTTCCTCTAGATTTCCTGTACAAACAACTCTCCCCCAATGAATGAATGAAAATGCATTTATATATATCTCTCTCTTTATGTGTTTGAAATCACCATGAGCTGAATGATTATTTTATTTGCGTGATTTAAGTGCCTGCTCTTTAACCGCCTATATATTACGCACAAGCATGTCGTTTAAATAAAGTAGAGCGGCTTTAAGATCGATTTCAAAAACAAAAACGCCTCCCAGAGACGAACGACCAGGACTCAAAGTCTCGTTATTTTTAAAACAATATCTTTGTTGGATCGTATTTCGCAACAATACTACGACACTTTTATCAAAAATGCGAGCTACGACCTCCCAACACCTATCTGCGAAAGAGGCTTCATCCACCAACAAAGAGCAGAATCTATTGGACGATGAAGCCCCACGCTTAAAGAGGAATGCACTCCTTTTGGCCCCATGCCAAACGGACGTGCCTGAAATGAATCGACCCACAGAGGATCGCCCTCACGTAGGCCAATAGGATTCCACAGCAAAGTGCACCCCCTGACCATAAGTTGGGCAGGCGTGCTTGGAGGGGGACAAACCTTGGACTAAGATTCGCTGCCCCCAGGCCCCGTGAGGCCAAGTAACTGAAGGCCAGTAGGACACCTAGGGGGTCACCCTGGCAGCTGCTGAGAGTTTCCCTACTAGGAGGGGTGACGTAATAATATGCGGAAATAAAAATATAAAGCAATCTCACAAAAATCAATCGCACAATGTACACAGGTATTTTTAGGTGGAAACCCAAACCGGGTGAAAACCACCACCTAACCCTCTCGAGTTAGGATTTTCCGATCAACCAAGTTGATCAAAATCCACTAAACCGAATCACTTAAAACGAGGGTGATTCAACCTCAATACAACCACGCTACAAGTACGAGGGTAGCGTTCCTCAACCCCTTCTCTCCACGAGAAGGATTTTGTCCCACGAAGGAGACGGGAATTCGCAAAGCGAATACCCAACCAAAATACAAAGATAAAATAAAACAACAGTCCTATAGAGCCAACAAAATTAAACCTAGCTTCTATAGGAAATAGGAAACTCCCCTTTGCAAGGAGTGCGTCGACGATGACGCGGTGCGTGTGCCACGCGATGGCGCTACGTCGCTCTCGTTATCAACGCCGGGAGAGCGGGTGCGCAACGGTTGAATGCTCTCAAGAAAATGGAGCTTGAGCTTGGAGAGCAAGAGAGTCTTTTCTTTGGACACAAAAGGTTTGAAAGTGTATTGCAAGGTGTGTGTCTTAGTGTGTATATGTCTCTCTAGGTGTGTATATCTTGTCTTATTTGTGTTGCAAGGGTTCCCCTCTATTTATAGAGGCCTTAGGAAGGTTTTGGAAGGCTTGGAAAAGCTTCCATAGCCGTTGGGTGCAAAGTCCAAGAGAATCAGGCCGAAATCAGGACAATGATTGCATTTGACAGGGTTATCAGACGTCTAACTCTGGCATCAGACGTCTGGAAGGCCACTTTAAGACGTCTGATTCCAAGGTCAGACGTCTGATTCTATGCGGGTTTCTCCCTGACTTGAATCAGATCTAAACAGGGTTTTTTTGCAAGTCCATCAGACGACATACAGGACGTCTGGCACTATGTCTGGACGTCTGGAAACCTACTTTTACTGTGGGAATTGATTTCCAAACGTTGCAACGGCTAGAAAATCTCTGAGAAGAGATTTTGGGTCAGCCGAGGCAAAACGGTCATTTATCAGACGTCTGGTAAGTCCTATGGACGTCTGATAAGGCTCTAACGGTCATAATCTTGAGTGTTTTCTAAGCCAGCCAACGGTCCACTAATTGGACGTCTGGCAAAGTCATCAGACGTCTCCTAAGACGTCTGGTCTAAGGTCTGGACGTCTGATTTCATCAGACAGAACTAACTATGTCCAGCCTAACAGTTATCAGACGTCTGAAACAACAGTCAGACGTCGTAAAATACTTTATCAGACGTCTGATTTTGGGATTAGACGTCTGGAAATGCTATTTGAGCCCTATATTGGTTTTCTAAGTATTTTACAGAAAACCTAAGTATCCTAGGGTTGTGCAGGTGTTCCTAGGACTACTTTTAGGGTACTTTGAGGCTCTTTAACATAATGTTCTAAGGAATCAAAAAGAGCAAGAAAATAAATACAAGAGATACATGAAAGGATAAAAAAGAATCTATCCTATTCTTCTTGTCTTCCATCTCCAATCTCTCGCTCCACGCGAACCTCCTGTGTTTTCCGTCAAGCTCCTCCAATCCGTCCTGGATGCGAGCTTGAACTCCATCTAAACACGTCGACATTTGCAATTGACCTGAAATCTATGACTCAAATTGCAAATGTTAAATAACACGTGTTTTGTTATCATCAAAACAAATGATCGTGGTGCTCTAGCACCAACAATCTCCCCCTTTTTTATGATGACAAAATCGTAAATAATAATGCATAAAAATCCTCCCCCTTTTTGACATTATCAAAAAGGTTTAATTGATTTTACATTTCCTATAACTCCCCCTTAAAACATGCTCTTCTATGAGTTTCTTTTAACAAAGGTAATATCCTCCCCCTTTTTGTAACAATGCGATAGCTATTATTTTTCTCCCCCTTTCTAAAGGAAATTTAGCTACCTTACATCTCTCCCTTAAAAATTGACAATTAGCTCATCATTTTTTAACTCCCCCTATCTAAATGCTTATGATAATAAGATAGGGTTAAGAATTTTTACCTCACCTACCATGGCCAATAAAATGGCCCGAATGGTGGTGGTGGATGCCACATCGGATGGGGCTCCCATCCGTAGCTTGGAGGCCTGGGCATCGGCGTCGGTCTCCAATCTGGTGGTCGACGTGCGGCGGGTCCGTCGTTTGTTCGCCGTCTCGTCGGTCTTCTTGTTCTCCTCCTTGGTCTACTCATTGGTTCTCCCAACTTAAGTTGACCAGCCTTGAGCTTGTAGGTCAAGTCCTTTATGTTGTAGTCATCCCTGAACCCTACAAAACAAGATTCTAATTTTTTCTTCGGTATCCAAGTGAGCTTGGATCCGGATTTGTTAGAAGGTCTCCTTGATGGAGATCCTTTCTCAACCTTAGGGCTATAAAACTTATCTACTTTGTTGATTAATTTGTTAGAATTTTCCCTAAGACATGCAATTTCTCTTTCTATAATTTGCATCTTAGTCTTTAAATCAAAAATTTCTAACTTTAGACTATTATTTTCCTCAATCAATTTATTATTTTCATTGATGAGGTTTTGATTTTCTAATAATAGGTTATCATTTTTAGGACTAGCTTCTAGATCCTTAAGTTATTTTTCTAACCTATTATTTTCATTTTTAAGAAAACTAAGGTTCTTCTTAATGCTTTTATTTTCTATCCTAAGTGATTTACTAATCTCAAAAAGTTCATTAAAAGCTTCTTGTAAATCCAGGTTTACCTCATTGTCGGAGTCGCTTTCGCTGTCGATGTCGCTTTCTCCGATTGCCATGAAACCAAGGCACGTGGTTTCCTTCTCTCCGAGATCTTCTTCCGAACTCGTCTCCTCATGAGTGCCTTCCAACCTCCTCCATATCTCGTGACCGGTGGTGCACTCTTGGATTCGTTCGAATTCTTTCGGACTCAACGCGCAATACAAGGCATTCATTGCCTTTGCGTTGAGTGAGAGATCTTGAATCTGCAGCTGCGAGTAGCCTGCATCCGGTCGCTCCGGGATCTCGTATGAGGCTTCGCAACGTCCCCATAGAGCGAAGTCCGTGGCTTGAAGCCACATCCTCATCCTTAGCTTCCAGCAGCTGTAGTTGTTCCCGTCAAAGTAGGGCGGACGGGTTGTGGACTGTCCCTCTGAAATCCTACACGCGGAACTGCTTCCCTCCATCGATCTTCTTGCTTGGTTGTTACGCCGAAACAGCAAGACCTGCTCTGATACCAATTGAGAGTTTCCCTACTAGGAGGGGTGACGTAATAATATGCGGAAATAAAAATATAAAGCAATCTCACAAAAATCAATCGCACAATGTACACAGGTATTTTTAGGTGGAAACCCAAACCGGGTGAAAACCACCACCTAACCCTCTCGAGTTAGGATTTTCCGATCAACCAAGTTGATCAAAATCCACTAAACCGAATCACTTAAAACGAGGGTGATTCAACCTCAATACAACCACGCTACAAGTACGAGGATAGCGTTCCTCAACCCCTTCTCTCCACGAGAAGGATTTTGTCCCACGAAGGAGACGGGAATTCGCAAAGCGAATACCCAACCAAAATACAAAGATAAAATAAAACAACAGTCCTATAGAGCCAACAAAATTAAACCTAGCTTCTATAGGAAATAGGAAACTCCCCTTTGCAAGGAGTGCGTCGACGATGATGCGGTGCGTGTGCCACGCGATGGCGCTACGTCGCTCTCGTTATCAACGCCGGGAGAGCGGGTGCGCAACGGTTGAATGCTCTCAAGAAAATGGAGCTTGAGCTTGGAGAGCAAGAGAGTCTTTTCTTTGGACACAAAAGGTTTGAAAGTGTATTGCAAGGTGTGTGTCTTAGTGTGTATATGTCTCTCTAGGTGTGTATATCTTGTCTTATTTGTGTTGCAAGGGTTCCCCTCTATTTATAGAGGCCTTAGGAAGGTTTTGGAAGGCTTGGAAAAGCTTCCATAGCCGTTGGGTGCAAAGCCCAAGAGAATCAGGCCGAAATCAGGACAATGATTACATTTGACAGGGTTATCAGACGTCTAACTCTGGCATCAGACGTCTGGAAGGCCACTTTAAGACGTCTGATTCCAAGGTCAGACGTCTGATTCTATGCGGGTTTCTCCCTGACTTGAATCAGATCTAAACAGGGTTTTTGTGCAAGTCCATCAGACGACATACAGGACGTCTGGCACTATGTCTGGACGTCTGGAAACCTACTTTTACTGTGGGAATTGATTTCCAAACGTTGCAACGGCTAGAAAATCTCTGAGAAGAGATTTTGGGTCAGCCGAGGCAAAACGGTCATTTATCAGACGTCTGGTAAGTCCTATGGACGTCTGATAAGGCTCTAATGGTCATAATCTTGAGTGTTTTCTAAGCCAGCCAACGGTCCACTAATTGGACGTCTGGCAAAGTCATCAGACGTCTCCTAAGACGTCTGGTCTAAGGTCTGGACGTCTGATTTCATCAGACAGAACTAACTATGTCCAGCTAACAGTTATCAGACGTCTGAAACAACAGTCAGACGTCTTAAAATACTTTATCAGACGTCTGATTTTGGGATTAGACGTCTGGAAATGCTATTTGAGCCCTATATTGGTTTTCTAAGTATTTTACAGAAAACCTAAGTATCCTAGGGTTGTGCAGGTGTTCCTAGGACTACTTTTAGGGTACTTTAAGGCTCTTTAACATAATGTTCTAAGGAATCAAAAAGAGCAAGAAAATAAATACAAGAGATACATGAAAGGATAAAAAAGAATCTATCATATTCTTCTTGTCTTCCATCTCCAATCTTTCGCTCCACGCGAACCTCCTGTGTTTTCCGTCAAGCTCCTCCAATCCGTCCTGGATGCGAGCTTGAACTCCGTCTAAACACGTCGACATTTGCAATTGACCTAAAATCTAGGACTCAAATTGCAAATGTTAAATAACACGTGTTTTGTTATCATCAAAACAAATGATCGTGGTGCTCTAGCACCAACAGCTGCAGGCAGCCAATGCTGCCTTCACTGCAAGCTAAGAGCCAGGCGGGTCAACTCCTCGTCTAGGCAGGCAGGTAGTGTCACCTAGGTGCCCCATCGGGTGGACATCACCGCCAAAACCCTAGCAGTAACGCCAGTGCCACTCAAGGTCCTCTCCTCCCATCACCTGAGCCCATCAACGCAAGGGTCAAAGTGACCTTTAGTCGACGTCACGCCAGGAAAATAGAGCTACCCCTTCCGAGCCAGCTCTCCCCAGGTGCCTTCCCCCGACCTTCATCAATGCAAGGGGGGCACGACCAAGCCTCCCCGCGTGCTCTGACAGAGCATTCTAGGCTTGCTTCGACAAAGGCCTCCCCCGTCAAAATGGCTCCAAACCCCTCGGAAAGTGCACTTCCCTAGCCACTAACTAGGCGGAAGTCTCCACCACGACACCTGCGGGTAACCCAGAACTTCGCCTCCAACCCCCCGGACACATCAACACGGAAGTCGAGGCAAGCTTCAGAAGTGGTGTCGTCTGAGACTGGTCAGCGACCCGCGCAGCTTCCAACGGCAACGCTTGCAGTGCTCAAAGACGGTCAAGCTAAGCTACCATCCAAGCCACCCCTTTCGGGTCGACGCACCCTTAGCGCATCCGCACTCTGATAAGAATGCCTTCCTATCCTCCCATCGACCATTCAACCCTTCGGCAACCGAGAGGAGAGGAGAGAAAGGAAGGGCATGACCCTCCGACATTCCAACTCAGACGAGGAAGGACTCCCTAATTAGGTTGCCATACCTAAAAGTGACCAGACTGACAACTGAATCAGGCGGCTCAACCGACTGCCCACCGGTTCATGCCACACTAAGGCAGCCTGCATGACGGTAGCACTGGGCTGCCTAACCGGCTGACCACCAGTGCACGCTCACCACCAGACCCTCTCGATGCGTGCCTGACCCCCTTCGAGGGTGGGAGCAATGTGTAGAGGCGTGGTGACTTGGCACAAACTCCCTGAGGTAAGTCAAAGCAACCTGATAAGCCCGTGCCAAGAAAAGAAAGGGGAGCCCAGTCCGAGCAATTCAACGAGAGGCCAACTTGGCAGATCTGCCAAGCAATTTTGGGGCCATAGCCAAACCCTACAGTCTCAGCACCCCCCACTTTCCTTTCCTGCCCGACGATGAGACTAAACTCATCGGGGATGGGAGGATCTCAATCCCTCCAGAGGCCTAGGGACGACGTTCCCCTAGAGGGACCCGCTCACCCAAAAGGCCGCCTCATAAGGCTATTAGAGACCGTGATGTCCCCTTAAGTCCCTACGACAACAAAATCACCCCTCATGGGTGGCTGACGCCAGACATCCCCTCCGCGCGTAGCCTAGCCACTCCAAGGGCAGCCCAGCAACTGCCATATTCGACGCTGGAAGCCTACAACCTACAGCAGCGGTAGCAAAAGGCCAAACTTGTCTTATCAAGGACAAGCTCTCACTTCTCGCGATGAGCTACTGGCACTCGCAAAAAGTGACAACTACTCTCAGCCCTCACCTGGCAATTCACCTCCAAAGAATGCCTGGGACAAAATTCTGGTCCACCAAGCCTCCTCCTCAAGACGGCAAGAACTTGGACGGATGCGTCCGACGTTCCACTTATTGCCGCCTCTTCAGGATGGCACGCCACCTCTTCAGGTCGGCGAGAACTAGAACAGACGCGTCCGACATTCCATTTATTGCCACCACTTCAAGTCTGCGAGAACTCGGACGAGCGCGTCCGACGTTCCACTTATTATCGCCTCTTCAGGATGGCACACCACCTCTTCAGGTCGGCGAGAACTCGGACGAACACGTTCGACGTTCCACTTATTGCCGTCTCTTCAGGCTGACACACCACTTCTTCAGGTTGGCGAGAACTCGAATGGACACCTCCGACGTTCCATTTATTGCCACCTCTTTAGGCAGGCAAGTCACCTCTTTAGGTGGACAAGAATTTGGATGTACGCATTCAACGTTCCACTTGTTTCCAGGCTGGCAAACCGCCTCTTAAGGTGGATAGAAACTCATACCGATGCGTCCATATGGTGCCACCTCTTCCGAATGACAAGCCACCTCGTAAGGCTGGCACGACCTCAGGTGGATGTGTCCAACCCCTTTTTGGCCATCCACCTCATCAGGCGAACCAAGACCCGAACAAATACGTCCAAAGGACCAACTTTAGCCACCCCTTACAATCGACAAGAACTCAGGTGGACATGCCCGATGTTCCTCTCCCTGTCACCTCTTAAAGGTGGCAAACCGTTCCAAAAATCGGTCCAAGCTCGAGCGGATGTACGGTCGTCCCTCAAGACCTGCTCAACCACCTCTTAAGGTTGGCACAGACGGGGCCGCACAACGCTCCCTCATGATATCACCTATTCAGGCTAGCAAGCCACCTTTCCGAGTCAGTCGGGGGGCGGATTCCGGATAAATCCGCCCCCACAATCCTGACAATTCCCACCTTCCAAGGCCGGCAAAGTGACTCCTGATGGCTGACATGAACTCGAGCAGAGACACTCATGCCCTACTTATCGGTCGCCAGAATGCCATTCCTCAAGTATGGAACGACCAAGGCTCATACGCCCCACTTATAGTGGCTGGGACATCAGCTCCCCGGGCTGGTAAGGACTCAGGCCTATGCGCCTGAAAGTTCCACATGCTGCCCGCCAACAAAGTCTTTGCCGCTCCGTGAGCACGTTAGAGGGTTTGGGCCACCTCACCCAATGGCCACCATGCTGGCCACCAGAGGCTGAATCGAGACCCTAGTGTCTCGTGCCCCAGTGATGCAACGTCATGCAGCACCCGCAGTGCAGGCTTGGACACCTGCACTCCAAGCCCCACCCGACGCACTTTCGAACCTTCAGCAACAAGAGTCCAAATGCCCACTCTTGGCTCTCGTCGCTACCCTCCAAGGTCAACCCCACTTCATAGCAACCCTCTACAAAAGGCTGTAGGCGACGGTCACTTTCAAGGGACAACTCACACAAAAGTCCCCCAACGCTTACCCTATTCAGGACCACAACCGGGGGGGGGAGGTGCCCGACGGTACCACATCTCACAGCTACGATGACGAAAAGGACAGGCTCCGTAGCAAGAGGGCCACGTCCAGAAAGCAGCCAAGCCACCAACCACCTTCACGGAATTGGTAGGCCACCCAGCGGCCAGCTCCCAGGTCCTTGCCTCCGAAGAGAGGCCGAGGTAACGGACCGCGGTCCAATAGCCAGGTGCGAGCCAACCCTCATAGAAATTCCACCAGGCCCTCCCGCCTCGATCAATCGATTCCGACCTGATGATGTTAACCAGCTCGTCCAGAAAAACAACCTCCCAAAGGGAAACAACAATCTCAAGCAGCGCACGCACACAAGCCCCGCTGACAGTTCTAGCCTCAAGCCTCCCTCATTAAGGACAAGCATCCCACCAGACGCACAGCAAGTATCACCAGAGACGGGCTTACCCTAGCTAAAGGGCCTCCTAGGAGACCCATCTAAGCATCCCCCAGAGGGAAGGGCATGACTCAATAGGAGGAGCCTTAACTCCCCCTGGCCCTTAACAAAAGGATAAGGGATGACATCATCAAGGCATCCATAGTCCCTTGCCCCCCGGGCACCAGCAAGAAGGGCCCGGATGGCACAGACGCAATCGCAAGCCCCATCAAGTGTCAACTAATTCCAACCATAAAGCCACCAAGGCTAGCAAGGACCAGCCCCTCAGGTCGGTAAAGACCTGGGCCCAGGTGCCCTGAGGTTCGACATGTCACCCACTAGCAAGAGTCTGGGTCACCCCACCCTCAAAAGGCATCTGCCCGTCAAAGTGAAGGGCAAGGGTCTCCGCCCCCCCCCCCCCCCCCCCCCCATCCTATTGCCGCCTCACGAAGAAAGTCGATCAAAGGCAAGGCATTCATGGCAAATGCCCTTAGTCCAAGTATTCTACAAGATAAGCATCGTGCGTCAAGTGGCCATGATGCACTTGCTCGAAGAAAATGTCCTATTCCTACCCGCTGAGGGGAGCGAACAGGCCAGGCACCAAGTATCTACTCTGCCCAAGAAGACTACAGAAAAGGGCCCCCAAGGGCAACTCACCTGCGCCCATGTACCGCCAGCCATAGGCGCTCGGCCATCGCTACGGATGGCCCTCCTCGCGGGCACTCATCCCGATAGGCCACACCAACAATAAGCCGGAAGGAAGTAACAAGAGGAGCCTATATGCCAATTCGTTCGAGTAAGCAAAAGGGATCAAGTCAAGCCTCCAAAAAACATGATTCATGAAACCTGTGCAAGCGAATCCCATGCAAAGAAAACACCCTCACACTTAGCATACGAACAGACGATACAAGGAATAAAATAGTATATTCTTTCATTTCCTTTACAGCAAACATCAACTGTTACATTCCCCGAAATATTGTCTCTAGTTAAGTCACAGCTGAAAAGAGAAGCTAGTATGAAGATACTAGCAGCAATACCTAGAGAACCCATCTATCCGCCACAAAGGATAAAGGTGACACGGCGAAGTATCACAACCCCCAGGAAAAGGGCGGATACTTCCAGAACTTGTGCCTCCCCCAAAAGGAGCCTACAACAGAAGGCAAGCGACTGTGCAAGTCCAAAAGGACCACGGCCCCTGAGATAAGGGCCCTAGTCCAACTCTGTGACCAGCAGCCAGCATGGCTGAGTAAGTCGCCTCATCCTGTGGCTAACCTCGCCCAACTCTTTCGGCAAGCGGGACACTTTACACACTTGTTCTTGCTAAGGGTGGAGCTCAAGTCTAGTCTCCGTCGCATTCGATGCCTCCCTCAGTGTTATCGAAGACTCCCCAAAAGGGTGAGCAAACATTCGGGCAAACGCACCTCCCAATGGCATGGACCGGGCACAACTGAAGCCCATACCCCCCTGCGAAAAGGCAGGATCACAATCGGTCAGACCCCAGGAGCAGAAAAGCCTACCAAAAGGCGCCATCCGAGATCAACGTCAGCACCACCTCCTTGGACAGCAAAGCTGCCGGCAAGACCCCTTGTCGAGCCTCGTCCCACCTCTACCCAGGAAAATGCACTTCCACGCAAGGAACTCCCAACAGCAACAACCCCTACCCTATCCCCACTGACCCGCAGAGGGAATAACGAGGCAAGGGAAGGGACAAGCCCCCCCGGCCACTAAGGGCAGTCGAGGACATCCAAACATGTGGAGTATGCCTCAATCTATCAGTGAGGGGCCCTACATAGTAAATGCTGCCAAACCTTCCGCTGGCCCATCCATAGGAAACCCCAGACGAGGTCCACCATCTGGGAAAGCATCGCAGGCGTCATCCGACCGACACCCTGCCTCTACTTGGGCAATTACACTCCCAGGGGAGGAGTTCCCGGTGACAACAGCCCCTACTCTGTCCTCACAAAGTTACCAAGGGAGCTACGCAGGGTCACTAGAGGGGGCTCACCCCCGTCCGAAGAGCCGCACATAGTTGCTCTTCGATGTCTTTAAAGGACACACAGAAGTTCGACAACAAAACTCTACCTGTTAACGCGGCTTGATCGTGTTTCAACAGTTAATTACGGCGTAGTATAGGTGATCAAGCGTTGTCAACAAATAAAAATTTATTACTCGAAAACCTAAGTATCCGAGGTCGAACACAGGGAGCAAATGGAATTTATTACTAATCTCAAGAATGTAATTGAGCACTTAGAATTACTCAAAACTTAATTAAATATGAGTGCATGAGTTTAAAAGTCAAATGTGGAAAAAATAAAGGAATTGAACGGGATCAGATGTCTTAAAAAGATGTTTCCTTTCTTCTTCTAACTTTCTCCTTTTCTTCTCTGCGATTCTTCTTTAGCTTTCCTTTCCTTGGCTTTGCCTTCTCTTCTTCTGCTTGTCTTTCCTTTTCTTTCTTGATTTTCTTCTTACGGCTAGTCCTAGCTTTGCCTCTTTCTTCTTATTTTCCTCTGTCTTCTGCATTGCCTCTCTTCTGCAGTTTCTTTCTCCTTTTCTCTGCAAGTCTTCTTCTCCTTCCTTCCTTGGCTCTTTCCTTGGCTTGAGCTTCTCTTCTTCTTCTACTTGTCTTTATTTCTTCTTCCTTCTTCAGTTCTCTTTGGCTTCGCCCCTTCCCTCTACCTTGCCTTTTTCTTTTTCCTCTGCTAAGGCTTCCTTCTTCTTCTTTTCCTTCGCTCGCAGTGGCTAAGTGTCAACTTCGCTTCTTCAGTTCCTTCCCTACACAAACCAAAGGGAAGCAAAACCTACCCCCTCTACCCACACCCGTGTCTCTCTCTCTCTCTCTGTATATCACTCAGCATGCTCTCGCAGAGCCGGGTAATCAAGTCGGGTCACACGCCCGGTTCTAGGCTCACCGACGTGGGCTCAATCAGACCACAGGAGCACCTTCTCCATGTCACGGCGAAGGTGAGGCGGTAGGTGGCAGGCTGCGGGGTGGCCTAGGCGTGCGTGCCTAGGTCGCCCTATGGCCGAACGGATGGGTTTAGTCGAGGGATAGTTGTGGTGGTGTAGAGGGTCAGTGGAGGAGTGGAGAATGTTCAGTGAGGTGAGGCGGAGGTTATGCGGTGGTTGGCAAGACGTGTGGGGTTGCAGAGTGATGGGAGGGTCTCTCCAGAGGGTGGCTGGAGATGAAGAAGATGGTGGTGAACAGCGGCGGTCGAGGAGCATTTGGTGAAATAAGATGAGGGAAATGAAAGAGGGGATAGAGACGAACAGTTCTAACCTAACTAAGTGGACGAAGGGGGCGAGAAGGCTGCTGGCAGTACCTGCTATCGCCGGAGAAGGAGTCCAGTGGAGGAAGATGGCGGTGATGATGGAGCTAGGGCAGCGCGCGCGGGTGTTGCGCGACGCGGAGGAGGATGGGGAGAACAGCTCTGCCACTGGTTTTGTGGCAGAGCGACGAGGAAGAGGAGGGGGGCTCGTTGGAGCTCGCTGGATCCCTTGGCCGGAGGATAAGAAGAGGAATTTGAGGTGGAATTCCGGCCAAGTCGAGCTAAGGAGGTGCGGCCGGAGTTGGGGGTCAATTTATAGGCACTGGCAGGGACTCCTGTGCTTGGAAGACAAGCTTCCAAGCACGAGAATCCTTGCCGGAGATGGAATCAGTTAAGAGACTCAAATCCCTCGGGCATTCGCACAAGAGATTGGGTGCAAATCAGGGATTAGGATCGATCTCAGATGGAAGGGAATTCCTCAGAGAATCTCCCTTCCAAATCTGGGAGGAGATCTCTGAGGAATCAGGAAGTATTTCCCCTCTATTCCTCGCCGGAGAAGGATTTCTTCCCAATAATAGCAGAAGGATCGATTTGTAAGAGTGGCGAGAAAGTTAGGAGGATGTGTGTAATGGTTTTCAAAAGATAGGGGCCAAAATGTAATTGGGTGTACTAATTCGCAAAGTAGGTCAAGATGACCTCCCCTTAGGTCCAAATTTTGGTACAGACCTAATTTGGACCTAAGGAATCTAATGGTGAAGTTGGATTTTAGGTTTGACCACGTTTGACTGGATATTTTGCACAAAAACCTAAATTAGGTCAATTGATGAGCTAGGACCCAAATCTAGGTCAAAATAGGTTTTAAAGGCCAAATTGAATGTCATAAACCCTAGGGGATATTTTTCCATGAATTTTAGAGGGTTTAATTGATTTTTATCCTGACCAGAATCCTGTTGAATTAAGCAGGTCTGTTTTAGGGTTACCAGATGTCATTTAATTCCTAGATTGCACATGAACCCATTTCTGATTGAACCAACCCACTTTTTATCTTATTCAGACCATTTGACCTATGTTTTGTCTATGAGAAGTCCCGTTTATGTATTGCAATGGTAAAATTACAGTTTTAACCTTTATTTCATGTTTTCTTCTAAGAACACTTATTCCTTCAATTAAGCCCTTCTCTAGGTTATGTAGGAGCTCTTATTCTCTTTCTTAGGTCAAAATGAGCTAGTTATGACTCATGATGAGGCTCTCATCACTACCCGAGGAATGAACGAGGTCACAACTGTTCCCTCGAACGCAATCGAGGACGATGAAAAGCGGTGAAACAAGGCCCACATTGGGCCTCTATTTATAACCCCACCCCTTGAGCCCCCGAGGGCGGTAATGTCTTTTTACCCCCTGTGGCTCGCCAATTCCCAAGGAACCAAATCCCCTAAGATACGACGTCGATCCCACTGCTGTGTAACCGTACCAATAAAACTAACGATCAAGAATCCCCCACGTTATTACACACTGGGCATTCAAGTAGCCTCCTATGCCCCTTAGAAACGCATGATGTTTCGGGCCACGTCCTCATGACAACAACGGCACCCACCTCGACATCTAGGACAGATGAAAGGCTGCCTCCTAAGACTGGCACAGGCTAGGGCTCATATGCCTTACGCCCAAATTCCTGCCACCTCCCAAGGACGACATGGGCTCGAGCTCATATGCCCCACGCCCAAATTCCTGCCGCCTCTCAAGGTCAGCACAGGCTAGGTCTCATACACCCCACACCCAAATTCCTATTGCCTCTCAAGGCCGGCACGAGCTCGGGCTCACACGTCCTACGCCCAAATTCCTACAGCCTCTCAAAGACGGCACGGGCTAGGGCTCATATGCCCCACGCCTAAATTCCTGGCACCTTTCAAGGCCAGCACGAGCTCAGGCTCATATGCCCCACGCCCAAATTCCTACAGCCTCTCAAGGAAAGCACAGGCTAGGGCTCATACACCCCACACCCAAATTCGTGTTGCCTCTTAAGGTCGGCACAAGCTCGGGCTCATACGCCGCATGCCCAAATTTCTGTCACCTCTCAAGGCTGGCACAAGCTACGGCTCATACGCCCCACACTCAAATTCCTGCCGCCTCTCAAGGCCAGCACGGGCTCAGGCTCATACGCCCCACGCCCAAATTCCTGCCGCCTCTCAAGACTGGCACAGGCTAGGGCTCATACACCCCACGCCCAAATTCCTGTCGCCTCTCAAGGCCGGCACGAGCTCGGGCTCACATTTCCCATGCCTAAATTCCTACCGCCTCTCAAGGATGGCACAGGCTATGGCTCATATGCCCCACACCCAAATTCCTGTTGCCTTTCAAGGCCTGCACGAGCTCGGGCTCATACGCCCCATGCCCAAATTCCTGCAGCCTCTCAAGGATGACACAGGCTAGGGCTCATACGCCCCACACCCAAATTCGTGTTGCCTCTTAAGGTCGACACAGGCTCAGGCCCATACGCCCCACGCCCAAATTCCTACCACCTCTTAAGGCCGACACAGGCTAGGGCTCATAAGCCCCACACTCAAATTCCAACTGCCTCTCAAGGCTGGCACGAGCTCGGGCTCATACGCCCCACACCCAAATTCCTGCTGCCTCTCAAGGGCAGCACAAGCTCGAGCTCATACGCCCCACGCCCAAACCCCCGCCACTTCTCAAGGTCGGCATAAATCACCGCTTTACAAACCCACCTCGAATTCAGGGCAGGTCGCCTTCGAAGGCTTGTAAATTCTTGGGCTCATACGCCCTGTGCCTAACTTATGCCGCTTCATAGAGGCCGGCACTAGCTCAAGCTCATACACCCTACGCTAAAGTCAATACCCACCTCATACGACCAGCTCGAACCCGGGCTTAGACACCCCGCATTACACCTCAGAGCATGTCACCACCTAAAGCCGGCATAAGCTCGTGCCCATACGTCTGAACAAGAAACCTCTTCCGTGCAACCAAAAGCAAGTAAAGTCCACTTAACTCCCCAAGCATAAATGTTCCCCCCACTACAACACAATCGGACGAACATTTGGGGGCATCACCTACCGCGGAGTTTTGGCCATTCTCACTACTCTCTAGGCAATTCACACTAGCTAGAGAGTGGGGGCATATGATGAGGGGCAAAAGGTGCCCTCGAATCCAAAACTTCGCACCCAATCCGACAAAGGATTCGGCTACCCAGGCACGGGGTGTACAGGCGAAATCGGCTTCCTATCCTACCTGAGATCAGTCGTATCCCCAGTCAACACCAACCCAATCTACCAGAAGATCCTGCACAGCTTAGGCGGAAGATACGAAATGATGGGCCTAACAACCTACACCCTGACAGCTACCACGTATCCTAACCAGTAGGGATACCAGAGCCCATCGATGAGAGTATTCCCCATGTTATAAATAGAGAAGGAGCCCCCCAGTAGAGGAGAACTCCTCCCCGAAAAGGGAGTGAGATCATGTAATATGTACACCTAAAACTATAGTGCATAGTTGCGAGCATCATCCTCCCTCCAGACGTACACCCCTTGTGGTGAAACTGGGTCACCAAACCCTATCTTCCCTTGTGTTTTCTCATTGATGGTCAATCTCTACCCTTAAGCGACGAATGGCATTGTTTAAATAGCGCCTCCTATGCTAACAAATCTTTTGATAGGCCTTCCGAGGCCCATCAGACATAGTCGGAGGCTATAGCAGTTGGAGGTATAATTTCAATGTTTTCAATTTAACTAAATGATATTTTAATTTTTTGTTAGATGTGGGGAATGCCCACATATTATTTTTTTATTTCATTGTATGGATGTGGGGTGTGTCCACTTGTGTACTTTTTTTTAATGTGGGATGTGCCCACTTGTATGATGCATTTTTAATGTGGGGTATGCCCACTTTTATTTATTATATTATTTTGCTATATAGGTTTATAGTAAAACTTTAAATTTTAAGAGGAAACTCTGTTGAATTTTGTAGAAATTTTTTTAATGTTCAATTTAGTTAGTGTTTAGATACACACAAATAAATAAATAAATGCACACGAGGCCAAACATTAGGTATTATAACCCTTAGGGTAAAAGTCTCCCGAGTCAAATTGTGTCAAATTGCTCACTCGTCGAGACTTATGGTCATATTATACGAACAATGCAATCGTGTATGTATACATCATTTACATGCACAATGTATTGTCTTTGTAACATGCCACAAGTCTCGATCAACTTTAGCTCGAAGAAGTACTAAACTAAAGAAGGTCCTTGAAGATTTGATCACAACTTAGGTCTACATGTTACATGTAACCTTATGCGGTAAAATTTCAGTTGCTTTTTCTTACTCTTCTCCAATATACCAACTAATCTTATCTACTTTCCTGCAATACCCTTAATTAGGTGCTAAAGGAAATCTAGTTAAGATTAATATTAGGGGTATACTAGAGAAATGCAAGGAGATATTGTCGAAATTTCTCCATACAAAAGTTACATGTAACAAGTAAACTTAAGTTGTGATCAAATCTTCAAGGATGGGATATAAAGTAAAAATCTTAATCAAAATACACATCATTCACTCCTTCACCTTCCTAATTAGTGATTTATTTACATTAAATTTTATGTTACCATGAACAAATCTTAGATCGGATTTAGGAGTTTAGATTACACCAAATATAAGGATGTAGTAATTTCATTCCTAGATTGGGCCTTTTATTACGATGGGAAGATATTTAGGCGAGGAGAACACCTCGATAAGATCTTCTGCCCATGTAGAAGATGTTTGAATGGTTTCTTGCACAAGCGTAATACTATGCTCAAGCACTTTGTTTGTAATGGTTGATGGTGCATTATACTAATTGGGTCGTTAATGTATAGGATTTTACTGAGAAAGTCAGAAACAATGAAAAGACTCATGACGAAAAGATTGTTGATAGTGGAGGTGAAGAAATACAAGAAATACTAAATGAAATGAGAGTAAGAGATGATACAAATACAGATGAGGAAGATCTGTTAAGAAGTTGTCATTCGTTATATGATGTTGTTAAAGCGGCTGAGGATCCAATTGCTCCTGGGGTTACGTGCATGTCTAAGTTGTCATTTCCGTTGAGAATGTTTTAGCTTAAAGTTATGAACTGAGTAAGTGTTAAATTCATATTAGAAATAATTTAGTTTTGAATAATCCCAATGGTTTTCCAACTTCATGGTACGAGGTAAGGAAACATATTTGCAAATTTGGTTTGGACTGTCAGAAGATTGATACATATCTAAATGACTGCATTCTATTCAGAAATGAATTTGGAAACTTAACTAACTGTCCCGAATGTGGACATGAGAGATATAAGGGAGGCAAACATGAAAGTAAGAAAAAACAACCTTAGAAGGTTCTTTGTTACCTTCCATTGACACCTAGGCTTTAACATCTTTTTCTATCTACTAAAACTACAAGGTGGATGGCATGGCACCAAAATTTCAGATCTCAAGATAGAAGAATACGTCATCCTATTGATTCAGAGGAGTGAAAGAGATATGATGACAGAAATAATTCCTTCTCTTTAGAGGCAAGAAACATACGGTTGGGTCTTGTAAGGGACAAATTTAATCCATTTAAGAGTATATACTTGACGTACTCTATTTGGCCAGTGGTAATGGTCACTTATAACTTACCTCCCTAGTTGTATATAAGATCATTATTCATGATGCTAATCCTATTAATCTCCGGTCCAAAACAACCAAAAAATGCAATAAATATTTACCTTCAACCATTGATTAATAAATTGAAACAGTTGTCGTACACTGGCGTGAAGACTTATGATATAGAAAAGAGAATTCTACCAAATGCATGTAGCATTGTTGTGGACCATAAATGACTTTTCGATGTATGCAACTTTGTCAGGTTGGAGTACTAAGGAAAAGTTCACTTTCCTGGTCTGTATGGAAAATATTCGTCACTAGCGACTGCTATAAAGTAAGAAGTTATGTTACTTAAGGTATCACAGATTTCTACAAATTGAACATAGATGACAAACATCAGAGTTTAAGAGTAAATTTGATGGCAGGACATGTCGATATTCAAAGAAAAATTCAAAGAATAAACTTAGTACAATTCTATCAGGTTGCCGGGTCAGGTTATCATGAAGAGTGTCGGGTCAAAACTCATCGTATTTAGGAAAATATTGCATCATAGTATAGCAACGAAAATTAATTCAACAATTAAATTTATAAGCTCAACAACAGATATGAATCTAAGTCATTCGCAGGAAGCAAATATGGAATTCACACATTAATCGCAATGATAAACAAATAAGCATAATGATTAATCACAACAGAGATGTACAATGAATAATATACTCAAATATACTCAATAATAGCAATCGTATCTCAAAAATCAATGGGATAAAAAGAAGATTAAAACCCTAAAAATGGTGATTTGAATCACCAATTTAATCCCCCGATCAAGCACATATCCCAAATATCTCAACGGTGTTTGGAACCACTTATTCTCGTAAGTAATCAATAAGTCCATAGTACCATCAACAAAGTTACAACAAACGTCGGACCCTAAGTTCAAACGACTTAAGTCACCAAGCACACAAGGCACAAAGAACCAACGATCCCAACCTGAGCACAAGGCCTCAGAAACGACTAAGTGTTAGGTGTGTGTGCACGAGTTCCGAGGCACATGCACGCACCCTATGGCAAAAGCACCCCCCACCCTCCTCAGAATTTCTCCCCTTTCCTAACCGGGTATACGGGTCACACAGTATCAGGTAATCAAGTCGTGAACAGGGTCCAGGCTCACCGACAGTGGTGATGAGTGAGGAGCGTAAAGGAGAGTGAGTGAGGGGACCTCACCCCCATGAGAGGCGATAAGCCACTGTGAGGATTTCCTTTTATGTGCATTTCGTGTTTTCTCATTTACGATGTGGCACTAATTGTGCCCTTGTCTTTGCGCGAAACTGCGAAGGATTAGAGCTCCTAATTCGATCAGCTGCAGTTGTTCTTCCTCGAATCCAAGACCTAGGAAACCTCCGTGATACCTATCCACATCTGTTGGAGGTGGAAGCAGGTCCGGAGATCAGTGAATGGTGGCAGAGGGTGGCGCTGAATCAGTGGTGACGACGAAGCTCCAGGGAAACCCTGAAATACATCAAAATGAGCTTTAGGCCCCAATTAATAGGTTCATGAGTATCGTAGGGGCATGGCGAAGATGATGGTAGTGTTCTCATGACAGTTAGGGGCTTGCGGAGGTGTGCCAGAGCTGGAGAAGGTGACGGTGGTACGTGGTGTTCGACGGAGTTGTAGAGTGCACAAAATCCTAAATAAGTTTGGGACTTTTGTAGGTGGAGTCAAGGCAAAGCTTCTAGGAGTGTTGTGGGATCATTGGGTGACATGGTATGGCGTGGAGAGCTCGCCAGAGCTTACCGAAGGGGGAGAAGATGAGGAACTAAGGGGCTAGGATTGATCTAGAGATGATTAGGAGAAAGAGAAACCTAATCTAAGGGACAAAGGGGATAGGGCATCCTTGCCGGTGTGATGACCGGAGACGAGGACGATGATAACTCCGGTGAGAGATAGGGCGATGAGGAGCAGGGGAGACGACCTTTGTTGTGGCTGGCGAGAGGCGGAAGAGAGAGGAAGGTGGAGTGCCAGCCAATTTGACCATTGGTCGCCCGTAAGAGGACAGCAGAGGGAGGTCGCTAGAGCCATGGCAGAGGTGGCCAGAGAAGGAAAGAAATAGGTGTTTAAGGTTGGAACTGGGCTCGAATTAGTCGTGGAACTTCATGGAGCTTAAATAAAGGGAGCTCAGGCCCTTAATTATGAGGAAATCATGAGATTTCCTCACAATTTTCTCAAAGGGAACCCACTGAAATCGTGACACTCACCTGAGCTCCACGATCCATCAAAGATCTCGAGAGAGGGTCTAAACTATAGGGAATCGTACCAAGAACAATCTCTCCAAATTTGGAGAGATTTGGGCGAGGTTTGAGCAAGAAATCCTCGCTCAAAGGTCGACAGTGGAGGTCTGTTCACACTCATGGTGGCAAGGCCCAAACTGTAAAGAAGACAAGAAAGATGGGGGATTTCTGTAAGGAACTTTCAAAGTTAGGGGTCTGATTGTGAGAAATAGAGATCCTAGAGACTAAATTACAAAATAAGTCAAGATGGACTCTAATTGGGCCTAAATTTTGGTCTTAACCTAATTTGAACCCAAGGAATCTAATGATGAAGTTGAATTTGATTTTTGACCATGTTTGACTAGGTAAATTGCACATAATCCCAAACAGAGTAAATTCCCGTCTGAAATTCTGTTCTAGGTTAAAATGGATTCAGATGGTCAAACCAAAGGTACCAAACCTCTTATAATCTTTTTCTATGAAGTTTAGGAGGTTTAAATTGATTTTATCCTAACCAAAACCTTTCCGACTTAAGTAAGGCTGATTATTAGGGTTTTTAATACTATTTTGGTCCTTGAAATGCGTGATTTAATTCGTGTGAGCCCACTTTTTAAACTTTTGTGCTCAATTAACCTTTTATTAACCCTTGAATGACCCTGTGGTTAATCTATATTTGTGATGTGCTGTTAAAACAAAAGAATTAACCCTACTTTATTGTCTTCTCAAAACGAATCAGAGTGAAATTATGGTCCTCAGGCAATCATTCAGGAGTATTTATCTCTTAATTTCAACTAATTTAAGCTAGTTATGGTGAATCATGGTGTTACCATCAGAGAGATTACAAGAAATGGGTGAGATACGGTTGGGTCGACCATTCAAACAAGATCAAACAACCTTAAAAAATTTTGCGTTTCGAAAGAAAAGCATTTTCTTTATGGAACTGCCATACTAGAAAGATCTTATAATACGTCATAATTTAGATGTTATACACACCGAAAAGAATCTGATGGACAATATCTTAGACATATTAAATCTGACCGATGATCCAAAAGATACAGTGAAAACAAAAAAAGATATTAAGAGTTTGGGGATTCGTCTTGAGCTGCATATTCATAAGGAGGATGGCTACTTACTACCAGCTATTTACAGCTTGAATCAGGATCAGAAGAGTAGATTATTCTCCATCTTAAAGGAATTTCGAGTGCCAAATGATTTTTCGTTGCAGCTTTCTCGTTATAAGAATGAAGTACAGAAGATATCTACCTTGAAAAGTCATGACTCCCATGTTTGTATGCAAGTGTCATTTTCACTGGCGATATGGGGGATACTGTCTGAACCAATTATTGATTCCTTCATAGACATGAGTAGATTTTTCAAAGCTATTTGTTTAAAGACAATACAAAATGATACACTAGACCACTTAGATAAACAAATAGTCATTACACTCTGTAAGATGGATTAGATTCTTCCCCTAGCCTTCTTCCATGTAATGGTTCATCTCATGTTCCATCTTTCAAATGAAGCGAGAATTAGTAAACCTATATAATTTAAATAGATGTATCCTGTGGAACATTTTTGAAAAGCTAAATGATTGTCTTAAACAAGACAGCCAAAAGTTCCAATTGTAGAAGGTTATCTCGTGGAGGAGTGTATAAATTTTACCTCAACGTACATGAGTGAAACAAATAACTACTTTAATAATCTTCAAAGGAACTATGAGGGAGAATATAATGACAATAATGAAGAATGTCTGTCGATTTTTGATATTAAAGGAAGCTCGATTCTTCATACAGAATACAAGCTAATTTCAGAAATTGACAGACGTTGGGCACATCTATATATTTCAAAGAAAATTCTAGAGATTGATCTATTTTACGAGAAAATCGAACGATTATCTCATTTAAGTATATCTGAATTTAACTTGGATTTGTTCAAAAATCATGTTAATCGATTGAAAGAGGATAACGACCCACGATAGATACCAGATTTTGATGTAATTTTCGATACACCATTGCATTATGCACACTACCACTCTAAGTATATAATAAATGGATTTAGATTCAAAATAAAAGAAATTGATGATAGAAAGGTGATGAGAACCTCATCATGAGCCATAACTAGCTCATTTTGACCTAATACAAAGGATAAAAGCTCCTACATAACTCAAGGAAAGGCTTAACTCAGAGAATTCTGAGTTTAAGAAGAAAACAGAAACTAAGGGGTAAAAATACAATTTTACCAGCACAATCTGCAAGTGGGGTAATTCAGGGTCCAAACACAGGTCAAACAAACCTAATAAGAAGGGAAGTGGGATGATCTGATCTGATAAAGGCTACAGCAACTCCAAGGAATTAAATGACAATCTGTAACCCTAAAACAAATCCACTTCAATTCACGAGGTTCGAGGCAAAGAAAAAAATCGACTAAACCCTCTACAATTCGTAGAAAAATAATCTCTAGGGTTTAGAACCTTCAATTTGGCCTTAGGAACCCATTTTGACCTACATTGAGAACCATGCCCAATTAATGACTTAATTTGGGTTTTTACGTAAATTGACTGGTCAAACAAGGTCTGATCTAGAAATAAAATTCACCATTAGAATCCTTAGGCCCCATTTAGTCATGCATAAAAACTTGAGCCTAAGAAGAGACCTTCTTGACCGACTTTGCATTTTGGTCCTCATTCATTACTTTTTGACCCTCAACTTTTGAAATCCTCGCATTTTAGCCCCTAACTCTTCTTCGTTCTTTGCATTTGGGTCCTCCCTGCAAAACCCTGAGCAGCGCCATGCTCCGGCGACCTTGCGCGAGGCATGGCGCCGCACAGGGTGAGGGGGACCCCCTGCCAAGTCAACCAGGGGTTCCCTGCGACGTCAGCCGTCGTAGGAACACCCCCTGATCGCTGCAATCGCCCATACCGCCCGTGCGAACGTACGGATGGTATGGGTCTCCATCTCCGGTGTCCTCCGGCGAGGGAGGCACGTCGTCTCCCTCCGCCCTCCTCTCTGTTTCTGCCTCTATAAAAACCCCCGATGCTCTGCCGCTCTCGGCAGCTCGGTTCTGACGGAGAAATCCCCCCCCTTTCCTCTCTTCCCACTCCGACAGAGGCCCCCTTGCTGCGGCAGTTCCTCCTCCTCGTCGCTCTGCCGCACTACCAGCAGCAGGGCTGCCTTCACCTCCTCTTCCCGCGTCGCGCCGTACCCAGCGCGCGCTCTACCGCTATCTCCTCGCCGTCGCCCTCTCTCTCTGGGCACCTTCTTCTCCGGCGACAGTCGATACGACTATCGCCCTGCTCCGGCCCCCCCTCGTCCCTCCGAGTAGGTACAATCTTTCCTCTTCCTCCCCTCTTTCTTTTCCTTACTGTAATTTGCATAACCACCCCTCGACCGCGCCTAATCGCCCTCACCTTCCCCATCTCCGGCCAAACTCCGGCGACTCGCTCCCGTCATTCCACCACCCCACACGACTCGCCGACCCTCACAGAACCTCCGCCTCCTCACCCTGATCAACTTCCGCCCTACCATTTCCCGCCACTCGCCACCTGCAGACCCCTCAAACAAACCCATTTCCCGCGCTACAATTTGACCTAGGGCAGCCCCTACGCTCCGCCCCACGGCTTGCCAGACCCCACACCACCTTCGTCGTGCCACGACGAAGGTTCTCTGCTTGTCTGATTAGGCCGAGAGGCCGTTCTTCTGTGGACAGGTTGCTCGCCCTCCGTCGCCATTGCTGAGCCGGTGAAGCTCTTTCTCACCTGCAGCTGCAGGCACGCTTCGCCCAGGTTCGACTCGCCAGGACGCGCGGTTCGCAGCCACACAGTCGCCCAGGCCTGTGCAGTTGGGGAGAAAGCCCCGCAGCTGCTGCATCTGCCTGCAGCTCCCTCAGCGGCGGGTGCCCAATTGGGGTGGGACATTTAGTCCCACCTCGGAACTTTTGAGAGGTCCACACCCACATAAAGGCAAAAAGTGATTTAGGCTCTTTGCCTCCTGAGCACGGGGTGAGGTCCCTCTCACCCGCTCGAGCCGGCCTCGTCCGCGACCACGCCCCGCGGACCTGGCCCGACCCATTTACCCATCATGCAATCCTCACCCACCACCGCACGGCGGTGGGCCTGGACCCGGGCGTGACCCGCGTACCCGACTACCCGGCAGCTCTGGGAGAGCTATCCTATGAGTGGATTCTGAGAGAGAGAGACGCGGGGGAGGGTAGAGTACGTTTTGCCCTCTGATCGAACTTTGAGTGTGCAGGCACAGGTGAAGAAGAAGAGAAGGCAGGAAGAAGGACTGCGAGAAGAAGAAGAAGAAGAAAGCCACGGAGGAAAGAACAAGAAAAGATGCACTGTAGCAGCAGCTACTTAAGTCGTCTGATTGAAAAATCAGACGACGCTCTGAAGGCAAAGAAGAAGGAGAAGAAAAGAAGAACAGGACCGCAAGGGAGAAGAAAAAGAAAGAGACGGACAGAAAGAAGAACGAGAAGAAAAAGAAAGAGAAGAAGAAGAACAACAAAAGAGAAGGCAAGTTGAAAACAAGAAGAGAAGAACAGAGCAAGAATAAGAAGGAAGAAAACTGAAGACTCAAAGAGAAGAGAAAAGAAGACAGACGAGAAAGAAGAGAAGAAGAAGAAGCCAACAAGACAAATCTCTCTCTCTCTCTCTTTATTTTTTTTGTAATAGAAACTTCGTACCTCTAGAATACAACTTGCTCCCTGAGTTCGACCTCGGGAGAACTTTCATTTCCGAGTAAAAATTGTAATAATGGCAATGACTATCTGTACTACAACGTAATTTCTATAACAAAACAACAAAACCTAATCACAACGCCGTTATCAAAAGGTTACACAATAGATCAGAGTTATTGATTTTGATCTTACCACCAATCCAAATGGATGCTATAGTGAAATCCATGAAATTGTGAAGATCAGCTTCAGATATGATTGCAGAGTTGTCCTATTTAAATATCATTTGTTTATGTTTTTAAAGAGGACACTGATTTCAAAATTGACAGGAAACATAATTTGTTAAGTTTAAATCGTAACCGTCAAATTATGTAGTCTTCTGAACCATTCATATTAGCATGTCAAGCGGCACAAGTTTTTTACCTCGATAATTGCCAAAGAGGTTGGGTTATACCAATAAGAACAGTATTGCGCAATCATTTTGACGCACAATCTGAAATATATCAGGAATTAATAGAAAAAGATCATATAGATTCAAATGCAATAGGTGTGGATATCTAAGTTTAATAACGATTTTCTTATTTTATTTCATTTTTGTTTTATTTATGCATTTTATATTTTTGTGTTTCTATACTTCCTTTGTGTATTTGTTTTATTATAGGTTTACTTTATGTAACTGTTTATTTTTACATTAATGGTTTATATATTATTTTCATCTGAATTAATTTTTGTATTTATTTGTTGTTGCAAATGAAGGGGTTTAAGGAAAAAACCAATAAGAAGTCTCCCTCTCAACCACAGCCACCCACCTAGCCCGAGCCATCTCCCCAGGCTTAGCCACCCCCCCGACACCAGGCTCCCTCTCAATCACGTTTTCTACGACCCAGGGACCTAGCACGATCTCGTAATGTAATATATGCCAGGGGGGAGGGAAAAGGGAAGGAGATTCCTCCTACTGAGCCAGAGCAAGTACCAGCTGATCTAGATTATCAACCAGAGTTGTGGGATCAGAGGAGCAGGATGAGGATGAGAGCGATGAGGAGGAGGGGGAGGAGCAAGTTAAGAGCCAATACATGTGGATCCGAGCACGGTAGGTACAAGTACTGGTAAGAATATTTGTACTTTTAAGAAGTAATTTACTTCTATATTTTAAAACTTATTATACATTTGATATATAAAATGAATATGATTAATGTTTACGCAGGTAGAGTAAGAAGAGAATGGGGGAGGACAAGGAATCTAGATCTCCAATGTATCCCCGAGGACCTAAGAATAATAATCAAGCTTAGAACCACGGGGGAAGCAGAGAATTACCCGACTTCATCAATCGAGTGGGCACGATGGTAAAGCATGTCGTGCCACTTTGCTACTTCGACCAAAGAAGGGTGCTCGCAAAGCTGAAGAGACAGCTCCTTCGATAATTGGAGGTAACGCAATAGATTTTAAATATTACTTCTACAACTTCATCTTCAAATCGCTTTTATGTAAGATTGATATATTTGCCCAAAATAAATGTAGGTAAGTTACGATTAAGGTGACGACCCCAATGTCTCTTGGTATATCCTTAAGCACATCACCAAGCTCCATAGAGAATGAAGGACGGAGACCAAGAGAAAAGTAAAAATTTTTAAACATTTGTATGTTTATTATGTACATAATTTCATATATTATTTCTAACATTTTATATTCAATATTTAGTTTTCTCGGACAGGTCGTACAAGGAGGCAATGGAGAATTGCCCTCCTGATGTCATGCCTGAACACTGGAAGAAGGCATGCGAGCATCGGCTGGATCCCAAAGCGAAGGTTAGTAATTGATTCTAAATGTTTATATTAATTTCATATATCTTAAATTCATAATAAAAAATTAATTTGTTTAATAATTTACACATACTTTTATTACTGGAGCAAGCAAGGAAAAATAAGGCTCATAGGGCCAAAGCTCCAACACAAACCCACTATCTAGGTCGAAGAAGCATTAAGACGGTTAAGAGTTGTCACGTAAGTTTATTATAACAACTTCACACTTGAAAGTTATTTACTTTAGAGATTACCTTAGGAAAATTGTATCATTTTCATATTTTCAGTCAGCTTTGCATGATGGGAGGGACATGAGTAGGATGGACATCTACAAGGTCACCCATAGTAAGGTTGCAGCTAAGAGTGCTTGTAGGTGGATTCGTGAGTCATACCAGTAGAGACATGTAAGTTTCCTAAATTCAAAAACTTTATAACTTTGTACATATATTATAATAATAATTTTTAATATGTTTAAGAGAATGGTTCCCTTGGTGCATCCCCCCTCCGATGAGACCTTCAACAGCGTCCAGCAACCAATGGATCACAAGGAGGCATTTAGGTGAGTAATGCCACCAGACCACAATGATTTCATTCGTAGCGCGAGGAGGGTACACACCTTGTCTAGCTGGTATGAAAGGAAAGGGGTCATCTCATCTAATGTCGTCGATCAGTTGAACCAAAAAATCGACACACTGCAGAGACAAGAGGAGAGGGAGAAGAGAGAGGTAGAGATGAAAAACCAAATGGATGCCATGCAGTATTAAATAAGTAAGACAGATAATAAGATTGAAAGTTCTAACGGAGGGGGGTGAGGTTTGCGTAATAAACAAATAATGTGGAAGTATAATAAACAATCTCACACAAGTACACAATAATTTTTAGGTGGAAATCCAAACTTGGGTAAAAATCACCACCTAGGCCTCTCAACTTAGAATTTTCCGATCGACCTAGTCGATCAAAGCCACTAACCGAGTTACTTAAAACGAGGGTAACTCAACCCCTTGCAACCACGCTACTTTACAACTCAATGGTAGCGTAACCTCAAACCCTTCCTTTTCACGAGGAGTATTTTGTCTCGCAAGGGAGGCGAGAATTCACAAAGTGAATACCCGAACAAAAATAATTACAATATCCTATAGAGCCTCAAAGAAAATGTCATAAAGCTTAGCTACTATAGGCAATGGATACTTCCCTGAGGTGGAAGTGAAGTGCGTAGCGGATCGGTGCTCTCATATAAAGATTGTGTAGAAGGGAGAGCAATGGCACTTCTAGCACTTGGAACTTCTCTTCCAAAAACACAATATGAGTGGAAGTAGTTTTGTTAGGTGTCTCTAACAAAAGGAGGGTCCCCCTCTATTTATAGATAGCTTAGGAACCCTTGGAAAGGTTTTGGAAGGTTTCTATAGCTATTGGGAATAAACCCAAGGTGAATCAGGCCGAAATCAGGGTCATTTACGATTCTAACAGGGTTATCAGATATCTGATTCTAAGGTCAGATGTCTGGGCCATCATCTGATCTAGAAGGATGGAAGATCTAGACTAAGTTGCATCAAGACGAACGTCTAAGGTTCAATTAGAAGATGTCTAGGAGAATAATTAGACGTCTAATCCTAAGATGGTTTCCTTCCTGTTTTGTCCATACCTAAACAGGGTTTTAAATTTGAGTTGTTCAGATGACAAATCGGACGTCTGGCAAGATGTCTAGACGTCTGGAAAGCCAATCTTTTGCATGAAGTGATTTCCCAAGGCTCAAACAGGTATAATCATCTGACAAAAGTGATTTGGGTCATATCTTAGCGTAACATCTATTTATCAGACGTCTGGATGCTCTATGGATGTCTGAAATTAGATGAAAAATATATTATGGGTTAATCCTTTAAGATAAGCCAATAATCCTCTAGTTGGACGTCTCGCAAGGTCCTCAAACATCTTCTAAGACGTTTGGACTAAGGGCTGGACGTCTAAAAGTGGCAAACAGAGAGTGATTTCTAGCCTAAGTGTTTTGGACGTCTGATCAAACAGTCAGACGTCTTAAAGTCTAAGATCAGACGTCTAATGTCTAGATTGAGCGTCTGATGCCTACTTTGGTTTACTAAGTTCTTTACGAGATGTCTAAGTATTCTAGGGAAGTGTATGTCTTCCTAGGACTACTGTAGGCTACTTTGAGACTCTTCAACAAAAGATCTAAGTAAATAAAAAGCAAAGAACAAAAAGACAAAATACAAAAACAGAATAAACTTCTATCCTATTCTTCATCTCCGTGAGTCTTCAAGCTCTCACACCAAACGAAACTTCTCCTCCATCAAGCTCCTCCAATCCGCCATGGATGCGAGCTTAAACTCCTTCACCCTTAATTCCATTTACATTTTCCTAAAACTCATAAACTCAAATGCAAATGTTAAATTGCAAGTGTTTTGTTATCATCAAAATTAATGATCGTGGTGCCCTTGCACCAACAAAGATTCAGTAGCTAGTTAGAACATCCGTCTCCATCTGATCACACCTCCCACAAACGAGATGACGATGATATGGGCAGGACTAGTGCAGCTGGTGGCATCGGCACAACAGTGTTTTGATACTTTCTTTTTTTTCCTTATTATTACATGTTTTCTTTTATATGAAAATATTTCATTATGAAACTTCTTCGGTATCATACTTTATTCTTGTGGAATATGAAACTTGTTTTCATTCTCAACATTTTGTATAAAAGTAGCAGTTTCGCTAAATATAATAGCATTATGAAACTTTCTAATTTTTAAATAATTCATATTTAGAATAGCAGGTGTTTCCCATAATTTTCACATTTAAAAAAAAATTCATTACCTTTGCCGTCGATTTTTTAACTAACTGACGTCATTAAATAGGTTTTTTTTTTACAAAATTAGTTATTTGCCATCACTTATTACATAAGCAACGATAGAAATACTTATGCCATCCCTTTATAAGCAATGACAAATATCAATAATCGACAGCGTTTAAGTTTTTATTTTTTTAAAAAATTACTATTTGTCATCGCTTATCTAAGAGGTGACAGTACAAATATTTACATCATGCTTCAAAACAATGACAAAAATCTAAAAGTGGCACGTTAATATAGCCAAAACGTGATATATAATCCCCGTCGCTTTATTTTGTAAATGACGAGAAATAAAAATGTCGTCGATTATAAAACGACAGTAAAAACTCCAATCCATCCGCTAAGGCAACAATAATTCAGCATCGAATTTTATTTATAACCGACGGCAAAATGAAACGACGCTAGTAATCCCGTCACTTTTTAGCATCGGTTTAAACACCATTGCTGTCAGTTTCCAACTGACGGTGAAGGTATAGATTGTTGTAGTGTCGAGCCTAGTTCTAATATAGAAGGGTGTAACTCTCTCCGATTACCTTCCAACGGAAGTATCTTGACTACTATATACACATTAGACATTTGACCAATGTGTATTTAGATAGTCATTCACCACCATCACTTGAGTTTCTCACCCATGAAGGATCACCTTAGCACTGCAATAAATTGGGCATGCTAAGATGATGTGGAAGGTTCAAAATTTAAATCAAGAAATAAGGGATCGTCCAACTGAAACACCCTCCTCTGATCGGGCCAATACACCACTAATTAGGTCATAACAATCATGAAGGCATTCTCCAATGCGTAACAATATCGATTTCGGATCATCCTACCTTTCGATCAAACAGAAGTTGAGCCAACTCAATTCCTTGATTTTGAAATGAGTCCCCACTTAGAACACAAAAAGGGTATAATTGTCACAAAAACAAAGACCCTTTGCCCTTATCATGTTACAACAAGAGCACCCAAGAGGGAGAAACTAGACAACATTCAACTAAGGAATGGTGAGAACAATGGACTTTAAGAACTTCCATAGTAAAGGTTGGGTGAGTAAAGTTTTCAAGAACCATGACATAGAAGGCTAACTTTCAAGGTAGGCGGAAGATATAAACAAGGGTAGTAGCTCAATACGTAATTGAGGATCCTGCTAGCATGTAATATGAATGCTTGTAAGGCTTTTGTCGAATTATTTTATGATTAGTGGGGTGACTTTTCTCTGATATCATATGTGACGACCCAGATCCGATCGATAATGGATGAGACCTGAGTCATTGAGTACAAACGGTGAACTTAAACAGGACCAAAGTCACCCAACACAGAATCACATAACATAAACATAGCCAAACAAACCATTCATAAAGCATTAAACAAATATAGCAAGTAAATGCTAACAAAAGGAAAATCAAGGTTACAATCACAAAGTTAAAGAAAAGAGCAACTATCTAATATTTGAGTACAGTTACTAGAAAGTACAAAATAACAACCAAACTACTAGAACATAAGACTCTCAAGGTCATGGACCATTTGCTAGTATTAAACTAGGTCCCGTACTAGTCACTCTATGCGTAGCTTCTCCCGACTGCTTAGTTGTACCTAAGTATAAAGTCCAAAGAACATGTCAGCAAACATTGAGTAGAATGATATAAATGGAAAGCAAGAAAGCAACTACGAACACAATAAGTCGGTACTAACTTATCATGATAATTATTCTTTATCGATTCATTTCAAATTTATATAAAATGTGTTGCCCTAAGTCTCATTCCTAGCAACTCAGAGTTTTTTTTTTATGCCCTTATCTCACCTAGTTTGCTAAATAGAAATCCGTATTTGTGCATCAATGTTCCTCGTGGTGATATGATTGTATGATTAGCTCCATTAAATCCATGTTGGCAAGTTATATTGCTCGGGTTTGTTCAAGCCTAACCATAGTGGCTTAAACCATCAGCATACTACCACATAATCCTTGGTTTGGTAGGTTGTCTTGCCTAAAATGGTTGCTTGAATGACCGGCATACTACCCACAATGTCTTGATGTTTTGTTTGTGATCTCTTTGCATGTCATGTTGTATGTATGAATGGCAGGTGTGTTGCCTCTTAAGGTAGACAAATTTCTTGCAAGAATATTGAATGTCACATTCACTTGTTTTGCAGGTAGCCCACAAACCCATCTTCCCCCAAATCCCACCCAACCCAACCCAATATGCCTCCTCATAGGAAGAAATCTAAGGGTTCCTCCTCCTCTCAATCCCAATCCACTTATTTAGCGAATCAGCTTAGGAATGACACAGCTAAGCAACAATTCCGTAGGTTTGTAAATGCTTGGGTCAAACCTCCCTGATATATAGTTTGGACCAACTTTGCACACTTAAACCTATGAGAACACCTTGAGACTCTCCATCTCTTTCGCTATTTCGACTACCAATTCCATTCCAGCTTTAGATGCCTTGGTGTATTCCCTAACTTAGTTTGCCTTTCTATGCCAACATGGTCGAGGATTATAGCACTGACCAGCTATACTCTACCGTGTTTGGCAAGCATCTTGCTATCACTTATGACTACATCTCTGAACTTCTCGGCATTCCAAATGCCGACAATGATTTTGGTGATATCCTCTGTGAGTATGACTCCAAGGAAATCAATCAAGAATTGGTTCTCCTTGATAAACCAAATCTTAGTACTTTGCCTTGCAAAAATATCAAACCACTACCTCGACTTCTATCCTACATCTTTGGTTAGGACCGCCTCAATAAATCAGGAGGCTTTGACTACATATCCCGCCAGCATAAGGCGCTCTTATTCGCGACCATTCGCTACATCTCTTTTAATTATTGTCATCTCATTGTCCGCGTAATGAATGAGGACCATTCAACCTCACTCCCTTTTAGCTTCCTCCTCTCCAAGATCTTTCATAACAACAAAGTTTCCACCTTTGACCAAGCTACAGATAAGAAGGTGGAACCTTATAATCGGGCCAACACTGCTAAGATGAGAATTCTTGTGGAGCAACTCAACCCCAATGATGAGTACGAAGAGGATGAGCTCCCACCTTAATCAAATCTCTACACCCAACAACCACTTCAAATTGAGACACCCCACACCAACTTTGATGACTCATGGGATCCTGCCACCGACTCCATCACTGATGGGATTTCCATTTTCATGTTGCGCACAAGCGACATCTATTCTTATTTGTGCAACATGCGCTCAGATATGAATGAGATGCGGTCGACATCCATAGCCAACAGATGGTTTAGGGTCTAGCTCGCCACTGCCAACGCCAGGATCATCAGACATAGAGCCATAGATTGGATTTTTCACTTTCTATTTTTCCTTTTTTATGATGGTTGGGTTCTTTGATGTTTTCTTTTCTTTTCTTCTTGGCCTGTATTAGGGGGCTTCGACCCATACTACTTATTCAGATGGGAGCATTTTAGAACTTGATTAAGGTACATACATTTTCTAGATGTTGTCCTTTCCATCTTTATATATAATCATGCACTTTGATGTTTCTAGCAAACATGCCATGCTATGTTCATGCTATGCTCTAGTTCAATTTTATATGTTAGTCCATTATTCTAAATAACATTTGCTCATAGTATTCCTCCTAAATAATATTTCTCACTATCCATTGTTTAGTTCAACCAAGTGCACTTAGATTTGATGATGTTCCAAAAGGGGGAGAAAAACATAGGATAATCAAACTTATTTAAAAATAGATTTCCGCTTAAAATCACTGTCAATGTGACAATTTATTTTCATAATAAATCAATGTCTCACAAAACACTCGATTAACTCAATAAGATTTTAGAAATAGTGCCTTTAGTAAAATAATAAGGGGGAGAAAATATATCTTAAGTATAGATTTTGAAGACCAATAAAAAGGGAGAGATTATTAGTTGAGCCTCTCTTAATGATGTTTTAATGATTTTACAAAATACCGAAAAGAAAAATAAAATCTGGATAAACCACTATTTTTCTAACTCTAACCCCATTCCAAGTCCTTCATCTCAAAATCTTAAAGACAAGGAACGAAGGTTGAAGATGTCATCAGTCTAGGTTTTAGGACTTAATGTATATAAAGAGTTGTAATTTTATTTATTGAGTCTAGATGTGTTGTAAAGAACTCCCACTTAAATGTAGGATCTCTAGACTTAGGCTCACAATACTTGGCAAGACTTAGAAACAAACATATACCTTAGCATCAGATGTCTACAGCTGTTCCCAGACATCTGAAATTGAAAGATAGGTCATTTGATATAAGCATCAAATGACCAATTGCTATATACAAAGCCTTTGAAATTAAATACTTAGGATTCAGATGACCAGACACTTCTCCAAATGTCCATAGGTCACTTCAGACATCTGTACACATTCTCAACCGTCTAATAAACTGACCATTGAGCCTAATCTCTTGGGTAGAACAAAATCCACGTAGATTCACTTAGGAAATATTTTAATATTTTGTTGCAAACATCTGGACATGACTTCAAATGACCAATAATGGAACGGTAGACCCGAATTCACTTAATGAGTTTTTTTTCAGATATAATCATGATTTTAGATTCTTAAGAAATCCTAAACCCAAGGTCATCATGACCTTCAAACGTCCAAACACCTAGCAGACGTCTAACCCCGTCAAACTGGATCCCTATTTGGATCTGTTTTAATCCAAAGACAAACCTGCATATTATTTAAAGTCCAAAAATATCCTTAGGTGTCTTAAAATGTAAGTCCAGACGTCTGACTCTTAGTAACAAGAACCCTGTTTCTGTCCAATTAAGTCCACGAACACTAACCCTTCAGTTCAAATGATCAAAACTTCTATTAGACGTCTGACCAAAAAATTAGTTGTCTGATTCTACTGTCAAAGAATTTAATATCTTGATTTGATTTGGATTTCGACCAAATCAATTGGGATATATCCTGAACGGCTAGGGGGAGCCTCTCAAGCATTCTTGAAGTTCTTTTGCAGCCTATATATATCCCTTAACCTTCCTTAGGCTAAATACACCAATTAAAGATAATTTCCAAGCCACATACTTGCCCTACTTACATACTCTATTGACCTACTGTTGTGCACTCTATTTCTTGGGCATACACTCTATCTCCCTCACCATTTCATTGTTACGATTACCTAAAGGGAGTATCTTTCTCACCCATAGTAGCTTGAACATTTTTATATTATTTTGGGGATCTCTATCAGGTACTTTTTATTTTCTTCTTTACATTTCTATTGTACTTGGGTATCCAACCTATCGTATCCTCGTCTCTTCCATGGAAAGGGAGAAACCTCCCTTTCGAGATCGAAGGTGGGAATTGTATTGAGGTACACCACCCTCGGTTTAAGTGGTGTGGATAGTAGATTGATCACTTGGTGATCATAAATCCTAAGTCAAGGTTGACTTAGGTGGTGATTTTCTCCCAATTTGGATTTTCACCTAAAAATTTTTGTGTTATTTGTGTGATTGAAATCTTTATTTGCTTGTTATAATTCACTTTCACTATTCACCCCTCTTTAGTTCAATTTCAATAATCTCATCATACAATTCAAGCATCAAGTTTTAAGTGTTATTATTACCCAAATAGAAATAATCATTCATCATAATTTTTCAAACTTCAAAACTCAACAAAAGGTAAGGAAACGCACACCAAAGGATAATTTTCGTAAAGGAGGGCATAACAGCAACTTTCACTGTTCGCGTACAAAATCTAGCTAATCGGAAAATTAGGACTACTCTACCTAATGCCACCGAAGGGTCATGGTTACTCCAAAATACATTCCCAAAGTGCCTCCCTACTCTTTGGGAATTCGTTGGCCCTAGGAATCGAACTCTAGGTCAAGACACATTAGAAGTAGGTCAAAATCTCAATAGGGGATTTTTCAAAATTTTCACATGTAAAAAGGTTTTCAAATTTGGGTTTAGGGTTTACAATAATGTAGGGTGTAAAGAAATAAGTCCAACGCCACCAAGAAAGCAAACCAATCAAAAAGCTGAAGAGGGGCTTGGACTAGTTGGTTTAACCAAACTAGATCACTCCTGATGCGCGAAAATTTGCAATGAATAAGTTTTAAAACTGCATCATCGTAGTTTGCAAAAATTCACAATCAAATAAAATAACCAGAGGTGAATTCGAGTCAAACACAGGGAGGCAAATACACTAAAAGATCTCACTTGTTTATTTATTTTTGGTATTTTTAAGCTTTTGTAATTTTTATGATTTTTTATATAAAGAGAATGGAGATGAGAGGATGGAAGCAATAAGACAGAGGTAACAAGAATGAAGAAAGAAAACATACTAGTATATATCAAATGAAAGTTTGCTACAATAATTGCAAAAGTAAACTACAATAAAAGAGAGTAAAGAAAGCAAATTCGGGTCAGCTGCCCATTGGTTGCTTGCTGGCGTGGCCTGAAGACAATGGTAAGGAGCCAGAAACGAGGATGAGGTGTAAGACGAAGGTGGTAAGGTTAGGTGAGGTCCAGGCAGCAGCTGGTGACTAGAGGTGAAAGGTAAGAACCTAGATCTAAGTTAAATGGGGGTGAGAAGAAGGTTGAATAGTGGTGAAAGGGAGGATTCTTAAGCTACTAGGGTGCTAGGGAAGCTTGGGGATCTTGCACCTAAAAATGGAGGTGAGAGGCAAGTCATGGCAGCCATAAGACAATTGTAAGAGGAAGGTTGAAGGGAGGTGAGAGCGAGGAATTTCTACTCTACTATAGAAGCCAATGGACTTCGGGAAAGGGTAAGAAGGAGCTAAGGTAGGTTTCCTAGCTCTAATGGAGGTGAGGAAGGTGTAGGTGAAGATGGCTTGGCAATGAGAGGTGGGTACCCCTTATATACGTGAGGAGATGCTAAAATCGGCCACAAGTGCACTTAGCGCTCAGATCATGCGTGGAGTGTGCGTGGGGCTCACTAGGAGTGCAGCTGGAGCGGGGTTCCCGTACGTGGGCAACACTGGCGGGATCAGTAGGCTGAGCGAGCACACAGATTGTCCGCTAGGACTAGTGGGCACGTGGTTCTTGCTCATGGATCGTGTGCATCGGCTGGAAGTAGTTTTAGCATGTCGATTGCTACTTTGGCACGAACATGGCGAGCGCGTGCTACATATGAAGCTTGATTCTTGTGGTCCCCTTGGCAATTTTGCATATAACTTCAAGGCCAATTGGATTTTCCTTGGACTTAGGAGTTATTTATGTGTTTTAGGGCCAAGTTAGCTATTAAGGGGGAATATTGCATGGAGGCCCTTCATTTTCTTTTGAATTTAATTTCTTTCTGAATGCTGCTCCTCATGTAAAGCGTAAATCTCTTTTCCCCTATCTTCTTTGAAATTTATTCCTGCACAAATTAACATTATTAAAATTTATGCAAATTATGTATAAATGAAATTATGACTGTAATATGCTTAGATTGATCATAACGCAATATTTATAACCTAAATATGATATGTTTACTTAGGAATTCACCTAATTTAAATATATTAAGTGTATTAACTATGTAGTTTACAAGCTCCCCCCCAATGTACGCCGCACTTTACACACCCATGTGCCCTCGCCACCACATCCTAGTTCGTGTGAACATGCATGCCTGTCGTACAGTTCGTACATGCCTCACGTGCTCCACCACACCCTCCACGTGCATGCTTGCATGTCATGTCCTCTCCTTTCTTTTTTCTTTCCATTCTCTCTTCCCTCTCTTTTCTTTGCTCTCAAGGTGTATGAAATTTGGAGGGACAAATGATAACCCAAAACCCTAATTAGAGCCTTAAATAAGCCATTAAATTAGAGTAGGGTTAGGGAGGTTGAGTTTCGACACAAATACCCTTAGTTGTTGGTTTAATCAAGCCTCGCGTCCATTTATCGTGTTTTTCATGCAACTTTTGTTAAGGGTCTTGAATTTCTATTAAACAAGTACTGTTAAAAAGCTTGCAACGAAAGGAAGCCAATGATATGACATATAACCCCTTTTGAAAAGGATTAATTGCAGTTGACCAAAAAAGATGCTTTTTTACGTTTTACAAGATGTTCTGACCTAACCCGACCGCAATGGATACTGATGGATTTGAAACGATGTGGCCAACTTTGAAATGACTCAAAACTCAAGTTTTGACAAAACTAACCCCTTGGACCCTCAGTTTTAGTTCACATGCGTCTATGTCCCTGTTAAATGAGTTTTATACATAACTTTTACTACACAACTTAGATTCCACAAAATAGTAACCATTAGAAAGCTTACAATAAGAGAAATCCAATGGTACCATTTATGAATTAGTTTGGGATAATCTCACCAGGGTTTGATAGGGTTTGGCTAAGATATGCATTTTTCTTATTTTTGAGGTACATAGACTCGATTCAAACCTGATAAGTGTCAATGGGTTCATTTTGACGTGCTTAAGTCCAAAATGGCTCCAAAATATGGGTACACAGCTTTATAGTACCAAAGTTCACATATTCAAGAGGATACATAAAGTTAAGCATATTACCCTAAATATATTTAAAATTATGTTAAGTATTATCATATAAAATTAATTAAAAAGTTGTAATTAAATGTTTTTAATGTGACGTGTCTCTACTGATGTGAGTGATGAACCTGCTATCGTGTGCCCAGTGATTTAAATGCCGATGACATACCGTCGACAAAGCTATTTCTGGGAGGGGGCCATGCCGACATAATAACAATGTCAATTTATAGGTGTGTCACCGAGATGCCAACGATTTCACCGGCATGCCGACAGCTACCGATGATTTCGATGACATGTCGGTTGATGCTGCTGCTGGTAAGGCGGGAGTTCCACAATTGAAAAATTGGAGGGAAGGTTGGAACAAGGCAGGCCTGAAATTGGGTCTGGAGGACACACACACAACAGAAAATTTGGTTATTTTGACATCATTTTGAGTATTTATATGATTTCACACACACACAAAATTTGAGTATTTTAACATAATTTTCAGTATTTTTTATCGGCATTCCCACGGCGTGTCCTCTACATGCCTATCGGTATGGCCATCAAAAAATGGGCATTTCCATGGCATGCCTTCAACATGTCCACGAAATGTACACTTAGAATTTCATTGGCACGACGTCAAAATCAGCATTTCAAACCTTGCATGTGCCCTCAGATCTGACCTTACTTTGAGTGATTTCATAAACTCTCACCTAATCGAGCTAAGCAGCATCATGCATACTAGAGTGTAAATTTGATAAAAAAAATGTAAGCTATCATAACTTATAACATTTATGTTTTCAAAATTAATAATATAAAATTGTTTATACTTACGAATCTAATCTTCATCTCATCTATATTTATTTAACCCAACAATGAATATGTGGTAGACATTTAACACTATTGATCTTATTTTTCTAGACTTGTTCCTACAAGAAATAAATACTCCAATTAGTAAGCAATTATATCAGTTTTTATGAAATAAAAATAAATGTATAAACATTTACTTACCTCTGCCATTGGATTTCTTCTATGGTTACACACTTCCCTTTAGTACAATAGTTGTCCAATGATACATAATAATTCTTGTTAAACTTATAATATCAAATGCATTTCAAACATTCAAATAATAAATTCACATGTTATAATGTAACTTTTTTTTAGTCTGATACACATACTTGTCACGGGATCCTTGAAAAATCATTGGATTATCTCATTTTCTTCATCTATCACATGGTCACGACCCATGTAATTATTTCTCAGTTCACATAAGTACTTTAAATTCAAAAGAATAAATATGTTACAATTTTGAATTAAATCCAACTGCAATTTTAACGTATAAAAGTTACAGCATCGCTATCAACATATGTGTTGATAGGTAGGTTGGATGCATATTCCATCTTGTCTCCTCCTTGATCCTCTTTATTATCAGCTACTTTGGCTAATGTTTCAGATTTGTTACTAGCTCTTGGCATCTCCAGCCCCACATTTTCTTCTCCCTTTCCATTCCTTTCTTCAGTTTCAACAATTTCTATTGCTTTTGCGTCCTTTGCCATCCTTTTTTTTTTTCTTTTCCCTCTCTTTTTCTTTTCTTCTCATTCCTCGTAGCTTCAACCTTCTCCTCTTCAGCCATTTTCTTCTCATTTCTTCTTATTTTTATTCTTATCACCATCGAGCTTGGCATCCTTCCTGAACTTTCTTTATCTTCTGACTCCTTTTTCTTGTCCTTATGTTCATTTTCCTTTTTCTCCCCCGATGCACTCTTCTGGTCATTAATTCTCCCTTCCTATGATCTATATGTCGCTTTCTGGTCCTTCAAATTTTTCTCTTCTCCCACCTCCACAATCTAAAGAGCTTTATTATCACCTGTAGCCACCTGATTATTTGAAAGCATTAAATCAGAAGTTGGGGGTTTAATTTTCTCAAAAATTACCTCAACCAAGATTCCAAGGCTCTTTTTAGTCTCATTCCGACCACTTTATTCCAAACCAACCATTTCCTGACATTGATCAAGTTCCTCCACTTCTACAGCAACATCTTTTCTTTCGAGCTCCTTTCCCACCTATTTCATCTTCCGAATCTCTTCCCGCATATTCTCCCTTTCGAGGAGATAATATTGACTCCTCTTTTCCAACTCTTTGATCTTACCAATGCAAATTTCTGATTTACACTCATAACTTCTCCCTTCGACAAGAGCATTAAGTGGCTCCAATATATATGGTGCAGACAATATCCTGAATGTTCTTCGATGCATAAAACCTGTTGCCTCAAAGGTGTCTATTCAGAAGATGTAGTCATCTGCACTGACACGGAACACCGTATTCTTTTCTGGGGTTACCTTGACACATACCTGATGTATGTATAGAATTTGTAAACTTAATTTCATTATTTCTAAAGTAAGAATTATGGTTAGTATGCCTCTTTTACCTCTTTCTCTTTCAACTCCTTCGCCACCTTCAAGTTCACAATAGTTGATCTTGTCCATTTACGAATCCTTAGCCTTAAATCCCTACTTGTGTGGGAATCTTTGAAATAATGCTTCAACATCCACACCAATACAATTATATGTAAACATGCACCATAAAGTTAAAACAATCTTTGATACACATTTATCACGTCAATGATCTAAAAATCTGTTTAATATCTAAGCACCTTAAGTATAGGCATGGAATGCAACCATTAAGGTATCCAAGTCTGCCCCACTTCTTGGTTCTTATCTCTTATCTTCTCTACAACGTCATCCATTCCCCCAAGAATTTGTTCAAACACAACAAGGGACTAGTTGAAATATTGTGTCCTCTAAAGAATCAATGTAATTTAACAATATTCTCAAAAATTTGTATTTAGATTTTAGGAATAAGAAGGTAGCAAATGTCACACCCAAAACCCAGGCCCCTAATCGAAGTTCAGAGTTCTGAGGGTGGCAACAAGAAAAAGCATTGGTTTATTTAATTCAGGTTGCATTAACAATGTCAAGCTACCAAAGCATTCCATTGATCAAAAAAATGAAAATGTGGGAGGTACTACACAAATTATACAGAAAATAACCATAACTAAAGTTAAATGTTACATGTCCAATAACACCTAATGAATCCCACACTACGTCAAAATCTCGCACGTTGACAACACAACACCTGAAAATAGCCAACAAAGTAAGAATGAGCCAATCGACTACAAAAAAAGATGCTTTCATTGACATTTAATATTTACCACTATATACCTTCTATTTGCCGCTATATATAATTAATGTCGTATCACTAAAAAGTCAGGGGCAATTATCGATCATCATTAATTCAATGGTATTATCATCACCTTAATTATCACAAATAATGTCACTAATATCTTCTTTAATAGCAATTTATTTGCCACCATTTTACCACTATTAATTTATATTAATGACAATTTAATTAACACTTAATATCATTATATATTTTATTTAATAACTTTTTTATGTCACTAAATTGTTACTATTGATTTACTTTAGGAACAGTTTAGTTTACTATTTAATTACCCTTATTGACATTATTTAGCAGTAATTATTTGTCTATATGCTGACAATATTGATTTGATTTAATAACACTTTCTTATGCTCCTAAATCATCACTAATTATTTCCTTTAATGACACTTTCTTTTGTCATTTAATTGACACTATTGATTCACTTTAGTGATGCCTATGCAATTTAATTGTATTCTTCACTAAGAAATAAATTATTTTAATAAATATAAAACACAAGAGTACCAACACAAAATCCTTTTTATTAACTTCCAATCATCAAAGTACATATTCTCCTCTTAAGGATAATATAAGAGAAAAGAAAAGAAAAATACAGAAAAAAATAAAAATACAATGAGGATCAATTCCAGCAATCAACCCAACTGAAATCATTTACAAAATCATATTTATCTAATAAATATCTTCAACAACTCGAAACATTATAGCCTTCAACTACTTTAGTAACTGTAAAGAATTTTCAAATATCATACAAACCATCTTCTTAGCGATAGAAACAATGAGATTGACTACAGTAGCAATAGCATCTTCTGAGGTTGTGCAGGATAACTGTTAAAAGAATAAATAAAAATAGTCAAGAATAGAAGATCACCCAGTCTACGCATGCTATGACAAAAAGTGTCAAAATATCCGAAGCAAACGTAAAAGCTCACCTCAAGAACGTCAATAAGCGATGGATCAACAAAAGCTTTTCGAGAGATATCATAAGAATACAACTACAAAAACAACAAATAATAATATTTATCACAGGATCAAATAAAGAGATACTCTCAAAGATGCTCTATTTTATAAATTAACAATAAATATGGAAATTCATTTAAGCACATGAGCTAATGTTGCTTCTTCCTGAAATTAATACAAGCTATAAGAGAACATCGGATAACAAAAGTCCTATGTAAGACAATGGTAGTTGCAAACTTCTAGATACATTGATATAATTCCATAATAATAGAAATTTACCAAATTTCTACTAGACTTTCTTTGTGGGATACTAATGATAATAGAGAGCAACTGATCCACACCCAATCTGGTGCTCTGTTCATTTCTATAAGGATACACATATAAATTTCACATCCATATAAAAATATGATTGTTCTTTCATATCCATGCATGTTCACATCTGTCATCCATTCCATATTATAAATACTCGTTTGATAAAAAATTTGTTTAGCACGATTCCTCTACCTTTTTTTAAAATGACAAACAATTGATGTTATCCTGACAAGAAAAAGAAAAGAAAAAAAAAATACTCCTAAGGAGTGGGGCCTGCATTTTTTGATATCCTTGAACTCCTTAAATTCCTCTAAACTTACAAACTAAAAGAACACAAACAAAAAATTATCACTAAAACATATGAATGATGAGAATGACCCACAATAAGAACATACATATTGTAGTTAAATTTTTCTTCTTAATTTTGAATAATCGATTATCATAAACAAACTTTAAAGCTCATCCAGATTATTCTAAAATCAAGAAAAAATATCAGAACAATTAGAAAACTTAAACTATGTTGCCCACTGTAACTGACTAATTTTTCATCATTTAACTTAGCAGAATACGTGCTTGCAACGTAGCAGGATCGGTGCATGCATCGTCTCATGGCAGATTGCAGAGATCTCCAGCAGCAATTACCTGTAGGGATATGGATATGTAAACAAATGCCAATTGGACAGTATAAATCTTAATTCTATCAAACGGAAATACCACTAAGAAATCTACTTGCATGCAATCTTTAAAATAATCTGAACTGACACAACTGACCACGTGTCCCGTAAATTTAACAGCTTTAGTTCACCATCTATGGACCAAAAGTCCCTTTTTTGGGTGAAAAGGTCATTTTATTAGGAAAGGCAATAATATAATGAAACTAATTTAAGATCCTGCAAAAGCACATTGTTTACGAAATCAACTCGAAGACCTGGTATCAAATTTAACTAGCCAAAAAAAAATATGCATGATGCTGCAGTGAGGTATTTTAATTATAAAAATATATTTTGGTCTAGCATGTTAACTCTTAAGTTGTTAAAGAAAATCCATATTTGAGCATCTTGAAATGGTAAATCAATGCTCACAGTCTTAAGAAACATAGAGACAAATAAATTGAGATGTATCCATTTAATTTATTAAATTTTCTTATTCGTTGCCCATTGCCATGAATGATACGAGCAGAGTTGATTTCCCTGTCCATCAAATTATGGTTTTCAGAAGCAATTATAAACAGGTGATTACGACATAAGAGTAGATATCAACTCTATATTTGCACTATCAAAAGCACGTTGAGATGTGCGTTGCATGAAATTCCGTCGGCATTTCGTGAACGTTGTAAGAGAAAGATATATTTTTAAAAACAATTGATGAACTAAAAGTTAATATAAGTTCCATATCTCACTAAAAAAAAAATAATATATGACATACTATTTTCAAAATCCTCAAAAAAATATGAATTTTATAAAGATAGTATACTTGTGTATATTCACATGGGTATGAACAAGGATATATAAATATTCTACTTTGCAACCATATATAATAACTGGGTAGTTATTGAATTTAGACAATTCTTCTGGAGGAACCGCGCTAAGATCCATCTGAACACTGAGTTCTAGAAACTAAAGTTGGGCTTCACATTTTCTTTTGTTCTCTTTTTCAAAAGGGTACATTCTTATTCTTTTTCAAGTTCAGCTCCAAAGCATCAAGAAAACTAACTTCCTCACATACAATCCACACAAGTATAGCAACTAAATAAAGGCATAGGAGTGCAGATAATAGCAGCAGCCAATCTTTTGAAATTCTTGAAACATGTGATTTTCTTACTTAGAGTTAAAGATGTTTCTTCGACTTTGTATGGACATTACAAATAAATAAATGAGCCGTTATTTACCCTCGCTTCAGAAGACATGAGTGGTGTGTTCAAAGGAAATCAACCAATAAGCTAAAACAAGCAACCCATATCTTTCCCCTGCGAATTGCCAGGGAAAAGATGGTCTATCATAATTGGGCTTGAAGCACACCTTCTCAACAATTGAAGTCAACTTGGAGGTCAGGTATAGGCCAGTAGTCAGTGATGAAAATAGGCTTCCATATTCTTTGTTCAAGAAAAATCGATACCAAACAAGTGTTGGCAACAATGCTCAATAAGCGAGGAGAAAATATTCTACTAAGGTTAGCATTTGTCCCTAAAAGAAGAGATATAAGTTAAAAGTGAAAAGATGTAAATATGTCCATAAGCTAGAAGATAATCAGGTGATTTTCTAAAGCTAAGAATTTACAACCAAACAAGCAAAAATAAATAACTCATCTCATTCTCAAACAAGGACTTCACAGGTTCCACATTCTAACATGTTAAAAGTTCCTTTTGGTGGCTAACAGGAGCTTAAATTGAAGAATCTCTATTGACTAGAATAAATAGAGATTAGAATTTTAGAACTCAATGAAATGGTTCACTTATTTCAAAAGAAATCTTGTGTGACTTCATAAATTTTATCTTATGAGGACTTGAGAAATATTATGGTCATACTTATGAACAAAGTTCTCTTATGATCCAAACAAAGATCCTTCTTCTCTCATGTAAATGCACTTAAAATTTTCGGCAAAGACTATCCAAAGGTGCATTTATGCTTCAACATAAAGGTTAACTTAACATAACAACTAGATCAGGAAAAGGCAGATTTCAGGTAAAGATGATTGCTAATTAAAGAAAATAATAAAAGAGTTCTTTTGATTTTTCAACTAATATCAAAGACCTGCAGTTAGCAAAAATATAATACTTTTATCCTCTTCATTGCCCAAGCTTAACTGCCAAGCTGATTGCATACAAATCAATTGGAGACGGTTCTAAATGCTGCAACTGAGCAAAATGTGACACATAACCTGCACGAGGATATTGAGGGTTGTCATTTTCTATCTAGGAAACAATATAAGGCACTCACCTAGTAACCAAGGAATCATCCTAAAATATGTGTGTAGATCCAAATACAACTCCCTGTTACTGCCCTTCGAAAAGGAAAAAAAGCCTCCCTACTGCTTATAATAAAAAAGTTGAGGGAAGTGGGCAATGATTAAAAGTATGTTCTTCCGTTTCCTTCCACTACCCCCATCAGGACGCTGGCAGAAGTTCAACAGGGCATCACGACACTAGTTTGCTTGAGATTCTCTTAAGAACATATAGTGCTTGAAACCAACTGATAGAAGAACCAAACCTAAGCCAAAACTGCTAGAAACATAGATAACGTTAAGTTGAAATATTTAAATAATACGGAAGTATAAATCAAAGTAATAAATAATAATGAAACACTTGAATTTATGTGGAAATCCCACTTACAAGGAGTAGGGAGAAAATCACGGGCTAAGCACCCTATGGGCGTGATTTCTCTGTATTTCTTCTCAAAGATAAATAGGAGTACGCACCTATTTATAGGCCACCACTCACATACAAAGCCCATACTTTTCAATGTGGCACTAAACAACTACTCAATTCTCTCAACACTCCCCCTCAAGCTAGAGCATGGAATACTCAGCTTGTAACACAAAAAAAACCCACTCTACATAGGCGGGAACAAAAGCTGGAGCTGCTGAAAGATCTGTGGCTATCTCTGAAGATCTAGTGCTGATGACTCCCAGTCAGTGATTTAAATGCCGACGGCAGGTTTTCGGAGCAGAGCCATGCCGACACAAAGATGGTGTCGATTTACAAGTAAACCGCCGACATGCCGATCGGATCGCCGGCATGCCGACCGTCTACTGGGTGGGAAATCGAAGCGGTGGGAGGATCCAATTTTTTAGGTAAGGTAAGGCGGCGGGAGGGTGAAAAATCCAACTTTTCAGGCAGGTGAGAATCCACACACACACACAGAGAATTTTTGTCATATAGGGTTACATAACGATTGTTTTTTGTTATATATAATTGTTAAATATGTTTCTAATATCTTGATTTACTTGTCTTTCATTCTAATCATTTCCATCATTTCTGTCGGCATGCCCTCGACGTACCCTCGACGTGCCTCAAAATGTCATTTTTTCATGCCGTCGAAATCAAGCATTTTCACGACATGCCTTTGGCATGCCCACGAAATGCATACCTACAATTTCATCGGCACGACATCAAAATCGGCATTTCGAACCTTACTCCTAGTTCAGTATCCCTAAAATTGGGACTTCCTATGAAGACCTCGAAGGTGGATCTCCAAGAGTTGGATTTCTCATGTGGAGTCCATGAGCAAAAAAGACTCCCAAATAGGAGTAACTACAACAAGCTTCCATACTCCTTTCTCCCATACTCGTATGGGAGAAAAACATAATAATAAGAGAAGAAAATAAAATCTAAAAAGCTAGAGAAGATTTCTCCACATCTCTCAAACATAAACTTTTTTTCTTTTTCTTTTTTTTTCACCCCTTTTTTTCTCTCTTTTCTTTTTCCCTTTTTTTTCTTTTCCCTCTTCATTTTTCTTTTTTTTTCCTTCCTTTTTTTTCTTGTTTTTTTTCACTCCTATCCTTCCTCCTTTTTTTATTCTCTTTTTGCATGATCTTTTTTTTAATCTTTCTCTCCCCTTAGGGTTCGGGAGAACCCAACACAGCAAACCAACCGCCGCCCCTCGTGTTGTTGCGTGCCACCGCACGATGCCTTCCATCGTCGACAGCCATCATTGCTGCCTCCTTATCCTCCTACGCAGAGCACCGCGCTCTTGCCACCGGTGCCTCGCCGTCTCGTCCGCTTCGGGACTCCACAACACCGGCGATGCTAATCACGTCGCCTCCGCCAACCACATCGCCTCCGCCGATGGCCCGCAACCCTGCATCCTCGCCGCCGTCATCCTTGCCATCGAAGAGTCCTGCCACGGCCTCCGCAACCGCGACTTGCTCCTCAAGGACCGCCTCCGAGACTGCAAGTGTCGCCTCGAGGCACTAAGGAGGCCTTTGGCTTCATATTATCTTGATCGTGGAGCAAAAAGAACTTCCAAGAAAGACAAACGTGATAATAAAAAAGATAACCAAAGAATTGGTTGCTCTGATACCAAGTTGAAATATTTAAATAATGTGGAAGCATAAATCAAAGCAATAATGGAACGCTTAAATTTACGTGAAAATCCCACTCACAAGGAGCGAGGAGAAAACCATGGGAGAAGCATCCTATAGATGTGATTTCTCTGTATTTTTTCTCAAAAATAAATGGGAGGAGTACACGCCTATTTATAGGCCACCATTTACACACAAAGCCCATATTTTCCCATATAACACTAAACAACTACTTAATTCTCTCAACAGTGTCTTTATAAGAAAATGGATGGCTCCTTACTAGAAACATCCAAATGCCACCATGACAACCCACCCCACCAATGCCACCTACAAGGGCATTCCTAGTAGATTAGCCAAGTAAATCTAGAACTCTAGATTTGTCATCTCATTATAGCAAGCATCCTATGGAATTTTGTATACCTAAAACTAACAAGCAATTAAGATGTCAACATTTTTAATTTGGAAAAAAATAAGGCTTAACCTGATGTAGTTTTAAGGGTATTCAAAGTAGTCTCTCCGAGAAAATCAAACAGACACATAACCAGAAAGAATTAACAAGACATCACAAATGCCAAGGTCAAAAATATTCAATGCATGTATATATGTTTGACTCATACTTTGTCACAAGCAAATGGCATATGCTTTGATTTGTTTATGTAGCCTATGCTTGCCCAGGAACTTCAAAATAACCAAAAACAATAAGAGTTCTACGAATTAAGACTATAGTTAATCTTTTACCTGGAATTTATGAGCACCTTTTCCACATAATTAGATTTCAATGCCAATAAATCTAAATACAAGCAAATTCCTTATGGAACCATTGTTTCACAAAGACACAATTAAGTTACTACATGGAATTAAGTAATCACATGGATCCTAACTAATCACAATTAGTAAAGCGTAAATGGTAAATACTTTTACTTGATCATCTGAGGATCACAATCCTCCACTGATCTAATTTGGGAAGAAAACAAGAACACAAGGTTAATTCTATTATTTTAACAGTACATCACAAGTGCAGATTAACCATGAGGTTACTCATGAGTTAATTAGAGGTCAATTGAGCATAAAAGTTTAAAAAGTGCATTTACACTGACTGAATCAGGGTTTCACGTATTTCGAACGCAAAAACAGTACTAAAAACCTTAATTATCAAATCCACTTAAATTGAAAAGCTTCTGATCTAGATAAAATTAATCTAAACCTTCTAAAAATCATGGAAAAATATTCTAAGAGACTTGATACCTTCACTTTCACCATCTAAATCCATTTTGACCTATACCAGAGTTACAAACAAGAATTTACCCTAATTTGAACTTCTATGCAATTTACCCAGTTAAACGTGGTCAAAACTCAAATTCAAGTTCATCATTAAATTCTTTAGATCCAAATTAGGTTAACACCAAAATTTAAACCCAATCAGAGTTCATCTTGACCTTTTTGCATTTTAACCCTTAAAAACTGTACTTCTTGCACTTAGATCCCTAGGTTTCAAGTTTATTGCATTCAGGTCCCTAACTTCATCTTCTTCACAATTATACCCCTGCCACCATGAACAGTGCGAATGGCAATCAAACCCAACTCCGCCACCTTTGACTGCCCCAAAACAGCAACAAATCAATACTAAATCCCACCAAATTTGGCGGGATTAGTGTTCACACTATGGGGAATCATATGAACATGATCTTAGACTCAGATCTTTAGCGAGAAACTCTAGCGAATCCAAAGAATTTGTGGGAATTTCTTGCTCCCAAATCTGAACCTTGTGCACCTAATTTTCTAATAGAGCTCGAAATCAAGCTCTATTTAAGCTCCCCTACATCCCAATGTTCTCCTCAGCCAAGAAATAACTGGTCAGACCCTCCTTCCTCCTCCTCTGGTCGTTTCTCAAGCTCCAGCGAACCCTCTTTGACCACCTCCTCCAGTCGTCCAACCATCAAATTAGATAGCCCTCCAACTTCTCTTCATCGCAAGTCGTGCTGATCAAAGCAAGACCATTATCGACCTCTTCTTCCTCGTCGTCACCTTCATCTTCTTCGTGTCCGACTGATCAACACCGAACATTTCCTCTCTCTTACCTCTTAAGCACTCCCAACCTTTCCCTCTTCAAATCACCCCTAGGTCTTTAGAAACCCATTTCAGGAGCTGACCATCGTTCTCCCCCTCCGTCTTCCCCAACGTGGGCCACACCTCCGGCGAGGTCGCGCGGCCACTCCATCCGCCAAGTCACTCGCCGCCACCCCCACTAGCTTCGCCTCACCTCCACCATCAAAAGCCCTCTACCTATTTCAACCTCCACCCACTCTACACCTCCACCAAACACACGCATTCAATTGCCATCTCCAACCTCAACACAGCACCACACACACCAAATCACGACCACCGTTGCACTCGACGTGATCCAACAAAGCTTCTGAGCCAATTTAATTGGGCCGCAAGGCCGTATTCTGAATTTCAGGGAATCATTAGAGATCTGCCATCGTCGTCGCCATTTGCACCTCCGGCCGCCGCAATCCGAGAATCTCCGACCACGACTCCACATCCAATAGACGCGACCCAAACTCACAAAGCTGCCTGCACCCTCAGTTGAAACACCGCACCACTCTAGCAGTTTCAATTCGACAAAGGACCACCTGCTGCGCCTGCGCGAAGGAGCCCTCAACTTAGTCCCACATCGGAGACTTTCAAATTTTTTTCGTGCACATAAGGTTTTCGCTCCGATAGCTCTTCACCTCAATACGCATGAGGGTAAGGTCCTCTCATCCACACATGCCCACGCACACCCTCGCCCACAATACCACGCACACGAGTCTGGGCTCTGACCCGACTACTATTTACCCATATACCTATACCCAAGTCTGTAAAAGGAAAGAAAGAGATTCTTAGGGGGGAGGGGGTGGTTTTGCACTATTGTGCCTCGAGGTGCGTGCCAACGTGCCCAACACTTAGCGAATTCTGAGGAGATCAGAAGGAGCTACTGCACTTGATATTTACGTCGTCTAATGCGCTTAACCAACGTTTGATGTTAATTGAGGATCAATGTGGATCTATTGAGCATTGGTTTGACAAATATTCTTAGTTAAGTAGTTGAAGAGTTGAAGAGTACTGTTGAGAAATTAATTGGGATTTCTGCTTAACTGTAGGGCTTAATTGGTGATTTCAAACACCATTTTTAATCCTTTATTTTTATATTTTTATCCCTAACTCTTGAGACACATTATTACTTTTATTGAATATCATTTTAGTTGGTTGATTCACTTACATTATTTCTGATTATTGTGATTAGTGATTGATTTGTTACACTTACTCCCTACAAATGACCTCAAAACTCACGATTTTTTCGAGCATTATAAATTTTTAAATATATCGATTTTCGCTGCTATACTACAACGTAATATTTTCCTAAATATGACAATTTTCAATGGCAACATTTTGACGCCGTTGCTAATGAGCAGCATGCATTTCACTCATCACAATTTCTAATATGATTCTAACTTTCTTTATCTAATTTGCTATGTTACAGGTGAATCTAAAGATCGACCGCACGAGCAATCACACCAGGGGCAGGTAATCTCATTCCCCTCTTCTTAAAGCCCCTCATCTCTTGGAAAAATTGAAAAGGAAATCAATTAGGATCAACTCACTTTATTTCATAGTAATCATCATTCGAGTTGCTTGATTGATTTGATTTGATTAGAAATCTCCATCATGATACTTGCACCTACTAGGGATATAAGGTACTTTAGGTTGTTCACCTTCTTGATTAAGCCCAAAGTACCATCTTTTGGAAAAAAAATTGGACTTAGAAATAGAGCCAATTTAGGGTTTCCACATTAGGGCTGAAGGAGTACACACTTGCCTGAATTAAAGAAAACATATTTCCTACATCGTGTGTTTTTCAAGCCTTGGTTGAATCGATCTAATCAAGTGAATCCTAAAATCAAGATTCTAACAATCACTTAAATTATTAAAAATTGGGACCTAATAACCTGGTTGTAAACCACTGCAGGGTGATTTGGGTTCTTGACCAAACTCATCCTCAACTTTAAGGCAGGTCAGGTGAAGTTAACCCACCTTGTGGGTCAACCAACTTCCAAATTAGGTCACAAATCAAAATCAACTTTAAAGTTCAAGTGAAATTTAAGGCACAAGCGACTAAAACTGGTAGACCTAAGAGTCAAGCTCACACATTCTGGTCTACTTGGAATTTCAGTGACAAAGGTCGGATAGGGGAAACCCTGTAACTCGTCAGGACGCTCTACCGTGTAGGGGTCTTTGTAAGACTCTCCCTTCCTAGCTATCCAAGTAATTCTCTGGTGGGTTAATCTCTGATCCAAAGGTAACAACCACCTTGAACCTCCTTAGTCATCAAAAATTTTTGAGTGCCTCGATTGGGTCTAGTACATTCTAACCCTTGTCCGATTCTCTAGTACATGTACGTGACGAGGTCCTTAAGACCAAACTTGAGGCCTCCATTAGCAATTCACTCTCGTTAAGGTCAAGTCCCAACCCAATTATTTGTGCTCCCACGTAATCAAATCAAGATATCTTCAGACACTTCCACATTTGAGCCCACCTCACCATTATCTGCATCCATGGAGAACCAAGAAGAAGAGTCCAATGTTCAGAATCAATTGTAACACCTCACTAATCTTTTTCACGCATTCATGAATGCACCACAGCATCCGCAAATACAAGATCACTACAATCCTACTGCGGTGGCAATCGAACCAAGGGTGCAAATCTCGACTGGAGTACCTGATACTGAATTAAAGTTGAATCTAATTAATGCAATCCTAAATTCCACGACTTGAACTCTGAAGATCCCTTCCAACATATCAAACAGCTGCAACATCTAACCCAGACCTTTGAGCTACTTGTTTAAAATCAGGACATCCTGCTCATGAAGATGTTCTTCCCTCTTATGGATAAGGCTGTCCATTGGTATCAGACTCTAACTCGTCCAATCAACACATGGGAGGAGCACCAATCTAAATTCCTAAAGAAATTCTTCCTAGTTGGTTGCACCAACGCCTTGAGGCATCAGATCACGCATTTCACGCAAAATGCAAGAGAATCACTTCATAAGGCATGGGACCGCTTTTTGGATCTCATGCGGAAATGGCCCATAACGGAATTCCTAAATGGGAACAATCCAGTCTTTTTACCAGGGACTCCGTGAGGATATCAGGTTATTTGTCAAAGCAACCTGTGGTGGCAACATCATGGGTCAGCATGAGGACACTGTTTGGGAAATTCTCAAGAACATGTGTGAGAACTTCATAAACAATGAGTCTATGAGTGTATTCGATCAGACGACTACCCGTGTATTGACAAACACGCGAGGGGCACACAAGACAAGCAACCTATCCACATCCGTCAATCTAGAGTTTGTGGCCAGTTGCCTGGATAAGGTCTCTATCATTGAGAAGGTGGATGAATTAACTCAACATGTAAAGAGAGCCACCGCAACGTAGCAGAGCACGTATGCACAACCACCCTCAGGTAGGGAGGTCGTGCATAACATTCACCACTACTCATATTAGGAGATGGACCTGTATCCACCCCCATCTGGTCCCAGTTTCGGAGGTAACCCTAGACCATCCTACTCTAATTAGCGGAACTCTGAACCCCTGTACTCTGATTACTCAGGAGTTCCTCAAACCTGTGAGGATCTCTATGCCATCCAGAATGATCCATTCTCCAACACATATAACCCTAGATGGCGCAATCATCCGAACTTCGCATTGTCGGGAAATAATCAGAACTCCATACCTCAATTCCAACCCTAACAACAAGCTCCACGACCATATCAGCCCGCTCAACCTAAGCCCAATCCAAATTATCAATCTGGGTCTTCAAAGGAAGATCAGATGAACTTGATTTTACAAGCCTCACTAACATCCAGAAGACCAATACGGCTATACAGAAACAACACAAAGAAGAGATCACAGAGGTTCGAAATCAACTCGCACAAATGACTGGGACTCGCCAGCCTGGTGCACTCCCTTCCCAACCTCTGCCGACTCCAAATAACGTGCTAAACCAAAGACGCGTTATGAATCCAAATTAAGGCCAAGCTCACTATGTTTATCAGGCCCATTTTGCTCCATCACCCGACGGGATGGAGGCTTCCACATCGTATGCGTGATATCCACCGCAACCACCACTTTTGCTGACTCCAAACTCAAACCAGGCTGGCCTAAATGCTGTTACTACACGTAGTGACAAATCGACTCAAGATCCACCTTATCCTAGCCACTCTAGCCCTAGTAGTTTAGACCTGACCCTAGGATGGTCATCCAAGACACACCTATCCCAGATCCAAAACCTGAACCAATTCTAGAGAAACCTATAGAGGTTCCATTTCCCGAGACCTTGACCAAAGGAAGAAGGAAACCCAAACCCGTGACACTTGAGGAAGACTTGATCAAGCTCTTTGAGCAAGTCCAAATAAACATCTCCTTGATGAATGCAATCCACCACATACTGACTTACACATGATTTACGGAGGATTTATGTACACCAAAGCGTAAGCCTCGAAACAAAGAAGAAAGTGCAATTGTGTTGTCTGAGTAAACCAGCTCTATCATCCTGAGCAAACTCTCACAAAAAGTGAAAGACCCTAACACCCCTCTAATCTCCTATAAGATCGACAGCCTAGAATTTGATCAAGCTTTATTAGATTTAGGAACCTCCATAAATCTGATCCCTACATCCCTACTAGATCATTTCAAGGAAACTACGCTCAAACCGACTAAGGTGACTCTACAACTGGCTGACAGATCAATTAAGTCATCACAAGGAGTTCTCGAGGATGTTCTAGTTAAGATGCGAGATTTCTACTTCCCGGTGGACTTGATTGTATTAGATATGAATACTCCTAAAAATTTAAGATATACATCAATCATCTTAAGGAGACCGTTCCTAGTCACAGCTAGAGCGAATATCAGTTGCGAAGAGGGCTAGATCGAGTTGAAATTTGGGAATAAGACATTGAGGATTGATATCTTTAAGGCCCATAAAGGAATAAATAGTAGGGCAATCGAAGAAGTTTGCAACATCAATTCCTTGGTTGAGGACTCGATTACAGAGGAAAACCCAATTCTCCCAAAGCCTCAACCATAAGATCTTGACCCACAGATTGAGAAGCCCAAAGCTGATCCAGACCTACCCATAGCTTCCACCCTATCTTTTGAAGCCCATCCCAAACCTCCACCCGCTACTGATAACCCGATACTTGAATTAAAGCTCCTCTCGATTCATCTGAAGTATGTCTTTTTGGGTTCCAATCAAATGTTTCATGTGATTATCAACTCCCGACTCACATGATCAGGAAAAAAACTGATTTATGTCCTCCAGTAGCATCGAAAAGCCATTGGAGGGACTCTAGATGACCTGACTGAAATAAGTCCCTCATATTACACACATCATATTAATATCGAAGAAGGCTCACAACCATCTCAAGAAGAGACGATTAAATCTGAATCTACAAGAGGTCATGAAAAAGAAGATCATCAAGTGGCTCGATGCTGGAATCATTTACCTGATCTCCGACGGCCACTGGGTGAGCTCCATCCAAGCTGTGCCTAAGAAGGCAAAGCTCACAATGATTACGACCGAATCTGGAGAAAACATCCTGACTCGAATTGCAAACTCGTGGAGTCTGCATAGATTATCGGAAATTGAATTCCACCACAAAGAAATATCATTTCTCACTTTCGTTCATTGATATGATTCTCAAAAAACTGGTGGAAAATCGATTTTTCTATTTCCTGTATGGGAACTCCGAATATAATCAGGTGGCAATCCATCCTGAAGATCAAGAAAAGACCACATTTACATGCCCCTACGGTACGTACACATTCCACAGGATGCCATTTGGGCTTTACAATGCACCTGCCACCTTTCAACGATGCATGCTGGCCATATTTTCTGATATGCTAGGTAAATTCGTTGAAGTCTTTATGGAAGACTTCTCGATTTTTTGTGAATATTTCGATGATTGCTTCCTACACTTGATCCAGATCCTTCAAAGATACATCTAAGTGAACCTGGTTCTCTCCTGGGAAAAAAGTCACTTTATGGTTTCTGAGGACATCGTGCTTGGACACCCTATCTCTGAGAGAGGTATCCAAGTTGACCGAGCTAAGGTGCATCTAATTTCTAAATTACTTGTGCCTTCTTTGATCAAAGGTATCAGATCGTTTTTGGGACTCATCGGATTCTATCGCCAATTCATATCCGATTTTTCCAAGATCGCGCATCCCTTAACGAATCCTCTCAAAGGACACACCTTTCGAGATGACGAGTGAGTGCATTCATGCATTCGAAATTCTGTGTGACCGAATTACCCAAGCACCAATCCTACAATCCCCTCACTAGTCTCAACCCTCTGAAATCATGTGCGATGCGTCTGACGAAGCAGTAAGAACAATATTGGAGTAGAAAATCGACAGGAAACCAGTGGTAATATATTATGCTAGCAAGACACTGGACGAGGCTCAACATAATTACACGATTATGGAGAAGAGCTACTAGCTAAAGTATTTGGTCTAGAAAAGTTAAGATCATACCTCCTGGGATCCCATGTCATCATTTACTCAAATCACACTACGGTGAGACACTTATTTACAAAGGACACAAAACCTAAATTAATCTGTTGGATCTTGCTATTGCAAGAATTCGATCTCGAAATTCATAAGGCAGGAAAGCAGAACGTGGCAACTGACCATTTATCCTGCCTTCCTTCTTCGATCAATGATCCGTCCGGACCTATCACCAAGTATTTTCCGAATGAGCATCTCTTGACCATTAATGGACTTCCCTAGTTCACTGACATCATGAATTATTTGGTTACGAGGAAAGTTCCACCTGATTGGGCGACCTCCCGATGGGACAAACTAATTTCCGATGCCAAATACTATGTGTGGGAAGATCCTTATTTCACATCGGTAATGACCAAGTGATCCACAAATACATTCCCGACGACAAGGTCAATGATGTGATCTCACTCTACTATGACCAGACCTGCAATGACCATTACTCTAGGCTTAAAACAACAGCAAAGATCCTCCAATGTGGGTTCTTTTGGTCTACAATATTCAAAGACGCACAATTCTATTGGAGGGCATGTCCTCATTGTCAGACTCTCGACTACATGAGCTCGCACAATATAACACCCATGAATCTGATTATCTTTTGCAAGATCTTTGACATATGCGAAATTGATTTTATAAGACCCTTTCCATGATCTAACAGCTTCGAAAACATCTTGTCGTTGATTATGTCTCAAAATGGATCAAAGCCATCCCCAGAGAATGAATTATCACAAAGTTATTCTCCAATTCATTCAAGAGAACATCTTTTCCAGATTTAGGATTCCTAAGGCCATCATCAGCAATGACAGGTCTCATTTCGCAAATGTGCACTTCCAATTTCTGATGAAAAATATGGCATGTCGCATCGTATCTGAACTCCTTATCACCACCAGGCCAACGAGTTGGCTGAGCTATCCAATCGGGAGATCAAGAAAATCCTTCAGGTCACTGTTCGGCCTGATAGGAAAGATTGATCCACCCGACTTCCAGAAACCCTGTGGGCTTATAGGACTACCCATAAGACCCAGCTGGGAATGTCTCCCTTCAGACTCGTGTATGGGTAGACATGTCACTTCCCTATAGAAATGGAGCACAAGGCCTACTGAGCAGTACGAAAGTACAATCTAAACTATAATCCACCGCCAGTTGCAAATAAGCAAGATCGAGGAGTTACGCAATGATATATATGAGAACTCACGTATCTACAAAGAGCAGGTCAAAACCTTCCATGATAGACACATATCGTGGAAATCATTCCATCCTAGTCAGAAAGTGCTCATCTTTGATGCCAAACTTAAGCTCTTTCCAAGGAAGCTAAGATCAAAATGGATCGAACCCTTTCTCATTTGACGAATCTTCGAAAATGGAGCTGTCAAAATCAATGAACTCAGTTGTAATTCAGAACCATTTGTTGTTAACGATCAAAGACTCAAACCGTTCTTCGAACTCACCGATTCGAATATAGCTATTGTATCTCTTGATATCCATTCTCTCTGAGCCACATTGAGCCCTGCTGATGACGTTAAACTTAACGCTTAACGAAAGGCAACCCATTATTTTGAAAAATTCGAGACCCTTCCGACCTATCACCGAGCTGAATTCACATTACACTTTAGAGTTCGTCCATTAGAACAGCCGACTCTACCTTTGATACTTGTATCAGAGCTTGAACTCATCTGCAACAGTCATCCCGACACATTCGCCACCCACCAAAACTATTCTAACATACGATCTAAGCTAAACTCGAATCCACCTAATTTACAATGAGGATATTATAAATCCTACGCATGGGGGATACTAAAATACAAAACGCTGTGAAATTTAAAGGAGAAAAGGAGAGGACGAATTTGAGAGTTGAATTGAAAATTAAGAAGAGGAGAAAGGAAAAGAAAAAAAGAAGCAAACAAACAAAAAAATGTAATAGTCCCTATAATTGAGTATGGAACTTACATAAATTCTAAGCTGGATCAGATGATGAATTAAGACCTAGAAGGTTAAAACTTAGGAGATCAGTGACGGATACCGACCTTAGGCCTCTTAGGCCTATTCTAAGGCTTAAACACTCACGTATTTGTTAAGGTTTGGATTAATTCTCAAGAGATTGAGAAAAGTGTGAAGTGATGTATTAAGTCTAAGGCTTAGGAATTATTCGACCTGGTTGCCTGCTCTTTGATTTGCGGGACTTGATAACCTAAGTACCAAAAAATCACACACTGATCTAGTTCAGTGCGCTTAATAAAGAAAAATGCCAAACGTGTTTTGTTCTAGAAAAGGGTTTCCCAAAGATCTGGCTTAGGAGCAACTTGAAGACACAAATTGATTAGACGAGTTCCCGATGCGAAAAGATAAAATGAAAAATACTCCCCTTGAAGCTACGTAATAGCATATCGTCTCCTCAGTGCTTATCTCCTAAGATATCTAAATATTCTACTCGGGACATGTAAGCACATTATGTTGTTCAGGTGGCATAGGCGGGATTATACCGAAATATCGATTGCCAAGACCTGAATTTAGCTACAGAATGCTATGGGTGGTACTATCCCGAAGTGTCGAAAGCTAAGGTTATGAGGATTGCCATAGGCGGTGCTATCCTGAAGTATCGAAAGCCAAGGACCCTTCGAGGATTGCTGGTGGGAACAAGAAATCCAATACAAATCGTGTTTAGGCCCAATCCGATGTTGAATTTAGGGGAAGATAAAAAAAAAATAGTCAAAACTCTCAAAATAAATATCCCTCTCTATCTCTCTTACCAAAAATGCACTGGCAAATTGAACTTGAACTCGCTACGTATACACACGGGTGCTTTAATCGCTGGAGTCAACAAACCTCTAGGTAGTTTTTGCGGACCTTGGAAACCTTCACAGCAGACCCAAGGCTGAGGCTAGTCATGTCTGGATTTTAGTAGGTATTTCAGTACCACTAGGCCTATTGCTGGTATTTTGATCAGATTTCTAGAGATACGGCTTGGTAAGGCATCCTGACGGTTGCATCCGACTTACAGATCTGATTTAGTCCATAGGATTTTGCTAGGGACTAGCAAAAGTTAGCATAAGGATATGATGGTAACACCATCATCTAGTCCTAACTAGCCACAATTAGTCAAGTACAAATGGTAAATGCTCCTACTTAATCATCTGAGGGCCACAATTCCGCACTGATCTGATTTGGAAGAAAACAAGAAAATATAGTTAATTCTGTTATTTTAACAACACATCACAAATGCAAATTAATCACGAGGTTACTCAGGGGTTAATTAAAGGTCGATTGAGCATAGAAGTCTAAAAGGTGGATTTACACTGACTAAATCAGAGTTTCACGCATTTTGAAGGCAAAAACAATACTAAAAATCCTAATTATCAACCCTACTTAAATTGAAAAGGTTTTAATCTCGATAAAATTAATTTAAACCTCTTAAAAAATATGAAAAATTATTCTAAGATGTTTGGTACATTCAATTTGTCCACCTGAACTCACTTTGACCTATAACAGAGTTTCAAACAATAATTTACCCTAATTTTGGCTTCTATGCAATTTACCTAGTCAAACGTAGCCAAAACTCAAATCCAAGTTCATCATTAAATACCTTGGGCCTAAATTGGGTTAACACCAAAATTTAGGTCCAATCATAGTTTATCTTAACCTATTTTCATTTTAGCCCTTAAAAACTCTACTTTTCGCACTTAGACTCCTAGGTTTCGAGTTTATTGCATTCAGGTCCCTAACTTCATCTTCTTCGCGGTTATACTCCTGCCACCATGAACAGTGCGAACGACGGTCAAACCCAACTCCACCACCTTTGACTGCCCCAAAACAACAACAAATCAACACCAAATTTGGTAGGATTGGTGTTAACACTATGGGAATGGGGAATCATATGAACACGATCTTAGACTCGGATCTTGAGCGAGAAACTCCAGTGAATCCAAAGAAATTGTGGGAATTTCTTACTCCCAAATTTGAACCTTGTGTATAGCGGTGTAAATGAGCTGAACTCAAGCAAACCTACCTTGTTTAAGTTCAGTTCATTTATCTAAACAAGCCTAAATCTTTGTTCAAGTTTGGTTCATTTATTTTGCAAATCGAACCCGTTCGGTTCATTTAAGATTCATTTAAAAATTCCACTATCAATTATACGAAATGAGCTCTAAGATAAAAGTTATTAACTAATTTGCAAGCATTACATTCTACTAACAAGCATATGAAATAAGAGATCATAACTCTTAATTAAAGAAGAATAACAGTAACATACTTTCCTTTCTCGAACTGTTATAGAGGAAGAGGGGGATTTCTGGAGGAGCTAGCGGCAACAATTGGAGAAGGTTGTGGAGAAGGAAGTCACTGAAAGATAGGGGTGTAAACAAATCAAACTTGTGCAAACTTACGTAGGTTCAATTTGGTTTGATAACACAATTTTTCAAAGTTAGAGTTCAATAAAAAAAATTAAGAGTGAAGTTCGATTCGATTCATTTTTATTATCAAAGGTACAGTTCATTTCTTTATGGTTCATTCAAGTGTAAAGTTTGAAATGTTATTAATTTAAGTTCAATTTGTTTAGAGTTTATTTTAAGGGTTCATTTAAAGGTTTGTTTATAATTCCTTTAAAGTATAATGTTTTGTTACAAATGCAAACGTAATAAATCATAATAAAAAAATAAAATATGGAGCAAAAAATTAAAAAATATATAAATTATATCATAAGCATTTCATGACATATTTTTCAAAAGAAAAAATATAAATAACAAAAAATACCTCTATAATTCACAAAATATATAAGAGAGATGTCCCTTGAATTACCTTGCCATCGCATGTTCCAATCTTAGGAGGTGAAGTCTACTTTGGGGATGAAAGCGTGGTAGTAGCGAGAGTAATGGCAATTGGTTGTGGCCCTTGTAGGTCCAAATTTTATATATATATATATCAATTTTTTAACAAATCAAAATTAAACGAACCTACCTTGTTCAGATTCAATTCGTTTATCTAAACAAGCCTAAAATTAAATTTAGGTTTGGTTCGTTTATTTACGAGCTGAATCTAAACTAACCTTTTGATGAATCGAACCTAAATGAATATCGAACCTGAAATTTTTTGGACAACCCTACTTGTGCACTTAATTTTCTAATGTAAGCTCGAAATCAAACTCTATGTAATCTCCCCTACATCCCAACGTTCTCCTCAACCAAGAAACAACCAGTCAAACCCTCTCTCCTCCGACCATTGTTTCTCAAGCTCCAGTGAATCCTCTCCGACCACCTCCTCCGACCGTCCAACCATCAAATTGGGTGACCCTCCGGCTTCTCTTCGTCGCGAGTCTTGCCGGTCAAAGCAAAACCGCTATCGACCTCTTCTTCCTCGCCGTCACCTTCGTCTTCTTCGCATCTGGCCGATCAACATCGGACGCCTCCTCTCTCTCACCTCCTAAGCACTCTCAACCTCTCCCTCTCCCTCTCTAAATCACCCCTAGGTCATTAGAAACCCACTTCAACAGCTGACCACCGTTCTCCCCCTCCGTCTTCCCCAACGCCGACCACACCTCCAGTGAGGTCGCACGGCCACTTCCGACCACCAAATCACTAGCCACCACCCCTACTAGCTTCGCCTTACCTCCACCATCAAAAGCCCGCTACCTATTTGAACCACACCTCCACCAAACACGCACACATCCGGTGACCATCTCCGACCTCGACACAGCACCACACAAATGCACACACCAAATCACGACCATCGTTACACTCGTCGTGATCCAACGAAGCTTTTGAGCCAATTTAATTGGGCCGCAAGGCCGTGTTCTTCATTTCAGGGAATCATCAGAGCTCCACCATCGCCATCGCCATCTCCATCCACACCTCCGGCCACCACAATTTGAGCATCTCCAACCACGACTCCGCATCCAATAGACGCGATCCAAACTTGCAAAGCTGCCTGCACCCTCAGTTGAAACACCGCACCACTCTAGCAGTTTCAATTCAACAAAGGACCACCTGTTGTGCTCGTGCGAATGAGCCCTCAACTTAGTCTCACATCGGAGACTTTCAAATTTTTTTCACGCACATAAGGTTTTCACTTCGATAGCTCTTCGCCTCAGTACGCACAGAGGTGAGGTCCTCTCATCCACGCGTGCCCACGCATGCCCTCACCTGCGATACTACGCATGCGGGTCTGGGCTCTAACCCGATTACCCAATTATTGTTTACCCGTATACCTATACCCGAGTCTGTAAAGGGAAAGAAAGAGATTCTGAGGGGGGAGGGTGTGGTTTTGCACTGTTGTACCTCGGGGTGTGTGTGCCAACGTGCCAAGGTTTTAAATATCGATATCGATAAGTCAAAAGGGGGATATATCGGGGATATATCGCTGATATCGGTGAATTTTGGGGAAATCGCTCAAAAAGCCATAAAATATCAAAAAATGTCAAAAAATTTAAAATCTAACATTTTTATGATTGATACATCATAAAAGAATGGCTAAAAAGTGTGTGTGTATGTGCGTGCGCGTGCTTGCCACCCAACAGCCTTTTCTTTATTTCCAGACCGGAGCCCTTTTCCCTGCCTAGCAACCCTTTTGAACAACCTTCCCGCCCAACAATTTTAAACCCTACCCCCCCACCCAGCACCACCATCTCGCCAATATATCACTGATATAGAAGATATTTCGGCCATATCATCCGATATATCTTAATATTAGCGATATATCGCCAATATCCTGAAAAAACGATACTGCGGGTGATAGCAACGCAACCGGTATATCGCCGATACATCCAACCTTGCTCTAAAGTTGACATATTTGATGGACTACAAGGGAGCAAAAACCCTAGCATGTACAACTCTAAAGTTCAACAAAAGTCCATCATATCAGCGATATATCCCCAATATATCAGTGATATGGGCGATATATCGGCAATATTATGGAAAAAAGATACTAGGGCTGATATCGATATCTGCTGACCCGGCGATATCGATATATCGGTGATATATCGCCGATATATCAATCCTTGCAACGCACCCAACACTCAGCAAATTCTAAGGAGATCTGAAGGAGCTGCTGCACTTGATATTTAAGCCATCTGATGAGCATTGGCCTGACGTGGATATTCTTGATTACATGGTTGAAGAGTATTGTTGAGAATTTGCTTGGGATTTGTACTTAATTGTAGAATTTAATTGGTGGTTTCAACCATCATTTTTAGTCCTTTATTTTTATATTTTTGTCCCTAACTCTTGAGACACATTATTACTTTTATTGAATATCATTTTAGTTGATTAATTCACTTTCATTATTTTTTATTATTATGATTAGTAATTGATTTGTTACACTTGATCCATGCGAACAATCTCGGAACTCACGATTTTTTCGAATATTATAAATTTAAATATTGTATCGATTTTCTCCACTATACTACGACATAATATTTTCCTAAATACGATGATTTTCAATCGCAACATTAAGGAGTGCAACACTCATTGTCATTGGAGGAGAAGAAATCCAGGAAAGAAAGGACAATATGCAATAAATGTAGTAACAAGTGTAAAAGCAAGTTATAAATCTAACATTTTCAACTTCAAATCTTCACTGGAAAGTTTGAAATGCTTGGGTATGGGAAATTTATAGTCACTGATTACTCTCTCAATCTATACATACGAATGTATGCCTGAGATAGAATCAACATTTCCAACAGCTACGAAAACTTGAATACCTGCCTACGATAGTTTCTACCCCTGTCGTTCTTATAATACATCAGTAATATGTACTTATTTGCCACTTGGCACACCATTCTTAAATGCTAGAGCAAAGTTCTTTCTTGAATGAATCTTGTTGCTGCATCCTTGACCTATAGCATTTGTTTGTTGTACTTTCATATATTCTTATCTTAGGTAGTATTGCACGTCGTTGCAATTTGATGTGCTTAAAAATTCAATTTTCATAATGTAGCTCTGTCAATTCTCAATTTGTAGAAGACATGAGGGTGCTTATATGCTTTGCAGTAATGCAGTAACGCATGGATGTTAAGGGCAATGACACCAACTCATTCATTCCAATATTTTCAATAGAAAAATAAAAATGTCTTCAATTCAAAAAAACTCTTGAGTTCCAATATCTCTAACTCCCTTATCTCAATGTGAATTATAGAATTACTGGACAATAATGTGCATACCAAAATGAAGGGAAGTTATATAGTTTGAAAAGGCAAAAAATGCACATACCATTAACTATTCATGCAAAATATAGCTGGAAACTACCATAAGAAAGAGTGAGACATAGAAAGAATGAGAACTCAGCACACATCAATTGATGCCTTTTGCTAATCTCTTGCAAAAAAGAGATTCTATTCCTATTCATCACTAGAGATGTTCCCACAAGTGTGCCTTTTTCCGATTGTACTAGAATTCCTATTCCTATTCCTTCTTTCTTTTGTTTGATCGATGTGCATTCCAGGAAGTACAGAGTAGAGTGAGCAACTTTTAACTCATCTTCATTCCTTGTGACACGTAAGCTCATAGGCACTCCTAATAAGGGGTTCTCTATTTGTTTGCAATGTTCTAAGACGACCAAAAAAAGTGAGGAGAGAGCTCAAGCCTATTGATCCTAAAGATGGGAGGTATGCATGAAAGTTCTCCAAGACTATCCCATTTCCATAGTACAATTGAATGGCGTTCGCCCCCAATTCCCCTAAGGGGTCCTCTGCAAGCCTTTTGTGTGCAAGGCCCTACTTATCGAATCAAGAACCCTAATGACCTTCATTTCTTTGGTGACATCCCTTTCATTTTTTTCAACCTATATCTACAGTATTTACTTAATTCAATATTTCAATATGTTAGAGTGTGTGTAGTTTAGTCCCACATTGGTTAATGTGAGACTGTGTGGTGTGTGGTGGCCTATAAATAGGCAGTACACCTCTTTATTCTTTTTTGAGAAAATATAGACATACGTGCCCTATCGAGACCTCCCGTGGTTTTCTCCATGCTCCTCGTGAGTGGGGTTTCCACATAAATCCAAGTGTTATTTTATTGTTTATATGATTTGATTTATGCTTCCGCTATTTATATTGTTCAACTTGGTATCAGAGCAAGTTCTGATCTTGGGTTTTGTTCTTAACTTTTATTATTCTTAAGATCTATTATTTGTGTATCCATATTATCCTCAATTTCAAGAGAGAAGGGGAAACCCTAATCTCTCCGTGCAAGGTGGAGATCCTGTGGAAGGAGATGACAACGAGGTAGAAGATCTTTGCGTCATGAGAGATAGTTGCAGGCTGCAGCATCAACGTAGTCGCACGTTGGTTTGGGCGACACTGGACCCCCCCTTATGATCGAAAGGGTTGCAAGAAGGTGGCAGCGAGGAGATCTGCTACTCTGATGGCCTCATGGAGGCGAGGAAGGAAGAAGGCAACGAGAAGGCTAGTCGATCTAGCGATGCTAGGAGGCCTCTAAGGCTCACACAAGATGGAGCGACACTTGGGGTTTCCGCCTAACGATCCTCGCGCCAAACCGGTTTGGTGCAAAAGCAGGTTCGGTCAAACCCATTGCACCACAAAGCATGACGACGTTGACGGGGGCCCACACCACATGGGCAACCATGGCAGCGTTAAGCCCGCGGCGACGTTCGTGATGGTGGCTGCAATGGGGTCGGGGAGCCCGAGGCTGAGCGCGGCAGTGCGAGCGGTCGAGGCCGGCAATTGCGAGACCTAGAAGCAGGTCTTGAGGATCACAGCTGGGTAGAGCACCGCCAAGACACCGGAGAAGTGGGCGACGCTGAGGAAGACAACGACAATGGTAACGAGGCAGAGAAACCAGAGGCACGGACGGCGTCGAGGCGATCCCGATCACCGTCGTTGTTTGCGGCCCTCCCATGGTGGCGTCGAGGAGCAGCAGCAACAACCTTGGGATCGGCAGTAGCGGCGAGAATGAGGCGCATGCACGGGTGACAGCGGTGCAATCCTCGTCGACGCGGCCGGAGATGGTGAGCAAGCGGACAAGGCCAAAGGTGTCGAGAGGAGCCATTGTGCTCCTTTATTTGTGTTTCCCGAACCCTAAGGGGTGAGGGTATTTAAAAAGGAAAAAGAAGAGGAAGATGCAGAGAAAAAAAAAAAGGAGGGGAAAGAAAAAAAAGGTAAAAAGAAAAGGGGTAGAAAAAAAAGATGGAGAAAGAAAAAAAAAGGGGTAAAAAAAAAAAAGGAATTCAAGAGAAGAGGGGGAGAAGCTCTTCTCTCCATATATGTGTATTTCTCAATATTTTTTTTATCTCTTCTTCCATACGAGTATGGGAGAAAGGGAGAGTGTAGGCCTATTATAGTCATCCTCCAGGAGAGAGTCCTTTGTTCGAGATCACCACGCGAGGATTCACAACTCTGGGTGGTCCAAAGTTTCGAGGTCTCCAGGAGGGAGATCCAGTTTCGAGGTCCTCAAAGAAAAGGCCCATTTTAGATTCTGCATGGGAGATCCAATTTTGTGGACTCCAAGAGAGAGATCAACCTTTCGAGGTCTTCAGAGGAAGATCCAATTTCAGGGATACTGAATGGAGAGCCACCAGCACGTGTTGAGGTCTCTAGAGGAGAGGTCATTTGTCAGCTACAGCATCCAGCAACTCCAATCCTCGCTAATGTGTCGACATCAACATACCCGCCTACAAACGAGACTAGCCAAGAGTGTGTTCCGTTGTGTAGAATAGGATTTGAGTGTTGTACAAGCTGAGCATTGCATGCTCCAGCTTAAGGGGGAATGTTAGAGTATGTGTAGTTTAGTCCCACATTGGTTAGCGTAGGAATGTGTGGTGTGTGGTGGCCTATAAATAGGCAGTGCACCTCTTTATTCTTTTTTGAGAAAATATAGACACACGTGTCCTATCAGGACCTTCTCCCGTGGTTTTCTCCCCGCTCCTCGTGAGTGGGGTTTCCACATAAACCCAAGTGTTATTTTATTATTTCTATACTTTGATTTATGCTCCCGCTATTTATATTATTCAACTCAATAGAATAAGAAGACCCACCAATAGCTTAGATAATGACCCCATGACAAATGATCCTACCTATTGACTTGATGGTTTCTAGCAGATAGGAACCCCTTTATAGACCTCTTTACTATTATCCCTCACTTTATAGAAGTAAGGGCTAATTCTTGTGCCAATGTCAACCAACAGCCACATTACCTTAAAAGGAAACGAAAATGTAAATCAAAGCATTCATAGAATCTAACAATAATGATACTGTGGCAACCAAAAGTGAAACCAAATGCCTGCACTGATGAAAGAGCAATAAAATTTAATTTTTGATGCCTAGATACTTCGAGGATCAAAGTATATAAAGTCCATCCGAGAAATCCTACGTGAACCACAGGCAGACCATTAATAAATAGATAGAGAAATAGAACAAAAAAAGCAAAGTGGGATAGATGGATGAAATGCAATATCATAATAAAACGAGCTATTCTCATGGAAGCCATCACTTGTTCTTTCAGAAGGGTCTAACATTTGCTAGCAATGATTATGAAGTTTTATTCCTTAACCAAACGTGTTGCCTGGAGCTCGGTCTTCAAAGTTCTTCACTCATTTCTAGCTTTTTCTACAATTAATAGGTAATGACAAAATTCTCTCAGTTTCCCTGGATTTCTCATAGACATCTGGGAGCTAGACTTTTTTAGCATATTGCATGTACAATTACCTAAATGTAACATCAAATTGGCCATATCTACAAACACAACTGATGAATTCTATAGTAAGCTGAAGCCAATTTGATAAAAAGGATGAAAATGGTATAGAGATTATGTAGGAATACAATGAAAACTTCAATAGCTATATCCCCAACAAAACAAGTATCAAGCAACTTGGATTCACTTCAACCACTTGGACACAAGCTCAAGCTCATCTCAAAATGCGAACACCCCAACAAAGGCCAAGCATGTTAATTTTTAAGTAATTAGTTTCAATTAATCTGGTGGCACAACACATCCATTGCCCCAAGAACAAAGTATATCCCAAACCAGTGAATGTCAATTAGAAAACATATGACCCTACCACATACATCAAGCAAGAATAATCCACTGAAGGACCCCACCTATGCGTTTGACAATTGGGAAAGTTGGCCTTCTCTTATAAATGTAGGGCCAAAATATTCCCACATCAAATGAATAAATAGGGCAGCCAGCAGAAACACAGATGTAGCACAGACACACAGGTTGTGTGATTCGCAGGCAGATGTAAAATACCAAGCATTGGTGTTTAATGTTTGGGGAGAAGTTCATAAAACACAAGGCATCACGGAAGGATTCCCTTGCAATGCAGCTTCTGAAGATCATGTGGGGGGTCCTTTGGGCTAGCTACATTTTACCCATATCGACAAGATTAAATAATTGTTATTAGTTATAATAATAACTGAAACACATTGTAGAAAACTACCCATAAACCAAATTATAATTTTTTTTCACAATGTCATTTTGACCCACAAGGTGCAAAGCTTCATCTTCCATTGGATGAGTGACCTAGCAAAGTGGAACATTTAAGCTGCAACTTGAGTTTATAGTAACAAGTACCAAAATTCACCCAAATATAACAATGTTGTCCGCAACATGAGTGTGTTGGAGGAAACAAATTATTCTTGTTGCCATTATTTGTAATTGTTGGGGACATCTTGACTTGAGGCTACGATCATATTATGCAAACTTATTATTGATTATTTAATTCTTTGCTACTTTATGACCTAATCTATGTATAGTTTTGATTAGTACGTGCATATCAGTCGAGCTTGCACAAAGTTATTATAATCATTTATGTTGATGTAAAGTTGGTGTTACCCTTAAAAGGGTATGGAACTATATTTTTAAGGACTTTGCAAAAGTCCAAATATGGACCCTATTTCTTATAACGTTTGAGCTGGCTGCTGGTTTTTTCCTTTTAGGAGATGGCAGTTGGTTAATTAGCCAAGCAACTTGCAGCTGCAAAACTTGGTAGTAATTTGTGGCTAAGTAGGTGTAGCTTAAAAGTAGTTACCTAGCAACTACAAAGTTTCTTAGCTACAATATATGTAATCCCCAATCAAAGCTAATATGTAATCCGGGCAACGGTTTCCCGCAATGACTTCTATTGTAGTAAAATACTTAGCACCACAATCTATCAACTCTAAAATTGGAAATACTCCTTTGATGCCTTGCTCTTTAATAAGCCGAATGACAGAAGCAAGTCCCCTTCTGATATCACCGCAAGTAGCATGATCTAGACTTTTTTTATCCTTACCAAGTTCCAAACTATGTTTATCAGCAACTTCAAAAAGGCACTGTGGTGATCTAGAATGAAGAGTTCCCAGTCCAATACACATAGTAATAACATGCCTAAATGAAAGCCAACAGATAGAATCGTTGTCCTCACCAATCCGGGAGGTCACAGGAAGGAGAATGACATCACCAATGAAAGTAATATAGAAAGGGGGAACCAAACAAGAAACCAATGTGAACCAATGAGGAGGATTAGGAAAGAAACACGTAAAAGACTAGAGTAGCAGCCAGGATTAGGAAAGAAACACGTTAGAAGTTACCGGTGAGAAGGACGCCGCCAATGCCAAGGCAGCAAAGTAGATGCCTTCAATGGGCGAAGGGAACCACGTCCAAGCACGAAGGACGGAGGGCCACGGCCAAGCCGAGACCGAGCACCACCTAACAAGAAAAGGGATGTAAAACGACGAATGTTTGCAAGCAAAAAGAAACCACCAAGTCACCATTGATCCCAACCTAGCGACAAAGGGGATGCTGAAACAACGAAGAGGAGGTTGCTTGCACGCGAGGTGGACTCCAATCATCGGGGATGGGGCTATCGATAGCCGTCGGTAGCGGAAACCGTAACGACAGTTCCCCAGAGACTTCCAACATAAATGCATAAAAGATACACACTCACATTTCGGCAAAGGATCGAGAGGGATAGGAAGGAGTAAGGCAGCGTGGGAGAGATGAGAGAGAGGGCATCGTGGCCGTGGGTTTTGTTTCCGAGAGTGTGTACGGAAGTAGTAGGCGGGTTGTTTTTAGGCGTGCGGGGAAAAGCAACAGGGACTGGGGGACCGGGAGGGAGGGAATCCTGGGGTTCCATTTTGGGGTTGCTGGCCGTGCGGTGGAGGTCAAAATCTTTTTCCTCATTTTGTAAAAGTTTTTCAGATCGTGGTTGTAAGCTTTTGTTTTTTCGGTTGCATTTTATAATTTTCTTTTATTTTATAATATATCATCACAAAAAAAATATTTCTTTAAGTTATGTTTGATTAGTAGATTAATTATTTAACTTGTTACTTAACTCATCAATTATTTATGTTGAGTTAAATATACTTGATCTGACGTAAAGTTATTTCACTTTTTCTGTGGAATAATTTTAACACATCGAAATGTCCAAACGGATTATCTCACTTGGTTCATCATTTATTTCGTTCCTTCAAATTTATTCCACAAACTTATTCTCCTTACCAGATGAGACCTTAGAGATGGCAATTATTACCATCACCAATATCTGTCATAAAAAGTATATTTTCTTGTAGTGATGCGTAAAAATATTTTCTATAATTATTTTATCATTTGTAATTTTTTTATTATCTTAAAAAATTATATAATTTTGAAAATCACATTGTTACTACCATAAAAAATAAATGCTTTTGTAAAATTATATTTTAAATTATATCTTAGTGCATTAATTAGCAAAAGTTTTTAACATTGTCACATTACTTTAATTGCTACCTGCATATTTTCAACACTAAATGGAATTAAAAGTTTTGTTTATATTTAAAGAAATAAGTTTGATGGAATTAGAAGTTTTGTTTATATTTAAAGAGATAAGTTTGAATTTAGCTTTCTTTCTTTATGTTATTAAAAAAATGTTAAAGATGAAATAGTGGTTTCCTTCCGCCTACACCAATTTATTCGTTCAACAAAAATATTATAGTAGCGTAAATAAAAATTACTACTAAATCAAAGGGCAAATATATTTGCCACTAATGCTAGCCATCATTTGACAAAAATATTATAATGGCACAAGTAATAATTGTCACTAAATAAAATATAATAGCAACAAATATATTTTCCATTAATACCAATTATAGTTTGACAAAATGTTATAGTAGCATATAAAAAAAAAATTGTCACTAAATCAAAGAAATTGTAACAAATGACTTATATGCAACTATCTAATTTGTCACTAAAAATTATTTTTTTTTAGTGAACTACTGTAATCCAATAAAAATAAGGTAGTGTACCATTTCGCTGATTGGCTAAATCTCTAGCCAAACATAGAACCCCAAGTTTCAACCCCAACCCAAATCAACCTGACTAACCATCGTGGTTCTAGCCCACTAATCAGATTCGCTTGATTAAAACCATACGTTCTAACGCAACTATCCTAACAATCCAAGTTCCTGTTATTCGCCACTTCAATCCCTAGAGTGACTAAAGTAGCCCTTCATACCAAAGAAGATCTCGATGCACCTTCTCCAATGGTACACACATTATAACCTCTCCTTGGACTTCGGAGATATTAAAGCACTTATGTCCACTAGGCAAAGGAGGCCCGTTTTGATTCCCAGAACATTGATTGTACTCAGAGTCCTTGAAAATTATTCCACTCAAGACATTCTTAAGTACCCAATCCAAAAGATTCGGTGGGAGCGACTTCCAACTGCCCGTGATCCCTGGAAACTATTCCACTCAAGATCACATGTTTCCCAATGTCAAAATCCCTGAAAACTATTCCACTCAGGATCCCTCACATCATTGCATGAGATCCTTGGAAACTATTCCACTCAAGTTCCCACTCTCTCTCTCACTCGTCCAGATTGAAGGTTTCTACAGGAGGGGGTGAGATTTGTAGAATATAAAATAGAGTGCAGAAGCAAAATAAACAATCTCATAAGAATAAACAATCACACAAGATACATAGGAATTTTTAGGTGGAAACTCAAACCGGGTGAAAAGCACCACCTAACCCCCTCGAATTAGGATTTTCCGATCAACTTAGTAGATCAAATCCACTAACAAAGTCACTTCAACGAGGATGACTTAACATCTTACAACCGATGATACTTTGAACGAGGGAGCATGCCTTAAACCCCTTCTCTTCACGAGAAGGTTTTTGTCTCACGAAGGAGAAGGGAATTCGCAAAGTGAATACCCAACAAAAGATAAATAAAAATAACAATAATCCTATAGAGCCACGAGGTATGTAAATGAAACTAGCTATTATAGGTAAAGGATCTTCCCTTTGGTGGAAGTGCGTCGACGAATGATGCGGGTGCGTGAACCACGTGTAGGCACCATGTCGCTCTCGTAATCGCGGAGTTAGAGTAGGTGCATAGCTGGATAAAGCTCTCAGGTGTAGAACAAAGCTTGTGAGAGCTGGATCTCTTTTAAGGACCAAAATGACACAATATAAGTGAAAGTAGTATTTGTTGGGTGTGTATTTGCAAGGCAAGGGTACTCCTCTATTTATAAAGAGCCTAAGAAGGCTTAGAAAGGCTTTGAAAGCGTTAGGTGGCCGTTAGGAATCATCCCAAGGAAAAACACGCTGTAATCAAAATCATTAATGATTCTGACATGGTCATCAGAAGTCTGGTCAAAGTATCAGACGTTTGGAAAAGTCTTTTAAGATGTCTGGACACTAAATCAGACGTCTAATCGTAGATGGGTTTCCTTACTGACTTTCATCAGACCTAAATAGGATTCTAGTGTAAAACAATTAGACGACGTACAAGACGTCTAGCATTAGGTCTAGACATCCGGAAGCCTAGAAAGTTGTGTGGATTGATTTCCAAGAGAGCCAAACGGCTATAACCCTTAACAGAAGTGATTTAGTCTTAATCGAGGGGTAACTGTCACTTATCTGACATCTAAATTCCTCTACGGACATCTAATAGAAGCCTAAGGGTCATTTTCCAACAATCATTTTGTGAAGGCCAATGTTCCACTAATTAGATGTCTGGCTAAGACATCACTAAGAGTCGGTTGTCTGAAATCAGCAGACAGAAAGTTCTAAAACTAGCCCTAAAAATTTGGACATCTGATTCAACAGTTAGACGTCTGATATTCATATTAGATGTCTGAAAAGGTTGTCTGAAGCCTAAACTAGTTTTTTAAGTCCCCTATGGAAAACCTAAGTATCTTAGGGTTGTGCAAGTGTTTCTAGGACTATTGTAAGGATACTTTAAGGCTCTTTAACATTAATCTAAGAAAGTAAAGAACAAAAAGAAACAACAAATGAAAATAGATTACAAGATACAAGAATAGAAAAGACTTCTATCATATTCTTCATGACATCACGCTCTCACTCCTCGCGAAGCTTGTTATGAACGTGCGCTCCAGACATATTTTAAGACGTCTGGGAGGTGGCCTAGACGTCGTACCAGACGTCTGGCATCACCTCCAGACGTCTGACCAGACGTCTGGAGGTGATGCCAGACGTCTGGGATCATTTCCAGACGTCTGGAAATCGGTTATTTTGGCACGGTTGTTTCGTCTGCGCACCTGAGCCCGCAGACCTGCGGAAATTCCCTCCCTCTCTTTTTCCCTCTCCCTCCTGCGCCCTCTGTCGCGCTCTCTCTCTCCTCCTCGCGCGGCCTTAAAAGGCCACGCCCTCCCCCTCACTCCCGTCACCTCTGTTTCCTTCCTTTTCTCCTTCCAGCCATTGCGCGAGAGCGAGCGCTAGGGTGAGCAGCGGCGGCGACAGCCGCGGCGGGTGCGGGAGGAGGTGCTGCACGAGGGAGGAGGCGTCGGCCGTGAGGGCTCGAGCCTGCCGGAGCAGCGGGAGCCGGCCGGCGGGGGCGCAGCGGGAGCGGAGCCACGCGAGAGGACTGCTGTTGCTCGAGCAGCAAGCGGACGAGGCGCGGCGCGGCCGGGCGTCGCGAGCGGAGGCGAGTCGCACCCTGGTTCTGGAAACTTTTCCAGAATCAGACGTCTGGTCTTCTAGCTAAACGACGGGGGAGACGTCTTGAGGACCGTCCAGACGTCCAAAAGGTGAGTTATTTTCGGCTTTCTTCCTTTTCTTCGACTGACCGTACTGAGAGAGAGAGAGATGGGTACGCGCAGGTTCGGTGATTCGCCGTCCAACGCGAATCAGACGTCTGGCTGTAGTACCAAACGGCGGGAACGACTTCCAGACGTCCTCGATGACCATCGGACGTCTGGGAACTAGGCCAGACGCCCCCGCAGGCTTCTGGACGTCTGAGAGCCCACGTAGAGCGAGATAATTCGCTGATCCACTTTTTAAGACATCTGGAATAAGTTCCAGACGTCTGATTTTGCGCTGTTTCGTCGTTTTCGACCCGTTTAGGGCCCGTTCGGGTTCCGTTTTTCACGTTTCGAGTTGCGTTCTTTTCGGAATTAAATCCTCTACCTGTCTACAGTAGTTGTATACTGTTTTGAGAAGTTCCTTGTGTTGATCCTTGTGATAGGACCCCGTTCCGTTGCAGTCTCGGGGGTTGCGGAGGCACGCGGGATTCCCGACCACGCCCCTAGTTCGCCTGTTGTAATCGGTAGAGTGGCTTTAAGTATAATCTGTTAATTTATGAAACTATAAATAGAACCTAGGACATTGCATGAATCCTAGGAATGAGAAATAGATTGAATGGTAGATCCTAGGGTGTTGCATGAATCCTAGGGCTGGAAAACTAGATTGTATGATAGATCCTAGGGTATGACATGAATCCTAGACTGGAAAACTAGTGGAATGTATGAATACTGCAGTCCTGGAAAATGTGGAAAGGAAATAATAGCTACCTGTGAATTGAATTAACAGCTGCCTGTTAGGAATAAATAAACGTGATTGAGAATATGGATTGTAAGAACGTGAAACTGGAAGGTGAAACCTGGATGTTCTGAGTTAAAAGAGCTGGAACCCTACGGGGAATTAGGAGTAGAACTCCTGGAAAGTGAATGGAATAGAATTGGGGAAGTGAGCTGGCCCTTGAGTACGGAGTACCAAGGAGAGCGACTGTCTCCCCTGTTTAGTGCAGAGCGGAGCTAGCTGGCCCAGGAACCCGGGGTTAGGACTGGCCACTCTGTACCGACTTGCTGGCCCTCGTGTACGTAGTACCGAGGAGAGCTACTAGTGTAGGGAGGTACTAGCTACCCCACGGGCCCCGGGGTTCTGCTAGCCTCCTACACCGACTTGTTAGGCCCACTGGGGCAAACTAGGGTAGTCAGGCGAGGGTGCACGGACTGTGGAGGGGCAAGGCCCCTGTTTGGTTACTGTGGAGGGGTTGGACCCCTGTTACTGAGAGGGCTCTGCCCTGTACTGGTTCCGTGTTGTGCTTTGGGCGCACCCGTTAACGGAAACGACTGACCGCGTGCTAGTGCGGGTTAGCTACCCGTGCGTTTACCGCACGTGCCGTAGTCACCGTTATGTCTGTTAGTGACCTTGGGGTGGTTGACTGAGAGTAGGATCACCACGGGGGACTCTCCCGGCCAGGAGAGCACCACGTGCTACTTCTACTTCTGGAAAAGACTGCAATCAAGATCGTTCTCACGAGGAACATTCGAGATCAAGTAAAGGATCTGAGAAATAAATGAAATAGTGAGAAAATTAAAAGATGTGAATAAAGGAAGTAATAGAGTATAACAGCTACTGTACACTCTACTGTTGTCTTTAGTTTAGTTTGCCACTCTACTCAGCGTTTTGCTGACGTGTTACACTCGTTACCTTTTTCAGGACCAGGTGTTGAGCAGCCAGGGTCAGCGGCTGCAGAGGACGCTGGGCCGAGTAGGGTCCAGTAGAGTTACCACTGTCTTTTGTACCCCTTTTTGTTTCCATTATAGTGAGTAGTTCTTGTTTTCGCTGTACTTTTCTTTACCTGCAGTTCATGTTATATGATAAATGTTGTTCTACTGTTGTGGTGGTATACACTGTAGTAGTTTCTTTCCTTACTGCTGTACTTTCTTACTGTTAGTTATATTCATGTTGAATGTGGTTTATTTTACTGCTCTTTTGGTTGCTTCCTCGTTGGACGACTAGGTCTTGGGATTAGTCGAGTCGATCCGGTTCTCGTGTCTCGTAGGGACTCGGGAATCAGATCGTTACAGTATAATACTATCTCACTATCAAATACAACCCTAATTTTTTCAACTACACCTCAACACTAGCCTTCTTTGAATTCATGGTATTATCATTTCCCAATTTTGGAGTTATCATGATTTTGTCTATGTATACTTTAGTTCTATTGTAAATTCACAATATCATATGCAAAACACAATCTTATAAAGAATGTTGGCATTCACAATCTTGTAAAGAATGTTCGTATTATATCTCATTCGTACTATTAAGCACCAACTACTTAACTATAGTTGATGGTAATGCGTTATTTTTGGAAGCTATCTTTTTCACTGGTTATATATACCACAACTTCACTTGATTTTATATGAAAAATATTGGAGAATTTTTTTGATCCTCGTATGCTTAATAAAAGTAAGAGAACGTTGAAAAATACGTAACTAAGAATGTTAGTTGCATAATACTTTATTTGATTAAAAAAACGTTTCAGCAAACAAAGAAAATGCAGATTATATCCATATACTCTTTTCAAAATGTTGATACTTTTTTAAAATTTTGCATATATTTCAATGGAACTAACATTGATCGTTTTCAAACAAACACCATGCTAAAACAACACCTCTTCGAACCCTAACTTTTCAAACTAGCATCGCGAACAAAACAGCTTCTCACCATTTCCCCAAAGCACAAATGTGCATCACTCTTTAATTAGTCATATTATGTTTGCAAACTCACGGTTACCCACTTAAGTTGCACTATTGTTATGTTAGTTTAAAAATGTATTCTGATTATGTACAAACATTGGGTATCGATATTTCTCATTAGAACGAAACTATCTATTTCATGCATCTTGCTAAACTTCCTTGTAAATATATGATATAAAGACACAAAATTTGTATTTTTACAAGTAGGAATCGCATTCATTACTTGATATCTCGTTTGTTGATCTGAGTATGAGTGTCCCTTAGCTCGTTTTCTTCTCCTTCGGTTCTTTTTCCAAAACAACACGAGGTCAGTTATCATAAACGTCTGTTCGCATTTCTACTTATATCTCGTATCATCTCTTTTGCATCTTTTCAAGTGATTTTATTTATTTTTTATTAATTTATTGGCTGCGGACTCGAGTACTTGATAAACTAGAGTGAATATGTTTTTTCAATATATTTATGTAGTATTACGTTCTTCGGATAATATGTAATGCATCTCCTTCTGCAATGCCAAACGTCACTTTAAATTTAATTCTATCCGTATCAGAATCATAATACAACTTTCCAATGTCACGTAGCATCACTTATCGGTTAAATTTGCAACACAGTTTTTTTACCATAAATATTATGACGTGATGTTAGCCATATATATATATATATTTAATGGACCATCCATTCAAAGGACAAGAAATATATACAAGTAGGATGTAACTTCAATTAAGAGAAAAAAAAAAGAGAGAGAATGAGAGCTCATTCAATATTCCCCTGAAAATGAGGGAGTACCACAAAAATCACAATAAAAAGAAATAAAAAAATATAACAAATAACAAAGTAACATGCATTCTCTGAGAATTTAGAAGAGAGACCATTTCATGCTTGTAGATCAATAGTGTCACAAGTATAAAACTTAATGATAAAAAATGATCCACGCAACAAAATATATCATAAAGGACCCGCACCGAGTGAACTGCCACCATGAGAGATCCACCACGGTGGAGAGAATGACCTTCACAGCAGACACAACAAAGAACGTCACCGACATCACAAGACACAGCCACTGCAACGCGATCTTAGTCATGTTGGTTTCCAATAATATTACACAATAATTATAAAATTATCTGTGCAACTTCGATATGCGGTAATACATGTATTCCTTAAAATATTTGTGTAACGTATCACAAAGTATTATATACAACCCATAAATCAGGTATCATATTGACTATAAAAATGTAATAGTACGTTATCTTCTCATTTGATCGTATTTACTGTAAGTTGATGGAATGAATTCACTTTACACAACCACATTTATAGTTTGAATATAGATAAGGAATGTTTTTTAAATATTATTTTACTAATTTTTGTAGATTATGTAACAGAACTCAATGCATTATGTAAGTCGACTACTTGTGTGTATAAGATGGTATTAAAGGCTAATTACGATAATGATATGCTTTCAATTATAACCTGTCATTAAACTGATTACAAGAATTATATACTTTTGTTATAACACAACACTCTCCTATTACAACAAATCAGTAGATGTAATACAACAGATAAAGAAAAAAGAAATACCATTTGTCGTTCGCTTTCCATCGAGCAATCCAACTTTATCTTTGACTTCTACCCTGCATTGCACGTTCCTATCCTCCTTTTTTCCAAAGAATCGTATATCGAATCATATTACCATTTCTATCCCCCGTTCCATTCGAATTACGTACGCACTTTTTATATACTTAGTTGCTACATTTAAAAGATTTCAGATAACTATGGTCATTCGAAATACTATTTACGATGATTTATTTATGGGATATTATGTCCTAATTGATTGTTTTCTTCTCTATTTTTGGTATTATTCCGTTAAAAACGTAACTCCCAAACCACAACCACGAAGATTAATTATTTTACCTACATTGATTAGATTACTACCGATCGGCTATACTTTTTGATTTTAAATAAGATATAATGAATACTGTACGCATTTAATCCATCACACACACACGCGCGCGCGCAGATGTCTGTTTATTATATTATGCCAAACGAATGATTTTGTTTAGTGTGTGCGTTTTTCCACATTAGTCGTTTGTGCCACTTAAGACTACAAGTTAACATGAGAATTAAAGGTTAAATCTTATATTTTGATACTCTGAACGTAATCTAGCTTAAAAATTAAAATTAAAATTAATTTTAAGTTAAAACTAAGTGATGTCTTGGCTAAGGGTTATAATCTCAAGAATCATATCTTTTAGGTTGTATTTGGTAATAGAGTTATGGGAGATTAAAATGAAATAAGTAAAAATTATATTTGTTTGGGTGATGAAATTAAGAGAAGATTAATTATATGGTGAAAATGATTGGTTAATTGAGATGATGTCAGTAGATATTTATTTAATAGTATAAGTGGAGGTAGAAAATATTAATAAGTATTTATTTAATATTAAAATTGAAAGTGGAGAATATAGTGGATATTTTTTAATAGTAAAAGTGTTGCGACCCCGTTCCCGAATTCCTACAGGATGCGAGATCAGATCGATTCGACTGATCCTAAGATCCAGTTGTCCAACAAGAAAGTAACCAAAAAGCAGTAAAATAAATCGCATTCACCATGCAAGTAACTAACAGTAACAAAAATACAGCAGTAAAGAGGTAACTACTACAGTACACACCACCACAACAGTATAAAAATTAAACAAGTACCGGAAGGTTTACAATAAACGAGTACAGAAGTGTAACAACTACTTACTAAAACAAGAACGGAGTACAACAGAAAACTATGACTACTGGGCTCTACTAGGCCCAGCACCCTCTGCAGCCGAGTGCTCTGGCTGCTCAACACCTGGACCTGAAAAGAGTTATGAGTACATGAAATCAGCAAAATCTGAGTAGAGTAGCAACCAACTAACTAAAACAGTAAAGTGGACAGGTAGTTGTTGTTTTCAATTTCCTTCTTCCTTTAACTAGTTATTCTTTCTTTCATCACTTAAATTGTCTATCAGGTCTCTTTCTTGATCTCGAATGTTCCTCGTTTGAACGATCTTGATTGTAGTATTTTTCCGAAGAGTAGAAGTAGCACGTGGCGCTCTCCTGGCCGAGAGAGTCCTCCATGGTCGTCCTACACCCAGTAAACCACCCCAGGGTCACTGATAGACGTAACGGTGACTACGGCACGCGCGATAAACGCACGGGTAGCTACCCTGCACTTGCAAGCGGTGTTACGAACATGGGCATCAGACGTAGTTTAAGACGTCTGGGAAGTGTCCCAGACGTCTGGTATTAAATTTTTTCGGTGTATGGATTCGCGTCTGCGCACGCGCAGACTGAACCCGCCGCCTTCGTTTTTCTCTTTCTCTCCCTGCAGGCGACGTTTTCCTCCTTCTCTCTCCCCGCGGCTGCCTTATAAAATCGCTCCCCCTCACCCTCATTCCACCGCCTTCTTCTTCTCCTTCTCCCTGCCAGCGAGAGCACGAGCAGCAACGGCGGCTGCTGCGAGCATGCAGGAAGGAGGGGTGGTTGCGAGAGGAAGTAGAAGCTCGACTGCGAAGGTGCGAGCTTGTCGGGGCAGCTAGAGCCAGCCAGCGGGAGAGCAGCGAGCGTGGGTGGCGCAGAGGAGCTGCTGCAGCTCAGGCAGCAGGCGGACGCGGCGCGGCACGGCCGTGCGCTGCGGGTGAAGAGCGAGTAGGGTTCTGATTCTGGGAAAATTTCCCAGAATCAGACGTCTGGACTTATGTCCAAACGACGCCGAAGATGTCTGGAGGAAGGTCCAGACGTCTGACAGGTACAATATTTTCCTACCTTCTTCTATTTATGCGTGTACGGCCATACAGCCGTCCGCCGCGTTCTTCTGCACCCCTTCGTGATGAGAGCGAGTGTGTGTGTGCAGGAATCGTTCGGGAGGGCGGTAGGGCTCGCCATCCCACACGGATTAGACGTCTGGCCATAGTACCAGACGACGGAGAGGACCTCCAGACGTCCGGGGTGACAATCAGACGTCTGGAAACCAAGACTAGACGATCCAGCGGGCTTCTGGACGTCTGAAGAACTGTGCAGACCAAGGTATGACATGATCGACCTTTTAAGACGTCTAGAAGAGGTTCCAGACGTCTGATTTTGGGCAGACTTGTCGTTTTTGAATCCTTTAGTGTCCATTCGGAGCCCGTTTTTCGCGTTTCAAGTTTCGTTCTTTTCGGATTTATTTCCTCTACCTGTTTACAGTAATTGTATACTATTCTGAGTAGCTCCTTGTCTTTGATCCTTGTATTAGGATCCTGTTCCATTGCGGCTCTGGGGGTTGCGGCGGCGCGCGGGATTGCCGACCACGCCCCCAGTACTCCCGGTTTCGTGGGTAAAGTGGCTCTTTAATTTATTTATCAAAAATTATACACTTATGAAATAATTATTAGAGTCTAGGGCATTGCATGAACCCTAGGGCTGAGAAATTAGATTGAATGATAGATCCTAGGGTACTGCATGAATCCTATGACTAGAAAACTAGACTGAATGATAGATCCTAGGGTATGGCATGAATCCTAGGACTGGAAAACTAGTTGAACATATATATTGCAGTCTTGGAAAAGTAGAAAGGAAACAATAACTGCCTGTAAATTGGTTAACAGCTGCCTGTTTATGAATGAATAATTACTGTTGAGAACATGGGTTATATGGATATAAAGCTGAAACGGTGAAACCTAAATTGGTTGAGTTAAAAGAGCATGAACCTACGGGAAGTTAGGAGTAGAACTCCTGGGAGGTGAATGGAATAGAATTGGGGAAGTGAGCTGGCCCTTGAGTACGGAGTACCAAGGAGAGCAATTGTCCCCCTGTTTAGTGCAGAGCTAAGCTAGCCGCCCCAGGGACCCGGGGTTAGGTCTAGCCACTTTGTATCGACTTTTGGCCCTCGTGTACACAGTACCGAGGAGAGCTACTAGTGTAGGGAGAGCACTAGTTACCTCACGGGTCCCGGGGTTCTGCTAGCCCTCCTACACCGACTTGTTAGGCCCACTGGGCAAACCAGGGTAGTCAGGCGAGGGTGCGCGGACTGTGGAGGGGTTGGACCCCTGTTACTGAGAGGACTTTGCCCTATACTGGTTCCGTGCTGTGCTTTGGGAGCATCCGTTAACGGAAACGACTGACCGTGTGCCAGTGCGGGGTAGCTACAGGTGCGTTTATCGCGCGTGCCGTAGTCACCGTTACGTCTGTCAGTGACCTTGGGGTGGTTGACTGAGGGTAGGACCACCACGGGGGACTCTACCGGCCAGGAGAGCACCACGTGTTACTTCTACTTTTCGGAAACGACTGCAATCAAGATCGTTCCCACGAGGAACATTCAAGATCAAGAGAAAGATATGAGAAATAATCCATAGTGACTAAATGGAAAAATATAAAGAAAGAAAATAAAAATATAATAGCTACTGTCCACTCTACTGCTTCCTTTAGTTTTTAGTTACCATTCTACTCAGCATTTCGCTGACGTGTCACCCTTGTTACCTTTTCAGGACTAGGTGTTAAGCAGCCAGAGTTGGCGACTGCAGAGGGCGCTGGGCCTAGTAGAGCCTAGTAGTGTTACCTGTAGTACCTTCTGTACTTTTCTTTCCGCTGTAGTGAGTAATTTTCTGTTACTTCCTGTACTCTCTTTATTATAAGCTTCATGATATATATATATGTTTATTTCTTTTCTGTTGTGGTGGTGTATACTGTAGTATTTCCTTTCTTTACTACTGTATTTTGTTACTGCTAGTTATATACGTGGTGAATGTGATTTATTTTACTGCTCTTTTGGTTACTTTCTCGTTGGACGACTGGGTCTTGGGATCAGTCGAGTCGGTTCGATTCTCGTGTCTCGTAGGGATTCAGGATCGGGTCGTTACAAGCGGTCAGTCGTTTCCATTAACGAGTGCGCCCAAAGCACAGCACGGAACCAGTATAGGGCATAGCACTCTCAGTAACAGGGGTCTAGCCGCTCAACAGTAACCAAACAAGGGTCTCTCCCCTCCACAGTCCGCGCACCCTCGCCTGACTGCTCTAGTTTGCGCAGTGGACCTAACAAGTCGGTGTAAGGCAGCTAGCTGAACCCCGGGTCACGTGGGGTGGTTAGCTCCCTCCCTACACTAGTAGCTCTCCCCGGTACAGTGTACATGAGGGCTAACGAGTCGGCGCAAAGTGGCCAAACCCACCTCGGACCTCAACCCGAAAGGCAGGAAGTGTAGATTCAATACTAGGAAGGGGTGACGTAATAAATTACGGAAATATAATGTAAAACAAAATCATAAAATTCAATCACACAATGTACACAATTATTTTTAGGTGGAAACCCAAATCGGGTGAAAACCAACACCTAACCCTCTTGAGTTAGGATTTTCCGATCAACCAAGCTGATCAAATCCACTAAACGAATCACTTAAACGAGGGTTATTCAACCTCAATTACAACCACGCTATTTTATACGAGGGTAGCGTACCTCAAACCCCTAATCTTCACGAGAAGGATTTTGTCTCACGAAGGAGACGGGAATTCGCAAAGCGAATACCCAACCAAATAACAAAGTAAAATAACAAATATAGTCCTATAGAGCCAACAAAGATTTAAACCTAGCTTCTATAGGAATTAGGAAACTCCCCTTTGTAAGGAATGCATCGAATCGATGACACGGGTGCGTGAGCCACGCGACGGCGCAACGTCGCTCTCGTGAACTACGACGAGAGAGCGGGTGCGCAAAGGCTTGATACTCTCAAGATGTAGAACTTGAGCTTGGAGAGCAAGAGCTTTTCTTGGACACAAAAGAGTGTGAAAGTGTATTACTAGGTGTGTCTTGTGTATCTAGGTGTATGTTAATGAGTAAGAGGTTCTCCTCTATTTATAGAGGCCTTAGGAAGGCTTTGGAAGGCTTTGGAAGGCTTTGGAAAGCTTTCATAGCCGTTGGGTGCAAGGCCCAAGAGAATCAGGCCGAAATCAGGAACAATGATTGCACTGACAGGGTTATCAGACGTCTGATCCTGGCATCAGACGTCTCAAAGATCAGTTGAAGACGTCTGGGAACAAAGTCAAACGTTTGATTTTAGGCGGGTTTCTTCCTGACTTGAATCAGATCTAAACAGGGTTCTACTGCAAGTCCATCAGACGACATACAAGACGTCTGGCACTATGTCTAGACTTCTGGAAACCTACTTTTTCTGCGGGAATGGATTTCCAAGAGTTGCAACGGCTAGAAAATCTCTGAGAAGAGATTTTGGGTCAGCCGAGGCAAAACGATCATTTATCAGATGTCTGGAAAGGCCTAAAGACGTCTAATAAGGCTCTAATGGTCTTATTATTCAGTGTTTGTTAAGCCAACCAACGGTCCACTAATTGGACGTCTGGCAAAAACATCAGACGTCTTCTAAGACATCTGGTCTAAGGTCTGGTCTTCTGATTTCATCAGACAGAGCTAACTAAGTCCAGCCTAAATGTTATCAGACGTCTGAATCAACAGTCAGACGTCTTAAAACATATTATCAGACGTTTGATTTTGGAATTAGACATCTGAAAAAGCTGTTTGAACCCTATATTGATTTTCTAAGTTCTCTAGAGAAAACCTAAGTATCTTAGGGTTGTGCCGGTGTTCTTAGGACTACTATTAGGGTACTTTGAGGCTCTTTAACATGATGTTTCAAGAAAAAAAGAGCAAGGAAATAAAGATAAAAATACATGAAAGAAATAAATAGAATTATATCATATTCTTCTTGTCCTTTCATCTTCAATCTAATGCTCCTCGCGAATCTCCTCTATTTTCCATCAAGCTCCTCCAATCCATCCTGGATGCGAGCTCGAACTCCTAATCATGTCTCCATTTGTAATTTGCCTAAAATCTAAGACTTCAAGTGCAAATGTTAATGACACGTGTTTTGTTATCATCAAAACAACCGATCACAGTGCTCTAGCACTAACAGCAAGCACCCCTCTACACCAAGAGGTAACGTGCACTTCCCTTGGTACCACCTACTCAAGGGCAAGCACACTTCCCAAGGCATTTTCCAGATCTATTCCATGTGTTTCCAGGAGTTCAACTCCTAATTCCCCGTAGGGTTCATGCTCATGTTTCTCAGGTCAAGCCATACCAGGTTCCATCATTTCCATTTTCATTTATCAAGTTCTACACATGTAACAATTACTTTATTGTTCACATTCCAAGTTTATTTGCGGGTAGCTCGTGTTTCCAACATTAAATCTTCTATTTCTAAATCATATACAGGCAGCTTGTGTTTATTTGTAACAACAGGAATATACATGCAACAGTTGCTAACAACAGTACTTTACAGTTCACAGGCAACTGTTATCTATTTACACACAATTGTTATTATTCCATTTACTCATACAAACTGCAAATCATACATTCCATACAACTATTCCAGTGTTTCTGGTCTTAGGATTCATGCCATACCTTAGGATCTAACATTCATTCCAAATATGCATTCATGTTGTTAATTAAACTAGGGGAAGCCACTCTACCCGCAAAATCAGGAGTAATGGGGGCTTGATCGGTAGGTCCACGTGCCTCCGCAACCCCCAAATCCGCAACGGAACGAGGCCCTAACACAAGGGTCAACCACAAGAAACCACTCAGAACATGATAAAAGCATTCCAACAAGTAGAGGAACTTATACGAGGAAGAACGAAATCTTAAATGCGGAAATCGGACCTCAAACGAACCCTAAACGATTCAAAAACGACAATCCTGACTCAAATCAGACATCTGGAACACCTTCCAAACGTCTTAAAAGGAGTCCAAAACCATACCTCACTCTGCGCTGCTCCTCAGACGTCCAGGGATCCAGCTGAACCGTCTGGACCTAGTTCCAGATGTTCGACCTCCCCTCCGGACGTCTGGAGATGCTTCCCGCCATCTGGTGCCTCACCCAGATGTCTGAACTGCGTGGGAGGGCGTGTCCCGCGCCTTCCCGAAATGAATCCTGCACATACGATGCAAAATCTTCTCAAAAGGGCACTGAGCAGTGCCTCGGCAGAACGGCCTGCATGGCCGTATCTGCACAGGGGGTGTAGGTGGCGGGACGTACCTCTCAGTCGTCTGGAGCTTCTTCCAGACATCGTCAACATCGCCTGGACGTCGGTACAGACGTATGATTCTAGGAAAAATCCCAGAACCAGAGACTCTGTCTTCTTCGTGCTGCGCGCGGCCGCGCCGCACTTGCTAGCCCGCTGTTCTAGCTGCAGCAGTGTCAAGGAGGACTTCCCTGACACACCTCTCCGCCTTGCGCACGCCCGTCTGGCGTGAGCTTCTCCGGCGAGCTCTCTCACAGCTCGTGCGCTCTCCTCTCTTCCCTTCTCTCGCTGCTCCTCTCCGCCGCTACACCCAGCTGCACCCGCCACTCTCGCTCTCGCTGGAGGAAGGAGAAGGTGGCTGGAAGTGGGGTGGTGAACGAGGGAGAGGGGAAGGGTTTAAGTAGGCGCAGGGGAGGGTTCTGTCAGTGAGAGGGGAGAGAAGAAGGCGGCTGCGCACAGTCTGCACGCGGCACGAGCGTAGACTCAGGGACGTACGCACACAAAAATTGATTTCCAGACGTCTGGGAAGGTGTCCAGACATCTGACCAGACGTCTGACCCAAGTCCCAGATGTCTTAAATGGCTTTAATAGCACGGGTCTTAACAATATAACAAACTCAAAGGAAGTTTCGTCCTCGAAACTTGAGCTAGCTAGGTAAGGAAAAGAACAACATACGCATAACAAACTCAAAGAGGACCGAAGCTGGTCTGAAAAGACGTACACTCGAAGAGCTCCGGGTATCGCTCTCGCGTTGCCGCCTCAGGCTCCCAGGTAGCCTCCTCGTACCGCTGGCTCCTCCACATGACCTTCACTAGGGATACCTGCTTCCGTCTCAGACTCCGGACGGCTCTGTCTAGTATCTGCACTGGTCGCTCGGGGTAGGTCAGGTCATCACCCACCTCGACGCTCTCGTAGCTCAGAACGTGACTGGGATTGGTGATGTACTTCCTGAGGTTGGACATGTGAAACCCGTCGTGCACAGCAGAAAGCTGGGGAAGAAGGGCAAGCCTGTAAACAACGGGTCCAACCCGCTCTAGGACCTCAAAGGGTCCCACAAACTTTGGCGCGAGCTTCCCTTTCACCCAAAAACGTTGTAGGCCCTTCATGGGCGAAACGCGAAGGAAGACGTGATCCTCAACCTCAAATTGCACCTCTCTGCATTTCCGATTTGCATAGCTCTTCTGTCTACTCTTGATAGTGCGAAGTCGCCTGTGAATCTGCTTGATTACCTCCTGACTCTGCCGGATCAGCCTGGGGCCAACCACCTACTTGGTCCCCACCTCAACCCAACTCAAGGATGCGGTACACCTCTGTCCATACAGAGCCTCGTAGGGTGCCATGCCGATGCTCGAGTGATAGCTGTTATTATATGCAAACTCCTCCAGGGGCAAGTGCTCCTCCCAAGAGCCCCTCCAGTCTAGTACACAGGCACATAAAAGATCCTTAAGCGTCTGTATCATGCGCTCTGACTGTCCGTCCGTCTGGGGGTAGTATGTTGTACTGAACCTCAACCGTGTCCCCAAAGCCTGCTGAAACTCAACCCAAAACTAGGACGTAAAGTGGGTATCCCGATCGGATACAATCTCCTACAGAACTCCGTGCAAACGTACCACATCGCGGATATGCCTCTCTGCCAACTGTACTGGTCCCAAGGTGACTCGAATCGACAAGAAACGTGCCGCCTTCGTCAATCTGTCTACAATCACGTAGACTGCGTCGTGTCCTCACTGGGTAACGGGCAAGCCCACCACCAGGTCCATGGTGATGCTCTCCCACTTCCACTCTGGCACTGGAAGTGGCTGCAACGGTCTTGCAGGCCTCTGATGCTCAGCCTTCACTTGTTGGCACACTAAACACTGCTGCACGAATTCACCCACATCCCGCTTCGTTCCCCTCCACCAAAAGTCGCGTCTCAGATCATGATACATTTTTGTGTTCCCGGGATGTATGGTGAACCTGGAACCATGTGCCTCAGCCATGAGCTCTCTCAACAACTCCTAGTCCCTGGGAACGCACAAACGCCCCTTCAAGCAGCACCTCGTCTGTAAAGGAGAAGTCCCTAGGGTCCCCTGACAGTACTATGTCACGCAATGACTGCAGGTATGGGCCCGTCGTCTGTCCTGTGATGATGCGGTCTATCAGCTCTGGTCTCGTCTGTCGTGTCATAGTCATTGCTGCCCCACAGTGCCCCAGTAACACTAGGGGTCACCAACTGCCCATCTCCTCCACAAGGTTCCAACTCTGCGCCTGTAAACTGGCTAAGTGGGCGGGCGCCTTTCGGCTCAAGGCGTCAGCCACCACGTTGGCCTTCTCAGGATGGTAGGAAATGCTGCAGTCATAGTCCTTCAGGAGCTCTAACCAACGTCTCTGTCTTATGTTGAGCTCCTTCTGATCAAACGAGTACCTGAGGCTCTTATGGTCTGTAAAAATCTCAAAAGTCTCACCGTACAGGTAGTGCCTCCAAGTCTTCAGCGCGAAGACGACAGCTGCCAGCTTTAGGTCGTGGGTAGGGTAGCTATGCTCATGGGGCTTCAGTTGCTGCGAAGCGTAAGCGACGATGTGACCTCGCTGCATGATCACACCCCCTAACCCCTGCAAAGAGGCATCCGTGTACACAACAAAATTGCCACTGCTGTCTGGGATGGTAAGCACGAGAGCCGAAGTCAGCCTCTCCTTCAGCTCCTGAAAACACGCCTCACAGGTGTCTATCCACAAAAAGGGCATGTCCTTCCGGGTCAGCTGTGTCATAGGACGTGCAATCTGCGAGAAACCCTTGATAAATCGCCTGTAGTAGCCTGTCAGCCCCAAGAAACTGCGGATCTCTGTCACTGTACGTGGTCTCTCCCACCTGAGTACTGCCTCAACCTTGGTCGAGTCCACAGATAAGCCATTCCTGGAAATCACATGACCTAGGAAGGTCACCTCTCTCAACCAGAACTCGCACTTGCTGTACTTGGCATACAGCCTGCATCACCTCAATGTGTTCAAAACCAACCGCAAGTGCTATTCGTGTTACGCCTGGTCCCGCGAGTAGATGAGCACATCATCAATAAATACCACCACGAATTGATCCAGATACGGCCTGAACACCCGGTTCATCAAGTCCATGAAGGCGGCGGGGGCGTTGGTCAGCCCAAACGGCATGACCAGAAACTCGTAGTGTCCGTACCGGGTGCGGAAGGCTGTCTTGGAGACGTCTGTCTCCCTGATCCTCAACCGGTGGTATCTAGACCTCAAGTCTATCTTGGAGAATACCGTGGCACCTCGCAACTGGTCAAACAAGTCGTCAATCCTCGGCAGCAGATACCTGTTCTTGATGATAACCCTATTTAGCTGTCTGTAGTCCACACAAAGGCGTAGGGTACCATTCTTCTTCTTCACGAACAATACCGGGGCTCCCCACGGAGACCCACTGGGCCTCACAAAGCCCTTCTCCAAAAGGTCCTGCAGCTGGGACTTGAGCTCTCGTAGCTCAAGTGGTGCCATCCTGTAAGGCTCTGTAGAAATGGGGCCGGTCCTCGGTACCAGTGAGATCTCAAACTTGATCTCACGCTCGGGCGGTAGTCCTGGCAATTCATCTGGGAACACGTCGGGGTACTCTCTGACCACCGGAATACTCTGAAAATTTGCCACAGGGCTGGGCTCCGCCACCACACAAGCCAGGAAGCCCTTACACCCATGGCCCAAAAGTCTCACTGCCTGAAGTGCAGAAATGCACCTGAAGCCTCCGTCCACTGGCTATCCGTGAAACTCGAAAGAAGGCGACTCTGGTATGGAGAAGACGATCTTCTTCTCAAAATAGTCCACCAAGGCATGGTAAGCGGACGACCAGTCCATCCCCAAAATCACGCCAAAGTCCTTCATCGGTACCATAATCAGATCAGCGGGGCTGTGTCCCCCAACATTGACCCCCCAGCCTGTGTACACCTCCTCAGCTACAAACAGCTAACCACCTAGGTCTCTGATTACAACGAATCCCCCAATGGAGTGCTATCGGACCCCAAGGTAGCGATAAACTTGTGGAGCAAGAAAGTACGTCATACAAGAAGCATGAAATACATACTAAAAAGACCAAACACTGTAACCATATCTGTCACCGTAGAAACTGAAGCTATGACGTTCCCGTGAGTCACAACGTCGCGACACCCCTCAGTCCTGGGAGCGGACAAAACAGCTGGGCCCAGGGCGGAGCTAGTGACAGCTAGCCGGTATCCTCCCCGTGATGGCTATTCTCCCCCACGTGCCTGGGAACTGCGGCCTCCTGCACGTCCTCCAGTGCTCGGGGTGAGGAGCATCTGTTGTCCTTCAACCCTAGACGGGCAGTCCCTCCTGATGTGGCCTGGCTGGCCACATTGGTAGCAAAGGGGGACTCGACTCCCGCCCTCAGTAGGTCCCAACTGACGGTTGGGCGGGGGTCCGGTGCTCGCAGCTAGCCCCTGTCGGGGGCCCCCAAAGGCCACTAATGGCCCCGCAAAACGTGACGGCTCTCCTGTGGGTGCCATGTGCCTCCCTTGAGCTCTCCTAACTCACCTAATACGACGGCGGAAATCTCATTCCATGAGAAACTCCCCTGCCGTACCTTCGGAAGAAAGCTGAGGGGGGGGGGGGGAGTGGGTGGAAGCTGAAATTCTTCTCGAACAACCTCTCGGATCAGATGGACGAGGTCCGGAGACTGTATGCTCAGAAGGAGAGAAGGGGTAGCACGCACTCCAAGCTCGACACATCTGCCCCTCTGGCCTCGACCTCGGCCGCATCCGCGACCCGCCCTACTAACTCCACGTTGAGGCATCTCCTGCAAGGAGACACAAACACAGAACAGAAAAGGCGTCAATTCCATAGACATTCAACAAAGGACACTCAGGATAGTGTCAAAAGGTACGTTGTGGTGGTTACTCTAGTCACAAGCACGTGAATTGGTTATTTTCCAACTAGTTGGTTCACTTCTCAGGACGACCCTACTCTGATACCATCTTGTTGCGACCCGGTTCCCGAATCCCTACAGGACGCGAGATCAGATCGACTCGACTGATCCCAAGACCCAGTCGTCCAACGAGAAAGTAACCAAAAAGAAGTAAAATAAACCACATTCACCTTGCAAGCAACTAACAGTAACAAAAGTATAGCAGTAAAGAGGTAACTACTACAGTACACACCACCACAACAGTAGAAAAATTAAACAAGTACCGGAAAGTTTACAATAAACGAGTACAGAAGTGTAACAACCACTTAGTACAACAGGAATGGAGTACGACAGAAAACTACGACTACTGGGCTCTACTAGGCCCAGCACCCTCTGCAGCTGTGTTCTGGCTGCTCAACACCTGGACCTGAAAAGAGTTATGAGTACACGAAATCAGCAAAAGCTGAGTAGAGTGGCAACCAACTAACTAAAGCAGTAAAGTGGACAGGTAGTTGTTTTCAATTTCTTTCTTCCTTTAACTAGTTATTTTTTCTTTCATCACTTAGATTGTCTATCAGGTCTCTTTCTTGATCTTGAATGTTCCTCGTGGGAACGATCTTGATTGCAATATTTTTCCGAAGAGTAGAAGTAACACGTGGCGCTCTCCTGGCCGAGAGAGTCCCCCGTGGTCGTTCTAAACCCAGTCAACTACCCCAGGGTCACTGACAGACGTAACGGTGACTACGGCACGCGCGATAGACACACGGGTAGCTACCCCGCATTGGCACGAGGTCAGTCGTTTCCGTTAACTGGTGCACCCAAAGCACAGCACGGAACCAGTATAGGGCATAGCCCTCTCAATAACAGGGGTCTCGCCCCTCCACAGTCCGTACACCCTCGCCTGACTACCTTAGTTTGCCTAGTGGGCCTAACAAGTCAGTGTAAGTCGGCTAGCTGAACCCCGGGTCACGTGGGGTGGCTAGCTCCCTCCCTACACTAGTAGCTCTCCCAGGTACAGTTTACACAAGGGCCAACGAGTCGGTGCAAAGTGGCCAAACCCACCCCGGGCTTCAACCCGAAAGGCGGGAAGCACCCCTCTACACTAAGAGGTAACGTGCACTTCCCTTGGTACCACCTACTCAAGGGCAAGCACACTTCCCAAGGCATTTTCCAGATCTATTCCATGTGTTTCCAGGAGTTCAACTCCTAATTCCCCGTAGGGTTCATGCTCATGTTTCTCAGGTCAAGCCATACCAGGTTCCATCATTTCCATTTTCATTTCTCAAGTTCCACACATGTAACGATTACTTTATTGTTCACATTCCAAGTTTATTTGCGGGTAGCTCGTGTTTCCAACATTAAATCTTCCATTTCTAAATCATATATAGGCAGCTTGTATTTATTTGTAACAACAGGAATTTACATGCAACAGTTGCTAACAACAGTACTTTACAGTTCACAGGCAGCTGTTATCTATTTACACACAATTGTTATTATTCCATTTACTCATACAGACTACAAATCATACATTCCATACAACTATTCCAGTGTTTCTGGTCCTAGGATTCATGCCAAACCTTAGGATCTAACATTCATTCCAAATATGCATTCATGTTGTTAATTAAACTAGGGGAAGCCACTCTACCCGCAAAACCAAGAGTAATGGGGGCTTGATCGGTAGGTCCACGTGCCTCCGCAACCCCCAAATCCCCAACAGAACGAGGCCCTAACACAAGGGTCAACCACAAGAAACCACTCAGAACATGATAAAAGCATTCCAACAAGTAGAGGAACTTATACGAGGAAGAACGGAATCTTAAATGCGAAAATCGGACCTCAAACGAACCCTAAACGATTCAAAAACGACAATCCTGACTCAAATCAGACGTCTGAAACACCTTCCAAACGTCTTAAAAGGAGTGCAAAACCATACCTCACTCTGCGTTGCTCCTCAGACGTCTAGGGATCCTGCTGAACTGTCTGGACCTAGTTCCAGACGTCCGATCTCCTCTCCAAACATCTGGAGACGCTTCCCGCCGTCTGGTGCCTCTCCCAGACATCTGAACTGCGTGGGAGGACGTGTCCCATGCCTTCCCGAAATGAATCCTGCACACACGACGCAAAATCTTCTCAAAATGGCACGGAGCAGTGCCTTGGCGGAATGACCTGCATGGCCGTATCCGCACATGGGGTGTAGGTGGCGGGACGTACCTCTCAGTCGTTGATAACACCACACAAGGGGGTAATAATTCTGTTGAATATGGCCCATCTTTAGAATAAAAGGCACAACATAAGTAGAATAGGAGCATTGCATGCATCATGTACCAAGATTGCTTATAAACTGTATTAATGGCCATTTGTGTAAGAATTTGTCAAAGTAGGCCTCAGATGAGCAATCGGACCGCACTGATGGATTCAGAACGACGAACGGAGTCCAACGAACTCAAGATCGGCCAAATCCGACATCCGGAGCTCCTACAATGGGCTCAAGAAGTTCTGACCATTAATCTGGAGATCAACGGCCCAGATTGTGCCACGTCAGCCCCGCCCCCACTGCATGCACGCCTTCAGCCATCCGAGGACAAATCTCGGCCGTCGATCTTTGATCGAACGGCCGAGATCCGCGTGCCCGCCCGCAGTCGTCGCGACAAAAGCGCGGGTGTGGCGCAACGGTTAGCGCGCACGCCAGCATCCACGCAACGCGCATTAGAGCCGCGCGGTGGGGATTTGAAGGCGGGCGAAGGGCGCGGAGAAATTGGGCCGCCCGATCAGCAGCGGGCGGCCAGGATCTCGCCATGCGGCGCGACCGCAGCTCACGAGCGCCCACGTGCGCGCGCACGCCGGGCGAAGACGCACGCGCACATGCGCGCCCGAGGCGCAATCTCAGCATGGGCGAGGAAGACTCTCAGCCGTCCGATCTTCGATCGGACGGCTCTTGTTCAGCGACCACGAATCGTGCGAGGAGAAGGAATGGGGCGGGCGGCTGACCGGCGACGAGAGGGCTACACCGACGCTTTTGGAAGCAGTTTTAGCGACGCTTTGGATGTCGCTAAAGCCCCTTCTTCTTTTAGGAAGCCTTTAACTCTATTTAAACCCCCTCCAACCACCATTCAAGGCATTCACTCCCCCTTGCAACTACTCCACTCCTCTCTTAGCTATCTTTAGTCACTCTTGTAATCGCCGGAGACGACGATCCGCCGATGGAGCCTCCTCCACCGCCGTGGCTGCCTCGTCGCTCTCCACTCTCTCTCTCTCTCTCTCTCTCTCTCTCTCTTAAGCTTTCCATTACTTTTGTTGAAACATGTATTTAATGTTGTAAGTTATGAACTACGAATGCATGTTTAATGAAGTTATTTTCCGCTCAATTGCCATTTTAATTTCTGTTCAAGTTGCATGATCAAAACCAAGAGCTTTCTAACCCTAAACTCTCTTTCTCTCTATCTCTCTATCTCGCTTTTCAAAATCGCATCTTTCGCAAACAAAACTCCGCCTTTTCCGTGACAACAAGTGATAAACAAAAATCCGATTTCCACGCCTCCCTGAGACTGACACTCGGACTCACCTCCGTTTACTTCTTTTAAAATCGACGTATCAAGTGCAACTATAACGACACCTCTTAACACACGCACAAAGACACGTCAGTTTTTGGCGCCGTTGCCGGGGAGGCAACTGATTTGTTTTATCACCTCCATTCCACACTCATTCTCACATCGTCTAATGCCCTATTTTCCTTTTTACTTGACGGTTGCCGGAATTCGGCGCATGGACGGCGAAGCGACGCATTCCACGACGGTAGCAAGGGAGTAGGCGCCTCGAGGACCGATAGTGAGTAACCTGTCTCTCATTGTTTGCTTGCGTGAAAAAGCTAAAAAAATTGTAAAAACTGAAAAAAATTAGCGTGGTGTATGATTACTTGACCCACATCCTTAACACATCACCTCACAAAAAAATGTACACTCTAACATTCTGAATAAATTCTTGGAGTGTTCTTTTCTTTTTCTTGAGTGGTGTTTGCGAAGCCACCGTGAGTTGACTTGGGCCGCACCACTCAACCCTAAAACTGACTCATCTAATAGAAGCTGTATGATCATTAGGATGAGGACACTAGGGTTTTAGAGCTTCTACAAAAGAAAAGGAAATCTACTTTCACTAAATTGTGTGCAGAACTTGACGTGGCCACTAAAATTTGTTTGAAAACATTAAGACACGTCAACCCTAAAAAGTACTAAAGTAAGGATGAAACACTAAAAGACACCACATCTTAACAAATCCATGCTTGAAAACCATGTTTTGCTAGATGCACACACTTTGAAAGTGGAAAATTAAGAGGCACCACCCTAATCAACGCCTCATTACATCACCCTAAGCACAAGCACTATCCTAACCCTTTAAAACTGAGTAGACGTGCCCTAGGCAGGACTGAGTTAAGTCTCAAAAGGCTAGGTTTTGTTCGCTAGACACTTGGCTTTCATTCCCTTGGTAGAATCTAGTGACTAGGCTGCGGGGCAGTGTCAAACGACCGTGGTTGTGGGGTCTATAGAACCGGAGGTGCAAGCCAAAGGAAGAACCTTCCCTGCAATCCCCTCGTAATCAACCTTACCAGATTACCTTTGGGAAGGGGAGTCCAGTGCTTACGGACTTAATCACCCTTTGTGAGATTTCTAGGTCTCCTGAGGTATACACCATAAGGACTAGGCTTGGGTGCTTGATTGAAACACATTTCTCGCATCTGTCGCCCTCCGCATCCCCTCCTGTTCTTCCCCAGTGTATGCACGGGAGGCTCTCACTGCATCCCGAGTTGTGTGTTTTGGGGCAGGAATCTAGGTGACGTAATTCTGTTGAAAACATGGCTGAACCTAGGGTAGATGAGGCTGAGGATCAACCCCCACCAGATGCTATGGCCATCATCCAAGCTCAAATCAATGCTAACCATCGGCTTCAGAAACAACAAATCCACACCATCATGCAAGCCATACAACGGTTACAGAACCCACAAGAACAACCACCACCACCTTTCCACGACATACCAGGACAACCACCACTTGATTTACCGCCATTTCAGGACCAGCTAAGACCCCTCCGTGATTTCTATAACCCTTCTGCTATTAGAGTCGAGCCACACCTTAGGATCCCTGAGTGGGGAGATGATTTTGAGCTAAAATCGAATGTCTTAAGTCTGATCTAGAGCCACTTTCATGGAAGCTCAAATGAGGACCCCTTTCAGCACCTAGAGGATCTCGACCACATAGCACGAACGGTGAAACCTAGGAACATTAGCCTTGACATTGTTCCAATCAAGATGTTCCCTTTCTCATTAAGAGACAAGGCTTCTCATTGGCTTAGAACCCTAGGTAGACCCATCACCACCTGGGAAGAACTGAGGCATGCATTTTTAAAGAAATTCTTCCCCATAGGAAAGACCAATGCCCTCGGAAGAGCTATCACTACCTTCATACCCCAGGGTGGGGAACAATTTCATGAGGCGTGGGAAAGATTTAATGAACTTTTGAGGAAATGCCCACACCACGAAGTTTCAAGGTGGCAATTGGCCTAGATCTTCTACCACAGTCTGGACAGCAACCTACGAAACTTCGTTGATGCCTCATGCGGGGCAAACTTCCTAAACAAAGATGAGGAGAGCGCGTTTGAGCTCTTTGAGTCTATGAGCGAGAATTCGCTCAACAATGCCTCCATGAACCAGTTTAACAGGTCCAGTCAACCCCGTGGCGGGATTTATGAGGTGCAAGCAAATTCTGGAATGGTTGACATGGACATCATTGCCAAAAAGTTGGATCGAGTGGAATTGGTGGACAAAAAGATTGATGAGCTTCTGAATCAGACCAGGAACCCCTTGCAGACTTTCTCCTTAGCAAAGGGAGCGCATAATGTTGACCTGGTCCAGCCCTTCACCCAACTGAACCTGGAACAACCCCTGACCACGTTCCAGGGAGGGACCTTTGCTCCCTCGACCCTTGATTACTCCCTTCCCTCTTCATCAACATCAACTATCCTAGAAGGTGTGCAAGCCATCCAAGGATATGCGAAACCTGACCCTTTCTCCAACACTTACAACACCGGCTGGCGTAACCACCCCAACTTTGGTTGGACAAACCAGAAACCACCGCAATTCCAAAACCAGCCCAGGCCAAACCAGCAGCCACACTTGCCCCCTATCAGCAATGACCACCAGTTAGACCCCAATATAACCAGAATAGGGCACCCCCCCCCCCCCCCCCCACAAAACCAAAGGGATATCCTAATAAAGATGATGGCTGACATGAACCAGAAACATCATGAGGAAATGGCCTTGGTAAAGGGACAGTTAAGCCAACTCTTGGACTGTAAACAACAAGGATCCCTACCTTCCCAACCACAACCGAACCCGCGAAACATAATTAACAGAGGCCCCAATTCGCAAGGGTTCCAAAGCAACCCTGGGCAGGCTTACATGGTCCAACCAGCCCCGCAAACACCTCCTGGGTTTGGCGCTTCTTCGTCTTCGTCTTCTCAAGGATCACCCCATGGCCCCAATGCCTCTGCGAATGCGGTGACCTTGAGAAGCGGCACCAAAACCCAGGATCCCAAATGGCCGACTCTCCTCGAGACTTTACCTGTTGAAATACCCAACTCAGAAGAAGCACCAACAAAGGACACAGACATGGAACCAATCCACATTCAGACACCCTACCCTGAGGCCTTGGAAATAATCAAGAAAAAGAAGAATACTATGGAAACTGAGGAGCTGTTGGAAATTTTTAAGCAAGTACAGATTAATATTCCGCTCCTAGAAGCCGTCAAACACATCCCTGCTTACGCCAAGTTTTTAAAGGATGCCTGTACACCCAAGCGTAAGCCAAGACCGCAAGCACCTAGGAAGGTTGTACTTTCTGAGTAAGCAAGTTCTGTGATATCAAGCAACCTTCCACTAAAGCGAACTGACCCAGGAGCGCCCCTGATTTCTTGTAATATCGGGGACATGACGTTTGATAGAGCGCTCCTGGACCTAGGTGCTTCTATCAATCTAATTCCAACAACCCTGTACCACCAATTTGGTTTTGGGGAGCTGACACCAACCCCTGTCACCATCCAGCTGGCTGATAGATCTGTGAAAACCCTGAAGGCGGTTGTCGAGGACGTAATTGTACGGGTCAAAGACTTCTATTTCCCGGTCGACTTTTTGGTGCTCGACATGGAAGTCCCTGAAAAATTACAGAATGCACCCATAATTTTAGGCAGACCTTTCTTAGCTACGGCTAAAGCAAACATTGATTGCGACACGGGATGTATGGAAATCGCCTTTGGGGATAGGAAAATGCAATTGGATATCTTCCGGGCGACAAAGTCTTTTGATTACGATTACATTGAGGAACATGATCCCGTGGAAACTTTAATCGAGAAATGCCTCACCCTCAGTTCTGTCTCAGACCACCAAACCCGCAGTTCTGACCCGTCACCATCATTACCCGTGGACCTCTGTAAGGCTGAGTATCATCACATGACACCATTTGAAGAGATCGATGTTGATCAACTATCGCCCTTTCCCTTCCCATCGACTGTGGTCCCACCCGCACCCAAACTTAAACCATTGCCCGAGAATCTCAAGTACGTCTTCTTGGGACCTAACCAGACCTTCCCAGTGATTATTAATTCTCATCTAACTAAGGATCAGGAACTCAGGTTGACTGCGACCCTTTCAGAACATCGGGCCGCCATTGGTTGGACCATTTCGGATTTAAGAGGAATTAGCCCCACCTATTGCACCCACAAGATTTACCTGGAAGACGGGGCCCGACCTTCCCGCCAGATGCAGAGACGTTTAAACCCTAATATGCGGGAGGTCGTTAAAAAAGAAATCATCAAATGGCTTGACGCCAACATCATCTACCCTATCTCCGATAGCCCCTGGGTGAGCCCCACTCAAGTGGTTCCAAAGAAAGCTGGGCTCACCGTTGTCACCAATGATCATGGCGAATCCATCCCCACCCGCACCACTACCGCATGGCGGGTGTGTATTGATTATAGGAAGCTTAATGAAGCCACTAAGAAGGACCACTTCCCCTTGCCATTCATTGACCAAATCCTCGAAAGATTGGTAGGGCAGAAGTATTTTTGCTTCCTGGATGGATATTCAGGATATAACCAAGTCGCAATTGCTTCAGAAGATCAGGAAAAGACCACATTCACTTGCCCGTATGGCACGTTTGCATTCCGTCGAATGCCGTTCGGGTTATGCAACGCACCTGCGATCTTCCAGCATTGCATGCTAGCCATTTTTTCAGAAATGGTGGGTGAATACTTGGAGGTCTTTATGGATGATTTCTCTGTATTCGGGAATTCATTCGACCATTGTCTGAGCAACTTGGAGAAAATCCTGAAACGATGTATCGAGGTTAACTTGGTGTTAAGTTGGGAAAAGAGTCATTTTATGGTTCAAGAAGGAATTGTCTTCGGTCACATCATCTCGCATAGGGGTATCGAGGTAGATCGAGCTAAGGTTGATTTAATTTCCAAACTTCCTCCACCTAGTTCGGTCTGGCAGATTCGCTCCTTCCTAGGACATGTTGGCTTTTACCGAAGGTCCATCAAAGACTTTTCCAAGCTTTCAAAACCCTTGACCGACCTTCTAGCCAACGACGCCATATTCCACATGTCTCCTGATTGCATCCAGGCTTATCACACCCTCTGAGACTTAGTCTCCACCTTACCTGTACTTCAACCCCCAGACTGGTCCCAGGACTTTGAGATTATGTGTGATGCATCAGATTTTACCATAGGCGCTGTCCTGGGACAAAGGCAAGACAAGAAGCCCGTGGTGATCTACTATGCGAGCAAGACAAGGCCCAACGTAATTATACCGTCACAGAAAAAGAGTTGCTCGCTGTAGTATTTGGACTTGAAAAATTCTGCTCGTACTTGCTAGGATCCCACGTGACTAGTTACACTGACCATTCAGCCATCCGGCACCTGTTGGCCAAAAAGGACGCAAAGCCCAGGCTCATCAGATGGATCCTACTTTTGCAGGAATTTGACCTGGAAATCCGAGACAAGGCCGGATCAAAAAATGTGGTGGCTGACCACTTGTCGAGACTTCATCCAGACCACATTGGACCCTCCCTACCTCTATCTGATACCTTCCCTGATGAACACATCCTAGTCGTGCAAGACAAGAAAATGCCATGGTATGCTGACTACGTCAATTACCTGGTTATAGGACAAACCCCGCACAGCTGGTCTAGACAGCAACGAGACAGGTTCTTAGCTGAGGCCAAGCACTATTTCTGGGATGATCCCATGCTGTTTCACCTCTGTGCTGATCAGATCATCAGAAGGTGTATCCCTGAAGATGAAGTTCAGAGTGTGCTTTCCTTTTGTCATGACCAAGCATGTGGCGGCCACTTCTCTGGAAAGAAAATAGCTGCAAAAGTGTTGCAGTCTGGATTTTACTGGCCGTCCCTATTTAAGGATGCACACATCTTTGCCAAAACTTTCTCACGCTGCCAAACACTGGGGACCATGACCAAGAAAAATATGATGCCCCTTCAGCCCATTTTGATTGTCGAAATCTTTGACGTTTGGGGTATCGACTTTATGGGCCCCTTTCCACCATCCAACGGCTTCGAGTACATCCTGGTCTCAGTAGACTATGTTTCCAAATGGATTGAAGCCGTCGCCACCCGACGATGCGATCACAAGACTGTCATGGATTTTGTGAAGAAGAACATCTTTTCCCGGTTTGGAATACCCAAGGCCATGATCAGTGATGGTGGAAGCCATTTTATCCATTCCCAATTCCGTGCCCTACTTAGAAAATACGGGGTAAACCACCGCATTGCCACCTCGTATCATCCACAAACAAATGGGCAGACTGAGGTCTCCAATAGGCAAATCAAGAACATTTTACAAAAGACAGTGAGACCTGACAGGAAAGACTGGTCCACACGACTTGATGATGCCCTGTGGGCATACAGGACCGCTTTCAAGACCCCGATAAGCATATCGCCTTATCGCCTGGTCTTCAGCAAGGCCTGCCATCATCCTGTCGAATTGGAACACCGGGCTTACTGGGCTGTCAAGCAGTGTAACATGGATCCCCAGTTAGCCGGTGCGCAGAGGACGCTGCAATTATCTGAGCTCGAAGAAATCCGTCGGGACGCCTGACGACGGCGTTGTGACTAGCTTTTGTTGTAGAAATTGCGTTGTAGTACAGCTAGTTATTGCCATCATTACAGATATAATTTTTTACTCGGGAAATAAAAGAGTTCCCGAGGTCGAACTCAGGGAGCAAGTCGTATTCTAAGAGGTACAAAGTTTCTATTACAAAAATAAAGAGAGAGAGAGAGAGGGGAAAATTTTGCTTCTTCTTCTTCTCTTCTTTCTTCTTCTTGGTCTTCCTTCCTGTTCTGCAGATCTTCTTTTTCTTCTTTGTCCTCGTGTTCTTCTTTTCTTCTTGCTTCTGTGCTTCTTGTCTTCTCTTCCTGTTCTGCAGCTGCTAAGTGCTCGCTGCTTTCCTCTTCTTTTTTCTTCTTGGTTGCGGTTCTGTCCTTCTTTTCTTCTTCTTCTCCTTTGTCTTCAGGACGTCGTCTGATTTTTCAATCAGACAACTTAAACTGCTGCTGCTACAGTGTGTCTCCTTCTCCTTCTTCTTCACCTGTGCCTGCACACTCACGGTTTAAGTCAGAGGGCAAAACCTACCCTACCCTCCCCCCGCGTCTCTCTCTCTCAGAATTCACTCTTAGGAAAGCTCTCCCAGAGCAACCGGTTAATTGGGTACGCGGGTCGCGCCCGGGTCCAGGCCCACCGGCGTGCGGTGGTGGGCGAGGAGTGCAGGTCGGGCTAATCGGGTCGGGCCAGGTCCGCGGGGCGTGAGCGCGGACGAGGCCGGGTATTCGGGCGGGTGAGAGGGACCTCACCCCGTGATCAGGAGGCGAACAGCTTAAGGCACCTTTTGCCTTTAAGCGCCCGCGTGCCTCTCAAAGTTTCCGAGGTGGGACTAAATGTCCCACCCCAATTGAGCGCCTGCAGCGGAGGAGGCAGCTGGCAATCGCGGCTTCACGTGAGGCCTTCGCCCCAGCTGCGAGCCTGGGACTCTTCGCGGAGATGCCCCGCGCAGCCTGGGAGTTGGACCTGGGCGAAGCGCACCTGGAGCTGCAGGTTGAAGGTGCTTCTCCAGCGCAGCAATGGTGACGGCGGTCGAGATACCTGTCCACAGAGGAATGGCCTCTCGGCCTAATCAGATACGCGGAGAACCTTCGCCGTGGCACGGCGAAGGTGGTGGGGGGTCTAGCAAGCGGCGGGGCGGAGCATGAGGGCCGCCCTAGGTCAAACTGCAGCGCGGGAAATGGGTTTGTTCGGGGGGTCTGCAGAGGGTGAGTGGCGGGAAGTGGAAGGGCGGAGGTTGATCAGGGTGAGGAGGCGGAGGTTCTGTGAAGGTCGGCGAGCCGTGTGGGGTGGTGGAGTGATGGGGGCGTCTCGCCGGAGGGTAGCCGGAGACGAAGGGGGTGACGGTGGTCAGGATCGAACTCGAGGGCGACAGTAAAGGTTTAAAGTGAGGAAAAGGAAGAGGGGAGGAAAAGGAGAAGTTCTACCTGCTAAGCTGGACGAGGAGGGGTTGGCGCAGGCGACAGTAGTATCGACTGTTGCCGGAGAAGAAATTGCCCAGAGGAAGGGGCAGCGGCGAGGAGAGGGCCGGAGAGGCGCCAGCTGGGTGCGGCGTGGCGCGGAAAGATCGATGGAAGGTAACCCTGCTGCTGGTAGTGCGGCATGGCGACGAGGAGGAGGAGAAGCCGCCGGAGCAAGGGGGCGTCTGTCGGAGTGGGAAGAGAGGAAAGTGAGGGGGTATCTCCGTCAGATCCGAGCTGGGAAGAACGGCAGAGCGACGAGGGTATTTATAGGGGCAGAATCAGAGAGGAGGGCGGAGGGAGACGACGTGTCTCCCTCGCCGGAGGACGCCGGAGGAAAGATACCCATACTGTCTGTGCGTTCGCACGGCCGGTATGGGTGGTTGCAGCCAACAGGGGGTGTTCCTGCGACGGCTGACGACGTAGGGCACCCCCATTTGACTTGGCAGGCTCCCTCCCTTACCCTGCACGGCGCCATGCTCCGCGCAAGGTCCTCGGAGCATGGTGCTGCTCATGTTTTGCAGGAGGGACCTAAACGCAAAGAACGAAGGAGAGTTAGGGGCCAAAATGTGAGGGTTCAAAAGTTGAGGGCCAGAAAGTAAATGTATGAGGACCAACGTGTAAAGTTGGTCAAGAAGGTTTCTTCTTAGGCTCAAGTTTTTATACATGACTAATTAGGACCTAAGGATTCTGATGGTGAATTTTATTTCTAGATTAAACCTTGTTTGACCGGTCAATTTACGCAAAAACCTAAATTAAGTTGTTAATTGGGCATGGTTCTCAATGTAGGTCAAAATGGGTTCCTAAGGCCAAATTGAAGGTTCTAAACCCTAGAGATTATTTTTATATGAATTTTAGAGGGTTTATTCTATTTTTACTTTTCCTCGAACCTCGTGTATTTAAGTGGGTTTGTTTTTAGGGTTACAGGATGTCATTTAATTCTTCGGAGTTGCTGTAGCCCTTGTTGAGTCATTTCATCCCACTTTTCTTCTTATTAGGTTGTTTTGACCTATGTTTGGACCCTGAGTTACCCTGTTTTCAGATTGGATAGGTGAAATTGCATTTTAACCCCTTATGACTTGTTTTCTCCTTAAACTCAGAATTCTCTGAGTTAAGCCTTTCTTTGAGTTATGTAGGAGCTTTTTTTCTTGCAAATCAGGGTTAAATGGTGCTAGTTTAGGGCTCATGATGAGGTTCTCATCATACCCCCATGCCTAGCTTTTGCTAGTCCCTTTGCAAAAACTTAAGGTTTCAACCCTTGTTCTAGACCATGAAGTTCTTAATAGCTTTAGATAAGTGCTTTTTCATTTAAACTTAGATTAGGTTAGAATGCTGACCATAGGCTTAAAAGGTACTCTAGTACCAATTAAGATCCAAATCTGTTTAACCTCATCATCAGTCCTTAGCAAAGGTTTTTAAGGCCCACAAGAACTAACCTAAGGTCTATTGGACTTTGTGGTTAAAGCACCCGTGCTTGAAATGATTTTGGCCTTTGTTCAGTTCGTAGTGCGTTTTATAAGAGAGAGATAGAAAGTTTTTTTGTTTGGAGAGTTTTCTCTCTCTTTTTCTTTTTAGTTCTAGCCTAGGATTGGCTTTTCAACACGGTCTGTATCAGATTCATTGCTCCCATCATCAATCCTCAAGGGTTCCTGGCGATCGATGTTTCGAGATAACACCGCCCATGGCAACCCCCGGAACCCTGGCTATTGAGATTTCGAGATAATCCCATCCATGGTGTTCCGTGGCTGAATTCAGACCCTGGCAATTGACACTTCGAGATAATGCCATCCATGGAATCTGAACCAGCCGAGTGCTTACATGCCCCCAGTAGGATATGTAAATATCCTAAGAGACAAGCACCGAGGAGATGATATTTTGTTACGCATCTTTGAGGGGATTTCCCGCCTCTCTGCGCTGGGAACTCATCCAAATCAACTTGTGTTGATCGGCCGCTCCTATTCTAGGTGTACTTTTCAGAATTTTGCGACGCTTCTGCATGATTTTGATTTTTACGCTTACTGAACCAGGCTGTGTGTGAGGTAGGGTGCTTAGGTTACTGAGTCCCGTAGACCAAAATTAGTTAATGAGGCCAAATACTCTCTAAGCCTTAGACCTAATACTTCAGCTTTTCATTTTCCTTAACCTCTTAAGGAGTGTCCAGATCTTAATGGGTACTAAGAGTCTATTCAAGAATGCCTAAGGTTTGCGTTCTTACTAATCTTATTGTGCACTTTTCAAAATTTTATTATTATTATTATTATTATTTTTTTTTTATAGATGAGGTCTAGAACTTAGGTCAATTCCTTAGTTCCTTACTAATGACTATCACTTTTTCTTTTATATTTGTGCTCCTTTTATCCTTTTGTTTCTTTTCTCCTCCCACATCCCAAAATTTCCTTTCTCCTCTTATTCTCTTATTCTTTTTCGAAAAATTTTTAATTTTTATGGTGTTTTGGGCATATGTGAATTTTTTGTTTGAAACCTTTTCTTACACGTTTTGCACTTTCATACCCCCCCATGCCTAAGGTTTGCAATGTCCTCATTGTGATTTTAGGGGTTTTTATTTACTTAGTTCATTCCTTAAGACAGTTGTTTTTGTGAGTGAATGGGTCGGGATGAATTTTGCGGATGATTTCTAATCTCAGATGCAAGCATCTGAGGTGGAGTCGGCTGTCTTGAAGGGTGAACCTTAAGTGCACCAAGGTGTCAGAAAAAAAAGATTTTAGATTTTCAGAGGGAATGACGGGCTGCCTCCCATTAAGCGCTGAGTTTTACGCCATCGGCTGGGCGCAGTAAGCTCACGGAGAATGGAGGATGAGAGATGACTCAGCCAAATCAGTAGAAGTCACATCAATGAACGGTTTGAGTCTGTGACCGTTCACGATGAAAGGTTCGGAATCGTGGCTGAGTGGACTGATTTCAATTGCTCCATTTCCAAAAACCTGTCGAACTAGATATGGTCCGACCCACTTGGATCGCAGTTTTCCCGGGAAAAGTTTAGGTCGGGCATCAAAGAGTAGGACCTTTTGACCAGGATGAAAGATCTTTCTCGAGATATGCTTGTCATGGAAGGCTTTAACCCGCTCCTTGTAGATTCGCGAGTTCTCGTATGCGTCTAGGCGTAATTCATCGATCTCGCTGATTTGGAGTTTTCTGTGGGTTCCAGCCTTGGAAATATCTAGATTACAGTTCCGTACTGCCCAATAGGCTTTATGCTCCAGTTCTACGGGAAGGTGACACGCCTTTCCGTACACCAGTCTAAAGGGAGACATGCCTAATTGGGTCTTGTGGGCGGTCCGATAGGCCCACAATGCTTCCGAAAGTCGGGACGACCAGTCCTTCCTGTCAGGCCGAACAGTGACTTGCAGGATTTTCTTGATCTCCCGATTTGACAACTCAGCTAGACCATTTGTTTGGGGGTGGTAAGGAGTAGAGATTCGGTGAGACACCCCAAATTTGGCCATCAGTGACCTAAACTGAGCATTTGTAAAATGGGTCCCCCCATCAGAGATTATAGCACGGGGAATCCCGAACCTCGAGAAAATGTTTTGATGTATGAACTTAAGAACAATCTTGTGATCGCAGGTTCGGGTCGGTATGGCTTTGATCCATTTGGACACGTAGTCCACCGCAAGCAGAATGTACTCGAAACCATCCGAAACAGGAAAGGGGCCCATAAAATCAATCCCCCAAACATCGAAGATTTCGCATACGAGAATCGGCTGCAAAGGCATCATGTCGCGATGGTTCATGTTGCCCAAATTCTGGCAACGACTGCATGCCTTGCAGTGACTGTATGCGTCCTTGAAAAGTGTAGGCCAGTAGAAGCAACACTGGAGGACTTTGGATGCGGTTTTATGCCCTGAGAAATGGCCACCGCATGCCTGGTCGTGGCAGAAAGAGAGGATATTGCTGATTTCCTCTTCCGGGACACATCTTCGAATAATCTGATCAGCTCCTATGCGGAAAAGGTACGGATCTTCCCAAATGTAATACTTGGTATCAGAACGCAATTTGTCTTTCTTGGCCTTCGGCCAATCAGATGGGGTCTGATGAGATGCCAAGTAGTTCACTATATCAGCAAACCATGGAAGTCTAGTACCAACAGTAAGCAGGTGCTCATCAGGAAAGTGTTCCATGATGGGTCCGGAAGGGTCGATGATCTCAGAAGGAAGACGGGACAGATGGTCGGCTACCACATTCTGCCTTCCCGCCTTGTCGCGAATCTCAAGATCGAATTCTTGCAACAGCAAGATCCAACGGATTAGTCAGGGCTTCACGTCCTTCTTGGCAAGGAGATGTCTTACAGCCGTGTTATCCGACTAAATGATGACATGGGAACCCAGAAGATACGATCGAAATTTTTCAAGGGAAAATACTACAGCTAGCAGCTCTTTCTCCGTAACCGTATAGTTACGCTGAGCCTCGTCAAATGTCTTGCTAGCGTAGTATATAACCACGGGTTTCCCGTCAGCTTTCTGCCCCAGGACTGCTCCTACAGCGAAATCAGATGCATCGCACATGATCTCAAAGGGTTGAGACCAATCAGGGGATTGTAGGATAGGTGCCTGGGTGACTCGGTCACACAGGTTTTCAAAGGCTAATGTGCATTCCTTGGAGATTTCAAAGGGTACATCCTTAGAGAGAAGAGAAGTCAAGGGGCGTGCGATTTTCGAGAAATCTGGAGTGAAACGGCGGTAAAAATCGACGTACCCTAAAAAAGAACGGATGTCCCTGATCGAGCCAGGCATAGGAAGGCGAGATATCAGATCCACCTTAGCTCGATCCACCTGGATGCCTTTTTCTGAAATTAGATGTCCCAGGACAATTCCCTCAGGCACCATGAAATGGCTCATTTCCCAGGAAAGAACCAAGTTCACCTCAATGCATCGCCTGAGTATCTGGACCAAGTGTTGGAGGCAATCATCAAAAGAGTCTTCAAAGACTGAAAAGTCATCCATGAAGACTTCCAGGAAATCACCCACCATATCTGAGAATATGGCAAGCATGCACCGCTGAAAGGTAGCAGGTGCATTGCAAAGACCGAAAGGCATCCTTCGGAAAGCGTACGTTCCGAAGGGGCAGGTGAACGTGGTATTTTCTTGGTCCTCAGGATGGATTGCCACCTGGTTATAACCAGAGTACCCGTCAAGAAAGCAGAAGAACCTATTTCCCGCTAGTTTCTCGAGAATTTGATCAATGAAGGGTAGTGGGAAATGATCCTTCTTCGTGGAGGAATTGAGTCGGTGGTAATCTATACAGACTCTCCATGCATTGGCTAATCGGGTAGGAATGACTTCTTCGATTTCAGTTGTTATGGTGGTGAGTCCTGCCTTTTTAGGCACAACCTGAATTGGGCTCACCCAACGACTATCGGAGATCGGGTAGATGATCCCGGCATCTAACCACTTGATGATCTCCTTTTTCACGACCTCCTGCAGATTAGGGTTTAAACGTCTCTGCATTTCACGAGAAGGTCGTGCGCCCTCTTCTAAATAGATATGATGAGTACAATAAGAGGGGCTTATTCCAGTCAAATCATCGAGAGTCCACCCGATGGCTCTGCGATGTTGCTGGAGGACAGCAATCAGACGGGATTCCTGTTCGGGATTGAGGTTGGAATTGATAATCACAGGGAGGGTCTGATTGGAACCCAAAAAGATGTATTTCAAGTGAGCAGGAAGAGGCTTTAACTCGAGGATAGGATTATCAGCAGCAGCGGGTGGTTCAGTATAGATGGGAGGTTCAAGGGTAGGAGTTACTGGGTTGTTTCTATCTGGATTCAACTCCTCCGTTTGCGGGTCAAGATCCTTCTGTGGTTGATGAGGCATAATCGAGTCATTCTGGAGGTGTGATTCATCAACCAAAATCCTAACGTCACAAATCTGTTCGATGACACCGCAATTAATTCCTTGTTGGGCCTTAAATATATCAATTTTTAAGGTTTGATCCCCAAATTTAAGCTCTATTTGGCCCTCCTCACAGCTGATGTTGGCTCTAGCAGTAGCCAAGAAAGGTCTCCCTAGAATGATTGGTGTATCCCTAGGGTTTTTAGGCGCATCCATATCTAAGACTATAAAGTCCACTGGGAAATAGAAATCCCACACTCTTACGATAACATCCTCGAGAATCCCTTTTGGTGACTTTATAGATCGATCTGCTAATTGTAATGTCACCTCGGTTGGTTTTAGCTCAGATTCTTCTAGATGGTCAAGTAAGGATGTGGGTATCAGGTTTATGGATGCACTCAAGTCTAACAGAGCTCTATCAAATTGGGTATCACCTATCTTGCAGGAAATCAGGGGAGTACCAGGATCTTTTTCCTTGGGTGGGAGTCTACTGAGGATTACAGAGCTGGCTTGCTCTGATAGAACAATTGGGCTCCCACCCTTGGTTCGCGGCTTACGCTGGGGTGTACATATATTCTTTAGAAATCGTGCGTAAGCCGGTACGTGGCGGATTGCATCCATCAAAGGGATGTTTATGTGGACCTGCTCAAAGAGCTTGACTAGGTCCTCCTCAGGAGCCACAGGTTTGGTAGTCTTCTTTCCCTTGGTCAAGGCCTCGGGAAACGGGATCTTGGGTGGTTCTTCTAGGATAGGTCCAGGTTGTGGATCTGGGATAGGGGTGGGGACGTCCTGGATTACTGTCCTAGGCTTGGGATCACTACCAGGCTTGGAGTGGTTTGGATGAGGTGAGTCTTGGGTTTCCTTGCCACTACGAGTTGTTACAGAATTAAGTCCTGCCTGGTTTTGATTGGGATTGGGTAAGATAGCTTGTTGCTGGTAACCTGCAAAGGAAGTGGAGGCCTCTATCCCGTCGGGTGAAGGAACAGAGGGGGCCTGATAAATCATATGGGCATGGCCCGGGTTTGGGTTCATAACGCGCCGCTGGGTTGGCACGTTATTAGGATTAGGCAGAGGTTGGGAAGGAAGAGTACCTGGTTGGCGAGAGTTTGCCAACTGGGTCAATTGGTTTCAGACCTCTGTAAGTTCGTCCTTATGTTGTTTTTGGATAGCCGCATTCGTTCTTTGAATGTCAGCCAGGGTCTGAAGGATAAGGGACATTTGATCTTGATTTGGCCCAGATGGGTAAGTAGGGTTGGGCCGAGGCTGAGGCGGCTGGTAAGGACGAGGAGGTTGTGGGCGGGGTTGGAAGGATGGTCTTTGGGTTTGGGAATTTCCCGCCCACTGAAAGTTAGGATGGTTTCGCCATCCAGGATTATAGGTGTTGGAGAACGGGTCGTTCTGGATGGCGTTAAGGTCCTCGTAGGTCTGAGGAACCTCCAGAGGGTTAGAGAAAGAAGGAATGGAATTCCCCTGGCAGGTGTAGAAGGAATCGGAAGGACCTCCGGGCAAAGATTCGGATGATGGGTCCATCCTAGGAGAAGATCGATGGAGAATGTTTTGCACAGTTTCCCTTGTGGAAGGAGGCTGTGCGAAAGGGTTATGCGCAGAGGTGGCTCGCTGCAGATGCTGAGTCAGCTCATCCACCTTCTTTTCGATAATCGAGACCTTGTCCAATCGACTGGCCATTAACTCCAAGTCGACTGATGCGGACAGGCCCTGCGTCTCGTGTGCTCCCCTGAGATTCGTCGCTGCGCGGGTATTCGTCCTGTCGAATAATCCCATGAAGTCATTGTTGATGGAGTTCTCGCACATGTTTTCGAGAATCTCCCACACGGTGTCTTCATGTTGACCCATGATATTTCCTCCACAGGTTGCATTGACGAAAAGACGGATGTCCTCACGGAGTCCCTGGTAAAAAGATTGGACCTGTTCCCATTTAGGAACTCCGTGATGGGGGCACTTTCTCATGAGATCCTGAAAACGATCCCATGCCTCATGGAGAGGTTCCCCTGTTTGTTGGGTGAAATGTGTAATCTGATGGCGCAAGGCGTTGGTCCGTCCAACAGGGAAGAACTTTTTCAGGAACTCGGACTGAAGTTCTTCCCAATTGTTGATCGGCCGGGTTTGAGTTTGATACCAATGGGCAGCCTTGTCCATAAGAGAAAAGGAGAACATCTTCATGAGAAGAATATCCCGATTTTGCGCGTCTGACCCAAAAGTTTGGGCCAGATGCTTCAGCTGTTTGATGTACTGGAAGGGATCTTCAGAATTAAGCCCATGGAATTTAGGTATAGCATGAATCATATTGGGCTTTAATTCAGAGTCAGGTCCCCCAGTCGGGATTCTGACTCGAGGCTCGATGGCCACCGCAGCAGGATTATAATGGTCCCGCATCATGGGACGCTGCGGTGGGTGCACAAAGTTTTGGAAGAGGTCGTTGAGTCGCTGGAGCTGGTGCTCCAGATTATTTTCTTCCTCAACTGGCTGAGCCATGGTAGAAGAAGAGTTTGATTCGGAATCGGAAGAGAGAATGATGGGGTTAGGTTGCTGCTCAAACACGGGAGTCAAGGCTGGGCCTTGACGAGAGTGAAATTTTAAAGGAGATCTTAAGGGTGGTCTTAAGGATCTCCTACCGTTCATGCACTGTTGGAGTGGAAGAGGTTAGAAGGTGCTAGACCCAAACGAGACACCCAAAAATGTGTTGGGTGACTATAGAGGTGCGGGGCAGATGAACCCCTTGATCAGAAAGATCGTCCACCTGAGAATTACTTGGGCAGTTAGAGAGGGTGAGTCCCGCGAAGACCCCTACACGGTAGAGCGTCCCCATGGGTTACAGGGTTTCCCCGACCCAACCTCTCTTGTCACTGCGGTTCCAGGTAGACCAGAATGGGGATCTTGACCTCTTAAGTCTACCACTTTTAATTTAAGAGGGTGCTTAGGTTTCACTTGAACTTTAGGCTTTTTTGAGTGCAAAGAGTGACCTAAGTCGAAGGTTAGTTGACCCAAGTGGTCGACTTTACCTGTTAGTTTTGCTTATTAGGTCTTGTCTTTTCGGGTTCAAGTGTTTAGAGAGCCAATCTTATTTTAGGGTTTCTTTGGATAGGTATTTTCAGACAATGGCTTGGGCACACTTCTTTTAGGGTTTCTCAGTTCTTGCTTAAAAGTGTGTCTCTAAATCCCTAATGTTGAATCTTATGTTGGCTCTATTTGGTCCAGTTAGTTCTTTGTTGGGTACTTAGGGCTCAAGCAAGATTGTGTTAGCCCTTAAATACCCTTAATAGTGTGCAGGAATAATGGGTTGAAAACATGCAACTTTTTATGGTTTACTAAGTATAGAAGACAGGTTAGCCCTATATTGCTTGTTCTTTTCTTTTCTTCCTCTTTAAAATTTAGGGGTTGAGAGGATAGAAAATTACCTGTCCTCGGAGTGGTTGCTTGTCTTCTTGATTTCTTGTAGCTGCACAAAAGAGGAGAGATTATTAGAAATTTAACAACAGGAATTTAATTACCTCTAGAATAGCCGTTGCTCCCCGGCAACGGAGCCAAAGTGTCAACGGCGTTGTGACTAGCTTTTGTTGTAGAAATTGCGTTGTAGTACAGCTAGTTATTGCCATCATTACCGATATAATTTTTTACTCGGGAAATAAAAGAGTTCCCGAGGTCGAACTCAGGGAGCAAGTCGTATTCTAAGAGGTACAAAGTTTCTATTACAAAAATAAAGAGAGAGAGAGAGAGGGGAAAATTTTGCTTCTTCTTCTTCTCTTCTTTCTTCTTCTTGGTCTTCCTTCCTGTTCTGCAGATCTTCTTTTTCTTCTTTGTCCTCGTGTTCTTCTTTTCTTCTTGCTTCTGTGCTTCTTGTCTTCTCTTCCTGTTCTGCAGCTGCTAAGTGCTCGCTGCTTTCCTCTTCTTTTTTCTTCTTGGTTGCGGTTCTGTCCTTCTTTTCTTCTTCTTCTTCTTTGTCTTCAGGATGTCGTCTGATTTTTCAATCAGACGACTTAAACTGCTGCTGCTACAGTGTGTCTCCTCCTTCTTCTTCACCTGTGCCTGCACACTCACGGTTTAAGTCAGAGGGCAAAACCTACCCTACCCTCCCCCCGCGTCTCTCTCTCTCAGAATTCACTCTTAGGAAAGCTCTCCCAGAGCAACCGGTTAATCGAGTACGCGAGTCGCGCCCGGGTCCAGGCCCACCGGCGTGCGGTGGTGGGCGAGGAGTGCAGGTCGGGCTAATCGGGTCGGGCCAGGTCCGCGGGGCGTGAGCGCGGACGAGGCCGGGTAGTCGGGCGGGTGAGAGGGACCTCACCCCGTGATCAAGAGGCGAACAGCTTAAGGCACCTTTTGCCTTTAAGCGCCCGCGTGCCTCTCAAAGTTTCCGAGGTGGGACTAAATGTCCCACCCCAATTGAGCGCCTGCAGCGGAGGAGGCAGCTGGCAATCGCAGCTTCACGTGAGGCCTTCGCCCCAGCTGCGAGCCTGGGACTCTTCGCGGAGATGCCCCGCGCAGCCTGGGAGTTGGACCTGGGCGAAGCGCACCTGGAGCTGCAGGTTGAAGGTGCTTCTCCAGCGTAGCAATGGTGACGGCGGTCGAGATACCTGTCCACAGAGGAATGGCCTCTCAGCCTAATCAGATACGCGGAGAACCTTCGCCGTGGCACGGAAAGATCCGCGGCACGGCCTAATCAGATACGCGGCGAGGAGAGGGTCGGAGAGGCGCCAGCTGGGTGCGGCGTGGCGCGGAAAGATCGAGGGAAGGTAACCCTGCTGCTGGTAGTGCGGCATGGCGACGAGGAGGAGAAGCCGCCGGAGCAAGGGGGCGTCTGTCGGAGTGGGAAGAGAGGAAAGTGAGGGGGTATCTCCGTCAGATCCGAGCTGGGAAGAATGGCGGAGCGACGGGGGTATTTATAGGGGCAGAATCAGAGAGGAGGGCGGAGGGAGACGACGTGTCTCCCTCGCCGGAGGACGCCGGAGGAAAGATACCCATACCGTCCGTGCGTTCGCACGGCCGGTATGGGTGGTTGTAGCCAACAGGGGGTGTTCCTGCGACGGCTGACGACGTAGGGCACCCCCATTTGACTTGGCAGGCTCCCTCCCTTACCCTGCGCGGCGCCATTCTCCGCGCAAGGTCGCCGAAGCATGGTGCTGCTCAGGTTTTGCAGGAGGACCTAAACGCAAAGAACGAAGTAGAGTTAGGGGCCAAAATGTGAGGGTTCAAAAGTTGAGGGCCAGAAAGTAAATGTATGAGGACCAACGTGTAAAGTTGGTCAAGAAGGTTTCTTCTTAGGCTCAAGTTTTTATACATGACTAATTAGGACCTAAGGATTCTGATGGTGAATTTTATTTCTAGATTAAACCTTGTTTGACAGGTCAATTTACGCAAAAACCCAAATTAAGTTGTTAATTGGGCATGGTTCTCAATGTAGGTCAAAATGGGTTCCTAAGGCCAAATTGAAGGATCTATACCCTAGAGATTATTTTTTTATGAATTTTAGAGGGTTTATTCTATTTTTACTTTACCTCGAACCTCGTGTATTTAAGTGGGTTTGTTTTTAGGGTTACAGGATGTCATTTAATTCTTCGGAGTTGCTGTAGCCCTTGTTGAGTCATTTCATCCCACTTTTCTTCTTATTAGGTTGTTTTGACCTATGTTTGGATCCTGAGCTACCCTGTTTTCAGATTGGATAGGTGAAATTGCATTTTAACCCCTTATGACTTGTTTTCTCCTTAAACTCAGAATTCTCTGAGTTAAGCCTTTCTTTGAGTTATGTATGAGCTTTTTTCTTGCAAATCAGGGTTAAATGGTGCTAGTTTAGGGCTCATGATGAGGTTCTCATCAACGCCTTTGACAATAATCGACTGTATAAGGAGAAAATGAAAGCCGTCCACGACCGACTCATTCATAGAAAAACCTTTGAGCCTAACCAGCAAGTTTGGCTGTTTGATGCACGCCTAAAACTCTTCCCAGGGAAACTCAGGTCCAAATGGACAGGACCATTTCGGGTGGTTAAGCCCTATTCTAATGGGGCGGTTGAAATCGCTGATCTTAACACTAGGCACACTTTTATAGTTAATGGTCAAAGATTGAAGCATTTCCTGACCCAGGTACCCCCTAAGGAAAGTGTCACCCTCGTTGAGGGCTGACACCGAGCACCGCCCAGCTGGAGGCGTTAAACTCAGCGCTTCCTGGGAGGCAACCCAGAGGATTCAGACTGATCTTGTAGTTCACGTCACTCAGGTACTATCTTTTTGAACCCTTTTGCATCATGTATCTGCCAATGAGGACATTGTCCAACTTAAGCATGGGAGGGTGGTAAATTGCATAATCCTGAGCTCAATTAATCAGTCTGAATGAATAAATTAATTAAAAAAAAAATTTAGGAAGAAAACTTAGGCATTAGAAGCTTGTCAATAGTGGAAAATAATACAGAAAGAACTTAAACACTTATACTTTTCAGGCCTTAAGGCTTAATCAGCCCTGGTGTTCGTTAAAATATGGATTTAGCGGCAAATCCTTGCAACCTTAAGCTATTCTAATCCACCTACTAAATAAGGTAATAAGTATACGACTTATTAACTCACCCTCTAACTCAGAAAAAATTTGAGTCTAAGCATCTGCACATATTTTTGCACAGACTCATTTCTCGGAGATTTTGACAGAAATTGGGTAGCTAATGAACTCTCTAGGGTGGTATGGCTGGCAAGTTGTCGTGGGTAACAGCCCATTGGCAGGTTGTCCAGAACTAAGCCATAGGCCATTTCTTTTTCGTTGCCTTTAGGTACATTTGAGATCAGGGAAGCCACCTACAAAAAAAAAAAAGGACAAGAAGAAAAGAAAATAAACCACACTTCACCGCACAAGTATGGCTGGCAAGTGATCGTGGGTAACAGCCCATTGGTCAGTTGTCCAGAGCTCAGCTCAATAATTGCACAAAAAAAGACCAAAACACCTAAGGAAGAAGCGGGGAAGTAGTACAAGCCGGGGAGATATACACTGGAAAAATCCTTGTGTTGACCCCAATTAAAACAAATATAGGGAGAAAGCTACCAATCGAACAAATACACCTTCAGGCAAATTTGTTTCCTTTTCCGGTCACCTAGAGGCGTAGAAACTTGAAGTCTTTCTCAATTACCGTTAAGTGAGTCTATCACAACATTCACACCAAGATGCTTAGCACTTAGGGTTTTGACCGAGTTTTGGGTGGGTTGGGGAGCCGTAAAAAGTTACCAACCCACACTGAATTCTGAAAAAAAAAAAAAAATACGTATGTATAGTTATATATACATTAAAGCAAGGATTCAGGCGATTCATATTTTGGCAGACACCCGGGCACTGCTTAGTCTTTGTAGATTAAGATCTGTGTATATTTCCTCTTATTGACAAGTAACGAAGTGCCTAAGCAATTACTTCTTAAATTCTGCAAGGAAATAAAGACTAGAATAAACCTTGCTAGGGACTAGCAAAGAGTAAGCATGGGGGTATGATAACACCACACAAAGGGGTAATAATTATGTTGAATATGGCCCATCTTTAGAATAAAAGGCACAACATAAGTAGAATAGGAGCATTGCATGCATCATGTACCAAGATTGCTTATAAACTGTATTAATGGCCATTTGTGTAAGCATTTGTCAAAGCAAACCTCAGATGAGCAATCGGACCGCACGGATGGATTTAAAATGACGAACGGAGTCCAACGGACTCAAGATCTGCCAAATCCGACATTCGGAGGTCCTACAATGGGCCCAAGAAGTTTTGACCGTTGATCTGGAGATCAATGGCCCAGATTGTGCTACGTCAGCCCCGCCCCCACCGCACGCACGCCTTCAGCCAGCCGAGGACAAATCTCAGCCGTCGATCTTCGATCGAATGGCCGAGATCCGCACGCCCGCCGCGGTCACCACGATAAAAGCGTGGGCGTGGCGCAAAAGGTTAGTGCGCATGCCCGCATCCACGCGACGCACGTTCGAGACGCGCGGGGGGGATTTGAAGGCGGGCGAAGGGTGCGGAGAAATTGGGCCGCCCGATCAGCAGCGGGTAGCCAGGATCTCGCCACGCGGCGCGACTGCAGTGCACGAGCGCCCACGCGCGTGTGCACGCCAGGCGGAGACGCGCACGCACACGCGGGCTCGAGGCGCGATGTCAGCATGGGCGAGGAAGACTCTCAGATCGGACGGCTCTCGTTCAGTAGCCACGGATCGTGCGAGGAGAAGGAACGGGGCGGGCGGCTGACCGGCGGCGAGAGGGCTACACCGACGCTTTTGGAAGCAGTTTTAGCGACACTCTGGATGTCTCTAAAGCCCCTTCTTCTTTTAGGAAGCCTTTAACTCTATTTAAACCCCCTCCAACCACCATTCAAGGCATTCACTACCCCTTGCAACTGCTCCACTGCTCTCTTAGCTAGCTTTAGTCACTCTTGTAATCGCCGGAGACGACGAGCCGCTGACGGAGCCTCCTCCACCGCCGTGGCTGCCTCGTCGCTCTCCACTCTCTCTCTCTCTCTCTCTTAAGCTTTCCATTACTTTTGTTGAAGCATGTATTTAATGTTGTAAGTTATGAACTACGAATGCATGTTTAATGAAGTTATTTTCTGCTCAATTGCCATTTTAATTTCTGTTCAAGTTGCATGATCAAAACCAAGAGCTTTCTAACCCTAAACTCTCTTTCTCTCTATCTGTCTCTCTCGCTTTTCAAAACCGCATCTTTCGCAAGTAAAACTCTGCCTTTTCCGTGACAACAAGTGATAAACAAAAATCCGATTTTCACGCCTCCCTGAGATCGACACTCGGACTCACCTCCGTTTACTTCTTTTAAAACCGACGTATCAAGTGCGACTATAATGACACCTCTTAACACACACGCACAAAGGCATGTCAGTCATCTGGACGTTGGTCTAGACGTCTGATTTTGGGAAAAATCCCAGAACCAGAGACTCCTTCGTTTTCTTCGTGTTGCGCGCGGTCGCGCCGCGCTCGCTCGCCCGCTGCTCTAGCTGTAACAGTGTTGGAAAGGACTTCTCCGACACACCTCTTTGCCTTGCGCACGCCCGACCGGCCGTGAGCTTCTCCGACGAGCTCTCTCACGGCTCGCGCGCTCTCCTCTCTTCCCTTCTCTCGCTGCTCCTCCTCTCCACCGTTACACCCGGCTGCATCCGCTGCTCTCGCTCTCGCTCTCGCTGGAGGAAGGAGAAGGTGGCTGGAAGTGGGGTGGTGAACGAGGGAGAGGGAAAGGGTTTAAGTAGGCACGGGGGAGGGTTCTGTTGGTGAGAGGGGAGAGAAGAAGGCGGTTGCGCACAATCTGCGTGCGGCACGCGCACAGAATCGAAGACGTACGTACACAAAAATTAATTTTTAAATGATTGGGAAGTTGTTTAGACGTCTGACCAAGTCGTAGATATTTTAAAGGGTTTAATAGCACGTGTCTTAACAAAAAGTAAGTGAAAATAATTAAAAATTATTATATAGAAAAATTATATTAAAATGATGAAAAAATTATTTAAAAAGTTTAAGATAACTCTTAATTAAGATTAACCACGTTATCAAATGGGACCTTAAATTTTTTTGTAATCTCTCTGTAAAAGGATTGGATCTCTCTGTAAAAAGGATTGGGTCTATTGTCTAAAAGGGGTAGCTTGGAAATGAATAGTTTTTTTTGTCGTATTCTCACCTGCATTTTTTAACGCCGCCTCATGCGCACGTGACTGTTTCCCACTTCACTCAAAAGAGTCAAACCTGAGACTCATTTTTAAAGGTATGTCCGTCGTCCCTTTTGGATGAGGAAGCGACGTACACTTGAGTGGACCCCAAAATTTGCCCTTTTATTTTCGCCCTCTCCTCACCTCTTTTCCCCTGACATCCATCCGCACCTCTCATCCGCTCACGTCGAGGAGGCGATGTACACGTGGTAGGTCCCACGTTTTATCTTCTTTTGTGCGGGAAGTGGAGTCCCCGTCTCCCCCAATCACCCCTGTCACCTCCACCGAACCGAACGTCTACTACCTCCATCAAACCCCTCTCCTCAGCGCCACCACCGCACCACCTCCCTTCCCTCCTCTCCGCGAGCCTACGCCGCCTCATCTCCCTTCAACCACCTGGCCTCCGCCCGCGCCGCCGGACTGATCGACAGCGACTATCATCGCCACGACGCCTCTCCGCCTGTCGACTTCCACCCCGTTCGCTCCAGCCCTCCGCGCAACCAACGAACCAACCACGACGCGGAGCCTCCGACTTGCGCCTCGCTCTCCGCCCGCACTGCTGCAACTCCCCGCTCGGCTGTTCGCCGACCACAACCGCAGCCTCGCCATTGCTCCGGCCTCTCTGTACCAGCCAGCCGCCCAATGGCCGCCTCTTTCTCGAGGCGTGAGCCAACCTCTTGGCTCCACCTACACGCTATCTCCGCCACGCCTTGACACCCTATGGCGAAAGGCTGTTCGCTCGCTGCACTGTCCCCGACCCTGCAGCCCCTTTTCCGCGGTTCACGCTCTTCGACGAACCCATCGCCTTGGTTGCGGGCTGCGTCAGAACCGATTGGTTGGTGGGACTGATGGTTGCCCTAATTATCGTGCTTTTGTTAAGGAAAATTACCTTTAAATGTGGCGCTGGATTTCGCCGGATCCAGATCAGTGGGTATGGTGCGGGGGTTATCACAAAGGTATATTTGCTATTTGCTTACACAATGTACTAGGTTGTATTTAGGACGTGTTATTACGAATGAGAAATAGGAAATAGACGCTACCTCGCACCACGATAAATTCCATGCCCGCCCTAGCTATATTGTGCAAACAAACTCTTTTCTGTTTAGATGGCGGGGTTCATTCTAGCTGAGGTTGTCAGAAGTATCAATCTGTTACACCCTGAACGGAAATTAACTATTGACCTTTTGTTAATTTCTTTGCAATATCTGTTTCTCTCTTCTCATTTATTAATACGTACTTTCTACATTAGAGAAAAGCAAACTATCTATAAGTTGAATTCATGGACGTAGACACCATGCACTTTATTATGTCACTGAACTTAATTTCTCTTCTTATCGTGCAACCTCAAAATCTTAATGCATTGCCACATATATATATGTTAACCATAATAAATAGGAATTAAACCACCAAGGCCCATTCCAGCGCTCAATTGATTCTCGAAGTATAATTAATCAATGTCTTGTGCTTTTCAGAATCTACGCCTACTTGCGAATCTGATTCCTCCCGTAATTTATATAGATGAACAACAGGATCTCAAGCATTGTAGCGAAGTATGTGGGGAAGCGAATTGCACCATATTGGTCCCACTCGTCCCCTAGCAGCTGCAACACCCCGCGCTCGACCTCGAGATTGGCAACGTTGGCGTGCAGTAGGGAGGGATCAATAATGACACGACCTCTAACGAGATGAATCCAACCGTGATCAAGCTCGTCGTTGTGGCTATGGAGGAGCTCGTGAGGATGGCCCAACTTGGGGAGCCGCTTTGGCTTCCGGTAATCGATGTCGGGACCGAGTTGCTTAACGAGGAGTACACTTGAACCTTCCCACAGGAGATCGGTCCGAGGCCTTTCGGGCTGAAGTCGGAGGCATCCCGAGAGACCGCCGTCGTGATAATGAATCATGTGCACCTTGTGGAGATGCTGATGGATGTGGTAATTGATTACTCAACAGTAATTAATATTGTGAGCACCAATGTTTTAAAAATCGAATCTGGCATTGAATGTTGGTTTGGTTTTTTAGTGGTTTAATTGGTAGTTTGTATTGGTTGAACCAGTGATGACGTTAGCATGATGTTAGCATATGAAAAAATAAAAAATCAAACGGTAAGACTTGTATCGATTTAACTGAGTTTAATCGGTTTGAACAAATGTTAAATAAAAAATCATTTAGGATATGTAGTAGGAAATGTTATTTTACAACTCTAATTATACTAATATTGACATATTTTTATCAATACTAAAGAAAAATTAAAGGTATAATGAGTCTAATCTTAAAGAATACATAGATTTTTGAATCTTTGTTTTAAATTTTAAAGTCACATGTATTTTCTTTTTCAATATTTTAACTCTTAAGATAATGGTCAAATCGGATGATCGAGTTAACCAAATCGATCGATTCAACCTGATTTTGATCAATTTACATTGATTTTAACTTTTATCATCCAAATCGATAGATCCAATCGATAAAATATTGATTTTCAGTTGAATTGATTAAATCAACTGATTCGATATACATGCTCTAATAACAATAATCTTCGAGGAAATAGTCAATTATTGCATGTCTCAGAGTCCCCTTCTTTTGACCATTATTTTAATGATGGTACAAGTGGGTGATAATGATTTGCATGGATTAATGCATGGTCAGTTGATTTTAACGTGTTCTCTGGGATCGTCTCAAGGGCCATGACTTTGGATGTCTTGTCAACTGGAGTTGCTAGGAATTACAATGGGGCTCTGCAAGTGGTATACGTTATAGTAGATATTTTTAGTTCATTTCTGTTGAGTTTTCCTAGTTATTTTTATTTTATGTTGAGTAGGGACTACTTTGTTAGTTTCTTTTCTGTCTGGTTCTCTTGTGTAAATTTCCAACACTTTTCTCTATATAAAGGAGTGTAGGGTTTTTGTGATGAATAAGACTCTTCATTATAGTTGAAGTAAAAGAGAACCATCAACTTTACCAAGCTGTCCCTATGTCTCTTTATTTAAAGAGAGACAAGGGAAAAATAACAAAAGAGTCCAATCAAACAAAAAAAGAATAACAAAAGACATAACTCAACACTCCTTCTTAAGCTGGAGCATATATATTCACTATGCTCAGCTTGCTTCTACACTTCTCAAACTAGGGGCGAGGCAATGGCTTGATAAATATATCAGTAGTCTGATCAATAGAGGCAAGACATGTCGTACGAAGTAGACCCTGCTGAATCAGGCTCTTGGTATAGTGGCAGTATACTTCTACATGTTTCGTCCTTTCATGAAACATGTGATTATTAGCAACGTATGTTGCAGCCCGGTTATCGCAATACATCTCCATAGGCTCTTGAATCTCAGTTTGAAGATCTTGTAACAGAGACCTAATCCATATCATCTCGGTAGCAGTATGAGCTATAGCCCTATATTCAGACTCTGCACTAGAGCGAGAAACAACACCTTGTTTCTTGCTCCTCCAGGTCACCAGATTTCTAGTCACGAATGTGCAAAAACCAGTAGTAGATCGTCTGTCTCCCATATCTCCTGCATAATCCGCATTAGAGTAAGCCACTACAGACATAGGGTCCTTTGTCTTCTGAAATAGAATGCCTCTGCCTGGACAGTTCTTGATGTATCTCAATACTTGCATAACTGCCTATCAATGAGCATCAGTGGGTTTGTCTAGGAACTGACTTAGCTTACCCATTGCAAGGCTGATGTTTGGCCTGGTGATGGTTAGATACAATAACTTCCCAACAAGCTGCCGATAGATCTTTTTGTCCTTTATCCTTTTTGTATCCTCAAATAGATGTACTTTAGGATCCATAGGAATGTTGGCTTCCTTAGATCTAAGCATGCCTGTCTCCTGAAGAATATCAAGTACATACTTTCTTTGAGACATTACAATTTCCTGCTTGCTTGTGGCGATCTTAATACCAAGAAAGTATCTCAGCTTACCAAGATCTTTCATAACAAACTGGCGAGCTAAATACTCTTTTACTTGAGTAATACCATATGCATCATCACTTGTAAGAATGATGTCATCAACATATATCAATAAAGTCACGGTACTAGTATTGATCTTTCTAACAAACAAGGAATAATCAGAAGAAGATTTCTGTATCCTAAATATAGAAAGTGTTTTAGATAGATGCTGAAATCAGGCTCGAGGGCTCTGCTTAAGGCCATAAATAGCCTTACGAAGTTTACATACACACTCCCCCTGAACTTCAAAATCAGGTGGCTGTTGCATGTATATCTCATCTTCTAAATCGCCATATAGAAAGGTATTTTTAACATCTAGCTGGTGAAGACACCATCCATAATGAGCCGTAACAGAAACAAGGATACGAACCATGGAGAGTCGTGCCATAGGGGAAAAGGTGTCAAAGAAATCTACCCCATAAGTCTGGGTGAATTCTTTGGTTACAAGGCGAGTCCTATACCTAGAAATAAGCCCATCAGGGTTGTCTTTCAGAGTAAAGACCCATCTGGCCCCAAGTAAGTGTGCACCAGATGGTAGGACAGATAACTCCCAGGTCCCTCTATCAGTAAGTGTAGACATCTCTTCCATAGCTGCCTTCCAATGTGGGTGTAGAAGAGCCTGTTGGTAGGAGGTAGGTATCTCTGTACTAGAGATTGCGACTGTAAAGGCGTGAAATTTGGTGCCAAGAGATCCTGTAGAGACAACACTACCAGCGACACGATATTGTGTATACGGCCTCGGAGCCTTCCTGATAGCAATGGGAATATCATCTGTAGGCAGAGTGAGGGACCCTGAAGACACATGAATAGAAGAATCATCAGTATCTCCAATACATATCTGAGGAGAGGACAATGGTGGCTCATTGGGTACTGAAGAAAAGGAGGGTGTGCTTTCTTTCTGTATGTAACTGGTAGCTGATATGTAGCACCTTTAAATGTCTTCTCATCAGGCGGTACAAGTTTGAAATCACCTACAGTATGTTCAGTAGTGGATACACCACTATTATGAGAGAAGTCTTCCAAGGCTATAGGAGGTATAGGCATAAGAGCAGCCACCTCTATCTCTCTCAACTGATGACCAGAGGTAGAAAAATAAGGGATAGATTCATGAAAAGTCACATCTGACTCACATAGTGTTTCTGATGTATGGGATCAAAATTCCTGTATCTCTTCTGCGTGCGTGAGATTCCAGAAATACACACTTAACTGCCCTTGGTGCTAATTTGTTACGACCAGGCCCAAGAAGGTGTATGAATGCCACACATCCAAATGTTTTTGGTGGCATAAGAAATAAGTCTGCATCAGGATATAAGATATTCCATGGAATCTGCTCATGTAAAACAAACGAAGGAAGCCTGTTGATTAGATAACATGAAGTAAGAACCACATCTCCCCAGTAACTATGTGGAATGCTATTCTGAATAAGTAGAGCTCTAGCTGTATCCAGAATATGACGATATTTTCTTTCAGCTATTTCATTCTGTTGCGATGTATGAGGACATGAGGTCTAATGTACAATACCCAGTGATCCATACAAGTCAGTCAGTTTCTTTGTGCAGAATTCTAATGCATTATTTGTTCGAATTTTCTTAATGCATACACCAAATTGATTTCTCACAAACACCGCAAACTGTTGAATTAAAGAACCAATTTCTGATTTATTTTTCATAAAAAAGGTAGATGATAAACGTGAAAAATCATCCACAAATAGCAAATGATATCTATAATTCTGATGGTCTGCCACACGGCTAAGCCCCCAGACATCACAATGTAACAAATCAAAGCACGTAGAACTAGTAGACTGGATAGATGTTGGAAAACTGGCACGGTGATGCTTTCCCAGTTGACATGCATCACACTGAATCTTCATGGCAGGAGACAAGGAATGACACGGCGTACCTTGTCCAGTGAAGGATGGCCTAGTCGTCTGTGCCACTGCAAGGCACTCCCTGCAGTAGTCGTCTGACAGGCTGTAGCAACTGGATTCTGAAGTAGCCGATACACACCCCCTCTCCTCATGGTCACCACTAATTATCCTCCCCATCATGCGGTCATGAAAGATGCGTCCAACAGCGTCAAAAATAACACGACAATTTAGCTGTTTGGTAATAAAGCTAACAGATAACAGTTGCATTGCCATGTTCGGCACATAATATACATCAACAAGATGTATGGAGGGTGTAACAGGTACCCCTCCCTTACCACGAATGGGAGCATGTCTACCGTCTGTTAGCTGTACTAAGTGTTCCTGTGGTAGCTTCTGTAATTCCCCAAAACACTGGGAATTTCCTGTCAAATGGTCGGATGCACCAGAATCAATCAACCATGACCCTTTTGTACCTGATGCAGATGCATAAGCTGCAGTGTTGGAGGATTGTGGCTGCTCATGAGTCAACTGTACTAGTCGTTGTACAACTGCATCGTAGTCTGCCTTTGTAAGAGATACTGTCTCAGTACTCACACCTGAAGATGCTGTAACAGAAGCCTGGTTGGCTACAGTAGGACGACCAAGTTTATTCCAACACTTAGCCTCAACATGGCCAAGCCTTCCACAGTACGAACATGTAGGCTTGCCCCGACCACCATCAGTCTTGCCCCTGACTTTGCCACGAAAGAAGCCTCCACGACCACCACAAGTGCTAACAGCAGCATGAGCTGAGGACGTATTGGCAACAACAGCATCATGAGTAGGCTGTACTTGCATCCTACTTAGCCTCCTGTAAATCTCCTCAATAGGAGGAAGCTCAGAGAGAGTCAGAATTTACGAACGAACCACAGAATAGTGATCACTTAGCCCTGCAAGGAACATATGGGCTGCAAACTCTTTCCTGTGATCCATGCATGTAGAAGTACACATTGGTCTACATGCATTATATTTCTCCAATAATCCCTTCATAGTAGAGTACATGCATTATATTTCTCCAATAATCCCTTCATAGTAGAGTAATACTAAGACAGACTCATCTCTTCTTGCTTGAGATGGCATAAGTCATAGTGGATCTGAAATACTTGAGTTGAATTGAACTCATGCGAATACGCTATCTTCAAGCTATCCCACATTTCTTTGGTAGTGCTGTAGTACATGACTTCATCACCAATTCTTGGAATGACGCTATTTAAGATCCAGGCTCTCACCATAGCATCATCCCGATTCCAAGTCGCATATTTTCCGATTTTCAGCTCCGGTGGTGCTTTCATAAGCACATGCTTTTTCTCATGACCTTCCACAGTAACAAGAAAGGTTTGAGACTAGCGGGGGTAATTAGTCTCATCTAATTTCGTAATTGGAGCAAAGAAGGGGCTCTTAGACACCTCACTTTTTGTATTCGGTCCTGAAGACACCTCAGAACCATCTGATGCAGACATAGTAACTCCAAGCACACAAAATTAATCCCAAACAACAGGTTTGAAATCTTGGATAAATAGCACCAACAAACTTGGGGAATACACACCCCTCAACTCACAAGCCAAAGAATAGCACTTCACTGGGGAATACACACCCCAAAAATCATCCACTACGGGAATTACACACCCCCAATTAGGTCCAAAGATCAAGAAGTTCATACCATCCTGTTGAAAGTTTTTTTTTTTTTTGCTTCAAACCCTCATCTCTACGGAGAGAGATCAAGAGCAACCGGCTGCAGCTGCGACAGGGTGGTAGCAGCATTGTCACGAGGTGCTGCGGCGTGGGGAGGGGCGCTGCAGCAAGGAGACTTGCTGGTGGCAGCAACAGAGGAGGTGCTATAGTGCGAGCGCCTTGATCAGGTTGTTGGCAGCAGCAGCAACGTCGTGACCAGGTGCTGCGGTGGGAGGAGCACTGTAGCAAGGAGAGCTGCTGGTGGCGACAGCAGCAGGGATGCTGCTGCGCGAGGACCCGGTTGCGCCCCGGTCAGACTGTTGCACCGCAGTCTGACGCGAAGGGCTGGTTGCAGCAACGGCGGCAGTCGATGCTGTTGCTATTGCGGCGGTGGTCCGGCACCGGCGTGGTCGTCGGTGGCGACGGCGGTAGCACCGGTGAGGGGGCTTAGGTAGGGTTAGGGTTTTGTTTTGGTGGAGACCTCAACCTTGGTTCTGATACCAAGTTGAAGTAAAAGAGAACCATCAACTTTACCAAGTCGTCCCTATGTCTCTTTATATAGTGAGAGACAAGGGAAAAATAACAAAAGAGTCCAATCAACAAAAAAAGAATAACAAAAGACATAACTCAACAGTTATTTCCCACTTAGTATTAGAGCGGCAATCCTAGGTCGATGCTCGGGTATCCCACCTAAACAGACCTCTAAACCGGTCCCACCAAAACCCTAGATCTTGCAGATTCTCTACTGCTGGTTGTAGCACTGCTAGGTTGCCACAACTAGCGGTGCCTCTCGCTGCAGCTGCATACAGCAGTGACAGGGCGTTAGCGGCGATCTGTAGCGGCGGTGGCGGCACTACAAGGCATGCGCGACGCCTGTAGTAGCGAAGGCAGCATGCATAATAGAGCGCTAGCGGCGGCACGCTTGTGTGACAGGGCGTGTGCGGTGGTAGTGGCGTGCGGTGAGGTGCGTGTAGCGGGGCAGCGGCAGCAGTAGTAGCGTTGTTGCTTGTTGCTGCTGTGTAGAGCGGCAGAGGTGAGCATAACGCCTCTCCTTATGATTTGAGGGTCGCTAGGGGTCCCTCCTGACCACAGTGTGTCCCTTTTGTCATTCGGAGGGATCTCATGATCTGAAGAAGTGATTTTCATGGATCTATTCACCCGTATTTCATGTTCAATCACGTAATTCATGATCTGATTATGGTTCTATAGATTTGAAGGAGATATTTCAGATTTGATTTCTGTGGATTCCCAGCGTATCGAGTGCCATGGCTACTTCCTCATCATCTGAAGTGTCTTCGAGCACTCCCCTTATATTTCTGCCGATTTCACTTTTCATGAGGTAGTCTCCTATTTTTCCGTTACTGGGAGGCAGTTGGTACTTGAGAATGAGCGGGCTCCATGCCCATTCCTTTAGTTCAGTTTGGTGATTTTCTAGCTATTCTGATAAGCTCATCAGATACCACAGTTACTGATAAGCAAGAAAATCGTTGTGAAAAGTTTGAGTTTGGAAAACCCAAGTTGTAAAATTAACAAGAAAATCCGCTGCCAAATAAATTTTACTGACACTCTGGTGAGTCCCGGGTCGGATACAGGGAGGTGAACGTTTGATTAAAAATCGCATTTGGAATTATTGTTATAAAGCAAAGTAGCTGGTTGAAATTAATCTATGCTAGCTATTCTACTTAAAAAATAAATAATAGAAAGAGAAAGAATAATACAGAGAAAAGAGAGAGTGAACAAATATTTCATAACCATATGTTCATTACAACTACTTGCAAAAATGAAAACTACATTAGAAAGCAATAAAAAGATACAGATGAGAAAATCTTCTTCGACGGCTGTTTGGAGTACGAGTTGCGTTGACAGAGCGACTGGAAGATGATGGTGAGAGGTTGGATGAGGGAGGATGAAGTTGGATGACGGAGGACAAAGCAGGGCGGTGTCGTAGCAGGATCCGCTTCTCGAATGGTGGCGAAAAGATAACCATGGGATGCTTCACGAAGGGGATGAGAAGATGGACAAAATTTTGATTTTTTACTGATTTGTTACTCGAGAGGAGCATCCTGGGTTTGGGACTAGCTCCTTAGAGCTTTGGAGGAGGTGATGGAAGAAGAGAAGGAATGGTGAAATATGTGGGGCATAGGGTCCTTTAAATAGGTGAGGTGCATGGGCAAAAAGGTCCTTTTAAAAACTTTAAAATTAAATGTAGGGCCTTTAGTGACACGCGCACGTCGCTGTAGCTAAATGTCGGTGAAGCTGCGCCTTTAATATCAGCCGCTCGTCGCTAATCTGATGGCTCTCTTGCGGCCACGTCACCGCCTCTTCATCTCCACATGCTGAGAAGATGGCGCAATCTCAACCATCCGATCTTGATCGGATGGCTGAGAACACGCCTCTATCGCTTCGCCTTCATACTTTAAGAGATGACGTGGCAAATCGTGGTCGTTCAGTCTATATCGAAGGGCTAAGAAGCGCGCTCGACTGCGCGCCTCATCGCGCCTCAACGTGTCAGATTGGGCGTCTGATGCCGCGCCATCGAATGCGTGCTGCGCGATCGTTCATCTGGTGCACGAAGTGCGCCACGTGTTGAAGCCGCTGCCTCTCGATGCTAATCTGACAGTTGAATTTTAATTGGTATGGGTGCTCGCAGATGAAGGCACTCGGTGGGACTCGATCTCTCGTCACGTGCTGTGTAAGGCACACGACCGCTATGCCATCCTTGCTCTTTAGTCGAGTTTTGGAATTTTTGTTCGTGGGCTCTTGACCGTTGGATCTCAATCCAACGGTCGAGATCTGATGGTGTGGATGAAGGAGAGCAGCGGTGACTGTGGGCAGCTTGGATGGCACCACGTGGTGCTATCTGGGCCGTCCATTTTCCAATGCTTGTAAATGGTGCCACGGATGTCGGATTGGGTTATTTTTTGCGTTGTTGGGCTGCGATCGTCAATCCGAACTCATCTGTGCGGTTGGATTTGTCATTTGAGGTACGGATTTGCACCACCTTACCCCTTGACCTTTGATCTTCCTCGGATTGCATCTGATGTTATGGAGGTTCGATCGAGGCGTTGAACTCCGATCGTCGCCCTGATCAGATCCGTATTGTTGGAGCTTCAATCCGAGGTCCATATAAATATCACCCTGTCCGCTGATCATAAAAAGAGACGAATTACTATATAATTTGTACAAATTAACCTAAATATATGATGATGCATGTTATACAATATTTATAATGCATGATGCTTCTATGATACTGGGAACATGCATAAATAGACATTTTAGACCAATTAGATATGTACACATCAGTTACTGATAAGGATTGGTTTAAAGATACTCCACTGGTTTTTAGTAAATCAGTCATATATCGGAAGCATACCCCCCTCTTCAGCACCATCATCCCCCCCACAGTTGGTATGTGTTGAGACGACTAACCTCTGTGTTTTTAATGATATCTTTGCAGGTGCTATATTGGCCACTTCTGAGGCCATATTTGGTGATGAGGAAGCAGTATCATCTAAGCTAGAGTCTGCCTTTGATGACATGGATCTTCCAATTGCTATTTGGAAGGTCCCCAGGAGCGCACGCCCCCTCCTTGGCAGGGGCAGTATCAGATGATAGGAGCTGTGTCTTCTGATGGCCTGAGTTGGCCATTTCCCTTGTTTACAGATGCCCTCACTTCTACATAGATACCAGCTACATATCAGCAGGATGTGCTTGATTCGAAATGGCATCGTATTATGGAGGAAAAGATGACTGCACTTCATTCTCGTTAGACTTGGGAGCTTACTCCGTTATCATCTGGTGCACGCATAGTTGGGTATCGTTGAGTCTTTGCCGTGAAATACAATCCAGACAGGTTGGTTTCTCGGTAAAAGGCTTGGCTTGTGGCAAAGGGATTCATCCAGACATATGGGGTGGATTTCCTTGACACCTCTCCTGTGGCTTGACTTCCTATAGTCCAGATTCTTATTTCTGTAACTGCTCATTTTGATTAGCTTTTATTTTAACTGGATGTGAAGAACGCCTTCTTGTATGGTGATTTACAAGAAGTGTATATGTAGCAGCCCTCCGGATTTGAGGTTTAGGGGGAGTGTGTGTGTAGACTGAAGAAGGCGATATATGGTCTTAAACAGAGTCCGCGAGCTTGGTTTCACAAGGTGTCAGATGTTGTCGAAGACATGAGACTTATTCGCTCTACTGTTGATCATTCCTTATTTATGAGGAAAATGGACAATGGGATTGTGGCTCTTCTTGTTAATGTAGATGACCTTATTATCACTGATGATGATACCATTGGGATAGTTGAGGTCAAGCAGAAGCTGGTAGAGAAATTTGTGATGAAGGATTTGGGCTCATTGAGATACTTTTTAGGCATAGAAGTAGCAAGAGGAAAGAGTGGAATTGTCCTTAGTCAACGGAAATACACTCTTGATCTATTGTAGGAGACTGAATTGTTGGGATCAAAGTCTGCCAATATACCCATGGATCCTAAGATGTATCTGTATGATTTTGAGTCTAAGGCTGTTGAGAGCAGAGGATACAAGTAGTTGGTTGGGAAGCTACTTTACCTTACTATCACACGTCTAGATATCTCGCTTGTAGTTGGCAAGCTTAGCCAATTTATGGATATATTGACTAAGCAGCACTGGGATGATACTATGCAGGTGCTTAAGTACTTGAAACAAGCACCAGGACGTGGACTGCTATTCAGAAGAGACATGGCTATGAGTATAGTGGGATGCTCTGATGTTGACTATGTTGGATGTCTCTCTAACAGGAAATTCACTACCAGATTTTGTACTTATGTGGTTGGTAATCTGCTAACATGGAGAAGCAAGAGAGTATAGTGTCTTGCTTTAGTGCAGAGTCAGACTACAAAGCCATGACATAAACTATAACTTTAGAATAGTGGCTGCTGAGCTTGTGTGGGTCAGATATGTTTTACTTGACTTACATGTCAAGAATGAGGAGTCAATGGAGATGAGATGTGACAACAGAGCGACTACTTACTTAGTCAACAATGTCATGTTTCATGAGCGTACGAAACATGTAGAGATTGATTGTTACTATACCAGAGACCTGATCCAGAGATGACTTCTTTTCACTACATTTGTTGCTTCAGAGAACTAGACTGCAGACATGTTTACTAAGCCTCTTGTCAGATATGCTTTTGAGGCTTGTTGTGACAAGCTAAGTATGATAGATATATATGCTCCAACTTGAAGAGGAGTGTTGAGCTTTTCTATTTATTTTTAGTTTATGTTGAGTAGGGACTACTTTGTTAGTTTCTTTTTTGTTTGATTTTCTTGTGTAATTTTTTCAATACCTCTCTCTATATAAAGTAAGGACGTATTTATGGAATAAGACTCTTCATTATTTCGGTCATTTGTAGAATGTTATTTGCTGTTTTATCGATTTTTCTCGAGGCTGAGTGGAATCTGGTATCTACTTATTTTTCACATGAACGAAATGGATTTAGCGTTGTGTAAATGTTTGTTTCTCTTTTTATGCAAGTCCTTTGATGCAATATGGAAGTAGTTAAGCATCCCCAACCGTCTGTATCTCTTATTTACTTATCTTGCTCGCTTTTGAGTGAAGTAAAAGGACACGTGGTTTCATGTAATACTCATGAACCAGAAGGACTTAAAAGGTGAACTATTTAATTGTAGCTGTTTATGATTACTTAAAATTCAGGCAATCAATACCCAACAAATCACGATAATTTCCTACGTCTTGGCACTTTAATCATTCCCTCCTATGTTAGGATTGCTATGATTTCAAATAGCTTATAGAATTTTTTTATTGACTTGAATTGACTCAAAGTCAAACATGCAAGCAAGTTCTGGCATCCCTTTAAGAGAAAAAGGGAACTAAGATCCAAAAAAAATTGAACATTTAATATAACAATCATCCCAATAGAATTGAAGAGAATATGCAATGAATGGTAAAAAGAAATCATAAAAAATGTTGTTTTGAAAACATATGAAGTCACAATTATTCCATTTCAAATTTAGGCTTTATTAGCCTTCTTAGTACGCACCTCAAAGCACAACAGTAAGCTTTGTAAATCTTCAGAGAGCACACAAACCTCACATTGGCTAAGTGTTGTGAAGACACACTTATTGGGCTCATTTATAAAGTATGGTAACTTTTCACGCAAATCAACAGCTACAAGAGCTGGGTCAGCCGCTACTAAGCTACCCCACATAGGACATGTGTTACAACCTGTCTCAACCACGCACACCCATGCATGCATGCACGCATGCACAGCGCACGTGTAGTGCACAGGACTTCCCATAACACGCAAGGTTGCCAAAGGCACCGCGTCCAAGTCACTCGGTGGTGCTACTACGGCGACTCCTTATATACCGCACAAGGCGGTCCTTTATATCCAAGGTGGGACCATACGGTCCTCCTCTTCTTCTTCATGCCAACATTGACTTCATTGCCTGATTCCAGCTGCAACCAGGCATCAAATGCTAAATTGAATCTCCAGATTGAAAGACTAATCATAAGGTTATTGATTGCACCCTAGCAACATGCCTGAATTGAGCCTCCAATATTGGTCCACGCCATAGTTACACAGAAGCTGCAACTTAGCTACAGCCTGCCTCTCTGAAATTAACCTTGATTTCCACTCTGTCACTTGTGCCTAAATGTTTCTCAGAGTGCCTAAGACAAATCCGCGCCATCTGGAATGGAGAAGGGAGCTTGGGAAAGTTTCTGGAGCTTGAGGAGCTTCAAAGCTCCACATTGGAACTCAGAACAGACCATGAAAGACTCAAATAGGTTTAATTGAAAGATTAGAACCTCAGAAGTGGTTTTGAATAGCTTCAGAAGGTCAAATTCAACTGACCCAAGCCAATTTTGACTTGGAATTTCATATGGAATGCTATGAAACCCATTGAAGTGCAAACTGAACCTAAATTGGTCAGAGATGGAATGATACCTGACTTGCCTTTAAAACTCACTAATGATCCTAATGAGTTCCCGCTAATTCCTAGAACATAAAACAACCCTTGGATCCTAGCTTAGAACCTTTGCACCCATACAACAACTCAAGAGTCCACCAATTTGAAGTGAAAGTTGACTTTCAAGTCCTAGGCATTTTAGATCAAATTGACTTTCTGAATTGACTTCAATCATCCTTAGGAGCTCAATGGACTCTCAAAGATCAAGTTTTGACACTTGGAGCACAGTGTTCCAGGCCTTCCGCTTGAAATCTAGAAGTGAGTTGTTCGACAGAATATAGAGATCTATCAACAAATCTAAGGCCTGAAATAGAATCTATAGGTTCTAGGGATGCTTATTGATCTATCGCAGGTCTCTAAAATCAACTAGAGTTGCGTCCTTAGCTCTGCCGAAGCTGGGGATGATGAATTCCAACAAGATGATAAAGGCATTGAAACTAAAATGTAAAGAGTGGAAATTAATCAATGACTCAAGATTAACTGACCTGGAGCTTTACAAGACGTTTCATAATCTGTAGCTTAGGGTTGATGTCGTCGAAGCTCACCGGAGCTCCAGTGAAGATCGGAATTTGAGCACCTGAGTGTGAAACTCCATGAAAATGGTCAAGAACTAGCTTAGAAGGTTCCTGGATCATCAAGAACGTATCAATTGACTCAATTACCAGGTAAATCAAAAATATGAACCGATGGTACTCAAAGAATCATCTTGAGTCGATAGAACTCAAGAATCATCGTCTCACTCAATTGAGTGAGGCGAAATGATTTGAATATGCTCGTGATGGTTTGTGATAGACTAATTAGGTGAAGGAAACACTTCTGACCTGTACCATTGATAACGGACATGAGAAGGTGAAGTGAATTAGGCGAATTGTATATGTAGGCTACTAGATGCAATTGAGTAGGTCGGAATGACCCTTAGAGTGTGTAGGATGTGGTGGAGGGCTTGATTGGATGTGAAGAACTATATGAGTGTTTGCCATAGACAGTGAACTTCTTAAGTGAAGGTACTGATGGAATTAGGAGATTAAGTGTCTAATTAAGTGACTTGAGAAGTGGATCATGATCGTGGAAGAACGAGGAACGTGTTGAGGGGGTGTACAACATGAATCGAAGTCCGACGAACTGGAATTGGCTAGCTGAAGTCGGAGGAGGTGAAAAGTTTGGTTCTAATTATGCTTACTCCTAAGAATTACTTGCTCTAAACTAATCTACGAGCTACGCCTAAGAGTTAAGTCTACTTACCTGACGAAATGGTGAGGGACTTCACCATTGGCAGGGTAGAGATGGGAAAGAAATAGTTGAGGCGAGACAAGAGCTTCGACGAGAAAGGGGAAAGCACTTCAGAGGGTGTGGAGCGATCCAATGCTATTGGCAGGGTGGAGAGGAAGAAGTGGTGAGAGAGACGATCAGCTCCGTTGGAGCTGGTTTGAAAGAGAGGTGAGAGGTCGCCGGAGGTTAGGGAGAAAACCTAATGAGCAACTGCAGTGTAGGAGAGGGAAGGGAGTTGCTAACGGAGATCGGAGGTACTCAGGGCTATTTATAGGCGGAAAGAAGGTCAGGGGGGATGAACTTGGTCATGATCGTGTCTAGGTTCATCGCAACCTCCGTCGTCTCCAACGACAGTGAGGTTACTTACCTCGAGTTGGTTGGTTGACGTCTCATCTAGACCGTTGGATGAAGAGAAGGTGGTGACAGAAGCTTCAATGGCCACGACCAAGGTGTGTAGCTGTCAGATGACCAGTGATCTGAAGGTGCAGTCACTGGCATTTGTTGACCGTCAAAAAGGAAGAAGAGGAAGAAGGTGCAAGAGGTACCTGCTTGTAATAAAGAAAGGACCTAAAAGTATGAAAAGGACTTAATCCCATTAAAAGCTAAGGACTAGAATGTAAACAGTTGATTTTAATGAGCAAATTATTTCTTTTTCAACTTTTTATATAATATTATGAATATGTTAAATAATATATATATGTCATGAGATTACATTTTGTTCTGTTTAGCTATGTTTAATTAAGTGATTTACTTTATTAACTTAAATTACTGACTTATGTACTACAAATACTATAAGCTTATATGTAATAATTATGAGTAGCTAAATGATTGGGATTAAGTCCTAATTATTAATTAATTATAAAATAATGCTTATCAACCCTTTGTTTAAGTATTTTAACATATAATTAAGGTCCTTGCTATTACTATCTTATTATATAATTAACCCTATTATAATGTTGTTCACTGGTAAATTAGCTAGGTAAACTAGTTAATTTTAGTGAATTAGGAGTCATGATGAGTCGCTCATCATACCTCATGCTAAAATTTTGCTATTCCCTAGCAAAATTACTAGTGAATATGATGAATTAAAACACATCAGTGTGTAAAATAATGTAGCGAACTCAGGTTTTTTTGTAGTTTTTCTATTTTTTTATTTTTTTTATGTTTTCATAATTAAATATCCATAATTAAAATAGAGCATTAAACGAGAATCCTCATACTAAGGATTCAAAACTCTAGAATACTTCTCAAAATAGATACTCGTGAAGAAAACACTCTCGACGAGTATTCTAAATTGAGCCATTACCTGTTTTATTATTTGTAAACCACTCAAAAGCTTAAGAAATCAGAGAGATCAAGATGGAGAATGTAACAAGATTCAAAGACTGGAAATCAAATTCTAACTCAAAAATTCAACAGACATAGATCAGTCCTTAAGCTTGTGAATTCTGATTTTTATTGACTTAAGTTTTCCTAAATTAACTAAATACCCTTTATTAACTGATGTAAACACATTTACACTACTTAAAATGTCTATTTATGCATGTTCTTAAGCATAGGATTGCATTTCATGATATAAATATTGCATTACATGCATCATCTTGCATTTAGAGTAGTTTGAATAAAATGGAGGTTAATTGTCTCATTTTATGTGCTTGGACAGGGTAAATATTTTATCGGGGCCTCGGATCAAAGATCCAACCGTATGGATATGATTAGGGTGACAATTGGAGTTCAACGACTCCAAGATCGCCCTAATCAGGCATCCGTAGCATCAGATAGAGACCGGGGAACCCTAGAAGATCAAGGGCCAGGATGGTGTAAATCCGCACTTCAGATGGCAAATCCAACCACACGGATGAATTCGGATCGACGATCGCAGCCCAACGACACAAAAATCGAGTCAATCCGACATCCGTGGCACCATCTACAACTTCCAGAAGATGGACGGCCAAGATGGCGCCACGTGGCGCCATCTCAGCCGCCCAATCGGCCGCATGCGTCTGGTGAAGACCGCGCACCGTCTCCTCTCCGCCGTTGGATCTCGATCCAACGGCTGCGGTCGCTCGCGTTTAAAAACGTCCCCGCGACCATTTCGCCCGCGTAGCGCAGCGGTGACGCAGCTGCGGGCGAAGCGGAGGTCGCGGGTTCGAGCCGCGGTGAAGGGGTGGAAGGCGCGGGCGAGCGGGCGCGCACGAGCGTCAGATGAAGATCCAACGGCTGCGCGCGCTCAATCGGGACGACGCGCGATTGGACGCCGGACGTAACGCGCGATCGCACGCGGCCGGGCGCGCTACGCAGCGGGCGCGGACGCGATCTAAGCCGTCCGATCTCGCGATCGGACGGTTGAAAATCAAGCGACGTGCGTAGGCGTTACGCGCACGGCCAGCCGAGCGGGCGCGCGTGGGCGCGGCGGCGACGGCGACGTGGGAGCTTTAGCGACGGTTTTATCCGTCACTAAAGACCCCTTATTTATTATTTTGAAGATGTAATGTCCATTTTGCCCCCACTCCTTGCAACTATAAAAGGAGACCCCCTCCATACGAAATTTTCATCCCTTCCTTCTCCTCTCTACCTCTCCAAAGCTCAAGAGAAGCTTGTCCCACACCCGGGATGCTTCTTGCGAGATAAAGTCCAAATTTTCGTCCCCCTTCGGAAGTGGATCCCGCGACGACGACGGCGTGCTGCTCCGTTCCCGTTCTTCTGCTTCGTCCTCCTTCGTCCCGCTTCGTCCTCCTTCATCCAGGCGTCGTCCCGTCCGGCTCGTCCTCCAAGCGACCGTCGAGGAGGATTCTCTCTCCCTATTCTTTTTACTGCTTTCTAGTATAGATTTACTGCTTTCTAGAGTAGTCTATTCGTCCTCCGAGCGATCGTCGAGGAGGACATTTCTTCCTCCATTCTTTTAATGCTTTCTAGAGTAATTGTTTTATGTTTTCTAGTTGTAAGGAACGAACTCTTTTATGATAAATTCCTTGTCTATTTTACATCTCATTTTGATTTCCATGTATAGTATTCTTTCTCTCTCTCTTACTCCCTCTCTCTCTTTTATTTGTTGTAGATACTTAGATAGTTTAAATTGAATTTCTTTGTCACAAAATAAAAACGAAACGCGAAGTTTTTAAATCAAACGTTCGCCTCCCTGTGTTCGACCCGGAATTCTTATTTCGGTATAAATTTTATTTGTTGAACACGAATCCTTTGCTTTCGAACTACAACGACGGGTTTTCCAAAACCAAATACGTTAGCGTAGGTTCGTAAACACGTTCAACATTTTGGCGCCGCTGCCGGGGAGGCAACGCTCTTTGATTTCTCTTCGCGTTTTGTAACTTACAAATCATTTACCTCACTTTTCTCCTTTCTTATTGTAATTGCAGGTACTCTTTCGAGACAGGCAAAAGCGGTAGATCGGAGTAAAGTGCTGTGGAAGGTTTTGTAAGTTATCCCCCACCTCCCACCCATTAGATTTTATTTCATCACATAATAATTCAAACATCAATCAACCTAGGTGTTCTTATAAACTCTAAGGTCAGATTGTTTGTTGTTTGACATCCATACTCACTCCAACCCCCACATTAAGAAAAAGAAAAAAATAAAAAAAATCTCACAGAGGTACACAACCTCATCTGATTTTCTAACTCAACCGGTAAACCAATCTTAGGAGCCGGTACACACATCCAAACACATAATCGAGTAGAAATCAGATTGGGTAATCATTTGTGTGCCTAATTAGGTGGTGCATCAGGCCAGTTGTTTGAGTTGTTTGGGTCGCACCACTTCAAATAAAATCAACTCATCAAGTAGCTGCCAATTAGGTTCAACTCTTAGGGATCTACCAGGCACTCCACATTCTTTTTAAACTTTAAAGGAAAATATCTTCACCTGTGCTTGCAAAACCTGGTGTGCCAATGAAACTTGATTGAAAACACCTAAAGTTGAATTCTAAAAGCTACTAAGCAAGATTTGAACCTTAAAATTCATCACATCAAAAATAATCTTGCTTGAAAATCACTGGTTGTGCACTTACACACAAATCAATCAATTATTAAGGGCACAACCCATTTAAAGGGCCCGTCACATTCCAAAGCACATTCAAACCTAGCCCTAAATAAAACAAAGTAGACGTTGGCCTTAAGGATTGGACTCGCTCTTCAGAACCCAGAATGAGATTATTTTCGATTAGTCTGTTTCTACTGTTCAATCTGATGTCTAGCTAGGGGAGCAGAGTCAAACGATCGCGGCTGGGGGGTACACTAGGAACCGGAGGCGCAAGCCGAAGGAAGAACCTTCTCCCCAGTCCCTCCTTCTAACTGGTTGGATTGAACAGACAGAAGTAGATCAAATCGTTCCTTTATCTCAAGACGGGTTTCGGGAGTCTGTAGGTCTGTAGGCTAACCCATTTAAGGACAGGTTTGATTGTTTGTATTGCAGGGCACCTTTCTTCCTCCCGTGTCTCATGAATCCTTCCACATATTTCACGCATTCCCGCTCTTTCCCCCCTGTTGTAAATTATCCTCAACATGACAATTATCCCAATTTGTATTGTAATCGACCATCAGTTAGTTGGGATAATTCGGATTGGGGATACAATTCCGGACCCCCGTGTTTAGGGTCTAACCTTGAACACTTTGATTCTCAATTCTATCCTTCTCAGAGTTGCATCGATTATAGATCGTCTTCCTTTCATGAACAACCTAATGCGATCTACAATCAAGAAGGATACACTGATCCTTACCCATCCTCTGATTTCACTGCCTTTAGGTCATCACCATCCTTTGAACATTCTGAAATGACCTATTTTCAGGAAGGGTATAACGAATCTCAATTCGTTAATTCCTCTGCTTTGATGTCAAACCCGCCCAATCCTGAACCAACTCATTTGGTTCAGGTTAATCAGGTTCAAGATAAGGTTCTGGCTAACTTGAGAAATATCATACAATCTTTAGAAGTTCAGCCAATACCTTGCATTAAGAGATTGGAGCCCCTGATTGAAATGATTGATGATTTAAACAAGTCTTTGTTGGATTGGCTCCAGGATGTTAATGATAAGAACCCGGGTGAGTTTCTACTCGGGAAATTAGCGAAATTGAGGATGAGATTCGTGGTTGCTTTGATTCAATCTTGGGATGATTCCCAGGATGAACCCTCTTCAGGAAAGCCAATGACAGAACCCGCTCAGGCACCTGTTGGGGGGAACACGTGTTACGAAGCTGACCAGATTGAATTAAAACAACCAATTAAGGATGATTTGATTTCTTCACCTGAAATCCCTGAGCCGGGTTACGAGGAAACGTATGTCTCCTTGGAACGCAAAGTGACAAATGATTTTGGGACATACATTGATACGGATCCTGATGGTGAAGATTCAAGTTGCGAAGCCTCACACGAGTTTTCAGATCACGATTTTTGTGAGACGATTGGGCCTGAGGAATCTGATAGATCATTTGATAGCCCAATAACTGAGGAAACTGATCTTATTAGGGCACACGATACGGATCCAGAATCGCATTTTCTGGAGGAATTAATTCAATACCCTGATTATCAGTTACACCCTGTTGAGCTTATTGATGATTCTAATTCTGAGATAATTAGACCCAAGTCAATTTTGATTCTGCCACATCATTTAGACTTGGAGATTCCAGACGGGGTGATGAATATACAAGAGGTCTTGGAATTTGATACACTTAATGAGGAGGATAGGAGCGGGGAAATTCTGATTTGGGAAGTCAATTTTGGAGGAAATGGAAGATTGAGTCGAAGGGTTCCTTTTAAGCTGAAACCATCAAATCAGAACCCTTACGACATTTGTTTCGAGGATGTCAAACTCAAGCACACCTTTAACGATTATCCTTTTGAGCTTCAATTCTCTGTAACCCGACATTTTGGCCTTGGGTTGCATCCTCACAAATCGCAGGCCCGACCCCGCTTGCATTCTGATTTTAGGTTTTGGGTAATTTTTATCCAGAACCTAAGATATTCTCGATTATGGGGGATGGGTCTGCACCACAATCTGGTCCACATCTGTGGACCTCTGTTGACAGGTCGGAGGATTCTTCTGTTTATTCTAATTTTGACCTGCACTTCTGAATTCTTCATTTCTTTTCTTTGTATAGTGTGCCTAGCTGAATGCACTAAACTTAGCACATATACAGTTCTTTTTCATTTTCATCTCGGAGCGGACCCGATATCCACGCAATTCAGGTGCTTTCTACGCTTTTCCACTCTGTTTTATGTCTTTTTAATACAATGAGTACATTGCATTAGATAGGCATGGGGGGGTGGATATTTATCTTTGAATTCATTCGTCAGCTCCGTAGATTTGTTTTATTTTATAAAAAAAAAAAAAATCAAAATTAGGAAAGAGAATTTGGGTTTAAGAAAATTTTCGATCTTAAGAAATACTATATTATGTTCTGAACACAAAGACCCTTCAGGTCTTTGAACTTAATCAGCCCGTGTATCCACTAAAATGTGGATTTGTTTTTCGAGTTCTCGCCAACTTGAATTTTATTTTAATTGGAGTAAATAAGTTTGGGTGATAAGTACACGACTTATCAACCCGCCCTCTGATGTGAGGGAATTTTGAGTCTTAAGCATCTACACACTTTCTTTGCACTGACTCGATATTTGGCGATTTTAATGGAAATTGGGTAGCTAATGAACCTTCTAGGGTGATATGGCTGGCAAGTTATCGTGGGTAACAGCCCATAGGTAGGTTGTCCAGAGCCCAGTCACTGACCTTTCTCTTTTTGCTGCCTTTAGGTAAATCTTAGACCAGGGAAGCCACCTACTTAAAAAAAAAAAAGAAGAAAAAAAAAAATCAAAAAGGAGAAAAGAACAAAAAGAAATAAGCCACACTTCGCCGCACGAGTATGGCTGGCAAGTTGTCGGTGGTAACAGCTCATCGACCGGTTGTCCAGAACCCAGCTCAGAAAATGCACTAAAAATTCCCAAAACACTTAGGAAGAAGCGGAGAAGTAGAATAAACCGGGGAGATATACACTGGATTCACCCTTGTGTTGACCCCGTTAAAAAAAAAATAAAATATAAAAGTAGGGAGAAAGCTACCGGTTGTAAAGATACACCTTTAGGCAGAATTCTTTTTGAGGTCACCTAGAGGCGTAGAAATCCGAAGTCCGTTCTAATTGCCGGTCAACGAGTCTATCACAATCATAATAAGATGCTTAAAACTTAGGGTTCTCATCAAATCTTGGGTGAGTTGAATGGCCGTAGAAAGCCACTCTTAAACCCTAAAATTTGAAAATTCAAAAAAAAAAAAAAAAGAGAGAGTAAAAACAGAAAAAGAAATTTTTCTTTGAATAAGGCGAGGCTTGAGGCGGTCTGCATTTTGGCTGATACCCGGGCACTGTTGTGTCTTTGAAAGTTCAGTTCTTAAGTAGACAATTTCTTAATGATTGAAAATAACTCAGGTCCAAATAATCTAACCTAATTCTTTTATAAATAGCATATAGTTTTTGCTAGGGACTAGCAAAAGATAGGCATGGGGGTATGATGTAAACACATTTACACTACTTAAAATGTCTATTTATGCATGTTCTTAAGCATAGGATTGCATTTCATGATATAAATATTGCATTACATGCATCATCTTGCATTTAGAGTAGTTTGAATAAAATGGAGGTTAATTGTCTCCTTTTATGTGCTTGGACAGGGCAAATATTTTATCGGGGCCTCGGATCAAAGATCCAACCGTATGGATATGATTAGGGTGACAATTGGAGTTCAACGACTCCAAGATCGCCCTAATCAGGCATCCGTAGCATCAAATAGAGACCGGGGAACCCTAGAAGATCAAGGGCCAGGATGGTGTAAATCCGCACTTCAGATGGCAAATCCAACCACACGGATGAATTCGGATCGACGATCGCAGCCCAACGACACAAAAATCGAGTCAATCCGACATCCGTGGCACCATCTACAACTTCCAGAAGATGGACGGCCAAGATGGCGCCACGTGGCGCCATCTCAGCCGCCCAATCGGCCGCATGCGTCTGGTGAAGACCGCGCACCGTCTCCTCTCCGCCGTTGGATCTCGATCCAACGGCTGCGGTCGCTCGCGTTTAAAAACGTCCCCGCGACCATTTCGCCCGCGTAGCGCAGCGGTGACGCAGCTGCGGGCGAAGCGGAGGTCGCGGGTTCGAGCCGCGGTGAAGGGGTGGAAGGCGCGGGCGAGCGGGCGCGCACGAGCGTCAGATGAAGATCCAACGGCTGCGCGCGCTCAATCGGGACGACGCGCGATTGGACGCCGGACGTAACGCGCGATCGCACGCGGGCGGGCGCGCTACGCAGCGGGCGCGGACGCGATCTAAGCCGTTCGATCTCGCGATCGGACGGCTGAAAATCAAGCGACGTGCGTAGGCGTTACGCGCACGGCCAGCCGAGCGGGCGCGCGTGGGCGCGGCGGCGACGGCGACGTGGGAGCTTTAGCGACGGTTTTATCCGTCACTAAAGACCCCTTATTTATTATTTTGAAGATGTAATGTCCATTTTGCCCCCACTCCTTGCAACTATAAAAGGAGACCCCCTCCATACGAAATTTTCATCCCTTCCTTCTCCTCTCTACCTCTCCAAAGCTCAAGAGAAGCTTGTCCCACATCCGGGATGCTTCTTGCGAGATAAAGTCCAAATTTTCGTCCCCCTTCGGAAGTGGATCCCGCGACGACGACGTCGTGCTGCTCCGTTCCCGTTCTTCTGCTTCGTCCTCCTTCGTCCCGCTTCGTCCTCCTTCATCCAGGCGTCGTCCCGTCCGGCTCGTCCTCCAAGCGACCGTCGAGGAGGATTCTCTCTCCCTATTCTTTTTACTGCTTTCTAGTATAGATTTACTGCTTTCTAGAGTAGTCTATTCGTCCTCCGAGCGATCGTCGAGGAGGACATTTCTCCCTCCATTCTTTTAATGCTTTCTAGAGTAATTGTTTTATGTTTTCTAGTTGTAAGGAACGAACTCTTTTATGATAAATTCCTTGTCTATTTTACATCTCATTTTGATTTCCATGTATAGTATTCTTTCTCTCTCTCTTACTCCCTCTCTCTCTTTTATTTGTTGTAGATACTTAGATAGTTTAAATTGAATTTCTTTGTCACAAAATAAAAACGAAACGCGAAGTTTTTAAATCAAACGTTCGCCTCCCTGTGTTCGACTCGGAATTCTTATTTCGGTATAAATTTTATTTGTTGAACACGAATCCTTTGCTTTCGAACTACAACGACGGGTTCTCCAAAACCAAACACGTTAGCGTAGGTTCGTAAACACGTTCAACATTAACCAAACTCAGAAAGTGAGTAGAACCCTTAATCCAACCAGCCACAGGGTCAAGGACGAACTTCTAGATCGAGGGCTTTGTCAATCTATCTCCTTTAATCCTCAACCTCTAGGTTCAAAATTCAATTTCTTAGGATTGACTGATCACTCAGGATTTAGTAGCTATGAGGTTAAAATGTCCGTGTAGGTGAAAGTAGATTCGTCCTATAGGTATCCGAAGTTGCAAAAATTCAGACCTCAAGACATCAAGATCTCAATCTAGATCATCCCAACTCAAGCCTTTGGCTTGGCCTTACTCAGACTTGGTTGCTTTCTCTTCACCCATTTTTATCCTGAGGTCAACATTCAAGACGTATATTTCCTTGGCTGGGTCTGTTATTCCTAGTTTTTATCTCCATATTTTTTTTAATCCATTTTTTATAGGTTAAAACACCCATTTGTATTGAGGTATTTTTTTTATAGGAGGATAATATCCATTTTTAGTGAGATGCTTTATTTGGTGGATATATGCAAAAGCACCTATTTGTATCGAGGTGCATTATTGCAGGGTGTAATATTTTTTTTAATCTCCTTGTCATTTTTCTTACTTCTAAGTAAAATCTTTAAATCTTTTTTCTAGGTGAGTGGCACATTCTTCATCCTGTCAAGAGCTGCCCTGCGAAAATCCTTAGGGAAAAAGGATACAAGACTGATCTCTTTAGTTTTGTGTTTGCGGTCTCAGATGCCTGCAAGTCAATTTTATTGTGTGTGTAGTTTGGACACTTAGGTTACTTAGCTTGCAAACTAGAGAGTGGACAGCAAAGTCCTAGACATTCAAATCCCTTAAACCATTAGTATCAGCCTGTAGGATCTGTCAAGACATAGACCACCAAGTCTAGCAAAATGTCCTCGACTGATTAGGCAACCCATAGCTTGTTAGGCCTTATGGTTAAGGTTCCAAATTAACTTCTTTGTTTAATTAACTCTAAGTATCTAGTCTTTTTACTTAGTGATAAAATAGAAATTCAAAGTCAAAAGGACATAACTCAGTCTTATTGACCAAGAAAGTTACAATTTAATTCTAAAAATTAAATCTGTAAATGAATTAAGTGCATCTTATTTGTTATGTTTTCAAAGTAAACAGTGGGAATACAAAACACATACTTAGGTTTCATATTCTGACTCAAAAAATCCCGTGTCAAGTTTCAAAAATAAGTACTTGATTTGAAATGTATTCAAGACAAAGTCCTCAGTAGGAATTAATGCTCTTACTTATAAACATTTCTATATACAATAAATATTTTTCTTATTTCTAACTTTTAAAAAGTATTTGAGAAATTCATGACTCTTTATGCTTAATAATTTACATATAATATTAAATAATGTCCTTAAATGAGTTTCTTCCAAAAATTCTTCTCCTTGTGAATGGATTCTTCAAAATGTAATTCCTCCATAAAAGGAAAATATTTTGTTATTTTTAATTTTATATTTTATGGCTTATAATTTTTTTAAATTTTTATGTATTTTTTTATGAAATTTTAGATTTTTATGTTTTTAATAAAATTTATGTGTCTATTAATACACTTAAAGTATAAAGATTTCATTTCGCACCCCCATGCCTAAATTGTACAATATCCTCACTGTATGCAGGGGTGAAATAGAACTTTAAACTTCAATTAATATAAGGTAACAGAAGGAGTCGGATAGAGGAGATTAATAGATCTTAAGGCGGATGATTTCTACTTTGACAAGTGTCAGAGGGGTCAGTCGGACTAAGTGAAGGATAAAAAATAAGGAAGTAATCAAATAAACTCAGACTCAAGTGCATATGTAGACATAGATGGGAAAAATAGAAAATAAACAACCGAAAATAGTTATGTACACGTACTAAGTGTAATGCCTTCACCTAGGCGTAAACCCAGTGAAGTAAAACTCTCGTAACAGAATAACAAATACGAGATGAGGGAGTCAAGAATGGGTAAAAATGGGTAAGAATACATAATAACCACCCTAAAAGAAGAGTTAAAGAATGAACTTGCCCTGATTGCCTGGAAATATCTCGCACGACCAAAATTAGATTTAAATGAAGATCTCAAACATATAGGATTTGATTTCTCAAAGGATAAATCCAATTTGGTTTAAAGTAAATAAGTCAAAGCATGAGGCAAAGATAAAAATTGAGTTCTAAATAAGCACAAGATCAACAACCAATCAAACCAATCAATTGTGATTCAGAATAATAAGTAAATCTTCTCGATATAGTAAAGGTGATTGTTGAGTCCGATTAGGTAGCTTAATCTTGGGAGGTGAAGAGGGTGGATTTTGATTCAGAACATTTGCCTGATTAACCATGTGTGCTTGGCCCTGATTCGGTGGGCAATACCTAAGATGTGGCAGATTCCTAAGGTTTGGAATTGACTGCAATGGTAGGGTCCCTTGCTGACGAGACTTAGCCATCTGTGTGATTTGGCTCCGTAAATTAGTTAGCCTAGTCGTGCATTACCTTTGGATCTCAGCTATAGCTTCAGCATTTTGTTGCTGGCTCTTGTTCATAGCTCGCAAAATCTGCTCAAGCTGAGAATCCCTATTTGGTCCTGAATACTGCATATTCGACTGGGTGGGCCTCGTGTGTTGCTGAAAGGGCAACGACAATGGGTTTTGACGGGTCTGATTTTGATAGGTAGGTCTTTGGTTGTGATCAGTCCAAGAGAAATTGGGGTGGTTTCTCCATCCAGGATTATAGATATTTGAAAATGGGTTTGATCTCGAATGATTCTCCTAGATGGTGTAAAGATTGTAAGGATTCATCGTGTTTCTTGCAACAGAAAGTGGGGAAAGAGTAGGAAAAGATGGGACAAAGGTCCCTTGGGTTGTAGCAGGAGTGTGGAGATAACTCAAGGTAGATGGATCTCGTATATCCATATTATTCACAAAATCCCTAACCGTGGGAATTTGTGAAACGGATCTATGCGCGGGATTCGTAGAGAGAAGAGGTGTCATATTCTTCATTGAATTGCGAACCTCATCAGGTACTTTGCTACGATATTGACCTTATCCAGCCTTTCTACTATGATCTAATTCACGTGAACTGGATTGGCCTACGATCTCATGGTACCCTTTAGATTCATGTTTCCTCTACTAAACTGGGACATTGAGGTGTTGTTGATAGAGTTCTTCGCCATTCCCTCGAAGAGTTCATGGGCGGATTCCTCATCTCGATTACGAAAATTGCCTCCACAGGAAACATCAACGAGATTTCGTACACTTTCATGTAAACCATAGTAAAAGATATGTATGAGTTGCCAACGTTGGATATCGTGGTGTGGGCATTTTCTTTATAGACCGTGAAAGCATTCCCATGATTTGTGTATAGGTTCTCCTTGATTCTGAGTGAATGTAGTGATAGCTCGTCTAAGTGCGTTTGTGCGATCTATAGGGAAGAATTCCTTAAAAAATTTGAATTTGAGTTTAACCTAAGAAATAATAGGTCGTGCGATGGTGCGGTACCAGTAGGTGGTTTAATTTGTCTTTTAAACTAAAGGAGAACATTTTCATCAGAAGGATTTTCCGATTTTGATTCCTCGGACCCAAAGTTTGATTCAAATTCTTAGATCCTCAATGTGTTGACATGGATCATCGGTGTTATGAACATGATAGTGGGGGATAAGACTAATGATATTGGGCTTAAGTTCAGGGTCATTCTCCCTACGGGAATCCTAACATTTGGTTCCACTTGGGCATTTGTAGGATTGCGGTAATCTCAAGTGGTGGCCTAAGTGGAGGACATAGACCAAAACACGGACCTGCCTCAGGTCGACGAGCCTGTAGATTCTGAAGAGCAGCCATCAGCAGATTGATCTGATGATTTTGCTTGAGCATCTAGAGGTTCTGTGAAATGACCATTCCCAAGGGTCGTTTGGCGTTTCTGAAAATTTTAAGGGTTTCTGTACAATTTTAAACCCCCTAGGTTTTATTTTAGGTATGTGGGGGAAAAAGGAAACTTGCGGGGGTGCTTTCGCAAATTCTCCCACACCATTCCTCTATCCCACATACACCACCCCCGTCCCTCATCGTAGGCCCCCTCACCGATGGCACCTTACTCTTCCACCATACCTCTCCCCCATTCCTCCCCACTCCTCCCTATATAAGCCCCCCTCCATTCCATCCCACGCCACAGCTGAGAGGAAAGGGAGAGCAGGGAGCAAGAGGAGGAAGCGGAGAGCAGAGGAGGCCGAAGGCCTAAAAGCAGGAGTCGGGAGGTGCTGCAGTTGCTCCAGCTTTTACGCTGCGAGAGAGAGAGCTCACAAAAGGTTCTACAGACGTCTGGGGAGACCACCAGACGTCTGTCCAGACGTCCAGAGGTAATACCAGATGTCTGATAGCACACTTTCTTTCGATTATTTTTCTCCTTGCCTAATTCTGACTTCACGTGCATGTGTCAGAGGTTGGGAAGGCGAGTCGGTGTGAGGACCGAGGTGGTTTCAGACGTCCGGGAGCATCTCTAGACGTCTGAAGATACCCTCAGACGTTTGCACGAAATTCCAGACGTCCGAAAGAAGGTGCCCCAAGCAAGGTGAGCCCTTGAGTGCATTTAAGACATCTGAGACTCTTCCCAGACATCTGATTTTGGTCAGAGTGGTGTTTTTGGGCCCGTTCGGAGCCCAAACAGAGTCAGATTTCCGCAAACGAAACGTTATTGGTTTCCGTTCGAGTTTCCCTATATAATGATATAGTTTTTTAAGCTCGTTTGACCAGTCGGTCCATGTTGTAGGTCTCCAGTCCGTAGCGTATACGGGACCTGCGGAGATGTCGGGAGCTACCGTCCAAGCCCCCATTCCACCCGGTTAATTGGTAGAGTGGTTTTCTCTCTAATCCCAGAATTAGTAATTAAATTTCATGCTTTAGAATTATTTGATTTAACCCTAGGATGTGAGATGAATCCTAGGGCTGAAAGGGATAAATACATGCTACTTTAGAGATATTCGCTTGAACCCTAGGTTGTAAAATGAACATTAGGACTGGAAGAAATGCATGTGTAGCGAATGAATGAATAAGTTACCTTGATAAATCATGAGCTGCCTGTACTACCTGTAATATATGCCTGTACTGAATAATCGATTGTTGAACCTTGAGCTTCTTGTTATGTATCAGATATGGAAATGAGAAAGTCTATATACGAACCCTACGGGGAATTTAGGAAGAAACCAAGAATACTGTAGTACGAAAAACTTGATGGTTTTGGAACACGTTGCCTACGGGTGACTGTTCGGACTTGGTTAAGGGAAGTGAGCTGGCCCCCGTGTATGTAGTACCGAGGAGAGCAACTATTCCTTCAGAGTAGAGGGGAGCTTGCTACCCCTTGGGTTAAGACCCGGGGTGGGTTTGATCACTCTACGTCGACTGCTGTTTAGCCCTCGCGTACTTAGTACCGAGGTGAGTTACCTAGTGTAGGGGGAGCTAGCCGCCCTATGGGGTCCAGGAATAGGTATGACCACCCTATACCGACTCTTATTAGTTTGTTGGATAAACCAGGATAGTTAGATGATGGTACGTGGACTGTGGAGGAGCGAGATCTTTGTTCTGTTCTGAGGGGTGAGACCCCTGTTCTGAGAGGGCAATGCCCTGTACTGTTTCGTATTGTACGTTTGGGTGTACCCGTTAGCGGAAACGACTGACTGCGTGCCAGTGCGGGGTAGCTACCCGTGCACTTATCACGCGTGTCGTAGACATCACTACGTCACGACCGTGATCTTAGGGTAGTAGACTAGGTGTAGGACTACCACTGGAAACTCTCTTGACCATGAGAGTGCCACGTGTACATCCTGCATCGCGGAAAAACTACAAGCAAAATCGTTCCCTTAGAGAACAAGAAGATTAAGCAATATCATGGAACTTGATTAGGGGAAACACATAAACCAGGGACGGATGAAAATAAATAACCAACAATTGAATGTTTAGCTGATTGCCGTTTTAATTATGTTGCATGTAAATAACTTAACCACCACTCTACTTAGCGTTAGCCAACTTCGGGTTTTGGAACCGTGTTTAGGTTAGGATTCGAGCAGCTAGAGCCACCGGCTGCTGAGGACGCTGGGTCCAGTCGAGCCCAGCCATAGTTCCTTTCTTTTGTTCCACGGCAGAGAGTTTTTTTGTTGTAGTGAGTACCTGTAGTGTATTTTCTGTTATATTTCTACCAGTTCTCTGTTATGATGGCTATATTTGTAATCATACTTTCCGCTGTATAATGTGAGATACTAGTGGGTTGTTGTTTCCTTTCCTTTATTAGCAGTCATATATTCTCTGCTTAGTTACATTACTCGTGTGGTTATGGAATGAATATGGTATTTGGTTGTTCCTCGTTGGACGATTGGGTCTTGAGGTTTGTCGAGGCGAGCCATTTCGGGTCCTGTAGGGAGCTGGGAGCGGGTCGTGACATTCTGGTTCAGGAGTGTGCCTCATGGATATCAAAAGGTGGCATATCCTCCTGACCAGGGGGTTCTCAGGATTTTGCGGTTGATCCATGTTATCAAACGTAGAAAAAGTAGAGGTAGAGGGGATAGAGTGCTGTACAGGAGCAGCGGGTTCGGATACCTGTCAACGAAGAGACGAGAGACGGTCTCAGCAGTCGTCTCTTGTGCGTAAACCAGAAAAATGTGTAAATGCACACTCACACCACAATGGGAAACTGCATCAAAACCAAAACAATGAAATAAAGCGGGTTTTCATATTTTCTAGAAAAAAGAAAACTTAGGGTACATGTAAAATACGAGAACGCAAACACATACTATATCACTTCAAATACGTGTCCTAAGTGTCTACGTAAAGCGTATCCCTATAAGCTCAAAGGTTCAAAGTCTAGGATTGAGATCGCTTACTACTGGCTCCCTGGAGCTTTAGTAGTGAGAGACTTATTGATCTTCGACTAAGGCCCTAAGAGGTGCAAAGAGGAGATATAGAAGCAAAGACTCGTTTGGTGATTGTGCTATGTATGCAATAACATGAAATAGATGGCAATAAAAACTCTCACACAATTTTGCAATACAAATATATGTCACGAATTTTAATAAAAAGAAGATAAGGTCTCTTTTTAATCTTTTCAATCAAATAAATGGTCCTGCTTAGATCCAAAGACAAGAACTAAGGCGATAAAACCAACTTTATCTGCTTAAGATCTCCAAAATAGTAACTCTAGTAGGAAATATGGAATCCTAACGTGGATGCCTAGGAGATACTACGGGTAGTAAGAAAGTATGCCTTTTTGGTATTTTTTGATATTTCTATCAAAATGCAACAAAGCAAACTATCTAGAGGACTATGGTAAAGAATATCTCACAAACCATGTAGGAAAAATAGCAGGAAAACAAATTCATCCTCTTTCTACCCACAAATACCTGAAAGAAGACAAAAATAATAAGTTAGAATAAAGAATACAAAAGAAATGCAAAAATAATTAAAAATGAAATATGGTACAAGTAATGATTTTGTACTATACAAGTAATGAATGCAAAAATGATATTTACAAAAGAATTTTACTTACAAATATTAAGAAACAAATAAAAGAATGGTAGTGATGAATATAATTTATGCGAGCTGCTTCTCTGGTAATGACGTCAAAAAATGATATTCAACTACCTCACTTTGTTAATAAGTCGTTAAATTGTAGTTTATTAAGCAAGGTAGCCAACATATTTTATAAATTTATACTAGTTAGTTCGTTGGGAGGCTAATTTAGCATTTTATTCATCAATTATTCTTAATTTATTCCTTATTCTAGATTATAATAATTAACTAATCAATATATACCTAACATATGATCATATTACTTGTATAAGTTATAATAGATTTCTTACTTAATTACTAACTACACATACACTAATTATAGCTTACTTAGTATACATTAATTATAACTTATCATCTATTTAAATTAACTACTTAACTTCCTAACTACTTAATTATCTTCATACTTAATTAATACTTATTTACTTAATTAGTCTTATAATTAATCAAAAGTACTTAAGTTATAAAGTTAATTACATAATTAGTTACGTATTATAATATATTAATCACATGAATAATTGTAAAGATTTGAACATTTAATATGGCAATCATACCAATAGAATTGAAAAGAATATGCAATGAATGGTAAAAATAAATCATAAAAAATGTTATTTTGAAACAACATATGAAATCACAATTATTTTATTTCAAATTGAGGCTTTATTAGCCTTCTTAGTATGCACCTTACAACCCAACACTAAGCTTCTTAAATCTTCACATAGCACACAACCCTCACATTAGCTAAGTGTTGTGAAGACACACATATTGGGCTCATTTAAAAAGTATGGTAGCTTTTTGCGTAGATCAATGGCTACAAGAGCTAGATCAGCTGCTACTAAGCTACCCAACATAGGATGCGTGTCACAACCTGACTCAGCCATGCACACCCACACACACACCCGGATGCATACATGCATGCACAGCGCACGTGCAGCGGACAGGACTTCACATAACATGCAAGGCAGCCAGAGGCATCGTGTTTAAGTTGCTTGACGATGCTACGACGATGATTCCTTGTATACTGCACAAGGCGATCCTTCATATTCAAGTTGGGACTGTACTGTCCCCCTCTTCTTCTGCACGCCAGTGTTGACTTCACCACCTGATTCCAGTTGCATCCCAGCATCAAATGCCAAATTGAATCTCCAGATCGAAAGACCAATCGTGAGTTTATTGATTCCACCCTTCAATTTGATCCTTGGACCTCAGCAACATGCCTGAATCAAGCCTTCAATATCGGTCCACTCCATAGTTACATGGAAGCTACAACTTAGTTACAACCTGCCTCTCTGAAATTAACCCTGATTTCCACTCTCTCACTCATGCCTAAGGGTTTCTTAGAGTGCCTAAGACAAATCCATGCCATTTGGAATGGAGAAGAGAGCTTGGGAAAGTTTCTGGAGCTCGAGGAGCTTCAAAGCTCCACGTTGGAACTCAGAACAGACCATGAAAGATTAGAACCTCTAAAGTGGTTTTGAATAACTTTAGAAGGTCAAATTCAACTGATCCAAGCCAATTTTGACTTAGAATTTCATCTAGAATGCTATGAAACCCATTGAAGTGCAAATTGAACCCAAATTGGTCAGAGTTGGAATCAAAGCTGACTTGCCTTTAAAACTCACTAAAATTGATCCTAATGAGTTCCTGCTAATTTCTAGAACATAAAACAACCCTTAAATCCTAGCTTAGAACCTCTGCAACCTTACAATGACTCAGAGTTGACCAATTCGAAGTGAAAGTTGACTTTTAACTCCTAGGAATTTCAAATCAAATTGACAATCTGAATTGACTTTAATCATCCTCTGGAACTCATTGTACTCTCAAAGATCAAGTTTTGACACCTGGAGCACAGTGTTCTAGGCCTTCCGCCTGAAATCTAGAAGTGAGCTGCTTGACAAAACAACATAGAGATCTATCAACAAATCTAAGGCTTGGAATAGAATCTATAGGTTCTAGGGATGCATATTGATCTATTGCAGGTCTTAGAAATCAATTAGAGTTGCATCCTCAGCTCTGCTGGAGCTGGGGAAGATGAAGTCCAACAAGATGATAACGACATTGAAACTAAAATGTAAAGAGTGGAAGTTAATTAGTGACTCAAGATTAACTGATATGGAGCTTTACAAGACGTTTCATAGTCTGTAGCTTGCGGTGGATGTTGCCGGAGCTCATTGGAGCTTCGGTGAAGATCAGAATTTGGGTGCCTGAGTGTGAAACTCCATGAAAATGGTCAAGAACTAACTTAGAAGGTTGCTTATGATCTCAGGATCATCAAGAAGGTATCAATTGACTCAATTATTAGGTAAATAAAAAATATGAACAAATATTGCTCAAAGAATCATCTTGAGTTTGCTAGAACTCAAGAATCATCGTCTCACTCAATTGAGTGAGGCGAAATGATTTGAATGTGCTCGTGATGGTTTGTGATAGACTAATTAGGTGAAGGAAACACTTCTGACCTCCACCATTGATAGCGGAGGTGAGAAGGTGAAGTGAATTAACCTAATTGTATATGTAGGCTAATAGATGTAATTGAGTAGGTCGGAATGACCCTTAGAGTGTGTAGGATGTGGTGGAGGGCTAGGTTGGATGTGAAGAATGATATGAGAGTTTGCCATAGACAGCGAACCTCTTAGGTGAAGGTGCTGATGGAATTGGGAGATTAGTTGTCTAATTAAGTGATTTGAGAAGCGGATCATGATCGTAGAAGAAAGAGGAAAGTGTTGAGGGGGTGTACAACATGAATCGAAGTTCGACGAATCAGAATTGGCTAGCCGGAGTCGGAGGAGGTGAAAAGTTTGGTTCTAATTATGCCTACTCCTAAGAATTACTTGCTCTAAACTAATCTACGGGATACTCCTAAGAGTTAAGTCTACTTACCTGACGAAATGGTGAGGGACTCCTTCGTTGGCAGGGTGGAGACGAGAAAGAAATAGTTGTGGGGAGATACGAGAAAGGGGAAAGTGCTTTAGAGGGCGTGGGGCACTCCAACGTTGTTGGCAGGGTGGAGGAGAGGAAGAGGGGGTGAGAGAGGCGATCAGCTCCGCCGGAGTTGGTTCGAAAGAGAAGTGAGAGGTCGTTGGAGGTTAGGGAGGAAACCTAACGAACAACTGCAGCGTAGGAGTGGGGAGTTGCAAACGGAGATCGGAGGTACTCAGGGCTATTTATAGGCGGAAGAGAAGTTCAAGAGGGATGAACTTGGCCTTGATCGTGTCTAGGTTCATCGCAACCTCCGTTGTCTCCGACGACGATGAAGTTACTTACCTCGAGTTAGTTGGTTGATGGCTCGTCCAAATCGTTGGATGAAAGCTTCAACGGCCACGACCAAGGCGTGTAGTTGTCAAATGACCGGTGATCTGAAGTTGTAGTCACCGGCATTCGCTGACCGTCAAAAAGGAAGAAGCGAAGAGGAAGAAGGTGCAAGAGGGACCTACTTGTAATAAAGAAAGGGCCTGAAAGTATGAAAATAACTTAATCGCATTAAAAGCTAAGGACTAGAATGTAAACAAGTGATTTTAGTGAGCAAATTAAATTATTTCATTTTCAACTTTTTATATAATATTATAAATATGTTAAATAATATATATATGTCATGAGCTGTTTTTGTCCGTTTTAGCTATGTTTAATTAAGTGATTTACATTATTAACTTAAATTACTAATGTACTATAAATACTATAAGCTTATATGTAATAAGACGCAAGAAGAAGGGTGGGTTGGGAGTCCTAAGATTGGGTGAATTTAATAAATCTCCTCTTGAAACGGGTGGTTAGAGTACTCTCCAGTGAAGATTCTATGTTGTCTACCTTATTGTCTGATTTGTATGGCATCGATATGGATATTTCTGATAGGGCTTCTCATAGAAGAGGCTTATTTGCGGTTTGGAGGGCAATCCAGCCTGCCATGAAGGAGTTTGCTGTAGATTTTGGTCCGGTGTTGGGGAATGGAAGTCTCTTCAAATGTTGGTTAAATGACTGGAGTGAAATAGGGAAGTTCTCAGGCCTCTTTCCAAGTGTTTGTCAGTTGGTGAATGATAGAAATGTCACCGTAAAAGAGGCGTGGGGTGATCGTTTAATGTGGAATATCCTGCTGCTGACCGGACTTTCTGACACCATGTATGCAGAATTTCAGTAGCTACTGGCGTCTATTTCAGACCTCAAACCGAATGTAAATGAGACTGTTAGATTCATGTGGAAGCATGAAACTTTCTCTGTCAAAAATGCTTATTCTAAAATGGCTGGCAACGTTATTGATCTTGATGTAATTAGTGTTGATTCCAAGTGTATATGGAAGTCTTAAAAGAAAATGTTTAGTCACAAAAGTTTTTAGAAAGAGATGGACAGTTGATGAGGATGCAGCTTGTTCTTTTTGTGGCTAAGAGGAAGATATTCAACATCTTTTCCTTGGATGCAACTTCTCCAAGCAAGTGTGGCAGCAGTTCAACTTGCAAACAGTGGACGTCTTGGATGTGAGCTCTTTTTGGAAAACGTTTAGAGAACATGTTCATCTTGATTCTATGGGGTGGATTAGAGCCCTCTCCAATCTTTGTGCATTTGGCTTCAATGGAACGGCAAAATCTTCAGAAATGAGTGGTGTTGGGTTGAGAATGTGATCAGGGAGGTGTATTTTTTGTCTGATTCTTGGCTGAACAACCTTTAAGTCCATTCATTTTTTTTAATGAAAAAACCTAGGTGATTACCTACCTCAGGTAATATTCCTTTTTCTTTTCAAAAAAAAAAGGAAAGAAGTCTGAGTTGGAGTAAAAAAGAGGGAGAGAAGGAAAAATAAAAAGAAAAAAAGAGGAGAAGAAAAATAGAGATATATATATAAATTAAAAAAAGAAAGAGAAAATGTTAAAAAAAAGAAATAAATGATGAATTTTAAGAGAAGAGGGGGAGAAGCTCTTTTCTTTTTCATGTCTTCTCTATGTTATTTTTTCTCCCATATGAGTATGAGAGGAAAGGTGAGTGTCGATCCTATTATAGTCATTCCCCATTTAGGAGTCCCTTTGTTTGAGGTCATCACATGAAAAACCACAACTTTGGGAGGTCTAGAGTTTCGAGGTCTCCAGGAGGGAGATCCAGTTTCGAGGTCCGTAAAGGAAGGGCCTTGCGGGAGATCCAATTTTGTGGACTACATAAGGGAGATCTAGTTTCGAGATCTTCAGAGGAAAACTCATGATAGGGATACTGAATGGGGAGTTACCATCACCAGTTAAGGTCTCAAAAGGAGAGGCTCTTGTTAGATCCAGCTACAACAATTCATCCAGCAATTCCAGTCCTATCGTCATAAGTACACTCGCCTACAAGCAAGAACCAAATTAAGAGAGTTGTGTTCTATTATGTAGAGTGGGTTTTGTTGTGTTGTATAAGCTGAGCATTGCAAGTTCTAGCTTGAAGGGGAGTGTTCGAGTATGTGTAGTTGGTTTAGTTCCACATCATCTACTATGAGATTATGGTGTGGTGGCCTATAAATAAGCATGTACCCCTTTGCTTATCTTTGAGAAGATTAATACAGAAACTCACTCCATTTGGATCTTTTCCCGTGGTTTTCTCACTCCTCGTGAGTGGGGTTTCCACGTAAATCAAAGTGTTATTTCTTATTTATGTTTTGATATGTTGTTGATTTGCTTCCTCTTATCATATTTTTCAACTTAAACCTATGGTTTGGGATAGCCACGATGGTGCTAGTTGTGCAACGTATTTCCAATTTTAGAAGTCTTGGATGCTTGATGTGAAGGAAAAATGGAATGAAGTCCCAAGCTCATCCTCTGCTGCACGTACACTTGCATCTAAGATTCAACATCTTAGAGCTGCCCTGATTAAGTATAAGAAGGTTAGAGCCAATAGGGAGTGATGTGGATGGGTGCTTTAGAGGTGATTCATTCACTTGATAGGAGGAAGGACAAGGGACCGTTATAGGAAGCTGACATCGTCGAGAGGCGTAGACTGCAGAAGGTGGTCGATCCATGAGGAAGATCAAGAGGGAAATGGATTGGAGATCGAAGTTGCGTGAACTGTGGTTGGGGGAAGGAGATTCTAATACTAGATTCTTTCATCTTGCAACAAGTAATAGAAGGAGAACAAATTTGATATCTTCCCTTTGGGTGGGTGATGAGGTTCTTCGTGACAGAGATTGAATTGTTGGTGCTTTGAGGAGTCAGTATCATTAGTTTACTAGACGAAGGCCTCTAGGTTTGTGGAGGTTGGAATTGTCAGATATGAGTTCTTTAGATGATGGTATGTAGATTTCCTTAATTAGGGAGGCGTCGAGAGGAAGTGGTGCTACCTATGAGGGGGCTCAAGGTAGAGGGTGCTTTTGGTCCTGATGGTCTGCAGGTCTTCTTCTTTAGGGAGTTCTAGGACGTTGGGTTGAATTTAATGGCCTTGGTGTGTGAGTTCTTTGAAGGGAATCGGGGTTTTGAAAGATTAAACAAATTTTATCTCTCCTACGTAAGAAGGCTGGTGTCGAGACCATTGATGAGAACAAGCCTATCACTTTGTCAAATGTAGTGTACTTGATTATGGCTACGTGACATTTTGCCTTAGATTATTAATCAAGTGCAGTCTACTTTTTTTGGTGGGAGGTCTTTGCAGGAGTCTTTTTTCCTAGCAAAAGAGATGGTTATAGGTTAGCGAAGATCGAAGGAGTCCTCTTTCTTATGGAAGGTTGTTTTTTCCAAAGAATATGACTCGGTGTCTTGGGTCTATCTATGGGAGATTATGAGAAGAGGTTTTCCTGAGGTTTGGGTGAGTTGGATGAAGCGATGCATCACCACTACATCTTTTGACGTCCTGTTGAATGGGAGACTAGGTGGCTCTTGGACTCAACCTCAACGTGGAGTTCGATAGGATTGCCCATTAGCACCTTTAATATCCAATTTGGTGGTGGATACCTTAGTGACCCTTCCTTTAAGGTGCATGAGGGAGCTAATATCATGTTTTAGGCTAAGGTCTATAGGCACTCTTGTTACTTCAGTTCTACAGTAGATAGACGATACTGCTTTTTTCATTAAGGGAGGTCCTCAAGAAGTGGAACATCTGGCCTCTGTGGTAAGATTTTTTTTTAAGATATTTGGATTGGCGGTGAATTAGAAAATTAGCTCTTGTCCCTTTTAATATAGTAGAGGAGGGGTTAGAGATCACTTCTACTTGCAGTCCCTAGTTATTTAGTTGCCAATCTCGTATTTTGGCTTGGTGATTATAATAGCTTGGTTGAATGTATTGGTAAAAGATTAAATTTCTATAGTGGGAAGCTCCTTTCTAGAGGAAGGTTGGTCCTTTTGAAGGCGGTGTTGACTTGTATACCCATTTTGTTGTTCATCTTTAGACCCCTGAGACTGGTGCTTTAGAAGTTAGAAGTGATACAAAAGAGATTTTTTTGGAAGGTGCTAGACCATGATGGGAGGTTCTTGCAGTTGGTGGCCTGAGATGTTATCTGTTAGCCAAAGAGTAGTGGGGGGGTTAGGCGTCAGATTGCTTAATGACTTTTGTGATGCATTATTGATGAAGTGGGTTGTTTAGTAATGGAGATGGCTTATGGGATAGGCTGATGTAGGACTTTTATGGAGGGGTGTTTGCAGTTCGTGAGAGGGTTGTTACTCACCCAGGGGATTCAACTTTCTGGAGATCTGTGGTTCTTTTTATACTGAGAGGTGCCTCCTCTTTTACGTTGGTCTTGGGTGATGGTTTGTCTTTTAAATTCTAGAAGGATGATTGATTTGTAGGTGCAAGTTCTTAAACTTATTCTCGAGGCTTTGGTTAGTGACATTGAGGATGTTGAGTTATGTTTCTGCTGTAAGGGGTGTTTTGTTATTTTTATTTTAGTAGTGGGTTTATGATGTAACTCTTCCCTCACCTATATAGAGGTGTAGGAACTACTTGGTAAACTAAGATTCATTTTCTTCAACTTAGTATCAGAGCCAAGTTGAGGACTCCACCAAGAATACCTTAACCCTACCACCAAGCCCGCCGTTACTGCCACCGCCACTACCACCTCCGGCAGCAGCGCCGGCCAGCAGCAACATTGCTACTGCCAGCCAGCGTCGCCGCCACTTCCAGTAGCAGCAGCAGCGTCGGCAGCAGCAGCACCTCCGCCTGCCACCGCCGTTGTTGCCGTTGGCAGCGACAGGAGTGTAAAGGGGGTAGCGTCGCCTTTCTTACCCTTCTCCACCGCCCTTCTCTTGCTACTGGACATCTTCCGGCAGTAAGGAGAGGGTTGTAGATCCCTGCCTCCTTTGTTTCGGGATCTAGGAAGATCCTCCACGTGTTGGTGATGAAGTTCTAGAGCGAGGATCTTTCGGAAAGGAGTTTGAAAGGTCTTCTTGGATGGTATAATCAAATCAGATCCTTGTGTCTGTTTGTTTTGGGGTGTGTATTCCCCTTTGATGCATGTTTTTGGGGTGTGTATTCCCCTTGAGTATTGACCGCATGTGAGCGAAAATTTTTGGGGTGTGTATTCCTTGGTTGGTATATTTGTTGGGGTGCGTATTCCTCATTTTCTATCAATTTTCAGATTTGAAGTGTGAAGAAATTCAGGAGTGTGTATCCTTTTTGTGGCACATTGAACTTAGTTTGTGGCAGTGTGTTTCAGTGAATATGGTAGTGTCTCAGTCAGAGATTACGCTAGGAATCGCCATGGGTGATACTCCAACTATTGGTGTGACGTGGTTGATTGATTCAGGTGCTTCCAATCATTTATCCGGGAATCTGCAGTGTTTTGGATAGATTCAACTTGTCTCTCGAGGTCGTACAATACATGTGGCTAATGGGCGACTTGCTCCTATTAGTGGTAAGGGGAAAATTAATATTACCCCTTCTATGTAGCTTAATCATGTCCAGTTTGTTCCAGATTTATCCATGAACTTGCTCTCTGTCAGTGAGATCATTAAGCAGATGAATTGCCGTGTCATCTTTGATGAGGGTGGATATATTTTCTAGGATAGAATGATAGGGAAGACTATTCGTAGTGGATATGAAAGAGTTTACCGACTTCAGCAGGGTTCCGTGACTGCAGCATGTCGGGTTAGTACCACATTTGGGAGTGCTTTATAGTGGCATAGACTGTTGGACCATTCTTCTTTGGAAAAATTACACAGGTTTATTCCTCGTGTATCCCCAATGACAACTTCCTATGATGCATGTCAACTTGGGAAGCACCATAGATCTTCCTTTCCAGCTGCTACAGGACCATGTTCGACTTCGTGTTTTCAGTTAGTGCATCTTGATGTTTGGGGTTCCAGTATGACTCTTGATAGAGTAGGACATCGGTACTATTTGATTGTGGTTGATGATTTTTCTAGATTGTTTTGGCTATTTTTCATGAAGAATAAGTCTGAAGTGGGTCCACTGATTGAGAAGTTTGTGTTGATGATAAAAAATCAGTTTGATGATTGCATCAAGACTCTCAGATTTGATAATGCACTAGAGTTTTGTACTCATCGGTTGGTAGAATTCTATGGCTCACATGGCATAATTCATCAGACCTTTTGTCCTCACACCTCTTAGCAAAACGGAGTCGTAGAAATGAAGCACAGACATAACCTTGATATGGCTAGAGTGTTTCTTATCTATAACAGTGTGCCATAGAACTACTGGGGAGATGGAGTTCTCACAGCTTGCTACCTTATTAATAGATTGCCCTCCTTAGTGATTCATGAGCATATATCGTGGCAGGTGCTTTATCCAAATGATGAGCCGTTTGATCTTCCACCCAAGACATTTGGGTGCATGGCTTTTGTACATCTCCTTGGACCTGGGTGCGATAAATTAGCACCTAGAGTAGTCAAGTGTGTGTTTCTTGGCTACTCTCGTACTTAGAAGGGGTATTGGTGTTTTGATCCCTTACACTAGAGACATATCAGTGCAGATGTCACCTTTCATGAAGCCGTGCATTATTTTTTTTGTTGCTGCCAAGCAGGTGCAGAGTGTGCCGGAGTGTGCGCCTGTATTAGTTGCTCGTATACCATTTGGTATATTCACAGATACTAGTAGTCTTTCTCAAACTACTGAGCCACCTACCAGCACATTCAAGCTAGTACCAGTAGATGAAGGGACCTTCAAGGGTCACACTTATCAGTTGCTAGTTTTGTATAGGGCAAATTCCCTTTCATCTATTCCACAGACTCCTCAGGTTAATGTTAATAACCTAGAGGCGATTTTTACTCAGGAGGCTTCTTCAGATACAGTGTCAGAAGATGTAAAGGGTAAGAGTTTGTCACCTGTGGATGTTCTCTAGGTCCTGATTCCATGAGTACTGATGAGGATATTCCTATTACTATCAGAAAGGCTGAACGATCTTGTGCCCAGTATCGTGTTGCTGAAAGTGTTGTTTCTGCTGATTCTTTAAGTTCGGAGTTTCATGCATTCACAGCTGCTGTATCTAGCGCTAAGTTTCCTACCTCGTACTAGCAGGCTTTACTACATCCACACTGGAAGGCAGTTATGGAGGAGGTACCTGGGAGTTGTCACCTTCACTGTCTGGCACACACCTTGTTGGAGCCAGATGGGTCTTTGCCTTGAAATACAACCCGGATGAGTCTATTTTAAGGTATAAGGCCCGCCTAGTGGCCAAAGGATTCACCTAGACCTATGGGGTGGATTTCTTTGACACGTTCTCCCCTATTGCACGACTCTTGACTGTTCGCATCCTTATCTCTGTTGCAGCTCATTATGGATGGCAGTTACATCAGTTGGATGTCAAAAATGCATTTCTGTACGGAGACTTGGAGATATATATGCAGTAGCCACCTGGTTTTGAGGTTCAGGGGGAGTGTGTATGCAGGCTTTGTAAGGCCATTTATGGTCTTAAGCAGAGCCTGGTTCCAGCGCCTATCTGAGGCATTGTCTGTTATTGGGATGTAGAGATCTTCATCGGATCATTCACTATTTGTGAGAAAGACCAGTAGGGGTACAATGGCTTTACTTGTGTATGTGGATGATCTTATTCTTACAGGTGATGATGTAGAAGGTATATCTTAGATGGAGTACTTGGCACATCAGTTTCTCATGAAAGATCTTGGCAAGTTGAGATATTTTTTAAGCATTAAGTTTGCTACAAGTAAGCAAGGGACATTTATGTTGCAGAGGAAATATGCCCTTAATATTCTTCAGGAGACAGGCATGCTAGGATCCAAAGATGCAAATATTCCTATGGATCCTAAAATTCATCTTTTTGAGGATAATGTAAAACTAAAAGACAAGAAATCATATCGACAGCTGGTGGGGAAGCTGTTATATCTGAATATCACTAGGCTAGATATTAGCCTTGCTGTGGGTCAGCTGAGTCAGTTCTTAGATAAGCCCACTGAGGTTCATTGGCAGGCTGTGATGCAGGTGTTGAGGTACATCTAGGGATGTTCAGGTAGAGGCATTCTTTTCCAGAGAAATGCACCTATGTCTGTTGTTGCATACTCAGATGTTGATTATGCAGGTGATGTTGGTGATAGGCGACCTACTACTGGTTTCTGTATCTTTGTTGCTGAGAACTTGGTAACCTGGAGGAGCAAGAAACAAAGTATTGTTTCATGCTCTAGTGCTGAGTCTGAGTACAGGATCATGGCACATACTGCAACTGAGATGATATGGATCAGATTTTTGTTACGAGATCTTCATGTTAATGTTCAGGAACCTATGGAGATGCATTGTGACAATTGGGTTGCCACTTATATTGCAAACAATTCTATGTTCCATGAGAGAATAAAACATGTAGAAGTGAATTGTCATTACACCAGGAGTTTGATTCAACAGGGTCTGCTTCGTACTACTTGTCTTACCTTCTTGGACCAGATTGCTGACATGTTTACCAAGCCGTTGTCTCACCCCCAGTTTGAGAAGTGTAGAAACAAGCTGAGCATGATGGATATATATGCTCCAGCTTAAGGGGGAGTGTTGAGTTATGTTTTTGCTGTAAGGGTGTTTTGTTGTTTTTATTTTAGTAGTGGGTTTATGATGTAACTTTTCCCTCACCTATATAGAGGTGTAGGGATTACTTGGTAAACTAAGAAGATTCATTTTCTTCAACTTGGAACCACGTTTCATTGTCTTCGTCACCAATGATTCAGGCAAACATGCCAGAGGAAAGACTTTAGGGATTTCAAAATCTTATGACTACAACTATGTAGATGCAGCTTGGTGCGATTGTGCTAGATTGGTTGGAGTGGTTACATGGTTGGTTCTTTGGTGAGCGAGGCATACAAGCTTCTGTGTGGTGTAGTGGTCCCACTTGATGTGATTGGCACTGATTGTGCAATGATTTGGAAGTCGAAGATATTGTTAAAAGGTTAACATATTTTTGTGGTTATTAAGAAGAGAAAAGTTGGTGACAAGAGTTCTAAAAAATACTTGGGTTCTTGATATTGATTTATCTTGCCTCCTATATGCCATGAATATTGAAGATACTTCTCATCTCTTTTGGGGTTGTGAGTTCTCTAAGGAGGTTTGTGGAAGGATGGAACTGCAGCATGTTGACTTCTCTTCTTTGCCACTTAGGACCAGCTTTAGAAGTACGATTTCAATGTCAACGTATGAATGAATAAAGGTTGTTACTGATCTGTTGTCTCTATGGATACAACAAAATAATGTACCCAGAGGGGAACATGTGTTAAGATTTTAAATGTCGATATTGATGTCATATTGATAAGTCAAAAGGAGATATATTGGGAATATATCTCCGATATTTGAGAATTTTAGGAAAATCATTAAATATGTTTTAAAATGTTACAAATTTGGTAAAATTAGCATTTTAATAACTACTACATGCATGTAAAAATGCTTAGAAGATCAAAATCATAAATTTTGAATGAAAACATAATATAAATGTACTACTGGCATATCGACAATCATTGTAAGTCATAACATTGAAAAGAAAAGTCACATAACATGATAATAACGTAAGATGTTTATAATAATACTCACTAGAAATGAAAAATAATAGTATTAATACCACCAAATCATGATTTATGAAGTGTTAGGATTGTAAAAATGACCCTTTAATCCCTTATGAACTAAATATCACTGGTGATATGTAATATGGGTTATTACGGCAATATGTCATACATCGGTGATATATCGTCGATATATCCAATGTTTCTCCAGCACAATATCTAAGTCTTCTCACTTAGCTTTCAAGGCTCCCTAGTATGCAACTAGAGACATGGTGCCCTGTTGTATGCCATAGTACTCGAAGATCAAAATTTAAATAGATCAATATATTATTTGACTAGGACGGATAGAGATCCTTAATTTACCTAATAATTGGAGAAATCTCATTGATAATATCCCGAACATGTTTGCTTTGCAGATGAGATTTAGAACAAAATCGTGATGAAATTGAAGAATATTTTGTTATTTGCCTAATATAGTAGAGAACATTAATCTACTCAACAAATGAAGCGATTAAACTTAGAATGAATAGTAACACATGTTTCAAACTTGAGATCAAGTCTTTAAAAGCTTAAAAAAATAACAAAAGAAGAGTTTATGTGAAGATTAACAAATTTAGAAATTCAAATCATAATAAAATGATTATTTTAATGAAAGATTTGAGTTGAAATGGGAAGTGGGAATCTTAGTTTTGATTATGAGCAAAGAGGGCAATAGGACCAATGTAAACCCACAATGCCAATGCAAAGGGCTAAATTTTGGAATAGTGACATTTACACATGATACATTCCTATATCGATGATATATCATTGGTATATGGAATATTTGTACTACAACATTGACAATATCTCAATATCGTCGATATCACTTATATAACAGCGATATTTTTGAAAAGCGACACTTCCAGCATATTGATATCTCTTGACTTGGTGATGCACGATATATTGGCAATATGTCGCGATATTTGAATCCTTGGTGTGGGTTGAAAATGTGGCGAGGGAGGCTATTTTTATTTCAGTTTTATATAATGAATTCTGGATGATTATCGACCTTTGGTAATCATCCATTGCACTTATATATATATATATGTATATATATTAATAAGTACAATATACTATTACATAAAAGTAAATCATTTTTAAGATCAAGATTATGAAAATAAGCCACAAACCATAATTTCAATGAAATAAAAGCACAAGTTCAAAGTATTAAATCATTAAAATTACATAAGACACATGAAAAGTTAATAATCATCTTCCTCATCCAAAAATAAGGGAACATCCTCAGAGTAGTCGGGTGTGATTGGAGTGATGCTCAGAGGATTGGGTGCAGTCGGAGTAGTAGTAGGGTTAGGTGATCCTCAGAGTAGCAATAGTAGCAGGGTTGGGCAATCCTCAGGCAGCAGTAGTAGCATCAGGTGCAATTGGCTGTTGGAGCAACAGTGACGCTGTCGGTCGTTGGAGCAACAAAGGTAGCCTTTTTGGGCTTAGGGGGTTTGGGACCAAAAGGGTTTATCATAAGGGGAGGAGCGATGGGGTAGGGGGGTTATTTTGTACCCATGATCGGGTACAACTACCCAACTTGATTATCTCCATATGGAGAAATAGATTGACTACTTGACTAAGTAGTTGGGCTTGCTCACTATGTGCTCGAGTATAGATTTTTCAATCAATCAAGGGTCTGACTAAAAGTAGTCGGCCGACTACTTGGCCGACTTGGCCAATTTTTACAGCAGATTACAAGATTACTTGTAGGAGATATTAAAGGGGAATGTAATCATAAAATTATGGAGTAAACAACTAAGTTAGCCGGAAAAGAATGCCACTCATTGTGGCAATTGATCCCTATTTATTGCTGATAGTTAATTGTAAATGCCTTCTATTGATGCAACATCTTTGCTGATGTTGCAAAAGTTTATGGAATCTTGCAACAAAATTATTGTTCAATTTTTTAGGGACACTTTCTTGATAAGGTGGCAACTTTGCTACTATTGATTTGAGCATACATTTGCTTGATTGACTATAGCTAAACACCTGTTGTCATATAATTTGTCCTCATGGTAAATAATGTTTACCTCTTAAGAGAGGGTTCTTAGAGTCCATCTATTGAGTTCAAACTCAAGCTCTCAGATGTCTAACAAACTCTTCTCAAAAGAGCCAAGTACCTTTCTCTTTTTATGAGGGTACTTGGTAATGTTTCTCTATTCATGATCTATAATTATAATTGCATTCTTTAAGAAGTCTCTTAATAGCTTCCCAAATTTGGTTGGAAGTATGATGGGCATTTCTCAAATAAAGTCAGAAAAGAGACCTTTTCTCTCCACACACAAAGGTTCTTGAACATATTCGTCTAGTGAGTTGTGAGCTCTTTTTGGAAGTCTTAACATTCTTGGTGACTATCACTTAAATTGTAGAGCTGAACATCTAGAAGCACATTTGCTATTTATCTGGTTAGAATAATATAGATGTTATTGACTTTGATATAATTGTTCTTGGAAAACTGTTGAATGTTCTAAACAATCCATAAAATAAGAGATATGGGAATTCTTCTTTGCCTGTCTTTATTTTGAATATCATATACAACTTTACCCCTCATCAAGTACTTATAACAGTCATGGCTATCAAACAACTCAAACCAAAAAAAGGTTGTACCTAATTGAACTAACTGTCCTCATTACTAATCTTGCAAGTTTAAGACATAAATTATGCCATAGATGCATTTTTATTTCTGCAGCAAAAGGATAGAAAACCTTCTTTTATTGCCATAACAATCACTAGTTGGGTAATCATTTATTTTCCATTGATCTATTGTCTTTAGGTTTTGTGGTAAAGTCATCTTATAGTCATTTATAAGACATCTTTTAGAAGGATGTCACAAGGAGTTGGATGAATGATTCATGAATGCATTGGAAACCATATGAAAACATATGCATGAACCTTCTATAGCATTGATAACTGGCCTTGGAGTGTACAAGGTTTAGAATTTTTTATATTCCTTAAATAACTTACTTGACGTTGTAAGAGTTTGTTTAACTACAACAAGGTTGATTGGCTTAAACCATCTTAGCATTGAATTGACCAATTTGTCCTTTCCAATTTCATGTTTCCTTACTATTATGTGATATCCTGTAAAGAGAACACATAAGGCTTTTAGAATGTGAATGTGGACCCAAATCCTTTCATTCTTTGATGTAGAAATGTCAGCATACATCTATTATATACCTCATGATCATTTTTTTTATCTAGTCTTTTGATGCTCTAGCAAGAACTAAATCTAACGTCAATTTTCTATGAGAACAAAGTGATGAATCGGTGAATAAATAAGAAACTAGAAGGCCATATGAAGTTGATCTAAAAGACATATTTTGAGAGGGAGCATAGGCAGTGACGAAAAGAAAGATGAGCATGTAAGAAAGTGTTTCACCGTTGGCGATATTCAAGCTCATCAAGTCAACTAGATAATGGCAATCTAGGATTGTCTCATAAAGATTATGTAAAGAAAAGGAAGACCTTCGATTCAAAATCCCATTCAAGACCCAACCCAAAGAATGTGACCATGTTATGTACTCATTACGAGAATATTCAAAGCAATCCTTTAAATAAAATTCTTAGCAACTAGTACTTCGATGCTTGAGGGAAATACTCATGTTACCATGTACGCACAAAAAGTACCTCACAACTTGGGCAGGGAAATCATATTAGGGGATCAATATGATAAATCAACATTATGAAGCTTACTACATGATGAGTACTGCAAGAATCCTCTACATCCAACAATTATGACCTGATATTGTAGATCAACATAATTAAGCTTATTGCACAATAAGTGCCACAAGAATCATCTACATCCAACAATTTGGAGGCATTTTTCCATAGGCTGCCTTTATACTTGATTGGTAGATGAGAGTAAATCTGTGAGGCAAATTTCTATATTTATTTACTTGGATGCAATTCTATTATATACATAAAAGATGGAAAGCAAATTAAGAAAGCCCTTGGTAATTCTACAAAATCAATGTGTTTGTTTTCTTATTTTTGTAACTCATTTTGTAATTATTTTGTATTTATCTTACTCATAATATAACCAGAAAGCATGCCAATCATGTGATTCAATTTCATATTGAATAGGATGCCAAGTAGGGTGGCTAGCCATGGTTTGATAATTTATGTCCTACAAAACTCAATATTTCAAGTAGATTATGTTCTAGTAGAGTCCAATCCAAGGTTAATACATTGCTTCTAGATGTTGGTAGGGTTCATAATTTAGTTTCTACACTAGGTGCATTATATTACAATGTGAAGAAGGGTGGTGATTAGTGGATTGACTCGCTTAGTATTTGGCCTTGATTATGCATAATCATTTTTTGACACTTGTGTTAGTTATCCTTTATGTTGTGCTTAAGAACAAACTTGCTATTTTTAAACGTTTGAGCATTATCAAGGGAAGAAGTCTGTCATAGGAACATGCTATCTATCTTATCTATAATATGTAAGCAAATACCATCATCTCTTGCCAAAATGGAACCATCCCTACATATTCGATCCTATTTTACTCACCTGGATTCTTCGCAAAGATTTTCGACCATCCTTATTGGTTGGCTAATTTCTATAGAAAGATATGCCCTCTCTATAAATCTAAAGGCTGTCGACTTTGTTTCTGGCTATAACAAAGTATCTATAGTTCTTATTGAGGGAGCTATTTTGACTGTACTATATTACTGATTAAGTCCTTTGTTATAATCATGATCAAAATTCTATAGAAAAGAGGAACTTGTGCCTGTTTCCCTTTACTTTTGGCTAAAATAGCATGTCGCTATTTTTGAGTCTTGTTTTTGGCCCATCATGTTCACACATGGTGTACAAGGGGTTCCTTTGCACTTTGCATTTTTTTCACTCATCATAAAGATAAATCAAAAGAAACATGAAATATTAAAAAAGTAATCATGTGAATCTACATAAGTTCTTGGAGTTAATCTCCACATAACGGTTGTTTTTCTAATTTAACTTAAAGCTTGAATTAATCTTTATGCATTCCTATATTTCTCTCACTTTAGCAAAGCTTCTTTGTAAGTTCAATCAATTCAAGTGCAAATGAAATGGGAAGTTTTGAGTTATAAATGGATGTATTCGATATTTTTTATTTTTTTGTGGGGTACTTGTGGAAATAACTCAATCCTTTTCTCATATAAAAGAGGGGCTAGGGTTTCTTTTGGAGATGAATGCATTCCTTTTGTCTCACATGGTATCAAAGCGATGGTCCTAGGCTGGTATTTCAATATCCCACCAAAATCCGCCCACAAGATGATTGAATCACCAATCTAAAGGTGATTCGATGGAGGAAATAGGATGTGGCAGTAGCGGGGAGGCCTTCCACAATGTCGCCACCACCATCAATAATGGCAGCGGTGTCGCTGAAGCCACCTGCAATGCTGCAGCCACGGCAGGATAGACCAGCAACGCTGGCTGCATTGCCTGCAGCCCCATCCCTGCTGCTGGTGGTGCTGCAACACTGGTAAGGGCCACCAATGTTGGTGGTTGTTCGCAAGGATCAGGAGTTGGTGTGGTAATTCGTGTGATGAGCCTTCTCTCATTCCTAGTTTTGTTGGCAATAAGTCTCCTCTTGCCCTTGATGGAGTTTGACCTGAAAAGAGGGTCAATTTTAGATTCTACAAGGTTTGCGTGTGCATCCGAAGAAGTTGTGGAGAAAAAAAAGAGGGTCAGGAGTGCATAGGTGATTGACTTTGGCACCTCTATTCATCTCAAAGGAGATAGAGATTGTTTGATAGATTTTGTAGTTTCACGAGACTAAAGATGTGAGGGTGGCCAATGGGGCTACCTCTCCGACAAACATAGTTGGGAATGTGGATGCGACTCCTCAGATGAAAATTGAGAAGGTATATTATGCATCCGAGTTTCCTATGAATCTATTGTCTGTGAGTCGTATTTGCAAGGATCTTAGATGCTTAGTTTTTGATGAGAAGCATTGCTACTTCTAAGATCGTCAGACATGAGAGATTGTAGGGGGAGGTATAGAGAGAGATAGGTTATACTACTTAGACATGCCTACTTTGTTTGCTGGAGCGGTGTCCCTTGTGACTCGTTGCTATGGCATTAGGAGACTTGGGTATCCCACAATGAAGATGTGACGGATGTATCCATAGTTGTCAAATTCTCTGACTTTAGAGTGCGAGGATTGCTAGCTAGAGAAGCACCACAGGAGCAGCTACCTTCATAGAGATGGAGTTTGTGCAGTTCCCTTTGCCCTGGTACATTGTGATGTTTGGGGGCCATCCAGAGTTGACACTCCAGGAAGGCATAGATATTTTGTCATGTTTGTTGATGATTACAGTCGTCTTACCTGAGTCTTTCTAATGAAGGCACGCTATGAGATTCCCTCTGTTGTGTAGCAGTTTCAATCCAAGGTGCAGACTCAGTATGGCATTACAGTTCAAGTTTTTTGTAGTGATAATGCATTGGAGTCTATGCACAGGGATTTGTAGGAAGTCTTTTATTCTAAGGGAGTTATCCACTAGACGTCTTGTGCTCATACTTCCTAGCAGAATGGGATTGTTGAGCGCAAGTTGCGACATTTTGCTGATATTGCTAGGACCTTACTATCCTACATGAAGGTTCTTAGGCACTTTTGAGGTGATGTCATACTCACAGCACATATTTGATCAGTTGGGTACCTTATTCAATGCTGGGTGGTCAGATCCCATATTAGGTTATATATCTAAGTGTAGCAAGTCATTTCCTCTACCTTTAAGAGTGTTTGGGTGTACATGCTTTGTCCAGAATTATGGCACTCAGAATAAGTTTGCTTCCTAGGTGACGAAGTGTGTTTTCCTTGGCTACTTCATGAGATAGAAAGGCTACAGGTGTTATGATCCGGTTCGTAGAAGATATGTTGTTACAGCAGACATGACCTTCTTTGAGAAGATTCTATACTTCTCAGAAGAAGGGTCATCTATAGAGGCAGCCATACATGAGACGCAGATCTATCACAAGAGATCATAGTCAGACAGTGAATAGGGAGACGGTTCCATACAACATCCTACCTCTTCAGATGAGAACGAGTCAGATGGGGATGAGTAGCTTGTGTAGAGGAGATCTACTAGCATATGCTTTCTCATCGGGAGGAGGACAGATAGTTTGCCTTAGTGATTACTAGCATTATAGTTCCCAGAGATTTTACTTAGGCCTCTTAGGATCCTAGGAGGCAAGTTGCTATGGATGAGATGTAGGCATTACAGTTCAGAGACATGGGATCTTGTGTCGTGTGCTACAGTAGTTGATTGCAGGTAGGTGTATACCATAAAATACAGATTTGATGGGACATTTGACCAGTACAAGGCCAGACTTATTGCTAAGGAGTTTACCCAAACATACGGGGTAGACTACCTTGAGGCCTTTTCACCTGTGGCCCATACTACCTCCATCAGGATTATTCTCTGTTGCAGTAGTTCAGAGGTGGCCATTATACCAACTTGATATTAAGAATGCTTTTTTATGTAAAGATCTAGTTGAAGAGGTATATATAAGACAACCACTAGGATATGGTGTTCAGGAGGCTTGTATGCCGATTATGAAAGGCTATCCACGACCTAAAACATAATCCATGAGCTTAGTTTGAGAGGCTTAATTTAGAGATCAGGAAGATAGGGTTCTAGTAGTCTACCTCTGACCACTATTTTAATTTGGAGGACTGAGTATGATAGTGTCTGGAGAGTTGTTATTTTGGTAGTCTATGTGGATAACATGATCTTGATTGGTGATGATACATATGGGATTGCACAAACAAAGGCATTCCTACATTCCACCTTTGTCACTAAGGACTTAGGTAACCTTCGGTACTTCCTGGGGATTGAGGCTATTTGATAGGGAGCAAGCTTATCCTTATCCCAGAGATAGTATACTTTCTTATGGAGGTTGGATTACTTGGATTCAAGCCACCCAGGATACCAGTATAGCCACAGTCTACTCACAGCACAAAGGAGAGTGATCCACCTTTTGAGGATGTTACTCGATATTGTAGCATAATTGGTTGTCTGCTTTATTGGACCATTACACAACTTGATATTAGTTTTGCAGTCAGTAGAGTTAGCCAGTTCATGTAGAACCCATGATACAATCAGTAGCGTGAGGTTTGTCTCATCTTGAGATACTTGAAGGGTACTCCTTGTAGAGGTTTGTACTACAGAGATAGTAGACCTCTTGATGCTCTGGCTTATTTAGATGCTGACTATGCTAGATCCGTGGAGGATAGACGATCTATGTCTAGATTTTTTTGTATAGCTGGGGGGCAATCTAGTTGCTTGGAGGACCAAGAAGAAAAATGTGGTAGCTCACTCCAGTGCAGAGGCCAAGTACAGATCGATGGCTTCGGTAGCCTGTGAGATTATGTGGTTAGTTTTCTGAAGGACTTGGGGTCAAGGTTGACTTGCCCATTCCACTTGACTATGACAACAAATCATTCACCTATATTGCATCTAATCTGGTCTTCTATGAGAGGACCAAACATATTTTTAATACGGGATGTAGTCTTGGATGGAAAGATTAGTACCCCATACATATCTTCTGAGCTTCAGTTAGCAGATATTTTAACTAAACTTATGTAGAAGAAGCACCGTGATTTTCTTTGTAACAAGTTGACATGTACATCCCAACTTGCAGGGGAGCGTTATAAATGGATGTATTTGATATTTTTTATTTTCTTGTGGGGTACTTGTGTAAATAAGCTACTCTTTTATATGAAAGAGGGGCTGGGGTTTCTCTTGGAGAGGAATGCATTCTTTTTGTCTCACAGGAAGTCTAATTTGATCATCCTCAAACTTATTATGAAGCTCAAATAACCAGTTGTGAACCGTTATTCTTGTACTTTCCTAGCCACTGGTATCTAAGCTCTGTGAATTTTCATTTAGTTGTTGTCTTACTTCTTTGCAGGCATTCCTTTAAATGCTTCATTCGTTTGAAGAAATAGGTCACTTAACACTTTGAGCAGGTGCTAAATTAGACAATTTTAATGAAACATGTGACCCGTACAGTTCCTAACATTTTACTTTATAACTAACACATGTAGATGTCTGCTGAATTCCAAGTGCCAACCCCATCTGTTCCTACAAGGGAGAGCCACTTTGTACGGTATTGCAAGCAACATGCTGATGGAATGTGGACAGTTGTTGATGTTTCACTGGATAGTCCGAATCCTAGCAATGTGTTGAGATGTCGCCGAAGGCCATCTGGTTACTTAATCCAAGAAACGATCAATGGTTACTCAAAGGTATAAAGAAACCAAAGCTTGTCGACTTTACTAAAAGTTTTCATTACCTAACTTTAGAAGGAAACACTGAAATTTTTTATAGGAACAAATACAAAGGAAATTGCAATCTACAATCAAAATTCAATAAAGTGTTGAAGTCTTGCATCATTTACAATAGAGAAATAAATTTCATTAAATGCAGGTGTCAGAGTTTCCTATTTGTATTGATGCTATTAGTGATTAGTACCTGAAAGGCTTGTTGATTGATTACATTTCCATTAAATTCATGTAACTTGTCCACTTATTCTAACATATCATAAAAGAAAACTGATTTTATCATAACTCATTGAATGTGCCTCTTATTTTGTTTTAAGCAGCATTTCCAAATAATTTGACTAAAAGTATTTGACATATTAATAATGTGCCTTGGTTTTTGTATTTCTGTTGTTTCACCTGCACAGGATACATGCGTTGAACATGTTGAAGTGGACGATAGGTCAGTCCACAACATATACAAGTTTGTCGTAAATTCTGGCCTTGCTTTTAGTGCGAAAAGGTGGGTAGCTACTCTGGAGCGACATTGTGAGCACCTCGCAAGTGTCACGGCAAGCAACGGTCCATCAGGGGAAGTTGGAGGTACTTTTCTTATATTTTCTTCTACCACAAAGAATTCAAAACATTGCCCTTAAAACTCCTATAAAATTTCAAGTAATACTTGTCTTCATAGTAAATTCATGCAGTGGTGACAAGTCAAGAAGGAAGGAAAAGCATGCTAAAACTTTCCGAGAGGATGGTCATAAGCTTTTGCAATGGTGTGAGCGCCTCAACTGCTCATCAGTGGACTGCTTTATCCGATAGCGGGGTGGACAATGTGCATCTTATGACTAGAAGGAGCATTGATGACCCTGGTAGGCCACCAGGCATTGTTCTCGGTGCAGCTACATCATTCTGGATTCCGGTACCCCCTAAGCGCATCTTCGATTTCCTTTGCGATGTAAATTCACGCAGCAAGGTGAGCTGTTTCTTCTCTGTCTTATGAAATTCTTGAATGCATGTATCTTCTGTAACTGATTAGATTGCACTTCTGTAAACAACTGCAAGTATGAGTATTGAAGCTCATGTGCAAGCATTCCAATTTAGTTTCTTACATAGGTTAGACAATATATTCAGAACATGAATGAATTTTGAACTCTCATATTTGAATCATGTGGCATTCTACAATTAATGCATACCATGGGCTATGAAAGAAGGTTTCTAATTGGTCCTATTTCAGTGAGATATCCTCTCCAATGGAGGAGGTGTTCAAGAAATGGCTCACATCGCACATGGCCACAAGCAAGGGAACCGCGTCTCACTATTGCATGTAAATGTAAGCACATGACCACAAATCAAGACCTACTAGCATCATTCAAAGTGGCAAACACATCTAACTTTATTTCATGTGTTCTTGCATGGCATTGCAGAGTGCAAACTCAAACCAGAACAATTTGCTGATCCTTCAGGAGAGTTTCACTGACGCTACGGGCTCGTTTGTGATTTATGCACCTGTGGATATTGCTACAATGAACGTGGTCTTGAATGGGGGAGATCCGGACTATGTTGCACTCCTCCCTTCTGGATTCTCCATACTTCCTGATAGACCTCCAGGGATTGAGAATGGGGTGATTGGGGATGTGGGCAGTGGGGGTTCTCTGCTGACACTGGCATTTCAGATACTTGTGGACTCAGTGCCTACTGCTGAGCTTTCACTCTGCTCTGTTTTGACCATTAAAAGCCTCATTTCATGCACTATGGAGAGGATCAAGGCTGCGGTTTCGGCTGATGGCACCCGATGAATATCAGCCTCAGATATTGGTAACTTTTTAATCCAAAATTACTATATTTTGTGCTTAGACAGTTAGTGTCATCTATAGTTGGATATGTTTCAGGGAAGGACACTTTGATTTGAATCTCACATGAGATGGCTAAAGATCAGTTTAAAGGATAGAAAGAGGATAATAGACTTATATAACCACACTGATTAGCTTCAACATTTTTCTGAGAAACTTATCCTCAAATTGCACAACATATTGTCTCCAATGGCATGTCTAGAAATGATGTTTTAATACTTTGAGACTTCACAAAATCATTAATTATACTAAAACCAACTTCAAGAAACCATTTAGGCATCTTCAGAGTGTCATGATGTCTGTGAATTTATGCAATCCTTTTCCATGAAACAAGAATTCAATTCGAATGCAGCTAAATTGCTCCTAAAATTCTGTATAGATAATGAGAAGATGATCTCTATGGTTTAGCAATTATTTAGTTATATTACTTGAGGATCACACGCTGTTAGATTGCCATTACGAGGAAAAGAATGTCATGGAATTTGATCACAGTACTGCTACACAAAGAAGAATTTAAAGATCTGTCTCCAGATTTCTTGTGATAAAAGACTCAACTTCTCAAAATCCATAATCATAAGTTCATCCACTAGCCATCTACTCGGTGCACCCTTTCAATACCATCAGCAACTTGCTCTATATTAGCTTTTTGTGTATTTTTGCCCAACAATACTTGCTAAATTGTGCAGGTAAGCCTGCTGATGTAATCCATGGTTTGTGCAGTTAAGAATGCATCTGCCCTTCTCCTTGCACCTTAGTGTAAGGGTTACTGCTTCGGGTATTGACTTCCTCTCTTAGGCATAGAGAAAACAAAATGATGCTTCAAAGCTTCAAGGCTTTTGTAGCTCAAATTCTCTACCCACAAGACTTTGATTCTCAAGTCTTTTTTTTTTCTCATTAAGACCAGATAAAGTAAATCTGGTTTATATGTATCACATGTACTTTACATTAGTCCGTCGGCATATAATTCTATCTTCTATATTTGCATCTAATTAATCATATTTTCTTGTGCTAAGTTAATGTCTAAAGCTTTTGCTTCCTAGGGGTTTAACGTCCATATGGAATTATTAATTTATTTTTGCATTTCAGATCTTCTGTCTGTGTTTATCAGATTTTGGGTGAATGCAAGGGTGAATATGTCGTCAAAGTATTTTAGTATGTTTTGTGTGGAGTTGACACTCGTTGAATAATGAGTGTTGAGGGAGAGAGAAACTCAAAATCTACTATTATTAAAAACCCTAGGTCTCTTTATATAGAGAGAGTCTCAGGGTAAATTACATAAGTAGTCTTCATATAATCAAAAAATAACACATGCACCTATATAATAACATTCTCCTTTAAGTTGGAGCATATATATCTAACATGCCTAACTTGGAACAAAGAAAATCATGATACTTCTGAAGTTCCTTAGTGAAGATATCTGTTACTTGCTACTTTGATGTAGTAGAAGGGGTGCATATCTTGCTAGAAGTCACCATATCTTGCATAAAGTGACAGTCTACCTCAATGTATTTTGTATGTTTATGCAACATTGGATTGGAGGCAATAAACATAGTCGATTTGTTGTCACAGAACATTAGGACATGTTTCTTAACTTCAATTCCCAAATCCCTCAGGAAGTTAATAAGTCACATAATCTAACAATTAGCATGTGCCATTGCTCGATATTTTGCCTTAGCATTAGATTTGGAGACTACTTGCTTTTATTTTTTTATGTTACCAAGCTTCCTCCAAGAAAGGTGGCATAAGCAGTGGTAGATCGTTTGTCCTTTGGACTCCCTGCGTAAGTAGTATCCGAATACACATGTACGTCAAAATGACCACTGATTTTTATGTAAAGTCCATTTTTAGGACTTCCTTTGAGATACCTCAGGATAAGACATACAACATTCCAATGACTATACATCAAGTTCTTCATATGCTGGCTGGTCTTGTTAACTACATAACTGATATCAGGTTTAGTAATAGTAACATACAAAAGCTTTCCAACATTACTCCTGTACTTGCCTTTGTCCTCAAACAATGGATCAGCCTCCTCTGGCAATCGACATAGTTGCTCTGCAAGTACCATAGATTGTTGTGCACCAAGTAGTTTCACCAAAAAGTTTAAGCACATACTTCCTCCGAGAAAGAGACATTCCTTTGGAGTTTTGGGCATCCTCAATACCTAAGAAATAAAGCAAGTTTTCGAAATCCTTGGTTACAAATATGCTCTGTAAGTATGTCTTTGTTTTCTGAATCACTTGACTATCATCCCCTGTGAGCAGCATATCAACATATACAGAGGGAATAGTAGTTTCAGAGTCCTTTCGTCTAATAAAGATAGAATAATCAGATGAAGACCTGCAGAATCCAATCCCTTATACTGCAACATTGAGCCTCTCAAAACAGGCTTGGGGGCTTTGTTTTAGGCCATATATAAGCCTTTCTGAGCCTACATACCTGCCCCCCTCAACTATAAAACCTGATTGTTGGGACATGTAAACTTCCTCCTGCAAATTACTATATAAGAAAGCATGTTTCACATCTAATTGATGCATTGGCCAATTTTTATTTATTGCAAGGGAGAGAATGACTCTGATGGAGCATATGTGCCACTGGGAAGAATATATCAAAGTAGTTTACCCCATAAGTTTGGGTATAACTCTTCCCTACAAGTTTAGCTTTCAGCCTCTCAATGGTGCTATTCAGGTGATACTTCACAGTAAACACCCATCTGCAACCCACAACCTTGGCTTCAGGTGGAAGATATACCAAATTCCATGTCTCTCGAGACATAAGGGCATCCATCTCATTCTGCATTGCCTATCTCCACCAGGATCTTGGATGGCCTCATCATGATGTTTAGGGGCCACCATAGCTGCAAGAGGTGTAGTAAACCTCTGCAAGCTTGAACTAAGGTGATTAGTAGCAGTATAATGGGCCATAGGATGTAAAGTACAAGATCTCATCGGTTTTCTTAGAGCAATAGGAAGCTCATTTGATTGTTGTCGTGGATCATCCGAATCTGATGATGGTGAGGGGACGTGAGGCTTCTCTTGATCTTCCACCTGCCACAACAACAGTTTTTACCTACACCGATGGTCAAAAACCGTCGGTGCAAGTCCAAAATACCGTCGCTATAACTAGAAAGACCTACTCTGACAGCCAACTTTGGCGCTCTCTTAAGAGGCGTCGCTGTAGGCTATCCCGATGGTACAAACCGTCGGTGTTGCTCCTGATTCTACAACGACGGTCGACTTTCCAAAGGATGTTCAATTTGGCTTTCTCACCAATAGTGACGGTTTTATCTGTCAGTGTAGGCTAAGACCAACAATTCTATCAATATAAAACGTCGGCAATACCGTCACTATAGATAAGAACTCCATCTTTAAATTAATTTCTAATAATAGCAAGAAATGGAACCATAGAGATGAAGTTTTGATGAGCACAAATAACTCCATTTTTTTTTTTTGTTAGGGTGATCATTGTCATAGTTTCTTGATATGCTAATATACAAATGTATTATTAGGTATCGTCGACTATATTTTTTCCTTGTATTATATTTTTTTTCCAACTTGAAACAAAAAAAAAAGTACCAGCTGGGAATCGAACTCGGGTCTATACCGTAAAAGGGTACTATTCTACCACTAGACCACTAGTGTTATTCATGTTTCATATAAATGGTCAAGTTAGAATCTTCAAAGTAATTCTATACTTGTTCTCCATATGATAACATAGAAATAACAAAAGTAATCATCTTTCACAATCATCTTTCAAAGTCAATAAGCTATCAGCACTAGATATCACTAAAAAATTAGAGTTCTTGTTTTTTTTCATAAAACAACCTAAGAGAGAAGGAAACTTTTCAGGTCTATCCTTTTCAACAACAAGGTAACAAAAAAGAAAAGATAAAATAAAAGAGGCAAACAACACCAACCAGTCATCTTGTCATCCATGCCACCATAGAAAGATTCATAAGCTAAGTAAGAAAAGCCAACTCCTGCGGGTGTCTCTAAATACAACATGTTGGCAACTGCAGCAGCACCATAGAGGAAACATAGCATCATCAGGAGGAGCCTAAAAAAACTCAAGAAACAAGTGCGTCAAACACAAAGTTGCAAGCTTTCCACTTGTTTCTTCCCCCTATTCCAGCTATACTCATTCCTCACCAGCACCTGCCCACTTGGTTTGAAGGGTTAGTTCTCAGAGAACGGCCCCACTCCAAGAGACGAGCAACCAGGCCCTGCTTGAAGAAACAAACACCCTCACCACCATTAACCCCACATCCACAAATCTCCAAAATCATGCATGTCATTGCATCACCAAAAAAGGTAACCATTTGTGGAAATTAGCAGCAAATGGTGGTGGTGCTGCATTACCTCTGTTGAGCCAGAGGGCCAGAGGCTTAGTGGAGGGATCCATCTCTACCTCTGTCAAGTAGTAGAAGAGAGCCAAGTAGTAGAAGAGAGCCCTCTGCTGGTTGCTGCCGTTCACTGGAACATAGCCAAAGAAGTGGTTGAAGCTCACTTGGGGTTGCCCTGGAAGCTGCATTATCTTGGCTGAGGTGGAAAAGTGGCAGAGGAGTGTTGCACACATGATTATTATCGTAAGCTGCATTAATGGAAGGTGAGAAGAGGAAGAGGAGCCCATTCTTGTCTTGTGGGTGCTGCACACATGAAATTTTCCACATAGAACAAACTCTAACTCATTCTAAAATAATCCATTGGTCCATTTCCAAAAAATAATCCAGTGGCATTTTCGTCTCATACCATCTACATGTGGGCCATCATCAACAAAAGGAAAAAGAAATGATGATTGGATTTTTAATGCTATGATAGAATGTCAGCTCAGAAAAGATGACAGTCATATAAACTTCAATTCATACCACATAAAGCTATCCAAATATTTCTACATGTGGTGGAGAGTTTCCCATGACAAAATGAATAAAATCATTTGCTTATTCTGGCATGATGAACTCCTAGTCCCCCAATATAAGCATGATGAACTCCTAGTCCCCCAATATGCACTATAGAATGAAGCGGCAACATTAAAAAAATAAATTCACCTGATCATTTAGATAATGAAATTAAAGATAGAAATTTCTTGAGTTACAGTAGGTATTCATCTAGAAACCATGACCATTGACTAACCTGCTGCTGGATCTTCTGGATCCAGTCACTGAAACATGGGATTTTGTCATGCCTTTATCTGATACCTGCAATGGCATACTAGTTCAGCTTATCTAGCCAACTAAAGTACTTTACTATGAGCAAGTCGTCCATCTATTTCGACCTCTAGGTGAATTAAAAAGTTTCAACTTTTCCAAAACTACTTTTTGACCATTTGCAGTTATTACCAACTTTGGCCTCACTATTTGACTTTGACAAATAGAGAAAGTAGGATAACCAAACGGCAGATGGTACAAGGAATCCCAGAGAATTGTCCCCTCAAATGGAAGAGAACCTGAACTTATTGGAACAATATTTATTGACTATAGATTACATATTGTAGTTTTCAACAGAGGAGAGGATATATACATCCAAATTCCATTTGCCAAAGAGAGATTTTCAAAATTCAACAAGTAGAACAAAAGCAACCAAATTAGTGTACGTCATCAGGCAATCTTGATTAAGCACAATAGCATTTACTTTTTTAAGTGACCTCTTCAAAAAGGACCACTATTTAATTAAGCTTCAGTATCCAAAAAGATTTTTACCTGGCTTAGAAGATACGCTTGATGCTTCATTGGATGATGACCCAACGGGCTCATCATCATCAGCCTTTTGCTTTGTCACAAAAGAGAACTTGTCATCTAACAACAACCTAGAGAAGAAAAGCAAGCTTATCATCAAACTGGCTACATATATAAACCACCAAAATGTGATTTGCAATAATAAATAACAGCCAACATACTAGGTACACACCGTACTCTGTACCTCCTGTTGTTGCATCGCATGGAAGTGCTCTACATCCATTCTATAGTTGATTACCATTCAGTTGTAATCCCATTACTTTGTAGAAAACACATAGTAAGGTTTAATTGTAACAAGAAAATTGATGCTAGTAATAGTGTGAAGCTCGTAACAGTGTGAAGATCTAAAAATCCAAGTTAAATTCCTTTCATACGTGCAGAAAGGAAAGATTCTTACCAATTTTACTTCCACATTGGCCTACTCTATATTTATTTAGAGAAATAAAGTATGCACACATCAAACGACAAAAGATACTAGCAGTTCCAACACTTATCCCATTATATAGTTGACAACATTATAAATAAAGTCTGCACAACTAAGAGAAATAAAGCTGAAACTCAAGGATGTATAAATTGAAACTTAAACAAATCAAATGTATAAACTGAAACTCAAGGAAGAGTAGTTGGTAAATCAAATATCTAAAAGGGATGGGTCCAGCAGAAAAAATGACTTACGTCTATCACCGAGGAAACAATAGACCTGAGGAGCATCATACCCATACCTGCCACCTTCATTATCACTACTAAACCGATCAGCAAGATCAACACCACTATCATTGCCTGGTTCATTAAAAGAGAAAGAAACAACCTTTTATTAGGATAAAGTACTTCCACAAAATACCTATTGGAGAGAAAAAACTATGGTCCATGCTTTATAAATTTTAAAAAAAAATCAACTGGGAGAATATGAGACCATGATCTATAAGCTCTACCTTACAATGGACCTAATTAGGATAGTAATTCAGCAGATGTTGATGCCTTTGTAGGCACCATATCACATAAAATTTCTTTATTTCATAAAGAATAATACATAGAAATTTTCTATCAAACCACTTTGGATTGTTAGGAGGTAGCACTTATTCCAGCATATAAAAAAATAGAGATTAAGCATAGCTTAAACTAAAAGAAATGCAGTAAACTCCGGTATGCTGAGCACGATCATGGAACCGAAGTCGAGTACTAGTGCATGGAAATCGTTGAAAAGAAACAAGAAAAAGAAATAAAATCCTTTAGCTACAAAGTGATATTTTTGGATAAAGTGAGCCCTAAGGAAGTCTCAATAACGATAAGGAAATGGTTTTTATCTGGTTAAGAGATGCGGCTGTAATCAAGCACCAAAGAGGAGCAATGTAAAACATTTGCTTCGATTTTACTTTAAGAGGATCTAAGGATTTATAAAGAAGGGTAGGCAAGATAGAAATAAGCACCAGAGGCTAGATTCTTTCTCTGAGGGGCATCTAATAATAATGGGAAGATTCTATATGTAAAGAGTTTGTTTCGGAAGCTGAAAATTTTGCAGTCATGAAATTCCTTGTGGTGTTTATTTAATGCCTGATCAGGAGTGTATTGCATAGGATCTAAATCTTCTTTCGGTGTCATTTTAATGATAAACATCAAAAGAATATGATGTGATATGTGGTAACTGATCCAATCATTAGAACATGAAACTGGAGTCTTTACCAACTACTTAGCAGCAATAGGGGTAGTGAAAAAATTATCTCATCCTACTAACTATCACATTTGAACTATTGTGGTGCTTTATATCCAAGTGAATCGAGGGTTGCCCCCATTGAATCAAAATGCTTAAACCCAAAGGATCATTGGATAAACTTAACGAGTTTGAACCATCCGAGTTTTTGTGGTAATGCCCTTTGTAGGAACAGATCCTATCCCTTATGGTCAACACTATCCCATTTGTATGCATGATTATGCAACTATGTTCATTGAAATATTTTCATACAATCACCTATCTAGCACTGAAAGACAAATTGTTATATATATTAGATCACAAAAGAGTTAAATTGCAAAAAAAGTCTCTAAACTCAGGCCTCTAGTTCTATGTCATCTCTAGATTCCTTAACACTTTATGGAAGGGTAAATCACAAAAGAGTCCCTAAACTTAGGCCTCCTGTTCTATGTGATCTCTGGATTTCATGAAAGTCCCAATATGCCCATCAAGTTTTTTACAGTCCCTCAAGTTTTCCCTCATTGCAACAGTTAAAAGCTAAAAACTATTTTTTTTGGCAAGGGCATTGCCACTGAATACCACCTAAGTCACCTCCCTCTCCTAGGTAGACCTTCACTGCTAACCACTGCCCTTACCACCGCCCTGCCTTAACCACCCACCAAGGCCGACTATTCCTCAAGACAAACATTGGAGCCCTTGACTGAGCATTGCCTGCATGGAGAAGAGCTCAACATTTCTTTTCTATAGACTAGGTCATTTTAATGAGAGGAAGGGGGGATGGAGTAGGATGATGGTTAGAGGAAAAAGAGATAGTAATAGACAAGTGGGGGAATAAAATTATCAGAGGAGATGGATATCCAGGAAATTGCATTAGGTTTGATCGTATATTCAACCAATTCCAAATTGGTATTAAAAATTACAAGATTAGGACTTCCTTACCAAACCATTTCATAGGGTTAACCACATTGCTGAAAGTAGCATCACAATTTCCTAGAAAATCAAGCAAACAACTAAACTTTAATGTTCATACTAAAAGGTCTTTTGGTTAAATTTCTTCATTGGAAACAAGCAGGCAGGCAGTTAAAATAATTAGAACAATTATGGTTGAGGTGATTACATGCCTTTCAAGATCAGAAAGCATTTGTCTTGGTGCTATATTGGCATCTCTTCAGCCCTATTGAAGGTGCGACATGCTTCACAAAAGGTGTTGCTTTCCATGATTGATGAGCTAGTGATGTTACCTGGAATGATCTGACAGCCTCTGCAATCGTGGCATCAATTGCAACGTCTCTGACCTTATATTGTGAATAGTTAAGAAAGCCATTAAATATATTTTTGAAGACTTGAGAAGTGTTACTGAACCAAGTAGAATTCATGGAAGAAGGGAGAGTGTTATTGAAATAACCAACTATGGTATTCATTTCTTTCCTTTGATGGGGATGCAGTCTGATAGAATTCTTCAGAATCCACAATCAAGTTTCTAACTGCAATCAAAATATAACACATATGGCATTAAACCTAAAGGAAAAAAGAAACTGCATGAAGAAAATGCTACAGAAGTCCTACAATATCCAAACTATTACATTCTCTTCCTTCTAGTAAAAACTTTGATAAAACTTGTGCATATGGGATGCAAGGCAAAATAATAAGCAATTAGGATTGGAATTGATCAGAGGTATGTTGTTCGTGTGAGTTCAAAAAAAAAATCTCCCTGGTAAAATTGAGATGTGGATGTGTAGGAACAATGACATTTCTTCAGCTACATCTTTTTGGCATAGCATTGGTAGGTGTATGGTGGTGGGCAAAGCTGGCTGTTCTATCCTGGAGAATATCTTTTTTTTTTGAATGAAATCCTGGAAAATATCTTGATAGGAATGGCATGGTATTTTGCGGTTATTGGGTGCTATGTGGATGGTGCTGTGCCAAGTGCTCAGAGCTTTCTTTTTTGTTGGAAATGGACCTATAATGCTTCTGTTAACATAGATGATTGCTGAAACTGGTTGTCATCCTTTTTATTGGAAAAATAAAAAAGTTTGATGCAGTGAATCCTCATATTCTGATTGAGGCTTTTGGTTGTCAACCAATTGAAAGAAAAGAAACATACAACATGCCGGTCAATGTTGAGTTTGACAATGGATTTCACAGAAATGTCGTCCTCTATGGGCACTTTTTTTTTTGTTGTATTTGAGAAAGTCTCCATGTGAGTTAGAAAATATCAAGACAAATGACTCCACTGATAAAGTAAAGAGAATCCTTATTTGATGTGGTCTGCAAAGAGGTGCATTCAGAATAATGTTCAGAAATGAGTTTTGGATCATTGCTTATTGCTTATTTGGATTCCCATTATAGGCCAAATAGTCCATGAATAGAGATTGAATGCTCTAGTTGAGAAGCTAGAGAGGTTTGGCAAGTTGGGGAGTATGCATATTCTCTAGGGTGAGAGATGAGTGCTTTTGAAGTTGGTTTTATCATCCATCCCTAACTTCGTGTGCTTCAGTTGAAAGATTTCAATGATGCCTTGCTGTCCAAGTGGTTGGTGAAGCTATTGCAGAATGGAAATGATTTGTGGCACAGGGCCTTTCATTGCTGCCACATGGTGTCACTTAATTGGGAAGATAGGATAATTCTACGAGGCACCTTAGCCTTTGGAGGAGTCTTTGTGCGGTAATGCCGTGAGTTAAGAGATTTCTTTGAGCCTTTTTAGTAAACGGTCGAATCTTCCGATTATAGGCTGATGATTGGATGAGAGTAGGCTGTTTAGCTATCTTGATGCCAAGATTCTATGCTGTTGCTGCTGATAAGAGCTTTTTGTTGGAGGGATCAATGGAAGGAGGTGGAGAGTGGTTGCTACATGTAGATGACAGCCTATCAGAGGCAAGGCTTGAAGGTTTGTAGTCATTGCTTTTTGACATTGAGGGCTATTGGCCTAAAATATGGTTAGTGGTTTCTTTTCTTGGTGTAGGGGTGAGTTTAGGTATCAAGAGATTTTTCAAAAAAAGAGTTTAGGTATCAAGAAGGCCAACAAGCTGTTTACTGAACTAGCAAGGAGTTAGAATATTAATATCGAGATGCATGGCATATTCTTTTCTACATTTCTTTGATTTGAAAATTTTTGCTTGATTTCATAGGAACGGAAGAGCTTTTTTTCTTGGAGTTTTTCAGTGTGATGGAGAAAGTGGGAATGGTCCCTACGGAGATCACGTTTGTTGATGTTCTTTATGCTTGTAGCCATTGTGGATTATTGCAGGAAGAGTTCAGATTATTCCTCAGAATGGAGTATGAGATTGTGCCCAAGATCAAGCATTATGGCTGCATGGTGGACTTGTTGGTAAGAGCAGGACTTGTGGGGGAGGCATTTAGATTCATCATTAAGATGCCGCCGCTCAAGCCTAATGTTGTGGTATGGAGAGAGACTTCTAAGTGCTGCTACCGTGCACAAGCATATTGCATTTGGAGAGGTCGCATGGGCACATCTTGTGCAATTGGATCCCGGGCATTGTGTGTACAGCCATCTGCTGAACAACAAGCACGTTTGATTATGCAATACTCCATCAAGAAATGGAAAGAAAAACAATAACTTGATGCCATTCAGAACCCACTTTCTAAGTAGGAGCCAAGCTCATGTCAATCTGCTCTACATATGTGGGTAATTCCAAGGAAAACTACCGATTTGGGATGGCTGGCCGTTGCTAATTTCAGTCTTGCTCCTTATGCAAGAAAACAAGATAGGGATATACATTAAGGTTCTTTCTTTGTTTTCTTTTTTTGGTAAGGTAAGATTTGAACTTTGGTCTTCTTGATGGGTGGCATATGCTATCCAAAGAGGGTTACTTGGTGATGATGACTGATTCCGACTTTCGTCAGCATACTATATTTCATTCAAAAAAAAAAACCTGTAACATCACCTTGCAGCAGTTTATCATTGTAATCTAGTTTTTCTTTTCTAACACCTTCTCTCACCATGCCTTCAGCAGCTCCTTATAATAAAAGAGGCCTGAAATTATAGTCAAAGGATCACGAGCACACTTGTGGTGGTTGGCAATTGGTTAATGCTTTACTATTATTAATTGTGTATTTGAGCTCATATATTCAAGCACATCAACCATCATGCAAATTTAGTAAATCGATCAAAAAGTTCTATAAACCAGAGTAAAGAGCTGGCATCTGTATAAGAATCTTAAGTACATTTTTAAAAATAATATCGTTCAAGGGGAACACTAAAAAACTAGAAACCATGAACTATCTCCCATATTTGGAAGGCATAAAAATGATGCATGACATCATGAAAATTGCCTATCTAATAGTGAGTTTTTTACCTAATGTTGACAACTGGTCATCCAATAGTGACCTTGGAAATTGACCGAACTAATTATAGCTTGATTGGGTTGAGCAATGCATATTTCTGTTGTACAGCCCATTAGTATTGACTTTCCTAGAAATAAGATCTTAAACAGAATAGGATTCAGATAAGGCAAAATCGGAAGAGTCCTCTCACTTGGTGACAGTTTCTCGTTTCAATGGGCTAGATACAACATGTGAACAGTCTAGCGTCCTCTCACTTGGTGAGCAGCAGCGACTTGCTTTTGCACGTCTGTTGCCAACCTTGGTTCTTTTGGACGAGTCCACGAGTGCTCTTGATGAAGCAAATGAAGTAATACCAATATCTCTGTGCTTGCCTTTCATTGTGACATGGTTTCCACACTATACTGAACTCTGGCTGCAGTCTTCAGATTTTATCAGGATCTTTGACAAGATTCTTGATGTGCAGCTCATTTATACAAGCAAATCGAAGATGCAGGTGTTACTTATATTAGCATTGGTCATCGGAGAACCCTATATAATTATCACAACAATGTCCTCCACATGTCCAACTTCTCTGAAAGTGAGAATGACCAGAATTGGCACCTACAGTCCATAACAGAAGACATTATAGTTTAAACAGTTTGTCCAGTCCACACTAGCATCCTTTTAAACTGGTGAATTGTTTGAATCGGCCGTTATAGGGTTGGTTCTTAGTTCATTCAGTTGGACCATTGGTTCAAAGTCAACATGGCCAAGTCACTCACAAAAAAATGATGCTACGTGATTCATTTTTAAATCATATTGATGATGGATAATGTCACATCCTAGTAACAAATTTTTGATTCTACGAATGGTGTTTGGTTACTAGACTTAGGAAAGTGGAATAAACAAAAGAATTGGGGAAAAACAAAAGAATTGGAAAAAGATGAAATAAGCAAAGGAATAAAGGGATTTTAGTGTTTAGATTACTTTAAGGAATAATGTGATGAGGAGGGGTTGTTGTGAGGAATAATCTAATTCCATCCTTGAGGTGAAATTGATTTATTGCTTGTCAAACGGAGAATAAAAATTACAATTCCTCAAAACAGACATCACCATGGCGTTTTCCGGATAGTGAAATGAAAACATACATTAAGGATCCTTTACCATGTTTTCACCGAACCTAGATGTGAGACTAGTAGATACATTTTTACATGAACTTAAACAAATTAAAAAAATGAAAATTTGGCCAAGGGCTTCCTAATAAGGGAAATATTTTTCCTAATAAAACTATGAAGTATTGCTCTCTTCAAGAAAATATTGGACTTGGTCCTTTTCCTTTCTTGTTTATCCGAATGGATTTCTTGATGGAACAAGTAGGGATAAAAGAGGGATGGAAATGGTTACCAAGGATGACCACATTCCATCACCTAAATAGAACAATTATCTTTATGATTAGATGAACACTTCATGTGAGAGATCCATCTCCAATCATAGGTCAATGCATGCAAGACCATGAATAACATAAAAAGAGGAAGCTAATTAAAGAAGCTTAAGCCAAAGCCTAAGTCGAGATCGCAAGATTAACACAAATATTGAGGGAGTTCAAATGGGAGATCTTGAGCACAGATCTATCTGACCAAAGGTTCGATCCTATACCTTAAGGAAGCAAAAGATCTGAAAGAGATACCATTTTTATGATCTGAGCGAGTTTGATCGAATACTGGCAAGAGTGAGAGATCAAGAGATTTGAGAGAGATCTAGAATTGTAGTTTCATTCAATATCGATGAGTAATCCAATGCTACACTAATGGTTAACTAATGTATGTGTATATCGATTGTCAGCACAAGGACAGTTTTTTGTAGTGTCAAAATTTAGAATATTAGTATAGAACCAAACTTATTTGACATTTGAAGAACCAAATATAAATTATTTGATTAACTAATAATCTACATTGATAACTTTTAGTTCAACCAGATCTAAAGCTAAAATACTTGACCATCTGCATGATGAACTATCAATAAGACTCCTATCCAATGACGGTTGCAGGTATCTTGAAAAATCCCGTAACTACACAAAGCACAATAAGCACAAATTTAGTTGAATGTAGAGAGTATGGCGAAGTTTGGAACTTCGACAAAGTGAGAAGTCTATGCCCAATAAAAAAGATAAGGCATTAAATAAAGAACTTTATTTAATTTGAGCATCATGAAGATCATATAACAGTTGTTGGCACTCTATAAAAAGAAGAAATGAACTATCCAAAATTACACTAATAGTATGAATCCAATAATATAAAAATGTAACTACATGGGATTATGCCAACGTTGAGTGGAGGATGTGCGTGCAATGATCCTAAATAAATAATTAAGTAAAGAATGCACAACAATTGACGATAGCAAATTGAGCAAAAAAACAACCAACTTTTTGGTTTAGAGAGTATTGTGCTACGAAAAGAAAATCTAACTAATATGTAGTTTTTTATCTTTGTAAGGGATTAATATTTAAACAAATCAAAGTCAAATGAACAGCTAACAATTCCATAAAGAGTGTATTTCTACTAAGAATTGAAGAGTAAAGGAACGACAGAATTCAGTCCTTGACATATCAGCACAAAGCAAAAATTAATTCACACCATCCATTCTAGCAAGAACTCTCCACTATCCCAATGCAGCCTTTGCAAGACATTCCAATCTTGAGAACCACAGCCTACAATGGAAAAGATCGACAAAGAAATAGTAAGAAAATAGCTTAAAAAGTCAACATAGTGTCCAAAAGTGATTTGGATTAAGTTACCCAATAGAATCATGAACAATAGTCTATGGACTACAGACTATAGTAATAGGAGAAAGAGATGAAACCTTGAGATTTTGGAATGTCTTCCCATCAAAGAAAACACCTGTGAGTAATCAAGATATTCTGCCAAAGAGTAGCATTCCTATAAATTTCTCTAAAAGCAAAGGGATTTGGTGGTGGCATTGGAAGATAATAATTCGTGCTCTATTTCAAAAATGCTAAATATCTAACATAGTTTTTAAGTAATGGTGCTTTGTGATTTGTTTTAGCATAGAAATGGTAAATGTAATTGCTTTCATAGCTTCAGGTTTTAGCAATTCTGGGCTGGATACACCAATAAATTGATTAAGGAAAAATTATAGGTAGATAGGAAACATAATAATGCATGTCAGAATGAATCTATATGCTTGGAATCAATCCTACAGACTTTGTAAATGGACCCTACCGGCCTCTCCATCCCAACCTGTAGAATGAAGATATATTGCATTGTGAGATTGAACACTCTAAATTTAGATGTTCTAGCACATTCTCATAAATGGCAAACATCCTAGACCTTTTGAACTTCCTCGTCATCGACATGGTGGGTGGGCCAGAGGAATTGGAAGAGGAATCATAAACGAAAAAAAAAGACAGAGGAACTATTATAGAGAAAGGGGAATGGCAAAAAAGAAGGGTGGAAATGGCTGAATAGAGTGGAATAGGGAAGGGGCAGGGAAGAAATCGAAGAGCCCCTTCAATTTGAGTGGCTTATTTCTATATAGCAACTAATTAAAAAGTAGAGCTCACTACAATGTAAAGCTGACCATATTCCTAAGAAGTTTCAAAGTTTTATATTCAACCCCCTAATTACAACTCATTGAAGCAATTATATAACTCATATTGATGGGGAAAAAAATAGAGCTCAATACAGACTAATGTGTGTCACCTGCTTCCTGTTCCAATCGTATTGTCGCATTGCGAAAGTGGGTGCAAACTGTAGCAACACCATCCCTTCCTTTGATAGCTTATACCCACCTGCCTGCAATCAAAACACAACAACAACTAACACTTCCATAATCAAAACATGTCAGAAAAAAAAATGAAAAATCCAAAGTAGTTATGAGAAAACAGAGACATGCCAAGCAACAATGATAGGTACTGCAGCCAAGGAATTCCGATGGACACCTTCCATTCACCACCACCTCATGCCACAAACATTTCATCGAACCTTACTTGCACCATGATTTCCCGAACCACCAACTAAGGCATTCCATCGAACACCTTGCGTGCGCAATAGAGGAACCTCCCATAAAGAGCAACAACCCTAAAAGAGATCTCTACCTGCGATGATCTCCGATGAGAGCATATCAGAATATGAGGAGTCGAGAGCTTTAACTAGGCTAAGTCGACGAGAATGTAGAGCTCGATCAGGGGCGGTGACTCTGAGATCCGAGGATGTGACAATGGTGTGGCCTCTAAGCTCGATTGGGAGAAAGAAGTGTCGACTCTGTTGAGTGGCATTACTCGAAGGTCTGGTGTCACTTGGAGGTTGGTGTTGAGGATAAGATCTAAGGTCGGCATCGAGGATAAGATCTTAGGTGGCGTCGCTCTGAGGTTGGCGTCGAGGACAAGATCTGAGGTTGAGTGGCATTGCTCTGAGGTTGGCATCGAGGATGAGAGTGAAAGTTTGGCCCTACGAGGAGGGGTGACGTAATAAAATGCGGAATTGAAATATAAAGCAATCTCACCAAAGAAACCAATCACAAAATACACAAAGATTTTTAGGTGGAAACCCAAAACGGGTGAAAACCACCACCTAACCCTCTCGAGTTAGGATTTTCCGATCAACCTAGTTGATCAAATCCACTAATCGAATCACTTTAAAATGAGGGTGATTCAACCTCAGTACAACCACGCTACAAGTACGAGGGTAGCGTTCCTCAACCCTTTCTCTCCACGAGAAGGATTTTGTCCCACGAAGGAGACGGGAATTCGCAAAGCGAATACCCAACCAAAAGACAAAGATAAAATAAAACAAGTAGTCCTATAGAGCCAACAAAGTAATAAACCTAAGCTTCTATAGGAAATAGGAAACTCCCCTTTGCAAGGAGTGCGTCGAGTTGATGACGCGGTGCGTGTGCCACGCAACGGCGCAATGTCGCTCTCGTGAACAACGGCGGGAGAGCGGGTGCGCGAAGGTTTGATGCTCTCAAGATATAGAACTTGAGCTTAGAGAGCAAGAGCTTCTTGGACACAAGAGTGTGAGAGTGTATTACAAGGTGTCTCTTAGTGTGTATCTTGTGTCTCTAGGTGTGTATCTTGTGTTGCAAAGGTTCCCCTCTATTTATAGAGGCCTTAGGAAGGCTTTGGAAGGCTTAGGAAAGGTTCTATAGCCGTTGGGAACAAAGTCCAAGAGAATCAGGCCGAAATCAGGACAATGATTACATTTGACAAGGTTATCAGACGTCTAACTCTGGCATCAGACGTCTGTAAGGCCACTTTAAGACGTCTGATTCCAATGTCAGACGTTTGATTTTGGGCGGGTCTCTCCCTGACTTGGATCAGATCTAAACAGGGTTTTTGCGCAAGTCCATCAGACGACATACAGGACGTCTGTAACTATGTCTGGATGTCTGGAAACCTACTTCTACTGTGGGAATTGATTTCCAAACGTTGCAACGGCTAGAAAATCTCTGAGAAGAGATTTTGGGTCAGCCGAGGCAAAACGATCATTTATCAGATGTCTGGAAAGGCCTAAGGACGTCTGATAAGGCTCTCGGTCATAATCTTGAGTGCCTGCTAAGCTAGCCAACGGTCCACTATCTGGACGTCTGGCAAGTCCATCAGACATCTCCTAAGACGTCTGGTATAATGTCTGGACGTCTGATTTCATCAGACAGAACTAGCTATCCCAGCCTAACAGATATCAGACGTCTGAAACAACAGTCAGACGTCTTAAAATACTTTATCAGACGTCTGATTTGGGAATTAGACGTCTGGAAGTGCTGTTTGAACCCTATATTGGTTTTCTAAGTATTCTACAGAAAATCTAAGTATCCTAGGGTTGTGCCGGTGTTCCTAGGACTACTGTTAGGGTTCTTTGAGGCTCTTTAACATAATTTTCTAAGGAAAATAAAAAGAGCAAGAAAATAAAGACAAGAGATACAAGAAAGGATTAAAAAGAATCTATCCTATTCTTCTTGTCTTCTATCTTCAATCTGTCGCTCCACGCGAACCTCCTCTGTTTTCCGTCAAGCTCCTCCAATCCGTCCTGGATGCGAGCTCGAACTCCGTCTAAACACGTCCACATTTGCAATTGACCTGAAATCTAGGACTCAAATTGCAAATGTTAAATAACACGTGTTTTGTTATCATCAAAACAAATGATCGTGGTGCTCTAGCACCAACAGAGAGTGGCGTTGATCTGTGGTCGGGGATAAGAGTGGCATTGTCTGGGAGAAGCGGCATTGCCCTAGGGTTAACCAAAGTGCAAGTGAAAGAAAGAGACACATTTGCCCTTATGATTCTTTTTTCCATGAAGTTACTTGCTGGCGAAGCATTGAACAATAGTAACTTATAAAATAACCTACAATGACATATAGATGTTAGTGTAAATACACCATTGGTGTAAGGTAATTTTCTTCTTGTGTGCATGATAGGTACAGGGACAGGAGTGGAAGAATTATGACAACGTTCATAACTCTGCGAAAATCATTCGAGACTAGACCCCTCATGAGAGAAGTAGAGAGTCTTCTCAATAAAAGAGATATTTGCAGACACAGTATTGTCTCCCAACATGATCAAAATAGTGATATCCCTTTTGGGTTCTAGAATAACTCAAGAAAACATACTTAACAGACCGCTCAAGAAAACATACTTAACAGATCGGGGAGATAATTTGTCAGGGGTCCCAAAGAGGTGAACAAAGCACGTGCACCCAAAAATTCATAGTGGCAATGCAAAAGGTGTGGTATTTGGCTATAACAATAGTAATGGTGTGGCTCCATCAAGCATAGGGGAAGGAAGTCTATTTATCAAGTAAGTGGATGTTAGGATAACATCCTGCCAAAAATTCTTAAGTACATTGTGGCAAGCATTATGGTTCTAGCAACATCAAGTAGATGACAAAATTTTCGTTCTGCAACCTCATTTTGTTGTAAAGTGTGGGCACATGAAGTTTGATGAAGGGTACCATTACTAGAAATAAAATTAGCCACACCTTTTCATGTAAATTCCAAGGCATTGTCACTACAAAAAATTTTGATCCGAGTAGAATAAAAATTTCAAACTTCATTGAAAAACTTTGGAGTAATAGAGATAATTTCAGATTTACCACGCATCAAAAAAGTCCAAGAAAGACGACTGAAGTCATCAACAAAGACCATAAAATACTAGTAAATATTTTGGTGAGTTATTAGACACGGACCCCAAACATCTCAATGAACCAACTTAAAAGGTACTAAGCATCTTTTATTCTGTCTAGATGAAAAAGAAACATAGTGATGCTTGCCAAGATGACAAGCTTCACACTCTAGATTATTTGGTATATTAGACCTTGGAAACATTTTCCGTGGATGTGAAACAAAAGGATGATCCAGTCGACGATGCCAAAGAACTGGACCCATTGAAATAGAAGCAGCACCAGCAAACAAAGTAGAAGCATCAATATCATAAAGTCCATAATGTTCAATTCCCCCACCAATCATCATTTTCGTTCGGATGTCTTGAAAATAGATAAACTACTCGTCAAATATAACACGACATTTAAGTTCCTTACATAGTCTGTAAATAGATAATAAGCTTAATGGAAATCCTAGAGCATAGTAAACAATAGATATCTTCAGCTTTGAAAAATGAACCTCTCCAGCTCCAGTGATAGGAGAATATGTGTAATTTGCCAGGTGAACAGAAGTAATATCATTAGCCTTATGTATAAAAAGAATAGAATATTCCTTACCAGTAAGATGACCCAAATCACTTGAGTCAATAATCCATGATGAAGATGACGTAGTGGCAAGGTTCGCAGAACTACCAGTGGTAGCCAGAGAAGTAGTATTTGAGGCAACAGGTTGATGTAGAAGGGCCATAAGAAGAGTAGTGGCAGCCAAAGAAGCAGTAGTATATGAGGCAATAAGCTGATGTAGAAGGGCCATAAGAAGAGTATAGTCATCTATTGTTAGAGTAGGAGCAGGAGATGACATAAGAGCAGAAGTAGAATCAGTGGAGGGAGGCAGCTCTCTCTCAACTACTGCAGTAGTAATGGAGCGATTTTTTGGATAGCCAAATTTTTCCTAACACTTCTCCAAGGGGTGATTAGTCCTTTGACAATGGACACACAGTTCATAAACACGACCTCGTTCACGTCCATGACCACCTCCATAGCCACGACCCCCTCGAAACCTGCCTTTGCCTTCAGATGCAGCAAAAGTGGATGTCTCAGTGTTTGGTGTCAAAGAGACAACCAGATGATGACTAGCATCTATAGATTTCTTCTATAGACGACCATACAGTCTCTTAATCAGGCATAATCTTAAGAGCCAAAATATTCTCACGAGTAGATGGGAACTTAGCATTCAACCCATCCAAGAATCTATAGACTTGCCAAGTTTACCTCTGGCTGGTCTGAGTATCACAATAGGAAGGTTGCAACATATTTAGCTCTTCAAAGAGCTCTTCCATCATTGTATAGTAATAAATTGGAGTCCTTTCTCCTTGAGACATGGACTATATATATATATATATATATGAAAGACGAGCATGATTAGATTTTTTGAGAATATTTCTTGGACAAGCTCTCCTACATATCCTTCGCTGTCTTCTTATACAACATATTTGATACTATCTGTCGCTCCACACTATTCATTATCTAATTCATCACCAGATAATTATCTTGCTCCTATTTTTCAAAATCCTTTTGAGTTAACTCAGGAGGACTAGTAGTAAGAATCAAAAGCTTCTTGTAGCCACCCACAAATATCTTGAATGCTTGTGCCATAACAGATAGTTCTGAGATCCATTAAGTTTGATAGTTGTTCCTTGGACCATTAAGGAAGCTAAGGTAGTCATCGGCTTTACTTCAACAAATTCACCTGAGGTAGATGCCATGACTGTGACCATGAGAAGCGATGAAAATCAACAGAGACTCAAATCTGATTTTGAGTATCCAGGACACAGATCTGAAGATAAGAGTGGTAGAACACGCTCTATGAGTTATGGGAAGTACATAGCATAACCCAAGCCACCTATAGAGACATTCTAGCACATCTTCCTTCGATCAGAGGCGTGCAGCAACCCAAACAAGACAAAGCACCCTTAGGCTGCACCAAAGGAGGGAAGATCGCCTCCTTGGCGACGCCCAGTGGTGCTGCTTGGTTATTGGCAACATTAGCGACATTGTTGGGTGACAGGGAAGGACTTGGCGGCATTGCTGGGCTATAGAGAGGACTGAACGGGCTTGGCGACGAGGAAGAAGTTTGGCGACGCTGCTGGTCTGCTGTTGGTGTTGGTGGTGCCCCCTGGTGGCGTTGGTGGTGGTCTTTACTGGTGTGCTAGAAGCCGGAGAGAGGGAAGGGGGACTATTTGGTAGGAAGAGCACCAGAGCATGAAGGATTTAAGATCCACCCTGCTCTGATATCATATTGAGGGAGAAGAGAAACTCAAAATCTACTATTATTAAAAATCCTAGGTCTCTTTATATAAAAAAAACCTTAGAATAAATTACATAAGTAACCATCATACAATAAAAAAAATAATATATACACTCATATAATAATATTAACAGTAAGGAACTCATCAAACATTATGATCGTTATGTTTTTCCCAGCTCTCTCAGCTGTCAAAATAGTCAGGAGGATGAGTATTGGTATTTTCATATCAATAGTCAGTTTCATGTGTAGATTCATGTTAGATTAATCAATATTAAAGAAATTCAAATACTGTAAAATGTCCTTGATAGATGGATGTATAGCTAATGCACCTAATACCTATCTGGATCAAATGTAATGGCTATATATTATTGAACACGTGCATAAAACGTGGAAGCACAAAAGATTATTTGTTTCTAAGCTCTTTTTTTTTTATATTTTTTCTTGCAAAGTGTTGTTTCTATGATCTTTGACCTACTTAAAATGCTCGAAAATTAATCAAGATCATGTAACCTATATGAAACCACAAGAAAAAGATTAATTTTTCTTAATTCTATTAATCTAAAGTATGAGATTGGAGTACACCTTCAGGGGTACGTCGAAGTACTCTAGGTGTTGTATCTTCTAAAATAAAATCCCAATCTTTCACAAGAAACCTGACGTTTCACGTGGCTAAGACCAAAACCTTCGAGATTTTAGCTAAAGCACATGAGACTTAAAAACCTTCAAGATTATCACACTTTACAACCAAGAATCACAAAATCCTCGCAGCCTTTTTGATCTTTGCTATAGATGTTGAAACACCCCAACCGCTTAATCTAATGAGGTTTGGGCTTAGTTGCGAGGATTAGCTTAAAAAGTTCTTGTTACATTTATCTCCTTCCACATTCCACGAGAGCATTGACAATTTTGTTCTTTTAAGAAATCTCTTCTATTAACTTACCGTCGGTCTAAAAACGAAAGCTCAAATGCAGAATACTAGTGGATTTTCTACTAAATGCTATGGCATAGAGTTGTAAATGAGTTGTTTAATGCTATGACATTAAATAAATGTTGAAAGTAACATAATAGCAAAATAAGAAATAAGTGAGTCATTTATTGTTTTGGTACCCTCTTAGGTAACATAATGGAGATCATCTTAGGCTTAGTTTACTTGAAGGGTTAACCCCTCAAAAGAGGGGTTAGCTCCCGTTTACTTGATTACTTAACCTTTCATTTATTAACTCGAGTTTAGCAACTTTAACACGGGTTTGTCTAACACCAGTTTCAACTAGTGTTAGCCAAACCCATGTTAAACTTCGACACCACTTATGTCTTTGACATCTCTCATGTTTTATATATCTAACACCACTACCAAGTAAACACCATAAGGGTTAACACCACAACTTAACATCAATTCAAGTAAACACAAACTGATGTTAACACTACATCACAAGTAAACACAATTACAAGTTAACACCAATTTTACATTTCTTAACACTATTTTCCTAACATCTCAAGTAAGCTAGTCCTTAAAGTATATTACACGAAAAAAGATCTTTGCAGGTGTTTATTTTCTAAAGGATGCGAGTAGGAAAACATGCGTTGCAATGTGTAACGTGCGTCTCCACTCAACAAAATATACTGGTGTATTTTGATATTTAACTAATATGTTTTGATTTTTCATTGAATGAAAATTAAAATACATTGGTTTACATCAGTTGAAAATGAAACACATTGGTGTATTGTGATTTTCAATAAGTTTTTACTTATGCAAAGTGGTTCTTCACCTATGAAAAGTGATTTGCACTTGGAAAGTAGCTTTTCACATTTGGGTATAGGGTTTCGTAAATTCTAATGTCACGCTCCAAAAACCCAGGCCCCCAATGAGGGTCGAAGTTTCAGGGAATGTCAATGGAAGATGTGTTGGTCTATTTAATTTAGGTTGTACCTAATTATGTTGGGCTACCAACAAGTTCCATTTAACAAGAAAATGGAAGTATCGAGAGAATGGCACACAATTATAAATGCAAAGTAGTAACATAAATATGCACTAAACAAGACTTTACTTAACACCAACGTATAACAGTTACCTATCAAAAATCCTGGCAAAAACCCACGTAATAGCAACCTCATCCCATCAATGACTTGTGATGGCAACAACCTGAAATTAGGTTACAAAGTACGGATAAGCCAATCGCTCAATAGGGAAGAAACAATTACTGTATTACAACAAAAAACACAAGGTAGTGTTTAGTCTCACTAATCGGCTAGATCCCTAGCCAACACTCAACACCCCTGGTCCTAACTCCCGACCTGGTTTAACTTAACCAACCATCGTGGTCCAAAACTCGTTAATCAAGTTATCCCAAATCCTAATGATTTGATTATTATAACTCATTTTCTCACTTGCCTCAATGATCAGATTCTGGGAATCATCCTACTCTACCAAAGGAGATTGAGATCAATGCTGTCAATGCGAAAGGCGATAGCAAGGCAACAAGGCTCAAAATCACCCGAGGCAAGAGGCAACAAAAAGGCGACAGCCCGAGTGAATTGAGGCGATCGTCTTTTATTGGCATATATATGTCTTATTAACTCAATTTAATAGCACTAAGTTTATAAAAACATGTTTAATAACAATGTTGGAGACTTTAAATAGAAGAAAATGATGACGATTGTATTGCCAAAAACTGTTTCACATAATTTCAAATGGTAAAGAAAGAAAAGTTTCTACACAATTAAGGTAGAAAAACATAAAAACCAAATTTGTCATTAAAGTGAACAATTGTCAATTTTCAAATAATAAAACACATTAGTCATCAGAATCATCTTCAAGATTCAATTCGTCATCGTCATCGTCACCAGCAACTTCTTCAATCTCCTCTTCCTCTTCCTCATCACTGTCCACATACTCTTCCTCTTCTTCAATAACTATTGGAGCTTTCCCTTTTTCCTTAGCTTTCTTAGGACCATTTTTCTTTGTAGTAGCACAAGCCCGAGTACATCGAATAGCCTCTTGGTCATTAATTCCTGATGCAAGCTCAACTATGCCCCAAGTGAAATCCTCATCACCAAACACAAGATCATCGCCTGCATTTTCCTCATCTTCCTCCATTCTCCCTAATAACCATTCATTTGAATCATCAATTTCCTGGAGGGAAATGGGATCAAGATAATCCCTATCTCCATATCGATCTCTTAAAGCTTTGTTGTACTTAACAAACACAAGATCATTCAACTTTTGTTGCGCCAATGGATTCCTTTTCTTTGAGTGAACCTATATAGATTTCCAAAATCAAAGGATTAATATAAAATTACTTGATATAATTAATGCTATGCATATTATGAATTTGTTTGTAACTTACATTTTCAAATACACTCCAATTCCTTTCGCATCCCGAGGCACTACAAGTAAGACCTAGCACCTTCACAAGTTAGGTGTAGACCCACCAAAGAGATTCCACCACTCTACTGTAAAAAGATAATAAGTTATATAATATTAATAAGCAATTGGAAATGGAAAGTTACTATAAAAAATTTATACCACTTGACTACCTGGGGCAATGGTCTTCCTTTATCTAATAGCCATAGGTGTTCCAAAGAGTCCTTGTGCATTTCTATAAATGAAAATTTCTCGTGTTATTTTATCTTGCACACTCTCATAAGGCTTTAATATTGCCAAGACATTGTCAAATCCATTCATAACCTCTGAATCAAAATCAAGATTTTGATTTTTATAAGAGAAATCAGGATTGAGGAAAAATCCTGCTGCATGTAGAGGCCTATGAAGCTGACAATCCCATCTCTTATCAACGATGTCGCAAATAGGTCCAAACTTTTCAGCATTATTGTTGAAAGCCTTCATGACAGCTTTTTTAGCTCTATCCATTGCTTCGTATATGTATCCAATTGCAGGTCTCTTCTCTGAGTTGACAAGACGAAGCACTCTTACAAGAGGAGATGTAGCCTTCAGAATGTATACAACCTTATTCCAAGATAAAGGCATCATGATGATTGTTGCCACTTTCTTTCCATTCTCTTCTTTTGCATTTTTAGAAGTGATCCACTTATCGGAAGTGAACATCTTCCTTAAATTTTCCTTTTGTCTATGAATGCTCTGTAAAGTGAGGAAAGATGTAGCAAATCTTGTAACTGCAGGCCTCAACAACTCCCTACTTGTGAATTGCCTCATCAAATTTAAGACTGAAGGATGCATGTATATATAACTACTCAGTTGCATTGCATGCTTGAGTGTCTTTTTTACATCCTCTAACTTCCCAAAATCTTCCAACATCAGATCAATGCAGTGTGCAGCACAAGGAGTCCAATAAACTTGAGGATGCTTAGCCTCCAGTAATTTGCCTATGGAAAAGATAAATGATATTTTTTATATTTTACAATGCTTACAATATTAAAGAAAAGATGTATGCTAAAATAAATAAAGTCTAAAGATTTATTACCAGCAAGAACATAATTCGATGCTTTGTCACTGACGACTTGAATCACATATTCCTCCCCGACGCGACCGATCATGCCACTTATCAACTCACAAAGCTTCTCCCCTGTCTTTACGTAGCTTGAGGCATCAATGGACTCTAAGAAAATAGTTCCCATAGGAGAATTGACGAGAAAATTTATAAGCGTTCTGCTTTTCCTATCTGTCCGATCATTTGTCATCAATGTGCATCCATATTTCTTCCAAGCATCATGATGTTTGGTGATGAAATCCTAAGTCTCGTTCACATGATATCTCAATAAAGGAACTCTCACTTCATGGTAAGAAGGAGGCTTCAATCTAGGGCCAAAACGACCAATTGCCTTAATCATTATCTCAAACCAGATATCTTTAATAGCATTGAATGCAATATTGTTACGATACATCCATTTTGCAATGATCCGTACAACTGCATCTCTTCCCTTCTTTTGAAAACCTCAGAAATTGTAGTTTGTTTTGTCAACAATCTCTTTTTTCATTCTCGAATCACCTTCTCAGGATCAACTTTCGTAAACTTATCTATTGGTCCATGAAACTTCTTCATTAGAGGAAGTCCACCACTTCCACTTCCACCAGCCCCCATCATGATTCGAGTCTTCTTTGCATGTGACTGTGTAGGATTTTTTACTATTCTTTTAGTTGTGAATCTATCCATGGGTCCTCGTAAGACATTCACTTCTATTTCATCTTCATCATCCTCATCATCACTAAGCAGCTCATCGTAAACAAAATCTTTCGTGAACTTTTCTTTTTCTTCCTTTTTAGATTGTCGATATTCTCTTAACTCCTCTCTCACATGTTGTGGAGCTTTTGGACATATTGCTGTGTTCTTATCACCACCAGTAATATGTCCAGTAGCTCTATGAATCCTACCTTTCACTATCCTACCACAGAAAATATACTTCGTATCATTAGTCTTTTTTGGGTCCTCTAATGTGACATACTTCCAACATGGGTACTTCCTCCTTTTTTCAGCCATCTACATAATTCAAAACACATGCTAGTTTTATATATAGTTACAAACTTACAATGCACATGCAAAGTTGCTAGTTATATACATAGTTACATACAAATATAATAGAATAGTATATACTATATATATGATTTATACATATACATAGTTATATACATATATAATATAACAACATACTTACGTTATATACATACTTATTACTTATATATATTATATACTAATAGTCTAATAGTTATGTTATACATAGTTATATATAATACTTATGTTATAGTTATAACATATATATATATACATACTTACATAGTTTATTGTTTATACAACAGTATATACTTATATATACTTATAAGTATATATATCATACTTATATACTATATTATACATACATATACTTATATATATAGTATATACAACAGTATATAACAGTATATATATATATATACTTACATAGTTTACTGTTTATACAATGGTATATACTTATATATACATATAAGTATATATATATCATACTTATATACTATATTATACATACTTATATACTTAACAGTATATAACATATACTTATATATATATAACAGTATAAGTATATACATATATAACAGTATATACATATATAGTATATAAATAGTATATAACAGTATATACTGTATATAATATATATACAACATATATATGTATATATATAACGTATAGCAGTATATATATATATAACAGTATGCATATATATAAGTATATACCACACTCACACAATATCCATATATATAGTATAGCAGTCTGCGACTCTGCATATATATATAACACACACACATAATAGCAGACTACCACAGTGCCACCGTCGAATAATGAGCGGAGGTGCGCCACTGTTGAACTCAGACAAGTGGCGGTGTGCCACTGTCGGGACTCAGAGAAGCTTGAGCGGAGGAGATACCTGGGCGATCGAGGTCAAGGAGGTGTCGTAGATGGCAAGCAGTGAAGCTCGGGATGCGATGGAAGTCGACGAAGCTCCAGCGGAGGCGATAATGGCATGAGGCAGTGATGGTTGGCGTGGAGATGAGATGCACGTAAATAGACTCTCGTATGGAAAGTGAGAGGTCATCGAGGGCAAGAATGGTAAGTCCATTTCTTGCTTTTCAAAAAAAAAAAAAGTTGCGATGGACCTAGGGTTCAGGCGATGAGGCAGCGAGGTGAGGAGGTGCCGCCTGAGTTGAGGAGGCACGTCTCCTGTTCGAAGCAGCTTGCCTGGGACTTCCTCGAGGCGATGAGCTCCTCAATCGCCTCGCCTCGTCGCCTCATCGCCTGAGGCGATCGCCTCAACAACGTTGATTGAGATACATCCTTTTCTTTGGATTCCAGCCTGATAGTCTCTCCTTGATTAAGGGAGGGGCTAGCAAGTCTGATGATGCTTGAGAAAGGCGTGCTCGCTCTCGATGTATCGAGAACGTTGTTGACCTTAGTCAGAAGAGTCGAGCCTCTTGGGAGCTACCCATGCCTACCCCTTACGACTACGAAGCGCAAGCTTGGTTCGTGTCTAGCAAGGACTAGTCACAAATAAACCAGATCATCATTGTAGGATTGGCTAGAATTGTTAAGCTACACTAATGCTTCCGCTAGGTGCAACTCCTAGTAGGAGCACAGCTTTAGGTGTGCCCTCCTAATCCACCATCGAATGGGATCTCAACCAATCCATCACAGTACCTCAGCACTTTCGTATCAATGGGAGCCAAGTGAGCCTCTATCACATGTACCTCAGCATTCCCTCTCTATGCACACGAGAACCGACCAAGCCTAGAGCCACGACTACCTTAGCATCGAGTTAGATTCGGGTACATCCAAGTACCACATACTGATGGCAGCCCAAGGTTGTCACCAAACCAGGGAACCCTCCAAGTTCCGAGGTAAAATTCCTCAGTAGCTTTCAGCTATTGCAACACCTCAGGTCTCCCCTACTTGAGTAGTGAACCCATGGTTCACCAAGTTCAAGGATGAAGCCTTATGAACTTACCTATTCGACCTAACCATTTCTCAGTCCTCTTTGCCCTGATCCGAACCAGATCAGACAACCCTAATTACCTTCTGGATTACCTAGGGTCTTTACTCAAGACCTTATGACCCGAGCATTTTCTTTTATTAGACTCTAACCGAGTCATTTATGTCATCATGTGAGATTCAATTCGTTACTTAGTTGATTTAGATCACTTTTAGTCAAATTAGAGAGCTTTAAGCTGAATTAGAAATACTCTAAACCCATCTAGGGTTTAACAACAATTTCACCATTTCCCTGCCCATTAGGGCACCCATTATACCCCCAATTAGGTTATAACCTAGGTTCAAACATTCCTTAGAACTCCTTGTTGGTGCAAGAGCACAACGGTCGTTGATTTTAAAGATAACAAAATACTTGGTTTTTAACATTTGCATTTGAGTTTAAGTTTTCAGGATAAAAGTAAATGGAATCAAGTGTGAAGAAGCTCAAGCTTGCATCCATGACAGATTGGAAGAGCTTGATGGAGGAGAAGAGAAGATGGAGCCTTACGTGGAGCAGCAACTTAGAGATGAAGAATATGATGAAAGTATATCTTATTTTTGTATTTTGTAATTGTTTTATTGTTTTTTGGTCTTTATTTTTAGATTCATTGTTAAAGAGTCCAAGGTGCCTCACCTTAGTCTTAGGAACACTATTCCTACACTAGGACACTTAGGTAAACTCTAGAATAGAATTAGAATATCATTATAGATTTCAGATAGCCCAGTTAGACATCTAATCTAATCATCAATCGTTTGATAATGGACTTTAAGACGTCTGATAGTTTGTATAGACGTCCAAATACTCAAGCTGGATTTAGTGCTCTCTGAGCATTACTTTCAGATGATTAGCCCATAGTCTAGATGTCTTACAAGATGTCTGAGGACTTTGCCAGACATCCAATTAGAGGACCGTTGTCCTCTCAAACAACATCTTCGAGGATTATATAGTTATCGCATTGATATTTCTTTCCAGACATCCGTAGAGTCTTCCAGATGTCTGAGAAATAGAAGTTAGGTTAGATCTGACCCAAATCTACTTTTGACAAACCCTTATAGTCGTTTGTGCCTCAGGAAATCAATTCCCACAAAAAATCCTCTTTCTAGACGACCAGACATTATGTCAGACGTTCGATCTATCGCCTGACCAATAAACACTAGAACCCTGTCTTGATCTGGTCAAAACAGGAAGAAACCTGTCTTAGAATTAGGCGTCTGATATCATGCTCAGTTGTCTTAAAATGATCTGTTAGACGTTCGTCTAGATCCAACCCAGACCAGGATCATCAACCCTTCTAGAGTAGACGTCCGAGCTTCAGAGTTGATGATGACCCAGACATCTGGCCATAAATATAGACATTTGAAAACCCTGTCAGACTCTTTAATGACCCTGATTTTGGTGGGATTTTGGACCACTCTCTTGAGCCTTATTCCCAATGGCTACAAGAGGCTTCCAAAGCTTTCTAGGCACCTCTATAAATAGGGGAACACCCTTGGCAAAACACCCTTGAGAATCTATTTCCACATCTTTTATGTACAAGAGGAGAGAAATGACTTAGAGAAGTTCTTGCTCTCCAAGTTCTACATTGCAAATCCGAGAGTGTTGAAACTCTGTCGAATTCACGCTGAATCTCTTCCGTATTAGGGAAGTCCTTCTTGCCTATAGTGGCATTGTTTCATCCCTACTTTGTGGCTCTATAGGTATTTGTTTTTCTCTTTCTTTTGTGGTTGGGTATTCGCTTTGGGAATTCTCGTCTCCTTCGCGAGACAAAATACTCCTTGTGGAGAGGAGGGTTTGAGGTACACTACCCTTATATAAGTAGTGTGGTTGTAAGAAGTTGAACTACCCTTGTTTAAGTAATTCGTTAGTGGATTTGAATTACTAGGTAGATAGGAAAATCTTAAACCGAGAGGTTTAGGTGGTGGTTTTTACTCAGGTTTGGGTTTCCACCTAAAAATCCTTATGTTCATTTGTGGGATTATTTTTGTGAGATGTTTATATTTCCGCATTATTTTCTTATCACTCACATCTCACCCCTCTCCATTAGAACTTACACTTCTAGCATTAGAAACCCTAATTTCAGGCCAATAAGCAACCCAAACAGGTTGCCTAATGTTAGGGGCTTGTTATCTAACGTTAGGAGGCCCTCTAGCAGCTACCTAATGTTAGGTAACCCTTACCTAACGTTAGGTAAGGTTGTAGCTGTAGGGCAGATTCGCAAAACCGACCATTCAAGTTTCAAATCACTCCCTAAACTCAACCAAATCTCATGTGACATAAACCACTAGCGACCACACATACAAAGAACATTTTGAAGCAATTAAATACCCCATCCAATCTTAAGGCAACCCCTAACTAGAAAAATTCCATTACCACATATATAAACCAACAAGACATGAAACCACAACATGCTTCACCCAAATCCCACATACAAACATGGATTTGAATCCCATAATATCCCCTTTTCAACATCTACTCATAGGAACAAAAGAATGAAACGAAAAATGGGAAACCCTACCTTTAAGAGGAGCTTCTCCTTCTCTCCTCTTCTTCCACGTGCGTAGCAACAATAGTAGCAGTAACTTCGGCAGCCATGTCGAGGATGATGGCGGCGGCAACAATGGTCGGTGAAGAGGGTGACTGGCGGTGGAGCAAGGTAGAGGTGGTGCTCTTCTCCACCGATGGAGAAGAAGCTTGCAATGGAAGACAACCAAATGAGATTTTTGTTTTTATTTTTATTTGCCTTGCCTTATATAAGGGATAGAATTTTTATGGAAAGACCCCTCCACCCAAAGCACACATTAACAAAGAGTCTACAAACTCAAGATGCATTATATATATATCACCCCTCATCTTTTTATTATATAAGCATTTGTTAATTAATTCAAGGGATTACTCACTTCCCATGGTTACCATTGCCTAATTAAGGCTCCGAAAGTCCTTAATCCACGGTTAAGCAACCAACTAGGATTTTAAATAGTTAATTAGGCACAAATAAAATCCAAGCCCTTATACCTAAATCCTAAACCCTAAACTCAAAAGTGAAAAATCAATTTCCATAAATTTAAACTCTAAATCCTAAATACTAAATCTAAAATCCATAATTGAAAACCACTTTCCATTTTTAAGTGAATTTATTTTCCATTAGTTGAAAATGAAAATACATCGATACATTTTTAATTGGTACATTTTGATTTTCAATTATTGTATTTCGGTGGAAAATCAAAATACATTGGTTAAAAATTAAAATATATTAGTGTATTTTGTTGAGTAAGGACGTACATTGTAAAATACGTTGCAACATATATTTTTTTACCTTTTAGCTTCTCTAAGAATTCAAATAAACATGATATAATTATTTGGATGTTTAATTAAAATAAACATCAAGTAAGTTTCATTATGATAATACCCTTTTAAGATATTTGATTCAAACCTTTTATAACACATCCTGTTGAGATGTTTGGACCAAACGCCTTAAAATGATGTGTCAGCAATAGATCTTACTTAAGGTTTATTTGAATTAAATTTTTAGATAATGTTATATTTATTTGAACCTTTAAAAAGCAAACATTCAGGAAGGTCTTTCTTCTGATAGTGGTACCATCCATGGTCTCATACGCCTATACTTCTCGATAATGCCAAGTTGCTCTTGACCACAGGAATATACTTCTTAGATGGAAATTTTGTAAAGTTTACAAAAGAAGCAAAATTTTTAGATTTTAGGGTTAATGAATAAAATAAAAAATTTATCTCTATAATTAATTATCGAGTTCCAGATAAAGCCTCTGCAAGTTTATCAACTTTGTATAATTACGTAATTCTTATAAGAATGCACGTCGAGTCTGTTGTTAAAGGAGCCAATTGATTAGTTAGAGGACCATCTCCAGACAAATTGGTGGTTTGTCATTCTCAATTATCTAACATTTTCCAATAAGTTGTCACTTCTCTTCTGGTTAATCATGAGAAATTGCCACTCTTAGAATTATCAAGAGATAGCTAAGCATTGGCATGGTGCCCGAGATTTATGTTATGTTTGGCCAAGCAGAAAATCATTACATTGAAATGATTCAATTAATCCTAGATTTCTGAAAATCAATCACCCAGAAGAGATTTAAATTATGCCTTAAATTAGTTATTAGGCATCTTAGCTGAAATTTTAGTTTTTTCAGCATTTGGAAGCTATATTTCATTTTTAACCAGCAGGACCTACGTTTGTTTCTTAAACATTTAAATAACTTTAGGATGCTAGAAGGGAAATGCATTTTGGAACGTAAACTGTAATGTCAAAGTGGGGTCACGTTATGTGTCTTCCTTACATACATGAAAATGTACTTGGGTGAGACATATTGGTGGCATGCATCGATATATTCAAATATCATTGGTGATATTCTACTTCAAAAAAAATCACCGGTGATATTTATCATTGTTATGCAAAAAGTCATGTCTCTTATAATGCACATTGTGAGGCTCATAACCTACAAAGTTTGAGAAATCATCAGTGATTTTCACCTATAATTGAAAATCATCAGCAATGATATTGTTTGATTTGAAATTAAATATCATCGATAATATTTCAAAAATTATTGGTGATATTTGATTCAGATGTAAAAATCATCGATATTTTTTTTTTGTGGGGCTGGAGCTTGAGCAGCGGTGTAGGACCCACCAAGTATGTAAATTAGGGAGAGTGGGTGGCCATGTATCTTTTTTGTAACATACATTGTAAAATACGTTGCAAAGGAAGTTTCTTTACTTTTTTGCATAATTTTAGTACTGCCTTGACATTAAATCAAAATAAATGCCAAGGTAGGTCTATCATGATATATCTTTTGGAGACGTTTAGTTCAAACATCAAAGAAATTTCTACAATGAAAAAGTCCAAATTCGAGCATGCCCATGCACACACGCTTGTGATCTCTAACCTCTCTTATTCTTTACTATATAAGTCATGAGAATAAAAAATATTATATATATTACTTAAGGTTTATCTACTTCTACTGTGATATTAAATAGCTCCATTCAAATCTCTTTATTTTTAACATGAATATTCCATAGCATCACCCACTAATTACATCTCAATTAATGTTATAAGCTTCCTAGAATCAACACTCATCCATGGGCAATTTAACATTTATTGTGAATGTGATGTTGATATTGCAGGAGCAAACGTTCACAAGAATTAGATTGGAGTGATTATCGCAATGAATCACTTGTCTTCGAATGGATATCATAAAATAGAATATAATAAATGCACCGGGAATCAATAATTGAGAAAGGCCCGATTGAACGTTGAGCTTTTAGGTTGAACTGTAGCTATTTCCCTGACCACCTAAATGGGTTATTAAACCAGGATGGGTAGATCTACTTTTAAATTGGGGGAAGGTAGCTGGATGGCTAATGCGGTATATATGGCATGAGCGGGCTCAACCGAGTTATGATAGGCAGCAAAGCATTAGTTGTATTCCTCTATGGGGATAATATAAAATAAGGGACATAAAGGAGCTTGAATAAAGAATTAAATAAATGGTACATTACATAGAAATGGAGGAAGAAATGGTCCTTGTTAGAGGGTGGGAAAGGTACCATTTAGAAAAATTATGGTTTACCTTTCAGTCACGGGAGAAGGGTTATGTAGCTTCAAAGAGGTATCTCCTTTGAGGTAGTGTTTGTTTAGCGGGTTTGCATCCTCTATTCTCTATTTGGCAGAGTTAAATTCGAGGTAAGATAATACCGGGTTGAAGGCGATAAATTTGAGTTTATTTGATCCTGTGTGGGATGATCTAATCTTGCATACAATCTCACGGGTTTGGATTCTTTGAGATGGGGCAGGTTGGAAAAGGGTGAGGTCTCATTAGGAGTGGTTGTTGGAAGAGTAATGGAGAGGTTTGGCAATAATAGCCTAGTGTGGTGATTACCGAAGAAAATCGAGGAGCAATCGCGTGAGTATTTGATACACTGTGTAGTAATGTCGAATAGTGGTTTCTACTTGCTTTCTCGTGATGCCTACTCATTTTCTTGCGAGGGTATACTACATTGGAGCAGGGTCTATCCACTTTTGCTTTATCTTCAGTCGTATTAAATCCTTCGCTCATTTTCCATCCTTCTCGATGGATGGATGAGACTTCTACCTGGTTGGCAAGAGCTTGGGTTTGGTATCGCTCTTTGATGGGAACCTCTAACTATTGTTCGCACGCCTTTGACATGACACTTGGAAGTTGGAGGAGATTAGTGGAGCAGAGGTCTTCTGGTGCCTATATAAGGAATAGGCATGTAAGGTATTGGTTTGTGCTTCTTGTGGTCCTTTTAAGTTTGCTAAAAGGCGAGGAGGACGATGAGGAAGCATCAAGTCAGCAAGGTAATGTAGTAATCAGATCACAAAAATGTGTTGGTTATGTTATTGGTATGTTTTGTAATCATGTGTTTGTGACTTTCGAGTGTAGTCGTGTTGGAGAGGACGGTCGTCCAGTGGAGTTTGCTAAAGATCATTCTTTCACATCTCCATTGCTGGTAATTCTTCATTTCAAGTATATTGTGAATGTAGATATTTAATGTTCCTTTCAAATAAAATGATATTCCATCGGTAGATAATAGGAATGTAAGTACCTTTGTTTTGATGCACCAATGTTATGCTATTTGCTAGACTAATCTTTTAGGACACTCATGGATTCTTGGATTAAAGCTAGAAGATTGTTAATTTTCTCTTAGTGTCTTTTTATTTTATTGATTCTAGATTATCTTGTAAGGAACCTCAAATAAACTTCAAACGGTTTTTCGCATTTAATGTAAAAATCAAGTTATTAGGTTAACTGATCGACCAAATAACAATATTAATCGACCAAATGAATTGATCAACCAACTAGCTCAGTTAATCGATCAAATAACCTATTTTAGGAAGTTGATAAATACACCTTTGATCGATCGTTTAGCTTAATTAATTGACAAAGTATTGATCGATCAAATAACTAGTTTGACCAACCAAACCTCATTGTGATTGACCAAACTATCTTAATTGATCTACCGATTTGATTTCCTTTTTTGGTCGATTTTTTAGTATAAATAGAGGTCGTAGGTAGCCTTTTTTAAACACACATTCAAAGAGAAATCCATCTAGAAAAAGAGCTCTCGTGCTTTCTCTCTAAGTGCTTCTGCGCTTCTGCTTCTACGCTTTTCAAAGCACGTCGATTTGAACCTTTGCAAAAATCTAATTTGACTTTCCTTGAGGTTCCATAGGATTATATTATTTTTATTCTACTTGTTGCTTTTATTACGGATCCCAAGTTGTTGGGAAGATCCGTTCTTGTTTTGCTTCTCTTCAGGTTGTAAAGAGAAGGGATTGTTGTAAGAGGTTGTGCCACTCTCGTTCAAGTGGTACGATAGTGGATTGACTGGCTTTGCCTAGTCGGAAAAATCCTAACCTGAGAGTCTTAGGTAGTGGTTTTTATACGGGAAGGGTTTTCACTATAAATCCAGGTGTTATCTGTACTTGATTATTCTGCGGATTGATTTGTGTCTGTTTCTATTACATTTAAATTTTTAAGCGATACTATTCACCCCTCTCTTCTAGTGTACCATTAAGATTTGCATGCAACTACACTTGGTATTAGAGCTTCATCGTCCAGAAGATGTCAAAGTCATCTGTCGACACGTATGTTAAGGGATAGTCTGCAGTTCGACCTCCATTATTTGATGGAACAAACTATGGATATTGGAAGACCAGGATGCAGATCTTCTTGGAATCGATAGACTTTGAGGTATGGGACGTCATTGCCTCCAAGTATACACCTAGAAATTAAGGAAGGAGTGGCGGTAACTCCGGATCAAAAGAAGATGACGACACATAACGTAAAGGCCATGAATGTGATTTTCTGTGGACTTTCAAAAGTAGAATTCAATCGTGTGTTAGCCTGCAAGACAACCTACGAAATTTGGAGCATCCTAGAAGTCACCCGCGAGAGAACATCCAAGATAAAAGAAACCCAAGTCAATTTATTAATGCAAAATTATGAACTTTTCAAGATGAAGAAAGGTGAATCAATTAAAGAGATGTTTACAAGATTCATGGACATTGTGAACTCTCTTTGGAACTTAGATCAAGAGATCAAGAATGAAGCTTTGGTGAGGAAAATCCTTCGATCTCTTACCAGTGATTGGGAGACGAAGACCACAGCCATCCAAGAGTCAAAGGATCTATCTACTTTAAAAATAGACAATATTGTTGGTAGTTTGATGGCATACGAAGTTCAGCTTCAACATATGAAGGAGCACAAAAGCGAAGGAGTTAAAAAGAAGACTGTGGCACTTGAAGCCAACGATCAATCAGAAGAGACGTTGAGTGAAGATGAAGAAGATATAGCTCTTCTCTTGAGGAAGTTCCTCAAGAATAAAAGGAATTGGAGAAAGAAGAAGGAAGAATCCAAGGAAGACACCATCATCTGCTACAACTGCAAAAGGAAGGGACACATCAGAAAAGATTGTCTACTCCATAAAAAGGAATCAGAGAAGAAGAAGAAATTCCCAAGGAGGGATGGGAAGAAGAAGGCTCTTCAAGCAACCTAGGATGAGTCTAACTCAAGCTCAGAAGAAGAGACCTCCAGTGAAGAAGCTCTTCTAGGACTTATGGCTCTAGAAGATGAGGTAACCTTCTTTTCACTTGATGAATTATTAGAAGCTTTCTTTGAAATGCATGACACAGCTAAATCACTTAAGATAGAAAATAAAGTCTTAGTAAAAGCCTTAGAAGAAGAAAAAGCACAAAAAGATACACTTGCATCAAAAAATAAGGAGCTATTTGTTGAAATCACATCACTAAGATCACAGATAGGTAACCTAAAAATAGATATAGACAAACTAAAAGAAAATTCTGCTAACCTTCTAAATGATTTAGCTAAGTTCACAAAAGGTAGTCATAACTTGCATAAATTCCTAGGAACACAAACCTAGAGTACCACAAAATTTGGGTTAGGATACATACCTAAAAATGACCATGAAGCATCTAGTTCAAGTAAAAAGAAAGAGAAAGGAAGCTTGCCCAAACATGTAGCACCAACTAACAACTGTGGGCCCAAGCAAAAATGGGTACCAAAGACACTCTTGAAATCTTATTTTGTAGATCAAGAAGATCATAAGAGGTGGACATATCATGAATCAAATGGAAACCTGAAGCCAATTTATAGATCCAATGACCCAAGACCTCACAAACGCAAACAAATGACAGGATCGAGAAGAAAGAAGATGGATCATGGATAGCAGGTGTTCCAAGCATATGATAGGAGAGGAAGTCTTGCTCTTGTAACTCAATTGCCAAGAAGGCGGTACAATTACGTTTAGGATCAACCATAAGGGTCGTATTATTGGTACTGGCCAAATTAGAAACTCTTCTACCTCTTTTGAAAATGTATATCTAGTTAAAGGATTAAAACATAACCTACTTAGTGTAAGTTAAATTTGTGATAAAGGATATAAAATTACTTTCACTTCAACTGGTTTTAAAATAAGAGATAAAGAAACCAAACAAATTCTTCTTAAAGGAACCAGACATAAAGATATTTACATTGTCAACTTTGACAAATGCGACAACTTTGAATGTCATGTCACATCTGACAATGAGGCAATACTTTAGCACAAATGGCTAGGTCATGTTCACATGAAGAATATCAGTAGACTTGTGAAACATGCTTGTCAAAGGCCTGCCAAAGATCAACTTCAAGAAGAGCAAAGTCTGTGATTCTTATCAAACTGGTAAACAAATAAAAAATTCCTTTAAACCTAAAAGGATGGTTAGCACCTCTCGACCTCTAGAATTACTTCACTTAGATTTATTTGGACCAACCAAATTCAAAAGGTTAAGTGGGTGCAGATATTGTTTAGTCATAATTGATGATTTTTCAAGATTTACCTGAGTATCCTTCTTGAAAAATAAGGATCTGACTATTGATGCTTTTAGTAAACTTGTAATAAGATTGCAAAATGAGAAAGGATCAGAAGTCATTAGGATTAGAAGTGATCACAATAGAGAATTTGAGAATCAACATTTTTTTGACTTCTGTGATCAATATGGGATAAAACATGAGTTTGCTTTTTCTAGAGCCGCACCTTAAAATGGAGTTGTTGAAAGGAAAAATAGGACCTTGCAAGAGTGTGCCAGCACGATATCGTGTGAGTCAAAGCTGCCTCGATATTTTTGGGATGAGGCTATAAATACTGCTTGCTATATCCAAAATAGATCCTTGATTAGACCTATCCTAAAAAAAACACCCTTTGAACTCTATCATGAAAGAACACCTAGAATTTCCTATTTCAAGATATTTGGTTGTAATTGCTTTATACTTAACACAAAGGATAATCTTAACAAGTTTGATGCTAAGATCTTGGAAGGAATCTTCTTAAGTTATTCGACGAGAAGTAAAGCCTATAGAGTGTTTAACAAGAAGAATTCTGTTGTTGAGGAAACTATGCATGTATATTTCCATGAGACTCTAGCTCAACCACAATCTTCTCTAAATGATGATGATGATCACATAGGAGATCCTTCAAACATACTAGAAGAAAACATATCGGATGAATTACCAAAAGATATATCTTATATGAAGGATCATCCAAAAGAATTGGTAATAGGAGAACTATCCGAAGGAGTTTGGACTAGATCTTCTATTAACACCTTAGCTTTTATAGCTTTTGTTTCTCAATTATAACCTAAAAATGTTAACAATGCATTTTTTGATAATTGTTGGATTATTGTAATGGAAGATGAATTGAATCAATTTGAAAGAAATCAAGTATAGGAACTTGTTCCAAAACTTGACTCTCAGACTATCATAGGAACTAAATGGGTTTTCAGGAATAAATTGAATGAATCAAGAGAAGTAGTTAGGAATAAAGCTAGACTTGTGGCCCAAGAGTATAATCAAGAAGAAGGAATAGGTTTTGATGAAACATATGCATCTGTAGCTCGCCTGGAATCCATTAGAATGTTGTTAGCCTTTGACGCCTACATGGAGTTAACACTCTTTTAGATGGATGTCAAAAGTGCTTTTCTAAATGGGTTTATCAAGGAGGAAGTCTATGTTAAACAACCTCTAGGTTTTGAAGACACAAACTATCCAGAATACGTATATAAACTAAATAAAGCATTGTATGGTCTAAAACAAGCTCCACGAGCTTGGTATGATAGATTACAAAGTTACCTAATTGAAAATGAGTTTAAGATTGGCAAAGTAGATCCAACCTTGTTTACAAAAAGAAAAGAAAATGATCTCTTAATAATACAAATCTATGTTCATGACATCATTTTCGGTGCTATTAATTGTCTTCTATGCTAAGAGTTTGCCAAGGTTATGCAGGATTAGTCTGAAATGAGCATGATGGGAGAACTTTGGTTCTTTCTTGGACTTCAAATTGACCAGATATCCTCCGGGATATTCATATCCCAAACCAAGTACACCACGGAGATCTTGAAGAAATTCTTTATGGACAAAGTGAAAGGAAACACCTATGACAGCTTCTACATAACTCAGAACTGATGAGACAGGTAAGTCTATAGATAAAAATTTGTACAGAAGCATGATAGGTTCTCTATTGTATTTAACAACTAGTAGACCTGATATTCTATTTAGCACCTATTTGCGTGCTCGATTTCAAGTTAACCCAAAAGAATTACACCTAAATGCAGTTAAAACAATACCTAACTACCTAAACCACACACTAGATCTAGGATTATTCTATCCAAAGTCAGCTTCATTGGATCTTTATTCCTTTTGTGATGTTGATTATACGGGTAGTTTCACAGACCAAAAGAGTACTAGTGGAACGTTGATACGAAAAATTAGCATGATTTGAAATTAGGGTTTTAAATCGTTGTAACACGTCAAATCGCAATTGCTTTTATAACCTAGATAGTGGTGGTATCTAGGGTTGTCCAATGAGGCAAATTTTTGCAAAAATCAATATCTTGCTTGAATATGGAATTCACCTTTCTTTTTGTACGTTTTGCATATATAATTTTTTTGTGGTTTTGAATAACAAGGCAATCGCAAAGTTGGGGCAAAGACTACACCTAATTCACTAAGCTAAACCTAAGAGTAGCCTCTCGCTAAGCTCACTCTAGGCACGTGGAGGCCTAGAGTAATTAGGAAGAGGGGGTGAAAAAGTGCTAGAGACAAGATAAAAGCAAATGCGACAAAAATTGAAAAGAAGGCAACTTTGATTAATGAAAAAGTGTTTTACAAAAAACCATAGTAGAGGAATGCTTCTGCTACTAGCAATTAAAATACAAAATATGCAAAACACTAATCCTCTGAATGTTGGTGAAGAAGAGAGTCTCTTGCTCCAACTACGACTGCTCCCATAGTTGAAAAGAACTTCTCCTTCTCCTTCTCCTTGATTTGCACCTCCAAGATGTATCCTTCCTGGCAAACCCTAGATGGGGCGTGCCGTTGCTCCTCCAAGGGTGGATGTCCACCCTTGAATCTCCTCCAATGCCTGGCCGTCATCCTTGATGAAAGCTTGCTCCTCCTCTTGGCGTGGCACAAGGAGAAAAATGGAGAGGAAAAAGGCACCAAGGAGGCAAGGGATAGCCTCCTTAATCTTCTTCCTTCTTCTTCTTGGCCGTGGGTTATAGGTGGGCTTAGGGTAGAATTAACACTAAGGGTGGATGACTTTTTTGGTGGTAAATGGTGGGTATATATAGAGGTGGAGAGGGGGCTAGTAGGCGTGGACATGTGGAGGGCTAGGATGGGTTTTAGGAGGTGGTTAAGGGGTGGTTATGGAGATCTAGGGTGTAGGACGGGTGGCGCCACCTTAAGGGATGTGGTGGTGGTGGTTATGGTGGTGGAGAGACACCATAGGTTGGTGCCAACCATGGAGAGGTGCCATGGTTTTGGTGCCAACTACGGGGGCTTCTAGAAGGTGGGTATGTGGATGCTGGATAAGGGTTGTAGGGGTAGGTATAGGGTGGAGATTGATGGGTTTTTGGAGGGAAAAAGGTGGTGCCAAAAGGAGGTGGTTATGGTGGTTTTGGCGCCACCTTCTTGGTGTCTTTTGGTGGTAGACATGGGGTGAAGAGGTGTGGTTGAGTTGACGCCAAGTAGGGTAGTGATGAGTCCATTCTAATGGACTATTGTTATGCCTAAGTAATTCTATTTTAACATTGTATGTTTGTTAATAATTACATTAAGTTGTAGAATGATTGCATGCATCATTATTTAAGTTTACATCTATTTTATCACATCCTATAACATAGTATGTAATTAGTTTATGTTTCATGCAGGTCCCACAACAGCGCACTCGTTACATCTTCTCCACTTAATCTATCCATCAGGCTAATAATCGAGAAGAAGAGGGAGGAGGATTAATGGTGGAAAAGAACAGGGAGTGAAAAGATGTTTTCCCCCATAAATTTCTAAACCTACGGCCGACCTCAACAACCTCACCAACAGCGCCGACCATGTTTAGTAAGGGATTTGAAAATCCCTTGACTTGCGTAGGGGAGGAGATAAAAAGAGAGGATCGTCGATTCTTTTGGAGATCATCTTCTTCCTCCCCCTTGAGGGGATAGCCACTGTGTCATTTTGACAAGTCAATTTTCTGCTTTCGATTGAGTTTCACAAATGAAATAACGCGTTGTAGTATTTAAGTGGTGGAAAAGTCGACTTAATCAACAATAAAAATAACCACTTACAGAAGAGCGGGTCGTGTCCATAGGGAGGCAATTATGCAATAAACTCTCTATTATTTCGTATTCTTTCGATCAAGTGCGAAATCCCTAGTCAAATCCGACATAAAATGCGATGGAAAGAAGATTCACAATAACTCAAAAATATAAGGGTATATGTGTAATTTTTCCTCACTGAAATCTTCAATAAATATATGATGATTTTATGTAATTTTCAATTGACATATACTAGAGAAAATTGGTGCACATGTTAATCCCAAAACCAATCTTGAAACATGTGAATATCAATAACGTGCAATTATCAGAAAGCATGAGTGTGCATTCACAATTTTGCCACAATAAAATAATCATAAATGGAAATTGATTTCTGGTGGCAATGGCAGTAAATGTAATTTTTAATCAACTTGAAAACAAAGGATTTATTGCAGCGGCTTGTGCGAATAGGAGGAGAGACGGACGTCGAGGCTGCCACTGAAGATCACCTTGCTCGGGTCGCACCCGACGGTGGTGACGGCGCAGCTAATGGCACCCTGTGGTGGCTGCAAGAAGGAGAGGAAGGTGGCGGGTGGTGGTTTTGCGCACAGCGTTGGAGGCGTTGGTGCGGTGCCTGCAAGGAGGGCTGGTGGCGAGGGCAGTCTGCAGAGAGGAGCACCAGGCGCTGGAGAGGCATTGGCTTGAGGCGGTGCTGGAGGGGCGCAAATACCTGCTGGCGTGGGTTTTGTGCAGGTGTGTGAGTGGTGCAACGCCTGCAGTGAAGGGCACTGGAGGAGGGGGGCGCGCTACGGTGAAGGTGCGGTGCCTGCAGGCCTGGCAGGGGCACGGGTGAGGCGAGGTGGGTGCCTACAGGCTGCTTGGTGAGGGTGCAGGCCTGCAGGAGATGGGCGGCTGTGTGAGCGATGCTGTGCAGGTGCGTGAGGGTAGAATGGGGTGGTGTGAGCGCTGGAAGGGGGAAGCGCCTGCGGGCGCAGGTGGGGCGGAGCGGGTGCCTGCAGGGCGTTGGTGGTGAGGGCATGAGCGCCTGCAGGCATTGGGTGTAGGTGCAGGCTGGAAGGGGGGTGTGGTGATGGCATTGGTGCGGTGCGCCTGAAGCGGCTGCAGGCTGGAAGGGTGACGCTTGCAGTAGAGGCTGTGGCTGGCGGTGGGTGCACAGTGTAAGCCTTCAAACGCAGTGGATATCCCCTCAAGGGGGAGGAAGAAGATGATCTCCAGAAGAACCGATGATCCTCTCTTTTTATCTCCTCCCCGAGACAAGTCAAAGGATTTTCAAATCCCTTACTAAACATGGCCGGCGTTGTTGGTGAGGTTGTTGAGGTCGGCCGTAGGTTGAGAAATTTGTGGGCGAAAATATCTTTTCACCCCCTATTCTTTTCCACCATTGATCCTCCTCCCTCTTCTTCTCGATTATTAGCCTGATGGATAGATTAAGTGGAGAAGATGTAACGAGTGCGCTGTTGCGGGACCTGCATGAAACATAAAGTAATTACATACTATGTTATAGAATGCGATAAAATAGATGTAAACTTAAATAATGATGCATGCAATCATTCTACAACTTAGTGTAGTTATTAACAAACATACAATGTTAAAATAGAATTACTTGGGCGTAACAATAGTCCATTAGAATGGACTCATCAAATACCCCCATGTCTAAAATTTGCTAGTCCCTAGCAAAAAGAAAAAATAATAGAAGTAATAAGAAGATTTCTTCTGATCTTTTTTCAAAACTTTAGAGATCCAGACAAATGTGAAGTGATGATAGCCTAGATAACAGATCCAAGTGAAAAAGGCCAATTCGCATTGGAAGTTCGTACTTCACCCTTGGTAAATATTGCTGTCGGGATAGGCAACTACTTCCCTTGGGGATAAAGCAGAGGATAATCTGTAATTTGACCCCAGCGTTTGGCTTAGGTAGGAGATATCGAGTTAAATAGATTTGTATTTGGTGGCACACACTCATCTGGTGCTACATATAGTCTAGTACTGTAGACTCTAGATCTCTAGACTATTAGACAAGTCAACTTAGAGAGAGGCTAAACTGTGCTCTCTTGATGTTCCTGGGCGCTCACTCTTTTCTTTCTTTTCTTTCTGAGATCACAAATCTTGCCAGATTTAGTAACTGTTTGGTGGCCTCACATGGCATCCACACTTCAATTAAAGTCCTAATAACTCTAAAACTAAGTTAGAGTCCTCAACCAGTATTTGGGCGATCAAAAATACTAAAAGGTAGGTATGTGTCATATTTGGTGGAACGCGATAGGTGTTCTGTTGCCTCAGAAATAATGTTACATTATAAACTTGGACTTTTTTTTTTGTAATATAACTGTTTCTTCTTTTTCTTCTTTTCTTTTCTTTCTTCTTCTTTTTTTTATAAATCAACATAATACGACACAGACTTTTATTTATGAGTCATTATTAGGGATGATGATGGTCAAGAGGATATTGTGTGGCTTATTTGGTGGAAGTACCTATTCTCGGCACCGGGAAGGAATGGATAGGACAGGCGTATTTCTGACCTTTGACACTATTACCCTCCTTCAGCCGAGGAATCTATGAAGGAAGGTCGTAACCATCCACCATAGTCATAGCTTTATTAAGACTTCATCTCTGTGTATCTGCCTTATTTGGTGACTCTCAGGAATTTACACAAAGTACGCACATAGGAACAGAGAGTGAAAACTACGCCTAACTCTGAAGTATCATCATCTAACTGTCCAAAACTTAAGAGTCCTTGCACTAGACTTAGTGCACCAGCAATCTCTCTACTTTCTTCTCACAAATATGAGGTGGATCTACTAGAAGATGGTATGCCTGACTCCCTATTAACTGTTCAAGGGTTCAGTAGACTACAAATGCTTATTGATTTTCCTCAAGGATCCATTACCAAGTCTACGTGCACGTGAAATAAATGTACTGGATTCTAAACTTAAAAAATAATTCAAGAAGAAAAACCTCCCATGACAAAGGTGTTTTGCTGGGGACTAACCCATTCAGCTCACGAAAAGAGATTTTTTTTTTTTTTTTATATATGCTAACCTAAATGCATGAATGCACCCCCCCATGCCGAAATCCTACAATGTCCTCATTGTAAAATTAAAACAGGGGGAGAAAGGAAAGAAATTACCTGATGACGGTGTTATTCAGACTGCTAGGTTGCCTCCCAACAAGCGCTACATTTTCTGTCAGCAGCCAGACTTAGAAGGAACCTATAAGTCTAGTTCCAAACAGAAAAGGTTAGGCCCTAAAAATATGCGTAACAGTGAGAACCTTGAAAACAGGTAGCCATGGATGTTGGCGAGCTGATGATGCAACGTAATACCAAGATATGAAAGCGAAGAACCTCGTTGGCTACCTTGGGAGGTCTAGGAATAATAAACAGAACATGAAAAGGGACCTCCCGAAATGGAATAAGTGGAGGATAATAAGGATCCTCTAGAGCAGGATGGGTTTTAAAAGATATAAACATTATTAATTCAAACCCTTGAATGGCGAGAGTAAAAGAACAAGCATCAATCCACACTCGCCATTCTACCTGAGGATGTACTGGCCTGATATGTTCTCTAGAAAGAATGTACATGAGCAGAGATCTGAGCCAAGGATCTGTTAGAGAGTATAAGGGTTGTTGGTTGTGTTGGAAGGTAATGGTTAAGTCCAATGAAGGCTTAGTCGGTGTCAGGTCCAATTCCAACAATGATTCAGATTGTTTATACTCCCTAACAGTTGTAGACAACTTCATGTTACCCTGCCTAGCATTAATGATCGGAGTCATATTTGAATCAAGGGTAGACTCCAAATTACAACTCTTTGATGGTAGGGTCAAAATGTAAGAATCATTATTAGTCAGCTTATCTCCGGATTCGTTTGGTTCACTCAAATTTTTGTCGGGGTGTATATGTGATTCATTAGGAGTTGGATCAGTATCCTCAATTATTTCTAAAGGAGGATCAGTCTTAATATTTTGGAGCAAGCCTATGTCATTGAATTAGTTATTGTTCTTGGGGTGTAAATCCTCAATTGACCTGTGTTGTCCCCAAGAGTCTCCCATAGACTTCTTATTTTGTTTGTCCTCCTTTAATATCAACTCCTGCTTTGATGGAGGATGACTCTCAAAAGAAGGGAGAAATCTGGATTTTATCATATTATTTCTATCCTCTGGAGGTAAATCCTCAAATAATAAATAATTCCCTTGTGATTCACTCCACATTTTCAGTCCAGGTTCCTCTATTGGGGCATCCTCATTTTAGACTCTTCATATCCCTGAGACCAAAATTGATCTAATTCATCCTCCATTCTGTTAAGGTCACCTTCATTGGGTGCATTTAAATCCTCAGGATACTGAATGATAGGTGTTGATTCCCCAAGTGGAGGGTCAGGAGTAGGCTCACTAAGGGTAGAATGAGATTCCACCAAATAATCAATAGGGGAAGTGATAAGAACAATACAACCTTGACCTGGTTTGGTAGGGGTAAAGAGAATACTGTCATTGGGGTCAAGGTCCTCAAGAGGTACCGTCTTCCCTTGCTTTTGACTCCAATATAGCTCAGGCGGATAATCACTATGATCGTTGTCCCCTAGTGGTCGTGTCTCATTGGGAGAGTCTAAGTGATAGCTACATAAAACAGGATCCTATTGTCATTGGGTTCCTTAGAATTATTTTCATGATCATGATTGTATGGGTAGGGATCAGGATTATTGGGAAGCGTGTAGCTAAGTTGTTTTATTTCTTCATTTAACTATTGACTATTCCTCAACATCTCTCCCATTGATTCCATCATTTTTTTTTGCTGTTTTTGCATTTCTATCATAAAAGAGGAGAGACTACTATTATCAGGTTGGGGAAGATAGTTAATTTCATGCTCTGGTTGCCTAAGGGTATCGGTCTAACCTTGATACGGAAAATCATGAAGGGTGGGAGGGTTGGGTGTTTGCATGGAAGTAGGGATTTTAGGGTTGGAAAATCCCACTCCTAGGCTTCGCTCAAAAGTGGGAGTTATCAAGCCAGTACTCCCAGGATAAGAATAAGAATGATCCCATGAATTATCAATGTACCCATCAAAGAATGGATACGCTCGGGGAATGGGATCCTGATTAAAAGATGGGAAGTATTGACTCTGATAATCTAAATGATAGGAGTAAGGGTGATCCATTCTTTTAAGCAAAATAGTTTTAACTCTAGAAGACTTCAGAATACAACCAGAAACTTCCTAGAGAGTTCTACTGTCAAAGAAAACGCAAATTCAGTGGGATCTTGTTTTTAGTAGATTGTAGGCCTTAGAATTAAATGTTCAGTTGGTGGCCAAACAAGTTTTGCAAAAATTATGCTTCCTAGGCCAATCTTCGCTGGTGCCTATAACCTACTCGCAAGGCATGGAAGTCTCGAATCGAGCCCACACACGAGGAACCGAAGTAACTTGGTGGATAGGCTTGTTGATTTCCGACTAACTTCTCTTGTGGTACAAAAGAGGAGAGGTAGAAATTTATCTAGTGACCTTATGTGTGAGGTGCACAGTGTCTCAAGTGTGCAAACATACGATCATGTTTTGATTTTTGAAATTTCGCAAATAAGATCCTTTTGCACACAATTTTCAGTCACAGATTTTAAAGTCCATCCTCTTAATAGTCCCAATTTTTAAAGTGACCACTGAATTAATTTGATTCAAGCACTTAGTGGTCTTAAGTTTAAGTTCAATGCATATGCATGACAGGTAATTGATGCTCAAGAGAAGACGTACCTTACTCCAGCTTTCTTCGTGCAATGTATGCAATGCAGTAAAAATAAACTGCTGCTCATTTAGTCCTAGATGGTCGTCCTATAGATATGCAGCTTCTAGTAGGCAGTTCGATTTTTTTTTTTTTATAATAATAATAAACAAACAGACCTAATCTAACTAACTAACTGAAATGCAGTTCAAACAATTCAAATAATCCTATAATCTAAATAAATGGGAACACGCTCCTGAAAATACGCTCCCACATACAAGAGCGATAAGAAATAGAGAGGCACTGGGGACACGTTCCCAAAAATACCCGACAAGGGTCCAAAAGTCAGTAATTAAATTGGAATGTCTATCTAAACTAAATCTAACTAAGATCTACTGATTAAATCAGAAATAGGTTTCTTCGTAAGCCTATGCGTGTGGGATCAAGGCCCACATGTTCCTGTTGCCGTCCTCCAGGTGGCGTCAAGGTCCACCAAAAAGATCATCTCCACCGTGCGTGTCGTTTCGGGTCAATGTCGTCGCTCTGCTGTGCCTATCACCGTGTCATATTCCTCTCACAATAATAAAAATGATCAGATGATTGCACAACTCAGAATATTCAAAAAAATAGTAACGTGAATCTATTGCGTTTGTTGCCTCCCCGGCAACGGCGCCATTTTGACAAGTCGATTTTCCACTTTCGATTGAGTTTCGCAAATGAAATAACGTGTTGTTGTAGTATTTAAGTGGTGTAAAAATCATCTTAATCAACAATAAAAATAACCATTCATAGAAGAGCGGGTCGTGTCCATAGAGAGGCAATTATGCAATAAACTCTCGATTATTTCATATTCTTTCGATCAAGTGCGAAATCCCTAGTCAAATCCGACATAAAATGCAATGGAAAGAAGATTCACAATAACTCAAAAATATAAGGGTATATGTCCAATCCCCCTTGAGGGGATATCCACTGCATTTGAAGGCTTGCACTGTGCACCCTCCGCCAGCCACAGCCTCTACTGCAAGCGTCACCCTTCCAGCCTGCAGCCGCTTCAGGCACACCGTACCAGCGCCATCACCGCACCCCCCTTCCAGCGCCATCACCTTCCAGCCTGCACTTGCACCCAACGCCTGCAGGCGCTCACGCCCTCGCCACCAATGCCTTGCAGGCGCCCGCAGGTGCTTCCCCCTTCCAGCGCTCACACAACCCCAGCCTGCCCTCACGCACCCGCACAGCACCGCTCACGCAGCCACCCATCGCCTGTAGGCCTATGCCCTCACCAAGTAGCCTGCAGGCACTCGCTTTGCCTCACCCGCACCCCTGCCAGGCCCGTAGGGGTAGCTTATGTGGAGCTTAGGTGGACTTGAAGTGGAGGCTTATGTAGGTGGAGTTAGGGTTAGCTAAGGTGGATAAATAAGGAGTGGAGAACTTACCTAAACTAGCTAAGCTAGTAGGTGAGTAAAGGAGGAGGTATCTGGAGCTAGGGTTTTGAGGGGAGGAGCTGAGAAGGTGATGCTTGGAGCTAAACTGGAGTTGGTAGCTGTTGAAGAGAATAGTAAGGAGCTACTTTAGCTGGCTTAGCTTGCTAGTTCTTTGCTAGCTGCTAAGCGAAGCTAAAGTAAGCTGGCTTCTGCTAGGATATGCTGAGGTGAGCTGGGTCAGATCTTCTCGGGGAGGACCTAGCAGTTGAAGTAGCTAAGGTAGATTACCTCAACTAAGTTGAGCTTGATGGAGTCCCCGAGAGCTGGGCTTGAGCTGGCCTGAGCTAGGGTGAAGTCATCTTCAGCTGGCTTGAGTTGAGTAGAGCTGGAGGTAGCTGGACCTGAGCTGAGGTGGACTCCAGTCAACTTAGCTGAGCTAGCTAGAGCTCCCAGTGAACTGATGGGAGCTGAGATGAGCTAGACTCAACTAAGTTGAGCTGGATCTGAGCTGACTTGAGTTAGGGTGAGCTAAGAAGAGCTATCTTGAGCTACCATTTAGCTGAAATGAGCTGAATGAAGCTAGGATGAGCTAACTCTAATTCAAGTGTGCTGGTATCCAGCTATGATGAGATGGATTAGGCTGAGTCCCAGCTGGTTTGAGCTTCTCCTATAGCAGTTGCCTTCCTGAGTGCTAGGGTTCTGGGGATCTGATTATCTTGTTTAACCCAATTACTCAAACAAACAAATCAAAAAGACAATAAAATGTAAAATGCATGCCTAACCTAATTTATGCCTAATGTAGCTCGAAAAGCCGTTCGCAAAGTTAAAATCCTAAGAGCTAGATCTGTTTTAAGGCATAAAAATGATGATAAACTGGCATTTATCACACCCCTATGCTTATCTTTTGCTAGTCTCTTAGCAAAATAAATTTTTATGAAATGAAACTTTTGGGGAAATCTAATTTTTTTTTTCAATTTTTGAGGAGAAAGAGATTACGGGACCTTGGTTGATCTGAACATGAGAGGTACGGGATTTTTTAAAGATAAACATCAGGGTTTATTTTCGAACAAAAAATTAGTTGAATTGGGTTTAATATATCCTCCAAAAAATTCACAGATTAACCCTTTGTTAATTCAGATGACTAGAAATTTTTTGTATTTAGGATTTTTCTGGCTTTTGAATCTGATTTGCAACTTGCAATAGCCTTTAAAACTTTGTGTTTGTCCTTGTGAAAAGCCAACATTTATAAGGGCATGTTTTTGGTTTAAAACTTTTTTTTCTCTCTCCCCCATGCTTATTCTTAGCTTAGTCTTACAATAGATGTGTCGGGATCATTATTCCCGTTACCAATCCTCGAGGGGGCTCTGGTGCCAGTACTTCGAGATAGCACTGTCCATGACACCACCCAGGAGCTCACAACCCCAAAACACAATGCGGTGCAAAGGGGCGCTCTAAGCAAACTCAAGCTCTTGCTCCGACACTACAGGTAGAGCACCGTCCAAGACACTTGAGCTGCAAAAATGCGCTTTTATGCTCCATCTAAAGTTATGAAATATAGATATAGTGCAGCATCGATGCGGTAACATGTTGACATCGCATCCTCAAAGGAGGCATTTTCCTCCTTCTCGACGGTGGGAACTTAAACCAATGATTTGCTTCAGACTTTTACTAAGGCCAAACAAGGGGATTTTTCTAAATTTGAGTTGTTTTTAGGTGTTGGCTTGTGCGTGAATTTTGACATAAGAAATTTTGCACGAGACGCAAGTTTTTGAATCAGAAATTAAGCCAGATACTTTCCATATTACAAAAGAGGATCAAGTCACTTGAACTATCATGAGTTCAGGTGAAATTTTAGAGAAGGATATTTGATCTAGTCTAAAGGTAGATCCTGAAATTCTAATGATCAGATCCGTATCCTTATCCCTAGTTTGTTAAAGATAAAATCCAATTGTACCGCAAAGTGAGTTTTCAACCTTAGTCCCGATTTCAAAATTTTCCTAAAAAAGTTTTCAACATTTTTATTTTTTTGGGTATGCAAGTAGAAAATAAAACAAGAAAATGAGAAAAGAAAAATGCATATTTTTAGGTTTTGAAAATCCTGATTTGATCGTCAAAATTTAAAAACACCCCCATGCTTAAGATGTTGCATGTCTGCATGCTATGGGAAGGAAAAAATAAGATTTCCTTGGTGAAGGCGGTTAAAAATAGGATGATCAAAACCACTGAAAGAAATGAAAAAGGAAAGTAGAAAAAATGATGGGTTACCTCTCATCCAGTGCTATCTTTTACGCTATTCAGCCGGGAGTGATGTGCATCAGTGATCACCAGTGGTTGGGTCGGTTAATTGAATGATTCTGATGGAAGATTTGGGGTGTGGTTTAGATAGGGCCTTAAACGCTGGCTGTTGACTTGGAAACTAGTATTAGTTTTTGGATCAAAAAGATCAACAACGCCGTAAGGATATATTTTACGGATAATAAATGGGTTGCTCCATTTGGATTTTAATTTGCCAGGAAAAATACGTAATCTTGCATCAAAAGGCCAAACACGTTGATTTACGTCGAAATATTTTCGAACAATGTATTAATCATGAAATTTCTTTATTCAGTCTTTATAAATCCTCGCGTTTTCATAAGAAAAATTACGTAATTCTTCCAGTTTAGTAAATTGTAATTTTCTATGGATACCGACGTCAGATAAATCCATATTTAATTGCTTTATTGCCCAGAAAGCCCTATGTTCAAGTTCTACCGGGAGATGGCATGCCTTCCCAAAATTTATACAGAAGGGAGACATGCCAAGCAGGATTTTAAAAGCGATACGGTAGGCCTATAAACATTGTCTAATTTGTTGGACTAGTCTTTACAATCGGGCCTAACTATCTTTTGTAAAATATTTTTTATTTTTCAGTTAGAAACTTCTGCTTGGCCATTTGTTTGGGGGTGGTAAGGTGTGGAAACTTTGTGATTAACCCCATATTTAGAAAGAAGGTGACAAAATTGTAAGTGAAGTGTGATCCTCCGTCACTGATAATGGCCTTAGGAATGCCGAATCTTGAGTAAATATTTTTCTTTATGAATTCGACAACCACACGGTGATCATTGGTGCGGGTGGGTATTGCTTCAATCCATTTAGATACGTAGTCGACTGCAACTAGTATATACAAATACCCACCAGAGTTGATGAATGGTCCCATGAAGTCGATGCCCCATACATCAAAAATTTCAACCTCTAATATTGGATTAAGGGGCATCATATTCTTCTGAGTCATGTTGTCGATGCTCTGGCAATGCACACAGGACCGAACAAAAGAATGAGCATCTTTGTGCAAGCTGGGCCAAAAGAATCTAGAATTGAGTATCTTAGCTACATTTTTCTTGCCCGAAAAATGTCCACCACAGGTCATTGAGTGACAATGTGTCAGAATATCATGGATTTTTGATTCAGGGACACATCGTCGAATGACTTGATTGGCACAAATGCGAAAAACGTCGGGCTCCTCCCAAATATAATATTTAATATCAGCAAAGAACTTATCCCTTTTGTTTTTTGGCCAATCAGAGCGGATCGTTCTGTCGCTAGGTTGTTTGCAATGGGTGCAAACCAAGGGAGAGTATTGGCAGCTAAGATGCTTTCATCAGGGAATTTATCAGGGGGGGTCAACATGTCATTCGTCATAAGACGAGAGAGATGGTTGGCCACTACATTTGCGATCCTACCTTATCCTTGATTTCCGTGTCAAATTCTTGGAGCAGTAGGATCCAACGGATAAGGCGGGGTTTCGCACCTTTTTTGGTCAGCAAATATTTATGTGTTGAGTGGTCGGTATATACAGTGACATGTGACCCCAAGAGATAAGATTGAAAATTTTCTAGGGCAAAGACTATGGCTAGAATTTCTTTTTCAGTAACCGTGTAATTCTGTTGTGCGTCATCAAGGGTTTTGCTAGCATGATAGATCACAACAGGCTTCTTGTCAACTCTTTGCCTTAGAATGGTCCCTACAGCAAAATCAGGGGCATCAGTCATGAGTTCAAAGGGACAATTCCAGTTAGGTCCCTGTAAAATTGGTGCCTCTGTAACATCTTTCTTCAACCTCAGAAGACTCTCCAGGCATTGGGTGTTGAAATCAAATGGCTGGTCTTTGGTAAGTAATTGACTTAAGGGCTTGGAGATTTGGAAAATTTTTTTATGAAATGGTGATAGAAACCCACATGCCCTAAAAAAGAGCAAATCTACTTTACAGTAGTGGGTGGTGGGAGCTTAGAGATAGCATCAATTTTCACTCGATCTACCACAATTCCTTTTTTAGAAATAACATGGCCTAGGACAATACCTTCCTGGATCATGAAATGACTTTTTTCCCAGCTGAGGATGAGCTTAACTTCTATGCATTTTTGGAGGGTTCTTTCAAGATTCTGGAGACAAAGGTCAAAAGAATTTCCAAAAATAGAGAAGTCATCCATGAAGACTTCCAAACATTCACCTAATAAGTCTGAAAAAATTACAAGCATACATTGTTGAAAAGTCGCAGGTGAGTTGCAAAGACTGAAGGGCATTCTTCAGAAATCAAAGGTTTTGAAGGGGTAGGTGAATATAGTTTTGTCTTGGTCCTCAGGATGGACTGCTACTTGATTATAGCCGGAATAACCATCAAGAAAATAATAGTATTCGCGTCTGGCTAACCACTCCAAGATTTGATCAATAAAAGGGAGCAGAAAATTGTCCTTGGTGGCGGTGTTTAATTTTCTGTAATCAATGCACACGCGCCAAGAAGAAGCGGTCCTAGTGGCTATAGTTTCCCCATGTTCATTTGTGACAACTGTTAGTCCAGCCTTCTTAGAAACGACTTGAGTGGGAATAACCTAGGAGTTGTCAGAAATGGGGTAGATGATATTAGCATCAAGCCACTTTATAATCTCCTTTTTTACTACCTCCTGCATGGTAGGGTTCAGGCTCCTTTGTGGTTAGCGGGAGGGGCAAGAATCGTCCTCTAGATAGATGCGATGGGCGCAATAGGATGGATGAATGCCCTTAAGGTCAAAAAGGGTCCAGCCAATAGCTTTTCTATTTTTGTTTAAAACCTGGAGAAGTTTTTCTTCTTGTGCCCCAATAAGTCCAAAGTTGATAATCAGGGGCATGGTCTGATTCGAACCCAGGAAAACATATTTAAGGGAGTCGGGCTAGTGTTTTAACTCCAGTTGAGGGCCTGGCTTCGAAAGAATTTCTGCTTTAGAAGTTAGAGGTGAAGTGAGAGTGAAGGGGTCAGCTGGAGTGTTACCTGAAGAATGTGTGGTTAGGGTGGGAGGGTGAGATGAAGTAGATTGTTTACGAACTGTGTTAATGGCAAAACAGGAACCCATGTGTGAAATCTGCATTGTTTCTTCCACTATATTTTCAATTTCTGAATCTGAGTCATCAAAGAAATCAGGTTCTTGGAAACGCCTAGAAGCTTGGAAAATATTTGGGGTAACAGGTTCACCGCCACACATGATCTTCATCTTGCCAGAATCACAATCAATATTGGCGCGGGCGGTGGCTAAGAATGGTCTTCTAAGAATTATAGGGGCAAACTTTAAAGCTTCCGATACCTTTATATCCAGGATTAAAAAGTCTACAGCAAATAGATAATTTTTGACCCGGACAAGGACATTCTCAACAATTCCCCTTGGTTTGATTGTAGATCGGTCTACTAATTGAAGAGTAACCTCAACAATCTTTAATTCTCCGATCTTACCTTCCTCAAAAACCACCGTGGGGATAAGATTAATTGAGGCACCGAGATCCAGTAAGGCATGATCAAAAGAGGTGTCATTAATGACCACTTGAATCAGGGGTGCGCTTGGATCTTTTCTCTTAAGAGGCAGTTTGCTATGCACAACTGAGCTAATTGTCTTTGGAAGGATCATCTTTCCTAGGTTTTGAGGCTGCCTTTTGGGAGTACACAAATCTTTCAAAAATTTGGCGTAAGTAGGGATATATTTTATGGCATCTAGGGGAGGGATGCTAATTTCTACTTGCCCAAAGAGATCCATTAATTCCTTATTAGTGGGCTCGGATTTCTTTTTCTTTGTGTGTGAAGAGTGAAGGGCTTGTGGAAAGGGTATTGGGTTTTTCTGTTTTGCATTTTCAAGTTCCTGAACAAGGTTAGAGGAAGAGGGAGAAGAGCCGATTTGTTTTTCATTGAAGCAGGTTTCTTTAGTAGGCAAGGGATCTTGAGTGGTTTTCCCGTTCCTTAAAGTAACTTCATTCGCAGTATGGTTGTTTCTAGGAGGAGGATGGGAAGCCTGACTATGATTGAAACTCGGGGGATGCTGAGGTGCTGGGTGAATGGGCTGACTGGGATATCCACCTTGGAACTGATTCCGTTGATTATCTGGATTGGGCATGGGTTGGGAAGGTAAGTTGCCAGCAGGTCGATGATCAGGAGTAACCTTAACTTGATGTTGCATTGGTTATCGTGAGGATTACTTCCATCATTTGATTTTGCATACCCTGCAGAGTTTTCATGACCTAGGTGTTAATATCTTCCTAAGATGACCCAGGTTAATTCCTAAATTGATTTTTTTTGGGAAACAGAATCGGGTTTGGAGCTTTTTAGGAGTGATTTGGGTTGGTCCTCCAGTTTTGATTGTAAGTGTTGGAGGGGTTTCTAAATTGCTCTTGGAGAGGATAAATATTTTCAGTGGTGGGATCAAGAATATTCTGATTTAGGTAATAAAAAATCCCAGTCATATCTTGTGTAAAATCAGCAAAAAATTGCTAATCAGTTGGTGTGGCATCAATGTTGTGTAGATTTTCTCTTTTGAGAAGGTGTGGAGAGGTGAGGTGTGGAGAGTTAAGGTGTGGAGCTTGTTTGTGAGTGAGATTTTCTTCCATTTTTTCCTGGTGAATTTGCATTTGGTCCAGTCGTTGAGCTATCATGTGTAGATCATCTTGAGTGACTAGAACAGAGGTGGATTTGGAGTCAATTTTATTAACTCCGAGTCATGGGTTTTGAGTTCTACCGAAAGTGTCCATTGAAGTCATATTAAATGAGTTTTCACTCATTTCTTCAAAAAGGAGGTAGGCACTTTCAACATGTTTATTAAGGAAATTACCCCCACATGAGGCATCCACGAATCTCTTTAATTGATCTTCTAATTCATGATAGAAGATCTGCACTAACTGTCATTATGGAATTTCATGGTGGGGACAACTTCTTAGAAGTTCTTGGAATCTTTCTCAAGACTCATGGAGGGGTTTACCATTTTTTTGTTGAAAGGTCGTTATGGATCTTCTTATTGCATTAGTACGATCGATCGGAAAGATTTTTTTAAGAAAAGCGCTCTTTAGTTGGGGCCAAGTGGTGATAGGGCACCCAATCGTTCTAAACTAGTGTGAAGCTTTATCTTTTAAAGAGAGAGGGAAAAGTCTCATTAACCACACGTTTTCCTGCACATTACAGGAACGGGTGGTTTGAGCGAGGACAGTTAATTCCTCGAGATGACAGAAAGGGTCCTTTCTCGGAAGACCATGGAAATGTTTGATTAGGTTTAGAATAGTTGGTTTGATCTCAAAATCCCCTTGTGGTATGACCACCCTAGGTTTCTCCTCATAATTGGAAGGATCATAAAAATCTTTAAGGGGAACGACAGGCTGTTGGTGAGGTGGCAGGTTTTTCCCTTGGTTGGCTAGGTTTGTCACAGTCCTAGCCAAATTTTCTTGGTTTTGTTGAAGTCGAACTAGATGGTCGACCATAAAGGCAAAGGGGTTTGCATTTTGAGTTTGGATTTGAGGGCCACCTAGCCTTGCAGGATTTTCTGGTTGCTCCAAATGAGGGAGGTTAGGGATGGGGAAGTCAGCTTGTGGGTCGGCTAACGGGTTAGATGTGGAAGAAGAATTTTTTTGTCAGTTTCCCGGGTTTTCCATATTAACAGCAGAGGAAGAAGAAGAAAACAATGATTTTTTGGTGCGGGGGGGCAAAATCAAATGATCCCTCTAGATGTGAGTTTTGGGACCTTCGCCCATGCATGCACTTTTAATGGAAGAAGAGAGAGAGATGAGAGAAAGTGAGCAATTCAAACAAACAAGCCTAGTCTTGTCTTAAGGTTGACTCCTTAAAACCTAACACTTGGGAAACCAATAAGTACAAAATCAGCAAGTGAACCCAATTCCAAAAGAGAGCCTGGCTAGACTAAAGAGGTGGCTTAGGCCCAAGCATTTCCTGGAAAAACTAGGGGCTTGTGTAAACTCGCACCCGTCGTTTGACTTTCCTTTAAGTCTGTCGCCGCATTGTCTAAAGGAAGTAGGAGCGCTTAGTGATCCTTAAATATTGGATATCAAGCCTAATTGAATGAAGTCCTTAAGTGGTCAAATGACTACTTGTTTTAAGTTAGGTTGGGTGTCTAAATGTGCACGGGAATGTGGAAGGCATTAATTGGGGTAATGCCCTGTTATGTCAATTTTTTAGTGTGTGCAGGATTGGAAAAGTGATTCCAATAGCAATCAAGTTGACACACAATACTTGAATGTATTTTTGCTTTTAGGATTTTCTTTAGAATAGTGTATTTTAGGGTTTTCTTTTTAGGTATTCAAATAAGTTTGAAATGCCACAATCAAAGGGAAATCAAGTTGTATTGGTGAATGTAAATTTCCTTTTTGATGTGGGTCTCTAAAAATGAAAAGAAACCCTAATTGAATTAATCTCTTTCAGGCTTGTTATTTTTAAGTAGTGGTCCAAACAAGGCAGACTACACCACTACTGGAAGGAAAATCAAACAAGGATTCCAAAAAATATTTTTTTGTGATTTTAGGAATTTGTTTGATATTTTTTTAGGATTTTTTTTGTGCTGGTGTCAAAGTCGAAAAATGATACTCAAGGGTATTTTGGACCTTTCAGTACCACCAGAAGCCACCAAAAATTTTTGTAAGTTTTTTTGTGATGTGTAAAATTTCACAAGGATTCCAGAAAGCTAAATTTCACAAAAATTGGATGAGTATAAAAATTCCTAAAATTCACAGACAGTAGCAAAACTGGAAGATTAGAGGAGATGACCCCTTTGTAGTCCACAAATTTTTAAAAATTGTATACAAATCCAATTGCTATGAAATGTGGAACAAATGTTCCTACCTTGATTTGGAATCACTAGGTGAAATTTCAAGATTTTAGGAGGCTTGTGGTGTTGGGAATTGATTTTTGAAGTCTAGACAAAAGTCTGGACCTGAAAATCAAAACACCAACACTTGAAGTGAAGTGGTGTTAAATGATGCAAACAAGAAAACAATGGATTTTAATTGTAACCACTTCACTTAATTAAGATGTTTAGGATTCTGAAAGCCAAGTTTAATATTTTTTTGGTAGGTTTTTAGAGAATTGTGTGACCAGTTCAAGATTACCAACTTGAATTAATTCACGGGAAGAAAAGGTACTTCAAGCTTCAAAATCCTGCTTTGTTACTGCAAAACCTGCACACACGAGAGAAAAAGAGACAAGGGGATGAGGTCCAATTATCAAGCAAGAGAAAGAATCAAAGAAAAGTCGAGCCTCCTGGCAACGGCGCCAAAAAGTGATGCGCAAAATTGGCATGATTTGAAATTAGGGTTTTAAATCGTTGTAACACATCAAATCGCAATCTCTTTTAAATTTATAACCTAGATAGTGGTGGTATCTAGGTCATCCAAGGAGGCAACTTTTTGTAAAAATCAATCTCTTGCTTGAATATGGAATTCACCTTTCTTTTTGTACGTTTTGCATATATAATTTTTTTGTGGTTTTGAATAACAAGGCAATCGCAAAGTTGGGGCAAAGACTACACCTAATTCACTAAGCTAAACCTAACAGTAGCCTCTCGCTAAGCTCACTCTAGGCACGTTGAGGCCTAGAGTAATTAGGAAGAGGGACTGAAAAAGTGCTAGAGACAAGATAAAAGAAAATGCAATAAAAATTGAAAAGAAGGCAACTTTGATTAATGAAAAAGTGTTTTACAAAAAACCCTAGTAGAGGAATGCTTCTACTACTAGCAATTAAAATACAAAATATGCAAAACACTAATCCTATGAATGTTGGTGAAGAATAGAGTCTCTTGCTCCAACTACAGCTGCTCCCGTAGTTGAAAAGAACTCCTCCTTCTCCTTGATTTGCACCTCCAAGATGTATCCTTCCTGGAAAGCCCTAGATGGGGCGTGCTGTTGCTCCTCCAAGGGTGGATGTCCACCCTAGAATCTCCTCTAATGCCTGCCCATCATCCTTGATGAAAGCTTGCTCCTCCTCTTGGCGTGGCACAAGGAGAGGAGTGGAGAGGAAGAAGGCACCAAGGAGGCAAGGGATAGCCTCCTTAATCTTCTTCCTTCCTTCTTCTTCTTGGCCGTGGGTTATAGGTGGGCTTAGGGTAGAATTAGCACTAAGGGTGGGTGACTTTTTTGGTGGTAAATGGTGGGTATATATAGAGGTGGAGAGGGGGGTAGTAGGCGTGGACATGTGGAGGGCTAGGATGGGTTTTAGGAGGTGGTTAAGAGGTGGTTATGGAGATCTAGGGTGTAGGATGGGTGGCGCCACCTTAAGGGATGTGGTGGTGGTTATGGTGGTGGAGAGACACCATAGGTTGGCGCCAACCATGGAGAGGTGCCATGGTTTTGGTGCCAACTATGGGGGCTTCTAGAAGGTGGGTATGTGGATGGTGGATAAGGGTTGTAGGGGTAGGTGTAGGGTGGAGATTGATGGGTTTTTGGAGGGAAAAAGGTGGTTCCAAAAGGAGGTGGTTATGGTGGTTTTGGCACCTTCTTGGTGTCTTTTGGTGGTAGACATGGGGTGAAGACTTGTGGTTGAGTTGGCACCAAGTAGGGTAGCTTATGTGGAGATTAGGTGGACTTGAAGTGGAGACATATGAAGGTGGAGTTAGGGTTAACTAAGGTGGATGATTAAGGAGTGGAGAACTTAGCTAAGCTAGCTTAGCTAGTAGGTGAGTAAAGGAGGAGGTATTTGGAGCTACGGTTTTGAGGGGAGGAGCTAAGAAGGTGATGCTTGGAGCTAAACTGGAGCTGGTAGCTGCTGAAGAGAATGGCAAGGAGCTACTTTAGCTGGCTTAGCTTGCTAGTTCTTTGGTAGCTGCTAAGCCAAGCTAAAGTAAGCTGGCTTCTGCTAAGATATGTTGAGGTGAGTTAGGTCTGATCTTCCCGGGGAGGACCTAGCTAGCTGAAGTAGCTAAGGTAGATTAGCTCAACTACGTTGAGCTTGATGGAGTCCCCGGGAGCTGGACTTGAGCTGGCCTGAGCTAGGGTGAAGTCATCTTCAGCTGACTTGAGTTGAGTAGAGTTGGAGGTAGCTGGACTTGAGTTGAGGTGGACTCCAGTCAACTTAGCTGAGCTAGCTAGAGCTCCCAGTGAACTGATGGGAGCTGAGATGAGCTAGACTCAACTAAGTTGAGTTGGATCTGAGCTGACTTGAGTTAGAGTGAGCTAAGAAGAGCTATCTTGAGCTACCATTAAGCTAAAATGAGCTGAATGAAGCTGGGATGAGCTAACCCTAGTTCAAGTGAGCTGGTATACAATTATGATGAGCTAGATTAGGCTGAGTCTTTGCTGGTTTGAGCTTCTCCTTCACTAGTTGCCTTGTTGAGTGCTAGGGTTCTGGGGATCCGATTATCTTGTTTAACCCTAACACTTAAACAGACATATAAAAAAGATAATAAAATGTAAATTGCATGCCTAACCTAATTTATGCCTAATGCAGCCCAAAAATCCATTCGCGGAGTTAAAATTCTAAGAGCTAGATCTATTTTAAGGCATATGAATGATGATAAACTGGCGCTTATCAACCGTGTCAATTTCTCGAAAATTCCCTAGTCTCTTGGTTTTCTGGAAAGCAACATACTGTCTCATTATCTACGACAGAAGTCGAATATATAGCCACATCTTTAGCTTGTTTACAACTATTGTGGATGAAACAAACATTAGAAGATTTTGGCCTATCCTATAAAATAACAAAATACTTTGTGATAACACTAGTGCCATCAATCTATCTAAAAACCTTGTACAGCATTGTAGGACTAAATACATTGATGTTAAGCATCACTTCCTAAGGGACTATGTCCACAAGGGTGAAATTAACTTAGGGTTTGTTAAAACTGAAGATCAGCTAGTCGATATCTTTACAGAATCTCTATCGAAAGATAGATTTAACCTTATCTGCCATGCACTAGGATTATCTAGGTTGAAAGAGATAATTTGATAATTTTTATTGCCTTATTTGCAACCTTTGATCGATCAAAATTTTCAAATTGATTGACCAAACTGTTTGATTGATCAATCTTATCAAATTGATCGACCAAATCTTTGGTGGGAATTTTCCCACCAAAAATTTGAAGTTTGATCGACCAACTTTGTTATTTGATAGACCAAATTGTTTGTGCAGGAAATTTCCCTCAAAACCTTTGAACCTTGATTGACCAATGTTCTTAATTGATCGATCAATTTCTCTTTTGATAGACCGAAACATAGTTTTGATCGACCAAACTTGAGAGGAATCCATATCTTCATTTGTGATCCAAATTGCCTCTAATCTCATTCCTAATCACCTAAACCGTACCTAATCTCTACGATTAGCTACTCTAAATGTTATTACCTTACCTACCCAACTTTATATAAAATGACCTCTTTTTACCACAACACCTAATTTTTTACTCTAAACATCTACCCCACCAAAACACCTACCCCACATTTTGTTGTCCCCACTTCATCCACCAACCAACACCATGACCTCACCTCTCTTCCTTCGGCCACCATGATCGACCAACACCTCCGACGCCACTGACTATAGCTGCATGTCACGAGAAAGAGATCGACCTCCCATCTCCTCGCTCGTTCTTGCTTGGCTGTGCAACCTCCCCGTCAACTCTTTTCTCTGACCGTCGACACCATCCACACCGCGGAGGAGCTTCTCGTGAGCATGCCCCTGCCGTTTGTCCTCCTCCCTCGTTGGTTGCGCTCCACGTCCCCGATGACCACGTCGGCTCCCTCTTGATCGATCATGGTAACCTCTAAAACTTAATTTAAATCTATTTCATGTGGATTTTTCTTAGGAATAGATGTGCTATGACTTGATCTTTTGTTGATCTTATGTTGATCTTGTGTGGATCTTGTGTTTTCATGCCATTTTGATAGTATTTGTAAGCTTATCACTCACAAAACTCTTGATTTTTTGTGTTCGTTCACGTTTGGTCGACCAATGCACTTGGTTGATTGACCAAAAGTTGGTTTTTCAAAACTCTGTCCAGTTTGCTTTTGATCGACCAATCCTTCTTAGTTGATCGACCAACGTCAATTTTTAGTACTTCCATGGCTCTAAAACACGCACGTGCCTCCTCCTCGGGTTCTCATGATGATACTTTCGATAGATTTTTCATTATAGAGGCCGCCCGTGAGCGTTTCTCTGTTCTTACCAAGCTTTCCCCCCACGTTGGTAGGCTTATCGACTTTCCATACTTTTGAGTCTGTTTTTCCTAGAATCCACGAGAAGTTTTCTTACCACCATATTCTTCGCCTTTTTGAGCGAAATTTTTATGTGAGTTTCGAGAGTAGCCGCATACTCGGTGTTGACCCCATGGATTATCACCTCTTTTATGCCAATCTGAAGAACATAGGTGAGGGGTTCAACATTGAACTTACCTCAAATGTCTATGGCATTGAGGTTTTGGTCAATGCAGACGTTATTTTTGAGATTCTTGGTTGCCCTTCTATTGGACCTACTTTTCTTGAGCTTCACCAGTAAACACAGACTGATGCTATTCGGGAGATCCGTCTCACTCCTACTCATGATGACTTGGGCTGTCCTGCCAAGTCACCTTATTTTCGTCGTCTTCCACGATTTCTAAATGGAGTTTTTTTGTGAAACTTCATGTCTAAGTTTATCTCCTTTGAGAATTGCCCTGGTATTATGCTCATCACCCTCTACGCCTTTCTTAAGAACAAGCGGTTCAATTGGAATAACTTGGTTCTTTATTTGATCAAGCAACCCACCAGCTCCTTCCAGTTTGGGACACTCCTCTCTCACATCTTCCTACATTTCAATGTCCCAATGGATATCAACCATAAACAGTTCATTACGAGAGTCTCCATTTTTGATAAGCTTACTTATACCAAGATGGAGCATGCTCATGGAGCTCATGGTGAGGATGCAGACCAGCAGTAGCAGCAGCCTCAGGAACCAGATAGACCCTCTATTTCAGTACCTCCTCCTTTCCTACTGTATGAGCATTTCACAGTGACCTGTCCTCCTCTGGTTCTACCTGCTCCGTCCTTCTACGACCAGGAGTGGGGCCTTCTACACAAACCGCATTTTGGCAGGGACTATGTTAGTATTCAGGATGTCACTGACGACATTTCATTGATGATGCACCAACAGTGTGAGACAGACCTAGTGATGATGAGACATGGGCATCAGGTATCTGATTACCTGAATTCTCAGGGTTAGTTTTTGGATAGACTTGGAGAGTCTATTCGTGGGATACAACAGTAGCTTCACAGGCTTCCTCGTTCTCGCCGGTCTACTACAGTCCCTTCATCATCAATGGCACCTCCTCCTTGTCCTACAGCAGCCACAGATTAGTGGGTTACACCTCCTCGCATGATAGGTAGGCAGCCGACGCCCTCTTTGTCAGCCTAGAGACGCCTTTGTCTTGGCCGCCCGACTTCATCAGAGAGATCTGACATGATGGACCTTGAGTTAGATACAGATCTTTAGAGCACCATTGACGCTTTTGTGGCTTCTCTAGAGTAGTTTTGCTTAGTATTATCTATTCTCTTGTTACTATTTGTTCTAGTATTGTGCCTTGTAGTACTTTATTTTGGACTCATTTATCTTGCCCATTTATTCTGGACTCATTAATATTGCTTTCTAGTTATATGCATGGTTATATCTCTCTATCAGGTGAATATTTCTCTCTTTGAAATGCATGTTATAAATATCACTGCTTTAATTACATGTTTAAGGGGGAGATAAATAAAATTGATAGCTATATGATTATTTTTTGTTGAAACAAAAGGTGGGAGATATTATGCATAACTCTTTAAATTTCTATCTCTCTACATAGTTATAATTTTGTTGTCATCAAAAAGGGGGAGAATGTAAGTATCTCTGTTTTGATGCACTAAAATTATGCTAACTACTAGACTAATCTTTCAGGACACTCTCATGGATTCTTGGATTAAAGCTAGAAGATTGCTGATTTCCTCTCAGTGTCTTTTTATTTTATTGAGTCTAGATTATCTTGTAAGGAACCTTAAATAAGCTTCAAATGGTTTTTCGCACTTAACGTAAAAATCAAGTGATGTGGTATCACTCGAGCATCGGCATTGCTCCCTACGAGGCTCTGATACCATCTATCCGTGATGTGGTACGACTACACGGAGTTCCGTGGGAGATTGTATCCGACCGGGATACCCACTTTACGTCCCAGTTTTGGGCTGAGTTTCAGCAGGCCTTGGGGACGAGGTTGAGGTTTAGCACGGCTTACCACCCCTAGACGGACGGACAGTCTGAGCGCACGATACAGACACTTGAGGACCTTTTGCGTGCCTGTGTACTGGACTGGAGGGCGCGCAGGAGGCCGCGGTTCCCAGGCACGAGGAGGAGGACAGCAGTCGCGAGGAGGGTACCAACCAGCACCTACCCGTCCGACGCAGAGTGTGGCTGCTTCGTCCGCACCTAGAGCTGAGGGGCGTATCAATACCCTAACACACAGGGACGCCAGAGCTTTGGGATCCGTGGTAGCAGGTATGGTTGCAGTTTCTGGCAGACTCGTTTACACGCTTTTCGATTCCGGCGCTACGCACTCGTTTGTCGCAGCCAGTTTCGCAGTTAGTTTGGACCAGGATTATACACTGTTAGAAAATCCGTTCGTAATCAGAGGTCCGAGTGGTCAGCTGTTTGTAGCTGAGGAGGTGTACACGGATTGCGAGGTCAGCGTTGGAGGACATAGCCTCCCAGCTGACCTGATTATGATCCAGATGGAGGACTTTGGTGTGATTCTGGGGATGGATTGGCTGTCCGCTTACCATGCCTTGGTAGACTGTTTTGAGAGGAAGATTGTCTTCTCCATTCCGGAGTTGCCTTCTTTCGAGTTTCACGGACAGCCAGTGGACGGAGGTTTCAGGTGCATTTCGGCACTTCGGGCGGCGAGACTTTTGAGCCAGGGGTGTGAGGGCTTCCTAGCCTGTGTGGTGGCAGAGCCCAGCCCTGTGGCAGACTTCCAGAGCATCCCGGTGGTCAGAGAGTACCCCGACATGTTTCCAGACGAGTTACCAGGACTACCGCCCGAGCGTGAGATCGAGTTTGAGATCTCACTAGTACCAGGGACCAGCCCCATCTCCACCGCGCCATACAGGATGGCACCGCTTGAGCTGCGAGAGCTCAAGTCCCAGTTGCAGGACCTTTTGGAGAAAGGTTTCGTGAGGCCCAGTGCGTCTCCCTGGGGAGCCCCGGTACTGTTTGTGAAGAAGAAGGATGGGACCCTACGCCTTTGTGTGGACTACCGACAGCTGAATAGGGTCACCATCAAGAACAGATATCCGCTGCCGAGGATCGACGATTTGTTTGACCAGTTGCGGGGTGCCACGGTGTTTTCCAAGATAGACTTGAGGTCTGGATACCACCAGTTGAGGATAAGGGAGACCGACGTCTCCAAGACAGCTTTCTGCACCCGGTACGGACACTACGAGTTTTTGGTCATGCCGTTTGGGCTGACCAATGCCCCCGCTGCTTTCATGGACCTGATGAACCGGGTGTTTAGACCGTACTTGGACCAGTTCGTGGTGGTTTTCATAGATGATGTACTCATCTATTCTAGAGATCGGACGCAGCACGGACAACACTTGCAGATGGTTCTGGACACTCTGAGACGACGCAGGTTGTACGCCAAATACAGCAAGTGCGAGTTCTGGTTGAGGGAGGTGACCTTCTTGGGTCATGTGATCTCTGGAGACGGCCTGGCGGTGGACCCCGCCAAGGTCGAGGCAGTGCTCAGGTGGGAGAGACCGCGTTCAGTCACTGAGATCCGCAGTTTCCTGGGACTAGTTGGCTACTACAGATGGTTCATCAGAGGGTTTTCGCAGATTGCGCGTCCTATGACACAGTTGACCCGGAAGGACGTGCCTTTCGCTTGGACAGACGCCTGTGAGGCGTGTTTTCTGGAGCTGAAGGAGAGGTTGACCTCGGCTCCCGTGCTCACCATCCCTGACAGTAGTGGCGGGTTCGTTGTGTACACGGACGCTTCCTTGCAGGGGTTAGGAGGTGTGCTCATGCAGAGGGGTCATGTTGTCGCTTACGCTTCGCGGCAACTGAAGCCCCATGAGCATACCTACCCTACCCATGACCTAGAGTTGGCAGCTGTTGTCTTCGCGCTGAAGACCTGGAGGCACTACTTGTACGGTGAGACCTTCGAGATTTTTACAGATCACAAGAGCCTCAGATATCTTTTTGACCAGAAGGAGCTCAACATGAGACAGAGACGTTGGTTGGAGCTCCTGAAGGACTACGATTGCAGCATCTCCTACCACCCGGGAAAGGCCAATGTGGTGGCTGACGCCTTGAGCCGTAAGGCGCCCGCACGCTTGGCCAGTCTACAGTTACAGAGTTGGATCCTTTTGGAGGAGGTGGGAAGTTGGCGACCTCTAGAGTTACGAGGGTACTGTGGGGCAGTGACGGTGACACGGCAGACCAGGCCAGAGCTGATAGACCGTATCATCACAGGACAGATGGCCGATCCGTACTTGCAGTCTTTGCGTGACAGAGTACTATCAGGAGACCCAGGGGACTTCTCTTTCACAGACCAGGTGCTACGTTCGAGGGGACGGCTGTCCGTTCCCAGGGACGAGGAGCTGTTGAGAGAGCTCCTGACTGAGGCACACGGTTCCAGATTCACCATACATCCCGGGAACACGAAAATGTACCACGACTTGAGATGCGAGTTTTGGTGGAGAGGGATGAAGCGGGATGTGGGTGAGTTCGTGCAACAGTGCTTAGTGTGCCAACAGGTGAAAGCCGAGCATCAGAGGCCTGCAGGGCCGCTTCAGCCGCTTCTAGTGCCAGAGTGGAAGTGGGAGAGCATCACCATGGACTTGGTGGTAGGCTTACCCGTTACCCAGCGGGGACACGACGCAGTCTGGGTAATAGTGGATAGACTGACGAAGATGGCACGTTTCTTGCCGATCCGAGTCACTTTGGGACCAGCACAGTTGGCAGAGAGGTGCAGTTTGAGGTTGGGGACCACGTCTTCCTTCGTGTTTCGCCCATGAAGGGCCTACAGCGGTTTGGGGTGAGAGGGAAGCTCGCGCCGAGGTTCGTAGGGCCCTTTGAGGTCCTGGAGCGGGTTGGACCCGTTGCTTACAGACTTGCCCTTCCCCCACAGCTTTCTGGTGTGCACGACGTGTTCCACGTGTCCAACCTCAGGAAGTACGTAGCCGATTCCAGTCACGTACTGAGTCACGAGAGCGTCGAGGTGAGTGACGACCTGACCTACCCCGAGCGGCCAGTGCAGATCCTAGACCGAGCCGTCCGCAGTTTGAGACGAAAGCAAGTACCCCTGGTAAAGGATTTGTGGAGGAGCCAGCGGTACGAGGAGGCTACCTGGGAGCCTGAGGCGGCAATGCGGGAGCGGTACCCGGAGCTTTTCGCGGGTACGTCTTTTCGGACCGGCTTCGGTCCTCTTTGAGTTTGTTATGGTTATTTGGACGTCTTTTCCCGCACCCTAGTTGGCGCAAGTTTCGGGGACGAAACTTCCTTTGAGTTTGTTATATTGTAACGAACGCGTGCCCCAGACGTCTTTTAAGACGTCTGGGAGGTGGCCCAGACGTCGTACCAGACGTCTGGGATCACATCCAGACGTCTTACCAGACGTCCGGGATCGTTTCCAGACGTCTGTAAAACAATTATTTTTTTCGCACGAGAGATTCATCTGCGCGCAGACCCGCGATTCCTCTCTCTCTCTCTTTTTCCCTCTCTCTCTACGGCTGCAGACCTGCCGCGCTCTCTCTCCCTCCTCCTCGCGCGGCCTTAAAAGGCCACGCCTCCCCTCCTGTCGTCTCCACCGTCCCCTTCCTCTTCTCCTTCCTGTGCGCGAGAGCGAGCGAGCGCGAGGGCGGCAGCGGCGACCGCAGTGAGCGCGGAGGAGGTGCGGCGTGCGAGGGCGGAGCCTGCCGTGAGGGTGAGCTCGCCGGAGTGGCTTGGCCGACCGGCGGAGGGCGCAGGAGGCGCGGAACGACGCGGAGAGGGACCTGCTGCGGTCTGAGCAGCAGACGCGCGAGGTGCGACGCGGGCGGCGTCGCGAACGGAGGCCGAGCGGTGCCCTGTTCTGGAAAAATTTCCAGAATCAGACGTTTGGGTTTATAGCCAGACGGCGAGGGAGACGTCTGGAAGATCATACATACGTTTGAAATGTGAGTATTCCGCTTTCTTCTTCCTTCCTGTCGACTGACCGTACTGAGGGAGGGAGTTGGCTGTGCGCAGGCTCGCTGATTCGCCATCCTTTGCGAATCAGACGTCTGAAAGTTGTACCAGACGGCGGGAGTGACCTCCAGACGTCCGGGGTGACCATCGGACGTCTGTGAGCTAGGCCAGACGTCCTCGCAGACTTCTGGACATCTGGGAAACCACGCTGAGCAGGTAATTCTCTGATCCACTTTTTAAGACGTCTGGAAGAAGTTCCAGACGTCTGATTTTACACAGTGTCGTCATTTTCGACCCGTTTAGGGCCCGTTCGGGCTCCGTTTTTCGCGATTCGAGTTGCGTTCTTTTCAGAATTAATTCCTCTACCCGTCTACAGTAGCTATACACTGTTTTGAGACTTTCCTTGTGTTTGATCCTTGTGATAGGACCTCGTTCAGTTGCAGTCTTGGGAGTCGCGGAGGCACGCGGGATTCCCGATCACTCCGCCATTACTCCCGTTGTACCTGGTAGAGTGGCTTTAAGTTATTAAAATCTGTTAAATTATGAAACCATAAATAGAACCTAGGACATTGCATGAACCCTAGGAATGAGAAATAGATGGAATGATAGCTCCTAGGTGTTGCATGAATCCTAGGACTGGAAAACTAGATTGTACGATAGATCCTAGGATATGGCATGAATCCTAGGATGGGAAAACTAGTGGAATGTATAATACTGCAGTCTTGGAAAATGGAAAGAGATATAAAGCTGCCTGTAATTTGAATTAACAGCTGCCTGTTGTGAATAGATAACGTGGTTGAGAACATGGATTGTAAGGATGTGAAACTGGAAAGTGAAACCTGGATGTTTGAGTAAAAAGGATGGAACCCTACGGGGAAGTAGGAGTAGAACTCCTGGAAAGTGAATGGAATAGTTTTGGGGAAGTGAGCTGGCCCTTGAGTACGGAGTACCAAGGAGAGCGACTGTCCCCCTGTTTATTGCAGAGCGGAGCCAGCCGCCCCAGGGACCCGGGGTTAGGACTGGCCACTCTGTACCGACTTGCTGGCTCTCGCGTACATAGTACCGAGGAGAGCTACTAGTGTAGGGAGGTACTAGCTACCCTACGGGCCCCGGGGCTCTGCTAGCCTCCCACACCGACTTGTTAGGCTCGCTGGGGCAAACCAGGGTAGTCAGGCGAGGGTGCGCGGACTGTGGAGGGGCAAGGCCTCGATTTGGTTACTGTGGAGGGGTTGGACCCCTGTTACTGAGAGGGCTCTGCCTTGGACTGGTTTCGTGCTGTGCTTTGGGTGCACCCGTTAACAGAAACAACTGACCGCGTGCCAGTACGGGTTAGCTACCTGTGCGTTTATCGCGCGTGCCGTAGTCACCGTTACGTCTGTTAGTGACCTTGGGGTGGTTGACTGAGGGTAGGATCACCACGGGGGACTCTCCCGGCCAGGAGAGCACCACGTGCTACTTCTACTTTTTGGAAAAGACTGCAATCAAGATCGTTCCCACGAGGAACATTCGAGATCAAGTAAAAGATCTGAGAAATAAATGAAATAGTGAGACAATTGAAAGATGTAAATAAAGAAAGTAATAGAACATAACAGCTACTGTCCACTCTACTGTTGTCTTTAGTTTTAGTTGCCACTCTACTCAGCGTTTTGCTGACGTGTTACACTCGTTACCTTTTTCAGGACCAGGTGTTGAGCAGCCAGGGTCAGCGGTTGCAGAGGACGCTGGGCCGAGTAGGGTCCAGTAGAGTTACTACTGTCTTTTGTACCTGTTTGTTTCCGTTATAATGAGTAGTTCTTGTTTCCGCTGTACTTTCTTTACCTGCAGTTCATGTTATATGATAAATGTTGTTCTACTGTTGTGGTGGTATCTACTGTAGTAGTTTCTTTCCTTACTGCTGTACTTTCTTACTGTTAGTTATATTCATGCTGAATGGGGTTTATTTTACTGCTCTTTTGGTTACTTCCTCGTTGGACGACTAGGTCTTGGGATTAGTCGAGTCGGTCCGGTTCTCGTGTCTCGTGGGGACTCTGGAATCGGGTCGTTACAGGTCATAATTGGGATAGTTGGGCCAAGAGGGATATTCAAGGTCGTATCCCCAACTTGGTGGTTGGTTAGCCCAAGTGGTCTGTGGGTATGGTCTACTTGGGTTATCATATAAATCCTGTTGGGGGTAGTTTGGGTAAGATGGATGGGCATTGAAATCCATGGTTTGGAAGAAATGGAGGGATGCGGGAAGAACAAATGAGAGAGAGTTGTGTACTCAACCAAGCAAACAAGTCTAGTCCTTATGGTGTGTTCCTTAGGGGACCTAGAAATCTCCAAAAGGGTGACTAAGGTCGTAATCACTGGACTCCCCTTCCCAAGGCTAATCTGGCCAGGTTGATTACGAGGGGATTGCAGGGAAGGTTCTTCCTTTGGCTTACGCCTCCAGTTCCATAGACCCCACAACCGCGGTCGTTTGACATTGCCCCGCAGCCTAGTCACCAGATTCTACCAAGGGAATGAAAGCCAAGTGCCTAGCGAAAAAAATCTCGTCTTTCGAGACTTAACTCAATCCTGCCTAGGGCACGTCTACTCATTTTTAAAGGGCTAGGATAGTGCTTGTGCTTAGGGTTATGTGATGAGGCGTTGATTGGGGTTGTGCCTCTTAATTTTCCACTTTCAAGGTGTGTGCTTCTAGCAAAACATGATTTTCAAGCAAGGATTTGTTAAGATGTGGTGTTTTTTAGTGTTTCATCCTTACTTTAGTACTTTTTAGGGTTGACGTGTCTTAATGTTTTCAAACAAGTTTCAGTGGGCACGTCAAGTTCTGCACACAATTCGGTGAAAGTAGATTTCCTTTTATTCTGTAGAGGCTCTAAAACCCTAGTGTACTCATCCTAATGATCATGCAGCTTCTATTAGATGAGTCAGTTTTAGGGTTGAGTGGTGCAGCCCAGGTCAACTCATGGTGGCTTCGCAAACACCACTCAAGAAAAAGAAAGGAATACTCCAAGAATTTATTCAGAATGTTAGAGTGACATTTTTTGTGGGGTGATGTGTTAAGGATGTGGGTCAAACAATCATAAACCACGCCAATTTTTTTCAGTTTTTACAATTTTTTTAGTTTTTTTCACGCAAGCAAACAATCATGAGAGAAAGATTACTCACTATCGGTCCTCGTAGCGCCTACTCCCTTGCCACCGTCGTGGGATGCGTCGCTTCACTGTCCACACGCCGAATTCCTGCAACCATCAAGTAAAAAGGAAAATAGGGCATTAGACACTGTGAGGATGAATGTGGAATGGAGGTGATAAAACAAATCCGTTGCCTCCCCGGCAACGGCGCCAAAAACTGACGTGTCGTTGTGCGTATGTGTTAAGAAGTGTCGTTATAGTCGCACTTGCAACGTTGGTTCTAAAATAAGTGAACGGAGGTGAGTCTGAGTGTCGGTCTCAGGGAGGCGTGAAAATCGGATTTTTGCTTACCACTTGTTGTCACGGAAAGTGCAGAGTTTTGCTTGCGAAAGATGCGATTTTGAAAAGCGAGAGAGATAGAGAGAGGGAGAGGGTTTAGGGTTAGAAAGTTCGTTGTTTGATCATGCAGCTTGAACAGAAATTAAAATGACAATTGAACGGAAAATAACTTCATTAATCATGCACTTGTAGTTCATAGCTTACAACATTAAATACATGCTTCAACAAAAGTAATAGAAAGCTTAAAAGAGAGAGAGAGAGTGTGTGGAGAGCGACGAGGCAGCCACGGCGGTGGAGGAGGCTCCGTCGGCGGCTCGTTGTCTCCGACGATTACAAGAGGGCCTAAAGCTAGCTAAGAGAGGGGTGGAGTAGTTGCCAAGGGAGTGGATGCCTTGAATGAGTGGTTGGAGGGGGTTTAAATAGGATTAAGGGCTTCCTAAAAGAAGAAGGGGCTTTAGTGATGTCTAGAGCGTCGCTAAAACCACTCCTAAAAGTGTCGGTGAAGCCCTCCAGCCGCTGGTCAGCCGCCCGCCTCGTTTCTTCTCCTCGTGCGATCCGCGGCTGTTGAACGAGAGCTGTCCGATCGAAGATCAGACTGCTTAGAATCCTCCTCGGCTTCACTGGGATCACGCCTCGGGCGCGCGTGTGCGCGGGTGTCATCGCCTGGCGTGCGTGCGTGCGTGGACGCCCGTGAGCTGCGGTTGCGCCACGTGGCAAGATCTCGGCTGCCCGTTGCTGATCGGGCGGCCCAATTTCACCGCGCGCATCCCCCGTCTTCAATTTCGACTCCGGGCGGCTCGAACCCGCGTCGTGTGTGTGCGGGCGTGCGCGCTAATCGTTGCGCCACGCCCGTGCTTTATCGCGGCGACCGCGGGCGGGCGCGCGAGTCTCAGCCGTTCGATCGAAGATCGACAGCTGAGATCTGATCTTGGCTGGATGAAGGCGCGGCACACGGTGGAGCGGGGTTGACGTGGCACAATATGGGCCGTTGATCTCCAGATCAACCGTCAGAAATTCTTGGGCCCATTGTAGGAGCTTCGGATGTCGGATTTGGCTGATCTTGAGTCCGTTGGACTCCGTTCGTCGTTCTGAATCCATCCGTGCAGTCTGATTGCTCATCTGAGGCTCGTTTTGACAAATTCTTACACAAATGGCCATTAATACAGTTTATAAGTAATCTTGGTACATGATGCATACAATGCTCCCATTCTACTTATGTTGTGCCTTTTATTCTAAAGATGGGCCATATTCAACATAATTATCACCCCCTTGTGTAGTGTTATCATTCATCATATTAGCTTGGTTCTGTTGGGGCATTCTATTCTGGTTAAACCTTGAGTTTGTATTATTATGGTTTCGGATGTTCCTGGGGTTTGGGATGGGTTGTGAGGGGAGAGTCCCATGTTGTCGTGAGTCAACAAAGTTGACCCTTAATTTCATTCATGTCCTCCTGAGTCTTTCGATTCTGTTGATTGATTTGCTCTTGTTGCTTAGTCAGTATTTCACCCATCATTTTGATCAATAAGTCTGTCTGGGTCGGTTGGGTGGGTGGAGGGAGACTTTGGACATAGCTTTGCCTTGAAGATTGACCTTGATTAAAAGAGTTAGGATAAGGTTGTCTAATCTGGGTTTGGTGGGGCACTTGTCCTGTCTTCTGATTTGAACAAATGAAGTTTGGATGATTGCACCATCCAGGATTGTAATTATTAGAAAATGGATCATTCTTAGCGTATTCTTGGATGGCCTGAACATCCTCGAATCCTGAGGACGAGTTGGTCGAATAGGAAGAATCAGTATAAGCAGGAACGAAGGTTCCTCGTTGAGCTCCATAGGAAGGGTCCTGATAGCTTGGGCTTGTAGAGTGAGTCAGATTTAGGTTGTGAGGGTTCTCTCTTGCAGGAGTTTGGGCATAACAGAGTGGGGAGGAGTATGTCCCTTGATTGGGTATGGGCTGGGTGGTTTTGATTGTATTAAGAAATTCATCAAACTTCTTAGAGACTGTGGTTCCCAGCTTTTCACATAGCTTTTCTAAGTCAACCTTATTTTGGCTAGTTTGAAGTTCATACATTCCTCTTGGTTGACTAGTCCTTCCAAAGGTGTTCATAGAGGCTTGGTTGAGGGAGTTTTCACTTATGCTTTCAAATAGGTCATATTCACTATCCTTGTCTTTATTTAAAAAGTTACCCCCACAAGCCGCGTCCACATAATTTTTCAACTGCTCATTAAGTCCATGGTAAAAAATTTACACTAGGTGCCACTTGGGTATGCCATGGTGTGGACATTTTTTGGCTAAGTCAGTAAATCTTTCCTAGGCTTCATGGAGTTGTTCCCCAGATTGTTGAGTGAAGGTTGTGATGGCTCTCCTAAGGGCGTTTGTTTTTCCAATAAGGAAGAATTTCCTAAGAAAGGCATTCTTTTGCTCATCCCATGTGTTGATGGGTTTCCCTATGGTTTTGTACCAATGGGCAGCTTTGTCTCTTGAGGAGAAGGGGAAAAGTTTCGTCATCAAGACATCAAGATTCAGGTTCCTAGGTTTTATAGTTTGACCAAGGATGGTAAGTTCCTCAATGTGTTGGAATGGGTCTTCAGTGTTAAGTCCATGGAAATGGTTTTGAATAAGACCTATCCAATGGGATTTGAGTTCAGAATCATCTTCAGGAACCCTTACATGAGGTACGGCATTGTAAGTCGTGGGATTGTAAAAGTCCCGTAAGGGTCAAGGTTGTGGTTGGTTTTGGTTTCTATTGTTGAGCCATTGCTCAAACTGTTCATGCAATTGCTCCATTAGCTCCTCTTGGTTTGGATTGGGTTGGTCAAGAAGTGGTGGGTCCATTGTTGAGGGCTCACTGGAATTAGGTTTTCTCCTAGGTTTGAAGCTTAAAGGTCCCTTTAACCTTGGTTTTCTTGATCTTGTACCACACATGCACAATAGCAATCAATCAAGCGCACACAAGACAAGAATGATTTTTACTTGCTTTTCTCAAAAATTCAATGTTTGTATGTGATCAAGCAAGTTATCAACTAGTTATGCACCCTAAATCAACCTACGGAGTGCCTTAAGACCTACACTTTGCTTAAGTGGTACTCTCAAGTGATCTAGTGGGAAGTTACTCCAAGGATGGAACTAAAGGATGTAAGTAGGGTGAACCCTTCCTTTGAGGTGATGCGTATGCGGTGCCTCTTAACTACCCTTTTTGTGTCCTTTAAGGGGGTGTCCTCCTCCTTACAGTATCAAAACACTGCGTCACTAGACAATACCACTATCACAAGGCGAAGTAGGAGGGTCTGCACCGATAAAGAGATTGGTGCCTATAGCCTTAAGGGATCGAGCCTTAGTGCGGTGCCTAATGTGTGTGCTCAGTGTCAAAAGTATGCATCACACTGTAAATAATTTTTAATTTTGAAAATGCAGACAAGTCCCTTTGAATCAGATCAAGTGTGATTTGGTTTTAAGGTCAAATCCGATTATCAGTCCCAATTTCAGTTAGGCGACCACTAAATTAGGTTAATTCAATCAGTTTGGTGGTCTTGAATTTTAATCCAAATGCAAATGCGTGAACAAGAGCTAGATGCAAAGATAGAAAAGCATACCTGTCTTCAGCAATCTTCGTGCAAATATGTACGCAATACAAGGAAATAGATCTAACGTGCTGCTCAATCACCCCTAAATGCGCACACCTAAGGGCATGCAACTCCTAAATATGCAGCTCGATTTTTTTTTGTTTGTTTTAGAGGCAAGCAAGCAGAAATTGAATCACGCATGCAGAAGAATAGCCCCTAATAGCTAAAGAAAGGGGGACAGACCCCCAAAAATCAGCCCTAATTACAAGGGCGAGAAGACAGATAAAATTTGCGATGTAGGAGAATCCTCTGTGAAAGCAGGATCCAGGTCTTCTGCGTATTCTCTGAGTGTGTGGGCATCGCTCAAGGTCGACGTCACTGCTCTACTGCGCCTGTTGCATGCCTTGGTTGCGTCCCGCCTACACGAACTACTTTTCTACGACTTGCTTTTGCAACCTATCAAGATTTCATCTCGCGTAGTTGGTACCTGCAAATAGATAGAGAAATATGTGAGGCTCACGAATACTATGTTAGGAAAGAAACTATCTCGAATATATGCCTTCCTGGCAATGGCGTCAAAAATTTATTGTGAAATCGCGATAATGATAAATCCGTCGTCGTAGGTGTGAAAAGATGTCGTTTTAAATTTATGAAACCGTCTCCGAAAAATATTAGAATAATGTTGGGAGTACGGGTTGTCTCACAAGGAGGTAGGGATATTTAGATGATTTCCAACTTAATCAAGTAAACGAATTTTTTTTTATTATTTATATATTTTTATTTTTTTATAATAAAAGGAAATAAATTAAACAAATACGGAGACAAATACGAAGTGAACATGTAAATGCAAATAAAAACTTTACTACTACTAGAAAGTCAAAATAACATAGAATAACAAGAAGAGAAAAATAATCTTAGATAGAAATTCGGTGATGTCGTGACGGGGGTAGAGAGTGCCGTCGACGGTCGTCGGTGGAGAATGTGCGCGGAGGCGAGAGGTTGGAGGGGAGATGTCGTTGTTGAGGTGGTGCAATGCTCGTCGATAGTGTGTGGTTGTTAGGGGTCGCGACCTTATGTTGAGGACGTGCTGATGTGTTGTTGGTGAGGGTGAGTGCGGATGAGGGTCGACGTAGAGGTCGTGATCGTGGCAGGAGCACAGGGAGAGAGAGAATTGAGAGGGGGAGAATCCATGGGGGGGAGAGAATTGAGAGGGAGAGAAGCTTCGAGGGAGAGAGATGGAGCGGGGGTTTACATGAGTTTTATGGGAATTCGGTGGAGATAATACGGTGATGGGAGGAGGATTGAGAGGGAGAGCGGCCCTATGAAGGATTGGATGGGAGAAGAATTTACGTTGAATTGGTGGCGGGGGGGGAGTATACGGTCGAGAGAAAAAAAAATGGGGGATGGGCGGAGGAGGAATGCTCGGTTGACAGATCGAGGGAGAGACAGAGGGAAATAGAGAGAGAGAGAGAGAGAGAGAGGGAGTACGTGAGGGAGTGGAGGAGAGAGAGCGCTCGTTGATATATATATGTTTTTTTTTTTTGTGGGGAGATCTTCGGTGGATTAAATAAATGAGGGAGAGGGGTTGGACGTTGGAAATTTGTTGGAGGGGCTAGTTTTTCGTGGGATTGGTGAGGGGAGATCGGATGTGGCCTTCGTTATCCAGGGAAAATAGTAATTTCTAAAAGTAGAAAATAGGATTTTCGGTTGGGACGTGGAATACGGTGTTGGAGAGATGAGGGGGAAAGATCGGGTGACGTGGGATTTGCAATGTTCCATGGGATAAGGTGGGATGGTTTCGTAGGTGGTGCATGGAGAGGGTCAAATGTTTGGTGGAAATGATTTGTTGGAGGTTTGGAGGAGATATTTGGTTACCTAGGATGTATGGGTATTTGGTAGCTTGGGTAAATATAGGTAGGTATGGGAATTGGATTTCTAAATGGGTTAAGAAAAAGGTCTAATTGGATCTAGGTTTGGAAAATAGCTCAACCTTTTCATTATACATTTGAGTTCAAAAATAATTTCTCCTCTCTGTGAAGCTCCAATCTAATTTATGCTTGGCACCTGCATACACATAAGCAATGATATCAAGCTACCAGATATAAGTAGTAATAAAATTACAACTAAATCCCTTAAAAATGCAATATTTATAAAATGATGTCAAGTAACTATTCTAACCTAATATGATGCAATGTAAACTATTTTACTCTTAAACTAACAATAGTTAGGCATAAATTATATATATAAATATGGATATATCACGCACCTTCGCCTTCGGTGAGCCTCTACGTCCTCTTCGTCGAGCCGGCCAATGGTTAGATTGACCAGCTCGACATTCTCTCCTCGTCCTCGCGACTGTCGCCAGCCAAAGTGCAGCCACTATCTCCCTCTCCTTGTCGTCGTATCGTGACGACTCCTTCTCCAGTGCTGGTCCATCATAGCCGGTCGTCTCCATCCGCTATCTCCCTCTCTAAAGTCTCTCTTCCTCTTCCTCTTCCTCTTCCTCTTTCCTTCCCAATCTTCTACCTCTCCTTAGATCTTAGGTTCACGGACCGCACTACTCACATCACTTCGTCATCCTCCGCTTCAGCCAAGCCTCTGGCGAGGCCCTTCATGCTCCACACACCTCTAAACACACTCACACCACCTCCATTAGCTTCGCCACGACTCGCCCTCCAAAAGCCCTAAAGAAATTTAGGGTTCTACACACTCCAACGCCCCACCGAACAAACCACCTCACGGTCACCTTTCCGTCATCGTTAGAACTCCTCAGACCTCCTCACACCACATGATTGCCACCACTGCACTCGTCGCTTCATGGTGAACCTTCTAAAAGCTTTTGACGAGGCTGTAAGGCCATGTCCTTGATTTTAGGTGCTGACCAAACGATTGTCGCCGCCACCTCCTTCTCCAACTCTGTCCACTGTCTCCCAGCCGCATTCTTTAATGCTTCAATGCCCAGGTGACGCAGAACATCTCCAGGATTGATCCTAGCTCCTTAATTGTGTTTGTAGGCTACGTTCTCCACTCCAATCAGAAGCAGCATCAGCTGCTGTTGCGTGAAAGAGGAGCACCTCACTTTAGTCCCACATCGTGGGCTGAGGTGCTCGCGATGGGATACAAAAGACAAAGTTGGTCTGGGCTTATCGCCTTAGTGAGCACGGGGTGAGGTCCCTCCTTGCACGTGCGCACACACTCCCTCGCTCGCCATACACGCAGGCGGGTTTGGGCTTTGGATTCGATTACCTAGGTCTGGATTGAGCTGAAGAGAAAGAATCAGAGAGAGAGAGAAAAGGGCAGGTTTTGCTTTGCCTCGAGATTCGTGCCCCCCCCTCAACTCTTTGTACTTAGCTTCTGAGGAGGCCCTTGAGCCTCTGTAGGACTTTGCTGTGTCGTGCCTTAGCTCTTGAGGCTCTTGAGAAAGGCCCTTGTGCCTTCTGTGGTGCTATGCCTCTTCTGATAAGGCGTTTGAAAGCTTTGTCCTATCATCTAAGGCATTCTACTGGTTACTGTTGAAACATTTACTTGAGTTGACGTGGATTATTAGTTGAAGATTACTATTGAAATATTTAAGTAGATTGTGAGCTTAACATTGGAGATTAAATTGGTGATTCAAATCACCATTTTAACCTAATCTTGTTGCGCTAATACTATATTCTTTATTGAAATATCATTTTGAGCATTTTATTGATTTCAATCACATATATATTTCTTGCTAAATTGTGATTGGTGAATTGAATTGCACAATTGCTCCCTGCGAACGACCTCAGACTCACTTTTGAATATGAGCTTTATAAATTTAAGTCTTTGTGTGATTTTGTCAACTATACTACGACGTATATCTTAAATAACGACAATTTCGCGTAAATAGCAACCACAAAATAATGGGGCTTTGCTAGGACACTACTGGGTTCATGAGTTAATTGAGAGCCACACAAGGCATTCAAAGAATGCATTGAGGCTGAGTGGGGAGGCCTTTGTAGTGCTCTTTGAATACTTGAATGATGTAACTGACCTACAAGATTCGCAGGGTGTTACCGTGAATGAGCAGTTATCAATTTTCCTTTATGGTGTTGGTTAAGCTGCCTTAAATAGGCATCTCATCGAATGGTTCCAACACTTTGGTGAGATGATCTTTAGGTATTTTAATATAGTTTTGGAAGAATTAGTCTCTCTTAAGCGCATGCTTATTTGGATGTCAACGATTCATGCAGATGTGCTAGAAGATATTCAACAAAATCAAAATTTCTTCCCTTTCTTTTAGATGCTCATTATTTGAATGACACTAGTAACCTAACGAATGTTTGAAATAATACCGTATTCATTGTTTCATTATCTTTTGAAGGATGTGATTGGAGCTCTTAATGGATGTAACGTATGCGCTACTATTCCAGCTGCGGCCCAGGCTTGTTTTTGGAATCGGAAGGGTTGGATGAGCCAAAATGTCATTGTTGCAGTTGACTACAAATTGGAATTTGTCTTCACGGGTACCGGGTGGGATGGCTTTACCGTAGACATGTGAGTCTTGTGGTGAACAACCAAAAATGGCCTGAACATCCCAAGTGAACGTATGTTTTTGTTGATCATGGTTATGCCAACACAGACTTGTTCCTCGCTCCATCTCGTGGTGTATCATATCACTTGTAGGAGTATCGAAATCGAACAAATCGATACTGGAATTATAAGGTGCTATATGATTGCGCAGCAATCATAGGTCTTAATTGACCTAAATTAGGCTAGGACTTAGCATAAATTAGGGTAATTCATGCATGCATAAGCATTGTCTGCATCTTTACTGCTTTCCTTTAGCTATGCATGAAATAATGTTATAATGTGCTGATTAAGTGCATTATGTCAATTGTAGGCAATAAGCTGATCTGGAGCAGGATCTGAAGCTGGATCAGGAATAGTGGGAGTTACAGCAGAGCTGGAGTAGAAGGCTTAGATTAGATGTAGGAATAATGATGTAAGGGAGTTAAAGGTTTGCTATTCTATTAAGTAGGAATAAAGCAGTAAAATGTGAAGAGCATAGGTCCATCCTAGCCCTAGGATAGCCTAGAGACTTTCCTAAGCCTTATCCACCCTTAGATTAGGTCACCGCACCCTAGGAAGTCCTAAAACCCTAGTTCCAACCCTTCTCTGGACGTCTAGATAAGTTTTAGGATGTCCAGGACCCTTAGCCAACTCCTGCACACTTCAAACCCACTTCTACAGTGTTATTGGACGTCCAGACACTTTGTCAGACGTCCAATTTCTGCAGAATACCCAAAACAGAACCCGAAATCCTTCCTGGCTCTGATTGGACGTCCAGACAACAAGTCTAGACTTCTGATTTTTGAGTATAAGACATCTGATTCTATTATTAGACTTCTTATACTGCTCTCCAATTCCTATTTTGAGATTTAAGCCTTGATCTTGGATCTCTAGGTCCCTAAACCCAATTCCAACCCTATAGGAACCTAAATTAAGGTACTCTAACCCTAGTACATCACCTCTAGACCTCCATAAGGATCTAATTATGTCCTCACTAAACCTAATTGACTTGGATCTTAGTCAATTCCATCAGCTTATTCAATTGGACTCATTGAGTCTAATTGGGCCCTAATCTCAGCACACACTGTCCAATTGGACTCAGTGAGAGTCCAATTGACCTAGACCTAAATTAATTGAGTTGTTTTACTCTCAATTAAGTTTCCACACACCCAATTAAACTCGTATTAAGTTTAATTGCACTTTACCTTAGTGAATTAGGGTTTATAACCCTAATTTGAGACATACCTTGACCAAAACCCACTAGAACCTAACCTAATCAACCTAGCCACCTAAGTTTCGACCCACACACACCCACACACACCCACACACACCATCCACATGAAAATACCTCGCCTAGAGTTCTCTAGAACTCTCTACCATGTGTGGTTGCCTTGGTTGCCAAAATTAGCAACCAAGAGCCATTCAATTTTTAGATCCACATTTGGTGGATCTAAAAACCACCATCCACCCTCTCTCTCTCACTCTCCCATGAGCTCCCACCATAGGCCTCTCTAGAGAATTCCATAATTCTCTAGAGAGCTTCCCTTAGGTCTATAAAAAGACCCAATGGGTGGCCATTTGCACCCATTCACTTCCTTGGCAATTTCACTCCATTGGTGCCATTCACGCCACCTCCACTTAGCTAGCCACTCCACCTCCACGAGCTCAGGAGGACACCATGCCGGGATGCTGGATCAACCCTACCTCTCTCCAAGGGTCGGCCTAAGCTACATTGGCCGTCCTTCATTCTTCTCCTGACCACTCCAAGGCCATCGGGGACCACCCTTGAATGCCCTTTTATTCTTCTTGATTTAATTCATTCTCTTTATAATTTTATTGCTTTTATTTACTGCTTAGTAGTGTAGTCTTACTTCTTCCCCAATGATGCATGCGAAATCCCCCCTTCGATTCTTGTATGTGATCATTTTCTGGTAGCTAGGTTTAATTTTCAAGCATTTATGTACAAGCTTTCCTCTAGATTCCTTGTGCAACATTCCCAATGAATGAATGAAAAAACATTTTTATATATCTCTTTATGTGTTTGGAATCACCACTAGCTGAATGATTATCATTTTTGTGTGATTTAAGTGCCCACTCTTTAACTGTCTATCTATTACGCACTAGCATCTCATTTCCTGAGGATATTGAGAATTTAACAATAGATGCTTTCTCCATAACTAGTCACCACCTCACTAGAATCGTGCGCACAGAAACTCACACGTTCACTTTCGTAATTTACTTGACGCATGCGTGCGTGATCCGAGTTAATAACAGGAGTGGTGAAGTTTTTGTTAGGAGATTGGAAACCGGCGTGTGTCTTTAAACGAAGTAGAGTAGTGAAAAGATCGATTTCAAAAGTAAAAGCAACGCCTCCCAGAGACGAACGACCGGGACTCAAAGTCTCGTTATTTTTACAAACTTATTTTTGACGAACATTTTTGCACGACTATACTATGATTCCGACGACTTTCAAAATGCATGAAAATGCTGTCTATCACTATACAACCATCGCTACGCATAACTTTGAAATGTTGTCTAGCATGCTTTCGGAGTTTTGGAAAGGCATTTTAAGATCCTTGATTCCAAGCCATTCTATAGTTTCAACACGCAATGGAAAATCATTATGGCATGTCGTATCATTCACAAGATAATACGTCGCTAGAATGTCGAGGATGATTTCTTTTACACCACACTTGAGGACGAGAAAGACATAGGGGGCACAAAAGTGCGAGATGATATCGTGGACGACCGTGTTGTGAGAGCTGGGGAATTGTTATGGGATCAAATTGGCCATGCTTTGTGGGCAGATCATCGAGGACGTTGAGCTCTTTCAATGACATTGGTATATTGTTCTTGTCTTTTCTGTCACTGATATGAGCTTCTCATTGCATTATAATGTCCATAATTGCTTTGACTTGAATGCTGTATTCTTATCTGAATTTCATGTGTACAAGGATGTAGGGATGCAGTTCTTACTTCATGCTAGGTGTTCAAACTTCAATTTTTTACTTGGAAATTTATTCATTTTGACATGTTTTCAAATATAATTCTCATCCGTAGATTGTATGTAATGAACATTTTATTTAGTTTGGCATATGTTTTCAAATATAATTCCCATCCATAGATTGTATGTAATGAACATTTTATTTACTTGGTATATGTTTCAAATGAAGGGATCTTATGAAATGGCCATTGCAATTAAATGTTTGTACATGTTGCTTCTTTCTACTTGCATTATTCCAAGGGTGGATTTCCCAGTTTTATTGATGCATTTTCATGTTCGACTGGTGTTTCATTTCATTTCGACCTATGGATTTCCATTCTCCATCGGTGCTAGAGTTCTCACATTGGTGGATTTATATGGCACAATCAATGGGCTTGTAAGTGATCGGTGGATAATGGGAACACACCGGTGGATTTGTGTGCTACAACAGTGGATTTAAATATTCCACTGACGGATAATGGGAACACACCTGTGGATTTCTATGTAACATTGGTGGATTTGGATATTCCACCAATGTAAACACACTAGTGGATTTACAAGTCACCAATGGATTTATAAATTCCATTTGTAGATTTTTAAATTCCATTGGTGGACAATGGGAATACACCGATGGATTTTGATGGCACATCGATTGATATTATGGGAACACACCTGTGCATTGATACATATTAGTGTAGTGCACCGTTGGATTATACGTTGCACACCGTTGGATTCAAAGTGACACCGGTGGATTTATAAATTCCATTGGTGGATAATGAGAACATACTGATGGATTTTGATGGCACATTGATTAATTTATATATTCCACCGGTGGATGATGGGAACATATCGGTGGATTTCTACGTCATATCGAATGATTTATTTATTCCACAGGTGGATAATTGGATCACACCGGTGCGTTGATATACACCAGTGTAGTCTACCAATGGATTATACGTTGCACATTGGTGGATTTAAATCAACACATCAATGTATTATCACTATATGTGTACGTAAATGTTGATGATTTTGGACAACCCACCGGTGGATTATGATGTCGAAAAATGCGGTAAGATAATTTATGCATTATAGTAGTGCGCTTACGACATCAATTTTAAAGAATAATATGAAGATGAGTATGAGTGTCGATCTCAAGGAGGTAGAAAATCGAATCAATTAGTTGCTTATTTTTATTGCCACAAGATGATTTATTTGCATGAAGAAGAGAGAGAGAGAGAGAGAGAGAGAGAGAGAGAGAGAGAGAGTAGAAATTCGTGGTAGAGCAAAGGTCACTAGTTATACTATAGAGAAAATGTGTATAATTGAAACTATCACAACAACATATGATAAGCTAAGTAAAAACCTAACTTGGAATGCATAAAACCAACAGAAAATATAACAAATCACTTCTCTAGATTACGAAGAAAATGTATTACAAATATGAGTATGAAAACTAGAGGAATGCTTCAAGAAACATATACTATGGGCTAAAAAGACTAAGCTAAATGTGAGAAGAGGAAGGGCATCGAGGCAACCACAGCGATGGAGGAAGCTCCATCGACGGCTCGACGGCTTCATGGACCTTGATTGAGCTCTAGAGAGGTGGGTGATTGATTGGTAGAAGATGTCTCTTGCAATAGGGGTATTAAGAGCCTTCCATAGGCAAGGGAAGGCGTTGGTTCGGCCTTAAAACACCCTTAAACCCGTCTCAAAACATGCTGGACCATGCTGGATCAGCCATTGGAACTGAACTGATGCCTTTGCTCATGCACACGAGCTGGACTGTGCTCATCTGGCTTGAGCGATGAGGGCCGTTGGATGCTGATTCGAGGGCAGCGAAGCACTCATCAACGCACCCTTGAGCACGCACGCGATTGCGTGCTCTTGGTCGGCCGAATCTGCATTGGCCAAGTGGCGCGATCCTCGCCTTTGATCACATGACAGCAGTGGGATCATTCCTTCAGATCGAGTGCGTAATTAACATGCTTGGCGAGAGAAAAATCAACTATTGGATTCCCATTTTGTGGCTCAGAAGATTTCATGCTAGTGGAGCTTGTCATCGGCTAACTAAGAAGTTAGTCGGTGACAATGTTGAGCCAGCCGATGAACTACACAGAGAGGCGTGTGCCCTGGTGACCGGCTCATTCCTCAGTTAGCCGATCACCCAGGGGGGGTGCGATCGGTTGAACGGATGGAGGCGAGCAGCGATCCTGACCGTTGATCATTTGATCAATGGTCAGGATTCTTGGGCTTGTTGTAGGAGCTACGGAGGTCGAATTGAGGCAATTTTTGCGTTGTTGGGCTGCGATCATTGATTTGGATCCATCTGTATGGTTGGATTGCTCATCTGAGACTTGTTTTGATATGCACTTGTACACATGGCCATTAAACATTAATTATAAGCAATCTAAATGTAGATATTACACCATATGCATGCTTTGCTCCTAGACCCGTTATAACATGATATTAATGTGCATGCGCCCTCGAATTTGACTCTAATTGATGTAATTATCGTTATTATATGTAGAGTCATCAAATTACTAGAAACGACAATAATTTACATGGTAAGTTAAACTCACATTCAATGTAGAAGCAATCCAATTAAATATATACATTTGTTAATAAAGTTCACGTACATGACTACATTGACATAGTATACATGTAATACACTTCAACATATAAACATCGTGAAATTGTTCATATTAAATTAACCTATGCGAACCTATGCTTCAAAAGCATTGCAACGTAAATTGCTCTGTAGTTGTGTACGTCCTGTTTGCAAGTCACCACCATAGGATCGACACGTAGCAAGCATTCAATCCACTGCGTCACAAAAATGCCACAGTTGTTGTTGCACTTCCTTGTTGTGGTGCGTTGGTGTAGTGCTGCTTCTGCCATCCTTCAGCACTTATTTCTCTCCTCATCAACAAATGCGCCATCATATAAAACTGAAATTAAAATGAATATGAGACATTACATTACAATGGATCAACTTCATGAAATTGAAGAAAACTTAGATGCATTTTGTCATCCTTATGAGTCTTTTGAGGATAATAGCAGGCTTTGCTGTCATATTGGATCATCAACTTATGCCTAATATCGATGGCGATGAGTGTCCAATGGGAGACTTGACTTGTGTTGATAGGTATCACTATGTATTTACAAGTATACCATTCATCACCTGCATTCTCTGTGCAGGTGTTTATTTGATCCATGTTTCCATACTTAACATAAATGGAAAAGTTAGTGTCAAATGCAATGGTATCTGTTTTTGTCTTTTCTTGTTGAAGGTTATCTTTGATGGCTTTAATGATTCCATCCATGATATACAAATTATGTAGTTAAATAAGTTACTGAGCAACACAATTACATCTATCTATAATGTGCAACTACGACTTAAATAGATTTTATCCAAGTTACCTTGCCATCTATGGACCCACTATATATACGTAGGTTATGCATTGACCTTCTCTCCACAAATCTAGGACCCTTTCTCTAGAGCAATTGATCTGGGTCCTTTCTCTACTCCGTCAATTGATCGATGAGAAGTCTATCCAATTCCAAGAGGCTTTTTAGGATGTCCTTATCCAAGTTAGCAATGTTCTTGAATGTTCTTAGCTTCCTAAATTGCATTGGCCTCTTCGGAGGCCTCATAGGCCTATGGGCAACATATTTTGTACAGTGTCCACAGATGATGTCCCTTTGCGTTTCATGTTCATCCATTCTTGTCCCCTCATCCTACAAGAAAGTTGACATCCATGAACAATCTAGCGTGATGTGTCAATCAACCGGTGAATGGCCCACTGTATACTGCTTGATTCAAAGAATCCATTGGTGAAATATACAAACCAACCAGTGATCTTTGGCAAGATCAACCGGAGGATTTAAAAGTGACATTGGTGGATTTATATATTCCATCGGTGGATAATAGGGACACCGATGGAATTGTGTGGAACATTGGTGGATTTCTATATCACACTGATGGTTTTATATATTCCATTGGGGGATTTATATGTTTCACTGCTGGAGAATGGCAACACACCGATGGATTTGGACAACCAAGTGGTCGATAATTAGAAATCACTAATGGATATCGATAATTAATCTGTTGACTATAATGTAAAACCACTTGTTATTGAAAATAAGTTAACTCGATGCAAACTATGCATTAGTGGAAAATATAAATGGAGCATTTCAAAAGTACCTCAACCACCTCTGCCTGAATTGGCTGTAAGGATGCCTTCTCCAATTGCACGGGGCCCTCGACATTATGCTCCTGCTTACGCTTCTCCTCCTCCTCATGCTTCACCTTTTCCTCATGCTTCTCCTCCAGACACCCCTCCTCTTCCACCTCCTCTGCTTGCACGGGGTCATCCTTATGCTTCTCGTCCTCCTCCTCATGGTTCTCCTTCTCCTCCTCCTGCTTCCCCTCCTCCTCCTCGTGTTTCTCCTCCTCCTCCTTTTGTTTCCCCTCCTCTTCTTGCTTCTTCTCCCCCACCTCTTGCTGCTACTCCTCCTCCTACTTCTCCTACTTCTCTTCCTCCTCCTGCTTCTCCTCCTACTTCTCCTCTTCTTTCGTGTCTTCTATGAAGCCATAAAAGAACCTTCCATTATTTCTCTCTCCATCCAGATCCTCTTTCTCCTCACTTAGCTTTTTTATTTTTCCTCTCAATTGGGTATTCTTGACCCTCAACTTCTTTAATTCTTTTTTCAGGTACTTCAAGTACCTTTCCTCCACCTTTATTTTCTTCGGCCTTTCAACCTTCGTTAGAATTTCCCCCTCTCCTCCAAAAGCTACTTGTGTTAGCTGCTCCCTCTCCCTTATTGTCCCTCTCTCCTCTCCCCCTTTATCCTTATGTTTCCCTTAACTTTGTTGCCTACTTCTCTTCCTCTCTTCTTCTTCCTCCCCTCCATTAGCTTTTCGCTTCCTATCACTCTCGTCATACACTTCACCAAATGGTGATTCCCTCAAGTTCTCCTTTTTTGAGTTTTTCAAAATTAGATTTACATTCTTGTCTCGCTTGATCGGTGAATGTCTTCTCTTGGTTATATTTTTGAACAATCATGTGAGCCTCTACATTCATTGGCTCAGTAGCTTTGAACATCTCAGTTGCCCATATTGGTAGTAGAATGGTGCAACCTTTAAGATGTGCTTGCTCCTTCAACTTATTCTCTTGCAACCCTTCGTGAAGGAAGTCAAGTACCACTTCAGCCCAATTGTAAGAATGTAGCGATTGCAAATCTTCGACTATATCAAAGAGTGAAGTTATGATAGCTTGTTCTCCATAGGGAAAGAGGAACGACCCAAGTGTGATGGGTATCAACAAGTTGTCTCTTTCTCCACTTGCTCCTGTCTCTCCTCCATTGTTTCCTTTCCTTTTTCTTTCATTTTTTCTTTCCCCTTCCCATCTGGATTGAATTGATATAATTTGTTCGCTACAATTCTCACCTTAGGAAAAATGGTTGAGAAGTTCTCCATCCATATCTTTGTCCTCTCATTCACATTTTTCTTCTCATCCTTCCTTTATTTTTCAAGCTATCATCATCTCTATTTGATCAATAGTTAGTTTTAGTCTTAAATCTTCGACATGAAACTCCATGGTCTCTACATTGTATGCCTCTACCAGATGTCCATACAATTCCCTATCCTTATTTTAAGAGAAATACTTCTCATTTTTCACAATTTGACTTAATGGAGTCCTCTCAAACACCTCCACCACATCATCCTTAACATACTTAAGTGCTTTCTTGGTCGCTAGTAGTGTGCATTTGTGGTGCCAAAAAATGGTCGACCTTTTGGAGAACTTGTTAATTGTGGTCAATTAAGTCGTGTTGTAGTATAGTTATAATCCAGACGGATGTCATTTTATTTACATACAATTTTTATTAGTTTTATTCTAGGTCGTTCACTGGGAGGTAGTTATTAATATACATCACTCTCTATCCAAAAATAATCTTTTATTCCAAAAATATTAAGTTTATTTACAAAAGAATGAATGAATCAAAGAATAAATAAATCTAAGTCAATTATGTACAAAATGAATCAATTAATATTAATTATAATACTTCAAACATATTTACAAACTTAAAGGCGTCAAAAACCAATCTAAACTACTCTATGTTAGTTATGTACACTATGCTAATCAATACCTAAAAGAAGGCACAAAAAGAATATAAATATATACTAACATATATAACTATCTATACTAACATATAATACTATGTATAGTGATGTATATAAGTGTTGTTAAAGAAGCCTTACAAACATATATATACAAATAAGGCTAAAAAATTATACATATTATATTATACATATATTGTATATATTTGTACATACATACTATATTTACTAATATACATGCTAACACACGCATACACAACACATATAACTTAACTCACACACACACTACTATAACACGCTAACTCAACACTTAGCTAACACACGCATAGAGCACACACTATACACACACTAACACAGACACAACACAACACAGTCAAATTTATTTTATCTTAACTCAAGTTTAACCCTCACTTAGGCAAAAATTTTAGGTTTGTGGGCGTAGATTTTTGCAGGATCAACAACCCACTAGGGCTCGGATTGGCACCAATACTAAATCTGGCCCTAGTTTGATTATTAGTGTACATTTTTGTATAGTTTTAGTTTCATAAAGGCCCACAGTTCCCAACCTACGCCCACCCTGGGGCACACGTGCACACACCATGCTCATTTGATTTGCGCCCTACGCTGACGGTCGCTGAGGTTGTGAGCGCTGGCGCTTAAATAGCGCTGCAGCCACTTCAAATCTACCGATGTGGTGCTATCTTTAGTGCCCAAATTAGTTGCGCTGTGCGTGGCTTATTGCAGATTTTGAGGCTTAATTTAGGTGCCTAATTAATAATTATTTTCAAATTAAATTATATATTTATGTAGCTGATATATAGGACAACTTATTGTTATATTATATTTACACTAATTAAATATATAAATATATTTAAAAATTGCTTAAAGTTAGTGAAAAATACATATTGACTTAGTGCTTAATTCATTAATTAAAGTTCAAATTAATAAATTAATGGTACAATTGGGTTATAAATTAGTTAATATACATTAATAACTTATTATTACAAATTTTTAATTTATTTTTAGTGATTTATTTTAATTTATGTACATTTTATTATATGATTTACATAGATATATACATAGTTACAGTATAAATACTATTCTATAGTATAAATACATTATAAATATAATGAAAATACTTAGAATTATACTATACAAGTATACAAAATAGTTTATTTCAACAATTCATTAATTTACTAATTTAAATTATTTTAACTTAATAAAGTAACTATTTAACTTAATAAGTTAATTATATACAATAAATACTTAAATAAATAAATATAAGGGTGTACTACTGTACATTATAATTACTTTAAGCTGTATTCACAGTTCTATGTATGATTGTACATATATGCATTGCTATTTATAATTACATAGGTATATGTACATATAATCTAAATGCATAAATATATAATTATATAATTATGATATATACTATTTCACTCAACATAAATACTTATTTAATTAAATATAATAAATATATAAGTTTTTTAGGTATGTTATAGATATATAACTTACTATTTACAATTAACTTAGTATTATTTTATATATACAAGAATAAATATTATATACAAGGTATTTTTATGAATTTTTAAGCTTTTTCAGATTGTTATTTTCTTTTATATTTATTAGAGAAAAGAGAAGAGAGAGAAGGTGAGAGTAGAGAAGAAGGGGCTCATTTTAGGTTTTTAATGTTCTTTCATTTCATACCTGAGTAGACTTTACCGTCGATGGGTTTATTCTACCAATTAGAGGACTCAAAACTCACTCAAATTTCACACACAGCTAAAGTTATTCCTAATCTTACTCAAGACACTTCTATTTTATTTATTTACATTATTTTTGTATTTTTTCTATTATTTACAAAGTTGACACAATGAAGGCTTGAATGGAGAGTATGGCATGAAACCCAAGCTTATGAAAAGTAAATTCTGAGGTATGGGATGATAGGTAAACACTCAAACGCATCCAGACATCAGTATAAAACAATATTTATAACTTTAAATTCATTCAAAATTTAGATTGGACAGTTACAACATAACAGGCTGTTGACGATGGATTTTGCACATGAATTACAAGCGATTCTCGATCCAAATTTGAACAATAACCATACAGGAATGCTTTTCTCATGAGGTTCTAATAGTACATTACATGGAAAGCTCAATGAAACCCTAAAATTAGCTCAAATCCCCTGTGAAATCTTCAAGTGCTGCCACTGTTGCTATTGTTCAGATGCTAAGATCAGAAGGCCTAAATTTGACCTTCTCAAGTCTGATATGAGTAAAAACAATTTAACCTTAGATCTGGAAAACCATATCCAAGTGTTGTTTAATCCAGATAAGATATTTCATCTATAAATCACATGAAACTTGGGATTAAATCCCACAAAAAATCCAACCAGACAAAAAGAAATAGAGCAACAGTAGCTGCTGCTGTAATCATTCTGGTCAGTGAATCAAATCCATGAAACTCTCTTTTAAATCATTGCAAACACTCCTCAGAAGGTCTGAAATTCCTTTAAAACCAAATCAAGGGTTAAAGAACCGTAAAAGCCCTAATTGACTCTCCTATCGCCCCATGGATAGCGTAGGTCAGAGGGTCCAAATTAGGCAATGAAATGTCTGAAAACCAATCCCAAACCTTCCTTAAGTTCATTTAAATCTCAATCAAAACATTGATCGGTAGATAAAACAAATTAAGATTAAGTTCAGATGTCGCCTACTTGGGCATTTTTATCTAAGCTTGCTAAGATGATTTGATCATCCAGAGATCTTGCACACCATTGATTGGAGTTCAAGAACTCTAGGTGACTCTCTAAAACTAGTTGGATCATTGTGAATACCTCTAACTAGTGCCACTGAATTCCTTGGCAAACACTATCTAGGCGATGCTGAAATCAGGAATTAAGTTGGAATTTAGGAGTGAGCTTGAAAAACAATAGAAATCAACTCAAAATAGCACACACTGATCACATTAAATCGAATCAGACAAATGTAAACTCAATTTGAACAATCAAATTAGATTGAAACCAAATTACTCCAAAAATTTCTTGATCAGCATATAAAATCAAATCTGATTCAAATGATCAAAGGTTCAGTTCAAAGCATGAAAGGGGCCTTTGTGGTCTCATGATGCGAATGGGAGACCCTTTCATGAAATTGGTTCTCAAATCACATCTGAGTGCTTTAAAGCATCATATTTGATTGATGCCTGAGTGAATGGGTGATTGGTGAATTAAAACCTCGAGGGAAGAAAGTGAGTGTGATTGTGAGGTGGAGAGGGTGCTGTATGAACCAATGGATGAATGTGAATTAGCCTCTCTGATCAGGATTGATTAGAGAGGGTGAATCGAGGGAGACTAACACTAATCTAATCTACTCCTAGATATAACAATCAATTAATGAATTAACTATCTAATCCGACTCCTATCTAATCTAGAAGGCAGTAAAACTAATCTAGGAAAGTGATAAAAGCTACTCTAATTAGAAGAATGGGATTCTTGGAATGTACAGCTGGCGGTTGAAGAGGACGAATGGGGAGGATTGCTAGCTAACAAAGATCCCACTAGAGGAGTTCCTAGGTCGCCCTTAGGCATACATATTCCCTAGCAGCAAGGAGGAATCGAGGAAGACAAGCTCTACCTTTATCACAGATGGAACCGAGTGAATTGGGAGAAGAAGCCAGTGAAGAAGAACGACTAGCTCAAGGAAGTAGGAGGGAGTTGATCAACGATCAAAGGCTTGTAGGGGTTGAGTATTTAAAGGCCAAAAGAGTGATCTGGACAGCACATTGGTGGGTCTAGCTGTTGGGTAAGGGATGGCCAAGATGGGTTTGACGGCGTGCGGGAAGGGTTCAAGGCAAAAGCGGGCCCTTGGATGTGATCTAGAAGAAGATGCGAAGCTTCGCACAATGGCGTAGGGACTTCGGTCGAGGATTGACCATTGATCTCGTGGGTCAAAAGATGGATGGTTGTTGTTAGCCATGATGTTCGTAAGGAATAGGCGGAGAGTAAGTTGTAGGTCTTTTGTGACAATTGCAGGTGAGGCCCTACGCGAGGGGGTAGAGAATTGACAATGGAGCCCATACGTGGAGAGAATCAGAGCAGAGTGGTCCTTAAAGGCTTGCAAATAAGTCCCTGGCTAGTTTCTTTTTTTTTGAACAGATAAGGAGTGCTATCGAAAACGATAGCAGACCGAGAACATTTTATTTATGAAACTTTTAAACAACAATTACAAGGAGTCACTCCACTCCTTTACAAACCCCAACACTCCCTAACGATGTTCCCTACATTTATTGAGCCCCCTCTAAACAATCGCTCATTACGAGCACTCCACACACTCCACATAACACTAGCCATCTTCACATGAGGCTTTCCTTTCATCAAGAGATTTCTCCATAAGCCGTCCCATGTCGATATAGATTCCCCAGAAACGCCCCTCCAAATCTAATCAATCACTAAGCAAGATGAAAATAGATGCACCCTGCTATCTGTAGGGAAGTTGCACAAGGGACAATTTTGAGCAGGAGCTCCCAATCTTCTACTTCTCATTTCACCAGTAATAACTCCATCATGTTGACACAACCACAAGATCTTTATTTTTAATGGAATCTTCAAAAACCAAATTTTTGTGCAATCCTTGTCCTCCCTTGATGGGTTTGCATTCATCAATCCAACCAGCCACTTGTACACCTTTGCCAGAGTGAAGATTCCATGCTTCCACCTGAAACAGTCCACATCGCTCATCGGCTGGAAGGCTTCCAGGTATGCTAGCAGATGCTCCTGCTCAACTTGCGTTCTACCTCCCTCACGCAAACCAGCACCAGCAATATCCCATCTGCAGTTCACACTATCCCAGCAATCGTTGACTAAAGCCCTACTGTCCGGAGCTGCAGCAAAGGCCCTTGGATACGTCTCGCTTAGATTGCCCAAGCTCGACCACCTATCTGTTCAGAAAGAAAAGTGTCTCCCATCTCCCAAAATAGGAGCAAAGTTAGCCCAATTGTCTTGTATTGCTCTCCACACAGATTTCCAGAACAGTGAGGGACATTGAGGAGGAGATGTCCATAGCTGCACCTGCGAGAAACCATGAGCCTCCTTGAGTAATTGTGACTAGACCTTCCCATCATCCTTGGCCAGCTTCACTTCCCATTTCAATAGCAGGGCATCATTGAATTCTTTCATAGATCGGTTCCCAACCCTCCCTGTGAGCGAGGACTACACAGCTGCTGCCACTTCAAAGGATGAAAGAATCTACCTTCAACCTTTTCACCCTTCCAAGAAAAGCGCTTCTTCATCACATCCAACCTTTTCCAGACTGCCTTCAGAGATCTGAACACAGAGAAGAAGGAAACTGGTATCGAGGTGATGATCGAATTGAGAAGAATCAATCTTCCTCCCTTGGATAAAAATCTACTACTCCAGCACTCCAACTTAGTAGTCACCTTTTCAAATAGAATGCCTAATCACTCTTCTTCAGTTTATTATCTCTAAGGGGCAGACCCAAGTACCTTACCGGTAGTGTGGCAATGGGAGTATGTAGGATGGCTGATATTTCTTCACACTCTTGACCTGACATACCAAAGCAAATCAGAGATGACTTCGTACCATTCAAGCTAAGTCTTGAAATCTCACCAAATAGTTATCATTGTGGAAAGGGTCTCCGCCTCACATTTCCCCCCTTCTACAGAAAACACTGTATCGTCGGCGTACTACAGAATTGGTACAAGCACCCTGGAATTGGACATAGAATAGCCCCTCACCATGCCTGCGATGGCCAGCATGCAAGTAAATTGAGACAAGGTGTCCACAACTAGGTTGAAAATTAAAGGGTCCAAGGGACACCCTTGTCGCACTCCACATTGAGGTTGTATCCAAACCCCGCACGGCCTCTCGTTAATCAGAGGTGAAAAGGATGAGGTAACAACACATATTTTCATCCACTGTATCCAGAGCGATGGAAATTCTCTCCTCCTAAAAATCTCCCATAGGTAAGACCACGCAATTGAGTCATATGCTCTACGAAAGTCCACCTTCCACATGTATGCTTTACTTCTTCTGCACCACCTAGCCACCATCTCCTGCGCCACTATGAATGACTCCTGTAGCGATCTATTGGGAAGGAAGGCTGATTGCACTGGGATAATTAAGTTTGACAAGACTCTTTTCAATTAATTTTCCAACACTTTACTAATTATCAAGTAGATCAAGTTTGAAAGTGCAATAGGTCTGAAATCCGATAATCTCTCTGTCCCATTATTCTTTGGCAGTAAGAACAAGTATGATTTATTTATTCTCTCCATGCCTGAATTGCCACATTGGAACTCTTTGATAACATCCATAACATCTCCTTTAACCACATGCCAGAATTCCTTATAGAAAAAAACTTGAAACCCGTCCGGGCCTGGAGATCCCTCAGCATTTGAACTAGCCATAGCCTTCATCACTTCCTAATCTGTGATGGGCTCCATCAATTGTTCAGCTGCCAAGTCCCCCACATGGGAAAATTTGATGCTGCCAGCCTCCACCCTCCCCTCTCTGCTGATCTAGTGGCTTCCTTGAAATGTCTGATTGCCTCCCTTCTAATATCATCAGGGGAGGTTAGCATAAGATCACCTGTCTTCAATAAGGAGATGAAGTTCACCCACCCTTTAGAGCTTGCTGCCATATGAAATACTTTGTATTTGCGTCCCCCTCCTTCAACCACAGCTGCCTTGATTTTTTTTTGAAAGCAAATGTTAGTATGTCTCCTACAACTTCATTTGGTAGAGCACACTTATTTGGTGGGTTAGTATTTTGGTGGAAAGAGCTTCTCCTAGACACAAGACTAAAGATTGGGGTAAAAAGTCTACCTGCACGCACAGGTAAGGACTCCACCTTCTCTAATGAACACTAGGGTTGAGACTTAAGTTCATCCAGTCTTTCTCGAATCTGTGTAGTGTAAACCAAAGTTACTTAGATTCTTAAGCAAAAGTAAACTAACAAATCCTGTACTGGTGACTTAGGTCGTGTAGTGTAAACCAAAGTTACTTAGATTCTTAAGCAAATGTAAACCAACAAATCCTGTACTGGTGACTCAGGTACAAGAATACATCCCAAGTTAGGAGAGATCTTGGTCTATCTTGTCAATGCTCAAGTGTATTAAGCCTAAGCTTGAGAAAATTAAGCTTGTGGCCAGGAAAGTTTAACCAACAAAGGTTGAATGTCTATAAACACTTACCCTATTTTTGATTCAATTATAAGATCATAATTAAATACTTATAAGACTTTTCAATTCAATTCTCCTTAGAAATTTTTGGAGTTCTCCCTCAGCAGTGAATGTAGATAGGATCCCTTATTATATTTTTGGTATTTTTATTTTTCATATATTTTTTATGTTTTTATTTTGTAAGTTTTTTCAAAATTTTTTCTTTTTTTTTCATTTTTCAATCATACTATCTATATACACTAAGGTGTGTCTATAATTGCATTTCAGTAAATGATTTCACCATTTACACCCTCCATGCTTAAATGATGCAATGTCCTTATTGAATGAATAAGGTTGATGCAAATGCATGCTCTGCTTTTCACTAACTTAGGTTGGGCGACGGAAAGAAGTTGGAATGAGGAGATAAAATCTTTAGGTGAATGATTTCAAGTCTGATCAAAATCAGAGTGAACAGTGAAATGCAGAACAAATATGACTATAAATGCAGACTAAAAATGCAAGGATAGACACCTAAGAAGAAAGGAAAAATAAAGAAAGATAAAATAGTTATTTACAAGAGTTTATTAAGTTTTACGCCTTCAGCTAGGCGTAAACCTATAAGAAGTGTAATCAAAATGTAGGAGCGAAAAGGATAGAGAATTGGCAAGAGTATGAAGCTCAATGAAAGATTCAAATCATGGTGTATATAAGGATGAGAGTTGTCAATCTCCAAGGTGAGAATAGGTTCCATAATCAATGTGAATCAGTATCAGAAATACTTGGTATAAGGTCCAAGTTCAAATGCAGAATATGTCAAGAAAAATCTATAGCTTCTACCTCTTCAATCATTGAATGCAAATCAAGATGAAGAAGATGAATCAGGGTTGGGAAGAAGAGGTGGTTGCTGATCAGAGTAAGGTGTAGAGGAATCAGAATTGTGCAAGGCTTTCGATATGACATGTGTTTGGCCTTAGGGAGGATTAGGATGAACATACCTCTGGGCAGGTACATTCTTAGGATTGGGTTCAGTATGGGATGGGAGTGAATGTGACTGATGAGATGTAGTCAAGTTTGCTAGCTGTGCTCTCATCTCAGCTAATGCTGCATCCTATCTTTGCTGCATAGGAATATTTTGTTGCTACATATCAGTAAGGGCTTTCATAATAGACCCCAACTTCTCATCTTATGTAGGTCCATATTGAGAGAACTGGGTGGGCCTTGGTTGGGGCTGCTGGTAGGCATGCGGAGGATATCCGTGTTGTGGTGGTGGTGAAGGTGGTGCTTGGGTCAGGCTTTGAAGTGGTGGTGTTGAAAGTTGTTGGAAGTTAGGTCTCTTGGAATTTTCCAACCACGAGAAATTTAGATGATTACGCCATCCATGATTATAGGTCTGTGAATATGGGTCATTGTGAATGGCATGGAGCTCCTCCAAAGCTCCGGGAAGTGCAAGGAAGTTAGTGGATTGAGGAACAAAGATTCTGTGAGTACCTCCATTTTGATGCACCAAAATTATGCTATTTGTGAAACTAATCTTTCAGGACTCTCTCATGGCTTAAAGCTAGAAGGTTGCTGACTTTGTGTCAGTGTCTTTTTATCTTTATTGAGTGTAGATTATTTTGTAAGGAACCTCAAAATAAGTTTCAAATAGATTTTCACAATTCTCATAAAAAATAAGTTTTTAAGGTAATTGATCAACCAAATAATAAAATTAATTGACTAACCAACTTAATTAATTGATCAAAATAACCCATTTTAGGAAGTTGATAAATACACTTTTGATCGACCATTTAGGTTAATTAATCGACCAATCATTGATCGATCAAATAATTAGTATGGTCAACCAAAACTCATTTTGATCGACCTAACTACCTTAATTGATCGATGTTCGACTGTGAAATGCGTTAAAGACTAATTTTGTCATTGTAGTGCGAATCACAATGAAACAAATAATATTTATAAAGTTTCGGTGAGTACCGAGTCAATCGCAGGGAGGTAAAATACAATTTTTATGTAAAAGCTTTTCAGAGAGTCATTCTAAACAAATATGTATATATAGACATCAGACATTCAGAAAATTAGAATTGTATTGCTATTTGGAAACAGTTTTCAAACTAGAAATCACTATGCTAAATAGTAGATAGAGAGAGAGAAATAGAGATAGAGAAAGATAGCAGATGACGACGTCGCTTGTGGGATGTTTGTGCGAAGTGCGGTAGCACTTCAGATCCAAAGCGTCGAGAGGAATGCCAGAGAGTTGCAGAGAGAGAGAGAGAGGCTGAAGATCTATCTAATGGAAGTTGCCTCTCAATTGGGGGTTCCTGGGTCTCTTTTTATAGCTTTAACGAAGGGTAAAGTGGACATTTTAGCCATCCAACTCGTGCAACAACCTAGGTACGATCAGATCCGTTGATGGGAGATCAACGGCTAAGATCGCACCTAAAAGTAGCCTTCAACGTGCCTTATTTGTGTGGATGCCTTCTAGTGGCACCATGTGGCGGCTTTGGAGCCGCCTGATTACGATTTGCACCGCCTTCTCTCTTCTCTACGCGCATGCTAGCATCTTTACACGTGCATTCAATCTTGATCGTCTGATCTCATGATCAGACGACTGGGTGCGCACGCCGCACCGTCTTTATGATGCGCATTCATCGGTACGTTTTGTTGGAGCGTGCATCCGCGCATTCGCGAACAGCCTCATCCAGTGTCCATCCACACGCCACGTGGTCCCATCTACGCCTCTAGTGATGATCCAACAGTCGAATCATGTTCGCGTGTGGCCGACCTTCTCGATTCATGCTGGCGTAGTTTGAATGCGCGTCTCGTCAAGTGTGCGAACTGTTGTGTTGAGTCACCTTTTGTGTTGCATTTAGGTTTTAGGTAAGTCTGCTCCCAGCCGTTGGATGGAGATCCAATGGCTGAGATCTCCTCTTAGTCGATGGAGCAGGGAGGCTAGGGCGATGTGGCTTCTTTGAGGCTGTTGGATGACGATCCAACAGTTCCCATTTCTTCCTTTAGAGGTTGGGTGTGCGGCGAGGGGCTGCTAGGATGGTGCCACGTGGCACTATCCTAGCTGTTCATCTTCCCATCTTTGTAGTTGGTGCTATAGAGCTCCGATCGGGTTGATCTTTGCACCGTTGGACTGCGATCATTGATCCGAATCCGTCCGTGTGGTTGAATTTTACATCTGAGGCTTGGATCTCTGTCATCTTGCTCCTTGGCCTCTGTTCTTCTATGGGTTGCACGTTTGCTATGGTTGTTTGATCAAGACGATTTCAGAAGCGTTGGACTTCCGTCGTCATCCTGATCAGATCTGTATGGTATGATCTGTCATCTATGGCCTCGAATCATCTGCAATCAATTTTGTCTCTCTTTTAGAGCATAAAATGGCAATATTATGTTTAAGGCTATCAAACTAACTAATATACAAATTATGATACTTATGCATGCATTGTTCCTAAGTTATGCTAGAATCTAACTTAATTCAGGTAAATTAGGTTGTATGATTGCTGTGCAATCACACCCCTATGCCTAAATCTTGCTAGCCCCTAGCAAATGCAAGACTAAATGAAAAGTGGTCCTAAATGACTAATTCTTATCAAGAGTTAGACTAGAGATTTATTTCTTTTGTTTTCATCCAAAAATTTAGAAATCCAGACAGTTGTGAAGGTGTAGTGTTGTAGTCTACGCAACGGATCCAAGTGAAAAGCCAATCCACATCTAAAGCTCATACTTGACCCTTAGTAAAATTCTATTGGGATAGGTAGACTTCTTCCCTCGGGGTGATAAAATAATCTGTAAATTTAGCCCCAGCTTTTTAGTGTAGGTAGAAGATATTTTGAGTCAAGTGGATTTTTATTTGGTAGCTCACATTTATCTGGTGCTATACATAGTCTAGTATTACAAAACCTAGATTTTCAGACTATTAAATAAATCAACTCAAAGAGAGACGAAAAAACTATACTGTCTTTAGTTCCTTTGTACCTATTCTCTCTCTATTTTTTTTCTTCTTTCTTTTTCTTTATTTTTTTTTCTCTTTTTCTTTTCTTCTCTTTTTCTTTCTTCTTTTTTCTTTTTGAGCTCACAATCTCACTAGATTTGTCAGTATATTTGGTGGCCTCTCATGACATTAATACTTTGATTAAGTTTTGATAATCATATGACTAAGTTAGAATTCCTCAGCCTATATTCAGGTGGTTAAAAATACAGAAAAGTAGGTCAAGGCTATATTTGGTGGGTTGTAAAGGGAATGAGTATTGTTGGCTCGATGTGCTTGACACAACGCAATTAACACACTCTTTTTTTCTTTTTCTTTTTTCTTTTTAATTTTTCTATATATATATTTTCTGCTTTTCTTTTTTTTTTCTCTTCTTTTTTATATTTATTTCTGCCAACACAACGTACTGTAGCAACCATTCACATTTTTATTTATGAGGCATTATTCGGGATTGGGGTGTTCAAGAGGATATCGGGTGGCTTATTTGGTGGAAGTGCTTATTCTCGGCACTGGGAAAGGAATGGATGGGATAGTGTATTTCTGACCTTGATATTAATACCCTCCTTCAGCCGAGGATTCCGTAAAGGATGGTCACAACCATCCACCTTAGTCCTAGTTTTATTAGAATCCACTCTCTGCGTATTTTCCTTATTTGGTGGCTTTCCAAAAATTCGCACAAAGAATTTGTACGCAGGAACCGAGAACGAAAATTATGCCTAACTTCGAGTATCATTATCCAATTATCCAGAAATTAAGATTCCTTATACTAGACTGAGAGCAACAGTAGAATTTCTACTCTCACCTCACACTTTGGTGGATCTGCTAGAAGATGGTTTGCCTGACTCCTTAATTACTATCCAAGGGCTTTGGAGAAGAGGCATTGCTTCTTCTCGACAAGCTAAAGATGTCTATTGGTCTTCATAGAGGATACATTGCAAATTCTATGTGTAAGTGTGAAATTGTACTGGATTCTAAATTCATGAATTAACTTAAGAATATATCCCTAATAAAACCTTCTTGATAAAACTTCCTTATGCATGAATGCAATTTTTTTTTCTGACATAAAAATAAGACATGCAATGTCCACCCCCCATGCCTATTCATTATAATGTCCTCATTGAAATGTATGCAGGAAAATCAAAATGTAACAAGCAAGAGGAGGGGATATCACCTGACTAAGCTTGTTAATCCAGGTCAGCTTGGATAGAGAAAATGCAAAAGTACCTGTAAAGAATACTGGGTTGCCTCCCAACCAGCGCTAAGTTTAACATCATTTGCTGGACCTAAACCCAAAAGAAATATGTAATTCAATATTGTAGGTCAAGAGAAGGAGTAATAACTGTTGCTGAGAGATTCATGTTTAGTATAAAGATTCGTCTTCCCGTCTTTGTAGTTGGTGCTACAGAGCTCCGATCGGGTTGATCTTTGAGTCATTGGATTGCGATCGTTGATCCAGATCCATCCGTACGACCATATTTTACATCTGAGGCTTGGATCTCTGTCATCTTGCTCCTTGGCCTTTGTTCTTCTATGGACTGCACATGTTGTTATGGTTGTCTGATCCAGACTATTTCGGAAGCGTTGGACTCTCGTCGTCGTCCTAATCAGATCTATATGGTCTGATCTGTCATCTGTGGCCTCGAATCATCTGCAATCAATTTTGTCTCTCTTTTAGAGCATAAAATGGCAATATTATCTATAAGGCTATCAAACTAACTGATATGCAAATTATGGTGCTTATGCATTCATTGTTCGTAGGTTATGCTAGAATCTAACTTAATTTAGGTAGAGTAGGTCGTATGATTGATGTGCAATCAATTGACCAATTTGATTTCTTTTCCGGTCGATTTGCTAGTATAAATAGAGGTCATATGTAGTATTTTTCAAACACACTCTCAAGAAGAAATCCATTTAAAAGAAAGAGCTTTTCGTGCTTCCATTTAAGTGCTTTTGCGCTTCTGCTTTCATGACTTTCAAAGCACGGCGATTCAAACCTCTACTGAAATTTGGTTTGACTTTCCTTAAGGTTCCATAAGTTTATACTATTTTTATTACTTGTTTTTTATTACGGATCCCAAGCTGTTGGGAGAAATCCCTTGTCGTTGTTGTTGAGCTTCTCTTCAAGTAGTTAAGAGAAGGGATCATTGTAAGAGGTTGTGCCACTCTCATTTCAAGTGGTGCATTAGTGAATTGACTAGCCTTGACTAGTCGGGAAAATCCTAAGCTGAGAGGCTTAGGTAGTGGTTTTCACCTGGGAAGGGTTTCCACTATAAATCCAAGTGTCTTCTGTGCATGAATTTTTGTAGTTTGATTTATCTTTGCTTCTACGATATTTAAAGTTTATAAAAGATGATATTATTTACCCCTCCCCTTTAGTATCCATGAAGATCCGTAGGAACCCCCAGGTTCCTCCGACCGGTGGTGAAAGATAGTGCAATGAATAATAAGAAGATTGTGGTGTCATAGATAGGTTAGTCATAGTTTCCCTCTCTGTAGGAAACTGAGAAGAAGCGTGATGTGTAGGTGATTGAGAATAAGAAGATGGTTTAGAAAGAAATTTCCACACTTCACTTACTTTCTTCTCTATTAAGCCCACTTTATCCTGTTGACTGGCCACTATTTCCATGTCGCGTGCGCTGGATTGGACTTCATTCACCCTATGGGAATGCGAGGATTTTCTATTAAAAATGCTCATCGAAGAGTTATTAATCGAATTCTGAGCCATGCCTTCGAAGAGCTGGAAGGTTGGATCCTCGTCCCAACACAGGAAATTGCCTCCATAGGCAGCATCAACAGAGTTCCTTGTGTCATCATGGAGCCCATGAGAGAAGATCTGGACCTGTTGCCAGCGTGGGACACCATGGTGGGGACATTTTCTTAGAAGCTCATGGAATCTCTCTTAAGCCTCGTGCATCTGTTCTCCTGTGTTCTATAAAAATGTAGTGATAACACACCTCAAGGCATTTGTGCAGCCTACAGGAAAGTACTTCTTTAGGAGCTCATGTTCCAAAGAAGGCCATGTATCTATAGGTGTAGTCCGTGAAAGTGTTCTATACCAAAAGGTGGCTTTATCCTTTAATGGAAAGGAAAACATTTTCATTAAAAGTGTGTGCTGATCAGGGCCCTGTGGACCCAAGGTTTGAGTGAGATTTTTCAACTCCTCTAAATGTTGAAAAGGGTCTTCAGAAGCAAGACCATGGAAGTGAGGGATAAGGGCAATTATGTTCGGCTTCAGTTCAGCAGCACCCCCAGCGGGATATCGGACTGTAGGCATAGGAGGTGCAACTGTGGGAATATAGTAATCTTGTTGCTGACGTCTACGAGCCTAGGGTCGGGGGTTCACTAAAAGATTAACAGCTTGAGTAAGCTATTGCACCTATTATGTAAGTGTATTCATCTGAAGTTGTGTATTGAATAGGTGTTGTAGGTTTGGTGGTGCACCTCTCTCTGGTTGAGGTTGATTAGGAATGTTAGGATATGGAGGAGGTGGAAAGTGATGTGGAGGTGGATAGTGAGGAGGATGGTCTTCAAAATCCTCGAAATGTGTAGAATCATGATCATCCTCTAGATGAATGAAGTGGTGGTTAGGTGTTTGAGGCTCAAGAGGTACAGTATTGGGTGTGCAAGGCATGGAAGAAGTGGTGGCTTGGGAATTAGCACCCAAGGGAGGTACTAAGGAAGTGTTTTGGGATCTCCTACCGTCCATGAGTTTGATTTTTGAAAAACAATTTGCAAGGCAGTCACAAATTCAAGAAGGTAATCTCAATCTCAATCTTAGTCAAACACCAGAAATCCCAATTTCAATCTCAATTAATCTCAAGACCGAACAATCAGTACAGCGGGATCAAACATGGATTTTTTTTCCCTAAGGTCTACTACGTGAAAATATGTTGCACAAACAGATTTCTCAGTACAATTGTATGCGTCCTAAAGAAAACCTAACAGATTTGCAAACCTTTATAATCCACTCAGAATCTAGATAAGATCAGTGAGCGAATCTAGATCCCTGTGGGTGCACAAGAAGATGAGATAGAAATCCGTGTGTTGTGTACCTTATGTGATCGTGTAGTGTGTATATGATAATCAAGCAACAGATAAGGTGGTGAAAACCACACATAAGGCATCAAACAAGTTATCAAGTCTCCTTTTGGATTTAGATTTAAGTTCTTAGGAGTGTATTACAGGTAGAATGTCTTGCTTTTTAAATCTTTTTCAATCAAGGAATGGTCTTGATTACTTAAGTCAAATACAAATATGGTAGGAGCTAATGAGGGATAGAAAGTGTACCTGGCTCCAGCACTCAACAATTAATGCAAGTTTGATAAGAATGTAAATCCAGTAGGAAAGATGTAAACCTAAGAATGGAATGCTTAAATCATGCTGTTGCTAGATAAAGGATGAGGTATTTTTGGTATTTTTGATTTTTCTAATTTTTTTGATTTTCTAATGCAACAAATAAAATCAAATCGAGAAGAAGCAAATTGGAAAATCGAATCGATGAGAGATGAGTAGAGAGAAATCAAAAAGTTCACAGTTCAAGTTATTACAAAGATGTGTGAGAATAGACTCTTACAACTTATGAGTAACAATATATCCTAAGTATATACCTTAGCCTAAACTAATATCTATACTATACTAAGAAAGCGGGAAAATCTGTAGCTCCATTTGGGAAACAACTCCGCTTGGAAGTAGAGTCTGAAGCGCAACAAAGCCACCAGGAAGAACTCCTAATACTCCTCAAGTGTTGCAAAAACAACAATTGATTAGTAAGAGAACTATATACAAAACAAATCAAAGAATATAATGAATCAAAGAATGTATATACAAGAAAGAATTTGAACAGAAGAACAAGTATGTACAAACAAATCAAAAATATTTACAAAAGAAAGACTAAAAGAAAACTTTTGGCATATAGAGAGTTACCTCCTCGACAACGGTGCTAAAAAATGATCGACCTTCTGGAGTGCTTGTTAATTAAGGTTAATTCAGTTGTGTTGTAGTATAGTCGCAATTCAGATGGATTTCATTTTATTTATATATAATTTTTACTGGTTTTATTCTAGGTTATTCACTAGGAGGTAGTTATTGATATATATTACTCTCTATTATCCAAAAATAATCTTTTATTCCAAAAATATTAAGTTTATTTACAAAAGAATGAATGAATCAAAGAATAAATGAATCTAACTCAATTATGTACAAAATAAATCAATTAATGTTGATTACAATGCCTCAACTATATTTACAAACTTAAAGGCGTCAAAAACCAATCTAAACTACTCTATGTTAGCTATGTACGCTATGCTAATCAATACCTAAATGAAGGCACAAAAAGAATACAAATATATACTAACATAAGCTTTACTAACATATATAACTATCTAAGTAATATATAACACTATGTACAGTGACGTATATAAGTGTTGCTGAAGAAGCCTTACAAACATATATATACAAATAAGGCTAAAAAATTGTATATATATATTATACATATACTGTATATATATATATCTACATACATACTGTACTTACTAATATACATACTAACACACGCATACACAACACACATATAACTTAACTCACGCACACACTGCTATAACACGCTAACTCAACACTTAGCTAACACACGCACGAGCACACACTATACACACACACTAACATAGGCACAACACAACACTTAGTCAAATTTATTTTAACTTAACTCAAGTTTAACCCTCACTTAGCCAAAAATTTCAAGTTTGTGGGCCTAGATTTTTGTAGGATCAACAGTCTACTAGGGCTTAGATTGGTACTACTATTAAACCGAACCCTAGTTTGATTATTAGTGTACATTTTTGTATAGTTTTAGGCCCATTCAGGCCCATGGCTCCCAGCCCATGCTCATGCTGGGGCACACATGCACATGCACGCACACATGCACGCACACCATGCTCATTTGATCTGCGACCTGCGCTGACGACTGCTGAGGTTGTGAGTGTTGGCCCTTAAATAGCATTGCAGCCACTTCAAATCTATCGATGTGGTGCTATCTTTAGCGCCCAAATTAGTTGTGCTATGCGTGGCTTATTGCAGATTTTGAGGCTTAATTTAGGTGCCTAATTAATAATTATTTTCAAATTGAATTATATATTTATGTAGCTAATATATAGGGATACTTATTGGTATATTATATTTACACTAATTAAATATATAAATATATTTAAAAATTACTTTAAAGTTAGTGAAAAATACATATTGACTTAGTGCTTAATTCGTTAATTAATAAATTAATGGTACAATTGGGTTGTAAATTAGTTAATATACCTTAATAACTTATTATTACAAATTTTTAATTTATTTTTAGTGATTTATTTTAATTTATGTACATTTAATTATACTATTTACATAGATATATACATAGTTAAAACATAAATATTATTCTACAATATAAATACATTATAAATATACTGAAAATACTTAGAATTATACTATACAAGTATACAAAATAGTTTATTTCAATAATTCATTAATTTACTAATTTAAATTATTTTAACTTAATAAAGTAACTATTTAACTTAATAAGTTAATTATATATAATAAATACTTAAATAAATAAATATAAGGGTGTACTACTGTACATTATAATTACTTTAAGCTATATTCATAGTTCTAAGTATGATTATACATACATGCATTGCTATTTATAATTACATAGGTATATGTACATATAATCTAAATACATAAATATATAATTATATAATTATGATATATACTATTTAACTCAACATAAATACTTATTTAATTAAATATAATAAATATATAAGTTGTTTAGGTACGTTATAGATATATAACTTACTATTTACAATTAACTTAGTATTATATTATATATACAAGTATAAATATTATATACAAGGTATATTGTTATGAATTTTTGAGCTTTTTCATATTTTTGTTTTCTTTTTATATTTAATAGAGAAAATAAAAGAGAGAGATAAGGTAAGAGTAGAGAAGAAAGGACTCTTTCTGGGTTTTTGATGTTTAGTTCTTTTATTTCATACTGAAGTAGACTTTATCGTATACTGGTATGTTCTACCAATTAAAGGACTCAAAACTCAGTCAAACTTCACACACACCTAAACTTATTCCTAATCTTACTCAAAACACTTTTATTTTATTTATTTACACTATTTTTGTATTTTTTCTATTATTTACAAAGTTGATACAATGAAGGCTTGAATGGAGACTATGCCATGAAACCCAAGCCTATGAAAAGTAAATTCTAAGGTCTGGGATGATAGTGTAAACACTCAAGCACATCTAGAAATAGGTATACAACATGATTAAGAAATAAAACATGATTTACAACTTTAAATTCATTCAAAATTCAGATTGGACAGTTACGACATAACAGGCTGCTGACGGTGGATTTTGCACATGAATTACAAGCGATTCTCGATCCAAATTTGAACAATAACAATACAAGAGTGCTTTTTTGATGAGGTTCTAATAGTACATTACATGGAAAGCTCAATGAAACCCTAAAATCAACTCAAATCCCCTATGAAATCTTCAAGTGCAGCCACTGTTGCTACTATTCAGTTGCTAAGATCAGAAGGCCTAAATTAGACCTTCGCAAGTCTGATATGAGGAAAAGCAAGTTAACCTTAGTTCTAGAAAGCCATATCCAAGTGCTGTTCAATCTAGATAAGATATTTCATCCACAAATCACATGAAACTTGGGATTAAATCCCATAGAAAAATCTAAGCTGACAAAAAGAAATAGAGCAGCAGCAGCTGCTGCTGTAATCATTCTGGTCAGTGAATCAAATCCATGAAACTCTCTTTTAAATCATTGCAAACACTCCTCAGAAGGTCTAAAATTCCATTAAAACCAAATCAAGGGTCAAAGAACCCTAAAAGCCCTAATTGACTCTCCTACCACCCCATGGACAGTGTAGTCAGAGAGTCCAAATTAGGCAATGAAATCTTTGAAACCCAATCCCAAACCTTCCTTAAGTTCAATCAAATCTCAATCAAAACTCTGATTGGTAGATAAAACAAATTAAGATTAAGTTCAAATGTCGCCTACCTGGGCATTTTGATCTAAGCTCGCTAGGATGACTTGATCATCCAGAGATCTTGCACATAATTGATTGGAGTTTCGGAACTCTATGCAACTCTCTAAAACTAGATCGATCATTGTGAATGCCTCTAACCAGTGCCATTGAATTCCTTTGAAAACACTATCTGGGCGATGCAGAAATCAGGAACTAACTTGGAATTTAGCCGTGAGCTTGAAAACAATAGAAATCAAATCAAAATAGCACACACTCATCACATTAAATCGAATCACATAAATGTAAACTCAATTTGATCAATCAAATCAGATTGAAACCAAATTACTCCAAAAATTTCTTGATCAGCATATAAAATCAAATCTGATTCAAATGATCAAGTTGGTTCAATTCAAAGCACGGAAAGGGCCTTTGTGGTCTTATGATGCGAATGGGAGACTTTGCATGAAATTTGGCACTCAAGTTAGATCTGAGTGCTATAGAGCATCAGATTTGATTGATGCCTTAGTGAATGGGTGATTGGTGAATTAAAAGCTCGAGGGAAGAAAGCAAACATGATTGTGATGTGGAGGGGGTGATGTCTGAACCAATGAATGAATGTGAATTAGCCTCTTTGATCAGGATTGATCAGAGAGGGTGAATCAAGGGAGACTAACATTAACTAATCTACTCCTAGATCTAACAATCAATTAGTGAATTAACTATCTAATCCTACTCCAATCTAATCTAGAAAGTAGTAAAACAAATCTAGGAAAGCGATAAAGCTACTCTAATTAGAAGAATGGGACTCTTGGGATCTATCACCGACGACTGAAGAGGATGAAAGGGGAGGATCTTCAGCTGACAAAGAGCCCATTAGAGGAGTGATGCGTGCGGGACGTGTTTGTTTAATTGTGTCGTTATAGCATGCATTCGCGACGTCGATTTTAATTAAAGATTGGATTTGGTGAGTCCAAGTGTCGAATATGAGGAGGCGTGAAATCAGATTACTTTGTTGCTTTTAGTTGTCATAGGAAGTTTGGTTTGCTTGCGAGAAAACAAGAAAGAGAGAGGGAGAGAGAGAGAGTAGGGTTAGAGTTTGTCTTTAAATCACGGCATTCATTCGAACAAGATGGGAGCTATATAAGAAATAACATCAACATTAACATTTGGAACGCAACTTGAGTTTGCAAATACAACAATAGCTAAAAGCTTAAACAAAAGCAATATACAACTAAGGTAAAGAGAGAGAGAGGAGGAGGCAAGGCGGCCACGGTGGTGGAGGAGGGCTCCGTCGGCGGCTTGACAACTCCAAGGTGTATGTGGAATGCTTGGTGGAGCTAGGATAAGGCTTAGTGTTGTATGGAGAGGGTGTGCGAATTGAATGTGGAGTGAATTGAATGCATCTACATGGGGTAGTTGAAGGGGTTTTTATAGGGAGAAGGGGTTTCTAAACTAAGGGCTTTAGCGACGTTCGGGACGTCGCTAAGCCCATGCCGTAAACGTCGATGAAGCCCTCCTTCCGTCGGTCCAAAGGTGCGCACGTGCTTCTTTCCCCCTGCGCGATTCGTGTGTGCGCAACGTGGGCTGTCCGATGGATGATTGGACGGTTGAGGGCTCGCGTGGCCACGCGCTGTGGATCGTGCGCTTCTTCACCTAGGCGCGTAGCATGGGCCGTCCGATGGATGATCGAATGGCTGGAATCGCACGTTGAGCGCTGCCTTAAATCACGCCTTGAACGCGCGTGGGTGATGGCGTGCATCTGTGAGTGCCACATAGCTGCCATCCCTGCCGTCCGCATGCACATAGACGGCTGAAATCACGTGCACCTTTGCGAGCGCTCGAATTGGCAGCGTGCAGGGTTTCGAACCCCTGCCGCTGCCTTCGCAAATGAGGCACCACCCACTGCACTGCTGTCGTGGATTGTCATAGAGGCAAAATCGCGTTCAGCTGCTGCCGACCATTGGGTAGAGATCCAACGGTCGGATCTTTGTGTTGAGGGTGCACAGGCGCAATGGATGCGGTGAGGCGGGCGTGAAGATCGGGTGGCTGAGATGAATCCTACGTGCGATGGAGAAGGTCAGCGGTGGACTGGAGGCGCGGATCTTGCGACATGTGGCGGCTTCGTGGCCGTTGATCCTTGGATCAACGGTCACAACTTCTTGGGGTTGTTCTGAGAGCTCTGGATGTAGGATTTGGGTGATTTTGAGTCCGTTGGACTTCGTTCGTCATTCTGAATCCATTTGTGTGGTCCGATTGCTCATCTGAGGCTTGTTTTAACATGAACTTGTACAAATAGCCATTAACATTGATTAATAAGCAATCTCGATGTGCGATGCATGTAGTGCTCCCATGCCCATTATGGTGTGTTATTTGTGCACATATACCCTTAAGATAAACCTCGGTTGATAGAATTATCACCATTAAATGTAGAGTTATCATACCCCCATGCTCATTCCTTGCTAGTCCCTAGCAAGGTTTATCCCAGCCATTATTTTTAGTTAGAATTCAGGAATTGATTACTTAGACATTTTGTTACTTGTCAACAGGAGGAAATATACTAAAAGCCTGATCTACAGAGACTAAATAGCACCCGCGTGTCTGCCAAAATGTGAACCACCCGAATCCTCGCTTTAAGGCATATATATATTTTTTTACTTTTTCATCTTTTCTCATTTTTTGGATTTTTGGAGTTGAAAGTGTGTCAGTAACTTTTTACAGCTACCCAACCCACCCATAACTCAAAAAAGACTCTAAGTGCTAAGCATCTTGGTGTGAAGATTGTGATAGACTCACTCAATGGTAATTCAAACAGACTTCGGGTTTCTACGCCCCTAGGTGACCGGAAAAGGAGGTGCTTGCCTGAAGGTGTATCTATCCAGTTGGTAGCTTTTTCCCTACTTTAATTTTATTTAGGGTCAACACAAGGGTGTTTCCAGTGTATATCTCCTCAGATTGCTCTACTTCCCCACTTCTTTCTTAAGTGTTTTGGACTTTTTGTGCATTTAGTGAGCTGGGCTCTGGACAACCGACCAATGGGCTGTTACCCACGACAACTTGCCAGCCATACCCGTGCGGTGAAGTGTGGCTTATTTTTTTTCTTTTTCTTCTTTTCTATTTTTTCTATTTTTTTTTTCTTTTTTTCTTTTTCTTTTTCTTTTGTTGTTTAGTAGGTGGCTTCCCTGATCTAAGATTTACCTAGAGGTAATAAAAGACAGTGGTCCCGTGGCTGGACTTTGGATAACCGGTCAATGGGCTGTTACCCACGACAACTTGCCAGCCATACCGCCCTAGAAGGTACGTTAGCTACCCAATTTTTTTCAGAATCTTCGAGGAGTGAGTCAGTGCAAAAATGTGTGCAGATGCTTAGACTAAAAGTCCCTCCGAGTTAGAGGGTGGGTTGATGAGTTGTATACTTATCACCCTACTTTATTGGTGAATTAATGTAAATTAAGGTTGTGAGGATTCGAGGTTAAATCCACATTTTAATGGATACTAGGGTTGATTAAGCCTGAAGGCCTGAAAAATCTAAGTGTTCAGGTTCTTCTTGTATTATTTCCCACAGTTGACAAGCTCCTAATACACAAGTTCTCTTTCCTAATTTTTTTAAAAATTTATTTATTATATAATTCAGGCTGATAATATGAGTTCAGAGCATGCGAATTACCACCCCCCCATGCTTAAGTTGGACAATGTCCTCATTGACAAATAAATGTATGCAAAGGGGGTTCAGAAAGAAATCACTTGAGTGTTGTCGTGTACTTGATCAGTCTGAATCTTCTGGGTTTCCTCCTAGGAAGCGCTGAGTTTATTGCCTTTGGCTAGGCATAATGCACAAGCAAGAATGGTTTGGGTCAAGGAGGCATATACAAAATCAGAAGTCCGCAGATGCGAACTAGGTTGTGGTGGAGTCCCATCCCTAAGGGGTGGGAACTCTGCAATAGATGTATCATGCATGCCCGTGTCAATTCCTCTCTTAGTCTGCAGGCATGTAGGGAAGTTGATGTGGATGAGCGCACCCCGAATATGACATGTCAGACACTAAAGATGTAGGTTTTATACTCAGCTTGTGTCCCCATAAAATTATAATCCCTCAAAGGTGTATCAATTCTAGTGCATTTGGGTTGCGGGATCTTTATTCCGGTAGGGCATGTAACAAAATCAAGATTGTCATAATAAGCCCTAAAATCAAGCATGAGGTCTCTCTCCAAAGAAGAATCCATCTCTTCTGCAACTATCGTTTCATTGCTCAAGTCCTTGACCTTAAGAATATTCCCTTCAACCTCTTTTGTATCAGATTCACTGTTTGATGTTGCGTTAGAGGTAGGGCCGATTTCATCCTGTAGTTCAGATTCCTTCTCTTGGCCCTCCTCCAAATTTGTGATGGGGGTTTCAGCTGATTCAGAATTGATTACTTTGAAATTGTAACTCCATTTGCCATCTCCTATGTTGGCTATTGTTTCCGCCGAATCACTTCCCTCAGGCAGAATAGATTCGGATTTCAAGACATCACCCCTCACATTCTCGATTTCCTCCTGATGTATGTCCTTAATGCTCTCCAAATCGTATTTTGAGGAATCCTCAATGACCTTCTCCATTGAGTTGTCCAACTCTTGGGGGGTATCAATGGTGGACTAAACCAATTTTGGGTAAATAGGTGTAGTCCAATTGATCACGGTAGGGCCTTGCTTCACAAATTCCGTAAACAGAGTTGTTTGCAACAGCTTTCTTTGGCCTTCTTCTCCCAATTGTTGGAACATATCCATCATGGCTTGTTGCCTTTTAATCAATTCTTGATTCTGCCGGTGTAACTCTAACTGGAGGTTATCAAGAATTGACAGGGTGTCATTCGGTTTCCTTTGGTTTTCCTCCTTGAAATCAGGGTTAGGAGGGTGTGGTTGAGGTTGTGGACTAGAACCCATATTGGGGTTTAGGTTCTTGTGTGGGTCCTCTATTCTATCATATCCAGGGTCTAGTTCTTCAAGAGGAACCATTCTTTGTTTAGTCCTACTCCAGAATAGTTGAGGTTCTACGTCCTCCTCCCAGCCAGATTCTTCATCAGGGGACCAAATCAAAGATTGATGATCCTAGGCTTGCCTAGATTTCTGATCATCCTTTGATTTCCATTTGTCTAGAATTCCTTCCAATCCAAAGGTCAAGTGGGAGAGATCCTGGAATTCAGGTGACCTTTCTTGGTTATAGTCCTGGGAAGGGCAGGGTTCTTGGTGTTCTCCTAGAGTGTAGGTCCCATCAAAGTGGTTAGTGAGTGGGTAGGACCTAAATGACGAGTCATCATGAGGAGAATCGAGATAAGGATTCCCAAGGTTTGGATCGTACCCTTGGGTGGATATGTTGGATGTATCCCAATGAGAGGTTGGTGTGGGTTGGTCATAATTGGGATTGGGCCAAGAGGGATATTCTAGGTTGTACCCCCAACTTGGTGGTTGGTTAGCCCAAGTAGGCTATGGATATGGTCTACTTGGGTTAGCATACAAATCATGTTGGGGGTAGTTTGGGTAAGATGGATAGGCATTGGAATCCATGGTTCAGAAGAAATGGAGGGATGAGGGAAGAGCAGAAGAGAGTGGTGTGTGCACAACCAAGCAACAAATCTAGGCCCTATAGTGTAGACCTAGGTGACCTAGAAGCCTCCAAGGGAATGATCAGATTCGCAAGTACTTAACCACCCTTCCCGATGTTAATCTGGCCAGGTTGATTACGAGGGGATTGAGGGGAAGGTTCTTCCTTTGGCTTGTGTCGCCGGTTCCATAGACCCCACAACCACGGTCGTTTAACACTTCTCCGCAGCCTAGTCACCAGATTCTACAAAGGAAATGAAGGCCAAGTGCCCAGCAAACCAAATCACACTTCCAAGACTTAAACCAGTCCTTCTTAGGGAACGTATACTCCATTTTAATGAGGGCTAGGTCAGTGCTTGTACTCAGGATATGTAATGAGGAGTTGATTGGGGTGGTGCCTCTTAGTTATCCGATTTGAGTGTGTGTGCACTTAACAAGACATGATTTTTAAGCAAGGATTTTAAGATGTGGTGTCTTTTAACATTTGTCCTTACTTTAGTGCCTTTTAGGGTTGAAGTGCCTTAGCATTTTCAGACAAGGTTCAAGTGAGCACACAAAGTTTTTCACACAACGGGTGAAAGTGAATTTCCTTTAGAGTGATGTGGCCCTAGAAAAGCAACCCTAGTGTTTATGCAATTTCTACTACGTGAGTTGATTTTAAGGTGAGTGATGCAGCCCAAGTCAAATCATGGCGGCTTCGCAAACACCACTCAAAATGAAAGAACACTCCAAAAAGATTATATCTTCAAGAATGTTAGAGTGTACCTTTTTTTGTTGGGTGATGAGTTTAAAATGTGGATCAAGTAGTCATACACCATGCCAATTTTTTTTATAATTTTTATTTTATTTTATTTTATTTTTTTAGGCAAGAAAACAACCAAAGGGTGGAGTGATACTCCCAGTTGGTCTTTGCCGCATTCACTCTATCTCTACTGTCACGAATCGCGCTCCTTCACCACCCAAGCGTTGAGTTCTTGCAACCAATCAAGTAGAGGGAGAAAATGAGTTAGAAGATGTGAGTATGAATGCAAGATGAAAGCGACAAAATAAATCTGTTGCCTCCCCGGCAACGACGCCAAAAACTGACGTACGTGGGACGCGTTTGTTTAATTGTGTCGTTATAGCATGCGTTTGCGACGTTGGTTTTAATTAAAGATTGGATTTGGTGAGTCCAAGTGTTGAACACGAGGAGGCGTGAAATCGGATTACTTTGTCTCTTTTAGTTGTCACAGGAAGTTTGGTTTGCTTGCGAGAAAATGAGAAAGAGAGGGAGAGGGAGAGGGAGAGAGAGTAGGATTAGAGTTTGTCTTTAAATCATGACATTCATTCGAATAAGATGGGAGCTATATAAGAAATAACATCAACATTAACATTTAGCACACAACTTGAGTTTGTTCGCAAATACAACAATAGCTAAAAGCTTAAACAAAAGTAATATAAAACTAGGGTAAAGAGAGAGAGAGGAGGAGGCAAGGTGGCTACGGTGGTGGAGGAGGGCTCCGTCGGCGGCTTGACAACTCCAAGGTGTATGTGGAATGCTTGGTGGAGCTAGGATAAGGCTTAATGTTGTATGGAGAGGGTGTGTGAATTGAATGTGGAGTGAATTGAATGCCTCTACATGGGGTAGTTGAAGGGGTTTTAACAGGGAGAAGGGGTTTCTAAACTAAGGGCTTTAGCAACGTCCGGGACGTCGCTAAACCCATGTCGTAAACATCGGTGAAGCCCTCCTCCCGCCGATCCAAAGGTGCACACGTGCTTCTTTCCTCTCGCGTGATCCGTGTGCACGCAATGTGAGCTGTCCGATGGATGATCTGACGATCGAGGGCTTGCCTGGGCGCATAGCATGGGCCGTCCGATGGATGATCGAACAGGTGGAATCGCATGTTGAGCGTTACCTTGAATTGCTTGAAGGCACGTGGGTGATGGCGTGCATCCGTGAGCGCCACGTAGCTGCCATCCTTGCCGTCTGCATGTGCATCGATGGCTAAAATCGTGCTCTCCTTCGCGAGCGCTCGAATTGGTAGGGCATGGGGTTTCGAACGCCTGCCGTTGCCTTCGCAGATGAGGCGCCACCCATTGTACTGCTGTTGCGGATTACCGTAGAGGCAAAATCGCGTTCGGCTGCTATCGACCATTTTATGGAGATCTAATGGTCGGATCTTCGTGCTGAGGGTGCTCGGGCGCGATGAATGCGATGAGGCGGGCGTGAACTCTCAGCCGTTCGATCGAAGATCGGGCGACTGAGATGAAATTTGTGCGCGATGGAGAAGGTCAGCGGTGGACTGGAGGCGCAGATCTTGCGACACGTGGCGACTTCATGGCCGTTGATCCTTGGATCAACGGTCACGACTTCTTGGGCTTGTTCCAAGATCTTCGGATGTTGGATTTGGGTGATTTTGAGTCCTTTAGACTCCGTTCGTCGTTCTGAATCCATCAGTGTGGTCTGATTACTCATCTGAGGCCTGTTTTAACATGAACTTGTACAAATGGCCATTAACATTAATTTATAAGCAATCTCGATGTGCAATGAATATAGTGCTCCCATGTCCGTTATGGTGTGTTATTTGTGCACATATACCCTTAAGATAAACCCCGGTCGATAGAATTATCACCATTAAATGCAGAGTTATCAAGGAGCTCCTGGGTCACCCTCAGGAATACGTCATCCCTAGTGGCGAGGATGAATTGAGGAAGACAATCTCCACCTCTGTTACGTATGGAACTGAGTGAATTGGGAAGAAGAAAGGGAGGAAGATCGACCAGCTCGAGGAAGTAGGAGGGAGCTTATTAGAGATCAAAGGCTTGTAGGGGTCGAGTATTTAAATGCCAAGGGAGTAATTTGGACACTACATCTAAAAGAAGATGCAATGGTGTAGGGACTCCGATCAAGGAATGACCATTGATCTCGTGGGTCAAAAGATGGATGACTGTTAGCCGTGTTCTTCGTAAGGAATGATGGTAGCACCATGATTGGTGTTAATGAGCCTAATTTAAGCTAACTACAGTAATACATACTCTTAAATATTCATTAGAAGATCATAACTTTGTTTTGAACTGAATGCGAGAAGATAACAAATTAGATTAATTCTGCTGTTTTAATAAGAAATCATTAATGCAGATTAACTGACTGGCTAATTATGTCTAATAGAGAGTTAAATGAACTTAAATTTTCAAGTGGGCTTAGATTAACTAAAATAGGGTTTTTTGCATTTCGAGGATTATTTTATTAATAAAAACCCTAAATACACCCTTACTTTATTTAAACGGGTTCTGGTGGAAATAAATGTAATATAAGCCTCCTAAAAATTATTTGAAAATATTGTAAAAGGTTTGGAACCTTCACTTTGACTAAAGGAATCCTTTTTGTCCAAAAATAGACTTAAGTGGAACTTTATTCTATTTTGGGCTTCTGTGTAAATTTCCCAATCAACATTGGTCAAAAATCAAATATGAGGTCACCATTAGATTCCTTGGGTCCAAATTAGGTTAACCCCAAAATTTAAGTCCAATCAGAGTTCATCTTGACTTAGTTTGGATTTTAGCCCACATATCGTTGTTTATTACATAGAGCCCCCTATCTTTTGTGTTTTTGGTGCATACATGCCCCTATCTTTTGTTATTTCTTGCAAAAAGGTCCTCCACTGCCTTCTCCTTCTTCGTTTCCATGTAAACACCGTAGCAGCATCTTTGAAAACCCATGAATGACAACATTTGATTGGAGATTTAATTGAATCTTAATCAAAATTTGCAAAACTTGGCGAATTTGTTCTCAAGATCATTCTGCATCCAACACACGTCTCCATGAGACCAATCATCATCGATTCTACTGTCGGTGAGCTTCAAAAATTGATCTCGGTTGCTCGGCAAAAAATGCATGCCAAACTTCCTTTTAGCTTATTTGAGAGGGGTTTCACCTCCATTTAAAGCCTTCCGCATCTACGAGGTGATCTTTGTGCTTAATTTCATTGGATTTCTCCTCCATCTTCTTCCTCGCCAGAGAGAAGGACGCACCAGCAAAGCCACTCCATTCTCCTTCCTCACCCTCTACCACGTAAAATAGGTAGAGGGGTTTCCTTCCCCTTGCTTCCACGGAGCTTCCCGCTAAGCTTCATTCCTCGAATCAACCTCCTTCACTCCGGCCAACTCCACTTTCTTCCTCAATGTCAGCGAGCTTCGGCGATGCTCTTTCTTCATTGTCTCTCAAAATTAGATTAGGGATTTTCTTCCTCTCATCCTCAATTAGTTTTTTGGAGCTTTAAAGCACCAACTATCATCATCTTCCTCTTTTTTGTCCACGCACGATGATCATCGATCACGCCTTCACCAACCGACCTCATCCACCTTCCCCTCTCCCAATTAACTTGGGAAAAGGCTTGTCCTCACCTCCACCAAGCTTTTGCCCAAGCTAATTGAATGCCATATTCACTCCATTGCCCCATGCCATCATCGCCGGTGAGCTTCTTTGAAGCTCCACTTCCATGTACCTCCGGCCACCCTCGCTCTCAATTTTCTTAGGGAATTAGTTTGGCGTAGCTCGCTAGACCTTATTGTGTGTTTAATATGGGTCGTGAGGCTGTATTAGTGTGATAGGTCCTTCACCGTCGTCGCCTTCTTCCTCGTCTCTGAGATACTTCCTCTAACAAGCGATCAACAAGAATGCCATTAGCTCTCCATGCGGAATTGAACCAGGAGCAAAGAGTTGTCGTTGGATTGATCATCCACGGCCATTTACTGATCAATCGAGGATCATCTTCTATTCACCGTGGGGTCGAATTCACGAAGGAGGAAGGTGGCATACATAGTGCCACCTCATGGAGTGCAAGAGTTGGATTTCCAAATATAAGGGATTTTGTAGCTTAAGGAGTTTCCCAAGATCATTAGGGGTTGGGTCCCCTACCCTACCCATACGCACACACACACGCTCGCATGCATGTGAGCATGTGCTTGGGTGCGAGCCTAGGCTTGGTTTTATATCAAAATTCATGCGCGGTTGGGCTTGAATTGTGAAGAGGCTTTGGGCTAAGAATTTAAGTCGTCTAAAGGTCGTATTTGGACGTCTGAATTTGCTTAAATTTGCCTAAGTGTTGAGGCCTTACATTGAGTTGAAAACCACATTCTTGGCTCTAACACTGATACATTTTTTTTTTGCTTGATAGTGCTATTATTTAATATATTTCTTTTGCATCAAGCTAGTGCACCTCATTTTATATTCATGTCATTAGTGGTTAAATTGCGAGCTCTTGCTCCTTGAGACGATCTCAGAACTCACATTTTGAGCATACAAATTTAAGTGTTGATTCATTTTCGTTGCTAGACTACGATGTATTTCTTAAAACTCGACAAAAGTGAGCAACATTTTGGCGCTGTTGTCCAGGAGCAACGCACAGATTTACCACTAGTCACATTCATTCTGATTTGACTTCTAACTTGCTCTGTTTGTTGTTTCGAGGTGAATCACCACTGAAGATCATCTGCTCGAGCAACCACGCCAAGGGAGGTAATTGCTTTTCTCTCTCCCATAATCCCCTCCTCTCTTGAAAAATATAAAAAGGAAAGTAATAGAATTAGGAATCAAACTTGCCTTATTTTCCTAGTAATGATCATTAAAGTCAAGATTTTTTCTGATTTATCTTGATTGATTGCGATTGGTTCTGATTTGATTAGAGATCCCCAATACTGATACCGGCACCTATTAGGGACATAAAGCATCTTAGGCTATTCACCTTCTAGTTTGAGCCCCAGATGCGATCTTTGGAATCAATTGGACTTGAGAATAGAGACAAATTAGGATTTCCACATTAGGGCTTCAAAGATTAGTACACATTTGCCTGCTAAAAAGGAAATAAATCTTCCCACATTGTGTGCCACCTAAGCTCTTGTTTGAATTGGTTAATCATCAAAACCCTAAAAGTTAGGTGTTGAAACGTGAGTATGGTTATTTAGTATGGTGATATTAGCGTTGAAATATCTATAGTGGGAGTGATTACCTACAGGCAAATCTACATCAGTTTATCAAAATTTGTTACCTGGACCAAATCAAATTTTAAACTTGTTAGTTTTATGCCCAGGGTTGAACACAGGGAGGTGATTTTTGGAGTTAATCGATTTCTATGTGATTCCTAACGACGGGTGATTTCCATTTGCTCTTGTATTGTTGGGTTTTTCTTAGTTTTAGATTTTTTTTGGATACTTTTGTCCTTGGGGTACACCCTCAAAATTGGTCCTTAGCTACATGCCAAAAATTAAGTTCAAAAACTGATCTTGTTACATGCAAGATTGTGTACTTGCAAAGACGAGTTATCTTTTCTGTTTTAGATTTTTTTTGTCTTTTCTTAAGCAACAAAATAAAAGAATACGAAATACGAAAAGGAAATACAGAAAGGAAAGAAATGGAAATACTTAGCTTATTTATATGTATTTATATATATGTATAGATATATATGTATATATTATATAATATATAATAGGGGGAATTGAATCCAAGATCCAATGGAATGTAGCGCGGGTTAGTGTGACCATCGTCTAAGGAGGCGAGATCAATACTAATAAGCGCCGCATGTGGTGTGGAGTGGACGTGTGTGTGTGGAATGGCTTAATGTGCACGAGTATCTCAAGTGAGTACGCAACTGGTGTGTACCCACTCGGGATAAAATGTGGGGTGATGGAAATGTGACTGGTATTGTGGATGGGACTCATACAGTGAAGTGAAGTGAAATTGAATGGACCGTGGAGTGAAAGTAAAAGGGTGTTGGGGTGCCTCACAACGAGCGTTGAATTTAACATCCCTAGCTAGACTTAGAGTGAGGCACAGCTAGTTACTCTCCAGTAGGGCAACTGTCTCACCAATAGGGGTAGGCTCATGAGTGAGATACGGTTTCAACTGCTACCCATTTAGCATAAATTTATGCTGAGATTTGGGATCTTCAATTTCGACGACACCGTTGGGAAAAGGTCTTGAGACCAGGAAGGGACCAGTCCATTTGGTCTTCAGTTTTCCAAGAAAGAATTTGAGTCGGGCATTATAAAGCCAAACCTACTGTGATGACTCAAACTCCATCCGCCTAATGCGATTGTCCTGAAAGGCCTTGGTTCGTTGTTTAAAGGTCAAGGCAGAGTCATAGGCCTCACGACACAACTCTTCCAATTCCTGGAGTTGGAGTTTTCTTTCTCGACCACACAGGCTTGGGTCGAGGTTACACTGGCAAACCGCCTAATAATCGTGGAGCTCCAACTCCACGGGCAAGGGGGAAGGCTTGCTGAAAATAATCCAGTATGGAGACATACCCAGGGGAGCCTTAATGGTGGTTCGATATGCCCATAAGGCATCAATCAACTATCGGACCAATCCTTACGGTCAGGCTGAACCATTTTTTGGAGGATCTTCTTGATCTGCTGGTTCGACACCTCAGCCTGGTCGTTCGTTTGAGGATGGTACGGAGAAGCGATACAGTGGTGGACTCCGTATTTCCTCAAAAGTATCCGAAATGACGAGTGAGTGAAATGACTTCCTCCATTCTAAGTGATGGATCGAGGGGTCCCAAAGCATGTAAAGATGAAGTTCTTGACAAATTTGGTGGTAATAACATGGTCAGCATGGCACGTGGGAATAACCTTAATCCATTTCGAGACATAATCAACGACAACAAGGATGTACTCGAAACCGTTGGATGGAGGAAAGGGGCCCATAAAATCAATTCCCCAAATATCAAAAAATTATGCAGCTAGGATGGGTTGCAGGGGCATCATGTTGCGACGTGATATTGACCCTAGTGACTGCCACCTAGTGTAATGCTTAGCGTAATTGTGTGCATCTTGATGAAGGGAGGGCTAAAAGAATTTGCATTGCAGCACCTTGGCTGTAGTTTTCCTCCTAGAAAAATGGCCTTCGTAGGCCTGATCATGACAAAAGGATAACACATTGGGGAACTCGCTGTCAAGAACACAGCAACGAATAATCTGATTAGCACCTTCTTTAAAAAGTAGTGGATTATTCTAGAAATAATACTTTGCTTCTACAATGAGACGCTCGTGCTGATTTTTAGTCCAACCTCGTGGAAGAGATCTAGAAGCAAGGTAATTAGCGATATCAGCATACCATGGTCCACTCGTCACATCTATCGCTTGAAGGTGCTTATCAGGAAAAGATTCATTTAATGGAAAGGTAAGTCCAATATGATCCGGGTCAAGTCTCGAGAGGTGGTTTGCGACCACATTCTAGGCTCTGGCCTTATCTCGTATCTCAAGATCAAACTCTTGAAGGAGAAGGATTAGACGAATCAATTGCGGTTTGGCATCCTTATGCATGAGATGACGAATGGTCGCATGGTCAATAAAGATAGTAACATGAGAACCCAGAAGATACAATCGGAATTTCTCTAGCCCAAAGACGACCGCCGGTAGCTCCTTTTTAGTGGTTGTGTAATTATGCTGGGCCTCATTCAGCGTCTTACTGGCGTAATACACCATGAAGGGGTGTTTATCCCATCTTTGTCCCAAGATGGCTCCAACAGCTAGGTCAGAGGCATCACACATCAGCTCAAAGTCGAGGGACCAATTAGACAGCTAGAGAACAGGGGCCTTAGTGATAGCATCACGCGGCTGCGTGAATGCTTGAGTACAGTCGGTGCCCATGTTGAAGGGCACATTAGTAGATAGGAGATGCGTCAAAGGTCTGGAAATCTTGGAGAAATCCTTGATAAATCTCCTTTAGAAACTGACATGACAAAAAAAGAGCATATTTGCCGGACAGAGCTAAGTATTAGTAGATCAGCTATCACATCAAACTTATCTCTATCCACCTTGATACCCCTTTCGGAGATATGTCCCAGAACAATACCTTCGTGCACCATAAAAGGACTTTTCTCCCAGGAAAGCATGAGGTTAACATCAATACATCTTCGAAGGATGCGAGTCAGGTTGGCTAGGCAGTCATCAAAGGTGGGTCCAAAGATCAAAAAGTCGTCCATAAAGACCTCAAGAAAATCACCCATCATATCATGGAATATCGCTAGCATGCATCTTTTGAAGGTAGTTAACGCGTTACAAAGTCCAAATGGCATCCTTCTGAAAATGAAGGTGCCAAAGGGGCAGGTGAAGGTGGTCTTCTCTTGGTCACGGGGGTCAATAGTCACTTGATTATAGCCTGAGAATTCATCCAGGAAATAAAAGAACTGATTTCTCACTAACCGCTCTAGGATTTGGTCGATAAAAGGTAGCGGAAAATGGTCTTTCCTAGTAGCATTATTGAGTTTCCTATAATTACCTCTATTTTAATGCACCAAAATTATGCTATTTGCGAGACTAATATTTCAGGACTCTTTCTCATGGATCAAAGCTTCTCACATGGATCAAAGTTATAAGAATGATATCCGTATCTCAGTGTCTTTTTATCTTTATTGAGAATAGAATATTTTGTAAGGAACCTTAAAATAAGTGTCAAACGAATTTTCGCACTCCTCCTTGAAAACAAGTTTTTAGGATTATTGATTGACCAACTAAAGTAATTGATCGACCAACCAACTTAATTAATCAATCAAATCAGCCCATTTTAGGAAGTTGATTAATACACTTTTGATTGACCATTTAGGTTAATTAATCGACCAATAACTGATCGATCAAATAACTAGATTGATTGACCAAACATCATTTTGATCGACCAATTTGCCTTTATTGATAGACCAATTTGTTTTCCTATTTAGGTTGATTTGCTAGCATGAATAAAGGCTGTACGCACTCTTTTTCAACACACTCTCAACTAGAAAAATCCTCTTAAAGCAAAAAGCTTCTCGAGCTTCTCTAAGTGCTTCTGCACTCCTGTTTTCATGCTTTTCAAAGCATAACAATTCAAACCTTCATTGAAATTCTGGTTTGACTTTTATTGAGGTTCTATAGGTTCTTATTGTTCTTTTATATATTGTTGCTTTTGATTAACGGATCCCAAGTTGTTGGGAGAAACCTGTTGTTGTTGTTATTTGCTTCTCTTCAGGTTAGTAAGAGAAAGGATCATTGTAAAGAGGTTGTGCCACCCTCATTTAAGTGTACGTTAATGGATTGACTAGCTTTGCCTAGTCGGGAAAATCCTAAGTTGAGAAGTTTAGGTAGTGGTTTTCACCTGGTTTGGGTTTCTACTATAAATCCAGGTGTTATCTGTGCTTGATACTTTTGTGGATTGATTTATATTCAATTTGAATTTTTTAAAGCTATGCTATTCACCCTTCCCCTCTAGTATACTATTACGATTCGCAGACACCCTCATTTGGTATCAGAGCTTCATTTTCTAGAAGATGTTAAAGTCGTCTGTTGACACATATGCAGAGGGATAGTCGACAGTTCGACCTCCATTATTTGATGGAACGAACTATGGATATGGGAAGATCAGGATGTAGATCTTCCTAGAATTAATGGATTTCGAGGTGTGGGATGTCATTGCCTGAAAATACACACACCCTGAGATTGAGGGAGTGGTAGAAACTCCGGATCAGAAGAAAATGGCAACTCATAACGCGAAGGCCATCAACGCAATCTTTTGCGAGATTTCCAGAGCGGAGTTCAATCGAGTTTCAGCCTGTAAGACAGCTCACGAGATCTGGAGCATCCTCGAAGTCACTCATAAGGGAACATCAAAGGTCAAGGAAACTAGAGTTGATCTACTAACTCAAAATTATGAGCTTTTCAGGATGAAGAAGGGAGAGTCAATCAAAGAGATGTTCACAAGATGCATGGACATTATAAACTCCCTATGGAATCTAGACCAGGATATCAAGACTGAAGCTCTGGTGAGGAAGATCCTCTGATCTCTCACCAGCGATTGGGAGACAAAGACAACCGCCATATAGGAATCAAAAGATCTCTTCACTCTAAAACTAGACGATCTTATTAGAAGTCTGATAGCTTACGAGGTCCAACTCCAACGCATGAAGGAGCATGAAGATGGAGTTAAGAAGAAGACTGTAGCGCTTGAAGCCAACCATCAATTGGAAGATTCCTCAAGCAAAGATGAAGAGGAACACATAGCTTTGCTCTCCAGAAAGTTTAGAAAGTTCCTAAAAAACAAGAAGAGTTGGAGAAAGAAGAAAGAAGAATCTAAAGCAGACACCATTATCTGCTACAACTGCAAATGGAAGGGACACATCAAGAAGGATTGTCCACTTCTCAAGAAGGAATCAGAGAAGAAGAATGGATTCCCTAGAAAGGGTGGGAAGAAAAAGGCTTTTTCAACAACATGGGATGAGTCAGATTCAAGTTTAGAGGAAGAAGAGACCTCCGGAGAAGAAGCTCTTCTAGGACTTATGGCTCTAGAAGATGAGGCTGTAGGATCTAAAAAGATATGGCTATGCACAAAGACTAAAGCAAATAAATTAGCAATAACAAGAAAGATAATTTGCACAAAATTCAAACCACAAATTGGCACAAGATATATAGTGGTTCCCCTTCCTTGGGTACTCCACTACCTAAGCCTCCCAGCTTAGGGTTTTTAACCCGATTCTCTCAACCCCGAGAGAATCAATTTACTAAATGAGGTAATTAACGGGTTACCTCAACCCAATTACAAGAACGGGTTTGTTACAACCCAACGAGCAAATGCTCAAAATACAAGTGAAAGCTGGTGTAAGAAAGAAAAACTCTTACAACAAGAACCTAAGCCTCTCAACAATAATTAGAATAATATTACCAATTTGAGAGCCTAGAATGAGCGTGAATCGCTTTGACAATGTGTGAAGAAATCACGCCGTTGAGCTTGCAAAACTTAGAGAGATTGAGAACAACAAACTCGATTTCTTCTCTTGAATATGTGGTGGAAAATCTGAATTATAGCTCTAGGAATTTTCTTCTCTTTTTTCTTGTTTCTTGTATGTAAACAAAGAGTCCTAGGGTCATTATATAGAGTTTAGGACCTAGGTTACTTGTCTACTAGACATTGGGAATTAATTCCCAACGTTCACATTGTTGGAATTAATTTTCTAGCCATTCAGAAATGAGCCAATGGCTACCTGGTACCGGTACTAAAGTACCTGTATCGGTACTAGCAGCTCACTGACGCCAATACCTGAGTCCCAGTACTGGTACTCATCATAGGTACCGGTACTTGTGACTCCCAGGTTTGAGATTACATGGGCATGTTAACCTACCAGTACCGGTACTTATCATGGGTACCGGTACTTGTAAGGTTCAGGCCAGAACAAAGCCTTCAACCTGTGGCCAACCTGTATCGGTACTCATGGTTAGTATCGGTACTTGTTCACAGTTTGAGACGAATTCTCAAACCTGTGCCTTGCAAATACCAGTACTGATGAACAGTACCGGTACTTGCTTACAAGTACCTGTTTTAAGTATTTTAATCAATTACGTACTTCGAAAATAATCGCAATATAAATCCTAATTTATCTCCAATTGATTTTTATGATCTAAGTTAAGTTCTCTTATTAAGAGGCATACAATCTATGAAAATAAAATCTAAACTAGAAAAAATAAAGGATTGAAGATGATCTTCTTCTTTTCGATCCATCCTTGTCATTTTGCCTCCTCATTGTCATCGTCTTCTTCTTTTCATCAAGCCTCCATCACTTCTTGTTTGCCTTGATCTTCACCTAAATATGAAAAGAACTCAATTGAAAACATTAGTTCATAATAATTTTGTTAACACCAAAACAAGATGTGGAACAAGGTTCCACCAATCTCCCCCTTTTTGGTGTTGACAAAACTATCTTGCAAATAGATAAAATAATTTTTAGCAATGTTATATGAAGGAGAAAAACTTCTAATTAAATCCTCCCCCTCAATATATGCTCCCTCTAAAAATATTACTATTTTCCCTTTATTTTTCTCCCCCTTTTTGTCAATCACAAAAAAAATGAAAGGGTAAAGAATATCATACCAAAAAATTTACCAATAGTAAAATGATGAATGTGGGTACCAAGCTCCACTAGGCCATCGTTCTTGATCTTCATTCAACCTATAGAAAGGTTGAAATGTTCTGTTGTGTGCTTTGAACACCCACTGATCTCTTTGATCTATACCTGCAAAATAATGTAAAATATCTTTCCTATGTACCCGTTTTCTTGTGGGTCCTTTAGAGTTAATACCTTTCAAACCTTGAGATTTATAGATTACTTTTGTGTTAGATCTATAACTCTTAGGATTTTTGACGTTTTGGTACATCCATGTATGTCTAGGTGCATGTGATTTATTTTGAGTATTCTTCTTATTATTGAACTTGACTTTTAAATTATTACAAAATTTCGTATTCAACCTAGTTGTTTTTAAATTGTTCAAAGTCCCTTCAAAATGCTCAAAAATATCTTCTAGTTCTAATATCTTTGCATGCAACTGATTATTAGTTTCTTTTGACATTTCTAATTTTATTTCTAAACATGATTTGTCTAACTCTAATGTTTGATAATTATTCTTTAAAACCTTATTTTCCTTTTTAAATGATCTAGCTTTATGATATAGCTCTTCATATGCTTTTAATAATTCCTCAAATGAAAAATCAGGGTTTACCTCGTTGTCCGTATCTTCTGAAGTTGCCACCAAGCAAAGATGTGCGACCTCGTCTTTGGATTCCGATTCACTGGAGTCCATGTCGGAGTCGCTATCATCCTATGTTGCTTTTAAAGCTCTCCTCTTCTTCTTCTTGTCTTCTTTTGTGTCTTTCCTTTTGTCTTCCTTCTTCTTGTTCATAGGGCAATCCTTTCATAGGTGACCCTTTCTCTTGCATTCATAGCAAATAATATCAGATGAAATTTTATTCACTTTCTTACCTTGCTTTTGAAGAAATTTTCGAAACTTCCTTGTAAGTGTCTCCATCTCTTCATTTTTGAATTCCGAGGTGCTTGAATCTAAGTCCTCCTTGATTGCTCTAAAAGCAATGCTCTTCTTCTTGCTTGTTGCCTTCTCCTCATTCTTCTTCATATTCTCCAATTGAACTTCATATGCCATGAGGCTTCCAATTAGATCATCCAAGGAAAGAGTAGAAAGGTCTTTCGCCTCTTGGATGGCTGTGGTCTTTGGAGATCAATCACTTGTAAGTGATCTTAAAACCTTTCTTACAAGCTGCTCTTCTTTCAGCTTGACTCCTAGGTTCTTCATAGGATTCACGATCTCTCCAAATCTTGTGTACATCTCCTTGATCATTTCACCTTTCTCCATCCTGAAACACTCATAATTCTCGGTTAGAATAGAAATACGGGTTTCTTTTACCTTGTTTGTACCCTCGTAGGTGACCTCGGGAGTATTCCAAATCTCATATGCTAACTTGCACGCTGAGATGCGGTTGAATTCTTCTCCTGATAACACACAATACAGTGCATTCATTGCCCTTGCGTTGCCCACGATCTTCTTCTTTTGATCCGCCATCCATGCCACTCCTTGCGGCTGCAGATCCATGTATCTCTCTTGAATGAGAGTCCACGAATCTTCATCCATGGCTTTGAGGAAGACTTGCATCGTACTCTTCCAATACCTGTAATCTGTCCCATCAAAATAGGGAGGACGGGCGGATGATTGTCCTTCCATGCGCCTTATTGTAGATGACATTGCGAGTTGATTTTTTATGTCTTCTCATAACCTGCTCTGATACCACCTTGTAGGATCTAAAAAGATATGGCTATGCGGAAAGACTAAAGCAAACAAATTAGCAATAACAAGAAAGATAATTTGCATAGAATTCAAACCACAAATTAACACAAGATATATAGTGGTTCCCTTTCCTTGGGTACTCTACTACCTAAGCCTCCCAGCTTAGGATTTTTAACCTGATTCTCTCAACCCCGAGAGAATCAATTTACTAAAAGAGATAATTAATGGGTTACCTCAACCCAATTACAAGAACGGGTTTGTTACAACCCAACGAGCAAATGCTCAAAATACAAGTGAAAGCTGGTGTAAGAAAGAAAAACTCTTACAACAAGAACCTAAGCCTCTCAACAATAATTATAATAATCTTACCAATTTGAGAGCCTAGAATGAGCGTGAATCACTTTGACAATGTGTGAAGAAATCACTCCATTGAGCTTGCAAAACTAGAGAGATTGAGAACAACAAACTCGATTTCTTCTCTTGAATATGTGGTGGAAAATCTGAATTATAGCTCTAGGAATTTTCTTCTCTTTTCTCTTGTTTCTTGTATGTAAACAAAGAGTCCTAGGGTCATTATATAGATTTTAGGACCTAGGTTACTCGTCTACTAGACATTGGGAATTAATTCCCAACGTTCACATTGTTGGAATTAATTTTCTAGCCATCCAGAAATGAGCCAACGGCTACCTGGTACCGGTACTAAAGTACCTGTACCGGTACTAGCAGCTCACTGCCACCAGTACCTGAGTCCCAGTATCGGTAATCATCATAGGTACTGGTACTTGTGACTCAGGTTTGAGATTACATGGGCACAGTAACCTACTAGTACCGGTACTCATCATGGGTACTGATACTTGTAAGGTTCAGGCCAGAACAAAGCCTTCAACCTGTGGCCAACCTGTACTGGTACTCATGGTTAGTATCGGTACTTGTTGTTCACAGTTTGAGATGAATTCTCAAACCCCGTGCCTTGCAAATACTAGTACTGATGAACAGTACCGATACTTGCTTCAAGTACCTGTTTTAAGTATTTTAATCAATTACATACTTCGAAAACAATCGCAATATAAATCCTAATTTATCTCTAATTGATTTTTATGATCTAAGTTAAGTTCTCTTGTTAAGAGGCATACAATCTATGAAAATAAAATCTAAACTAGAAAAAATAAAGGATTGAAGATGATCTTCTTCTTCTCAATCCATCCTTGTCAATTTGCCTCATTGTCATCATCTTCTTTTCATCAAGCCTCCATCACTTCTTGTTTGCCTTGATCTTCACTTAAATATGAAAAGAACTCAATTGCAAACATTAGTTCATAATAATTTTGTTAACACCAAAACAAGATGTGGAATAAGGTTCCAACAGAGGCAACCTCCTTTTCACAAGATGAATTATTAGAAGCTTTTTTTGAGATACATGACATAGCTAAATCACTAAAGATAGAAAATAAAAGCTTAGCGAAAGCCTTAGGAGAAGAGCAAGTACAAAAAGATATGCTTGCCTTACAAAACAAAGAGTTATTTGCTGAGACTACTTCACTAAAAACACAAATAGATAATCTGAAAGTAGACATAGACATGCTAGAGGAAAATTCTGCTATTCTCTTAAATGATATAGTTGAGTTTACTAAAGGTAGTAAAAATTTGCATAAACTTTTAGGAACGCAAACCTAGAGCACCACAAAATTTGGGTTAGGTTATATACCTAAAAGTGATCATGAAGCATTTAGTTCTAGCCAAAGGAAGGAGAAAGGTCGCTTGCCTAAACAGGTGGCACCAGCTAACCACCGTGGACCCAAACAAAAATGGGTACCAAAACACTTTTGCAATCCTGTTTTGTAGACCAAGTAGACTATAAAAGGTGGACATATCAAGAAACAAATGGAATTCTAAAGCCACTTTATAGATCCATCAATCGAAGACTTCACAAATGCAAACATGACAGGATCGAGAAGAAGGAAGGTAGATCATGGATGTGGCTATTCCAAACATATGATCTGAGAGGAAGACCTGTTCCTGTAACTCCACTACCAGGAAGGTGGTACGGTCACATTTGGGAACAACCATAAGGGCCGTATTATTGGTAGTAGCCAAATTGGTAACTCCTACACATCCTTTGATAATGTGCATCTAGTTAGTGGATTAAAACACAATCTTCTTAGTGTAAGTCAAATCTGTGATAAAGGATATAAAATTACTTTCACATCAAATGATTTTAAAATAAGAGATGAAGAAACCAAACAAATTTTTCTAAAAGGAAACGGACATAAAGATATTTATACTGTCAACTTCGATAAATGCGACAACCTTGAATGTCTTGTCACATCTGACGAAGAGGCAATACTTTGGCACAAACGACTAGGTCATGTTCACATGAGAAATATAAGTAAATTCATGAAACTTGAGCTTGTCAATGGCCTGCCAAAAATCAACTTCAAGAAAAGCAAAGTCTGCGATTCTTGTCAAGTTGGTAAACAAACCAAAAATCCTTTTAAACCAAAAAGGATGGTCAGCACCTCTCAACCCCTGGAGCTACTTCACTTAGACTTGTTCGGACCAACCAAATCCGAAAGCTTAAGTGGGTGCAGATATCATTTAGTCATAATCGATGATTTTTCAAGATTTACCTGGGTATTCTTCTTAAAAAGTAAGGATCTAACTATTGATGTTTTTAGTAAGCTTGTAAGAATACTACAGAATAAGAAAGGATCTGAAGTGATTAGAATTAGAAGTTATCATGGTGGAGAATTTGAGAATGAATATTTTTTTGATTTCTATGATCACTATGGGATAAACCATGAATTTGCTTTCCCTAGAGCCACATCTCAGCATGGTGTAGTTGAAAGGAAAAATAGGATCCTGCAAGAGTGTGCCCGCACTTTACTATGCGAGTCAAAGCTACCTTGATATTTTTGGGCAGAGGCTGTAAACACTGCTTACTACATCCATAATAGATCCTTGATTAGACCAATCCTAAACAAAACACCTTTTGAACTCTATCATGGAAGAACACCTAGAATTTTCTATTTTAAAATATTTGGTTGTAGATGTTTTATACTTAATACCAAAGATAATCTAGATAAATTTGATGCTAAGAGCTCGGAAGGAATCTTCTTAGGTTACTCAATCAGAAGTAAAGCCTATAGAGTATTTAACAAGAAGAATTCTGTTGTCGAGGAAACTATGCATGTATCTTTTGATGAAACACTAGTTCACCCTCAATCTTTTGTAAATGATGATGATGAATTAATAGACGATCCTTCAAACATACCAGAGGAGAACATTTCAGATGAACTACCCAAAGATATATCCTATATGAAGAATCATCCAAAAGAATTGGTAATAAGAGAACTATCCAAAGGAGTTTAGACCAGATCTTCCATCAACACTTTAGCTTTCACAGCCTTTGTTTCTCAGTTAGAACCTAAAAACGTTAAAGAAGCTTTTTCTGACAATTTTTGGATTATTGTAATGGAAGATGAGTTGAATTAATTCTGAAGAAGTCAAGTATGGGAACTTGTTCCAAAACCTGACTCTCAGACCATTGTAGGAACCAAATGGATCTTTAGGAATAAACTGAATGAATCAGGAGAAGTGGTTAGGAACAAAGGTAGACTTATGGCCCAAGGGTATAATCAAGAAGAAGAAATAGATTTTGATGAAACATATGTGCCTGTATCTCACCTAGAATTCATTAGAATGTTGCTAGCCTTTGCCGCCCACATGAAGTTTAAACTCTTTCAGATGGACGTCAAAAGTGCTTTTCTAAATGGATTTATCAAGGAGAGAGTCTATGTTAAACAACCTCTGGGTTTTGAAGATGCTAATCATCCATAACACGTATATAAATTAAACAAAGCATTATATGGTCTAAAACAAGCTCCACAAGCTTGGTATGTCAGATTAAAAACTTTCTAATTGAAAATGATTTTAAAATTGGCAAAGTAGTTCCAACCTTATTCACAAAAAGAAAAGAAAATGATCTATTAATAATACAAATTTACGTAGATGACATCATTTTCAATGCTACTAATGATCTTTTATGCCAAGAATTCACAAAGGTACTGCAAGATTAGTTTGAGATGAGTATGATGGGAGAACTTTGGTTCTTTCTCGGACGTCAAATTGACCAGCTATCCTCCGGAATTTTCATATCTCAAGCCAAATACACCAACAAGATTTTGAAGAAATTCTCCATGGGCAAAGTAAAAGGGAAAAAAAACATCTTTGGTAGCTTCTACATAGCTAAAATATGATGAGACAAGTAAGTTTGTAGATCAGAAATTGTATAGAAGCATGATAAGATCTTTATTATACTTAATTGCTAGTAGACCTGATATTCTCTTTAGCACTTGCTAGTGTGCTTGCTTTCAAGTAAACCCTAAAGAAGTACACCTAAATGCTTTTAAAAGAATACTTAGGTACTTATACCACACACTAGACCTAGGACTTTTCTATCCAAAGTCAGACACATTGGAACTTTATTCCTTTTGTGATACTGATTATGTGGGTAACTTTACAGATCGAAAGAGTACTAGTGGAATGTGTCAATTTCTCAAAAATTCCCTAGTCTCTTGGTTCTCTAGAAAACAACACACAGTTTCACTTTCGACAACAGAAGCTGAATATGTAGTTGCATCTTTAGCTTGTTCACAACTATTATGGATGAAACAAACTCTAGAAGATTTTGGCCTATCTTACAAGAATAACAAAATACTTTGTGACAACACTAGTGCCATAAATCTATATAAAAATTTAGTTCAACACTCTAGGACTAAACATATTGATGTTAGGCATCATTTTCTAAGAGATAATGTTGTAAAAGGTCAGATCAACTTAGAATTTGTTGAAATAGAAAATCAATTAGCTGATATCTTTACAAAACCTTTGCCAAAGGAAAGATTTAACCTAATCTGCCATTCTCTAGGTTTATCTAGGTTAAAAGAGCTTAATTGAAATTTTTTTATTGCTATGTTTTCAACCCTTGATCGATCAATTTTTCAAAATTGATCGACCAAACTCTTTGATCGATCGACAAAATTCTTTAGTGGGAAATTTACCTCCAAAAATTTGAGTTTTGATCGATCAACTTAGTTGTTTGATCAACCAATCCAATTGGGCGGGAATTTTCTCTCCAATTGTTTGAACCCTGATCTACCAATTAGCTTCATTGATCAGTCAGTTTTTGTTTTGATTGACCAAAACTTGTCGGATTCACTTTTTGAGATTGGGATCTAAATCACCTCTAATCTCACCCTTAATATGCTCAACTGAACCTAATTTACTTGATTACCTACCCTAAGTGTTTTTACCTAGTTTGCTAACCCAAGTTTGTATAAAATACCAACGTTTTTACCTCAAAACCATTTTTAACTACATCCTACCTCACAACTTTTGGTCCCACTTTCAAACTCAACTCCACCAACCCCACCTTTGCTCCTACACCATGGTCGATCAACGCCACCGACCACCAGTGCAACTAGACGTCGAGCATCCTCATGCACCCTCCCCATGCGTACTCCTCTCTCATTGGCCGTGCTTCGTGCTGTCGACGACCACATTGGCTCCCTTTGATCGACCTATCTTTGATCGATCATGGTACACTCTAAACTTAGATTAAATCCATTTCTTTTGGTGTTTTCTTGAGTATTAGATGTGCTATGAGTAGATCTGTTGATATTCTTGCTTAATCCTGTGATTTCTTGTTAAATCTTGAAGTATTTGTGAGCTTATCACTTGTGGAAACACCTTTTTTTCGGGTCTGTTTGCTCCAGTTTTTCAAAAGTCTGTCCTGTTCATTTTTGATCGACCAATCTGCCTTGTTTGATTGACCAACGTGTTTTTTCAGTACTGTTATGGCTCCCAAACGTGCACGTGCCTCTTCTGCTCATTGTGATGACACATTTGATCGCTTTTTTATCACTGAGGCTGCTCGTGAGCGTTTTTCCATCTTAGCCAAACTTTCCTCGCATGTCGGTTGTTTGGGAGCTTTTGCCTATTTTGAGTCTATCTTTCCAAGGATTCGCAAAAGATTTGCATTCCACCAGATTTTGTCTTTTTGAGAGGAACTTTTATGTGGGTTCCAAGAACAGCTGCATACTCAGTGTTGATCCCATGGCTTGTCACCTCTTTTATGCTAATCTCAAGAAAATTGGTGAGGTCTTCAACATTGAGTTGACCTCAAATGTCTATGGCATAGAGGTTCTGGTTATTGCGGATGTCATTTTTGAGATTTTAGGATGTCCGTCTGTTGGTCCTACTTTTCTGGAGCTTCACCAGCAGACACAGACATATTCTATTAAGGAGACCTTGCTCACTCCCTGTCACTATGACTTGGGCCATCCTACCAAGTCTCCTTATTTCCGTCGTCTTCCATGTTTTCTTAATTGTGCCTTTCTTTGGAATTTCATGTCTAAGTCGACCTCTTTTGAGAACTGCCTTGGTATCATGCTCATTACACTCTACACCTTTCTTAAGAATAAGCGGTTCAACTTGAACCACTTGATTCTCTATTTGATGAGCAAGCAACCCACCATTTCCTTTCAATTTGGGACACTTCTTTCTCATATCTTCCTACATTTTAGTGTTCAAATGGATATCAATTACAAACAATTCATTACGAGAGTCTCCATATTTGATAAACTCACTTATACAAAGATGCAGCAAGCTCAGGGAGCTCGTGGTGAGGATGCAGCCCAGGAGTAGCAGCAGCAGTAGCACCTTAGGAGTCATTAGCAGTACCTCCTCCTTTCCCACCATACGAGCACTTCACTACGACTTGCCCTCCTCCAGTGCGACCCTCTCCATCCTTCTACCAGTAGGAGTGGGGCCTTCTGGATCGACCACTTACTGGCAGGGATTACGTTAGCATTCAGGATGTGACTGATGGCATTTCATTGATGATGCACAGATAGAGAGAGACTGATATGGTGATGATGAGACATGGGCATCAGGTATCCGAATACCTGAATGCTCAAGGCCAGTTTTTGGATAGACTTGGAGAGTCTATTCATGGGATTCAGCAGTAGCTTCACAGGCCTCCTCGTCCTCACCGATGTACTACAGTGCTTCCATCATCAGCAGCACCTCCTCCTCCTTTAGCAGTAGATCAGCAGGTGACTCCTCCTCGCTGGACATTTAGGCAGCTAACCACCAGATTGTTAACTCAGAGATGCCTATGTCTTGGCGATCCTGCTTCTTTAGAGAGATCTGACTCGATGGATCTCGAGTTAGACACCGATCTCCAATCCAAGATGGATGCATTTATGGCAACATTAGAGTAGTTTCACCTTAGTTTTATTTTTTACTTTATTAGCTTTATGGTTTGTATAACTCTTTATTTAATGTGGACCATTTTATCCTGCTACATTTATTTGCACTTAATTACTTATATGCATGATTATATCTCTCTCAGATGAATATTTCTCTCTTAAAACTGCATGTTATGATTGTTGTTGCTTCAATTGCATGTTTAAGGGGGAGATAATTAAATTTAGTAATTGCATGTTTTACTTTTTGCTGAAACAAAAAGGGGGAGATATTATGCATAACTATTTGGATTCATATTTCTATAAATAATTATAATTTTGTTGTCATCAAAAAGGGAGAGGATGTAAGTACCTCTGTTTTGATTTACCAAAATTATGCTATTTGTAAGACTAATATTTCAGGATTCTTTCTCATGGATCAAAGCTTCTCTCATGGATCAAATCTAGAAGAATGTTGATTTGTATCTCAGTATCTTTTTATCCTTATTGAGTATAGAATATTTTGTAAGGAATCTCAAAATAAGTGTCAAACGGATTTTCGTACTCCTCCTTAAAGACAAGTTTTTAGGTTTATTAATCAGCCAACTAAAGTAATTGATCGACTATATTCATTGATTGGCCAACCAACTTAATTAATTGATCAAATTAGCCCATTTTAAAAAGTTGATTAATACACTTTTGATTGACCATTTAGGTTAATTAATTGACCAATGATTGATCGATCAAATAACTAGATTGATTGACCAAACATCATTTTGATCGACTGATCTACCTTAATTGATCGACCAATTTGTTTTCCTATTCAGGTTGATTTGCTAGTATAAAAAGAGGTCGTATGCACTCTTTTTCAACACACTCTCAAGTAGAAAAATCCTTTCAAAGTAAAGAGATTCTCGTGCTTCTCCAAGTGCTTCTACGTTCCTATTTTCACGCTTTTCAAAGCACGATGATTCAAACCTGCATTGAAATTCTGGTTTGACTTTTATTGAGGTTCCATAGGTTCTTATTGTTCTTTTATATATTGTTGCTTTTGATTAACGGATCCCAAGTTGTTGGGAGAAAGCCGTTGTTATTTGCTTCTCTTCAGGTTAGTAAGAGAAGAGATCATTGTAAAGAGGTTGTGCCACCCTTGTTCAAGTGGTACGTTAGTGGATTGACTAGATTTGCCTAGTTAGGAAAATCCTAAGCTGAGAGGCTTAGGTAGTGGTTTTCACCTGGTTTGGGTTCTCATTATAAATCCAGGTGTTATCTGTGCCTGATACTTTTGTGGATTGATTTATATTCAATTTGAATTTTTTAAAGCTATACTATTCACCCCTCCCCTCTAGTATACTATTAGGATCCGCAGGTACCCTTATTTCCTATAATATACACACACTCTCCAAGACGTAGGAGTACATGTAGGGATGGATTTGCTCCTGTCATTGACACGGATGGTGAGACCCGCCTTTTTAGGCACAACATGAACGGGGCTCACCTAGGGGCTGTCGCTGATCAGGTAAATGATGCTCACATCAAGCCACTTAATAATCTTAGTTTTGACGACCTCACATATCAGGATTGAGATGTCATTGCATCTCATGGGAAGGTCGAGCCTCCTCCTCTGTATATATATGGTAAGTGCAGTAGGAGGGGCTAATGCCAGTCAAATCAGAAAGAGACCATCTAATGGTTGCCTTATGTTCAATTAGGATCTTCATTAGCTTGCACTCTTTCTCCCTAGACAATTTGAATTGATGATTACAGGAAGTGTTCCATTTGGTCCTAAGAAAGCATATTTTAGCATGTTAGGCAGCGCTTTAAGCTCAGGAGTGGATGGGGAAAGATCTGGCAAATCTTGGGACGAAAGTGTCCCAAAAGGATTAGAAGGAAAAATAAGGGGATTGGCCCTCAGGTTGGCAAAGAAGAGGGGTGTCTTGAATTGATGGATCCAAGAAAGGAGAGCCCTAGTGATCAGCATTTGGGAATAAGGTCCCAATGTTGAATGTCGCTTCCACCTGATTTGTCGGGAAAGCAAGGGCACTTCGATCTTCAAGGGTGTAGATTGGAGGTGAGCAGCCCGGGTATGACTCAGACCACGAGGCGTAAGAAATAGAGTGGACCTCGTCAGGGGTTTGGTCAGGAAGAGATATGGGTAAGGGGTGGGGTGGGCAAATGTCACAGTAAAGGTTAGTCAGGTGATTGTGATTCTCCAGGGGTATGCCGCAGCAGTTTGAATAGGTCCTTACTAACCCGATACACGCACTGATGGCCATGTCATCGCCAGACGTGTCATCCTCAATAATATCGCAATCAAAATTCTTGGTGGCCTTGAAAATGTTAAGTTTGAGCTTTTCAGAGCCCACGACTATCTCAATGCAGCTCAATTCATAATCGATGTGGGTGTGGGCTGTGGCTAAGAAAGGTCTACCGAGGATGATTGGGTAATCAAAAAGCGAATCAGGAACTTCTAGTCTAATACAAGAAAGTCAAGAGGAAAACAAAGATTGTTGACCCTAACCACCACGTCTTCCACCACACCCCATGGGATTTTGACAGAGCGATCTGCCAACTGCAATGTAATAGGGGTGGGTTTCAAATTTTCCAATGCAAATTTCTGAAACATGATGGTCCGTACAAGGTTAATGGAAGACCCTAAATCTAGCAAGGCACAATCAAAATTGTAGCCTTTGATACTGCATGAAATCAGAGGGGTGCCTGGGTCTTTCTACTTTGGTGGTAATTTTGATAGTATAGTACAACTTGCATGAGGCGAGAGAACCACCAGGTTCTTGGTTTTCTTTTGCTGTCGCCTAGGTGTAGTGTAGTCCTTAAAGAAATAGGCAACAGTTGATATGTGGTCAATCGCCTCTAGCAAGGGAACCTTGATCTCAACTCTTGTGAATAAATCACACAGATTATCAAAGATCTGCATGTTCTTTTTCTTAACTTTTAGCTCCCTTAGTAGAGCCTCAGGGAATGGGGTCGATTCTGGCACCAGTCTGGGTGTGTCATCCTCACGAGAATGCAGTGCGCAATCTGAATGAGATGATGTTGAAGAAGATTGGTTAGGATCAGGTCGAGGTGGATCGACTGTCTGCTTACCACTCCTCGTAGTAATTCGATTGGACGTTATAGGTCTAGTGGGATCATAAAGCAGAGGAGGTTCACAACAAGAACATAGGGTTGATGTGTTGCTGTGGGATTAGCCTGAAATCCCGATGGAATACTCAGAGCTTGCAGAATTTGGTGAACCTGTCCTTGAAAAGGTGGTACCTGTGGTTGCAGACCACGGGGTACAAAATTTCACGGGTTTGGGACAAGTTGGGTAGCAAGAGTGCCCTGAGGTCGAGTCGTCATGCGTAGTTGACTGATCTCAGCATTCTGCTATGCCAATTGGTGTTGAAGAGAAGTCATATTTTCTTCATGGAGCTTGGACATTTTCGTCATCATTCGCATCAACTAATCAAGAGGGTTTGATGCGTGATCCATTTGAGGTGTGCAAGGGCTCGGCGGTGGATTTGCCAGCGGACAATATTGGGCCCTTGGGATGACGGGAGCGGGGCGGTCATTGATGTGCATACATCTAATTAGCCTAAATTGCCTATTTATGCATGTTCCTAGGTTAATAGAAGTATCATGCATTATAAATATTACATAGCATGCATCATTTTGCATTTAGATTAGCTTGTACAAATTCTAGGTTAATTCTTTTTATGGTCAGGGGATAGGGAAATATTTATCCGGGTCTCGGATTGAAGATCCAACCATACGGATCTGATCAAGGCGACGATCGGAGTCCAACCCCTCCGAGATTGCCCCGATCGGATTTCTGTAGCATCAGATATAGTCCGAGAAAGATCAGAGGACAAGGGTCAAGGTGGTGTAAAATTTATACCACAGCTGACAAATCTAATCGCACAAATGAGTTCGGATCGACAATCGCAGCCTAATTGCACAAAAATCGATCCAATCCGACGTCCGTGGAGCCATCTACAAGTATTAGAAGATGGATGGCCCAGATGGCACCACGTGGCACCATCTAAGCCACCCAAGGTCACCTGTAGGACTTCCTCTTCACCCGCTCGAGCAAACCCCTTTCTCTCTTCTCTTACCCCCTCCAAAGTTCTACGGGCTGGTCCCATACCCGGGATGCTCCATTAGAGTTGTAAAGATAATTTTTCCTTCTTCTCACTCCCTTCATGGAGCATCCCACGATTGTCCTCTTGCCGCCATTCAGGAAGCGGATCCCGCTGCGACGTCGTCCTGTTCCGTTCTCTGTCCTCTGCCTTCATCCTCTTTCATCTAGCATCTCACCAACCTTGTTTGGGTGCCTCGTCAACGCGGCTCGTCCTCCAAGCAGCCGTCGAGGAGGATAATTTCTCATCCCCTTCTCTTTTATTGCTTTCTAGTGTAGATTTCCTACTTTCTAGTGTATCACATAGATGTAATGAACATGTTTCTATCATTATGAAATATTTGTTTATTCTCTCCCTATTTTCTCTTTATTTGTATTATTCTTTCTCTCTCTTCTATTAATTATTCCTTAAGTAGAATAGCTAGTAGATTAATTTCAACCAGCTACTCTGCTTCGTGACAATAATTCCAATGAGGTTTTTGATTAAATGTTCGCCTCCCCGTGTTCGACCCGGGACTCACCAGAGTTTCGGTTAAATTATCTATTTGATGGATTTTTATGCAACTACAACAATGGGTTTTCAAACTCAAAACTTTTAGCGTAGAAATCACACTCAACATTTTGGCATTGATACTGGGGAGGCAATGCTCTTTGATTTCCCACGTTTTCCACCTGATCTTTTACCTCACTTTTCTCTTTTCTTACTGTTATTGCAGGTACTCTCTCTCGAGGTGACCAGAAGCGGTAGATTGGAGTAAAGTGTAGGTGAAGGGTTTGTAGGTATATCCCCACCACCCACCTTTTAGATTTCATTCCATCACCTAATAAGACAAACACTAATTAAGTGTAGGTGAAGGGTTTGTAGGTATATCCCCACCACCCACCTTTTAGATTTCATTCCATCACCTAATAAGACAAACACTAATTAACCTAAGAGCTTGTATAAACCCAAAGGTTAGTCTTGGTTGTTTGTCACTCCCACCCACCTCACCCTCCATATATATATAATCTGATTGTGGGATTTACTTAAACCTACACATCACATACACCTACAGAGGTACACGACCTCTTCTGATTTCAATCACTTAACTGGGAATCCAACCTAAGGACCCGGTACACCTGCACGACTTATACAAATAAGTGATTAGAAATTTGATTAGGCTAACCATTTTATGTGCCTTAATTAGTGGTGCATCAAGCCACTTGTCTGATTTGTCTGCGTCGCACCACTTAACATAAAACTCCTTCATCAAGTAGCTACCTCTTAGGATTCAACTTTTAGGTATTAACTAGGCACTCCACTTTTAAGTTTTGAAGGAAGACAACTTCACCTATGCTTCCAAAACCTGGTGTGCCAATTGAATTTGATTGAATACACCTAAAGTTGAACCCTAAAAGATATTAAACAAGGTTGAACCCTAAAAGACAAATCATCAATTAACCTTGTTTGAAAACCATTGGTTATGCACGCACACACATCGAAACTAATCATTAAGGGCACAACCTAGATAAAGGGCCCATCACATTCCAAAGCACATTCAAACCTAAGCTTAATTAAAACAGAGTAGATGTTGGCCTTAAGGATTAAACTCGTTCTTCGGGGCCCAGATTGAGATTATTTTCGATTAATCTACTTCTACCGTTCAATCTGATGTCTAGGTAGGGGAGCAAAGTCGAGGTTGGGGGGTATCAAAGGAACCTAAGGCAAAGGCCAAGGGAAGAACCTTCTCCCCAATCCCTTCCTCTAACTAGTTGGATTGATCGGAAAGAAGTAGATCAAATTGTTCCTTTCATCTCAAGACAGGTTCTGAGAGTCTGTAGATCTTTAGGCTATCCCATGTAAGGATAGGTTTGATTGTTTGTACTGTAGGGCACCTTTCTTTCTCCCACTTTACCATGGATGCTTCCACATCCTACTCGCATTTCCACTCTTACCCTCCTACTGCTACTTATTTCTAAGATGATTATTATCCTAACCGGACTTATTCTCACCCATCTACTAGTTGGGATAATCCTGATTGGGGATACAATTCCAGACCTTTGTGTTCAGGGTCTAACCCTGGACACCATGATCTTGATTTTTATCTTTCTCTGAGCTACATTGATTATAGATCACTGCCTTCCTATGAACAACCTAATACAATCTACAATTAAGAAGGATATCTTGATTACAACTCTTACCCTCCCCCAGATTACACTGCATATGGGTCATTACCCCTTTATGAATAATAAGAAATGACCTATTATCAGGGAGGGCACCAAGAACCTCAATTTCTTGACTCCCCTAGACTGAACCCAAACCTACCCAACCTTGAACCAAACCATTTGGTTCAGGTGAACCTGGTCCAAGATAGGGTGTTGGCTAACTTAAGGAATACCATTCAATCTTTAGAAGCTTAGCCAACACCTTGCACTGAAGAATTGGAGCCTTTGATTAAAATGATTGACAATCTTAACAAGTATTTGTTGGATTGGCTCCAAGATGTTAGGGATAAGCACCCGAGTGAGTTTTTACTTGAGAAGTTGTTGAAATTGAGGATGAAATTTGTAGTTGCTTTAGTTTAATTTTAGGATGATTCCCAGTATGAACCCCCCTTTAGGAGATCTAATATCAGAATCTGCTTAGGCACCTGTTGGTGGGGACACGTTTTACGAGACTAAGGATGACCAAGTTGGTCTAAAGTAACCAATTGAGGATGAATTGATTATTTCACCCGAGATCCTTGAGCCAGGGTATGAAGAAAAGTATGTCTCCATGCACCGGGAAATGATCAATGATTTTGAGACAAATGCGGATCCAGAATTCTTTGATTCTGAAGGTGAAGAATCGTTGTGTGAAGTCTCACCTAAATTTGAGGAAGATAATTTTAGTGAGACAAACGGGCCCACGGAGTTTGATAAATCATTTGATGGCCCAATAACTGAGCAAATTGATCTTGTTGGGGTTAGCATGGTGGATTCAGATCCTGATTTCATGAAGGATTCAATTCATAGCCCCATTCCTCACACACACCCCGTTGAGCATAATGATTCTATTTTGAGATTATTGGACCCAAGTCAATTTTGATTTAACCACAAATCTTTGACTTGGATACTTTAGATGGGGTGAATAACATGCAGGAGGTCTCAGAATCTGAAATTATGATTATGGAGGATAGGAATTGGGAAATGAAAATTTGGGAAGCCAGTTTCGAGGGAAGTAGAAGTCTAAGTCTACGGGTTCCTATATACTTAAAACCACCAACCTTCTACCAGGACCCTTATGACATTTTTGATTATGAGGATGTGTAACCCAAGCACAAATTCATTGATTATCTTTTTTATCTTGATTTTCCTATTAGCTGATGTTTTGGACTTGGGTTGCATCCTCACAAATCGCAGGCCCAGCCCTACTTGCATACTGATCTCTGATTTTGGGTAATTTTTTTCCAGAACCTTAGATACACTCGACCCTGGGACATGGGTCTGCACCACAATCTCATCCACATCTATGGACATCTCTTTGCAGGTCAAATAATCGATCTTATTTTGATCCTGATCTGTACCTATGAATTCTTGATTTCTTCTTTTGTATAGTGTGCCTAGTTGAAGGCTAAATTCAGCACATATACAGTCTGTTTTCATCTCGAAACTGACCGGGTAATCACGAAATTTAGGTGCTTTCTACTCTACTCCACTCTGTTTCATGTCTTTTTAACACAATGAGGACATTGCATTAGATAGGCATGGGGGGGTGGATATTCATCTCTGAATCATCATGTTAGCTCCGTAGAGCCTTTTTATTTTCTCTTTATTTTTTTTTTAAATTTTGAATTAGTAAAAGAAGACTTGGGCATTAGAGTTTTTCAACCTTAAGAAATAATATAGGACTTGAATACTTAGATTCTTTAGGTCTTTGGGCTTAATCAGCCCGGGTGTCCACTAAAATGTCGACTTGTTCTCGAGTCCTCGCCATTCGTAAACTTATTTCAAATTGGTTAAATAAGTTGGGGTGATAAGTACACTACTTATCAACTTGCCCTCGGATTTGAGGAGACTTTAAGCCTAAGTATCTACACACTCTTTGCACTGACTTGCTTTTCGACGATTTTAACGGAAATTGGGTAGCTAATGAACCTTCTAGGATGGTATGGCTAGTAAGTTGTCGGTGGTAACAACTCATTGGCCACTTGTCCAGAGCCCAACTACACCACCATTCTCTTTCTACTGCCTTTAGGTAAATCTTAGATCAGGGAAGCCACCTACTTAAAGAAAAAAAAGAAAAACATCCAAAAAGAAAAGAAAAAAAATAGAAAAGAAGGAAAAAAAGAAATAAGCCACACTTCACTGCACGAGTATGGCTGGCAAGTTGTCAGTGGTAACAGCTCATCGACCAGTTGTCCAAAACCCAACTCACAAAAATGCACGTTTAATTCCAAACACTTAGGAAGAAGTGGAGAAGTAGAATAAGCTGGGGAGATATACACTGGGTTCACCCTTGTGTTGACCCCATAAAGGTAACAAGTAGGGAGAAAGCTACCGGTTGGATAGATACACCTTTAGGCAGAACTTCTTTTCAAGGTCACCTAGGGGCGTAGAAACTCGAAGTCCGTTCTGATTGCCGATCAGTGAGTCTATCACATTCACATAAAAAGATGCTTAGTACTTAGAGTTCTCTTCGAGTCTTGGGTGGGTTGGGGGATTAACCCATATTTGTGGGCTTTTTAGGTATTTAAGTGCCTAGACATTAAGTTAATTCTAACATTTATTTAGCATGCATTAGGATGTAAATAGATTAATTCATATTTCTGACTTAATTACATAATTCATGCATTGCATTCATAACTAAATGCATTTAGAATTAACTTAGAATTGCATTAGTTAACTAATTAGGTGCATTGCATGCATTAATTTAGTTTAACATAGAAGTTAAGGGCTTATGCATAAATAACCATAATATTTTATTCTTTTAGTTTTTTCCTTTGCACAGGTAACTCCTCCGGCTTCGGCTTTGCCTCCTCCTCCTGCGCATCACATTTACGCCCCGCCATTTTGAATTTGAAACGAAGGTCGTGGCTACAAAAGGAGGAGGGAGGCTGCCTCGTACGGGGAGGCCACCATCCTCGACCACCAATGTGCAGAGAGTTTATCTCTCATCCGTTCCACCACCACCGGCCTCAACCGTGGCGACGAGCCTCCACCACCGTGGGCGTGTGGCGTGACAGGCCACACCGCCATCTGGAGCTCGTCTGCATTACTGTGAGCACCTCAGCGTGCACCACCCTCGCCATCATCACCAACAACCATCACTGCAGCCACTACAACTTCACATCCCCATAAGTTAAGACATCTGGGAATGTTCCCAGATGTCTGAAACTCCTACAGCACCACCTTCATCTTCCTCCCCTGTCCTTTGTTTTTCCAGCCGCCAGCGTGCAGCACAGTCCACAGCTCCACCACGCGCACTCATCTCTTGCGCGATCGCCATCCCTACGCACGCCCTTGCTGTGTGCACCATCCTTCATGTTCCGGTCCCTAGCACACGCCATTAGATCCACCCTCGCTCCAGCCACGCACGTAGTCGGCATGCCCCTCCGGCTGCACAAGCCCGCCAGCACCCTGCAGCGCCTCCATCCTTCACGCCTGCGCCCTCCAGCGCACCTCCAGTGCGCAGCAGAACCCGTGCCTCCTTGCAGTGCTTCACCACGTGCCACCTCCGTGCTTACCCTAAGGCAGCAACAGCTTCTTCACCGCCGCTACCTTTCTCCTCCTGCAGGCCGGCTCCGGCCACCTCTCGACATACCGCTGCCACCACCACGACGGCCTCACTTCAGCCAACCGCCTGTGAGAACCTCTCCTCGATTGAACCTCTCTCCCGATCGCGAGGAGAAGAGAGGTAAAATCCTCTATTTTTGTTCTCATTAGTAATTACATTTCATGCCATTTCTAGGAAAAGGAATTTTTATTTATGATTATCTTATTATGGTGAAATTGCAACTTCATACTCAAGCTTTCTTATAATTGCGTGGCTTTTGTGATTAACATTGTTTGACATTGATTTTGGGATTAAAATGTGCACAAATTTTCTCTAATACATGTCGATTGAAAATTACATAAAATCATCACATATTTATTGAATATTTCATTAAGGAAAAATTACACATCTACCCTTACATTTTCTAGTTATTGTGCATCTTCTTTCCATCGCATTTCATGTCAGATTTGACTATGGATTTCTCACTAGATTGAATAAATGTGAAATAATCAAAATTTTATTGTGTCATTGCCTCCCTGTGGACACGACCTGCTCCTAATTGAGTAGTTATATTAATTGTTGATTAGTCGATTTTTCCACCACATAGAACTACAAACGACGCGTCATTGTATGTAACAAATGACTTTAAAAGCGAAGAATCGACTCGTCAAATGGCGCCGTTGCCGGGGAGGCAACAGACGCAATAATTTCACCTGATTTTACTTTTGATTTTTTCTCATTGCACAGTGATCTGACCATTTATTATTTTTTCTGTATGAGAAATTTGTGCGAGGAATCAGCCATCGTGAGAGGCGACCCTTGACGTCGCTAGAGGAGAAATTGATTGAACTATCTTACAAAGGAGGGAAAGGATGAGGACGCGACGATCATCTTTGTACATTTAGTCGCTAATTTTATTAGAGTAGGATTAAGACTTTAGACTTAATTTTTCATTGCACATTTGGTTTGAAACCCTTGTTCTGGGGTATATTTTGAGAGGTTTGTTCCCCAATTTTGTTTTAGGCCTGTGTTAGGTAATTTTTGGGAGCCTGTTCCATTTTCTTTAGATTTAGGTTTTTAGTTTATCTTGTGGGTTGTTTACCTTTATTTGCTTATGCATAAGTAGTTAAAAAAAAAAATAATAAAAAAAAGGACGAACCATTTAGGTCTGCATGAGCAGCCTCTAGATTTACTTCTCTGCATTGCGTGCATTCTCGCATCATTGATTGCTGGAAGCAAGGTACTCATTCTCTTACTTTGCATCCTATTCTTGATCACGCATTGCATTTGGACTTAATTCGAAGACCACAAAATTTGTCTTGAAGCGATTTAGCAAGTGGTCACATATATTCTTGAAAAAGGACTAATTAAAGGAGGGACATCTAAAAATCAAGGACTTGATTTTCAAACATGGTGTGCGATTCAAAATTCAAAATCTTTTTGCTGTGAATGCACACTTATATCTTTTGCACCACGGCACGCATTTAGACACTCCTAAGTCTTGGAACGACTAGGACAAGATCCCTCCTATCGTTGGATTCTGAAGTGTTTGGAACTTGAAATTAAAGGTTTTGTAAATCCAAAGAGGGGGATACCCTGTCACGGATTTTTGGGGGTAGTTGAGAAGCACTGCGAAAGCACAGCTTCAAAAGAAGGCTTAGGTCTACTTGCATCCCTCGATTTTCCGTCTTTGGATTTGCTTGACCATTTGAAATTTAGGGAAGAATACCTAAGCTCCAACTAGGTCTTTTTAGGCATTTCGAAGGTTGACAATAGGCGCGTAATTGATTGGGCAACTTGCTTTGTCACCTACAATTTGAACTAAAGTCAAAAGCCTAAATTTGTAAAGACCGAACAAGTCCTTTTGAATTGTGTTTGTAGTGCATGCTTGGTAGGCATTCTCTTATGAGACAACTTGTGTTTGATCCTGAACTTGAAAGAATCTTAAGAAGAAACCTTCCAAGGGTAGAAATGGCCGGTCAAAGGAGCCTTAAGGAATATTTCATTCCAACGAATCAAGCTGGCCCTGCACTACGTAGACCTGGAGGGGACAATCCTTATGAGATCAAAAGCAGTACCATTTCCTTGCTGCCCTCCTTTTATGGTACTGCTAGAGAAAACCCTTACAGGCATATAGAGGAATTTACTGAGGTCTGTTCCATGGTGAAGTTGCAGGGCGTTACTGATGACGCTCAAATGTGGACCCTCTTTCCCTTATCCCTTAAGGACAAAGACAACTATTGGTATCACACCATTGATAATATTAACACCTGGGATGCCCTGAAGACGGAGTTTTTGAAGAAGTACTTCCCCATGAGCAAAACCAATTACTTTAGGAGGGAAATTATGAGTTTTGTTCAAAAGGATGGGGAAGTGTTCCATGATGTGTGGGAGCGCTTTAACGACTTGCTGAGACTTTGCCCACATCACCAGGTGCCTAAATGGCAACTGGTTGAAAGGTTCTACACCGGACTTAATGATTCACACAGGCAAACTATGGATGGTACCTGTGCAGGAACGTTTCTATCTAAGATTGAGGATGAAGCTTGGAACCTTTTTGATACTTTGAGTGAGAATTTTATTCACTTGAATTCTGCCTACATGGATAGAAAGCCCACTCTCATGCAAAGAAAGTTGGAGGCGAATGAGACAAGGGACACCTAGAATTTAGCTTATCAGATTCAATTATTGAATCAAAACATGGAAAGGCTTATGTCGAACCCGAGTTCATTCTTATCTAACACCTCCACATCCCAAGCTTCTGAATGCTTAATTTGCCAAGGCAATACACACGCCACTGTGGATTGCCACTTGGCCTCCCAATTCCCTGAACTTGTACAAGTGGATCTGAACGCCGCTCAAGGGTTCCATCCTAGACCTCGTAATGACATTTTCTCCAACACTTATAATGAGGGATGGAGGAACCACCCAAACTTTTCATGGAGACAAGGAAATGTCTCAAATTCAGGGAATTACAAACCACAATCCTTTCAAAACCATCAAATGAATCAACCTCAGACCTTTGCCCAATCTAAGACCTCTGAGATGGATGAATTGAAGGCGATGTTGAAAACTATGCAAGAAAGTTAAAGTGCCATCATCCAATCTCATGACAAGGCTATACATGAGATGAAATCACAAATAGGACACCTTGTTGAGGCCGTTAGACAGAGGGAAACTGGGAAGCTCCCCAGTGCTGCTGAGGAAAATCCTAAAGGAAAAGGGATTGTCTTTAGGGAGCATGCTCAGGCGGTGACTATTTTGAGCAGTGGGAAAGAAATTTCCAAACCCGATTCTCCTATATTCTCACCCCCTAAAAAACCAGCCACCCTGACTTTCACCCCCACCGGAGAAGACTTGCCCAAATCTTCTCCGCTTGAAATCACCTCACCGGAAGAAGTTGCCCCCGTTCCACCCCTTACTCGACTTGACAACCCTTCCACCTAGAGATCGAGAGTGCCTTTTCCAGAGCACTTATCCACCTCTGGGCAGACTTCTGCTGGCTCATCTGGAGACAAAGATAAGAAGGATGAGATTATGGAAACTTTCAAGCAAGCGCAGATTAACCTACCTTTGCTTGAAGCTATCAGGCAAATTCCTTCTTATGCCCACTTCTTAAAGGACCTGTGCACAAAAAAGTGGCAATCTAGAAAATAGGTCTAATCAGAATTTGTCCTGCCTGATTCTGTTAGCTCAATTGTTCAACATGGCACACCCCCGAAACTTAAGGACCCAGGAGCCCCATACATCTCAGTAGTTATTGGTGACTTACAAATTGATGAGGCTCTACTTGATCTGGGTGCGGGGGTGAACATCCTTCCGAGCTACGTGTATGAACAACTTGGGGGAGGCAATCTGAAGCCTAGCCCTGTAATCCTTCAAGTTGCTGATCGATCACTTAAGACACCACGGGGAATTTTGGAAGATGTCCTCATAAGAGTGGAGGATTTCTTCTTTCCCATTGACTTAGTTTTGGACACTGACCCTACCAACAAGCCAACCAAACCCTCCATCATTTTGGGCCGCCCCTTCCTTGCAACTTCGCATGCTTCAATCAATTGCAATACTGGGGCATTGAAAATGGGCTTTGGGAACAGGAAAATCTAGCTTAATGTGTTTGATTCTTACAAACAAGCTGGACTTGAGGATTGTTCTCAAGTTGAGGTGATAGATGACCTGATTGAAGAGGCAACCCCTGCAATGTTATGTGATGACCCCCTTCAGCATATCATGCTAAATGAGCACTCCCATCTCTTGGAGGAATGTGAAGGGGATATACTTGAACTTGAGGAATTGCTAGGTGTTTCTGCTGAGTCTCTTCTCCCATCATTTCTGCCAAAGGTAGATTTGCTACCTGAGATGGGGACATCTATTATGAAACCCTCAACCATACAAGCGCCCGACCTTGAGTTGAAACCCCTCCCTGACACCCTCAAGTACATTTTCCTAGGTGCCAATGATACGCTCCCCGTTATCATTTCGACTGTGCTATCTGAGGCACAGGAGGGAGCCTTGATTGAATGCTTGTCTAGGCACAAGGAAGCTATTACTTGGAGCATTGCTGACATTAAGGGTATAGACTCTACACTCTGCATGCACCACATTTATACTGATGATTCCATCAAGCCATTTAGGGACATGCAGAGACGTCTGAACCCTAATATGAGGGAGGTGGTAAAAAAGAAAATCTTGAAGTGGTTGGATGCTGGGATCATATATCCCATTGCAGATAGTAAATGGGTAAGTCCTATTCATGTGGTGCCAAAGAAGGTAGGCTTTACTGTGGAATTCATCGACCAAGGTGAACAAGTTGTCACTAGACCCTCAACTGGATGAAGGGCCTGTATTGATTACCGCAAGCTGAACACCGCTACCCAGAAGGATCACTTTCCTTTGCCTTTTATTGATCATATTCTTGAGAAATTGGTAGGGAATAAGTACTATTGCTTTCTCGATGGATATTCTGGGTACAATCAGGTGGCAGTCTTTCTTGATGACCAGGAGAAGACGGCATTCACGAGTCCTTACGGTACTTTTGCATTCAGGCGTATGCCGTTTGGATTATGTAATGCCCCTGCAACTTTCTAGCGGTGTATGATGTCTATCTTTTCGGACATGATTGACGAGTGTGTTGAAGTATTTATGGATGACTTCTCCATTTATGGCTCGTCTTTCGACCAGTGTCTCCTGCACCTGGAGAATGTGTTGAAGCGATGTAAGGAGACTGGTTTAGTCCTCAGCTGGGAGAAAAGTCACTTCATGGTATAGAAAGGAATTGTACTTGGGCATGTTGTATCCGAGCAAGGTTTGGAAGTAGATAAAGCCAAGATTGATTCTATTTCCAAACTCCCATTGCCTACGAACGTCAAACAGATTAGATCCTTTCTGGGCCATGCTGGCTTTTATAAGTGCTTTATTAAAAATTTTAGTAAAATTTCTAGGCCACTTTGTGACTTATTGGCGAAGGAATCTTCCTTCAATTTTGATTCAAAGTGTGCTGAGGCCTTTCAAACTCTGAAGGAGGCCTCGATCTCTGCACCTATTCTCCAAGCTCCTGATTGGACACTCCCATTTGAGCTGATGTGTGATGCTTCGGATTATGCAGTGGGAGAAGTCCTTGGACAAAGGGTTGAGGGAAGACCTTATGTGTTGCATTATGCAAGCAAGACTTTAACCGAACCTCAGCAAAACGACACCGTCACTGAAAAAGAATTACTTGCTGTAGTTTTTGCTCTGGAGAAGTTTAGGTCTTATCTGCTTGTGTCTAAGGTGTTTATTTTTACTGATCATGCGGCAGTGAAACATCTTATTGCTAAGAAAGATTCTAAGCCACGTCTGATTAGGTGGATCCTACTCCTTCAAGAATTTGACTTGGAAATACGTGAAAAGAAAGGAGTAGAAAATGTTGTGGCTGACCACCTGTCTCGCCTTCCTCTTAATGACTCTTTCTGGAGACATTCGCGAGACATTTCCTGATGAAACTCTGATGGTGGTAACACCAACTTTACCTTGGTATGCAGATACTGTAAATTACTTGGTCACTGGACAAACTCTTGGCTCTTGGGATGAGCAGAAAAGAAAGAGATTCATTTCCCAAGCAAGATATTTTCATTGGGAAGAGCCAGAATTATTTAGAATTGGACAAGACCAAGTAATGAGACGTTGTGTACCTGAAGAGGAACAACAAAGTGTGTTGAGTTTTTGCCATGAACTTTATTGTGGAGGACACTTTAGTGCTAAGAAAATTGCTTTTAAGGTTCTCCAATCCAATTTTTGGTGGCCTTCCTTATTTAAGAATTCTCATAATTTTGTTAAGGCCTGTATTAGATGTCAACGAATTGAAATGATTGGGAAGAGGAATGAAATGCCTCAACATCCTATTCAATCTGTTGAAATTTTTGATGTGTGGGGAATTGACTTTATGGGCCCCTTCCCGCCGTCCCATGGTTATGAATATATCTTGGTGGCAGTTGATTATGTCTCTAAATGGATAGAGGCCATTCCTACGTGTACAAATGACCACTCTGTGGTTTTGAAATTTGTGAAGGCCAATATCATATCCCGTTTCGGCTACCCCAAGACCATTATTAGTGATGGAGGACCTCATTTCTGAAACCACCACTTCAATCGGCTAATCAGGAGTCTGGGAGTGACTCACAAGGTCGCTACCCCTTACCATCCTCAAACAAGTGGCCAGGTTGAAGTGTCGAATAGGGAGATAAGAAATATTTTGGAAAAGATCGTTAGACCTGATAGGAAAGGCTGGTCCTAAAATCTCGATGATGCTTTGTGGGCATATCGAACGACCTATAAGATCCCTTTGCGTACTTCTCCCTTTCGAATTATGTATGGGAAAGCATGCCATTTATCTATTGAGTTGGAACATAAGGCACTTTGGGCTATTCGAAGTGTTAACATGGATTTAGAGAAGGCGGGTAAGGCATGACTTCTAGAATTAAGTGAGCTTGAGGAGCTGAGGAATGATGCTTATGACACCTCTCAAGCTTATAAAGAAAGAACTAAGGTCTTGCATGATAGGTTTATACTTCGAAAGACCTTTGAGCCCAACCAACAAGTCTGGCTTTTCAATTCCAGACTTAAGCTTTTTCCTGGGAAGTTAAAATCTCGTTGGGATGGGCCTTACATAATCACTAAAGTATTTCCACATGGAGCTGTGGAGATTAAAAACCCTTCCTCTTCAGCAACTCCCTTTATCGTCAATGGTCAACGGTTAAAACCATACATTACTTTGGATAGCCATCTGGTTGACGAGGTCACTCTTGAGGAGCCTTAGCTCCTACCATTCTCCGCCTCAGGTAATATCTTCCTTTAACTATTTTTGTTTTCAATGAGGACATTGTTTGAACCAGGCATGAGGGAGAGGACCTGAGGCATTTTGTTTATAGCATGCATACATTTGCATTAAAAAAATAACAAAAAGTTTTGAGCTTAACTAGCTAGGTCCTGCATTCTTAAGCAAATCATAACTCTAGGGTAGACTAAGTTAATTCTAGGGTCAAACTTTAGAAGCTAAATGAGCTACTAGCTTTAGACCTTTAGGGTCCTTTGCGGACTTAAAAACTTAAGTAGGAGTTAAGTTGCGGACCATTCCTCAAGAGGTTGAGGAAGGAAAGCTAGGGTTTGAGTTAAAAGGTGGGGTAGTACCTGGAGTCTTGTTCTACCTTTTGGTTTACGGGTCCTTGTAACCCAAGCATCCAAATTTCACACACTTGGTCTGGTGTAAGTAAGTAATCAACTTAATTCCTTTCTTAAAAGAGATTTGGTTCTCTTAGTTTTGACTTAGGAGAGGCTTGAAAACACAGTTTGATTGGAAGAGTTCCCGCCGCAGGAGAGGTGGAGTATATACTCACCTTGAGGATGCGATGATAACATATTACCTTCTCGGCACTTGTCTCTTAGGATATCCATCCTACTAGGGGCATGTAAGCACATTGTGCAGTTGAGGTACCATGGGTGGCCCTATCTCGAAGTGCCAATTGCCACAGGCTTGAATTCTCTTTAGAAATCCATGGGCGATACTATCTCGAAGTGTCGATTGCCAGGAGTTCTTGGGGTCGTTATGGGTGGTGCTATCTCGAAGCATCGAAAGCCAGGCACCCTTCGAGGTAAGGTAGTGGGGACAATGAATCCGACACAGACCTTGTTGATAGCTGATCCGAGGTTAGACTTAGGGGAATCAAACAAAAAAAAAAATCCTTTTTCCTTTAACTTAAATAACTCAGACCAATACACATGCACGGATGCTTTAATCTCAGGGATCAATAAACCGTAGGGTAGAGTCAGAAATCAGGGAAACTTGTGCCAGCAACTCGTTTTTAGCCGACCTAGTTTGTAACTTAACAACTACTTAGGAACCTTAGGTCTAAAGTCTGAACTTAATAAGTTTCTAAAGGAAGACAGATTGGGTTGACTAGTCTACTTGGAGTGCTAGGTTTTGCTTGGATTTGCTAGGGACTATCAAAAACTAGGCATGGGGGTAATTGATTAGCCCATATTTGTGGGCTATTTAAGTATTTAAGTGCCTAGATATTAAGTTAATTCTAACATTTATTTGGCATGCATTAGGATGTAAATAGATTAATTCATATTTCTGATTTAATTACATAATTCATGCATTGCATTCATAACTAAATGCATTTAGAATTAACTTAGAATTGCATTAGTTAATTAATTAGGTGCATTGCATGCATTGTTTTAATTTAACATAGAAGTTAAGGGCTTATGCATAAATAACCATAATATTTTATTCTTTTATTTTTTTCTTTGCACAGGTAACTCCTCCAGCTTCGGCTCTGCCTCCTCCTCCTGCGCATCACATTTACGCCACGCCATTTTGAATTTGAAACGAAGGTCATGGCTACAAAAGGAGGGAGACTGCCTTGTACGGGGAGGCCACCATCCCCGACCACCACTGTGCAGAGAGTTTATCTCTCGTGCGTTCCACCACCACCGGCCTCAACCGTGGCGACGAGCCTCCACCACCGTGGGCGTGTGGCTTGACAGGCCACACCGCCATCTGGAGCTCGTCTGCATTACTGTGAGCACCTCAGCGTGCACCACCCTCGCCGTCATCACCAACAACCATCATTGCAGCCACTGCAACTTCACATCCCCATAAGTTAAGACGTCTGGGAATGTTCCCAGACGTCTGAAACTCCTACAGCACCACCTTCATCTTCCTCCCCTGTCCTTTGTTTTTCCAGCCGCCAGTGTGCAGCACAGTCCACAGCTCCACCGCGCACACTCATCTCTTACGCGACCGCCATCCCTACGCACGCCCTTGCTGCGTGCACCATCCTCCAGGTTCCAGCCCCTAGCACACGCCATCAGATCCACCCTTGCTCCAGCCACGCACGCAGCCGGCGTGCCCCTCCGGCTGCACAAGCCCGCCAGCACCCTGCAGCGCCTCTAGCCTTCACACCCGTGCCCTCCAGTGCACCTCCAGCACGCAGCAGAACCCGCGCCTCCCTGCAGCTCTTCACCACGTGCTTGCAGAACGCGCGCCACCTTCGTGCACACCCTGAGGCAGCAGCATCTTCTTCACCACTGCTACCATTCTCCTCCGGCAAGCCAGCTCCAGCCACCTCTCAACATACCGCTGCCACCACCGCGACGACCTCACTTCAGCCAACCGCCTGTGGGAACCTCTCCTCGATTGAACCTCTCTCCCGATCGCGAGGAGGAGAGAGGTAAAATCCTCTGTTTTTGTTCTCATTAGTAATTGCATTTCATGCCATTGCTAGGAAAAGGAATTTTGATTTATGATTATTTTATTATGGTGAAATTGCAACTTCATACTCAAGCTTTCTTACAATTGCGTGGCTTTTGTGATTAACATTGTTTGACATTGGTTTTGGGATTAAAATGTGCACAAATTTCTCTAATACATGTCGATTGAAAATTACATAAAACCATCACATATTTATTGAATATTTCAGTAAGGAAAAATTGCACATCTACCCTTACATTTTCTAGTTATTGTGCATCTTCTTTCCGTTGCATTTCATGTCAGATTTGACTATGGATTTCTCACTAGATTGAATAAATACGAAATAATCAAAATTTTATTGTGTCATTGCCTCCCTGTGGACATGACCCGCTCCTAATTGAGTGGTTATATTAATTGTTGATTAGTCGATTTTTTCACCACATAGAACTACAAACGACGCGTTATTGTATGTGACAAACGACTTTAAAAGCGAAGAATCGACTCGCCATTGGGTAGCCGTAGAAAGCTGCCCCAAAGCTTTAAACTCAAAAATCCAAAAAAATAAAAATTAGAAATGAAGAAAAAGAAAAAGATCCTTTTGCTTTTGAATAAGGCGAGGTCTTGGGCGGTCTGCTTTTTGGCAGACACCCGGGCATTGTTGAGTCTAGGTAGTTCAATTCTTTAGTAGAAATTCCTCAATGTTGAAAATAACTATTGCCCAAGTAATTTGATCTTAATTCTCTTTATAAATAGCATATTGTTTTGCTAGGGACTAACAAAAGATAAGCATGGGGATGTGATGTGCATACATCTAATTAGCCTAAAATGCTTATTCATGCATGTTCCTAGGTTTATAGAAGCATCATGTATTATAAATATTGCATAATGAAGTGTCGGTTTGGTTTGATGACCGGGTTTTGGTTTTGTTATAACGTTGTAGTAAAGCCGGTTATTACCAACATTTCAAATATAAATTTTTTACTCGGAAAATAAAAGAGTTCCCGAGGTCGAACTCAGGGAGCAAGTCGTATTCTAGAGATATACATGTTTCTTTTACAAAATAAAGAAAGAAAGAGGGAAAGAATTTGTTGTTCTCTTTGTTTTCTCCTCGTGATGTTCTTCTTTCTTTCTTTCTTCAGATCTCCTTCTTCTTCTTCTTCGTTCTGCAGAGGTGACGCTCCTCTTCAGATCTCCTTCTTTTTCTTCCTTATGGCTGCAGAGCTTCTACCTTCAGCTACTAAGTCTTCCTTTCTTCTTTTTCTGCTTTGGCCGTTGCTCTTCTTTTCTTTCTTTCTTCAGCCTGCCTTCTTTCCTGCTCTGGCTGCTGACCTTCCGTCGTCTGACCCGGTGCTTCGACGACTTAACTATGCATTTGCTACAGTGCAGCTCCTTCTTCTTCCGCGGGTCTTCTTCTTCGCCTGCGCCTGCACACTTCAGAGTTTTTCGTCAGAGGCAAAACCTACTCTACCCTCCCCCCCCCCCGCGTCTCTCTTTCTCTCTGAAACCACTCTTGGGAAAGCTCTCCCAGAGCTACCGGGTAACCGGGTTCGGATCAGGCCCGGGTCCAGGCCCACCGGCGTGCGTGGTGGGCGAGGAGTGCAGGTCAGTCGAGTCGGGTCGGGTCGGTTCGGGTCAGGTCCGCGGGGCGTGAGCGCGGACGAGACCGGGTAACCGGGCGGGTGAAGGGGACCTCACCCCGTGTACTGAGGCAGTAAGGCTACTGCACTTTTGCATCTTATGTCGCTGCGGCTCTTCAGGCGTTTCCGAGGTGGGACTAAACGGCCCACCTCAATTGCGCGCCCGCAGCGGGGAATTCAGCAGGAGATGGCGGCGTCACGCGAAACTTTCTGGCTTAGCTACGAACCTGGTGTTTTGCCAAAACTCCTCGCAAGGCCTGGGAGTGAATCTGGGCTTGGCGCTGAGCGTGGCGCGCCTGTAGCTGCAGGCGGAAGCAGTTCCTCCTGCGCGTCAATGGCGGCGGAGGTCGGGTGGCCTGTCCATAAGAAAACGGCCTCTCGGCCTAATCAGAGAGTGCCAGGAGCTTCGCCAGGGTGCGGCGAAGCTCGTGTGGGTGGTGGCGAAGCGCGGGGCGGCGTGCGAGGGCTGCCCTAGGTCGGACTGTGGGTCGGAGGATGGGTCTGTTCGGTGGAGTTGCAGAGGGTGATGTGGGGGAAGTGGTAGGGCGGAGATTGCTCAGGGTGAGGAGGCGGAGGTCCTGCGGTGGTTGGCGAGCCGTGTGGGTCGCTGAGGTGATGGGAGCGGCTCGCCGGAGGGTGGTCGGAGACGAAGGGGGTGAAGGTGGTCAGGGTCGGTCGAGGGCTTAAGTGAATAAATTGAAAGCGGGGAAAGAAAGAGGAGAAGAAGGGGAGTGGCTCTAGCTTACTTGCAGGGACGAAAGGGGAGGAACAGGGCGACAGTCGTATCGACTGTCGCCGGAGAAGACGATGCTCAGGGAAAGGGGCGGCGGCGAGCAGAAAGCCGGAGAGGCGCCAGCTGGGTGCGGCGTGGCGCGGGAAGAGCGGGGGAGGAAGTCTCTGCTGCTGGTATTGCGGCAGAGCGAAGAGGTGGAGGGGGAGGAAACCGCCGGAGCTGGTGAGCGTCTGCCGGAGGAAGAAGAGAAGAAAGTTGGGGATTTTCTCCGTCAGATCCAGGCTGCCCTGGTCGGTGGAGCAGCGGGGGGTATTTATAGGGATGAAACAGGGAGGAAGGCAGAGGGAGACGACGTGTCTCCCTCGCCGGAGAATGGTCGGAAACAAGAACCCATACCGTCCGTGCGTTCGCACGGCCGGTATGGTGGGTAACAACGACCAGGGGGGTGTCCCTGCGACGGCTGACGACGCAGGGCACCCCCGGTTTACTTGCCAGGTCCCCCACCTCACCCTGCGCGGCGCCATGCTCCGCGCAAGGTCGCCGGAGCATGGTGCTGGCAGGTTTTGCAGGAGGGACCTGATTGCAAAGAACGAAGGAGAGTTAGGGGCCAAAATGCGAGGGTTCAAAAGTTGAGGGCCAAAGAGTAAATATATGAGGACCAAAGTGTAAAGTCGGTCAAGGAGGTTTCTTCTTAGGCTCAAGTTTTTATACATGACTAATTAGGACCTAAGGAATCTGATGGTGAATTTCATTTTCATATTAAACCTTGTTTGACCGGTCAATTTGCGCAAAAACCCAAATTAAGTTATTAGTTGGGCATGGTTCTCAATGTAGGTCAAAATGGGTTCTAAAGGCCAAATTGAAGGTTCTATACCCTAGAGATTATTTTTCTATGAATTTTAGAGGGTTTATTCTATTTTTACTTTGTCTCGAACCTTGTGAATTGAAGTGGGTTGTTTTAGGGTTACAGATTTATCATTTAGTTTCTTGGAATTGCTGTAGCCCTTGCTAGATCATTTCATCCCACTTTTATTCTTATTAAGCTGCTTTGACCTATGTTTGGGCCCTGAATTACCCTGTATGCAGATTATACTGGTGAAATTGCATTTTTACCCCTTATGACTTGTTTTCTTCTCAAACTCAGGATTCTCTGAGTTAAGCCTTTCCTTGAGATATGTAGGAGCTTTTATCCTTTATATTAGGTCAAAATGAGCTAGTTATGGCTCATGATGAGGTTCTCATCATACCCCCATGCCTAGCTTTTGCTAGTCCCTTAGCAAAAACTTAAGGTTTCAACCCTTGTTCTAGACCATGAAGTTTTTAATGGTTTTAGATAAGTGCCTTTTTTATTTGAGCATAGATTAGGTTAGAATGCTGACCATAGGCCTAAAAGGTACTCTAGTACCAATCAAGATCCAAATCTGTCTAGCCTTAGCCTCAGTCTTTTAGCAAAGGTTTTTAAGGCCCACAAGAACTAACCTAAGGTTTATTGGACTTCGTGGTTAAAGCACCCGTGCTTGAAATGATTTTAGCCCTGGCTCAGTTCGCAGTGCGTTTTGTAAGAGAGAGATAGAAAGTTTTTCTGTTTGGAGAGTTTTCTCTCCCTTTTTCTTTTTAGTTCTAGCCTAGGATTGGCTTTTCAACACGGTCTGTATCAGATTCCTTGCTCCCATCATCAATCCTCAAGGGTTCCTGGCGATCGATGCTTCGAGATAGCACCGCCCATGGCAACCCTCGGAACCCTGGCTATTGAGATTTCGAGATAATCCCGTCAATGGTATTCCGTGGCCGAATCCAGACCCTGGCAATTGACACTTCGAGATAATGCCATCCATGGAATCTGAACCAGCAGAGTGCTTACATGCCCCCAGTAGGATATGTAAATATCCTAAGAGACAAGCACCGAGGAGATGATATTTTGTTACGCATCTTCGAGGGGATTTCCCGCCTCTCTGCGCTGGGAACTCGTCCAAATCAACTTGTGTTGATCGGCCGCTCCTATTCTAGGTGTTCTTTTCAGATTTTTGCGACGCTTCTGCGTGATTCTGATTTTTACGCTTACTGAACCAGGCTGTGTGTGAGATTAGGGTGCTTAGGTTACTGAGTCCCGTAAACCAAAAATTAGTTAACGAGGCCGAATACTCCCTAAGCCTTAGACCTAATACTTCAGCTTTTCATTTTCCTCAACCTCTTGAGGAGTGTCCAGATCTTAATGGGTACTAAGAGTCTATTCAAGAATGCCTAAGGTTTGCATTCTTTACTAATCTTATTGTGCACTTTTCAGTTATTTTCTTGAATGAGGTCTAGAACTTAGGTTAATTCCTTAGTTCCTTACTAATGACTATCACTTTTTCTCATAATTTTGTGCTCCTTTTTCCTTTTGTTTCTTTTCTCCTTCGCAAAATTTCCTTCTCCTCTTTTCCTCTTGTTCTTTTTCGAAAATTTTTTAATTTTTATGGTGTTTTTGGCATATGTGAATTTTTTTGTTTGAAACCTTTTCTTACAAGTTTTTGTACTTTCATACCCCCCCATGCCTAAGATTTGCAATGTCCTCATTGTAACCTAGGGGGTCTTAGTTCATTCCTTAAGACAGAAATTTGGGTGAGTGGATGGGTCGGGTTGAATTTTTTTCGGACGATTTCAAATCTCAGATGCGAACATCTGAGATGGGGTCGGCTGTCTACAAGGGTGAACTTCGAGTGCTGAAAGGTGTTAGAACAAGTTTTAGGTTTTCAAAGAGAATGACGGGCTGCCTCCCGTTAAGCGCTGAGTTTTACGCCATCGGCTGGGCGCAATAAGCTCAAGGGGAAAGGAGGGTATAAGATGCCTCAGCCAAATTAGTAGAAGTTACATCAATGAACGGCTTGAGTCTCTGACCGTTCACGATGAAAGGTTCAGAATCGTGGCTGAGTGGACTGATTTCGATTGCTCCATTTCCAAAAACCTGTCGGACCAAATAGGGTCCGACCCACTTAGATCTCAGTTTTCCTGGGAAGAGTTTTAGTCGGGCATCAAAGAGTAGGACCTTTTGACCAGGATGAAAGATCTTTCTCGAGATGTGTTTGTCGTGGAAGGCTTTAACCCGCTCCTTGTAGATTTGCGAGTTCTCGTACGCGTCTATGCGTAATTCATCGATCTCGCTGATTTGGAGTTTTCTGTGGGTCCCTGCCTTGGAAAGATCTAGATTACAGTTCCGTACTGCCCAATAGGCTTTATGCTCCAGTTCGACGGGAAGGTGGCATGCCTTTCCGTACACCAGTCTAAAGGGAGACATGCCTAATTGGGTCTTGTGGGCGGTCCTATAGGCCCACAATGCTTCCGGAAGTCGGGACGACCAGTCCTTCCTGTCAGGTCGAACAGTGACTTGCAGGATTTTCTTGATCTCCCGATTAGACAGCTCAGCTAGACCATTAGTTTGGGGGTGGTAAGGAGTAGAGATTCGGTGAGACACCCCGTATTTGGTCATCAGTGACCTAAGCTGAGCATTTGTGAAATGGGTCCCCCCATCAGAGATTATTGCACGAGGAATCCCGAACCTTGAGAAAATGTGTTGATGAATGAATTTGAGAACGATTTTGTGATCACAGGTTCGGGTCGGTATGGCTTCGATCCATTTGGACACGTAGTCCACAGCCAACAGAATGTATTCGAAACCATCCGAAACAGGAAAGGGGCCCATAAAATCAATCCCCCAAACATCAAAGATTTCGCATACTAGAATCGGTTGCATAGGCATCATGTCGCGATGGCTCATGTTGCCCAAAGTCTGGCAACGACTGCATGCCTTGCAATGACTGTATGCGTCTTTGAACAGTGTGGGCCAGTAAAAGCCGCACTGGAGGACTTTTGATGCGGTTTTATGCCCGGCAAAATGGCCACCGCATGCCTGGTCATGGCAGAAAGAGAGGATATTGTTGAATTCCCCTTCCGGGACACATCTCCGGATGATCTGATCGGCACCTATGCGGAAGAGGTACGGGTCTTCCCAAATGTAATACTTGGCATCGGAGCGTAATTTGTCTTTCTTGGCCTTCGGCCAATCGGACGGGGTCTGATGAGATGCCAAATAATTTACAATATTAGCAAACCATGGAAGGCTAGTACCAATAGTCAGCAGGTGCTCATCGGGAAAATGCTCAGTGATGGGTCCGGAAGGGTCAATCATTTCAGAAGGAAGACGGGACAAGTGATCAGCTACCACGTTTTGTTTTCCCGCTTTGTCGCGAATCTCGAGGTCAAATTCTTGCAACAGCAAGATCCATCGGATCAATCGAGGTTTCGTGTCCTTCTTTGCAAGGAGATGCCTCACAGCTGTGTGATCCGAGTATATGATGACATGGGAACCCAGAAGGTATGATCTGAACTTCTCTAGGGCAAATACTATAGCTAGCAGCTCTTTCTCAGTAACCGTATAGTTACGCTGAGCCTCATCGAGTGTTTTGCTGGCGTAGTAAATGACCACAGGTTTCTTGTCATTTTTCTGCCCCAAAACCGCTCCTACAGCGAAGTCGGATGCATCACACATGATCTCAAAGGGTTGAGACCAATCAGGGGACTGTAGGATTGGGGCTTGGGTGACTCGGTCACGCAGGATTTCAAATGCTTGAGTGCATTCCTTGGAGATTTCGAAGGGAACATCCTTGGAGAGAAGAGTGGTCAGGGGGCATGCGATTTTTGAAAAATCAGGGATAAATCGTCGATAAAAACCGACATGCCCTAAAAAGGATCGGATGTCCCTGATCGAGCTAGGCATAGGAAGGTGAGAAATCAGATTAACCTTAGCTCGATCCACTTGGATACCTTTCTCCGAAATTGAGTGTCCCAGGACAATTCCCTCAGGCACCATGAAATGGCTCTTTTCCCAGGAAAGAACCAAATTCACGTCGATGCACCGCCTGAGTATCTGGACCAAGTGTTGGAGGCAATCGTCGAATGATGCTCCGAAAACTGAAAAGTCATCCATGAAGACTTCCAGATAATCACCTACCATATCTGAGAATATGGCAAGCATGCATCGCTGAAAAGTAGCGGGTGCATTGCAAAGACCGAAAGGCATCCTTCGGAAAGCGTATGTTCCGAAGGGGCAGGTGAACGTGGTCTTTTCTTGGTCCTCAGGATGGATTGCCACCTGGTTATAACCGGAGTACCCGTCAAGAAAGCAGAAGAACCTATTTCCCGCTAGTTTTTCGAGAATTTGATCAATGAAGGGTAGTGGGAAATGATCCTTCTTCGTGGAGGAATTGAGTCGACGGTAATCTATACAGACTCTCCACGAGTTGGCTAATCGGGTAGGAATGATTTCTCCGGCCTCAGTCGTTATAGTGGTGAGTCCTGCCTTCTTGGGCACGACCTGAATTGGGCTCACCCAACGACTATCGGAGATCGGGTAGATGATCCCGACATCTAACCACTTGATGATCTCCTTTTTCACGACCTCCTGCAGATTGGGGTTTAAGCGTCTCTGCACTTTTGCATCTTATGTCGCTGCGGCTCTTCAGGCGTTTCCGAGGTGGGACTAAACGGCCCACCTCAATTGCGCGCCCGCAGCGGGGAATTCAGCAGGAGATGGTGGCGTCACGCGAAACTTTCTGGCTTAGCTACGAACCTGGTGTTTTGCCAAAACTCCTCGCAAGGCCTGGGAGTGAATCTGGGCTTGGCGCTGAGCGTGGCGCGCCTGTAGCTGCAGGCGGAAGCAGTTCCTCCTGCGCGTCAATGGCGGCGGAGGTCGGGTGGCCTGTCCACAAGAAAACGGCCTCTCGGCCTAATCAGAGAGTGCCAGGAGCTTCGCCAGGGTGCGGCGAAGCTCGTGTGGGTGGTGGCGAAGCGCGGGGCGGCGTGCGAGGGCTGCCCTAGGTCGGACTGTGGGTCGGAGGATGGGTCTGTTCGGTGGAGTTGCAGAGGGTGATGTGGGGGAAGTGGTAGGGCGGAGATTGCTCAGGGTGAGGAGGCGGAGGTCCTGCGGTGGTTGGCGAGCCGTGTGGGTCGCTGAGGTGATGGGAGCGGCTCGCCGGAGGGTGGTCGGAGACGAAGGGGGTGAAGGTGGTCAGGGTCGGTCGAGGGCTTAAGTGAATAAATTGAAAGCGGGGAAAGAAAGAGGAGAAGAAGGGGAGTGGCTCTAGCTTACTTGCAGGGACGAAAGGGGAGGAACAGGGCGACAGTCGTATCGACTGTCGCCGGAGAAGACGATGCTCAGGGAAAGGGGCGGCGGCGAGCAGAAAGCCGGAGAGGCGCCAGCTGGGTGCGGCGTGGCACGGGAAGAGAGGGGGAGGAAGTCTCTGCTGCTGGTATTGCGGCAGAGCGAAGAGGTGGAGGGGGAGGAAACCGCCGGAGCTGGTGAGCGTCTGCCGGAGGAAGAAGAGAAGAAAGTTGGGGATTTTCTCCGTCAGATCCAGGCTGCCCTGGTCGGTGGAGCAGCGGGGGGTATTTATAGGGATGAAACAGGGAGGAAGGCGGAGGGAGACGACGTGTCTCCCTCGCCGGAGAATGGTCGGAAACAAGAACCCATACCGTCCGTGCGTTCGCACGGCCGGTATGGTGGGTAACAACGACCAGGGGGGTGTCCCTGCGACGGCTGACGACGCAGGGCACCCCCGGTTTACTTGCCAGGTCCCCCACCTCACCCTGCGCGGCGCCATGCTCCGCACAAGGTCGCCGGAGCATGGTGCTGGCAGGTTTTGCAGGAGGGACCTGATTGCAAAGAACGAAGGAGAGTTAGGGGCCAAAATGCGAGGGTTCAAAAGTTGAGGGCCAAAGAGTAAATATATGAGGACCAAAGTGTAAAGTCGGTCAAGGAGGTTTCTTCTTAGGCTCAAGTTTTTATACATGACTAATTAGGACCTAAGGAATCTGATGGTGAATTTCATTTTCATATTAAACCTTATTTGATCGGTCAATTTGCGCAAAAACCCAAATTAAGTTATTAGTTGGGCATGGTTCTCAATGTAGGTCAAAATGGGTTCTAAAGGCCAAATTGAAGGTTCTATATTCTAGAGATTATTTTTCTATGAATTTTAGAGGGTTTATTCTATTTTTACTTTGCCTCGAACCTTGTGAATTGAAGTGGGTTGTTTTAGGGTTACAGATTTATCATTTAGTTTCTTGGAATTGCTGTAGCCCTTGCTAGATCATTTCATCCCACTTTTATTCTTATTAAGCTGCTTTGACCTATGTTTGGGCCCTGAATTACCCTGTATGCAGATTATACTGGTGAAATTGCATTTTTACCCCTTATGACTTGTTTTCTTCTCAAACTCAGGATTCTCTGAGTTAAGCCTTTCCTTGAGATATGTAGGAGCTTTTATCCTTTATATTAGGTCAAAATGAGCTAGTTATGGCTCATGATGAGGTTCTCATCACATAACATGCATCTTTTTGCATTTAGATTAGCTTGTACAAATTCTAGGTTAATTTGACTCTCTTTGTAGTCAGGGGACAGGGCAATATTTATCAGGACCTCAGATTGAAGATCCAACTAGACGGATTTGATTAGGGCAACATCAGAGTCCAACGCCTTCGAGATCACCCCGATCAGATTTCCTAGCATCAGATATAGTTGGAGAATGATTAGAGGACAAGGGCTAAGGTGGTGTAAAATCCGTACCTTAGACAACAAATCCAACCACATGGATGGGTTCGGATCGACGATCACAACCCAATGGCGCAAAAATCGATCCAATCCCATGTTCGTGGCATCGTCTACAAGTATTAAAGGATGGACGGCTCAGATGGCATCATGTGCCGCCATGTAAGCCACCCAAGGTCACCCGTAGGACTTCCTCTTCACCTGCTTGAGCAAATCCCTTTCTCTCTTCTCCCACCGCCTCCAAAGCTCTATGAGCTGGTCCCATACCCTGGATGCTCCATTAGAGTTATAAAGATAATTTTTCCATCTTCTCACCCCCTTCGTGGAGCATCTCACGGTTGTCCTCTCGCAGCCATTCAGGAAACGGATCTCACTGCGACATCGCCTTGTTCCATCCTTCGTCCTCCATCTTTGTTCTCTTTTGTCCATCATCTCACCACCCTTGTCCGGGCGGCTCGTCCTCCAAGTAGCCGTCGAGGAGGATAATTTCTCATCCCCTTCTCTTTTATCGCTTTCTAGTGTAGATTTCCTGCTTTCTAGTGTAGCACATAGATGTAATGAACATGTTTCTATCATTATGAAATATTTTTTTATTCTCTCCCTATTTTCTTTTTATTCGTATTATTCTTTCTCTCTCTTCTATTAATTATTCCTTAAGTAGAATAACTAGTAGATTAATTTCAACTAGCTACTCTACTTCGTGACAATAATTCCAATGTGATTTTTGATCAAACGTTCGCCTCCCTGTGTTTGACCTAGGACTACCAGAGTTTTGGTTAAATTACTTTTCTGACGGATTTTTATGCAACTACAATGATAGGTTTTCAAACTCAAAACTTTTAGCGTAGAAATCACGCTCAACAGTCGCACTGGTCCAACAGCGGGGTTTTGGCGCTGAGAGTTGTTGGACCATGAGAAGTTTGGATGGATGCACCACCCTAGGTTATAAGTAGCAAAATATGGGTTGTTCCCCAGGGCGAACACGTCTTCAAATTCAGAAGATGAGTCCGCATATTATAATGCATCTGAGTACATGGAGGCTTGTTCCTCCATGTTGTAATACTGGCTAGCAGAAGCCAGGTTCACATTACTTACCGAGTCACTCGACGCGATACTCGGCAAGGATGGTGTAGGTCATGCGGGATTCTTGGAAATCAGCTTGACTTGGGAAGGATTGGGTTTGTGATGTGATGGAGGAACTGTAGTGTGAGCCACAGAATGGGTGGGGTTGGCCAAGAATTCGTCCAGGTTTTTGTGCACGAAGGAGACTTCATCCAATTTTTGTGCGATCAAGTTTAAGTCAGTGGATGAATGGGAGGGTCCCGTGTGAACCTTGTGTGCTCCACTACGAGGTGCATTGGTCCGACTAAAGGCGACGATGGAAGCGTTGTTTATGGAATTTTCACTCATGTTTTCAAATAGTTCAAATGCTCCATCCTTGTCTTTATTCATGAAATTACCTCCGCAGGAAGAGTCCGCAATCTGCCTCAAAGTTTCATTTAGCCTGTAATCAAAAATCTGGGCTACATGCCACTTAGGTAGACTGTGATGTGGACATTTCCTGAGGAGGTCATTATACCTCTCCCAGGCTTCGTGAAACTGTTCATCGTTTTGTTGTGTGAAAGAAGATATAGCACAGTGAAGCGCATTGGTGCACCCAATTAGGAAAATTTTCTTGAGAAATGCTATACGCATCTCTTCCCAAGAACGGATGGGTTTTCCAATGGTGTGCAACCATTGTGCAGCTTTGTCCCACAATGAAAATGTGAACATTTTCATGAGGACGATATGTAACTTGATCTTTCTTGGTTTAATTATTTCAGCTAAACAAGTTAAGTCCTCCAAGTGAGGAAAAGGGTCTTCACTGGCAAGTCCATGATAATGGAAGTTGATTAAGCCAATTACATTCGATTTCAGTTCAAAATCTTCCCCACCCATGGGGACGCGAATCTGCCCAAGGATCTCTGTAGCAGCGAGATTCTGATATGAGCTAAGAGACCTGGGCTCCTCCCATTCGGGAGGGTTTTGCTTTTCCTCCAAGTTTTCCCTAATGGCTTCAATCTGCTCGGTATACAATGCCATTTGGGCTTGGAGGCGGGTTAATGGGTCAACGGCTCCATCACCACCTGGTGGGTTGGGAGGGGGACGATTTCCCCCTCAGGATTTAGGGGTGGGTGAGCAACCATGTTTATAGAGGAGGAGGACGATTCACCAGATTCTACTCTCCTAGGTTTATTAGACAATTCAAATAGTTTAGGGCTTTGTGATCTCCTAAACATGCACTGTCGCAAGAAGAATTGGGGTGATGAGAAGAGAGAGATGACGCCGAATAGGTGCACTTGATAACAAATCAATCAATCAAGGTCCTAACCTTTAAATATGACCTAAGACCTAAAGATCTAAGTTACCTACTATCGTAACCTACGAAATCGAATACAAGCACTATGGAACCATCGGGTCAAATTGAAAGGCTGTTTGCCCCAGTCTTAGACACCGATAGCACATGGGAATCCATACTAGCACGTAGGCATTACACGTAGGTAGTTAGACCTCCAAACCTTAATGGGGTCAAGTTACTACCAATTTTAAGTTAAGAGGCTTAGGAAACAAGTGCTTTGGAATGTGAAGGGCATTGTATATGGGTAATGCCCAAGTGCGTTGATTTGTAAGTGTCTAAAACAAGCATGCAACGGGGAACTCTCCCTGAGTTGAAGGTTTAGATGGTGAATGGCTTTTAGAATTCCAGTCTTAAGTAGTATGAATTTAATGATTCCAATTAATTGCCAATTCAAGCAATCTCCGGGTTTCAAGAAATACAAGTTCATTGTTCCCAAACAACCCTTCTTCAACTTAATTGAGTGAATGCATGCTACAATGCAATGGACCCCCTCAATGGATGTTTCTAGGTGTGGATGCACGAATCTCTTTTAATTCAATGTGAATAGGAGCCAAATAATTCAATTCAAGTGCTCCCAATCACCACAATACTAATCCACACAAAGGCTCAACCACATATGAAAGATGAAAATGAATATATTGGGGTTGAAATTCAGGATCAAATCAAGGGTCGAAATATAAGATCGCAGTGGGGTTGGAGTTAAATCGACTCCAAGACTCCCCAACCAAAATGTTGATCCCAAATGCGAATAAATGAGGCGAAGAGGTATAACAAACAATCAAATTTTAATGCACCTCAATTAGAATTGCATGTTGCGAAAAATCAAAGAATTAGAATTCTTGAATTTTTTGCACGCGTATCTGTGGGAAATTGAGGGTGGTTGATGTGATAGAAAACAAGCAATCTGTGGATTTTAGTCCACTCGCCCTGAGAAATCCCAAGAAGATTTTTTTGAATTATTTTTGTTATCTATAAGGTGACAAGAGAACCTACGTTACTAAGAAGAAAGGACACCTACCTCCTCGGTAATGCGTGAGAAGGTCCAAGCAGCTCCAGCAACTTCACGCTCTCACTCCAGCCTTGGTCTCGCCCACGTCTCCAGCCTCCTCTGCGTGTCTCCTCTTCATAACAGGTCCACCTGCACAACAACAAACAAAAACACCCCTGAAGAGATGGGTGGGAGAAGAGATAATCAAAGGAAAAGAGTAAAACTCGACTCTAGAAGGTGCCTCCCCGGCAACAGCGCTAGAAAACCTATGGAACCGAAATGCGAGTAGGGATATTTAATATGGTGATATTAGCATCGAAATATCTATAGTGGGACTGATTACCTACAAGCGAATCTACACCAGTTCATTGAAATTTTTTACCTAGACTAAATCAAATTTTAAACTTGTCAGTTTTAGGCCAAGGGTCGAACACAGGGAGGCTATTTTTGGAGTAAATCGATTTCTATGCGATTCCTAAAGATGGGTGATTTCCGTTCGCTTATTATATTATTGGATTTTTCTTAGTTTAAAATTTTTTTTGGATACTTTTGTCGTTGAGGTACATCCTCGAAATTGGTCCTTGGCTACATGCCAAAAATCAAGTTCAAAAACTGATCTCGCTACATGCGAGATTGTGTACTGATAAACACACATGAAGTCAAGATAAAATGCTTATTTATGATAGTTCCTAGGCTTAGCATTGCATATCATGTTATAAATACTGCATAACATCCATTGCATGACATTTAGAATAGTTGTATATTATGTATACTAATTCTTCCATTTTACATGGCCAGGAGGTAGTGAGACATCCTTACGGGCTTCGGATGAAAAATCCAACCATAAGGATGGATTCGGAGTGACGATCGTAGTCTGGCAACGTAGAAATCACCTCGATCCGAGCACCGTGGCATCCTCTGCAAGCAAAGAAGGGTGGACGGTCCAGATGGTGCCACGTGGCACCATCTGGAGTGCCTAAAGCCACCGGCACCCCACCAAAGGGGCCGCCCAACACTCCATCTCAGCCGTTGGATGAGAATCCAATGGCTGAGAATGCCTCTTCATTGCTTTCGTTAGGACGTCTCCGTGCCCTCTTGGATGTCTTGGCACATCGATTACCCACCCGGCTTGCAAAGAAGGGGCACGGGTTCGAGACCCGCAACACCCCTTAATTCATCAATTGGGTGCTCCAGTGGGCAGGCCAGCATGCACTAGTAGCATGCGCGCTCGCGCATGCCAGTGCACGCCAGAGCGCACCAGCGCGCACGCCAGTGCATGCTAGTAGGGCCTCCACGTGATCTGTGCACGTGATGGAAGGACAGCGTGCGGGCGTGTGCTTGGGTTGGTGCCAGCCTTCAGCGATGGCTTGGCAGACATATAGCGACGCTTATAGCCGTTGCTAATTAATCACACGCCAGCAAAGCCAGCTGTGGGCGTGAGCATGCGTGAGCTGCCTACAACGACATTTACAGCGACGACTTGGAGGTCGCTAATGGTCCCATGCCTATTTTAGCCTCTTTTCATCCATTATAAAGGACCAACACCCCCTCCCTTCCAAGTCATCACTTTCTATGCTACTCACACCCACTCTAAAGTTCCAAAGAGCCACTTAAGCTCCTAAGAGCTCACTCTCAAGCCTTAGTTCATCCATTTAGTGCAGAAACTCTGTCCCTCCATCAAATACTCACCCTACTTCTCATCACCTTCAGTGGAGACCTAAAGGCTGTCCCGTCACCTCCATTTAGGAAGTCGATCACGTCCACCTACTCATCTCCGCTCCGAGCCTTGGTGATGCTTTCCTCTACCTGGCATCCTCTGGCACCTCATCCTCGTCATCTAGCCTCTTACCTCCTCTGTCAAGCTGCAGCCAAGTGCTGTCGTCTCGCCAGACAGCCGATTCGGGAGACTTCCTCTCAACCCTATCTTAGCTATCTTTTGTCATATTTTCATTTATTGTAATAAACATCATTTGCAATATATTCGATTCATTTCCATCTCTTGTGATTATCTTGTTTACTTGCTTTTATAAAAACAAAAGAAAAAAATATAACAAAACCTAAAAAACCCAAAATGAAACAAAACGAAGCATGGTTTTCAATGAAAGTAAACGTTGCCTCCCTGTGTTCGACCCGGGACTCCCTTGGAGTTTCAGTAAAAATTATATTTGATAACGTGTTTTGCAAACTACGACAATGGGTTCTCGTAACCCTGATCTCTAACTCGCGGAACACATCAATCATTTTGGCGCTGTTGCCGGGGAGGCAATGGAATTTATTTTCTTGTTTTCTGCATTTCTTTTGCATTTTCCTAGCACTAACCCCATTGTCTTTGATCTACTGTCTTGCAGGTACCCTAGAATGGAGATCCAAGTGCGGTAAACCAGAGTAAAGTGCGGGTAGAGTGCTTTGTAAGTGTCCCTCACATTCCCCTTCCACTAATTTCATTTCGACACACCCATAAACAAGACCCAAACTACTTAGGTGTTTGCATAAACCCTAGGATAGACTTTGTGTGTCTTGTTTGCCACCTTCATCCACTTCACCCCCCACATTTTATAAAAAAAAAGGTACTTTCTGTGGGATGAATTAATTTACACACTTCATACACCCACATCAGAGGCACATAATCGGACTTGATTTTCATTTACTCAATCATGATTCCGACTTGTGGACCCAATACACTAAATCAACACATAAAAGAGTAGAAATCATATTAGGTTAATTATTGTTTTGTGTGCCTTAATTGGTGGTGCATTTGAGCCAATTGATTGAATTGTTTGGGCTGCGCCACCTAATTTAAAAGAAACTCATTTGTAGTTGCCCCATTGGATTCAATATTTAGGTCAAGCTAGGCTCTCCATATTTTCTTAATTTACAAAGGAAAAATACTTGAACTTGTGCTTTCAAAACTTGGATTGCCTCGCAAACTTTGTTTGAAAATGCCTAATATTTGAATCCTAAAAGCTATTAAGCAAGATTTGAATCCTAAAACTCACCCCATCATTAATAATCTTGCTTGAAAACCTCTTGGTTGTGCACATTCACACATTATCAAGATTTGAATCCTAAAACTCACCCCATCATTAATAATCTTGCTTGAAAACCTCTTGGTTGTGCACATTCACACATTATCAAACGGATCATTAAGGGCACAAACCATTAAGGGCTCATCACATTCCCGAAGCACCAATATCCCAAGGCTAACTAAAATCAATTAGACATTGGCCCTAAGGACTCATTCGCTCGTCGAGATCCAGATTGAGATTATTCGCGATTAACCTGCTTATGCTAGTCCATCTAATGTCTAGGTAGGGTAGTGCCGTCAAATGACTGCGGCTGGGGGGTACACTAGGAACCAGAGGCACAAGCTAAAGGAAGAACCTTCTCCCCAGTCCCTCCTAATTGGTTAGATTGCCTGGATATAAGTAGAGTAAATCACCCATAATCTTGGGATGGATTCTGAGGGTCTGTAGACCTTTAGGCTACCCCATCTAAGGACATGCTTGTATTCTTGTGCTGCAGGGTTCCTTCTCTTCCCCGTCCTTTCTATTTCCTTCCACTGTATGCTTGGAAGGAGGTCATTGAATCCTAGATTGGAAGGACCTTTGGACCATTCTAGGAGGCAGAGGTTGAGCTTTAGCCAAGCAGATCCCATGGCTGACCAACAGCCACCCCAAAACCAGCAGGAGCTGATGCAAAGGCAGTTGGAAGAATTGCATCAGATGCAGCAGTGGTTCCAACGCATGAAAGGTCAGGGCGCTCGGCCCTTGAAGGATTTCTATGATCCTTCAAACTATGGGGAACGTCTCAGCGTCATGATTCCTGCCGGAGATGTAGAAATCAAGCCCCAAGTCTTATGCTTGATTAAGCATTTTCATGGGCTTGGCTCAAAGGGCCCATTCTAGCACTTGGAGGATCTGACCACTTTGGTTCGGACCACCAAAGCGAGGAATGTGAACGAAGAGCAGATGATCATGAGGCTCTTTCCCCACTCTCTTAGGGATAAGGCCGCACATTGGTATCGGACCATCGAGAGGCTGATAGAAACTTGGGATGCTCTTAAATCAACTTTCCTGAAGTTCTTCCCAATTGGATGGACCAATGCTTTGCGACGAGCAATTACCACTTTTGTCGGTCAGGGGAATCATTTCATGGTGCCTGGAAGTGATTCCAGGATCTTTTGAGGAAGTGCCCACATCACAAGGTGCCGAAATGGAAACTCGTGCAGATATTCTATCATAGGTTGATTGAACAACTCCGTAATCATGTGAACGCTTCCTGCGGAGGTAATTTCCTCAACAGGGACGCAGATAGTGCATATGACCTGTTCGAGAAAATGAGCGAGAATTCTATAAATCATACCTCCATGGATACCTTCAACCGGTCCCAACAACCCAGGTCAAATGCTAATGAGATCCAGAATTCTCATTCATTTGACATGGAATTTATTTGCAATGAAATAAATAAAGTAGACTTGGTTGCGAAAAGGATGGAAGAGTGGATGGAAGGAAACTCCAAAAATACTTTTACACCCACTCAATCCCAAAATGCGGGACTCCATTCTTCACGAGCTTCGATTGGGTGGGAATTCGTGAATTAGCTAGAGTCAGCTCAACCTATGAGCCAGAATTACTTGGAGCCTTATGGGTTCCAAACTGGGGCCTTTGAACCCAATTTTCCTAATCCTTCCTTCTCTCCATCCTCGTCCTATGAGGATGCGTATGTAATGTAGGAAAATGTTAGGTCCAACCCGTATTCTAACACTTATAACTTGGGTTGGAGGAACTACCCTAATTTTTCCTGGAAAAGTCAAGGGCAACAGACTCAAACACGACCCAGCAACTATACATCTCAGAGACCTATGGGTCAGGGTCAAACTCACACCCAGTTGCCCCCGAGACCGGTTACTTAGCCATCCTGGAATGTCCAACAATCTGCAGGCAGGCTGATCTTAACGGGCAAATGGTAGAGATGCAGCTTATGTAACAAATGAAGACATCATTGGAAAACTTGCAATCTGGGCTTGTTGCCAACACCTGCCAGCCTGGATCTCTACCATCCCAACTCGTACCCAACCCTCGCAACATGCAAAATCAGGGCAATAGAGCCCCAGGGTACGTGAATCAAAGGGACCCACACGCATATGCTCAGGTGGTTGAGCAGGGTTCCTCCTCTTCTTCTGCTCCTGGTTATTTGACCAATCAAGGCCCTCCTATCTTTCCTACCCTGCCTTAAGACCCGAACCCATTTGCTTCTGCAAACTTCGTCACCTTGAGGAGTGGGAAGCAGACCCAGGACCCTGAATTACCTTCTAGAAGCCAAAACCCTGGGGAGCCCGAGAGAGAGAAGGACAAATTTGAAGAAGATAAGGCTCAGGGACCTGAAATTGAGAATACCACCCACGTTCCATTCCCTGAAGCCTTATTAAAAACCAGGAAGAAGAAAACCTTAGATAGCAACGAGGAGCTCTTGAATTTATTCAAGAGTGTGGAGATCAATATTCCGCTCCCCGATGCTATCAAGCATATTCTAGCTTACGCTAAATCCTGAAAGATCTTTGTACTCAAAAGTGTAAGCCGAGAGAACCCACTCCAAGGAAGGTGATTCTCTTTGAGTAGGCAAGTTCTGTTATCCTGCATCACCTTTCTCAGAAATAGAAAGATCTAGGTGCCCCCTTGATCTCATGCGTTATTGGGGAATACACTTTTGAGAGGGCATTATTGGTTCTAGGTTCATCCATCAACCTAATCCCGATGTCTCTTTATGAGAGGTTTAGATTAGGTGAACTCAAGCCAACCTCAGTAACGCTACAATTAACGGACCGATCGGTCACCACACCGAGAGGCATTTATTGAGGATGTGATCGTCAAGGTCAAGGATTTCTATTTTCCTGTAGATTTCCTCGTCCTTGACATGGATGTATCTAATGATTTGAGGAACACGCCCATCATTCTGGGGCGTCTGTTCCTAGCTATTGCCAAGGCCAACATAAACTGTGAAAGCGATAGTATGGAGATCGCCTTTGGGGATAAGAAGCTAACTCTGGATCTTTTCAAGGCAATAAGAGGATTTGAGGATTGTGGATTTATTGAGGAGCTCGAGGATCAGGATCTTGAGACGTGTATGACAATCAGTGCACTTGAGGACTCCCCCAGCTTTTGCGAACCCAACCCACAACCTTCTGTGGCAAACCTGCCACACCCCAAAGTGGCTATTGATTTTATTCATTCCTAGCCTCTTCCACTGGATCGTTCTGATGAATCTTCATCAGCATCCTCCCTTCTTTCTATACTGAACCTACCTCAGCTTGAACTAAAGCCATTGCCTAAAAATCTGAAATATGAGTTCTTAGGACCTGAACACATGCTCCCTGTGATTATTAGTGCTGATTTGACTAAGGAGCAAGAGTCGAGGTTGATTAAGGTCCTTAAGAACAATAAGGCGGCAATTGGTTGGACCATCCATGACCTTAGGGGGATCGAGCCATCTTATTGTAATCATCATATTTTCATGGAAGATGGATCCTACCCTTCTCTCAAGATGCAAAGGAGATTAAACTCAAATATGCGAAAAGTGGTCAAGAAGGAGATAATCAAGTGGCTCGATGCTAGAATAATTTACCCAATCTTGGATAGTCCGTGGGTTAGCCCCGTTCAAATTGTACCGAAGAAGGCAGGAATAATCGTTACGACTAACGAGAAAGAGGAAACCTTCACCACTCATTCAGCTTTTTCTTGGAGAGTCTGTATTGACTATAGGAAGCTAAACATAGCCACCAAAAAGGATCACTTTCCCTTGCCTTTCATCAATCAAATTCTTGAAAGGTTGGCTGGGCAAAAATACTTTTGCTTCCTGGACGATTATTCAGGATATAACCAAGTCCCTATCCATCCCGAAGGCCAGGAAAAGACAACCTTCACATGTCCCTACGGAACCTTTGCATTCTATAGAATGCCATTCGGGCTTTGCAATGCACCTGCTACTTTTCAAGGTGTATGCTGGCTATCTTTTCTGACATGGTGGGAGATTGTCTTGAGGTGTTCATGGATGATTTCTCCATTTTCAGAGATTCTTTTGAGTCTTACCTAGCTAACCTAGAATTGATCCTTCAGAGATGCATCAAAACACTGCTAGTCCTTAGCTGGGAAAAGAGCCACTTTATGACTCAGGAAGGCATTGTCCTGGGTCATGTGGTCTCTAGTCGGGGTATTGAAGTTGATAAAGCTAAGGTGGATGCTATCTCCAGACTTCCTCCACCCACATCTGTAAAACAGATCTGCTCTTTCCTTGGGCATGTGGGTTTTTATAGAAGATTCATTAAGGACTTCTCGAAGGTTGCTCGACCCTTGAGCAACCTTTTGGCCAAAGACACGCCGTTATAGTTCAATGAATCATGCCACAAGGCATTTGATTTATTAAAAATGGCAGTCACCTGTGCCCTGGTGTTGCAACCACCAGTTTGGACAGCCCTATTTGAGATTATGGTTGACGCATCTGATTATGCCATCGGGGCTGTCTTGGGTGAGAAGATTGAAAAAAAGCCCTCTGTAATCTACTATGCTAGCAAGACTCTAGACGAGGCCCAGAGGAACTGCACCATTACTAAAAAGGAATTGCTAGCTGGAGTTTTTGCCTTAGAAAAATTCAGGGCTTATCTGTTAGGTTCTCGTGTCATCATCTATACCGACCACTCGACCTTGAAACATTACTTGGCCAAAAAGGATGCCAAACCTCAGCTCATTCACTGGTTCTGCTGCTTCAAGAGTTCAATTTTGAAATCAGGGATAAAGTTGGGGCACAGAATGTAGTGGCGGATCACCTCTCGAGAATCCTAACTGATTCTCCTCATCCGGATATCCCAATCTCTGACACTTTTCCGGATAAGACCATCTTTACAGTCTCGGGTATCCGAAACCCCTGGTTTGCAGATATCGTCAATTATTTGGCCGTTGGTCAAATCCCCCAAAATTGGACCAAACAACTGTAGATTTTCCCTAACAGGAGGGGGTGACGTAATAAATTGCGGAAATAAAATATAAAGCAATCTCACAAAATTTCAATCACACAAGGAACACAATTATTTTTAGGTGGAAACCCAAACCGGGTGAAAACCACCACCTAACCCTCTCGAGTTAGGATTTTCCGATCAACCAAGTTGATCAAATCCACTAAACGAATCACTTAAACGAGGGTGATTCAACCTCAGTTACAAGCACGCTACAAGTGTGATTGTAGCATTCCTCAACCCCTTCTCTTCACGAGAAGGATTTTGTCCCACGAAGGAGACGGGAATTCGCAAAGCGAATACCCAACCAAATAACAAAGTAAAATAACAACAATCCTATAGAGCCAACAAAGTAATATTTAACCTAAGCCTTTATAGGAATTAAGATGCTTCCCTTTGCAAGGAGTGCGTCGAATCGATGATGCGGGTGCGTGAGCTACACGACGGCACAACGTCGCTCTCGTGAACTACGGCGGGAGAGTGGGTGCGCAAAGGCTTGATGCTCTCAAGATGTAGAACTTGAGCTTGGAGAGCAAGAGCTTTTCTTGGACATAAAAGAGTATGAAAGTGTATTACTAGGTGTGTCTTGTGTATCTAGGTGTATCTTTGTGTGCAAGAGGTTCCTCTCTATTTATAGAGGCCTTAGGAAAGCTTTGGAAGGCTTTGGAAAGCTTCCATAGCCATTGGGTGCAAAGTCCAAGAGAATCAAGCCGAAATCAGGAACAATGATTGCACTGACAGGGGTATCAGACGTCTGATTCTGGCATCAGACGTTTGGGAAACCAGTTTAAGACGTCTGAAAATAAGGTCAGACGTCTGATTTTATGCGGGTTTCTTCCTGACTTGAATCAGATCTAAACAGGGTTCTAGTGCAAGTCCATCAGACGACATATATGATATCTGGCACTATGTCTGGACGTCTGGAAACCTACTTTTTCTGCGGGAATGGATTTCCAAGAGTTCTAACGGCTAGAAAATCTCTGAGAAGAGATTTTGGGGTCAACCGAGGTAAAACGGTCATCTATCAGATGTCTGGAAAGGCTTAAGGACGTCTGATAAGGCTCTAACAGTCATACCCTTTAGTGTTTGTTGAGCAAGCCAACGGTCCACTAATTGGACGTCTGGAAAAATCATCAGACGTCTTCTAAGATGTCAGGACTAAGGTCTAGACGTCTGATTTCATCAGACAGAACTGGCTAAGTCGAGCCTAATTGTTATCAGACGTTTGAATCAACAGTCAGACGTCTTAAAACTCATTATCAGACGTCTGATTTTGGAATTAGACGTCTGAAAAGGCTGTTTGAACCCTATATTGGTTTTCTAAGTATTCTACAGAAAACCTAAGTGTCCTAGGGTTGTGCAGGTATTCCTAGGACTACTATTAGGGTACTTTGAGGCTCTTTAACATGATTTTCTAAGGAACAAAAAGAGCAAGGAAATAAAGACAAAAGTACATGAAAGAAATAAATAGAATTCTATCCTATTCTTCTCGTCCTTCCATCTTCAATCTATCGCTCCTCCAATCCATCCTGGAAGCGAGCTCGAACTTCGTCTAATCACGTCTCCATTTGCAATTTGACCTGAAATCTAAGACTCCAAGTGTAAATGTTAAATGACACGTGTTCTGTTATCATCAAAACAAATGATCGTGGTGCTCTAGTACCAACAACAACAACGGGATAGACTTGTGTCCGAGGCCAAATATTATTTTTGGGATGATCCTGAGTTGTACTGCATCAGCGCAGACCAGATTATTTGTCGATGCATCTCGGAAACTGAGTTCCATAGCATACTTGAGTTCTGCCACACATCTACGTGTGGTGGGCACTTTTTCGGGAAAAAGATGGTAGCAAAAATCTTGCAATCCAGATTCTATTGACCGTCATTATTTAAGGATGCCCAGGAATTCTCAAAGTCGTGCGCCTGATGCCAAACACTCGGGAACATGGCTAAGAGAGATATGATGCCCTAGAACCCAATTCTTTTTGTCGAAATTTTCAACATTTGGGGCATCGACTTCATGGGACCCTTTCCTCCTTCATTTGGACACCAATATATTCTGTTCGTTGTTGATTATGTGTCCAAATGGATTGAGGCAATCCCTACCCGGACCAATGACCACAAGGTGGTCATTGATTTTATGAAGAAAAATATCTTCAGTCGGTTCGAGGTTCCTCGGGAAATCATCAGTGATGGTGGCACACATTTCACTCATGCCCAGTTTCAGAATTTACTTGGGAAATACGGAGTGAATTATTAGATTTCCACTCCCTACCATCCTCAGACGAACGGACAGGTCAAGGTCTCCAATCGGGAGATCAAAAACATTTTGCAGAAGATTGTTGGGCCTGATAGGAAGGATTGCACCCAAAAGTTAGATGATGCTCTTTGGGCCTACTGTACGGCATACAAGACGCCTATCGGTATGTCTCCGTTTCGTCTGGTGTTTGGTAAGGCATGTCACTTACCCGTAGAGCTAGAACACTAGGCATTTTGGGCCATCAAGAAATGTAATTTCGACCTAGAGTTGGCCGGGAAAATCAGGAAACTCCAACTATCTGAGTTGGAGGATCTTAGAAATGATGCTTATGAAAATGCCAGAATGTATAAGGCAAGGACCAAAGCTCTCCATGACCAGATGATTTCATGTAAGAGCTTTGAGCCGAACCAGAAGGTCTGGCTTTTCAATTCTCGACTAAAGCTCTTCCCCGACAAACTTAGGTCTAAGTGGGATGGCCCGTTCGTTATTGAGTGGATTTTCTCTAACAGGGCCACCGAAATCTCTGACCCAAAGATGGGTAATTTCTTCAAGGTCAACGGGCAGCGTCTCAAACTCTTTGTTGACCATTTGCTCCCTGAGCCCATCTCGGACAAGGTTGCTCTTACCTTGCCTTAACCATCGCAGGCCAATCATCGCATAGTTGAAGGCACTAAACTTAGCACGTGTAAAGACTATTCCGAGATGACCTGAATCTCATGGAAACCAGGTGCTATTCTTCCACTTCTACTCTCCTGCATGCTTTCATTTTTAACAATGAGGACATTGCATTAGCTAAGCATGGGGGGTGGATATTTCTTATGAATCTGTTTGTCAGTCGTAACAGTAATTTCCTATTTTTTATCTTAAAAAAAAAGAGAGAATTAGGAGACGAAAACTTAGGTATTAGGAGTTGCAAACTTTAGAATTTGATACTTTAAGACCTGAATACTTAGACTCTTCAGGTCTTCGGGCTAATTATCCTGAGTGTCCACTCGAATGTGGACTTAGTCTCTAGTCCTCGCCAATCCAAATTCATTTTAATTTAGTAAATAAATTGGGATGATAAGTATGCGACTTATCAACTCACCCTCTGATTTGCGTGGATTTTTAAGGCTAAGCATCTACACACTATTCGCGTTGACTCACTTTCCGACGGTTTTTACGGAAATTGAGTAGCTAATGGACCGACTTGGGTGGTATGGCTAGCAAGTTGTCGTGGGTAACAGCCCATTGGCAGGTTGTCCAGAGCCCAGCCACAAGATCATTTTCTTTGTATTGCCTTTAGGTAAATCTTAGATCAGGGAAGCCACCTACTTAGAAAAAAAAGAGAAAAAAAATAAACACCCAAAAAGAAAAGAAAAAAAATAGAAAAGGAGAAAATAAAAAAAAGAAATAATAAAGCCCCACTTCACCGCACGAGTATGGCCGGCAAGTGGTCATGGGTAACATCCCATTTGCTGGTTGTTCAAAGTCTAGCTCACAAAAATGCACAATAATTCCCAAAACACTTAGGGAAGAAGCAGAGAAGTAGAAACAACCAGGGAGATATACACTGGGTTCGCCCTTGTGTTGATCCCATAAAAAAAAGTAGGGAGAAAGCTACTGTTTGTAAATATAAACCTTTAGGCAAGGTCACCTAGGGTCGTAGAAACCTGAAGTTTGTTTCAACAGCCGTCTAGTGAGTCTTTCACCATTTTCACAAGATGCTTAGCACTTAGAGTCCTTTTCGAGTCTTGGGAGGGTCGGGTAGTTGTAAAAAGTTATCCCAAAACTCTCAAACTCCAAAAATACGAAAAAATTAGAAATGAAGAAAAACGAACGAATTTTTTTTGTGTTCAAATAAGGCGAGGGCTTGGACGGTCTGTATTCTGGTAGACACCCGGGCACTATTGAGTTTTCGTAATTAGGTCTTGGGGTTGAGATTTTCTAAAATAATCAACAAATTATGCCTAAGAGATCGAATCCTAACTCTACTTTTATAAATAGCATTTAGGCTAATTTTGCTAGGGACTAGCAAAAAGTAAGCATGGAGGTATGATAAACACACATGAAGTCATCATAAAATGCTTATTTATGATAGTTCCTAGGCTTAGCATTGCATATCATATTATAAATACTACATAACATCCATTGCATGGCATTTAGAATAGTTGTATATTATGTACACTATTTCTTCCATTTTACATGGCCAGGAGGCAGTGTGACATCCTTACGGGCTTTGGATGAAAAATCCGATCGTACGGATGGATCCAGAGTGATAATCGTATTTCAGCAATGTAGAAATCAGCTCGATCCGAGCACCATGGCATCCTTTGCAAGAAAAGAAGGGTGGACGATCTAGATGGTGCCACATGGCACCATCTGGAGAGCCCAAAGCACCGGTGGCACCATCTGGAGAGCCCAAAGCCACCGGTGCCCCTCCAAAGGAGCCTCCCAACATGCCATCTCAGCCGTTGGATGAGAATCCAATGGCTGAGAACACCTCTTCACTGCATTCGTTAGGACATCTTCGCACCCTCTTGGACGTCTTGGCGCATCGATTACCCACCCGGCCTGTAAAGAAGGGGCGCAGGTTCGAGACCCGCGGTGCCCTTCAATTCATCAATTGGGTGTGCCAGCGGGTAGGCTACCATGCACCAGTAGCGCACGCGCGCATGCCAGAGTGCACCAGCGTGCACGCCAACGTACGCTAGTAGGGCCTCCTCGCGATCTGCGCATGTGATGGAAGGACAACGCGCGGCGTATGCTTGGCTTGGCGCTAGCCTTCAGTGCCAGTCTGGCTGACATACAGTGACGCTTATATCCGTCACTAATTAATCGAATGCCAGTAAAGCCAGCTGTGGGCATGAACGAGCGTGAGTTGCCTACAACGACATTTACAGCAACGACTTGGAGGTCGCTAATGGTCCCATGCCTATTTTAGCCTCTTTTCATCCACTATAAAAGGACCAACACCCCCTCCCTTCCAAGCCATCATTTCCTATGCTATTCACACCCACTCTAGAGTTCCAAAGAGCCACCTAAGCTCCCAAGAGCTCACTCTCAAGCCTTAGGTCATCCATTTAGTGCAGAAACTCTGTCCCTCCACCAAATACTCACCCTACTTCTCATCACCTTTAGTGGAGACCTAAAGGCTGTCCCCTTACCTCCATTCAGGAAGTCGATCACGTCCACCTCCTCATCTCCACTCTGTGCCTTGGTGAAGCTTTCCTCTACCTTGTGTCCTCTGGCACCTCATCCTCGTCATCCAGCCTCTCACCTCCTCCGTCAAGCTATAGCCAAGCACCGTCGTCTCGCTGGATAGCCGATTCGGGGGACTTCCTTTCATCCCTATCTTAGCTATCTTTTGTCATATTTTCATTTATTGTAATAAACATCATTTGCAATATATTCGATTCATTTCCATTTCTTGTGATTATCTTGTTTACTTGCTTTTATAAAAATAAAAGAAAAAATATAACAAAACCTAAAAAACCCAAAAAGAAACAAAACGAAGTGCGATTTTTAACAAAAGTAAATGTCGCCTCCCTGTGTTCGACTCGGGACTCCCTTGGAGTTTTGGTAAAAATTATATTTGATAACTCATTTTGCAAACTATGACGACAGGTTCTCGTAACCCTGATCTCTAACTTGCGAAACACGTCGATCATGTACCTGTAAAGATGAGTTTATATGTTCTGATGGAGGGGGTGAGATTTGCATGATAGGAAATAAAATGTGGAAATAAAATAATAATCTCAATAAGTACGCAAGAATTTTTAGGTGGAATCCTAAACCCGGGTAAAAACCACCACCTGAGCCTCTTGGTTTAGGATTTCCGATCAACCAAGTCGATCAAATCCATTAACAAATCACTTAAACGAGGGTTACTTAACCTCTTACAACCACACTACTTATACGAGGGTAGTGTACCTCAAACCCTCCTCTTCATGAGTATTTTGCCCCACGAAGGAGACGGGAATTCGCAAAGTGAAGACCCAACCACAAAAGGAAATTACAACAGCCCTATAGAGCCACAAAGTATTAATGTAATCTAGCTCGTATAGGAAAAAGAAGCACCCCTTAGATGGAAGTTGGAGTGTGTGAACCACGCAAGGCACGAAGACGCTCTCGAATGTGCGAAGACGGAAGAGGGGTGAAAGTTTCGCCTGTGGATCGAATGAATACTAGAGGGTAGGGGTGAATAGTATCTCTTCTTGACATTGTAAATGATAAAAATAAATTCACAACAAAAGTCAAGCACAAATTACACTTGGATTTATAGTGGAAACCCAAATCGGGTGAAAACCACTACCTAAGCCTCTCAGCTTAGGATTTTTTTGACTAGTCATGACTAGTCAATCCTCTATAGTACCACTTGAATGAGGATGGCACAACCTCTTTACAAGCCCTTCTCTTTTTATCCTAAAGAGAAGAAGAACAATAGCATGGATCTTTCCAACAGCTTGGAATCTGTTAATCAAAGACAATAAAGTTGAATAACGAATAAATATATCTATGGAACCTCAATAAAAGATCAAACCAGAATTACGGTAGAGGTTCTAAACGACATGCTTTTGAAAGACGTGAATAGCGAAGTGTAGAACACTCGAAAGAAGCACGAGAAGATCTGATTTTTGAGTGTATTTCTATTGAAAGTTATGAATTGAAAGTGCTACGTACGGCCTCTATTTATACTAAAAGGTTGGCTTGAAAAGGAAGTGATATTGGTCGATCAATTAAGGTATTTTGGTTGATCAAAAAGATATTTGGTCGACCAATTAAGTTGTTTGATCGATCATAGGTTGGTTGATTAATTAGGTTAATTGGTCGATCAATAGGATTTTAATCAACTTCCTAAAGAGGATTGGTTTGATCGATTAGCAAACTTGGTTGGTTGATCAACATGTTTTGGTCGATCAAAAAGAAATATTGGTCGATCAATAACCCTAAAAGTTGGTTTTCAAAGAAGCGCAAAAAACTGTTTGATTGCTTTTTTTTTTGAGGTTCCTTATAATAATATCCTAGACTCAAATAAAAAGGAAAATGACACTCATCAGCAACCATCTAAACTTAACCCAAAAGAGAAGATTTAATTTGCTTTAATCCGAGATGGTCCTGAAATATTAGTGTAACAATAAACATAATTTTGGTGCATTAAAATAGAGGTGGGAAGGAGGTGTGTGTAGGCAGGTATATATATATTTGTGTGTGTGTAAGCGGGTGTGTGTGTGTGGAGGTGGATGTATGTGTGTGTTGATGGATATATATAAATCTATGTGTGTATTTTTGTGCGAGTGTATGCGTGTGTCATAGTGGGGTGAAGGAGGTGGGTGAGTGTGAGGGTGGGTGTGAATATATATATATATATGTATGTGTGAGCGGGTGTGTGAGTGAATAAGGTGGGAAGGGTGAATAAGGCAGAAACGGTTGGCTGCAGGCGTGCGTACGTGGGCTTTGTGAGGTGATGGCAGATATATATAAATAAATAAATAAATAAATATATACGGATATATGTGTGTGTAAGCGGGTGTGTTTATATATATATATATTTGTGAGTGGATGTGTGCGTGAGTACATATATGTGAGTGCGCAGGCGGGAACAGGGAGTGAGAGCAGGTGCTGTGAATGTGAGCGGGGGTGGCTGGGTTAGTGCAACCAGCTGGGAAAATCGGTTGGCTGTGTGTGCATGGGTTTTGGATGGGTGATGCCACTGGCAAAGTAAGAAGTGGCAGGTGGCTATCATGAAAAAAATGATTTGCGATGAACCGCGAATAGTAGTTATAGTGAAAATCAGGGGAATACGAAATAGAGGTTCTACAGCTACGTTAATGGCGGAAAACACTTGATAAAATAAGAGTAAAAATAAAAAGAAAAGAAAAGAACCACCATACCTACCTGCTCACGAGGGAGCTGGGCAATGGTGGAGCTCGATGTGGTGTTTGGGACCACGTGGAACTACTCCCTGACTGCTGCATGCTCTCTCAATTGGTGAGAGAGAGCAGCATATGGGAGAGGAAGAGAGGGAGAGAGGAGAGCTAAGAGTGGTGTGGTCGGTTGGGTGCTGTGAGTGTGGTAATGGTGATGAGGGGGGAAAGTTGCTGGTGGATGAGTGGTACGGTGCCAACCTCCCTTGCATGGGGGGGTTGGGTCCTATTATATAGGCAGGGAAGGGATGGAGGGAATGGGGCGCATGTAAAGTGTGAGGGTTGAGGTGACGACAAGAGTACTATTCGGATGGGATATTTTTGGGTAATTTATGGGTAGGCACTTGAAGTCATAAGGAATTACTATAGGTGGTGTATGGTGGTGTTGTTTTAGGTGGTATTAGGTGGTAGAAATGGATGGGATAGGGGGCGCTCAATCTCTCTCTATCTTCCTCTCCATAAAATGCATGCATGCACATATTTACAAAATGCATGAATATCTACCTAATTTAAATGCACAAAGCTAGGAAATAGCATAAGCGGGCATAATTAATGGCGTGAATTGTTGCACAATCATCAGGTTCTAAAATCACTTGAATCTTAAAAGTTGAGACCTAGTAACCTGTTTGCAAAATTGATCCAGGGTGATTCGGGTGACATAACCTGAATTCCATCTTCAATTTTAGGGTAGGTCAGGTGAAGTTAGTTCACTTTATAAATCAACCAACCTTCAAATTAGGTCACAATTTGAATTAACTACTTAATCAAGTGATAATCCAAGGCACAATCAGGTTTAAAATTGGTAGACTTAGGTCTCAATTCATACATTCCGATCTACTTGGAATCGTGGTGATAAGGAAGGTCGGGTGGGGGAAATCCTATATCTCGTGGGGACGCTCTACTGTGTAGGGGTCTTTGTGGGACTCTCCCTTCCTGGTTGCCCAAGCAATTATTAGGTGGGTGAGTTTTTGATCTAGAGGTCAATATGCCTCAAATCGGCCATAGTCATCCAATCTTTTTGGGTGCCTTGATTGGGTCCAATACATTTCCAGTCCCTCATTGATTCTATAGTGCATGTACGGGAGGAGGTTGTTAAGACCAATCTTAAGACCTTCATTAGTGGTTCATTCTCGTTGGGGTCAATCCTTGACCAACTTGTTTGGGTTCTCTCCTGATCCACTCGATATCTCCTCTAATCCATCTACATTTGAACCTAGTTCTCCATCCTTTGATTCTATGGAGAACCAAGATCAAGAAGGAGGTGAGATTCAACACCTGCAGAACTAGTTGCAGACTCTTACTGATTTAATCCATGCACTAGACAATCCCTGACCGCATCCACAAATGTGGGATCACTATAATCCCATTGCGGTAGCTATTGAACCCAGGGTGCAGATTTCAGTTGGGGGACTTGATACCGAGTTGAAACCAAATATCATCAACTTGATCCCCCACTTCCATGGATTGGGTTCTGAAGACCCTTTCCAACACATCCAAGAGATAAAACATCTGGACCAAACTCTCGGGCCAAATATACACAATTGGGACACCCTACTCATGAAAATGTTCCCCTTCTCTTTGAAGGATAAGGCTATCCATTGGTATCGGTCTTTGAGTCGATCAAACAACACTTGGGAAGGTTTTCAAGATAAATTTCCCAAGAAATTCTTCCCAGTTGGACACATTAATACCCTGTTGCACCAAATCATGCATTTCACATAGAATGCAGGGGAATCACTTCATGAGGCATGGGATCATTTTCTGGATAGCATGCGGACATGCCCTCATTACGGAGTTCCTAAATGGAAACATCTCCAGTCTTTTTACCAGGGACTTTATGAGGATATTCGTTTATTTGTCGATGCAGCCTGTGGAGGCAACTTCATGGGTAAAGATGAAGACACCATTTGGGAGATTCTTGAGAACATGTGCAAGAATTCCATAAATAATGAGTCGATGGGTATGTTCAACCGAACGACTGCCCGTGCATCAACAAACATTTGAGGGACACATGAGACATGAGAGTTATCCGCATCCATTGATTTGGAGTTAGTGACCAGTCGATTGGATAAGGTCTCCATCATTGAGAAGAGTTGGACAATTTGACTCGCCAACTCCAGAGGACCACTTCTCAGCAGAGCATGTATGCACGTCTATACATAGGAAGGGAGGCTGTGCATAACATTCACCACCACTCATATGAAGGGATAGATGTGTATCCACCCCCATTTGATCTTGGTTTTGTAGGAAACTCCAAACCATCCTACTCTAGTTAGGGGATCTCTGAACCCCTGTACCCTGATTACTTGGGAGCTACTCAACCCTACGAGGAGCTCCACGCCGTCCAGAATGATCTATTCTCCAACTCTTACAACCATGGATGGCGTAATCATCTGAATTTTACTTAGATAGGAAATAATCAGATCTCTAGATCTCAATTCCAACCCCGACCACAAAATCTGCATCCATATTAGCCTGTTCATCCTAGGCCCAGCCCAAACTTTCAAATTAGGCCTAGCAAGGATGACTAGATGAATGTGATTCTATAGACTTTGGCTGATATGCAGAAGACCAATGCTTCTATGCAGAGGCAAGATAATGCGAAAGTCATAGAGGTTCGTAATTAGCTTGCACGGATGGTTGGGACTTGCCAGCCAGGTGCAATTCCTTCCCAACCTCTACCTAATCCAAACAACGTGCCAAACTAGGGACGCGTTGTGAACCCAAATCAGGGTCAAGCACATTATGTTTATCAGGCCCCTTTTGCACCTCAACTTGATGGGTCAGAGGCTTCAACTTCATACATGGGATATTAGCAGCAGCCTCCTCTCTTGCCAACTCCAACTTCCAATCCTAACTAGGCAAGCCTAAACTCTGTCACTACTCTTAGTGGCAAGGCTACTCAGGACCCACCTTATCATAATCAAGCTGGTCTGAGTAGTTCAAGACCTAAACCCAAGGTGGATATCAAGGACAAACCCACCCTAGATCCAGAGCCTGAACCAAGCTTGGAGAAACCTACAGACATTCCATTTCCCGAAGCCTTAGCCAAAGGAAACAGGAAATCCAAACCTGTGGCACCTGAGGAGGACTTGGTCAAGCTCTTTGAGCAAGTCCAAATAAGCATTCCCTTGATGGATGTGATATGCCATGTCTCAGCTTACACGCGATTTCTAAAAGATTTATGTACACCAAAGCGTAAGCTGAGAAACAAAGACAGGAGTCCGATTGTTCTATTAGAGCAAGCTAACTTTGTAGTCTTGGGTAAACTCCCACAGAAAGCAAAGGATCCTAGCACCACTCTGACCTCTTGCAAGATGGGGAATTTAGAATTCAATCGAGCTTTATTGGATCTAGGAGCTTTTATAAACCTGATTCCTACCTTCCTACCAGATCATTTTGAGGAGACTGAGCTCAAACTAACTAAAGTGACTCTACAGTTAGTTGACAGATCAATTAAGTCACCATGAGGAGTTCCGAAGGATGTTCTAGTTAGGGTACATGATTTCTACTTTCCGTTGGATTTCATAGTCTTGGATATGGATACTCTTGAAAATCTAAGAGACACACCAATTATCTTGGGGACACCATTCCTAGTGACTGCTAGGGTGAATATCAATTGCGAAGAGGGCTAGATTGAGTTAAAATTTGGGGACAAAACTTTGAGGATAGATATCTTTAAGTACCAGAAAGGAATAAACTATGGGGCAATCGAAGAAGTGTATGACATAGGTTCTCTAGTTGAGGATCCAATTCTTGAGGTGAACCCGATTCTCCAAGAACCTCAACCACAAGAAGATCTTGACCCACAGATTGGGGAACTTGAATTTTATTTAGACCTATCCTTAGCTTCCACCTTAGCTTGAGAGGCTAACCCGAACCCCTACTTGCTGCTGATAACTCGGTATTGGAATTGAAACCTCTCCCAAATCATCTGAAATATGTGTTTTTGGGTTCGAATCAAATGTTTCCTATGATTATCAACTCTCGACTCACCCTTGATTAGGAAACAAAGCTGATTTATGTTCTCCAACAGCATCGTAATGCCATTGGTTGGACTCTAGATGACTTGACTAGAATAAGTCCCTCGTGTTACAATCATCGTATCTATACCAAAGAGGGATCACGACCTTCTCGTGAGATGTAGAGAAGACTTAACCCAAATCTCTAGGAGGTCTTGAAAAAGGAGATCATTAAGTGGCTTGATGCGGGAATCATCTACCCCATCTCTGATAGTTGCTAGGTGAGTCCCATCCAAGTTGTGCCTAAAAAGGTGAGACTCATCGTGATTACGATTGAATCCGGAGAACCATCCTAGCATGAATTGCAAACTCATGGAGAGTCTGTATTGACTACCGAAAACTGAATTCCTCCACGAAGAATGACCATTTCCCTCTCCCGTTCATTGACTAGATTCTCGAAAAGCTAGTGGGAAATCAAAATTTCTATTTTCTGGATGGGTATTCCAATTATAGCCAAGTGGCAAGTCATCCTGAAGATATGGAAAAGACCACCTTTACCTGCCCCTACAATACGTACGTGTTCCGTAGGATGCCATTTGGGCTATCCAATGCGTCTGCAACCTTTCAGCGGTGTATGCTAGCCATATTTTCCGACATGGTGGGTGCATACTGACGAGAACCTCATCATGAGCCATAACTAGCTCATTTTGACCCAATACAAAGGATAAAAGCTCCTACATATCTCAAGGAAAAGCTTAACTCAGAGAATTCTGAGTTTGAGAAGAAAACCAGTCATAAGGGGTAAAAGTGCAATTTTACCAGTATAAACTGCATACAGGGTAATTCAGGGACCAAACACAGGTCAAAACAGCTTAATAAGAATAAAAGTGAGATGAGATGATCTAGCAAGGGCTACAGCACTTCCAAGGAACCAAATGATAATCTGTAACCCTAAAACAACCCACTTCAATTCACAAGGTTTGAGGCAAAGTAAAAATAGAATAAACCCTCTAAAATTCATAGAAAAATAATATCTAGGGTTTAGAACCTTCAATTTGGCCTTTAGAACCCATTTTGACCTACATTGAGAACCATGCCCAATTAATAACTTAATTTGGGTTTTTGCGCAAATTGACCGGTCAAACAAGGTTTAATATGAAAATAAAATTCACCATCAGATTCCTTAGGTCCTAATTAGTCATGTATAAAAACTTGAGCCTAAGAAGAAACCTCCTTGACCGACTTTACACTTTGGTCCTCATATATTTACTCTTTGGCCCTCAACTTTTGAACCCTCGCATTTTGGCCCCTAACTCTCCTTCGTTCTTTGCAATCAGGTCCCTCCTGCAAAACCCTGCCAGCACCATGCTCCGGCGACCTTGCGCGGAGCATGGCGCCGCGCAGGGTGAGGTGGGGGACCTGGCAAGTATACCGGGGGTAGCCCCCCATACCGGCCGTGCGAACGCACGGACGGTATGGGTTCATGTTCCGACCATTCTCCGGCGAGGGAGACACGTCGTCTCCCTCCGCCTTCCCCCCTGCTTCATCCCTATAAATACCCCCCGCCGCTCCACCGACCAGGGCAGCCTGGATCTGACGGAGAAAACCCCCAGCTTTCTTCTCTTCTTTCTCCGGCAGACGCTCACCAGCTCCGGCGACTTCCTCCCCCTCCACCTCTTCGCTCTGCCGCAATACCAGCAGCAGAGACTTCCTCCCCTGTTCTTCCCGCGCCACGCCGCACCCAGCTGGCGCCTCTCCAGCCCTCTGCTCGCCGCCGCCCCTCTCCCTGAGCATCGTCTTCTCCGGCGACAGTCGATACGACTGTCGCCCTGTTCCTCCTCCTTCGTCCCTGCTAGTAAGTTAGACCTACTCCCCTTCTTCTCCTCTTTCTTTCCCCGCTTTCAATTTAGTCAATTAAACCCTCGACCGCTCCTGTTCACCCTCATCCTCTCCGCCTCCGACCACCCTCCGGCGAGCCGCTCCCATCACCTCAGCGACCCACACGGCTCGCCGACCACCGCAGAACCTCCGCCTCCTCACCCTGATCCTCTTCCGCCCCTCCACTTCCCACCAAACACCCTCTGCAGATCCACCGAACACACCCACTTCCTCGCTCACAGTTTGACCTAGGACGACCTGTTAGCTCCACCTCGCCCCCTGCACACCCCCTGACCACCTTCGCCGTGCCACGGCGAAGGTCTCCCGCCTGTCTGATTTGGCCGTGAGGCCGTTCTTCTGTGACCAGGTGACTCGCCCGCCGTCGCCATTACTGCGCAGGCAGAGCTGCTTCACCTGCAGGTGCAGGCACGCCTTCGCCCAGGGTTGACTCCCAGGTTGCGCAGGGACTCTCCGCGAAACGTCCCTGGTTCACAGACGGGGCGAAGGCCGCGCGGGAAGCCACGATCGCCCACAGCTCCATCCGCGACGCGCGCTCAATTGGGGTGGGACATTTAGTCCCACCTCGGAACCTCTCGGAGGCGCGCAGACGCATAAAGGCAAAAAGTGCCTTATGCTGTCTGCCTCCTGACCACGGGGTGAGGTCCCTCTCACCCGACCCGACCCGACCCGGCCTTGTCCGTGACCACGCTCCGCGGACCTGGCCCGACCCGATTAGACTGACCTGCACTCCTCGCCCACCACGCACGCCGGTGGGCCTGGACCCGGGCCTGACCCGAACCCGATTACCCGGTAGCGCTCTGGGAGAGCTTCCGAAGAGTGATTTCAGAGAGAGAGATACGCGGGGGAGGGGGGTAGAGTAGGTTTTTGCCTCTTGACGAAAAAACTCTGAAGTGTGCAGGCCAAAGAAGAAGAAGCAGACCCGCTGAAGAAGAAGGAGCTGCTGCACTGTAGCGAAGGCATCGTTAAGTCGTCTCAGCACCGGGGCAGACGACGGAAGGTCAGCAGCCAGAGCAGGAAAGAAGACAGGATGAAGAAGAAGGAAGAGCAACGGCCAACGCGAAAGAAGAAGAAGAGAGGTCAAGGCAGGTGAAGACAAAGAAGAAGAAGAGAGGTCAAGGCAGGTGAAGACAAAGAAGAAGAAGAAATGAAGAGAAGCAAGAAGCAAGAAAAGAAGAAGAAGATCTGAAGAAAAAGAAAGAAAGAAAACAAGGAAGAACAGAAGACAGAAGAAGAAGAGCACGAGGGGAAGATCGGAAGAAAGCAGAAGAAGAAGAAGAAGAAGAACAGGAAGAACAAAAGCCAAAGAGGAGATAAGACAAAGAGGAAGAAAGAAGAGAAGAAGAAGAAGCCAAATTTTCATCTCTCTCTCTCTCTCTCTCTTTATTTTTGTAATAGAACTTGTATATCTCTAGAATACAACTTGCTCCCTGAGTTCGACCTCGGGAACTCTTTTATTTTTCCGAGTAAAAAATTTTTATATGAAACGTTGGTAACAACCGGCTTTACTACAACGTTATAACAGACCCGGTTGCCGCGATACGCTTTCATTTTGGCGCCGTTGCCGGGGGGCAACGGCTATTCTAGAGGTAAACATTCCTGTATCTTTTTATTTCTGATAATCTCCTCTCTTTTGTGCAGCTACAGGAACTCAAGAAGACAAGCAACCACACGACAACCACTCCGAAGACAGGTAAATCTTTTCTCTCACTATTAACCCCTACACTCTAAAGAGGAAGAAAAGAAAAGAACAAGCAATATAGGGCTAACCTGTCTTCCATACTTAGTAACCATAAAAAGTTGCATGTTTTCAACTCATCACTCCTGCACACTATTAAGGGTATTTAAGGGCTAACACATTCTTGCTTGAGCCCTAATTGCCCAACAAAGAATTAAATGGACCAAGTAGAGCCAACATAAGGTCAAACATTAGGATTTCAGTAGAGACACACCCCTTAATCAAGAATTGAGGAAATCCAAAAGAGGTGTGCCCAAGCCATTGATTGAAAATAATTAACAAGAAAAATCCTAAACAATTGTCTCTCTCTAAACACTTGAACCCTAAAAGACAGGACCTAAAAGCTCTTAAAGAAAACAATAGGTAAAGTTGACCCCTTGGGTTAACCAACCTTAAATTAGGTCACTCTTTGCACTTAAAAGGACTAAAGTTCAAGTGAAACCTTAAGCACCCTGATCTTAAAATTGGTAGACTTAAGAGGTCAAGATCCCCATTCTGGTCTACCTGGAACCGCAGTGACAAGAGAGGTCGGGTGGGGGAAACCCTGTAACCCGTGGGGACGCTCTACCGTGTAGGGGTCTTCGCGGGACTCTCCCTCTCTGGCTGCCCAGGTAATTCTCAGGTGGACGATCTTTCTGATCAAGGGGTCCATCTGCCCCGCACCTCTATAGTCACCTAACACATTTTTGGGTGTTTTGATTGGGTCCAGCACCTTCTAAACTTACCTCTCCCAACTGTGCATGTACGGAAGGAGGTCTCTAAGACCACCCTTAAGACCTCCATTAGAAATTCGCTCTCGTCAAGGCCAAGCCTCGACGCCCGTATTTGTGCAGCAACACCCTCACATTATTCTCTCTTCTGATTCAGAACCAAGTTCTTCTTCTTCCCCCATCATGGCTCAGCCAGTTGAGGAAGAAAATAATCTGGAACACCAGCTCCAGCGACTCAATGACCTCTTTCAAAACTTCGTGCACCCACCGCAGCGTCCTATGATGCGGGACCACTACAATCCTGCTGCGGTGGCCATTGAGCCTCGAGTCAGAATCCCGATTGGAGGACCTGATTCCGAACTAAAGCCCAACATGATTCACGCTATACCTAAATTCCATGGGCTTAATTCTGAAGATCCCTTCCAGCACATCAAACAGCTTAAGCATCTGGCCCACACTTTTGGATCAGATACGCAAAATCGGGATATTCTTCTCATGAAGATGTTCTCCTTTTCTCTTATGGACAAGGCCGCCCATTGGTATCAAACTCAGACCCGGCCGATCAACACTTGGGAAGAACTTCAATCCGAGTTTTTGAAAAAGTTCTTTCCCGTTGGTCGAACCAACGCCTTGCGCCATCAGATTACACACTTCACTCAACAATCAGGAGAACCTCTCCATGAGGCATGGGATCGTTTTCAGGATCTCATGAGGAAGTGCCCCCATCACGGAGTTCCTAAATGGGAACAAGTCCAATCTTTTTACCAGGGACTCCGTGAGGACATCCGCCTTTTCGTCAATGCAACCTGCGGAGGAAACATCATGGGTCAACATGAAGACACCGTATGGGAGATTCTCGAAAACATGTGCGAGAACTCCATCAACAATGACTCCATGGGATTATTCGACAGGACGAATACCCGCGCAGCGACGAATCTTAAGGGAGCACATGAGACGCAGGACCTGTCCGCATCAGTCGACCTGGAGTTAATGGCCAGTCGATTGGACAAGGTCTCAATTATTGAGAAGAAGGTGGATGAGCTGACTCAGCACTTGCAGCGAGCCACCTCTGCGCGTAACTCCTTTGCACAACCTCCTTCCACACAGGAGACTGTGCAAAATATCCTCCACCGATCCTCCCCTGGGATGGATCCATATCCATCCCCATCTGATTCTTGGACTGGAAGATCATCCGATCCTTTCTACACCAGCCGGGGGAACTCCATTCCTCCTTTCCCTGATTCTCAGGAGGTTCCTCAGACCTGCGAGGACCTCAACGCCATCCAGAACGACCCATTCTCCAACACTTACAACCCTGGATGGCGAAACCATCCCAATTTTCAGTGGGCGGGAAATTCCCAAACCCAAAGACCACCTTTTCAGTCCCGCCCACAGCCCTCTCATCACTACCAGCCGCCTCAGCCTCGGCCCAACCCTACTTATCCATCAGGGCCAAATCAAGATCAAATGTCCTTAATCCTTCAGACTCTGGCTGACATTCAAAAATCGAATGCGGCCATTCAAAAACAGCACAAGGACGAGCTTACTGAAGTTAAAACTCAGCTGGCCCAGTTGGCAAATTCTCGCCAGCCAGGCACACTCCCTTCCCAACCCCTTCCTAACCCAAATAACGTGCCAACCCAGAAGCGCGTTATGAATCCAAATTTAGGCCACGCTCAATGGATTTATCAGGCCCCCACTGCTCCATCTCCAGACGAGATGGAAGCCTCTACTTCTCGTACGGGATTTCAGCAGCAGCCACCCCTCCTACCAAACCCAAGCCAAAATCAGGCCGGATTAAATTCTGTAACAACACGTAGTGGTAAGACAACTCAGGACCCGCATTATCCAAACCACTCCCAGCCTGATAATCACGACCCTAGGATAGTTATCCAAAGTACCATTGTTCCAGACCCACAACCTGGACCTATCCTAGAGGAACCAACCAAGATCCCGTTTCCCGAGGCCCTGACCAAGGGAAAGAAGACCACCAAACCCGTGGCCCCTGAGGAGGACCTGGTCAAGCTCTTTGAGCAGGTCCACATAAACATCCCCTTGATGGATGCAATCCGCCACGTACCAGCTTACGCACGATTTCTAAAGAATATATGTACACCCCAGCGTAAGCCGCGAACCAAGGGAGGGAGCCCAATTGTTCTGTCAGAGCAAGCCAGCTCTGTAATCCTTAGTAGACTCCCACCCAAGGCAAAAGATCCTGGAACTCCCCCGATCTCCTGTAAGATAGGTGGTACCCAATTTGATAGAGCATTGTTAGACTTAGGTGCATCTATAAATCTGATACCCACATCCTTACTTGACCATCTGGAAGAGTCTGAGCTGAAACCAACCGAGGTGACATTACAATTAGCAGATCGATCTATAAAGTCACCAAAAGGGATTCTCGAGGATGTTATCGTGAGAGTGCGGGATTTCTATTTTCCAGTGGACTTTATAGTCTTAGACATGGATGCACCTGAGAACCCTAGGGATACACCAATCATTCTAGGGAGACCTTTCTTGGCTACTGCTAGAGCCAACATCAGCTGTGAGGAGGGCCAAATAGAGCTTAAGTTTGGAGATCAAACACTGAAAATTGATATATTTAAGGCCCAACAAGGAATTAATTGCGGCGTCATCGAGCAAATTTGTGACATCAAGACTTTGGTTGATGAATCACACCTCCAAAATGACTTGAGTATGCCTCATCAACCACAGAAGGATCTTGACCCGCAAATAGAGGAGTCAAATCCAGATGTAAACAACCCAGTAACTCCCACCCTTGAACCTCACATCTATACTGAACCACCCGCTGCTGCTGAAAACCCCATCCTTGAACTGAAACCCCTTCCTGCTCATTTGAAATACATCTTTTTGGGTTCTAATCAGACCCTTCCTGTGATCATCAATTCCAACCTCAGTCCTGAACAGGAATCCCGTCTGATTGTTGTCCTCCAGCAACATCGCAGAGCCATCGGATGGACCCTCGACGATTTGACTGGAATAAGTCCCTCTTATTGTACTCATCATATCTATTCAGAAGAGGGCACACGACCTTCTCGTGAAATGCAGAGACGCTTAAACCCCAATCTGCAGGAGGTCGTGAAAAAGGAGATCATCAAGTGGTTAGATGCCGGGATCATCTACCCGATCTCCGATAGTCGTTGGGTGAGCCCAATTCAGGTCGTGCCTAAGAAGGCAGGACTCACCACCATAACGACTGAGACCGGAGAAATCATTCCTACCCGATTAGCCAACTCGTGGAGAGTCTGTATAGATTACCGTCGACTCAATTCCTCCACGAAGAAGGATCATTTCCCACTACCCTTCATTGATCAAATTCTCGAAAAATTAGCGGGAAATAGGTTCTTCTGCTTCCTTGACGGGTACTCCGGTTACAACCAGGTGGCAATCCATCCTGAGGACCAAGAAAAGACCACGTTCACCTGCCCCTTCGGAACATACGCTTTCCGAAGGATGCCTTTCGGTCTTTGCAATGCACCCGCTACTTTTCAGCGATGCATGCTTGCCATATTCTCAGATATGGTAGGTGATTATCTGGAAGTCTTCATGGATGACTTTTCAGTTTTCGGAGCATCATTCGACGATTGCCTCCAACACTTGGTCCAGATACTCAGGCGGTGCATCGACGTGAATTTGGTTCTTTCTTGGGAGAAGAGCCATTTCATGGTGCCTGAGGGAATTGTCCTGGGACACTCAATTTCGGAGAAAGGTATCCAAGTGGATCGAGCTAAGGTTAATCTGATTTCTCACCTTCCTATGCCTAGCTCGATCAGGGACATCCGATCCTTTTTAGGGCATGTCGGTTTTTATCGACGATTTATCCCTGATTTTTCAAAAATCGCACGCCCCCTGACCACTCTTCTCTCCAAGGATGTTCCCTTCGAAATCTCCAAGGAATGCACTCAAGCATTTGAAATTCTACGTGACCGAGTCACCCAAGCCCCGATCCTACAGTCCCCTGATTGGTCTCAACCCTTTGAGATCATGTGTGATGCATCCGACTTTGCTGTAGGAGCAGTTTTGGGGCAGAAAAATGACAAGAAACCTGTGGTCATTTACTACGCCAGCAAAACACTCGATGAGGCTCAGCGTAACTATACAGTTACTGAGAAAGAGCTGCTAGCTGTAGTATTTGCCCTTGAGAAGTTCAGATCATACCTTCTGGGTTCCCATGTCATCATATACTCGGATCACACGGCTGTGAGGCATCTCCTTGCAAAGAAGGACGCGAAGCCTCGATTGATCCGATGGATCTTGCTGTTGCAAGAATTTGACCTCGAGATTCGCGATAAAGCGGGAAAACAAAACGTGGTAGCTGATCACTTGTCCCGTCTTCCTTCTGAAATGATAGACCCTTCCGGACCCATCACTGAGCATTTTCCCGATGAGCACCTGCTGACTATTGGTACTAGCCTTCCATGGTTTGCTAATATTGTAAATTACTTGGCATCTCATCAGACCCCGTCCGATTGGCCGAAGGCCAAGAAAGACAAATTACGCTCCAATGCCAAGTATTACATTTGGGAAGACCCGTACCTCTTCCGCATAGGTGCCGATCAGATCATCCGGAGATGTGTCCCGGAAGGGGAAGTCAACAATATCCTCTCTTTCTGCCATGACCAGGCATGCGGTGGCCATTTTGCCGGGCATAAAACCGCATCAAAAGTCCTCCAGTGCGGCTTTTACTGGCCCACACTGTTCAAAGACGCATACAGTCATTGCAAGGCATGCAGTCGTTGCCAGACTTTGGGCAACATGAGCCGTCGTGACATGATGCCTATGCAACCGATTCTAGTATGCGAAATCTTTGATGTTTGGGGGATTGATTTTATGGGCCCCTTTCCTATTTCGGATGGTTTCGAATACATTCTGTTGGCTGTGGACTACGTGTCCAAATGGATCGAAGCCATACCGACCCGAACCTGTGATCACAAAATCGTTCTCAAATTCATTCATCAACACATTTTCTCAAGGTTCGGGATTCCTCGTGCAATAATCTCTGATGGGGGGACCCATTTCACAAACGCTCAGTTTAGGTCACTGATGACCAAATACGGGGTGTCTCACCGAATCTCTACTCCTTACCACCCCCAAACTAATGGTCTAGCTGAGCTGTCGAATCGGGAGATCAAGAAAATCCTGCAGGTCACTGTTCGACCTGACAGGAAGGACTGGTCGTCCCGACTTCCGGAAGCATTGTGGGCCTATAGGACCGCCCACAAGACCCAATTGGGCATGTCTCCCTTTAGATTGGTGTACGGAAAGGCATGCCACCTTCCCGTCGAACTGGAGCATAAAGCCTATTGGGCAGTACGGAACTGTAATCTAGATCTTTCCAAGGCTGGGACCCACAGAAAACTCCAAATCAGCGAGATCGATGAATTGCGCATAGACGCGTACGAGAACTCGCAAATCTACAAGGAGAGGGTTAAAGCCTTCCACGACAAACACATCTCGAGAAAGATCTTTCATCCTGGTCAAAAGGTCATACTCTTTGATGCCCGACTCAAACTCTTCCCAGGAAAACTGAGATCTAAGTGGGTCGGACCATATTTGGTCCGACAGGTTTTTGGAAATGGAGCAATCGAAATCAGTCCACTCAGCCACGATTCTGAACCTTTCATCGTGAATGGTCAAAGACTCAAGCCGTTCATTGATGTAACTTCTACTGATTTGGCTGAGGCATCTTATATCCTCCGTTCCCCTTGAGCTTATTGCGCCCAGCCGATGGCGTAAAACTCAGCGCTTAACGGGAGGCAGCCCGTCATTCTCTTTGAAAACCTGAAACTTGTTCTGACACCTTTCAGCACTCGAAGTTCACCCTTATAGACAGCCGACCCCAACTCAGATGTTCGCATCTGAGATTTGAAATCGTCCGCAAAAATTCAACCCGACCCATCCACTCACCCAAATTTCTGTCTTAAGGAATGAACTAAGACCCCCTAGGTTACAATGAGGACATTGCAAATCTTAGGCATGGGGGGGTAAGAAAGTGCAAAAACTTGTAAGAAAAGGTTTCAAACAAAAAATTCACATATGCCAAAAATACCATAAAAATTAAAAAAATTCTTTCGAAAAAGAATAAGAGGAAAAGAGGAGAAGGAAAATTTTGTGAAGGAGAAAAGAAACAAAATGAAAAAGGAGCACAAAATTATGAGAAAAAGTGATAGTCATTAGTAAGGAACTAAGGAATTAACCTAAGTTCTAGACCTCATTCGAGAAAATAACTGAAAAGTGCACAATGAGATTAGTAAGAATGCAAACCTTAGGCATTCTTGAATAGACTCTTAGTACCCATTAAGATCTGGACACTCCTCAAGAGGTTGAGGAAAATGAAAAGCTGTAGTATTAGGTCTAAGGCTTAGGGAGTATTCGGCCTCGTTAACTAATTTTTGGTCTACAGGACTCAGTAACCTAAGCACCCTAATCTCACACACAGCCTGGTTCAGTAAGCGTAAAAATCAGAATCACGCAGAAGCGTCGCAAAAATCTGAAAAGAACATCTAGAATAGGAGCGGCCGATCAACACAAGTTGATTTGGACGAGTTCCCAGCGCGGAGAGGCGGGAAATCCCCTCGAAGATGCGTAACAAAATATCATCTCCTCGGTGCTTGTCTCTTAGGATATTTACATATCCTACGGGGGGCATGTAAGCACTCTGCTGGTTCAGATTCCATGGATGGCATTATCTCGAAATGTCAATTGCCAGGGTCTGGATTCGGCCACGGAATACCATGGATGGGATTATCTCGAAATCTCAATAGCCAGGGTTCCGGGGGTTGCCATGGGCGGTGCTATCTCGAAGCATCGATCGCCAGGAACCCTTGAGGATTGATGATGGGAACAAGGAATCTGATACAGACCGTGTTGAAAAGCCAACCCTAGGCTAGAACTAAAAAGAAAAAGAGAGAGAAAACTCTCCAAACAGAAAAACTTTCTATCTCTCTCTTACAAAACGCACTGCGAACTGAGCCAGGGCTAAAATCATTTCAAGCACGGGTGCTTTAACCACGAAGTCCAATAAACCTTAGGTTAGTTCTTGTGGGCCTTAAAAACCTTTGCTAAAAGACTGAGGCTAAGGCTAGACAGATTTGGATCTTGACTGGTACTGGAGTACCTTTTAGGCCTATGATCAGCATTCTAACCTAATCTATGAAGGCACTTATCTAAAACTATTGAAAACTTCATGGTCTAGAACAAGGGTTGAAACCTTAAGTTTTTGCTAAGGGACTAGCAAAAGCTAGGCATGGGGGTATGATGAGAACCTCATCATGAGCCATAACTAGCTCATTTTGACCCAATACAAAGGATAAAAGCTCCTACATATCTCAAGGAAAAGCTTAACTCAGAGAATTCTGAGTTTGAGAAGAAAACCAGTCATAAGGGGTAAAAGTGCAATTTTACCAGTATAAACTGCATACAGGGTAATTCAGGGACCAAACACAGGTCAAAACAGCTTAATAAGAATAAAAGTGAGATGAGATGATCTAGCAAGGGCTACAGCACTTCCAAGGAACCAAATGATAATCTGTAACCCTAAAACAACCCACTTCAATTCACAAGGTTTGAGGCAAAGTAAAAATAGAATAAACCCTCTAAAATTCATAGAAAAATAATATCTAGGGTTTAGAACCTTCAATTTGGCCTTTAGAACCCATTTTGACCTACATTGAGAACCATGCCCAATTAATAACTTAATTTGGGTTTTTGCGCAAATTGACCGGTCAAACAAGGTTTAATATGAAAATAAAATTCACCATCAGATTCCTTAGGTCCTAATTAGTCATGTATAAAAACTTGAGCCTAAGAAGAAACCTCCTTGACCGACTTTACACTTTGGTCCTCATATATTTACTCTTTGGCCCTCAACTTTTGAACCCTCGCATTTTGGCCCCTAACTCTCCTTCGTTCTTTGCAATCAGGTCCCTCCTGCAAAACCCTGCCAGCACCATGCTCCGGCGACCTTGCGCGGAGCATGGCGCCGCGCAGGGTGAGGTGGGGGACCTGGCAAGTATACCGGGGGTAGCCCCCCATACCGGCCGTGCGAACGCACGGACGGTATGGGTTCATGTTCCGACCATTCTCCGGCGAGGGAGACACGTCGTCTCCCTCCGCCTTCCCCCCTGCTTCATCCCTATAAATACCCCCCGCCGCTCCACCGACCAGGGCAGCCTGGATCTGACGGAGAAAACCCCCAGCTTTCTTCTCTTCTTTCTCCGGCAGACGCTCACCAGCTCCGGCGACTTCCTCCCCCTCCACCTCTTCGCTCTGCCGCAATACCAGCAGCAGAGACTTCCTCCCCTGTTCTTCCCGCGCCACGCCGCACCCAGCTGGCGCCTCTCCAGCCCTCTGCTCGCCGCCGCCCCTCTCCCTGAGCATCGTCTTCTCCGGCGACAGTCGATACGACTGTCGCCCTGTTCCTCCTCCTTCGTCCCTGCTAGTAAGTTAGACCTACTCCCCTTCTTCTCCTCTTTCTTTCCCCGCTTTCAATTTAGTCAATTAAACCCTCGACCGCTCCTGTTCACCCTCATCCTCTCCGCCTCCGACCACCCTCCGGCGAGCCGCTCCCATCACCTCAGCGACCCACACGGCTCGCCGACCACCGCAGAACCTCCGCCTCCTCACCCTGATCCTCTTCCGCCCCTCCACTTCCCACCAAACACCCTCTGCAGATCCACCGAACACACCCACTTCCTCGCTCACAGTTTGACCTAGGACGACCTGTTAGCTCCACCTCGCCCCCTGCACACCCCCTGACCACCTTCGCCGTGCCACGGCGAAGGTCTCCCGCCTGTCTGATTTGGCCGTGAGGCCGTTCTTCTGTGACCAGGTGACTCGCCCGCCGTCGCCATTACTGCGCAGGCAGAGCTGCTTCACCTGCAGGTGCAGGCACGCCTTCGCCCAGGGTTGACTCCCAGGTTGCGCAGGGACTCTCCGCGAAACGTCCCTGGTTCACAGACGGGGCGAAGGCCGCGCGGGAAGCCACGATCGCCCACAGCTCCATCCGCGACGCGCGCTCAATTGGGGTGGGACATTTAGTCCCACCTCGGAACCTCTCGGAGGCGCGCAGACGCATAAAGGCAAAAAGTGCCTTATGCTGTCTGCCTCCTGACCACGGGGTGAGGTCCCTCTCACCCGACCCGACCCGACCCGGCCTTGTCCGTGACCACGCTCCGCGGACCTGGCCCGACCCGATTAGACTGACCTGCACTCCTCGCCCACCACGCACGCCGGTGGGCCTGGACCCGGGCCTGACCCGAACCCGATTACCCGGTAGCGCTCTGGGAGAGCTTCCGAAGAGTGATTTCAGAGAGAGAGATACGCGGGGGAGGGGGGTAGAGTAGGTTTTTGCCTCTTGACGAAAAAACTCTGAAGTGTGCAGGCCAAAGAAGAAGAAGCAGACCCGCTGAAGAAGAAGGAGCTGCTGCACTGTAGCGAAGGCATCGTTAAGTCGTCTCAGCACCGGGGCAGACGACGGAAGGTCAGCAGCCAGAGCAGGAAAGAAGACAGGCTGAAGAAGAAGGAAGAGCAACGGCCAACGCGAAAGAAGAAGAAGAGAGGTCAAGGCAGGTGAAGACAAAGAAGAAGAAGAGAGGTCAAGGCAGGTGAAGACAAAGAAGAAGAAGAAATGAAGAGAAGCAAGAAGCAAGAAAAGAAGAAGAAGATCTGAAGAAAAAGAAAGAAAGAAAACAAGGAAGAACAGAAGACAGAAGAAGAAGAGCACGAGGGGAAGATCGGAAGAAAGCAGAAGAAGAAGAAGAAGAAGAAGAACAGGAAGAACAAAAGCCAAAGAGGAGATAAGACAAAGAGGAAGAAAGAAGAGAAGAAGAAGAAGCCAAATTTTCATCTCTCTCTCTCTCTCTCTCTCTTTATTTTTGTAATAGAACTTGTATATCTCTAGAATACAACTTGCTCCCTGAGTTCGACCTCGGGAACTCTTTTATTTTTCTGAGTAAAAAATTTTTATATGAAACGTTGGTAACAACCGGCTTTACTACAACGTTATAACAGACCCGGTTGCCGCGATACGCTTTCACATACCTAGAAGTCTTCATGGATGACTTCTCTGTATTTGGTCAAACATTTGATGATTGCCTTCTACACTTGGTTCAGATCCTTAAATGACGCATTGATGTGAACTTGGTTCTCTCTTGGGAAAAGAGCCATTTTATGGTTCTTGAGGGCATCATGATTAGACACCTCGTATCTGAGAAAGGTATCCAAGTTGGCCTAGACAAGGTGAATTTGATTTCCAAATTACTTGTACCTTCCTCGGTCAAAGATATCTAATCATTTCTTGGGTACATTAGGTTTTATCGACGGTTTATATCTGATTTCTCGAAAATCGCACGACACCTAATGAATCTTCTTTCAAAGGACACATCCTTTGAGATGACACATTAGTGTGTTCACGCTTTCAAAATCCTACGTGACTGAGTAACCTAAGCTCCAATCCTGTAAGCTGCTGACTAGTCTCAGCCGTTTGAGATCATGTGCGATGCGTCTGACTACGTAGTAGGACCGGTGCTTGGACAAAAGATTAACGGCAAACCTGTAGTGATATATTGCTCCAGCAAGACACTAGACGAGGCTCAGCGTAATTACGTGATTACGGACAAAGAGTTGCTGACAGTAGTATTCGATCTGGATAAATTCAGATCATACCTCTTGGGTTCCCATGTTATCATTTACTCAGACCACATCGCTATGAGGCACTTACTCGCGAAGAAGGACATGAAACTGAGGTTGATTCAATGGATCTTGCTCTTGCAAGAATTTGACCTTGAGATACGCGATAAGGCAGGAAAGTAGAACACGACAGTTGACCATTTGTCTTGCCTCCCTTCATCGATCAATGACCCCTTTGGACCTATTATTGAGCACTTTTCGGATAAGCACCTTCTGACTATTGATACTAGACTTCCTTGCTATGCTGATTTAGTGAATTATTTGGCATCACATTAAATTCTGTCTGATTGGCCGAAAGCCAAGAAAGAAAAATTGATTTCAGATGCCAAATATCATGTATGGGAAGATCCATATATCTTCTGCATTGGTGTTGATCAGATCATCCGGAAATGCATTCCCAACTCCGAGGTCAATGATATACTATCTTTCTGCCATGACCAAGCCTGCAGTGGCCATTTCTCTGAGCAAAAAACCACAACGAAATCCTCCAGTGAGGCTTCTTTTGGCCCACAATCTTCAAAGACACAATTATCACAGGGCATGCACTTGTTGCCAGACCTTAGGTAACATGAGCCACTGCGACATGATGCCCTTGAACTCGATTCTCGTATGCAAAATTTTTGACATATGGGGGATTGATTTCATGGGTCCCTTCCCAAATTTGAATGACTTCGAGTATATTCTTCTCGCTGTGGACTACGTGCCCAAATGGATCGAAGCCGTTTCGACCAGAACCAAAGATCACAAAGTTGTAATCACATTTATTCATGAGCATATCTTCTCTTGGTTTGGTGTCCCGCGCATGATCATCTCTGACGGAGAGACCCACTTCGTGAATGTGCACTTCCAGTCCCTGATGAAAAAGTATGGGGTGTCGCATTGTATCTCGACTACTTATCACCCCTAGACTAATGGACTGGCTGAGATCTCCAATTGGGAGATCAAGAAAATTCTTCAGGTTACGGTTTGACCTGACAGAAAGGACTGGTCTTCTCAATTTCTAGAAGCATTATGGGCCTATAGGACCACCCATAAAACCCAGCTAGGAATGTCTTCATTCAGTCTCGTGTACAGGAGGGCATGTCACCTTCCTGTAGAGATGGAGCATAAGGTCTACTAGGTAGTATGGAAGTGCAATCTGGATCTCAGGGAGGCCAGAATCCACCGCTGTTTGCAAATGAGCGAGATTGATGAGTTACACAATGATGCGTACGAGAACTAGCATATCTACAAGGAGAAGATTAAGGACTTTCTTGATAAGCACATTTCACGAAAATCTTTCTTTCTTGGTCAGAAAGTGCTCTTCGGTGCCTGACTCAAGCTCTTCCCAGGGAAAGTAAGATCGAAATGGACCATACCTTTTCTAGTCTGGAGGATCTTTGGAAATGGAGCAGTCAAAATCAATGAACTCAGCCAAGACTCAGATCCTTTTGTAATGAATGGTCAAAGACTAAAACCATTCCTTGAGCTTACTGATTCGAATCTGGCTGCTGAATCTTTTCATCTCCATTCAACAAGAGCTAAATTGTGCCTAGCTAATGGCATTAAACTTAGCACTTAATGGGGGCAACCTGTCATTTAAAAACCTGAGACCCTTCTTACCCATCTTTGAATTGAATCCCTATTGCACTTTAAGGTTAGTACCTTAGATCAGCTGACTCCACCTCTGATATTTGTATTAGAGCTTGAAATTATTCGCAATAGTCATCTTGACCCATTCACTCACACATCTAAACCTGTTCTAAGTACAAACTAAGCTGAACTCGAACCCACCTAATTTACAAATAGGACATTGCAAATCTTAGGCATGGGGGGTATTAAAGTGCAAAATGCTGTGAGATTTGATTCTTTTGAGGGAGGTTTTGTGACAAAAAAAAAGAGGTTGAAAGGGGAGGAAAACAAATTTTGAGCTGATTTGAAAATCTATTTTGAGAAGGAAAAAGAGGGAAAATAGAGAAACAAGGAGCAAAGAGAAAATTGTGTTAGTCCAAGTGTCCAAGTATGGAACCTACCTAAGTTCTAGGCTGGATCGAATGATGAATTAAGCCTTGAAGTGCTAAAGAAAAGGGGATTAGTGAGGGATACCAACTTTAGGCCTATTGGGCTTATTTTGGGCTTAAACACTCACGTATTTATTAAGATCTTGACTATTCCTCAAGAGGTTGAGGAAGTTGCAAGGCTGATATACTAAGTCTAAGGCTTAGGATTATTCGACCTCGTTGTCTGCCCTTTGGTTTGGAGGACTTTGTAACCGAGGCACCCAAAATTCACACACCAATCTAGTTTAGTGAGCTTAATGGAAATAATGTCATAAAGTGTTCTTTCTGAAAAAAATGTTTTCTCAAAAATTTGACTTAAGAGGCTCGAAAACACAAGTTGATTAGATGAGTGCCCACCGCAGAAAGGTGGAGTAAATACTCTCCTTGAGGATGCATTATAACATATCGTCTTCCTAGTGCTTGTCGCTTAGGATATCTAAACATGCTACCGGGGGCACGTAAGCATCTTATGTTGGTTCAGGTGCCATGGGTGGCATTATCCTAAAATGTTTATTGCTAGGGCTTGGATTTAGTTATAGAACACCATGGGTGGCACTATCACGAAGTATTGAAAGCCAAGGTTTTGGAGGTTGCCATGGGCGGTGCTATTACGAAGCATCGATTGCCAGGGACCCTTCGAGTATTGATGATGGGGAGGATAATGAATTTGATACAAATCGTGTTTAGGGCCAAACTGAGGTTGGATTTAGGGGAATCTAAAAAAAACAAAAATAGAAAACTTTAAAAAATATATATCTCTCTCTCTTTTGATAATACATTGATAAATTGAATCGAGACCTTGCTGCATGCACGCACGGGTGCTTTAACCGCTGGGGTCGATGAACCTTTAAGCAGAATCTAGCACCTTGAAAACCTTCGTTGTAGACCTAAGGTTGGGGCTAATCAAGTTTGGATCTTGGTTGGTACTTGAGTACCTCTAGGCCTAGAGTTGGTATTTCAATCTAATGTCTATAGAGGTGGCACATGCAGGCATCCTGATGGTCAAATTTGGTCTAGAGATCTAGTCTGTTCCATAGGATTTTGCTAGGGACTAGAAAAAGTTAGGCATGCGGGTATGATGGTAGCACCATCATTGGTGTTAATGAGACTAATTTAGGCTAACTACAATAATAAATGCTCTTAAATATTCATCAAAAGATCATAACTTTGTTCTAAACTGAATGTGAGAAGATAGGAACTTGGGTTAATTCTGTTGTTTTAATGAGAAATCACGAATGTAGATTAACTGAGGGGCTAATTGGTGTCTAATAGAGGGTCAAATGAACTTACATTTCCAAGAAGTGGGCTCAGGCTGACTGAAATAGGGTTTTTCGCGTTTCGAGGATTATTTTATTAATAAAAACCCTAAATGCAGCCTTACTTCATTTAAATAGGTTTTAGTGGAAATAAATGTAATCTAAGCCTCCTGAAAATCATTTAAAAATATTCTAAGAGGTTGGGAACCTTCACTTTGACCAAAGGAACCCTTTTCGACCAAAACAGACTTAGGCGGGAATTTATTTTATTTTAGGCTTCTGTGTAAATTTCCCATCCAACCTTGGTCAAAACTCAAATATGAGGCTACCATTAGATTCCTTGGGTCCAAATTAGGTTAACCCCAAAATTTGAGCCCAATCAGAGTTCATTTGACTTAGTTTGCATTTTAGCCCACAGATCTCTATTTATTACACAAAACCCCCTATCTTTTGTGTTTTCAGTGCACACATGCCCCTATCTTTTGTTATTTCTTGTAAAATGTCCTCCATCGCTTTCTCCTTCTTCCTCGCCATGTAAATGCAGCAGCAACATCTTTAAAAGCCCATGAACGACAACATTTGATTGGAGATTTGATTGAGAGAATCTCAATCAAAATTCGCTAAACTTGGTGAATTTGTTCTCAAGATCATTCCTCATCCAACGCACTTCTCCATGAGACCAATCATCGCCAATTCTACTGTTGGCAAGCTTGAGAAATTGAGCTCGATTGCCCGGCAAAAAATGCATGCCAAACTTGCTCCTCTTGGCTTATTTAAGAGGGGTTTCACATCTATTTAAAGCCTCTCGCATCTACAAGGTGATCTTTGTGATCAATTTTGTCAGATTTCTCCTCCATTTTCTTCCTCACCGGGGAGGACACACCACCAGAGCCACTATGTTCTCCATCCTCACCCTCTACCACATATAATAGGTAGATGATTTTCCTTCCCCTTGCTTCCACGGAGCATCCTGCGGAGCTTCCTGCCTCAAATCAACCTCCTCAAATCTAGCCAACTCCACCTTCTTCCTCAATGTCAGCGAGCTCCGGTGACCCTATCTCTTCGTCCTCTCTCAAAATTAGGTTAGGGCTTTTTTTCCTCTCAACCTTAATTAGGTTTTTGGAGCTTTAGAGCTTCAACTATCATCATCTTCCTCTTATCCAACCACCCACAATGACCACTGATCATGCCTTCACCGATCGACCTCATCCACCTTCCCCTCACCCAATTAACTTGGGCATAAGCTCCTCGTCACCTCCACCAAGCATTTTCCCAAGCTAATTAAACCCCGTATTCACTCCATCGCCTCACACCAACATCGCTGGCGAGCTTCTTTGAAGCTCCACGGCGACGCACCTCCAGCCACCCTTGCTCTCAATTTTCTTAGGGCTTTAGCTCGACGTAGCTCGCCAGACCTTATTGTGTGTTTAATTTAGGCTGTGAGCTCGTATTATTGTGATAAGTCATTCATCGTCGTTACTTCTTCGTCTCCGAGCTACTCCCTCCGGCGAGAGATCGACAAGAATGCCATCAGCTTTCCACATGGAATTGAACTAGGAGCAAAGAATGGTTGTTGGATTGATCACCGACGACCATTTGCTGATCAAATGAGGAGAATCTTCCATTCATCGTGTGGCCAAATTCACGGAGGAGGAAGGTGGCACACATAGTCCCACCTCGTGGAGTGGAAGAGTTGGATTTCCAAATATAAGGGATTTTGTAGTTTAAGGAGTTGCCCAAGATCACTGGGGGTCCGGTCCCCTACCCTACCCATGCGCACACACGCAAGCAAATGCGTGCCTAGGCGCTAGCTTAGGCGTGGTTTTGCATCAGGATTCGTGCATGGTTGGGCTTGAATTGTGAAGTGGCTTTGGGCTGAGAATTGAAGTCGTTTGAAGGCCCTATTTAGACGTTTGAATTTGCTTAAATTTGCCTAAGTGTTGAGGCCTTACATTGAGTTGAAAACCACAATTTTGTCTCTATACTAATACATTTTTTTTAGCTTGATAGTGCTATTATTTAATATATTTCTTTTCCATCAAGCTAGTGTACCTCATTTTATATTCATCTCATTAGTGGTTAAATTGCGATATGTTGCTCCCTGAGATGACCTTGGAACTCGCATTTCAAGCATACAAATTTCAGCGTTGATTCATTTTCGTTGCTATACTACGATGTATTTCCTAAAACCTGTCGAAAGCGAGCAACAAGGAACAGGTGGAGAGGAGTAAGTTGTATGTCTTTTGTAATAATTGCAGGTAAGGCCCTAACATCAAAAAACATGGTAAGATAATTTATGCGTTGCAGTAGTGCGCTTATGACATCAATTTTAAAAGAAGATGGAAGGTAAGTCCAAGTGTCGATCTTAGGGAGGCAAGAAATTAGATTTTAGAGTCTCTTATGGTCAGATGATGATTTTGCTTGCTTGCTTGAAAAAGAGAAAAACAGTAAGAGAGAGAGAGAAGTAGAAAGAGAGTGATTCGTGGTAGAGCGAAGATCACTAACTATGCTTTGGAGAAAACACACATAATTGAAATGAATATGATAATGGAAGATGAGCTAAGTAGAAAACTAACTTGGAATGCATAAAAACAACAGAGAATAAAGCAAATCACTTCTCTAGATTATGGAGCAAATGTACTGCAAACACGAGCATGGAAACTAGATGAATGCTTAAAGGAACGAAACTACAAGCTAAAGGAAATTAGAAACTAAATGCGAAAGGATGAGGGGCGTCGAGGCAGCCACGACGGTGGAGGAAGCTCTATCGGTGGCTCGATAGCTCCGAGAATGCACTTTGAAGCTTTAGGTAGTGGAGAATTGCTTGTGGTTGAAGATGCTTGCAAATGGAGGTCCATAGGGCCCTTTATAGGTGAAGAAACACCCATATTTGGCCTTGAGCTGCCCAAACCAAGCCCCAAACTACGTTGGACCGCCTAACACGTGTGTTGAACCAACGATCGCTCATGAACCAGCTGCTCTAACTCACGCACGCGCAATCCCACGCACACTGGCATGTCTTCTCAAGGGTTGTTGATTTATGCATCCGACGGTCACGATGCTCTTACGTGTGCCTTCATCATGCGCTCATGATTGTGCGGTCTCCAGCTGGCCACGTGGCGCGATCTCCACCTGCAGATCATGCTCCAGCATGGAGATCGCATCGCGTGCTAAGTTGGGGGTGTGCATTCGTGTGTTATCATGCTCGTATCGCACGTGCTTCATCTATGCATCCACGTCGATGCAATCTCGGCCGCTTATCTTCGATCGGATGGCATTATTGAACTTCCTTGCTCACGCCTTGATTTGAAGCGCCTAAGGCACTTCGAACATGTGGTGTTTGGATGCGAGTGCCTCTCTCGACAGTTGCACTATCCACGTAGATTGTCGCATGGATGGTTAAGCGGACATGGGTTCACGACCATTGGATCTCGATCCAACGGTTAAGATCTTTTGTGGTGCACGAGCTACGTTGAGGCCAAGTGACATGGTCGATTTGTGGCCATTGGATTCTCATCCAATGACCCAGATCTCACAAAGCGAGCCTCCTTTGATTCTCTAAAGCACACGCGAGGCTCATCCTCAGCCATTGATGGCTGATCTAAGGGTCGAGATTGTGCGAGCTCATGCGATGAAGAGAAGAGGCAGGCATGAGTGGGAGCTCCTATGGGTGACACGTGGCATGATTTGGGCCATTGATTTGTTGATCAATGGCTAGAACTTCTTTCACTCATTGTGGGAGCTACGAAGGTCCGATTGGGGCGATTTTGGGTTCGTTGGACTCCGTTCGTCGATCTGGATCCATCTGTATGGTCTAATTGCTCATCTGAAGCCTGTTTAAGGTACTCTTTTATAACTTGGCCATTAAATGTTTGTTTCAAGGAATATCAATATAAAAATAATGCAGAATGCATGCATTGCTCCTAAACCCACTATATCATGATATTATGCGCATGCACCCTCAAAATTGACTCTAATTGATGTAATTATCATTATTATATGTAGAGTTATCATACTCTCATGCCCACCCCTTGCTAATCCCTAGCAAGGTTAAACATGCTATCTATAACTAGAATTAGGAATCGATCGCTTAAGCATAAGTTGCTTGTCAATAGGAGGAAATTTTTACCAAGAACAAAACCAACAGAGACTCAACAATGCTCGGGTGCTTGCCAAAATGCAGACCGCCCAATGTTCGAATGTGAAATCATAATTTTTTTTAAAAAATAATCTGTCGTAGTATAGAGTGAAAACATGTTGACAAATAAAATATAAGGAGAACTTGGTAAGTCTCGGTCAAACCTGGGGAGGCAGAAAAATGCAATTTTGAAATTGATATCATAACTTGACCTCTAAACTAGACTTGACTCCTAAACGTGTAGCCAATGTTCAACTCGAGAATATTAATCTCACCCATTTCCTTATTTTCAAAGATAATGAGCGTACTTGTTAATTAGACAAAATGTAAATACGTGCATCTCAGTTTCCATGATTTCCATTATGTTAGTGTTGAACGGATTTTGCGAACGCTACGCTAACGAGATTGATTTTGGAAAACCTGTCGTTGTAATTTCGGCCCTACCAGGAGGGGGTGATGTAATAATTGCGGAAATAAATAATAAACAATCTCACAAATAAGCAATCACATAAGTACACAAGAATTTTTAGGTGGAAACCCAAACCGGGTGAAAACCACCACCTAACCCTCTCGAGTTAGGATTTTCCGATCAACCAAGTTGATCAAAATCCACTTAACCGAATCACTTTAAACGAGGGTGATTCAACCTCAATACAACCACGCTACTTAAACGAGGGTAGCGTACCTCAACCCCTTCTCTCCACGAGAAGGATTTTGTCTCATGAAGGAGATGGGAATTCGCAAAGCGAATACCCAACCAAATAACAAAGATAAAAGAAACAACAAGTCCTATAGAGCCAACAAAGTAATTTTAAACCTAGCTTCTATAGGAAATAGGAAACTCCCCTTTGCAAGGAGTGCGTCGAGTTGATGACGCGATGCGTGAGCCATGCGACGGCGCAACTTCGCTCTCGTGAACTATGGCGGGAGAGCGGGTGCGCGAAGCTTGATGCTCTCAAGAGAATGGAGCTTGAGCTTGGAGAGCAAGAGCTAGCTAGGACACAAGAGAGTGGAAAGTGTAATACAAATTGTTTCTTGTGTATCTTGGTGTCTCTAAGTGTGTGTTGGTGTGTCAAAGGCTCCCCTCTATTTATAGAGGCCTTAGGAAGGCCTTGGAAGGCTTAGAAAAGCTTCCATAGCCGTTGGGCGCAAAGCCCAAGAGAATCAGTCCGAAATCATGAACAATCATTGCTCTGACAGGCTTATCAGACGTCTAATTCTGGCATCAGACGTCTGGAACTTCACTTTAAGACGTCTGATTTCAAGGTCAGATGTCTGATTTTGGGCGGGTCTCTCCTTGACTTGAATCAGATCTAAACAGGGTTCTTGTGCAAGTCAATCAGACGACATATAGGACGTCTGACACTATGTCTGGACGTCTGGAAACCTACTTTTACTGTGGGAATGGATTTTCCAAACGTTGCAACGGCTAGAAAATCTCTGAGAAGAGATTTCGGGTCAGCCAAGGCAAAACGGTCAATTATCAGACGTCTGGACAGTCCTATGGACGTCTGATAAGGCTCTAAAGGTCATATCTTGAGTGTTTGCTAAGCCAGCCAATGGTCCACTAATTGGACGTCTGGCAAATCCATCAGACGTCTCCTAAGACGTCTGGTCTAAGGTATGGACGTCTGATTTCATCAGACAGAATACAAAGTCCAGCCTAATAGTTATCAGACGTCTGAAACAACAGTCAGACGTCTTAAAATACTTTATCAGATGTCTGATTTGAGAATTAGACGTCTGGAAGTGCTGTTTGAACCCTATATTGGTTTTCTAAGTTCTCTACAGAAAACCTAAGTATCCTTGGGTTGTGCCGGTATTCCTAGGACTACTGTTAAGGTACTTTGAGGCTCTTTAACATGAATTATCTAAGGAAATAAAGAGCAACAAAAGAAACGAAAAATACAACAAGTACAAGAGAAGGAAATCTATCCTATTCTTCATTTCCTTCCTTCTTCAATATATCGCTTCTCGCGAATCTCTTCTGTTCTCCATCAAGCTCGTCCAATCCGTCCTGGATGCGAGCTCGAACTCCGTCTAATCACGTATCCATTTGCGATTGACCTGAAATCTAGGACTCAAAGCGCAAATATTAAATGACACGTGTTTTGTTATCATCAAAACAAATGATCGTGGTGCTCTAGCACTAACAATCTCCCCCTTTTTGATGATGAAAAAACCATAAATAATAATGCAGAAAATCCTCCCCCTTTTTGACATTATCAAAAAGGTTTAATTGATTTTACATTTCCTATAACTCCCCCTTAAAACATGCCCTTCTATAAATTTCTTTTGACAAAGGTAATGCCTCCCCCCTTTTTATAACAACAAGATAGCTATTATTTTTCTCCCCCTTTCTAAAGAAAATTTAGCTACCTTATATCTCCCCCTTAAAAATTGACAATTAGCTCATAAATTTTAACTCCCCTTATCTAAATGCTACTGATAAACAAAGATAGGGTCAAGAATTTTTACCTCACCTACCATGGCCAATAAAAAGGCCCGAATGGTGGTGGTGGATGCCACATCGGATGGGGCTCCCATCCGTAGCTTGGAGGCCCGGGCATTGGCACCGGTCTCCAATCTGGTGGTCGACGTGCGACGGGTCCGTCGCTTGTTCGCCGTCTCGTCGGTCTTCTTGTTCTCCTCCTTGGTCTACTCCTTGGTTCTCCCAACTCGAGTTGACCAGACTTGAGCTTGTAGGTCCAGTCCTTTGTGTTGTAATTATCCCTGAACCCTACAAAACAAGATTCCAAATTTTTCTTCGGTATCCAAGTGAGCTTGGATCCGGATCTGTTAGCGGGTCTCCTTGACGGAGATCCTTTCTCAACCTTAGGGCTATAAAAATTATCAACTTTGTTGATTAATTTGTTAGAATTTTCCCTAAGACATGCAATTTCTTTTTCTATAGTATTCATCTTAGTCTTTAAATCAAAAATTCCTATTTTTAGACTAACATTTTCCTCAATCAACTTATTATTTTCATTGATGAGGTTATGATTTTCTAATAATAGGTTATCATTTTTAGGACTAGCTTCTAGATCCTTAAGTTTATTTTCTAATCTTTCATTTTCACTTCTAAGAAAACTAAGATTCTTTTTAATGCTTTTATTTTCTATCTTAAGTGCTTTACTAACTTCAAATAGTTCATTAAAAACTTCTTGTAAATCGAGATTTACCTTATTGTCGCTGTCGTCGCTGTCGTTGTCACTTTCTCCGATTGCCATGAAACCAAGGCACGCGGTTTCCTTCTCCCCGAGATCTTCTTCCGAGCTTGTCTCCTCATGAGTGCCTTCCAACCTCCTCCATATCTTGTGGGCGGTGGTACACTCTTCGATTTGCTCGAACTCTTTTGGACTCAACGCACAATACAAGGCATTCATTGCCTTTGCGTTGAGGTTGAGATTCCGAACTTGATCTTCTGAGTAACCTCTTGCGGGTTTCTTGGGAATCACAAATGCGGATTCGCATTTTTCCCACACCCGGAAGTCGTAGACCTGCAACCACATAGTCATACGATTTTTCCAATAAACGAAATCCATACCTGCAAAGTATGGTGGTCGCGAGGTATCGTGTCCTTCGGTGCACACGAATGCTTTTCCCTCCATATCTAGATCCTCGCCGGTTTGTAACGCCGATTTTGCGAGACCTGCTCTGATACCAAATGTAATTTCGGCCCTACCAGGAGGGGGTGACGTAATAATTGCGGAAATAAATAATAAACAATCTCACAAATAAGCAATCACACAAGTACACAAGAATTTTTAGGTGGAAACCCAAACCGGGTGAAAACCACCACCTAACCCTCTCGAGTTAGGATTTTCCGATCAACCAAGTTGATCAAAATCCACTAAATCGAATCACTTTAAACGAGGGTGATTCAACCTCAATACAACCATGCTACTTAAACGAGGGTAGCGTACCTCAACCCCTTCTCTCCACGAGAAGGATTTTGTCTCACGAAGGAGACGGGAATTCGCAAAGCGAATACCCAACCAAATAACAAAGATAAAAGAAACAACAAGTCCTATAGAGCCAACAAAGTAATTTTAAACCTAGCTTCTATAGGAAATAGGAAACTCTCCTTTGCAAGGAGTGCATCGAGTTGATGACGCGATGCGTGAGCCACGCGACGGCGCAACTTCGCTCTCGTGAACTATGGCGGGAGAGCGGGTGCGCGAAGCTTGATGCTCTCAAGAGAATGGAGCTTGAGCTTGGAGAGCAAGAGCTAGCTAGGACACAAGAGAGTGGAAAGTGTAATACAAATTGTTTCTTGTGTATCTTGGTGTCTCTAAGTGTGTGTTGGTGTGTCAAAGGCTCCCCTCTATTTATAGAGGCCTTAGGAAGGCCTTGGAAGGCTTAGAAAAGCTTCCATAGCCGTTGGGTGCAAAGCCCAAGAGAATCAGCCCGAAATCATGAACAATCATTGCTCTGACAGGCTTATCAGACGTCTAATTCTGGCATCAGATGTCTGGAACTTCACTTTAAGACGTCTGATTTCAAGGTCAGACGTCTGATTTTGGGCGGGTCTCTCCCTGACTTGAATCAGATCTAAACAGGGTTCTTGTGCAAGTCAATCAGACAACATATAGGACGTCTGGCACTATGTCTGGACATCTGGAAACCTACTTTTACTGTGGGAATGGATTTTCCAAACGTTGCAACGGCTAGAAAATCTCTGAGAAGAGATTTCGGGTCAGCCGAGGCAAAACGGTCAATTATCAGACGTCTGGACAGTCCTATGGACATCTGATAAGGCTCTAAAGGTCATATCTTGAGTGTTTGCTAAGCCAGCCAATGGTCCACTAATTGGACGTCTGGCAAATCCATCAAACGTCTGGTCTAAGGTATGGACGTCTGATTTCATCAGACAGAATACAAAGTCCAGCCTAATAGTTATTAGACGTCTGAAACAACAGTCAGACGTCTTAAAATACTTTATCAGATGTCTGATTTGAGAATTAGACGTCTGGAAGTGCTGTTTGAACCCTATATTGGTTTTCTAAGTTCTCTACAGAAAACCTAAGTATCCTAGGGTTGTGCCGGTGTTCCTAGGACACTGTTAGGGTACTTTGAGGCTCTTTAACATGAATTATCTAAGGAAATAAAGAGCAACAAAAGAAACGAAAAATACAACAAGTACAAGAGAAGGAAATCTATCCTATTCTTCATTTCCTTCCTTCTTCAATATATCGCTTCTCGCGAATCTCTTCTGTTCTCCATCAAGCTCGTCCAATCCATCCTGGATGCGAGCTCGAACTCCGTCTAATTACGTATCCATTTGCGATTGACCTGAAATCTAGGACTCAAAGCGCAAATATTAAATGACACGTGTTTTGTTATCATCAAAACAAATGATCGTGGTGCTCTAGCACCAACAAATCTCACCCATTTTCTTATTTTCACAGATAATGAGCGTACTTGTTAATTAGATAAAATGTAAATACGTGCATCTCAGTTTCCATGATTTCCATTATGTTAGTGTTGAACGGATTTTGCGAACGCTACGCTAACGAGATTGGTTTTGGAAAACCTGTCATTGTAGTTCGGAAGCGAAGAATTCGTGTTCAACAAATAAAATTTATACCGAAAATAATTCCGGGTCGAACACAGGGAGGCTACGTTGATCTATTTTCGCAATTATATTTTTTTAAGATTTTCTTTAAGCAAGGCATTATAATTACAACGGGGCTATCAAACTATGAGAGAGAGAGAGAGAAAGAGAGAGAGAGAGAGAAAGAGAACATGCATTCAATATTTCAATAGTTTATAAAAGTTACACTAGAATGCGGAAAATCAATTACACTATAAAACAGAAAATTATACACTAGAAAAACTGTAAATAAGAATGGGAGAGAGAAATTATCCTCCTCGATGATTGCTTGGAGGACGAGCCGGATGGGACGACGCCTGGACGAAGGAGAACGAAGCAGGACGAAGGAGGACGAAGTAGAAGAACGGGAACGGAGCAGCACGCCGTTGTCGTCGCGGGATCCACTTCCGAAGGGGAACGAAAATTGGACTTTATCTCGCAAAAAGCATCCCGGGTGTGGGACAAGCTTCTTTTGAGCTTTGGAGGGGTAGAGAGGAGAAAGAAGGGATGAGAATTTCGTATGGAGGGGGTCTCCTTTTATAGTTGCAAGGAGTGGGGGCAAAATGGACATTACAAATTCAAAACAATAAATAAGGGGTCTTTAGTGACGGATAAAACCGTCGCTAAAGCCCCTAACGTGGGCGTAGCCTCCGCACCCACGTGCGCCCGCTCAGCTGCCCGCGCGCGTAACGCCTACGCACGTCCACGAAGTCTCAGCCGTCCGATCGCGAGATGGGACGGCTTAAGACGCATCTTCGCCCGCTGCGCTGCACGCTCGCCCGCGTGCGATCGTGCGTTACGCGTGGGCGTCCAATCGCGCGTCGTCCTGATTGAGCGTGCGTGGCCGTTGGATTGCGATCGTGCGGTCGATCGAAGGTGCGCCACCACTCCAATTTCAGCGTGGCGAGGCTCGAACGCGTGTCCCCGCTTCGCGTTAGTGCGCTCGACCAACGCGTTGGGGTCGCGTTTATGTCGTGTGTACCGGTTCCAAAGATCGATTTACCGGTTGAGTTTGCAAATCAGAAGAGGTTGTGTACCTCTGTGAATTTTTTTTTAATTTTTCTTTTAAATGCGGAGGGTGAGGCGGGTGTAGGTGTCAAACAAACAAACAAAAACTAACCTTAGAGTTTATAAGAACACCTAGGTTGATTTATAATTGTGTTATTACATGGTGGAATGAAAACTAATGGGTAGGAGGTGGGGGTAGACTTACAGACCCTTCAACAGCACTTTACTCCAATCTACGACTTTTACCCGTCTCAAAAGAGTACCTGCAATCACAATAAGAAAGGAGAGAAGTGAGATAAATGATTCGTAAGTTGGAAAATGTGAAGAATCAAAGAGCGTTGCCTCCTCGGCAACGGCGCCAAAATGTTGAATGTGGAACGACTACGCTATCGTATTTGGTTTTGAATACCTGTCGTTGTAGTTTGAAAGTGAAGAAATCCGTTTCAACAAATAAAATTTATACTGGAATAGAAATCCCGAGTCGAACATAGGGAGGCGGACGTTTGATTAAAAATACGCATTTGTTTTATTTGTCACGAAGCAGAATAATTGATTAAAAACTATCTATCTATTTACAATAAATAGAAGAGAGAGAGAGAGAATATTACAAACAAAAACCAGAAAGAGATGTAGAATGAACATGGAATTCATTATCATTCGTTACACTACTCATTATGACTAGAAAGCAGAAAACGATTACACTAGAAAGCAGTAAATCTACTCTAGAAAGCATTAAAAAGAATGGAGAGAGAAATATCCTCCTCGATGTTCGCTTGGAGGATGAGCCAGATGGGACGACGCCTGGAAGACGGGGAACGGAGTAGGACGAAGGAGGACGAAGCGGAAAGAATGGGAACGGGGCAGCATGTCGTCGTCGTCGCGGGATCCACTTCTGATAGGGGATCGAAAATTTGACTTTATCTCTTGAGAAGCACCCCGGGTGTGGGACAAGCTTCTCTTGAGATTTGGAGAGGGAGAAGAGAAGGAAGGGATGAGAATTTCGTATGGAGGGGGTCTCCTTTTATAGTTGTAAGGAGTGAGGGCAATTTAGTCATTACAAGTTGAAAATCATTAATTCAGGACCTTTAGTGATGGATAAATCCATCACTAAAAGCTTCAACGTGGCCGTAGTGGGGCGGTGGGTGCAGCGGCCGGTTGGGTGGCTGAGATGGCACCACGTGGCGCCATCTTGGCCGTCCATCTACTGGATGATGTAGATGGTGCCACGCTTGTCAAATTGAGTCGATTTTCGTGTCGTTAGGCTGCGATCGTCGATTTGAATCCATCTGTGCGGTTGGATTTGTCATCTGAAGTGTGAATTCACACCATCTTGGCCCTTGATCTTCTAGGGTTCCTCGATCTCTATATGATGCTATAGATGTCTGATTAGGACGATCTTGGAGTCGTTGAACTCCAATCGTCGCCCTGATCAAATCTGTACGGTTGGATCTTCGATCCGAGGTCCCGATAAAAAGTTGCCCTGTCCCTGAACATAAAAGGAGATAATTAACCTCCATTTTATTTAAACTAATCTAAATGCAAGATGATGCATGCTATGCAATATTTATAGTATGTAATGCAATTCTATGCTTAAGAACATTCATAAATAGATATTTTATGTAATATAAATATGTTTACATCACATCCCCATGCCTATCTTTTTCTAGTCCCTAGCAAAAACTATATGCTATTTATAAAAGAATTAGGTTGGATTATTTGGGCATAAGTTATTTTCAATCATTAAGAAAATGTTTACCTAGGATCTGAACTTTCAAAGACACAACAGCAGCTGGGTATCTGCCAAAATACGGACCACCTCAAGTCCTCACCTTATTCAAAGCAAAATTTATTTTTCTCTTTTTCTTCTTTTCTAATTTTTTTGGATTTTTGAGTTTAGGGCTAAAGAGCGACTTTCTACGGTCACTCAACCCACCCAAGATTTGATGAGAACCATAAGTTCTAAGCATTTTATTGTGAATGTGATAGACGCATTGATCGGCAATTAGAATTGACTTTGGGTTTCTACACCCCTAGGTGACCTTAAAAAGAGAGTTCTGCCTAAAGGTGTATCATTACGATCGGTAGCTTTCTCCCTACTTTTATTTTTTTATGAGGTCAACACAAGGGTGAGTCCAGTGTATATCTCCCCGGTTTATTCTACTTCTCTGCTTCTTCCTAAGTGTTTTTGGAAATTTTCAGTGCATTTCTTGAGCTGGGTGCTGGACAACCGGTTGATGAGCTGTTACCACCACCAACTTGCCAGCCATACTCGTGCGACGAAGTGTGGCTTATTTCTTTTTGTTTCTTTTCTCCTTTTTTTTTTCTTTTTCTTTTATTTTTGGACTTTTTTTTTTAAGTAGGTGGCTTCCTTGGGCTAAGATTTACCTAAAGGAAGCAAAAAGAGAGTGGCCAGTGACTAGGCTCTGGACAACCTACTTATGGACTGTTACCCACGATAACTTACCAACCATATCACCCTAGAAGGTTCATTAGCTACCCAATTTCCGTTAAGACCGCCGAACAACGAGTTAGTGCTAATAGTGTGTAGATGCTTAGACTTAAAGTTTCCTCAAATCCAAGGGCAGGTTGATAAGTCGTGTACTTATCACCCAAACTTATTTAATCAAATTACAATAGAATTAAGATGGTGAGGACTCGAAAAATAAATCCACATTTTAGTGGATACACGGGCCGATTAAGTCCAAAGACTTGAAAGGTCTTTGTGTTCAAATCCTAATGTAATATTTCCTAAGGTTGAAAAGTTCTAATGTCCAAGTATTCCTTCCTAATTCAATTTTTTTTAACTAAATAAAAGAAAATAAAACAAATCTACGGAGCTGACGAAATAATTCAGCAATGAATATCCACCCCTTCATGCCTATCTAATGCAATGTCCTCATTGTATTAAAAAGACATAAAACAGAGTGGAATAGAATAGAAAGCACCTGAATTTCGTGAATAACGGGTTGGCTCCGAGCTGAAAAGAAACTGTATAAGTGCTAAATTTAGTGCCTTCAGCTAGGCACACTATACAAAGAAGAGAAATAAAGAATTCACAGGTGTAGGTCAGAATCAGAATAAAAAGATAAAACCTCTGACTTGCCAGCAGATGTCCACAAATGTGGACCAGAATGTGGTGTAGACCCATACCCCATGATCGAGAATATCTAAGGTTCTGGATAAAAATTAGCCAAAACCTAAAATCAGTATGCAAGCGGGGTCGGGCTTGTGATTTATGAGGATGCAACCCAAGACCAAAAAGTTGGGTTACAGAGAATTCAAGATCAAAAGGATAATCAATGAATGTGTGCTTGGGTTGGACATCCTCAGAACAAATGTTGTAAGGGTCCTATTTTGATGGTTTCAGCTTAATTGGAATCCTTTGACTCAGTCTTCTACTTCTTCCGGAGTTTGCTTCCCAAATCAAAATTTCCCAGCTCCTATCCTTCTCATTCAGAATGTCAAATTCCAGGACCTCTTGCATATTAATCACCCCATCTAAAATTTCCAAGTCTAAAAGATGTGGCTGAATCAGAATTGACTTGGGTCTAGTTATCTCAAAAACAGAATCATCGATAAGCTCAATGGGGTGTAACTAACAATCAGGGCATTGGATTGAATCCTCCAGAAAATGTGATTCTGGATCCGTCATGTGAGCCCCAATAAGATCAGTTTCCTCAGTTATTGGGCTATCAAATGATCTATCAGATTCCTCAGGCCCAATCGTCTCACAGAAATCATGTTCTATAAACTTACGTGAGACTTCGTAAATTGATTCTTCACCTTTAGAATCAAAGAAATCTAAATCCGCATTAATGTATGTCTCAAAACTATCAATCATTTTCTGATCCATGGAGACATACATTTCCTCGTACCCCGGCTCAGGGATTTCAGGTGAAGAAATCAGATCATCCTTAATTGGTTGCTCTAATTCAATCTGGTTAGCCTCGTAACACGTGTCCCCCCCAACAGGTGCTTGAGCAGGTTCTGACATGGGCTCTCCTGAAGGGGGTTCATCTTGGGAATCATCCCACGATTGAAGCAAAGCAACTACAAATCTCATTCTCAATTTCACTAACTTTCCAAGTAGAAACTCACCTGGGTTTTTATCCTTAACATCTTGGAGCCAATCCAACAAATACTTGTTCCAATCATCAATCATCTCAATCAGGGGCTCCAATTTTTCAATGCAAGTTATTGGCTGAGCTTCTAAAAATTGAATGACATTCCTCAAGTCAGCCAAAACCTTATCTTGAACCTGGTTAACTTGAACCAAATCACTTGGTTCAAGGCTGGGCGGGTTTGGGATTAGTGCAGAGGAGTTAACGAATTGAGATTCGTTATACCCTTCCTGATAATAGGTCATTTCGGATTCTTCAAAAGGTAGTGATGACCTAAAGGTAGTGTAATCAGAGGATGGGTAAGGATCATTGTATCCTCCTTAATTGTAAATCATATTAGGTTGTCCATGAAAGGGTGGTGATCTATAATCGATGTGGCTTTGAGAAGGATAGAAATCACAATTATGGTGTTCAGGGTTAAATCCTGAACATGGAGGTCCGGAACTGTATCCCCAATCCGAATTATCCCAACTAACCGATTGTTGATTACAGTGTGAGTTGGGATACTCATCATGTTGAGGATAACTCATAACAGGAAGGAAAGAGTGGGAATGCGTATAAAATGTGGAAGGATTCATGATAGACGGGAGGAAGAAAGGCGCCCTGCAAAACAAACAATCAAACCTGTCTTTAAGTGGGCTAGCCTAAAAACCTACAGATTCCCAGAACTCGTCTTGAGATAAAGAAACGATTTGATCTATTTCTACCTGTTCAATCCTACCAGTTAGAGGGAGGGACTGGGGAGAAGGTTCTTCCTTTGGCTTGCGCCTCCGGTTCCTAGTGTACCCCCCAGCCACGATCGTTTGATTCTGCTCCCCTAGCTAGAATCAGATTGAATAGTAGAAACAGACTAATCGAAAATAATCTCGTTCTGGGCTTCGTAGAGCGAGTCCAATCCTTAGGGCCAACGTCTACTCTGTTTAAATTAGGGTTAGGTTTGAATGTGCTTTGGAATGTGATGGGCCCTTTATCTGGGTTATGCCCTTAATGATTGATTGATGTGTGGGCATGCACAACCAGTGGTTTTCAAGCAAGATTATTTTTGAATGAGGTGACTTTTAGTGTTCAAATCGTGCTTAGTAGCTTTTAGGATTCAACTTTAGGTATTTTCAATCAAGTTTTGTTGGCACACCAGGTTTTGAAAGCACAGGTGAAGATGTTTTCCTTTTAAACCCAAAAGAATGTGGAGTGCCTGGTAAATCCCTAAAAGTTGAACCTATGTGGTAGCTACTTGATGAGTTGATTTTAATTGGAGTGGTGCGGCCCAATCAACTCAAACAATTGGCCTGTTGCACCACTTAATTAGGCACACAAGTGATTACCTAATCTGATTTCTACTCAATTATGTGTTTGGGCGTGTGTACCGGTTCCAAAGATCGATTTACCGGTTGAGTTTGCAAATCAGAAGAGGTTGTGTACCTCTGTGAATTTTTTTTTAATTTTTCTTTTAAATGCGGAGGGTGAGGCGGGTGTAGGTGTCAAACAAACAAACAAAAACTAACCTTAGAGTTTATAAGAACACCTAGGTTGATTTATATTTGTGTTATTACATGGTGGAATGAAAACTAATGGGTAGGAGGTGGGGGTAGACTTACAGACCCTTCAACAGCACTTTACTCCAATCTACGGCTTTTACCCGTCTCAAAAGAGTACCTGCAATCACAATAAGAAAGGAGAGAAGTGAGATAAATGATTCGTAAGTTGGAAAATGTGAAGAATCAAAGAGCGTTGCCTCCTCGGCAACGGCGCCAAAATGTTGAATGTGGAACGACTACGCTATCGTATTTGGTTTTGAATACCTGTCGTTGTAGTTTGAAAGTGAAGAAATCCGTTTCAACAAATAAAATTTATACTGGAATAGAAATCCCGAGTCGAACATAGGGAGGCGGACGTTTGATTAAAAATACGCATTTGTTTTATTTGTCACGAAGCAGAATAATTGATTAAAAACTATCTATCTATTTACAATAAATAGAAGAGAGAGAGAGAGAATATTACAAACAAAAACCAGAAAGAGATGTAGAATGAACATGGAATTCATTATCATTCGTTACACTACTCATTATGACTAGAAAGCAGAAAACGATTACACTAGAAAGCAGTAAATCTACTCTAGAAAGCATTAAAAAGAATGGAGAGAGAAATATCCTCCTCGATGTTCGCTTGGAGGATGAGCCAGATGGGACGACGCCTGGAAGACGGGGAACGGAGTAGGACGAAGGAGGACGAAGCGGAAAGAATGGGAACGGGGCAGCATGTCGTCGTCGTCGCGGGATCCACTTCTGATAGGGGATCGAAAATTTGACTTTATCTCTTGAGAAGCACCCCGGGTGTGGGACAAGCTTCTCTTGAGATTTGGAGAGGGAGAAGAGAAGGAAGGGATGAGAATTTCGTATGGAGGGGGTCTCCTTTTATAGTTGTAAGGAGTGAGGGCAATTTAGTCATTACAAGTTGAAAATCATTAATTCAGGACCTTTAGTGATGGATAAATCCATCACTAAAAGCTTCAACGTGGCCGTAGTGGGGCGGTGGGTGCAGCGGCCGGTTGGGTGGCTGAGATGGCACCACGTGGCGCCATCTTGGCCGTCCATCTACTGGATGATGTAGATGGTGCCACGCTTGTCAAATTGAGTCGATTTTCGTGTCGTTAGGCTGCGATCGTCGATTTGAATCCATCTGTGCGGTTGGATTTGTCATCTGAAGTGTGAATTCACACCATCTTGGCCCTTGATCTTCTAGGGTTCCTCGATCTCTATATGATGCTATAGATGTCTGATTAGGACGATCTTGGAGTCGTTGAACTCCAATCGTCGCCCTGATCAAATCTGTACGGTTGGATCTTCGATCCGAGGTCCCGATAAAAAGTTGCCCTGTCCCTGAACATAAAAGGAGATAATTAACCTCCATTTTATTTAAACTAATCTAAATGCAAGATGATGCATGCTATGCAATATTTATAGTATGTAATGCAATTCTATGCTTAAGAACATTCATAAATAGATATTTTATGTAATATAAATATGTTTACATCACATCCCCATGCCTATCTTTTTCTAGTCCCTAGCAAAAACTATATGCTATTTATAAAAGAATTAGGTTGGATTATTTGGGCATAAGTTATTTTCAATCATTAAGAAAATGTTTACCTAGGATCTGAACTTTCAAAGACACAACAGCAGCTGGGTATCTGCCAAAATACGGACCACCTCAAGTCCTCACCTTATTCAAAGCAAAATTTATTTTTCTCTTTTTCTTCTTTTCTAATTTTTTTGGATTTTTGAGTTTAGGGCTAAAGAGCGACTTTCTACGGTCACTCAACCCACCCAAGATTTGATGAGAACCATAAGTTCTAAGCATTTTATTGTGAATGTGATAGACGCATTGATCGGCAATTAGAATTGACTTTGGGTTTCTACACCCCTAGGTGACCTTAAAAAGAGAGTTCTGCCTAAAGGTGTATCATTACGATCGGTAGCTTTCTCCCTACTTTTATTTTTTTATGAGGTCAACACAAGGGTGAGTCCAGTGTATATCTCCCCGGTTTATTCTACTTCTCTGCTTCTTCCTAAGTGTTTTTGGAAATTTTCAGTGCATTTCTTGAGCTGGGTGCTGGACAACCGGTTGATGAGCTGTTACCACCACCAACTTGCCAGCCATACTCGTGCGACGAAGTGTGGCTTATTTCTTTTTGTTTCTTTTCTCCTTTTTTTTTTCTTTTTCTTTTATTTTTGGACTTTTTTTTTTAAGTAGGTGGCTTCCTTGGGCTAAGATTTACCTAAAGGAAGCAAAAAGAGAGTGGCCAGTGACTAGGCTCTGGACAACCTACTTATGGACTGTTACCCACGATAACTTACCAACCATATCACCCTAGAAGGTTCATTAGCTACCCAATTTCCGTTAAGACCGCCGAACAACGAGTTAGTGCTAATAGTGTGTAGATGCTTAGACTTAAAGTTTCCTCAAATCCAAGGGCAGGTTGATAAGTCGTGTACTTATCACCCAAACTTATTTAATCAAATTACAATAGAATTAAGATGGTGAGGACTCGAAAAATAAATCCACATTTTAGTGGATACACGGGCCGATTAAGTCCAAAGACTTGAAAGGTCTTTGTGTTCAAATCCTAATGTAATATTTCCTAAGGTTGAAAAGTTCTAATGTCCAAGTATTCCTTCCTAATTCAATTTTTTTTAACTAAATAAAAGAAAATAAAACAAATCTACGGAGCTGACGAAATAATTCAGCAATGAATATCCACCCCTTCATGCCTATCTAATGCAATGTCCTCATTGTATTAAAAAGACATAAAACAGAGTGGAATAGAATAGAAAGCACCTGAATTTCGTGAATAACGGGTTGGCTCCGAGCTGAAAAGAAACTGTATAAGTGCTAAATTTAGTGCCTTCAGCTAGGCACACTATACAAAGAAGAGAAATAAAGAATTCACAGGTGTAGGTCAGAATCAGAATAAAAAGATAAAACCTCTGACTTGCCAGCAGATGTCCACAAATGTGGACCAGAATGTGGTGTAGACCCATACCCCATGATCGAGAATATCTAAGGTTCTGGATAAAAATTAGCCAAAACCTAAAATCAGTATGCAAGCGGGGTCGGGCTTGTGATTTATGAGGATGCAACCCAAGACCAAAAAGTTGGGTTACAGAGAATTCAAGATCAAAAGGATAATCAATGAATGTGTGCTTGGGTTGGACATCCTCAGAACAAATGTTGTAAGGGTCCTATTTTGATGGTTTCAGCTTAATTGGAATCCTTTGACTCAGTCTTCTACTTCTTCCGGAGTTTGCTTCCCAAATCAAAATTTCCCAGCTCCTATCCTTCTCATTCAGAATGTCAAATTCCAGGACCTCTTGCATATTAATCACCCCATCTAAAATTTCCAAGTCTAAAAGATGTGGCTGAATCAGAATTGACTTGGGTCTAGTTATCTCAAAAACAGAATCATCGATAAGCTCAATGGGGTGTAACTAACAATCAGGGCATTGGATTGAATCCTCCAGAAAATGTGATTCTGGATCCGTCATGTGAGCCCCAATAAGATCAGTTTCCTCAGTTATTGGGCTATCAAATGATCTATCAGATTCCTCAGGCCCAATCGTCTCACAGAAATCATGTTCTATAAACTTACGTGAGACTTCGTAAATTGATTCTTCACCTTTAGAATCAAAGAAATCTAAATCCGCATTAATGTATGTCTCAAAACTATCAATCATTTTCTGATCCATGGAGACATACATTTCCTCGTACCCCGGCTCAGGGATTTCAGGTGAAGAAATCAGATCATCCTTAATTGGTTGCTCTAATTCAATCTGGTTAGCCTCGTAACACGTGTCCCCCCCAACAGGTGCTTGAGCAGGTTCTGACATGGGCTCTCCTGAAGGGGGTTCATCTTGGGAATCATCCCACGATTGAAGCAAAGCAACTACAAATCTCATTCTCAATTTCACTAACTTTCCAAGTAGAAACTCACCTGGGTTTTTATCCTTAACATCTTGGAGCCAATCCAACAAATACTTGTTCCAATCATCAATCATCTCAATTAGGGGCTCCAATTTTTCAATGCAAGTTATTGGCTGAGCTTCTAAAAATTGAATGACATTCCTCAAGTCAGCCAAAACCTTATCTTGAACCTGGTTAACTTGAACCAAATCACTTGGTTCAAGGCTGGGCGGGTTTGGGATTAGTGCAGAGGAGTTAACGAATTGAGATTCGTTATACCCTTCCTGATAATAGGTCATTTCGGATTCTTCAAAAGGTAGTGATGACCTAAAGGTAGTGTAATCAGAGGATGGGTAAGGATCATTGTATCCTCCTTAATTGTAAATCATATTAGGTTGTCCATGAAAGGGTGGTGATCTATAATCGATGTGGCTTTGAGAAGGATAGAAATCACAATTATGGTGTTCAGGGTTAAATCCTGAACATGGAGGTCCGGAACTGTATCCCCAATCCGAATTATCCCAACTAACCGATTGTTGATTACAGTGTGAGTTGGGATACTCATCATGTTGAGGATAACTCATAACAGGAAGGAAAGAGTGGGAATGCGTATAAAATGTGGAAGGATTCATGATAGACGGGAGGAAGAAAGGCGCCCTGCAAAACAAACAATCAAACCTGTCTTTAAGTGGGCTAGCCTAAAAACCTACAGATTCCCAAAACTCGTCTTGAGATAAAGAAACGATTTGATCTATTTCTACCTGTTCAATCCTACCAGTTAGAGGGAGGGACTGGGGAGAAGGTTCTTCCTTTGGCTTGCGCCTCCGGTTCCTAGTGTACCCCCCAGCCACGATCGTTTGATTCTGCTCCCCTAGCTAGAATCAGATTGAATAGTAGAAACAGACTAATCGAAAATAATCTCGTTTTGGGCTTCGTAGAGCGAGTCCAATCCTTAGGGCCAACGTCTACTCTGTTTAAATTAGGGTTAGGTTTGAATGTGCTTTGGAATGTGATGGGCCCTTTATCTGGGTTATGCCCTTAATGATTGATTGATGTGTGGGCATGCACAACCAGTGGTTTTCAAGCAAGATTATTTTTGAATGAGGTGACTTTTAGTGTTCAAATCGTGCTTAGTAGCTTTTAGGATTCAACTTTAGGTATTTTCAATCAAGTTTTGTTGGCACACCAGGTTTTGAAAGCACAGGTGAAGATGTTTTCCTTTTAAACCCAAAAGAATGTGGAGTGCCTGGTAAATCCCTAAAAGTTGAACCTATGTGGTAGCTACTTGATGAGTTGATTTTAATTGGAGTGGTGCGGCCCAATCAACTCAAACAATTGGCCTGTTGCACCACTTAATTAGGCACACAAGTGATTACCTAATCTGATTTCTACTCAATTATGTGTTTGGGCGTGTGTACCGGTTCCAAAGATCGATTTACCGGTTGAGTTTGCAAATCAGAAGAGGTTGTGTACCTCTGTGAATTTTTTTTTAATTTTTCTTTTAAATGCGGAGGGTGAGGCGGGTGTAGGTGTCAAACAAACAAACAAAAACTAACCTTAGAGTTTATAAGAACACCTAGGTTGATTTATATTTGTGTTATTACATGGTGGAATGAAAACTAATGGGTAGGAGGTGGGGGTAGACTTACAGACCCTTCAACAGCACTTTACTCCAATCTACGGCTTTTACCCGTCTCAAAAGAGTACCTGCAATCACAATAAGAAAGGAGAGAAGTGAGATAAATGATTCGTAAGTTGGAAAATGTGAAGAATCAAAGAGCGTTGCCTCCTCGGCAACGGCGCCAAAATGTTGAATGTGGAACGACTACGCTATCGTATTTGGTTTTGAATACCTGTCGTTGTAGTTTGAAAGTGAAGAAATCCGTTTCAACAAATAAAATTTATACTGGAATAGAAATCCCGAGTCGAACATAGGGAGGCGGACGTTTGATTAAAAATACGCATTTGTTTTATTTGTCACGAAGCAGAATAATTGATTAAAAACTATCTATCTATTTACAATAAATAGACGAGAGAGAGAGAATATTACAAACAAAAACCAGAAAGAGATGTAGAATGAACATGGAATTCATTATCATTCGTTACACTACTCATTATGACTAGAAAGCAGAAAACGATTACACTAGAAAGCAGTAAATCTACTCTAGAAAGCATTAAAAAGAATGGAGAGAGAAATATCCTCCTCGATGTTCGCTTGGAGGATGAGCCAGATGGGACGACGCCTGGAAGACGGGGAACGGAGTAGGACGAAGGAGGACGAAGCGGAAAGAATGGGAACGGGGCAGCATGTCGTCGTCGTCGCGGGATCCACTTCTGATAGGGGATCGAAAATTTGACTTTATCTCTTGAGAAGCACCCCGGGTGTGGGACAAGCTTCTCTTGAGATTTGGAGAGGGAGAAGAGAAGGAAGGGATGAGAATTTCGTATGGAGGGGGTCTCCTTTTATAGTTGTAAGGAGTGAGGGCAATTTAGTCATTACAAGTTGAAAATCATTAATTCAGGACCTTTAGTGATGGATAAATCCATCACTAAAAGCTTCAACGTGGCCGCAGTGGGGCGGCTTGCGCGTGTCCGCTTGCCTCCCCGCAGTCAACACCTTTCCACGTTCTCTAAATCTCAGCCGTTCGATCGTGAGATCGAACAGCTGAGAGCGCTCCTCGCAGCGCCTCCTCTACGCACGCATACGCGTGCGATCTCGCGTCACGCGGGGGAATGCGATGGCGCGTGGACTTGATTGGGCGCATGTAGCCACCCGATCTGCATCGTGCGGTCAGATGCGCCCGCTCACCTGTGCCCAACCGTAGCATCTCGCTGATCGAACTTGCGCCTCGCCTTCTTGCAAGTGCGCTCGACCAACGTGCTATTAGCACGTTTGTGTCGTGCTTAAGGATGTGCGTGCACACCCCACAGTCGTTGGATGAGCATCCAGCGGCTGAGAAGTGACGATCATATTGCGAAAGAGAAGTTGCAGTGAGTGCAGCGGCTAGTTGGGCGGCTGAGATGGCGCCACATGGTGCTATCTTGGCTGTCCATCTTTTGGATGATGTAGATGGTGCCACGCTTGTCGGATTGAGTCAATTTTCACGCCATTAGGTTACGATCGTCGATTCGAATCCATTCGTGTGGTCGGATTTGTCATCTAAAGTGTGGATTCACACCACCTTGGCCCTTGACCTTTTAGGGTTCCTCGGTCTCTATCTGATGCTACAGATGTCTGATTAGGGCGATCTTGGAGTCGTTGAACTCCAATCGTCGCCCTGATCAAATCTGTACGGTTGGATCTTTGATCCAAGGCCTCGATAAAAAGTTTCCCTATCCCTGAACATAAAAGGAGACAATTAACCTCCATTTTATTCAAACTAATCTAAATGCAAGATGATGCATGCTATGCAATATTTATAGTATGTAATGCAATTCTATGCTTAAGAACATGTATAAATTGACATTTTATGTAATATAAACATGTTTACATCATTTATCAAGAAGATAAAAAAAAGGAAGTGAAAAAAAAAGATGCATTTAGTCTCGTGCATAAACCTTAGGCTAGCTTGATTGTTTGCTTGCTTAAAAAAAAAATAAAAAATTAAAAAAAAAAGGCATGGTAGATGGCTAGTTGATCCACATCTTAAATTCATCACCCAATAAAAAAAATACACTCTCTAATTTCATTTGGAAGATCTTTTTGGAGTGTTCTTTAAGTGGTGTTTGTGAAGTCAACCATGTTTTGAATTGGGCTGCACCATTCACCATAATTAAAATCAATTCACCCAATAGAGTTGCATGAACTATAGGGGTGAAAACTCTTAGGGATTCTACTTCCTAGAGACACACATACTCTTAAAGGAAAAAGAGCAAAACACCCGTGTTTGCATAACCTCTTGTGTGTTCAAGCATAACTTGGTTGAATGAACCTAAGAATTAGAACCCTAAAAACTAACTAAACAAGGTCGAACTTTAAAAGACAACTCATATTAAACCTTGTTTGCAAATCCCTTGATTGTGCACCACATTATACACATTGGAATTGAACATTGAGGGGCACAAACCCAAAACAATGGCCCCTCACATTTCCAAGCACTTCTAGATCCTAGCCCTAAATTAAAATCGATTAGATGTGCCCTAAGAAGGACCAATCTAAGTCCTACAAGTGTGATTGGGTTTGTTCAGTGCTTGGCCTTAATTCCCATTGTGGAATCCAATGTCTAAGGTTGTGGGGAAGTGTCAAAGGACCGCAGTTGAGGGGTACAAAGGAATCGGCGGTGCGAGCCAAAGGAAGAACCTTCCCCTCAATCCCCTTGCAATTAACCTGGCTGAACTAACTTTGAGAATGGAGGTTTAAGTGCTTGCAGATTTGATCACTTTCTTCAAGGCTTCTAGGCCACCTAGGTCTGCACTGTAGGGCCTAGTTTTGCTTGGTTGATTATGCACACATAATTCTCTCGTCTATTCTTCCCTGATCCATCCATGGATTTTAATGCTTATCCATCCTTCCCAAACTATCCCCAACATGATTTGTATTCTAACCCAAGTAGACTGTATCCACAGTTTACTTGGGACAACCAGTCACCTAGTTGGGGATATAATCTAGGACCTAAGTATCTAGAAGACCCCTCTTATCCCAATTTTACTCAACCTACACCAACTTCCTATTGGGATACATCCAACCCAACCACCCAAGGTTACGATCCAAACCTTGGGGGTCCTTATCTTGATTCTCCTTATGATGACTCCTCTTTTAGGTCCCACCCACCCACTAACCAATCTGATAGAACCTACACTCTGGGAGAACACCAAGACAGCTACCGTTCCTAGGACCCTAACCAAGATAGGTCATCTGAATTCAAGGATCACTCCTACTTGACCTATGGATTGGAAGGGATTTTAGAAAAATGGAAATCAAATGATGATCATAAACTTGGGCAAATCAAGAATGATCAAACCCTGCTTTGGACCCCTGATGAAGAATCCGACTGGGAGGAGGACTTAGAACCTCAATTATTCTGGAGTAGGACTAAATAGAAAATGGTGCCTCTTGAGAATTTGGACCTTGAAAATGATAGAATAGAGGACCCACCCAAGAACCTAAACCCTGGTACGGACTCTAATACACATCCTCAACCATACCTCTCAACTTTGATTTGAATGCTAAGGAGGAAATCCAAGGGAAACCTAATGACACTCAGTCAGTTCTTGATAGCCTTCAGTTGGAGTTACATAGATGGAATCAAGAATTGATTGAGGGGAAACAAGCCATGATTGATATGTTTCAACAACTGGATGAAGAGGGCAAAAGAACATTGCTGCAAGTAACCCCTTTTATGGAATTCATGAAGCAAGGCCCCGTGGTGATCGATTGGATTACACCTATTTACCCAAAATTGGTTTTGTCCACCATTGATACTCCCTTGGTGTTGGACAACTCATTAGAAAATGTCATTAAGGATTCCTTAGAACATGATTTGGGGAGAGTTGAGGACAAACATCAGGAGGAAACTGAGAATTTAGGGGACGATGTCTTTGAATCCAAATCTAATCTTCCCAAGGAAAGTGATTTGGTGGAAGAGAATCCATAATTGAAGATGGGGAGTGGGATTACAATTCTGAAATAATCAATTTTGAATTATTTGAAACTCCCATCACAAGTTTAGAGGAGGGCCAAGGGAAAGAATCTGAGCTAGAGGATGAAATTAGCCCTACCTCTAATGCAACCTCGAAAATTGAGTTTGATGTAAAAGAGGTTGAAGATAATATTCTAGGGGTCAAGGAATTGGAGGGAATAGGCAATGAAACCCTAGTTGAAGAAGGGATGGATTTTTCTTTGGAGAGAGACCTCATGCTTGATCTTAGAGCTCATTGTCAAACTCTTGATTTTGTTACATGCCCTATCAGAATTGAAATCCTGCAACCTGAATTCATTGGAATCGATATAACTTTGAGGGATTACAACTTTAAAGGGACACAAGCTGATTACAAAGCCTACATCTTTAGTGTCCAACATTTTAGATTCAGGTTGCACTCATCTAAATCAACTTCTCTACATGCTCACAGATTAAGAGAGGAACAGACATAGGCATGCATGTTACACCAGTTGCAGAGTTTCCATCCCTTAGGGATGGGACTGCACCATAATCTAGTCTGCATCCGTGGACTTCTGACTCTGGGTTCAGCTGATTATGTCTTCCCCTTCTTGACCTAGACCATTCAAGTGATTTTTCTCTTATTGTTTGTGTACTATGCCCGGCTGAAGCCACTAAACTCAGAGCTTCTTGGGAGGGAACCCAGAGGATTCAAGCCGACCGATTTAACTGTTGACACTTAGGTGATTTCTTTCCTTACTCTATTTCATACATTTATTTTCCAATGAGGACATTATCCAACTTAGGCATAGGGGATGGTAATTCGTATTTGAGTACATATTGTCAGCTTGAATTATATATATATATATTTTAAAAGAAAAGAGGAAGAGAAAACTTAGGTATTTGGTGCTTGTCAACTTTAGGAAATGATATGTTAGGGACCTAAACTTTTAGACTCTTCAGGTCTTCGAACTTGATCAATTCAGGTGTCCACTAAAATGTGGACTTGGTCTCAGGTCCTCGCCACCATAATTTATATTAATTTGGTCAATAAAGTAGGGTGATAAGTATACAACTTATCAACCCGCCCTTTGATTTGGGGGGGATTTTAGTCTAAGCATCTACACACATTTTGTACTGACTCACTCATCGGCAGTTGTAATGGAAATTGGGTAGCTAATGAACCTTCTAAGGTGGTATGGCTGGCTAGTTGTCATGGGTAACAGCCCATTGGCCAGTTGTCTAGAGCCCAGCCAGAGGACCATTCTCTTTTACTACTGCCTTTAGGTAAATCTTAGATTAGGAAAGCCACCTACTTAAAAATAAAAAAAAAGAAAAAAAAAGAAAAAGGAAATAGGAAAATAGAAAAGGAGAAAAGAAAAAAAGAAATAAGCCACACTTCACCGCACGAGTATGGCTGGCAAGTTGTCGTGGGTAACAGCCCATTGGCAGGCTGTTTAGGTCCTAGCTCATAAACTGCACAAGAATTCCAAAACACTTAAAGGAAGAAGCAGGGAAGTAGCATAATCTGGAGAGATATACACTAGGTTTGCCCTTGTATTGACCCCATAAAAATAAAAAGTAGGGAGAAAGCTACTGGTCAGATAGATACACCTTTAGAAAACATTTTCTCTTTCGGGTCACTTAGGGGCATGGAAACCCGAAGTCTGTTTTAATTGCCGTTGAGTGAGTCTATCACTCTCATAATAAAATGCTTAGTACTTAGAGTCCTTTTCAAGTCTTGGATGGGTTGGGTAGTGATGAACCCATATTTGTGGGCTAATTAGTTACTTAAATACCTAGATATTAGATTAATATTGACATATAAATAGCATACAATAAGATGTAAATAGATTAGTCTAATTATTCACTTATTTGCATATTTCATTGCATTCATATGTAAATACATTTAGAATTCATGCATTGAAATAGTTAGTCTTTAGGTTGCATTACATGCATGTATTATATTAACATTTTATGTGAGGGTTTGAAGATAAATAAGCCATCACTTCATTTGTTATTTTATTAATCTATTTTTCTTCTTCTTCAATGGCTGCTGCAGCTGTGTGCAACGCATGTAATGATGGTCGCAGTGAAGAGGAGCGGAAAATGTGGATCATGACGCTCCTAATTCAACCTGCAGCAACTACAAGAGAGGGGGAGTGGCTGCCATGCTCGGGGAGACTCCACCCTGACTCCACCACCGTGAAGAGCTTCGAGCTGACCTCCATCATCACCACTGTGCGTCTCCAAGGTCGAGCATCGCCACACCGTGGGCCGGTAGGGTGACAGACCACTGTGCCAATTAGACGAGCTCAGCCATCATCATGCGCGTGTGTCTCCAATGGCCACGCAATCATGACCGTGCTTCACCACTATGCAACCGCCCTTGTCCACCGTCAACACCATCGCAGCCACGCACCAGCAGCCATCCACGCGTGTTTAAGACGTCTGGGAATGTTCCTAGATGTCTGAAGTCCCTACAGCACCACCTCCATCTTCACTTCCCCTTTGCTTCTTCTTCTTTTCCCTCTGTTTTTCCCCACCAAAAAGAACCCATCACCTTCTCTTCGCATCACCGGCAGCACGTAGCCACTACCAACCACGTGCGGCCAGTGCCTCTCCCTCCACCGCATAGTAGCAGCCACCTCAACCGCGTGCCACTAACACCTCGCGCGCTGTCACACACGCAGCAGCAGGAGCCTACCACGCACCTTCGCATGCAGCGGCCACGGCCAACCGCGCGTCCCCCAGCAGCTCCGCATGCGCGTGCCAGCGAGTCCTCTGCTAGCTCCACGCGCGCCTGCGCGTCCTCTACGTGCGTTCGGCTCTTTAGCAGTGCCATGGCTTCACGCATAGAAGCAGCATCGACAGCCACTGCCGCCACTTCTCTCCTCCATATCGCCGCCTCTGGCCACCGTTAGCCATGCTACCACCATCGCTGGATGCATGCCGGCCTCGCCTACTTCCGGTGAGGACCTCACCGCTTGCCATCGTCTTCCCTCCACGTGCAAGCCAATTGAAGATCCTCCCCTATTTTTGCACAGTAAACCTCCCATTAGTTATTACATTCATACGCCATTGCAAACTTTTATTTTTTTCTTTTATTAATTAAATATTATGGCACATTTAAGAGAACACTCTCAAATTTCAACGTAAATGCAATATCAGCATGATCATGTCTTATTATCCCAATTAAGAAGCGGTTTTGACTCGATTTCTTGATGAAATTAATAGTGAACATCGATTTTTGACCCTTGCGAGTTTGTAATAGCCAGTGCCTCCCTGTGGATATGACTTGCTCTTCTACGAGTGGTTTAATTTTAATTCAATATTTTGATTAGTCGATTTTCCACCACTTAGAAATACAAGAACAAATCATCTTAATTATCATCTTCGAAAGCAAAAATATACTCGTTAGGTAGTCGTAGAAAGTTGCCCCGAAATCCTCAACTCCAAAAATCCAAAAAAATTAGAAAAGATGAAAAAGAAATATATATATATATATATTTGTTTCCATATAGAATAAGGTGAGGACTCGGGCAGTTTGCATTTTGGCAGGCAACTTGGGCACTGTTGAGTCTCTGCAAGTTAGGTTCTTAGAAATTTCTTCCTGTTGACAAGCAACTTCTACCTGAGTGAGCAATTCCTAATTTCAATTGTAAATAGCATTTAGGTTAAACCTTGCTAGGGACTAGAAAGAGGTGGGCATGGGGGTATGATGACTCTACAATTATTAGTGTTAATATTATCAATTACAGTTAATTTTGAGGGCACATGTGCACTCATGTCATATTATGGTGGGTTTGGGGGCATTGCATGCATTCTGCATTACTTTATGTTAAGATTGCTTAGAATCAATGTTTAATGACCTTGTGTACAATTTCAAATTGAAACAGGTCTCAGATGAGCAATCGGACCATACGGATGGATCCAGATCAACAAACGGAGTCCAACGGACTCAAAAATCACGTCGATCCGACCTCTGTAGCCCCCACAACAAGTTCGAGGAAGATCAATGGCTAGGGGACAATGTGACATCCTTACGGGTTTCGGATGAAAAATTCAACCATATGGATGGATCTGGGGCGATAATCGTAGTTCGACAATGTGGAAATCATCTTGATCCGAGCATGATGGCATCTTCTACAATAGAAAGAAGATGTACGACCTAGATGGTGCCATGTGGCACCATCTAAGCCACCCAACACCAGCCAGTAGCTACCCAATGCCTCCTCTTCATCCACATCATCCATTCCTAGCTGTTGGATCTTGATCCAACGGCTGAGAAGCCGTCTCCACCGTACGCCCTTGGCTCCTTCTTGGGATAAACTCGTGGGCTTGGCGCATTGGTCATGAGGTGCGTTCCCAAAGGAGGGGCATGGGTTCGAGCCCTACCACCCCCCCAATCTCAACTTCTAATCTATCCTTAGAGATCCTATGACCTAGTATTATGCCATCTCTCACCATGAAATGGCTCTTCTCCCAAGATAGTACTAGGTTGACTTGAATGTACCATTTAAGGATATTAGTGAGATTATGAAGACAAGAGTCAAAATCATCTCTGAAGGCGGAGAAGTCATACATAAACACTTCCACATAGTCCCCAATCTTGTCAGAAAAGATGGCCGTCATGCAATCCTGAAAGGTAGTAGGTGCATTGCACATGCCAAAAGGTATTCGCTTGAAAGTGAATGTTCCAAAAGGACATGTGAAAGTCGTCTTGTCTTGATCAGCTAGGCTAATCGCTACTTGATTATACCCAGAGTATCCATCCAGAAAATAAAAATAACTCCATCTAGCTAATCTTTCCAAAATTTGATCAATGAAGGGCAAGGGAAAGTGGTCCTTCTTAGTAGCTGAATTGAGTTTTCAATAATCGATGTAGACCTGCCAAGAAGTCGCAATGCAGGTCGGGATGGATTCGCCTTGTTCAGTTTTGATCACTGTGAGTCCAACCTTTTTAGGTACAATCTATATCAGGCTCACCCACTGGTTATCTAAAATAGGGTATATGATATCAGCATCTAGCCATTTGATCATTTCCTTTTTGACAACGTCCATCATATTTGGATTTAGTCTTCGTTGAGGTTATCGCATTGGTTTTGCCCCCTCATCCGTATATATATGATGAGTGCAGTATGATGGGAGAATTCCATGCAGATTAGAGATACTCCACCTAATAGTAGCCCTATGATCTTGGAGTACAGTAATCAATTTAAGTTCTTATTCTTGGGTTAGGTGGGAGTTGATAATAACAGGGAAAGTCTGATGCTCACCTAAGAACACATACTCAAGAGAATCAGGTAAGGGCTTCAATTTGAGCACAGGTGGAGGAGATGTAAAATCAGTAGTAGAATGAGGAGGGAAGGAAAGCAAAGGATCAGGGAAGTATACCTGATTATCATTATGCTCAGAGCCATTAGATTCAACTACTGCAGGAAGGGTAGTAGTGGTTGCAGCAACAAGATGATCATGTAATGCTGGAGAGGGCAGCAATGGATCGCAAATCTCGTCAGAATACCTCTTATACGGACTGAGTCTGTTCGTACCAACCATACTGGTCTGCAAATGCAGTAGTGAGTTACAACCATATAGTCCTCCAGACGTACCAGAATATACCAAGTCTGGGGTGCGAGAATCAGATACACACCCCAAGTAATCAGCTGAGGGGAAAGGTGAAATATGCAGAGCAGTAGTCTTAGTCCCTGGGTAGGAAGTAGTCGACCCTGATGACAATGAGGATGAATAAGACATTGGGTCACTGTAAAGAAGCCTAATGTTGCCATAATACTCCTGATCACAATCAAAATTTTTGGATGCCTTGAATATATCTAGTCTTAATTTCTCGTTCCCTAAGGCAATTTCCATGCATCCGGATGCACATTCGATGTTTGCACGAACGGTCGCCAAAAATGGGCGACCTAGAATAATAGGTACATTGCGGAGATCAGCAGGAACCTTCATATGAAGAATAAAGAAGTCCGTTGGAAAATAGAATCCACAGACTTTCACAATGACATTCTCAACAACCCCTCTCAGTACCTTCACCGACTGGTAAGTGCGTGAAGTGCGCAGATGCTTAGACTATAAGCCCCCCAAATCAGAGGGCGAGTTGATAAGCTGCATACTTATCACCCCACTTTATTAACCAAATTAACATAACTAAGGGTGGTGAGGACTCGAGAAACAGGTTACCTCCCAGGAAGCATTGAGTTATTGCTTCCAGCTAGGTGAAGCTTTAGTTTAACCCTTAATGAGGGTTACTGTTGTGATGCTGATTGAGGAGATTTTAAATATGCGTCCATTGTAGTACACTCCTAAATCGTACAACAAAACATTTAAATTTATGAACTCAGATTCTAATTGGAGTTTGAGGTCGTTCACAGGGAGTAAATGTAGAATTCACACATTAATCTTCATTCAGAATAGATAAACATAATAAATTGATCACAATAAAAGATATGCAATGAATATAACTTGTCAGATTAATATTCAATGTAATCTAATGATCATGAGACAAAAAGAATAGAGAGATAAAATAAAGGTGATTTGAATAACAAATTATTCATCTTAATTAAGCATATATCTCATATTTAATTTATTCAAATAACCCAACAGTATCTTCAATCAATTAATCAGTGTTAACTTAGATACTTAAATAATCCAACAATACTCAGAATCAAAGGTCAAATGTTGCCCATATGTACCAGACGACTTAATCTTCACAACATAGTAGAGCCTCACAGAAGGCACACAAGGGTGCCAAGGCCTTTCAAGCATAAAAACCAATTCTCTCAAGCCTTCACAAGCATAGGAGGCTTTTCTTCACAACCTTCTCTTCTTCAGAGGCTAACTATTCACCCCTTCTTTAGCATGCCTCCCAAGGCACTTCAGAGAAAAACCCACCCCCCTCTCACAGATTTCTCTTCTCTTCTCTTCTCTTCTCTTTTCTCTCAGACTTGAGGTTAATTGGACATGTATGCAGGTTAACGGATCCGGGCAGGGGATCAGGCTCACCAGGAGTGAGGGTGAGCGAGGTGTGTGTGAGCGAGGACCCGACCCCCGGTGTTCTTGGGCAACCGGGTGGATTCACAGAATCCACTTATACGTTTGCAGTGGTCTATCAACTAACGAGGTGGGACTATGTCCCTATCTCCCTTCACAAGTTGCAGCAGTAGGTGAAGTTTCTCCCATTGGAGCAGATGTGGAGGCTTTTATACTCAATTGATGCCCTAGATAGGTTCCTTGGATTAGGCCGCAGCATTTGGGAGTGGAATAACAATCTATGGTGGTTGGAGCAAGGCATTCGGCACTGAAGATGGTGGCGATGATGGCAAGTGACAACAAACACCTGAAACAAAGAATAAGGCCTCGCGACCGCATCAAAACATCCTAGGAGGGTCAGCTGAGGATGGCGAAGGTAGTGTCCTCGTGACATTTGGGTGTGTGTAGAGGTCTGGTGACCTCAAAGATGGTGTGTGGTGGAGGTCATGTTCGGAGGGTGATTAGGATGGACAATCCCCTCAATTTCTTGAGGGGCTTTGTTCGCAAGAGTGAGGTGGAGGTTATGGAGGTGGAAGCGGGTTGTTTGGTGGCTTGTGGCATCATGGAGACCTCGTCGAAGCTCGGCCAGAGTGAAGGAAGATGAAGGGGGAGATCGGCGAACAGCAGTTGAAATAGAAGAAGAAGTTGGGGAGATTCAGGAGAGGGAGAGGAATAGGTTGTGACCTAAACTAAGGGACGAAAGGGATAAGAGGGCACTAGCTGTGATTGGCCGGCGTCAGAGAAGAGAAGTCCTCCGGTGGTGGAGTGGCGACGATGAAGAGGAACTGGGCACTCCTCTGTGGTTGGCGAGGAGCGGAGGAAGGTGAGGAAGAACCTGTTGCCTATGGTACGTGGCAGCAAGCAAAGAGGCCGGAGAGAGAGGAGTCGCAGGAGCTACGGTGGCGGTGGTCGAAGAAGGAGAATTGATGAAGAATTGTGGCCAAACCGAGCTAGTTCTGGATAGCAGAAGATACTTATATAGAGCTCCTGGGCAAGCTCTAGGTAAGGAAACAGGCTTAAGGTGCTCAAAAATTTAGGGAAGAAGATCCCTGATCTTGAGGAGTTCCCACAAGCTTAGTGGATCAAATCAAGTTCCTAGATGTGATTTAGGTGATTAGGGACTTCCTAAAGATCACCCCTTCTAATTTTGGAAGGGATTGGTTGAGAAATCAGGAAGGTATCCATGATTGAAGGTTGGTACTTTTGGGTTCACACCTGCCATGGAAGTAGGGACTCTTTTGTGAAGAAGACAACAAAGTTGGGGGTTTTTTGTATTTAATTCGAAAGTTAAGGGCCTAGATGTGAGGAATAGAGTTTTATGGGACTAGAATGCAAAATAGGTCAAGATGGATTCTGATTGGGCCCAAATTTTGGTACAAACCTAATTTTGACCCAAGAAATCTGATGGTTAAGTTGGATTTCAGTTTTGACTAAGTTTGACTAGGCAATTTATGCAAAAACCCAAATTAGGGTAGGAATCCGTCTAAGACTATTCAAGGTCAAAATAGGTTCCAAAGGTCAAATTAAGGATACCAAACCTCAAGGAATATTTTTCTATGAATTTTAGAAGGTTTAGATGAATTTTATCCTAACCAGAACCTCTGTAATTCAAGCAGGTCGAAAATTAGGGTTTTGGGTGCTGATTTAGTCTTTGGAATGCGTGAAACCCTGTTTCTATCTGCATGGACCCTTTTATTAGACTTTAAGGCTCATTAGACCCTAGATTAACCCCTGGCAAACCCCTTGGTTACTCTGCTTTCATGATATGATGTTAAAATTACAGAATTAATCCTGTTCTTTGCTTGGAAAGGATATGTAAGGAATTATGACACTTAGGCGACTATGTAGGAGCATTTGTCAATTAATCATGTCTAATTAAAGCTAGTTATGGCTCATGATGATGTTATCATCATTTACTATCTCCTCTCGGGGTACATGGGCGAGAAAATGTTATAATCTTTATCCTTTTACTATAAAGGTTTTCCTAGTCTTAGTATCAGTAATTTCTACGTCCCATTGGAAAATGGTTTGACCACCTGGTAATGTCCCATCTACTTGGATCTCAACTTTCCAGGAAAAAGTTTGAGTCGTGCATCGAAAAGCCAGACTTTTTGATTCGGCTCAAAGGCTTTTCTATTAATATGCCGGTCGTGAGAGCTTTCATCTTCTCTTTATACAATTTTCTATTCTCATAAGCGTCTCGTTGAATTTCCTTGAGATCAGAGAGCTGAAGCTTCCTTTGAGTACCAGCCATATGGGAATCCATATTGCATTGCTTGACCCCCCAGTATGCCTAATGCTCCAGCTCAACTGGAAGGTGGCAAGCTTTGCTAAATTCCAATAGGTATTGAGACATGCCGATATAAGAGGTCCTATATCTAAAGGGCATCATCCAGTCAGGTGGACCAATCTTCCAGTCAGGTCTCATGGTCTTTTGTGGGATATTCTTAATCTATTTGTTTGAGACCTCAGTTTACTCATTCCTTTGTGGGTGATACAGGGTGGTAATGTAGTGAGTAACCCGGTACTTCCTAAGTAGAGCACGAAACTGGGCATTAATAAAGTGACTCCCACCATCGCTGATCATGGCCTTGGGTATCTCGAATCGGGAGAAGATGTTCTTCTTAACAAAATCCATAATGGCCTTATGATCACACTTTTGGGTAGGTATGGCTTCGATCCATTTTGAGACATAGTCTAATGAGACTATTATAAACTCGAAGTCATTGGATGGTGAGAAAGGACCCATGAAATCAGTGCTCCAGACGTTGAATATTTCAATGATAAGAATGGGTTGGAGAGCCATTGATTGGAACACTATTATGAGCCTTAACTAGCTCATTTTGATCCAATGAAGAGAATAAATGCTCCTACATAACTAACTGAAGGTCCTAATTCACTACATAAACTTTTTGAGAGTAAAATAAGAAATAAGGGGTAAAACTGTAATTTTACCGATGCAGTACAACCACGGGTTTTCTTAAGGGCTAAACAAAGGCCAAATGCTCTTAATAAGATAAAAATTGGGTTGGATTTGACAGAAAAGGGTTTATGTGAGTTATGTGAATTAAATGACTTCTTGAAACCCTAAAATAAACCCACTTGATTAACCAAAGTTTTGGTCAGGATAAAATTCACCTAAACCCTCTAAAAGTCATATAAAAATATTCTCTAGGGTTTATAACCTTTAATTTGACCATTAGAACTCATCTTGACCTAGAATAGGGTCTCAGATAGATATTTACCCTACATTGGGTTTTTGCATAAATTTCCTAGTCAAAAGTGGTCAAACCCAAAATCCAACTTCACCATTGGATTCCTTTGGTCAAAATTAGATTTGTACCAAAATTTGGACCTAAGGGGAACTCATCTTGACCTACTTTGCAAAAAGGTCCAGTCTGATTACATTTCTACCTCTATCTTTCAAAAACCCTTACAATCAGCCCCCTAGCTTCTTCATCATTTTTACAAATAGGTCGCTCTGCCATTATAGCGAAGGAATCCTACTCTGGCAAGCTTTGGAAGGAGAGTTCTCCCTAATTGCTCAGAGAATCTCTACCAAAATTGGAAGGGAGATTCTCTGAGAAATTCTCTCTCGTTTGAACCCTCATTTGAGAGCTGATTCCCCCCCAATCTCTCATGCGAATGCATGAGAGATATGGGTATCTCATTGGCTTCCTTCTCTAGCGAGCCTTCCTTGCTTGGGAAGCTTGCTTCCCAAGCCCTAACCGACCTTTAGAGCTCTATTTAAAGGAGCCCAGACCCCTTCGATCACTTCACGCTCGAATTCAGCCACGAACACCCCTAATTCCTCTCTTCTCCTCATGGCCGTAGGCTCTTCGACGTCCGGTGACCTTCTCTGCTCCTCCTCGTCGTATGACTGCCATACCCGTGGCGGATCCTTCTTCCCTGACTTCGTCCGCATCTCGCCGTACTAGCAGGTGCTTCCCTCTCTTAGTCCTCGCCGATCCTACCTCACCGGAGCTACTTTCGTCTCCGACGTCGGCCACAGCAAACCCGATGCCTCCGCTCGCCCCCTTCATCACTTCACCTCCTAGATAAGCTTCCTCTCCTCTCTACACTCTTCTCCACCCTTTTTTCTTCAAAATCGACCACTGCTGACCTCAGTCACCTCCATCTCTTCCATCTTCAACCATCTACTCTAGCGAGGCCGCTCCACCTCCACAGGCCATCCCAACCCTCGCCGACAAGCCCATAAGCTTCTCTTCACTTCACTGATCCTTTCCCCTCACTCCACGCACCACGTCACTTACGCAAACCACCCCCCAAACACACCCACACACTCGCACACAGTGTGCCCTAGGCACGCACGCATAGGCACTGTCACGTCACGCCAACACCCCTAGCATCTTCGTCGTGCTTCTGCGACCCTTTTTGAACATGTTGATGTGGCTACAAGGCCGTTCGTGTGTTTTTAGGTTCATCGCCCATCCGTCATTAGCAAGAGCTTGAAGCAAGCTTGCTGCAGCTCCAGGTACACTAGGCCCAGGTGCTGCTATCCTAGGTCCACGGAAGGCCCTCGCGTACGCACTCAGGTCCTCAATTGGAGTCAAAGACCTCTGCGGCTGCTGCAATCGTGAAGGCTATCTCTGCAGGTGCACACGAAAGGGAGGTGGGACATTTAGTCCCACCTTGGAAGTGAGAGACCGCCCGCACCTACATAAGAGGAAAAAGTGACATAGCTTTGTCACCTTAGATCCACGGGGTGAGGTCCCACTCACCCGACCCGGTCTCGTTCGTGCATACACCCCACGGACCTGGCCTGACCCGACCCGACTGCACACCTCGCCTACTACCGCACGCCGGTGGGCCTTGTCCCGGGTATGCACCCGACCCGGTTACCTGACTATCTATGAGGCTTTAGGAGAGCGTATCCTAAGAGTGAAAGTGAGGAGAGCTGCACGCGGGTTGGGGTAGGTTTTGCTACAGGTTCTTCAGGCGAACACTTAGCCGTAGCCAGAATGAAGAAGAGAAAGCTGAAGAGAAAGAGAAGAAGGCAGAAGGTTGAAGAGGGAGAAGGCCAAAGCTGAAGGCCAAAGACAGGAGCTGAAGAAAGAAGAAGAAGGAGATGATAAAGAGGAGAAAGAGAAGACACTTTAAGTTGTCTGATTAAAGAATCAGACAACGGATCATAGTCTCCATTGCATATTTATATTGAATCATTTGGTGATATTGTAGGAGTACCTAGTGATTTAAATTACAATTGTACTCCCATATTTTTGCACTCTGATACTGCTACTATTGCAATTTCTTTCAGTTTAAATTGTAATCTTGATTTCTAAATATCAATTTGCTCCTTGTGTTCGACCTCGGAAATCTTTTCGAGTAATAAAATTATATCTATTTTAACGCTATTTCGGCTATACTACAACACAATGATTTTAAAATCTGGCATAGCATGATAAACATTTTGGTACCGTTGCCGGGGAGCAATGGGCAATTTAGAATTCTTGATTACAATTCCTGATTTAGTACTAACTTGATATATCTCTTTTGTTGTGGTTGTTTCAGGGGAGAAGATTCAAAGAAAGACAGTCGCACATCAAAACACACCAGGGGCAGGTAATTTCTGAGTACTCTCTCTCTTAAGCCCCTCATTCTGAAAAGGAAGAAAAGATAAAATCAATTGGGCTACCTGCTTTCCATCCATAGCTAATCCATTAAGTTGCCTGATATGATTTCAACAACAAAATCTGATTTGTGCACCCAATTAAGGTAACTAGGGCTATCACTTTCTTGTTTGAGCCCTAGATATCACATTTCGCAAATTAAATTGGACCAAAATTAGAGCCAATTAAGGATTTCAATTTAGGATTTTAGAGACACACTTTCATAAGCAAGAATCAACTCTCCAAAATGATGAGTGCCTAAGCCTTGGTTGAAGTGATTTATTCAAGCAAACCCTAAAATTCAGGCTCTTAATCTCACTTGAATTCTAAAAGAAGGACCTAAAACTTCTCAAAGGACAAATAGGTGAAGTTGACCCACCTTGTTGGGTCAACCAACCTTGAAATTAGGTCACTCTTTGCACTTAAATACATCTAAAGTTAAAAGTGAGATCTTAAGCACCCTTGCTCTTTAAAAAAACTGGTAGACTTAAGAGGTCAAGTCCCCATTTTGGTCTACTTGGAACATCAGTGACAAGAGAGGTCGGGTGAGGGAAATCCTGTAACCTGTGGGGGCGCTCTATCATGTAGGGGTCTTTTTGGGACTCTCCCTCTCTGGATGCCCAGGTAATTCTTAGGTAGACGGCTTTTTGACTATGGGGTATCATCTGCCCCGAACCTCTATAGTCATCCAAAATTTTTGGGTGTCTTGATTGGGTCCATCACATTCTACTCTCATCCATAGCATTGGTGCATGTTTGGTAGATCCTTAAGAGCATCCTTGAGGCCTCCTTTAGTCATTCACTCTCATCAAGGCTAGGTCTCGACTTCCGTGTTTGTGCAGCAACCCCATCACATAGACATCTCCTCTGATTCATCTGAACCTAATTCTCCTTTATCCATCATCATGGCACAACCTGCAGAAGAAGAAAATAACCTTAAGAATCAACTTCAGCGCCTTAATAATTTATTCGAAGCCTTTGTAAATCCACCGTAGCGTCCTATGATGAGAGATCATTACAATCCTACTGCCGTGGCGATCGAACCTCGAGTCCAAATCCCGACTGGAGGTCCTGATATTGAACTCAAGCCCAACATGATTCATGCTATTCCAAAGTTTCATGGGCTCAATTCCGAGGATCCTTTCCAACACATCAAACTGCTCAAGCATCTGGCCCAGACCTTCAGGTTGGATGTTCAAAATCAGGATATTCTTCTCATGAAGATGTTCTCCTTCTCTCTCATGGACAAAGTAGCTCACTGGTATCAGACTTAAACGCATCCAATCAACACATGGGTTGAACTACGATCCGAGTTTCTGAAAAAGTTCTTCCCAGTTGGTCGGACGAATGCTTTGCGACACCAGATCACACACTTCACACAGCAGCCTGGAGAACCACTTCACGAGGCATGGGATCGTTTCCTAGATCTCATGCAGAAGTGCCCCCATCACGGAGTTCTTAAATGGGAACAAGTCCAGTCTTTTTACTAGGGACTCCATGAAGATATCCGTTTATTCATCAATGCAACTTGCGGAGGAAATATCATGGGTCAACACGAAGACACTGTGTGGGAGATTCTCGAGATATGTGAGAGAACTCCATCAATAATGACTCCATGGGCATATTCGACCGGACGAATGCCCACGCGTTGACGAATCCAAGGGAAGCACATGAGACGCAGGGCCTGCCCTCATCAGTCAACTTGGAATTGATGGCCAGTCGTTTGGACAAGGTCTCTATCATTGAGAAAAATGTGGATGAGCTAACTCGACATCTGCAGCAAGCCACCTCTGCGCAAAACCCGTTCGCACAGCCGCCCTCTGGAAGGGAAGATGTGCATAACATCTATCACCGATCTTCTCAAGGGATGGACCCGTATCTACCCCTATTTGACTCTAGGACTGGAGGAAACTCCAACCTTGCATACTCTAGTTGGGGGAACTCTGAACCCTCGTACTTTGATTTTTCCAAGGTTCCTCAGACCTGCGAGGACCTCAACGCTATCCAGAATGACCCATTCTCTAATACCTATAACCCTGGATGGCGGAATCATCCCAATTTCCTGTGGGTAGGAAATAATCAGAATTAGAGACCACTATATCAACCCCGTCCACAAGATCCTCTTCCATATCAGCTGCCTCAACCTCGGCCCAACCCCACCTATCAATCTGGGCCAACTCAGACAGATCAAATGACTCTCATCCTTCAGACTCTGGCTAACATTCAAAAGACGAATGCGGTTATGCAGAAACAACACAAAGACGAGATCATAGGGGTTCGCAATCAACTTGCCCAAATGGTGAATTCCCGCCAACCTGGCACACTCCCTTCGCAACCTCTGCCAAATCCGAATAACGTGATGAGCTAGAGGCGCGTTTTGAACCCAAACTCGGGCCAAGCCCACATGATTTATCAGGCCCCTTCTGCTCCATCACCCAAAGGGATGTAAGCTTCGACATCATATTCAGGATTTCAATAGCAGCCACCTATTTTACCTACACCAAACCCGAACCAGGTAGGACTGAATTCAGTAATAACTTGTAGTGGTGAAACAACACAAGACCCACCTTGCCCAAGCCACTTACAGCCTGATAGTAACTCAAACCCTAGGATAGTCATCCAAGATACCCCTGTCCCAGATCAAGAACCTGGACCTATTCTAGAGGAACCTTCTAAGGTTCCATTTCCCGAGGCCTTGACCAAGGGAAAGAGGACAACCAAACTCGTGGCACTTGAGGAGGATCTGGTCAAGCTCTTTGAGCAGGTCCATATAAACATCCCTTTGATGGATGCGATTCGCCATGTACCGGCTTATGCACGATTTCTGAAAGACGTGTGTACACCTAAGCGTAAGCCATGAACCAAAAGTGGGAGCCCAATTGTACTGTCAGAGTAAGCCAGCTCTATAATTTTTATCAAACTCTCACCTAGGGCAAAAGACCTAGGTACTCCCCTGATTTCCTATACAATTGGTGATATCCAATTTGATAGAGCTTTATTGGATCTAGGAGCCTCCATAAACCTTATACCTACATCCCTACTTGACCATCTTAAGGAATCTGAGCTCAAACCAACAGAGGTGACATTACAGTTGGCAGACCGATCTATCAAGTCACCTAAAGGAGTTCTTAAGGATGTCATTGTTAGGATTCAGGATTTCTATTACCCAGTGGACTTTGTAGTCTTGGATATGGATGCTCCAGAAAATCCGCGGAACACACCAATCATACTAGGGAGACCCTTTCTGGCCACTTCTAGGGCCAACATAAATTGTGAGGAGGGCCAAATTGAACTGAGATTTGGGAACCAGACATTAAAGATTGACATCTTTAAGGCCCAACAAGGGATTAATTACAGAGTTATAGAACAAATATGTGACATCAAGGCTGTGGTTGACGATTAGTATATCAAGGAAAACTTGACCACTTCTAATCAACCACAAGAGGATTAAAACCCGCAATTAGAGGAGTCCAAACTCAACCTAGACATACCCATAACTCCTTCCCTTGCTCTTGATACACATCTTGAACCACCCACTGCTGCTGATAACCTTGTCTTGGAACTTAAGTCTCTTCCCGAGCATCTAAAGTACGTCTTTTGGGTTTTGATCAGACATTTTCTATGATTATCAACTCCAGACTCACACCTGATCAGGAATCTCGTTTGATTATTGTTCTCCAACAACATCGAAGAGCCATTGGATGGACTCTCGATGATTTGACTGGCATCAACCCCTCTTACTGCACACACCACATCTATACTGAAGAAGGCACACGACCTTCCCGTGAAATGCAGAGATGTCTGAATCCTAATTTGCAGGAAGTCGTAAAAAAGGAGATCATCAAGTGGTTAGATGCTGGGATCATCTACCCAATCTCCAACAGTCGGTGGGTGAGTCCAATCCAAGTTGTGCCGAAGAAGGCAGGACTCACCGTGACCACGACTAAAAACAAAGAAATCATACTTACCCGTGTGGCGAATTCGTGGAGAGTCTGCATTAATTACAGAAGACTCAATACCTCCACAAAGAAGGATCATTTTCGATTACCGTTTATTGTTCAGATCCTCGAGAAACTAGCGGGAAATAGATTCTTCTGCTTTTTGGATGGGCACTCTGGTTAAACCAAGTGGCAATCCATCCTGAGGACCAAGAAAAGATCACTTTCACCTAGCCCTTTGGGACGTACGCATTCCGAAGGATGCCGTTCGATCTCTGCAATGCACCTGCTACTTTTCAGCGATTCATGCTTGCCATATTCTCAGATATGGTAGGTGATTATCTGGAAGTCTTCATGGATGACTTCTCAGTGTTTGGTGAATCATTTGACGATTGCCTCCTGCACTTGGTCCAGATCCTCAGGCGGTGCATTGACGTGAATCTGGTTCTTCCTACGATAGAGCCACTTCATGGTGCCTGAAGGAATTGTCCTGGGACATCTCATTTTAGAAAAAGGCATCCAGGTTGATCAAGCCAAGGTGAATCTGATTTTCAAACTCATGCCTAGCTCGATCAAGGACATCCGATCTTTCTTGGGGCACGTTGATTTTTACCATTGATTCATTCTTGATTTTTCGAAAATCGTGCGCCCCTTAACTAATCTATTATCTAAGGATGTTCCTTTTGAAATATCCAAGGAATGCACTCAAGCATTTGAGATCCTACGTGATCGAGTTAGTCAAGCTCCAATCCTACAGTCCTTTGATTGGTCTCAACCCTTTGAGATCATGTGCAATGCTTCTGATTTCGCTGTAGGAGCGGTACTTGGATAGAAAATTGACAGGAAACCCGTGGTCATCTACAACGTTAGCAAGACACTTGACGAGGCTCAGCGTAACTACATAGTTACTGAGAAAGAGCTACTAGCCATAGTATTTGCCCTAGAAAAGTTCAGATCATATCTTCTGGGTTCCTGTGTTATCATTTACTCTGATCACACAGCTGTGAGGCATCTCTTTGCAAAGAAGGATGCGAAACCTCGACTAATCTGCTGGATGTTGCTGTTGTAAGAATTTGATCTCGAGATTCGCGACAAAGCGGGAAAACAAAATGTGGTAGCTGATCACTTGTCCTGCCTTCCTTCTGATATTATCGACCCTTCCGAACCCATTACGGAACATTTTCCGGATGAGCACCTCTTGACTATCAGTACAGGGCTTCCATAGTTTGCTGATCTAGTAAACTACCTGGCATTACATCAGATCCTATCCGACTGGTCGAAGGCCAAGAAGGACAAATTGCTTTCCGATGCCAAGTATTACTACTAGGAAGACTCGTATCTTTTTTGCATCGGTGCTGATCAAATCATTCGAAGGTGTATCCCGGAAGTGAAAATTCAGGGCATCGTATCCTTTTACCATAACCAGGCATGTGGTGGACACTTCTCTGGTCATAAAACCGCAGTGAAAGTCCTCCAGTGCAGCTTGTATTGGCCTACGATTTTCAAAGATGCATACAATCACTGTAAGGCATGCACTTATTGTCAGACGTTAGGCAACATGAGCCATCGTGATATGATGCCCTTACAGTTGATTCTCGTATGCAAAATCTTCGACGTCTAGGGGATTGATTTTATGGGACCCTTTCCTATTTTGGATGGCTTCGAGTACATTCTACTCGCTGTTGACTACATGTCCAAATGGATCGAAGCCATTCCGACCCAAACCAATGATCATAAGGTGGTTATCAAATTCATTCATCAGACTTTTCTCGGTTTAGGATTCCACATGCTATAATCTCTGATGGAGTCACTGATGACCAAATATGGGGTGTCACACCGAATCTTTACTCCTTATCACCCCCAAACTAATGGTCTAGTTGAGCTATCAAATTGGGAGATCAAAAAAATTCTCCAGGTCACTGTTCGACTTGATAGGAAAGACTGGTCATCCCGACTTCTGGAAGCTTTGTGGGCTTATAGGACCGCCCACAAAACCCAATTAGGTATGTCTCCATTTAGATTAGTGTATGAGAAGGCATGTCACTTCCCCGTCGAATTGGAGCACAAAGCCTATTGGGCAGTACGGAACTACAATCTAGATCTTTCTAAGGCAGGAACCCACAGAAAGCTTCAAATGAGCGAGATCGATGAATTACGCCATGACGCGTATGAAAACTCGTAAATTTACAAATAGTGGGTTAAAGCCTTTCACGACAAGCACATATCAAGAAAGATCTTTTACCCTGGTCAAAAAGTCCTACTCTTTGATGACCAACTTAAACTGTTCCTAGGAAAACTCAGATCGAAATGGATCGGACCTTACCTTGTCCAATGAATCTTTGGAAATAGAGCCATCGAAATCAGTCAACTCTGCCACGATTCAGAACATTTCATCGTGAACGGTCAGAGACTCAAACTGTTCATTGAACTTACCGATACAAATTTGGCTGAGACATCCTTTACCCTCCATTCTCCCTGAGCTCATTGCGCCCAGCCGATGGCGTAAAACTCAGCGCTTAATGGGAGGCAACCCGTCATTTTGAAAAACCCAAAACATTTCTTGACATTCCTATGCTGAATTTATATTGCACTTTTGGGTTCATCCATTAGAACAGCCGACCTCACCTTAGGTACCCATACCCGAGCTTGAAATCTTTCGCAACAGGCATTTCGACCCATTCGCCCACCTAGAACCTGTTCTAATGAATGATCTAAGCTGAACTCAAACCCACCTAATTTACAATAGGGACATTGCAAATCGTAGGCATGGGAGGGTATGAAAGTGCAAAACGCCATGAATATCATCTCACAAGAAAATGTTTCATCAAAAAAAAAATCACATATCCCAAAAATACCAAAAAATGAAAAACATTCTTTAAAAAGAACAAAAAAATTGAGAGGAGAGAAAAAATTTTGAGGGCATATCAATTTTGAGGAGAAAAAGGGGAAAAGTGAAAACTGTCAAAAAGGAGCACAAGTTGAAAAGAAAAAGAAAAGAGATAGTCATTAGTAAGAAATTGAGGAATTAACTGAGTTCTAGACCATACCAAGAAAAATAAAATGAAAGGAAAAAAGTGCTAATGAAACACAGAAGAGATTAGTAGGAATGCTGATTTTAGGTCTCTTGGGCTATACTCCTAGGCTTAAAAATTTAAGTATCCGCTAAGATCTGGATAGTCCTCAAGAGGTTGGGGAAAATGCGAAACTTAAGTATTAGGTCTAAGGCTTAGGGAGTATTCGGTCTCGTTAACTGACCTCTGGTTTGTGGGACTCGGTAACCTAAGCACCCCAATCCACACACAGTCTGGTTCAGTACGCATAAGTATCAAAATCACGCAAATGCATTTAAATTATTTTAAAAAAGTCGCCTAGATTAGGAGCGGCCAACCAACACAAGTTGATTTGGACGAGTTCCCGATGCGGAGAGGTGGGAAATTTCCCTCGAAGATGTGCAATAATGTATCATCACCTCGGTGCTTGTCTCCTAGGATATCTACATATCCTACCGGGGGCATGTAAGCACCTGGTGCTAGTTCAGATGCCATGGGCAGCATTATCATGAAATGTCGATTGCCAGGGTCTGGATTTAGCTAGAGAACACCATGGGCAGTGATGAGAACCTCATCATGAACCCTAACTAGCACATTTTGACCTAATAAATTGAACAAAAGCTCCTACATAACCTGAGGGAAGGCCTGAACCAGGGAATTGTTAATCAGAGAATAAAACAATATACAAGGGGTAAAACTACAATTTTACCATTGCATTGTATCAATGGGATTTCTAATGGTCTAGACATAGGTCAAGTTGACCTAATAAAGGAAAAAAAAGTGGGATGGTTTGGTTATAAAAGGGTTATGACAAAATTTGGGAATTAAATGACATCTTGTAACCCTAAAACAAATCCACTTTAATTCATAAGGTTCCAAGAAAGATAAAAATCAACTAAACCCTCTAAAATTCATGAAAAAATATCCTCTAGGGTTTAGAACCTTCAATTTGGCCGTTGGAACCTGTTTTGACCTAGATTGAGGACCATACCCAATTTTTGACCTAATTTAGGTTTTTGTGTAAAATATCTAGTCAAACGTGGTCAAACCTAAAATCCAACTTCACCATTGGATTCCTTAGGTTCAAATTAGGTTGATACCAAAATGTAGACCTAAGGAAAGGTCGTCTTAACCCACTTTGCAATTTAGTCCTCAAAATTACTTTCAGATCCTCAACTTTTGAAACTCTTACAAATGCACCCCTACCTTTTCCATCATTTTCTTCAATCCGATCCTTCTGCCACCCACTGTGCAGGCCATATCTCTGGCGACTTTGTGTGGAGGATGGCGCTCCGCATGCATGGGGAGCCGGCCCCAGATTTGAAAGGGGAGCTCCCTGCGGAGCCCCCTACCACGTGGGCCGACCCCCCATGCCCTGTTGATCGCCATACCTCTCGTATGAACGCGCGAGAGGTATGGGTCTCCGTCTGCCATACCTCCGGCGAGACTTTTCTTGCTGTTCTCGCACGCCTCCCGGCCAGCCCTTGCCTATTTAAGGAGAGGCACACATTGCCGCATCCTTGAAGCTTCAATTGGCCTGAGATCCTCTCTCCAATTCATCTCTTCCCAACTCTGGCTGACTGCCAGAGCTTCTGGCGACTCTCCTGCTCCTCTCTCATTGCTCTACCACAGTACCAGTGGCAGAGCTACCTCCGTCGTCTTCCACCGCACCACGCTGTACCAGCGGGTGCCCTCCAGCCCCTCTTCCTCGTCGCCGTTCTCTCCCCCTTGCACCTTCATCTCCGGTGACGGCAGTACTGGCCACTCACCACCTCCACATCCCCTCTTCACTCTGGACTCGTAGATAAGTTCCTCGTACCCTCCTCTTTATTTCCCCTCTGCCAATTTGTTATCTCTACCCCTCGACAACTGTAGACCACCCCCACCTTCTCCACCTCTGGCAGACCACCGGCGAGATGTCTCCGTCACCTCCTCACACCCATCCATCTTGCTAGACCCCTCAGAAGCATCACCTCCACCCACTGATCATCTTGCAACCCTCCACTGATCGGGTCACCCACTGAAACCCTTCCCCAAACACACCCACCTGCATGCACACAGTGTGCCCTAGGCACACATGCATAGGCGTCTTCACGCCAAGCTGACCCCCGAGTCATCTTCGCTGTGCTCTGGTGAAGCTCGCAGAGCATTCTGACAGGGCCGCAAGGTCGTATTCGTGGTTTAAGGTCCCGAGCCTCCGCCACCATTGACGTCGAGCTTGGAGCAAGCTCGCAAGTAGCTCCAGGCCTTTCCAACTCCAGGATACGAGCGCAGGTTGAGCAAAATACGTCCGCGCACAACTTCAGGCAGTTAATCGACCTCGAAGGCCTTAGCTGTCGCTGCAATTGCCCACACTCTCTGCTGCCAGGTGAGCGACAAGGAGGTGGGACGTTTAGTCCCACCTCGTAAGTTTTTGAGCAGGTGTAGACATATAAATTGTAAAAGTGACTAAGGCTTATCGCCTCAGTCACATGGGGTGAGGTCCCCTCACTTATTCACCGCCTCATCCGTGCTCACTCCTCCGCGGATCTGGCTGCCTGACTCGATACCCGTGCACACCTTGCCCATCACCACACACTGGTGGGCCTGGTCCCAGGCACGTTAACCCGACCCATATACCCGAGCAAGCTCTGGGAGAGCGAACCAGAGAGTGAAATAGAGAGAGAGACGCTGGGAGGGTATGGGCAGGTTTTTGCCTAACCATGCCCGTGTAGGGAAGCTAAAGAAGAAGGAGGAGGAAGAAGAGGCGTAGCACAGAAGGAAAAAAGGAAGAGGAAGCAGAAGAAGAAAAGAGGAAGCGGCTAAAGACTTAGCCGTGCTAAAGAAGAAGGCAGAAGCAGGAGCTGAAGAAGAAGAAGAAGCCAACTGAAGAAGAAAGGAAGAGGAAGCTGTCGCAAAGAGGAAGGCCAAGTAAGGAAGAGAAAGAGAGAAGAAAAATCCAAGGAGAAGAAGAAGCAGCAGCAGCAACAGAGAAAAGAAGAAGAAGGAGACGTGCACTGTAGCAGAACGATACTTAAGGCATCTGATTCATGGAATCAGATGTCTGAAGACTGAAAGAAGAAGAGAAAGAAGGACAAAGAAAAAAGAGAGAAGAAAAGAGAACATTTTTATTTCCTTTCTCTCTAGTTTTTTTTTTTTGTAAATTTGTACACTGTTGTAAATTGTGATTTTCTATGCTTCTAAAATCAAGCTTGCTCCCTGAGTTCGACCTCGGAGAATTTTTGAAATATTCGAGTAATAAATAAATCAAACTCAGTGACGATCCTAAAAAGATCGCCACCAGTTTTTGGCACCGTTGCCGGGGAGCAACGGGCATTTTAGAAGCTTCAAAATCACAATTTTTGATTTTATACTGACTTAATATCTCTTTCGTTGTGCAGGGCAGGAAGGTAAGAGAAGACAAGCAGCTGCACAACAAACACACCAGGGGACAGGTAACCCTCAAACCTCTCTCTTAAGCCCCTTACATTCTAAAGAGGAAAAAATAAAAAGAAAAATCAATTTAGGGCTACCTGTCTTCCATACTTAGTAATCCACAGAGTTGCCTATTTTTTTTTGAGTTTCAACACATCCTATATGCATATCCACTTAAGATAACTAGGGCTAAAACCTTCTTGCTTGAGCCCTAGTTATCCATTTCTGAGGCAACTAATTGGACTAATTAGAGCCAACCTAGGATTCCAAGGTAGGGTTTTAGAGACACATCCTCTAAACAAAGAATTGAACATTCCAAAAGAAGGTGTGCCTAAACCATTGCTTGAAAAGACCTATTAAGAGAAACCCTAAGTAATCAGGCTCTTAATTTACTTGAACACTAAAAGAAAGGACCTAAGAAGCTCTCTCAGGAACAAAGAGGTGAAGTTGATCCTTTGGATTAACCAACCTTTAAATTAGGTCACTTTTGGACACAAAAGGCTTAAAGTTCAAGTGAAACCCTAAGCACCTTGATCTTAATTAAAAGTGGTAGACTTAAGAGGTCAAGGTCCCCATTCTGGTCTACCTAGAATCTTAGTGACAAGAGAGGTCGGGTGGGGGAAACCCTGTAACCTGTGGGGGTGCTCTATCATATAGGGGTCTTCGTGGGACTCACCCTCTCTGGCTGCCCAAGTAATTCTCAGGTGGATGACCTTTTGATCAAGAGGTATCATCCGCCCCGAACCTTTATAGTCACCCAACATATTTTGGGTGTCTTGATTGGGTCCAACACGTTCTAACCTCATCCAGTCTATCAGTGCATGTTTGGTAGGAGGTCCTTGAAACCTACTCTAGAAATCCACTCTCCTCGAGGCCAACCCTCGGCTCCCTTCTTTGTGCAACAACCCCTCCACATAGATCTTTCTTCCGATTCTGAACTTAGTTCTCCTTCTTCCATCATGGCTTAGCCTGTTGAAGAAGAGAATAATCTTGAGCACCAGCTCCAGCGCCTCAATGACCTCTTCCAGAATTTCATGAACCCACCACAGCGCCCCATGATGCGAGATCACTATAATCTCATTGCAGTGGCAATTGAGCCTCGAGTCAGAATCCCGATTGGAGGACCTGATTCTGAATTAAAGCCCAATATGATTCATGCCATACCTAAATTCTATGGGCTTAACTCTGAAGATCCCTTCCAGCATATCAAACAGCTTAAGCATCTGGCCCAGACCTTCGGATCAGATGCGCAAAATCGGGATATCTTATTCATGAAGATGTTCTCTTTCTCCCTTATGGACAAGGTGGCTCATTGGTATCAAACACAGACCGGCCCGATCAACACCTGGGATGAACTTTAGTCTGAGTTTTTGAAGTTCTTTCTTGTTGGTCAGACAAATGCCTTGCGCCATCAGATTACTCACTTCACTCAGCAAACAGGGGAACCTCTTCATGAGGCATGGGATCAATTTCTGGATCTCATGAGAAAGTGCCTCCATCACGGAGTTTCTAAATGGGAACAAGTCCAGTCTTTTTACTAGGGACTCCGTGAAGATATTAGATTGTTCGTCAATGCAACTTGCGGAGGGAATATCATGGGTTAACATGAAGACACCGTGTGGGAGATTCTCGAGAATATGTGCGAGTACTCCATCAACAATGACTCCATGGGATTATTCGATCGGACGAATACCCGCACATCGATGAATCTTCGGGGAGCACATGAGATGCAGGGCCTGTTCGCATCCGTCAACTTGGAACTAATGACCAGTCGGTTGGACAAGGTCTCTATTATCGAGAAGAAGGTGGACGAGTTGACTCAGCACTTGTAGCAAGCCACCTCTATGCAAAACTCCTTCGCATAGCCACCTCCCGCAAGGGAAACTGTGTAGAACATTTTCCACCGATCTTCTCCTGGGATGGATCTATATCCACCCCCATCTGACTCCAAGATAGGTGGGACCTCCAATCCTTTCCATTCTTGCTGGGGGAACTCTACTCCCCCATTCTCCGACTTTCCTAAGGCTCCTCAGACCTACGAGGACCTCAACGCCATCCAGAATGACCCATTTTCCAACACCTACAACTCTGGATGGTGAAACCATCCCAATTTCCAGTGGGCGGGAAATTCTCAGACCCAAAGACTACCTTATCAGCCCCGTCCACAAGCCCCTCGTCCCTATCAGCTGCCTCAGCCTCGACCCAACCCCAATTATCCATTCGGGCCAAACCAAGACCAAATGTCCCTCATCCTCCAAACTCTGGCTGACATTCAAAGAATGAATGCGGCTATCCAAAAACAGCACAAGGACGAGATCACAGAGGTCCGCAACCAACTCGCCCAGATGGCGAATTCTTGCCAGCCAGGCACTCTTCCTTCACAACCTCTGCCAAACCCTAATAACGTGCGACCCAGCGGCGCGTTATGAACCCAGGCCAAGCACACTTGATCTATCAGGCCCTTTATATTTCATCACTTGAAGGGATGGAAGCATCAACCTCCTATGTGAGTTATCAACAGCAGTAGCCCATCTTACCAAGCCCCAACCAGAACCAGGCAGGACTAAATTCTGTAACAAGCCGTAGTGGTAAAACAACCCAAGACCTACCTTATCCAGACCACTCCAAGCCTGGTAGTGACCCAAGCCCTAGGATAGTTATCTAGGATGTCTCTATCCCTGTCCTAGATAAAAAATGTGGACCTATTCTAGAGGAACCAACCAAGGTTCCATTTCCCGAGACCTTGACCAAGGGAAAAAGGACAACCAAACCCGTGGCTCCTGAGGAGGACCTGATCAAGCTCTTTGAGTAGGTCCAAATAAACATCTCCTTGATGGATGCAATCCGCCACGTACCGGCTTACGCACGATTCTTGAAAAATGTGTGTACACCCCAACGTAAGCCGTGAACCAAGAGTGGGAGTCCGATTGTACTATCAGAGCAAGCCAGCTCTGTGATCCTGAGCAAACTCCCACCCAAGGCAAAAGACCCAGGCACTCCCCTGATTTATTGTAAAATTGGTCAAACCCAATTTGATAGAGCTTTGTTAAACCTAGGTGCCTCCATAAACCTGATACCTACATCCCTGCTTAACCACGTTGAAGAATCTGAGCTGAAACCGACTGAGGTGACATTGCAGTTAGCTGATTGATCCATTAAGTCACCCTAGGGAATTCTCTAGGATGTTATTGTTAGGGTGTGAGATTTCTACTTCCCTGTAGATTTTATAGTTCTAGACATGGACGCACCTGAGAATCCAAGGGATGCACCAATTATACTAGGGAGACCTTTTCTGGCCACTGCAAGGGCCAACATAAGTTGTGAGGAGGGCCAAATAGAGCTGAAATTTAGGAATCAAACCCTCAAGATTGATATCTTTAAGGCCCAACAAGGGATTAATTGCGGTGTGGTAGAAAAAATTTGTGACATCAGAGCCGTGGTTGATGAACGGCAAATTAAGAACAACATGATTATCCCTAATCAACCACAAGAAGATCTAAAACTGTAATTAGAGGAGTCAGAACTTGATCTAGACAAACCATAACTCCTACCCTTGTTCCCCACACCCACTCTGACCCACCTGTTGCTGCTGCTAACCCCGTCCAGGAACTCAAACCCCTTCCCGATCATTTGAAATATGTCTTTTTGGGTTCCAATCAGACACTTCCTGTGATTATAAACCTCAAACTCACCCCTGATCAAGAATCCCATCTGATTGCTGTTCTCCAGCAACATCGTAGAGCCATTGGTTGGACTCTCAATGATTTGACTGGAATAATCTCCTCTTATTGCACACATCGCATCTATTGTGAAGAGGGCGCATGACTTTCACATGAGATGCAGAGACGTCTGAACCTTAATCTGCAGGAGGTCGTGAAAAAGGAGATCATTAAATGGTTAGATGTAGGGATCATTTACCCGATCTTTGACAGTCGCTGGGTAAGCCCAATCCAGGTTATGCCTAAGAAGGCAGGGCTCACCACCATCACGACTGAGACCGGAGAGGTCATACCTACCCGTATAGCCAATTCGTGGAGAGTCTACATAGATTACCGAAGACTCAATTCCTCCATGAAGAAGGGTTATTTCCCACTACCGTTTATTGATCAGATTCTCGAAAAACTAGCGGGAAATAGATTCTTCTGCTTTCTGGACGGGTACCCCAGTTACAACCAAGTGGCGATCCATCCAGAAGACCACATTCACTTGCCCCTTCGGGGCATATGCGTTTTGAAGGATGCCTTTCGGTCTCTGCAATACACCCGCGACTTTTCAATGGTGCATGCTTGCCATATTCTCTGATATGGTAGGTGACTATATGGAAGTCTTCATGGATGACTTCGCAGTTTTTGGGGCATCATTTGATGATTACCTCCAACACTTGGTTCATATACTCAGGCGATGCATTGACATAAATCTGGTTCTTTCCTGGGAAAAGAGCCACTTTATGGTGCCTGAGGGGATCGTCCTGGGACATTTGATTTCTGAGAGGGGCATCCAAGTGGATCGAGCCAAGGTTAACCTGATTTCCAAACTTCCTATGCCTAGCTCGATCAGGGACATCCGATCTTTTCTGGGGCATGTCGGTTTTTACCGTCGATTCATCCCTGATTTCTCGAAAATCATGCGCCCCCTAACCGCACTTCTCTCCAAGGATGTACCCTTTGAGATTTCCAAGGAATGTACTCAAGCTTTTGAGATCCTTCGTGACTGAGTTACCCAAGCCCTGATCCTACAGTCCTCTGATTGGTCTCAACCCTTTGAGATCATGTGCGATGCATCTGACTTTGCTGTAGGAGTGATTCTGGGGCAAAAGATTGATGGGAAACCCGTGGTCATCTACTACGCTAGCAAGACACTTGACGAGGCTCAGCGTAACTACATGATTACAGAGAAAGAGCTGCTAGCTGTAGTATTTGCCCTTGAAAATTTTAGGTCATATCCTTTGGGTTCCCACGTTATTATCTACTTAGATCACATAGCTGTGAGGCATCCCCTTGAGAAGAAGGATGTGAAACCTCGATTAATCCAATGGATCTTGCTGTTGCAAGAATTTGACCTCGAGATTTGCGATAAAGCGGGAAGACAGAACGTGGTACCTAACCACTTGTGCCGCCTTCCTTCTGAGATCATCGACCCTTCTGGACCCATCATGGAGCATTTTCCTGATGAGCACCTCTTGACTATTGGTACAGGGCTTCCATGGTTTGTTGACATAGTAAACTACTTGGCATCACACCAGATCCTGTCTGATTGGCCGAGGGCCAAGAAAGACAAATTGTGCTCCGATGCCAAGTATTACATCTAGGAAGACCTATACTTATTCCACATAGGTGCTGACCAAATTATCCGGCGATGTATCTCGGAGGTCGAAATCAATGACATACTCTCCTTCTGTCATGACCAGGCATGCGGTGGCCATTTTTTTGGGCATAAAACCACATCGAAAATCCTCCAATGTGGCTTTTACTGGCCCACTATCTTCAAGGACGCATACAATCACTATAAGGCATGCAGCCGTTGCCAAACTTTGGGCAACATGAGTCATTGCGACATGATGCCTTTAAAGTCGATTCTCGTATGCGAGATTTTTGATATTTGGGGGATTAATTTTATGGGTCCCTTCCCTATCTCAGATGGCTTTGAGTATATTTTACTCGCTGTTGACTACGTGTATAAATGGATCGAAGCCATTCCAACTCAAACCAGTGACCACAAGATCGTTATCAAATTCATTCATCAGAATATCTTTTTACGGTTCGGGATTCCTTGAGCAATCATTTTTGATGGAGGGACCCATTTCACCAACGCTCAGTTCAGGTCACTGATTACCAAATACGGGGTGTCGCACCGAATTTCTACTCCTTACCACCCCCAGACTAATGGTTTAGCTAAGCTATCAAATCGGGAGATCAAGAAAATCCTTCAGGTTATTGTTCGACCTGACAGAAAAGACTGGTCATCTCGACTTCCGGAAGCTTTGTGGGCTTATAGGATCGCCCACAAGACCCAATTAGGCATGTCTCCTTTCAAACTAGTGTACGGGAAGGCATGTCACCTTCCCATCGAATTGGAGCATAAAGCCTATTGGGTAGTACGGAACTGTAACCTAGATCTTTCTAAGGCTGGAACCCACAGAAAGCTTCAGATAAGCGAGATTGATGAATTATGCCTCGATGTGTATGAAAACTCGCGAATCTACAAAGGGCGGGTTAAAGCCTTTCATGACAAGCACATATCTAGAAAGATCTTTCACCCTGGTTAGAAGGTCCTACTCTTCGATGCCCGACTTAAATTGTTCCCTGGGAAGCTGTAATCCGAGCAGATTGGACCATATCTTGTCCGACAGATTTTTGGAAATGGAGCCATCGAGATCAGTCTACTCAACCACGATTCCGAACCCTTCATCGTGAATGGTCAGAGACTCAAACCATCCTGTTGGCTAGGTCATCATTTATCCTCCATTCTCCCTGAACTCATTACGCCCAACCGATGGCATAAAACTTAGCGCTTAACGGGAGGTAGCCTGTCATTTCTTTTGAAAACCCGAAACCTTTTCTGACATGCCTTTGCACTTTAGGATCATCCTTTAGGACAACTGACTCCACCTTAGGTACTCATACCTAAGATTAGAAATCGTCCGCAACAGTCACCTTGACCCATCCACTCACCTAATATTTGTCCTAATGCATGAACCAAGCTGAATAAAAACCCACCTAATGTACAATGAGGAGATTGCAAACCTTAGGCATGGGGGGTATGAAAGTGCAATGAAAACTCATAACATGAAAAGTTTCAACAAAAAAAATCACATGTCAAAAACTAAAAAATTTTTAAACAACACCAAAAAAAAAAAAAGGAGGGAAGAAATTTGTTGAGCTTTACAAAAGGAGGAGAAAAGAGCAAAATGCTAAAAGGGAGCACAAAATGAGAAAAAAAGAGATAGTAATTAGTAAGAAATTAAGGAATTAACCAAAGTTTTAGACCACATTAAAGAAAAGTAAAGTGAAAGTGCTAAAGAAACACAAAAAAAGATTAGTAAGAACGCTAACCTTAGGCCTTCTTTGCTAGACTCTTAGTACCCGTTAAGATCTAGATATTCCTCAAGTGGTTGAGGAAAATGAAAAGCTTAAGTATTAGGTCTAAGGCTTAGGGAGTATTCGGCCTCGTTGACTGACCTTCGATTTACGGGACTCGGTAACTTAAGCACCCCAATTCACACACAGTCTGGTTTAGTGAGCATAAATATCAAAATCACGTAGAAGCATTTCTAATGTTCTGAAAATGTTACCTAGATTAGGAGTGGCCGATCAACACAAGTTGATTTGGACGAGTTCCCGACACGGAGAGGTGGGAAATTCCCCTTGAAGATGCATAACAACATATCGTCTCTTCAGTGCTTGTCTCTTAGGATATTTACATATCCTACTGGGGGCATGTAAGCACTCTGCTGGTTCAAATACCATGGATGGCATTATCACAAAATGTCAATTGCCAGGGTCTGAATTTGGCCACGGAACGCCATGGGCAGGATTATCTCGAAATCTCGAAAATCAGGGTTCTGGGGGTTACCATGGGCGATGCTATCTTGAAGTATCGATTGCCAGGGACCTTTGAGGATTGATGATGGGGACGAGGAATCTGATACAAATTATGTTGTGAAGCTAATCCTAAGCTAGAATTAAAAAGAAAAGAGAGAGAAAACTCTCCAAACAAATAAACCCTCTGTCTCTCTTACAAAATGCACTGCAAACTGAATCAAGGCTAAAAATGTCTCAAGCATGGGTGCTTTAACCACAGAGTCTAATAAACCTTAGGATAGTTCCTGTGGGCCATAAAAACCTTTGCTAAGGACTGAGGCTAAAAGCTAGACAGATCTGGATCTTGGTTGGTACTAGAGTACCTTTAGGCTCATGGTTGGCATTCTGACCTAATCAAAGAGACAAGGGAAGAAAAAGCACTTATCAAAATTGATGAGAGGAATTCATGGTTTAGAACAAAGGTTAAAACCTTAAAATTTTGCTAAGGGACTAGCAAAAGCTAGGCATAGGGGTATGATGAGAACCTTATCATGAACCCTAACTATCACATTTTGACCTAATAAATTGAACAAAAGATCCTACATAACCTAAAGGAAGGCTTAAATCAGGGAATTGTTAATCAGAGAATAAAGCATTATACAAGGGGTAAAACTGTAATTTTAGCATGAATGGGATTTCTAAGGGTCTAGACATAGGTCAAGTGAACCTAATAAAGGAAAAAAAAGTGAGATAGTTTGGTCAGAAAAGGGTTATGACAAAATCTGGGAATTAAATGACATTCTATAACCCTAAAACAAATCCACTTTAATTCATAAGGTTCCAGGCAAGATAAAAATCAAATAAACCCTTTAAAATTCATGGAAAAATATCCTCTAAGGTTTAGAACCTTCAATTTGGCCGTTGGAACCTATTTTGACCTAGATTGAGGACCATACCCAATTTTTGACCTAATTTGGATTTTTAAGCAAAATACCCAGTCAAACGTGGTCAAACCTAAAATCCAACTTCACCATTGGATTCCTTAGGTCCAAATTAGGTTAACAAAATTTGGACCTAAGGAAAGATCGTCTTGACCCACTTTGCAATTTAGTCCTCAAAATTACTTTCAGACCCTTAACTTTTGAAACTCTTACAAATGCACCCCTAGATTTCCCGTCATTTTCTTCAATTTGGTCCTTCTGCCACCGGCTGCACAGGCCATACCTCCAGCAACTTTTCACAGAGGATGGCACCGCACATGCATGAGGAGCCAACCCCAGATTTTAAAGGGGAGCTCCCTGCGGAGCCCCTACCGCATGGGCCAGCCCCCATGCCCTGTTGACCACCATACCTCTCATGCGAACGCGTGAGAGGTATGGGTCTCCATCTGCCATACCTCCGGCGAGACTTTTCCTACCGTTCTCGCTCGTCACCCGGCCAGCCCTTGCTTATTTAAGGAGTAGCACACCTCGTCGCATCCTTGAAGCTTCAATTGGCCTAAGATCCTCCCTCCAATTCGTCTCTTCCCGACTCCGGCCGACAGCTAGAGCTTCCGGTGACTCTCCCGCTCCTCTCTCGTCGCTCTGCCACAGTACCAGTGGCAGAGCTACCTCCGTCATCTTCCGCCGCGTAGCGCCGTACCAGCGAGCGCCCTCCAACCCCTCTTCCTTGTCGCCGTTCTCTCCCCCTGGCACCTTCGTCTCTAGCCATGATAGTACTGGCTGCTCGCCACCTCCGCATCCCCTCTTCACTCTGGACTCGTAGATAAGTTCCTCGTACCCTCCTCTTTATTTCCCCTCTGCCAATTTGTTATCTCTACCCTTCGACAATTATAGACCACCCCCATCTTCTCCACCTCCGATAGACCACCGGCAAAGTGTCTCCGTCACCTCCTCACACCCATCCACCTTGCCAGACCCCTCAGAAGCATCACCTCCACCCACTGATCATCATGCGACCCTCCACTGATCGCGCCACCCACTGAAACCCTTCCTCGAACACACCCACCTGCACACACACAGTGTGCCCTAGGCACATGTGCACAGGAGTCTTCACGCCAAGATGATCCCCGAATCATCTTCGCCGTGCTCTGGAGAAGCTTGCATAGCATTCTGATAGGGCCACAAGGCCATATTCATGGTTTCAGGTCCTGAGCCTCCGCTGCCATTGATGCCGAGCTTGGAGCAAGCTCGCAAGTAGCTCTAGGCCTTTCCAGCTCCAGGATACAAGCCCAGGTCGTGTGGAATACGTCCGTGCACAACTTCAGGCAGTTAATCGACCTCGAAGGCCTTAGCTGTCGCTGCAATCGTACACGCTCTCTGCTGCCAGGCGTGCGACAAGGAGGTGGGACGTTTAGTCCCACCTCGTAAGTTTTTGAGAAGGTGCAGACATATAAATTGTAAAAGTGACTAAGGCTTATTGCCTTAGTCACATGGGGTGAGGTCCCCGCACCTATTCATTGCCTCATCCATTCTCACTCCTCTGTGGATTTGGCTGCCTGACCCGATACCCGTGCACACCTTGCCCACCACCACACACTGGTGGGCCTGGTCCCAGGCACGTTAACCCGACCCATATACCCGAGCAGGCTCTGGGAGAGCGAACCGGAGAGTGAAATAGAGAGAAAGATGCAGGGAGGGTAGGGGTAGGTTTTTGCCTAACCATGCCTGTTCAGGGAAGCTAAAGAAGAAGAAGGAGGAAGAAGAAGAAGAGGCAAAGCACAGAAGGAAAAAAGGAAGAGGAAGTAGAAGAAGAAAAGAGGAACTGGCTAAAGACTTAGCTGTGCCAAAGAAGAAGGCAGAAGCAGGAGCTGAAGAAGAAGAAGCCAACTGAAGAAAAAAGGAAGAGGAAGCTGTCGCAAAGAGGAAGGCCAAGTAGGGAAGAGAAAGAGAGAAGAAAAAGCCAAGGAGAAGAAGAAGCAGCAGCAGCAGAGAAAAGAAGGAGACGTGCACTGTAGCAGAACGATACTTAAGGCATCTGATTCATGGAATCAGATGTCTGAAGACTGAAAGAAGAAGAGAAAGAAGGACAAAGAAAAAAGAGAAGAAACATTTTTATTTCCTTTCTCTCTAGTGTTTTTTTTTTTGTAAATCAGTACATTGTTGTAAATTGTGATTTTCTATGCTTCTAAAATCAAGCTTGCTCCCTGAGTTCGACCTTGGAGAATTTTTGAAATATTCGAGTAATAAATAAATCAAACTTGGTGACGATCCTAAAAAGATCACCACCAGGAGGGATTATCTCGAAATCTTGAAAGCCAAGGTTCTGGGGGTTGCCATGGGCGGTGCTATCCCGAAGCATTGATTTCCAGGGACACTACGAGGATTGATGGTGGGGACTAGGAATCTGATATAGATCATGTTGTGAAGCTAATCTAAAGCTAGAAATAAAAAGAAAAGAGAGAGAAAACTCTCCAAACAAAGAAAATTCCTTTGTCTCTCTTTTACAAAAATGCACTGCAAACTGAACCAAGGCTAAAATATGTTACAAGCACGAGTGCTTTAACTGTTGAGTTCAATGAACCTTAGGTTAGTTTCTATGGGCCTTAAAAACCTTCGCAGTAGACTGAGGCTAGAGCTGGTCAGGTCTGGATCTTGGTTGGTACTTGAGTACCTCTAGGCCTACTATCAGCATTCTAAACTAGTCTACAGAAGAAAGCACACATCACAGTTTTGAGCATCAAAAGATTACATGGTCTAGAATCAAAGTTAAAACCTTAAAATTTTGCTAAGGTACTAGCAAAAGCTAGGCATGGGGGTATGATGGGAACACCATCATGAGCCTGAACTAGCTCATTTTGACCCAATGAAGAGAATAAATGCTCCTACATAACCAACTGAAGGTCCTAATTCATGCATAAACTTTCTGAGAGTAAAACATGAAATAAGAGGTAAAACTGTAATTTTACCAATGCAGTACAACCACGGATTTTCTCAAGGGCTAAACAAAGGTCAAATGATCTTAATAAGATAAAACGTAGGTTGGATTTGACAGAAAAGGGTTTATGTGAGTTCTGTGAATTAAATGACTTTTTGAAACCCTAAAACAGATCCACTTGATTAACAAAGGTTCTTGTCAGGATAAAATTCACCTAAACCCTCTGAAAATCATATAAAAATATTCTCTAGGGTTTAGAACCTTTAATTTGACCATTAGAACCCATCTTGACCTAGAATGGGATCTCAGACAGATATTTGCCCTACATTGAGTTTTTGCATAAATTTCCCAGTCAAATGCGGTCAAACCCAAATTCCAACTTCACCATTGGATTCCTTAGGTCCAAATTAGGTTTGTACCAAAATTTGGACCTAAGGGGAACTGATCTTGACATACTTTGCAAAAAGTATCTTTCAAAAACCCTTACAATCAACCCCCTAGCTTCTTCATCATTTTCATAAATTGGTCCCTTCGCCATTATAGCGGAGGAATCCTACTCCAGCGAGCTTTGGAAGGAGAGTTCTCTTTGATTGCTCAAAGAATCTCTTCCAAAATTGGAAGGGAGATTCTCTGAGAAATTCTCTCTCGTCTGAACCCTCATTTGAGAGCTGATTCCCTCCCAATCTCTCATGCGAATGCATTAGAGATATGGGTATCTCAATGGCTTCCTTCTCCGGCAAGCCTTCCTTTCCCAAGCCCTAACAGACCTTCAGAGCTCTATTTAAAGGAGCCCAGACCCCTCCGATCACTCCACGCTCGAATTCAACCGCAAACACCCCTAATTCCTCTCTTCTCCTCACGGCCGTAGGCTCTTCGATGTCCGGTGACCTTCTCTGCTCCTCCTCGTCATTTGACCACCATACCCACAGCGGTTCCTTCTTCCCTGACTTCGTCTGTGTCTCGCCGTACCAGCAGGAGCTTCCCTCTCTTTGTCCTCGCCGATCCCACCTCACCCGAGCTACTTTCGTCTTCAGCATCGACCACACCAGACCCGACGCCTCCGCTCGCCCCCTTCATCTCTTCACCTCTTAGATAAGCTTCCTCTCCCCTCTACACTCTTCTCCACCCTTTATTCTTCAAAATCGACCTCAGTCACCTCCATCTCTTCCATCTCCGACCATCTACTCCGGTGAGGCCACTCCACCTCCACACGCCATCCCAACCCTCGCCGACAAGCCCATAAGCTTCTCCTTACTTCACTGATCCTTTCCCCTCACTCCATGCACTGCGTCACTCACGCAAACCACCCCCCAAACACACCCACACACTCACACGTAGTGTGCCCTAGGCACGCACGCACAGGCACTGTCACATAATGCCAACACCCTTAGCATCTTGGCCGTGCTCCGGCGATGCTCTCTGAACATTTTGACGTGGCCACAAGGCCATTTGTGTGTTTTCAGGTTCGTTGCCCATTTGCCATTAGCGAGCTCCAGGTATGCTAGGCCCAGGTGCTGCTGTCCTAGGTGCACGGAAGCCCCTTGCACATGCACTCAGGTCCTTAATTGGAGTTGAAGACCTCTGCGATTGTTGCAATCGCGAAGGCTATCTCTGCAGACGCACGCGAAAGGAAGGTGGGACATTTAGTCCCACCTTGGAAGTGAGAGATCGCCCACACCTGCATAAGAGGAAAAAGTGACATAGCTTTGTCGCCTCAGATCCATGGGGTGAGGTCCCACTTACTCGACCCGGTCTCGTCCGTGCGCACACCCCGCGGGCCTGGCCTGACTCGACCCGACTGCACACCTCGCCGACTACCGCATGTCGGTGGGCTTGTTCCCAGGTATGCACCCGACCTGATTACCCAACTATCAGTGAGGCTCTAGGAGATCATATCCTATGAGAGAAGGTGAGGAGAGCTACGTGCAGGTAGGGGTAGGTTTTGCTACAGGTTCTTCAGGCCAACACTTAGCCGTAGCCAGAAGGAGGAAGAAGAGAAAGCTGAAGAGAAAGAGAAGAAGGCAAAAGGCTGAAGAAGGAGAAGGCCAAAGCTGAAGGCCAAAGATAGGAGCTGAAGAAAGAAGAAGAAGAAGAAGGAAGGAGCAGACAGAGGCAGAAGGCAAAGGAAGAAGAAGTCAGAATAGAAGCCAAAGAAGAAGAAGAAAGAAGGAGAAGATAGAGAAGAGAAAGAGAAGACACTTTAAGTCGTCTGATTAAAGAATCAGACGACGGATCATAGTCTCCATTGCATATTTATATTGAATCATTTGGTGATATTGTAGGAGTACTTGGTGATTTACATCACCATTTTACTCCCATATTTTTGCACTCTGATACTGCTACTATTGCAATTTCTTTCAGTTTAAATTGTGATCTTGATTTTTAAATACCAATTTGCTCCCTGTGTTCGACCTCAGTAATCTTTTAGAGTAATAAAAGTATATCTGTTTTAACGCTATTTCGATTGTACTACAACACAATGATTTTCAAACCTGACACAGCGTGAGAAACAGCCATCATATCTTTCTTGGTCATGGTCCCAAGAGTTTGGCATCTAGTGTAGGTTCTAGCAAAGTTGTGTGCATCCTTGAATAGTGATGGCCAGTAAAATCAGATTGCAAAACTTTTGTTGCGATCTGCTTTCTAGAGAAGTGGCCACCATAAGCTTGGTCATGATAAAAGGATAGCACACTTTGAACCTCATCCTCATGGATGCACCTCGTGATGATCTGATCAGCACAAAGCCTAAGCAACATGGGATCATCCCAGAGATAATGTTTTGCCTCAACCAAGAACTTGTCCCGTTGTTGTCTAGACTAACCATGTGGAATTTGCCCTACAACTAAGTAATTAACCAAGTATACATACCAAGGGAGATTCTTTCCCTACACAGCTAGAATATGTTCATCAGGAAATGTGTCAGGCAGTGAAGATCCAATATGCTCCAGGTTAAGTTTGGATAGGTGGTCGGCTACGACATTCTTAGATTCGACTTTGTGTCATATTTCTAGGTCGAACTCCTGCAGGAGGAAGATCCATCTGATTAGCTTGGGTTTTGCATTCTTTTTGGCTAGCAAGTGCCAGATAACCAAATGGTCAGTATAGATTATCATGTGGGATACAAGAAGGTACAATATGAACTTTTCTAATCCAAATGCTACGGTGAGCAACTCCTTTTCTGTTATAGTATAATTCCATTCAGCCTCGTCTAAGGCTTTGCTCGTGTAGTAGATCACCATGGGTTTCTTCTCCTGTCTTTGCCTTAGGACAGCTCCAATAGCAAAGTCTGATGCATCGCACATTATTTCAAAGTCTTGGGAACAGCCTGGGGGTTGTAGAATAGGTGCAATCAAGATTGTATCTCGTAAAGTGGTATAGGCTTGGATGCAATCAGTTGTCATCTCAAATTATACATCGTTGGCAAGAATGTCACTTAATGGCTTGGATATCATTAAGAAGTCTTTCATGAACCTTCTGTAAAAGCCAATGTGTTGTAGGAAAGATCTTGTCTGTTTGACCGAGCTAGGCGATGGGAGTTTGGAAATTAGGTCAACTTTAGCCCGGTCGACTTCTATACCCCTATGAGAAATGATGTGTCCGAGGACAGTCCCTTCTTGAACCATGAAATGGCTCTTTTCCTAGCTTAGTACAAGGTTAACCTCGATACATTGTTTTAGGATTTTCTCTAGGTTGTTAAGGCAATGGTCGAATGAGTCTCCAAACATGGAGAAATCATCCATAAAGGCCTCTAGATATTTACCCACCATCTCAGAGAAGATGGCCAACATGCAACGCTGAAGGTAGCGGGTGCGTTGCATATCTCGGATGGCATATGGTGCAATGCAAACGTGCCATACGGGTAGTTGAACGTGGTCTTCTATTGATCCTTAGGTGCAATAGCAACCTCGTTATATCCTGAATATTCATCCAGGAAGTTGAAATATTTTCGCCCTACTAATCATTCGAGAATCTGGTTAATGAATGATAGGGGGAAATGATCCATCTTGGTAGCCTCATTTAGCTTCTTATAATTGATGCATACCCACCAAGTTGTGGTGGGGCAGGTGGGGATGGATTCGCCATGTTCCTTCTTAACAACGGTGAGCTCGACCTTCTTCAGTACCAGTTGAGTAGGACTCACCAAGGGGTTGTCGGAAATCAGATAGATGATTCCCGCATCAAGCCATTTAATAATCTCTTTTTTAATGACCTCTCGCATGTTAGGGTTCAGTTGCCTCTGCATATGGAGAGAAGGTCGAACCTCATCTTCCAAATATATCTTGTGCGTACAATAGCTAGGGCTAATTCCTCTTAGGTCAGAAATTGTCCACCCAATTGCTACCCGGTGTTTAGAAAGGGTTGCAGTCAACCTAAGCTCTTGGTCTTTGGTCAGGTGTGCATTGATAATCACAAGATAGGTATGATCAGGTCCCAAGAAGGCATATTTAAGGTTGTCGGGTAGAGGTTTTAGTTCAGGGGTGTGTGGTACAATGTTGGATGGGTAGGGGAAGGGAGGGAGTTGAGTGACATCAATCTCTTTACGTGGAGGTTGCCGATGATAATCATCTCTGCATAGATTCACAACCTTCTGGGATTGGAATGGGTCAGAGCAGTCTAAAGTTGAATTTGATGGTCCTCGAAGGTATTGACTGGTAGGCACTCTTCAACCAGGGTATCTACGGGATCGTAGTCCTCGACCCAACCGCAATCAAAAGACTTGGTTGCCTTGAAGATATCCAATTGCATCTTCTTATCTCCAAAGGCAATTTCCATACATCCCGTGTCATAGTCAATGTTAGCCTTGGTTGTAGCCAAAAAGGGTCTACTTAGGATGATGGGTGTATTTTGTAATTGTTCGGGGACTTCGATGTCAAGGATTAAGAACTCAACCGGGAAGTAGAAGTCTTTAACCTAAACAATTACATCCTTGACTACCCCCTTTGACATTTTCACATATTTGTTGACCAGTTCGATAGTCATAGGTGTAGGCTTGATTTCTCCAAATCCGAACTAGTGGTAAAGGGTAGTCAGGATCAGGTTTATTGAAACACCTAAATCTAGGAACACTCTGTCAAAAGTCAAATTACCAATATTACAAGAGATCAAAGGCACTACAGGGTCTATCCTTTTCAGAGGTGGGCTACTCAAAATCACCGAACTAGCCTGCTCAGATAGCACTGCCATCCTTGGCTTACGCTTGGGGTGTACAAACATCTTTTAAAAACTTTGCGTAAGCTGGGATATGTTTAATTGCTTCAAGGAGGGGTATATTGATCTACACTTGTTTGAATATCTCCAATAATGCCTCGTTATTAGCCACATTTTCTTCTTCTTGACCTTATCCAAGGCTTCAGGGTATGGGATTTGAATTGGGTCAGGTTCCTGATCCTTGGGTTCCTCCCTCTCATCCTCAAAATCATCAATTATCTTAGGAGTTGCAGTTACGGGAGGGGTCAACCATTGAAGGTCCTGGGTTCGGGTACCTCTTCTCAAGTTAATTGCATTGGTTGAGGCATTAGAACCAGGGTTACGTCCTTGAGAAGAAGAAGAAGCAGCAAACCCAGGAGGTGTTTGTGGGGCTTGTAAAATCACATGGGCTTGCCCTTGATTTTGTTGGAACGCTTGAGGATTGCGGCTTTTGTTCATTACATTCCTCGGATTTAGTTGTGGTTGAGATGGCAGGGACCCCTGTTGTTTGGTATCCAACAACTGGCTCAATTGTCCCTTCACTAAAGTCATCTCCTCCTAATGTTTTTGGTTCATGTTAGCCAACATCTTAATCAGGGTGTTCATTTGGCTTTGTTGTGTAGGACCTGCCTTATTCTGGTTGTAGGGTGGTCTATAAGGTTGGCCTTGCTAGTAGGAGGAAGGATTTGGCCTGGGTTGGCTATAGTGTTGGTTCGACCAGGCAAAGTTTGGGTGGTTGCACCATCCAGGGTTGTAAGTGTTGGTGAAAGGGTCAGGCTTAGAGTAGCCTTAGATGGCATTGGCATATTCAAGGGTGGAAGGTGCTGGAGGGGAGGGGAAAGAATAATCAGGATATGAGGGAGCAAAGTTCCCTCCCTGGAACATAGTCAGGGGTTATTCCAGGTGCAATTGATTCATAGGTTGAATCGGGTCAACATTGTGAGCTCCCTTTGCTAGGGAGAGGGTGTGCATCAAGGCTTGGGATTGGTTCAGAAGCTCATCAATCTTTTTGTTCACCAACTCAACCCGATCCAGCTTCTTTGCTATGATGTTCATGTCAACCGTACTCGGATTAGCTTGTACTTCATATATTCTGCCACGGGGTTGACTGGACCTATTGAATGTGATCATGGAGGCATTATTAAGCGAGTTCTCACTCATTGACATAAAGAGCTCAAACGCAGTTTCCTCTTCTTTATTCAAAAAATTCCTCCACATGAGGCATTGACGAAGTTCCTAAGGGTGTTGTCCAGACCATGGTAGAATATCTGAGCCAATTGCCACCTTAGAACCTCGTCGTGTGGGAATTTCCTCAATAATTCATTAAATGGTTCCCACACCTCATGAAATTGCTCTCCACTTTGTAAGGTGAATGTGGTAATGGCTCTTCTGAGGGCATTGGTTTTCCTATGGGAAAAAACTTTTTCAAGATGGCATGCATCAGTTCCTCCCAAGTGGAGATGGGTCTCCCTATAGTTCTAAGCTAATGAGAAGGTTTGTCTTTTAGGGAGAACGGGAACATCTGCATTAAGACAATATCAAGGCTGATGTTCCTTGGTTTCACAGTCTAGGCAATTCGATCTAAATCCTCCAGGTGTTGGAAAGGGTCTTCACTTGAGCTCCCATGGAAGTGGCTTTGGATCAAGCTAAGGACATTAGCTTTCAGCTCATAATCATCTCCTCCTTCGGGGACCCTAAGATGTGGTTCAACTCAGATAGCAGATGAATCATAGAAATCATGGAGAGGCCTTGGTTGGCCCTCAAGGGGTCCTGCTGGATTTGGTAGGGGTTGCCTTTGAGGGTTCTGCAGTTGGTGTATGGTCTGCATGATGATTTGGATTTGTTGTTGTTGGAGTTGGTGGTTGGCTGTAATTTGAGCCTGCATAATGGCCGTGGCATCAAGTTGAGGTTGGTCCTCTATATCGTCAATCCTTGGGTCGACCATTTTCGAAGTTATTGCCCTCAAATAACTTAGTCTCTTTCTGGGGTTTCTCTCTAATGCAACCAACTTAGGGTGAAGTGAACTTTTGTGCATACACTAGAGAAGAATAGGGAGGGATGCGAAGGCAACAAAAAAGAGAATAGTGTGTGCACAACCAAGCAAACAAAACTAGGCCTTATAGTGTAGACCTAGGTGACTTAAAATCCTTGTGGAGAATGATCAAATCTGCAAGCACTTAAACCCCCTTTCCAAGGTTAATCCGGCCAGGTTGACTATGAGGGGCTTGAAGGGAAGGTTCTACCTTTGGCTCACGCTACCGACTCCTTGATACCCCCCAACCACAGTCGTTTGACACTTCTCCACAGCCTAGACAGCGAATTCCCCAATGGAAATTAAGGCCAAGTACTTAACAAACCCAATCACACTTCTAGGATTTAAATTGGTCCTACCTAGGGCACGTCTACTCAATTTTAATTTGGGGCTAGGTCAGTTCTTGTGCTCAAGGTATATGATGAGGCGTTGTTGGGGGTTGTGCCTCTTAGTTAATCCAGTTCGAGCTGTGTGTGCACTCAACAAAACATGATTTTCAATAAAGGTTTTTTTTTTAATGTGGTGTCTTTTAATGTTTCGTCTTTGCTTTAGTGCTTTTTAAGGTTGGAATTTCTTAGTATTTTCAAACAATGTTTAGAATGGGCACGCAAAGTTTTGCACCAAACGGGTGATGATCAATTTTCTTTAGAATCGATGTGGCCCTAGGAATAAGCAACCCTAGTGTATTCACCCCTAAAGTTCATGCACTTCTACTTGGTGAATCAATTTTAGTTTTTTTTTTAGTGGTGTGACCTAATATAAATACAGTTGGCTTCGCAAGCACTACTTAAGAGAAGAGCACTCAGAATGATTCTTTGAAAATTATAGTGTATATATATCTATTATTGGATGATGGGTTCAAGATGTGGGTCAAGTAGCCATTCACTACGCCAATTTTTTTGATTTTTGATTTTTTTTCTGGAATTTGTTTTTAAGCAAGCAAACAATCAAATTAGCCTAGGGTTTATGCATGAGCCTAAATGCAATTTTTTTCTTTTTTCTTTTTAGATGAAGGAAGGATGAGACTACGCTAGGTAAAGTGATACTAAAATCTTGGCTTCACTTTGCTCTCGATCTACAGTCTTCAAGTGTGCTCCTCTTATCACTTGCATGTCGAATTCTTACAACCAATCCGTAGAAAGAGAGAAAAGGGAGTTAGAAGATGTGAATACCACTGATGCAAGAATACAAGTGACTAGAAGATTCGTTGTCTCTCCAGCAATAGCGCTAAAAAATGACATCAAAAAATGTGGTAAGATAATTTATGCATAGTAGTAGTGCGCTTACGACATCAATTTTAAAAGAAGATGGGAAGGTGAGTTCAAGTATCGATCTCAGGGAGGCAAGAAATCGAATTTTAGAGTTGCTTCTTTTATTATCAAATGATGATTTTGCTTGCTTGCATGAAAAAGAGAAAAAGACAAAGAGAGAGAGAGAGAGAGAGAGAGAGAGAGAGAGAGAGAGAGAGTGAGTGAGTGATTCCTGGCAGAGCGAAGATCACTAACTATGCTTTGGAGAAAACACATAATTGAAATGATTATAATAGTGGAAGATGAGCTAAGTATAAACTAACTTGGAATGCATAAAAACAATAGGGAATAAAGCAAATCACTTCTCTAGATTGTTGCATCGAAAATTATTGTAAAAAGATTGCATTATAGTATAGTAATGAAAATCAATGCGGCATTCAAAATTTGTAATCACGAAAAACAAATGTGAGTTTCCGAGGTTGTTCACAGGGAACAAATATGACAAATCAATCAACTAATCACAATATTCAGAAGTAATAATGCAGGTGAAATAAAATGATATTCAATATTAAGCATAAATCCCAACAGTATTCAGAATCAAATAACCCAACAGTGCTTAGAACCACTAATCAGAAATATCCACGTTAGGGTCCACAGTGATCAGGACCAAAGTCAAGCACAAGGGCCAGACGTCAAGCACAAAGCCTCAGCGGCACAAGGAGCCAGCCTCTGAAATGGCTAAGTGTTGAGCAAGGGGGCATGCTTCCTGAGGCATGTGTGCATGCATCCCGAGGCAAAACCTCCCCCCTCCCTCAGATTTCTTCCCCTCTCTCTTTCAGACCCAGGTGTACAGTACCGGGTATTCAGGTCAGAGCCCAGACCTGCGCTCATGTATCGCAGGAAAGGGTGTGCAGGGCACGTGCAGTGAGGGACCTCACCCCATGCTTTTGGAGGCGACCGGGTATCCAACATAATGCATATTATTCGCTGTCGTGGGTTCGTCAGTCCCCGATGTGGGATTATAGTGGCAGTTTTTTTCACGTGGTGCAGCAGCTGAAATGTTCGTCAAATTGAGGTAGTTGCTACTGCTCGCTGCTTCAATTGAGGACTTGGATGGCTTCAGGAGTTGAGTTCACAACTGTTAAGCATGGCAGTAGGTCAGATGGTGACTGGAGGGAGGCGGTCGGCATCAGGGAAGACCTGTAATCATGAAAACAACCTTGTGGCTCGATTAAGCATGCTCAAAAGTTTTGTCGTGTGGAGGCGAAGGTGCTGGTGGTGGACATTTGGTAAGAGCGTGTGTGCAGCGATGTGGCGAAGTCGGAGAAGGAGGTGTTGTGGTTGTTTGTTCGGTGGAGAGGTTAAGTGTGTGTTTCACAAAATTGGTTGAGGGGTTTTGATGAGGGAGGTGAGGCGATGCTTGAGGGCTTGGTGGTGAGGGATTTGGCGGTCTGTGGCACCGATGTGAGCTCGTCGGAGCTTAGGTCAGTGACAGGGAAGATGGTGAGGAAGATGGGTAGAAGTGACCTAGAGAGGGAGAAGAACAGTGAGAAGAAGCTTGGGGAGAGAGAGAAGGGCATAGCATTCGGCGTTGGCCAACCGTACGTGAAGAAGGTGATGGAGTACGACGAGGTGACGGTGAGGAGGGAGGGGCTGGGAGAGGTTGGACTTTGGTTGGTCTCGATCACGAAGAAGTGAGGAGGATGGTAAGCTGATTAATTTGACCGTTGGTCGACCGAATGAGGTGTTTTGAGTGGCTCGCCGAAGCTGAAGTTGTGGTGGCCAGACGAGGAGGAGAGAGGAGATTTCAATCCAAAATTGGCTAACTTGAATGTTGGGAATTAAGGAAGTTTAAATAGAGTCTTGTGTGCCCCTTTGACGAGCTCGAATCGCTTTAATTAAAATACATCATTGTAGCGTAATAAGAGCGCCAAGTTTAAAATTTATATCGAACTATTAGTAAGTTGGTAAGTTCGAATTATTTCGCTGGGAGGTTCTAAAGTAATTCCTAATTAGGTTGTTTAAGCTAATACCTATAATTTGAAATGAAAATAAAAATAGTACAAGACTTGAAACCTACTTGCAACCTATTGTTACATTAAGCTTATAATATAGCAGAAAATATATCAAGTTTAAACTATCTCAGTAACTATTTAAAGAAACAAACTTAATAATCTAAACTCATTCAAATATAATTTTTTATTCATTTTATAAACGCTAACTAGACTATTAACAAAACTAAGTTATTTATTTATATAAGACTTGACTGTAAATTTCTATTCAACAAAAGATACAATTAAATACACATTTAAGTACCAATCTAAAGCAACAAATAAAATAAGAGATTTACTAATCAATGCATAAAAACTTTATTTAGAAATTAAACATACAACATTACCATTACCATAAAAAGATTTTATCTTCCCATAGAACTTTGATAACATTTAACTATAAAAAATGGAAACGTAACTACATATATTAAATTTTAGACATCAAAATACAATTAAACATATAATGTTACTGAACATTCGAAAATATATATTGAAATAAGAAAAAGAAAAGAAGTTGAGAAAGAGGAATTTCAGATGAAGAAGTTGAGGGGCCAAAGATGGGGGTGGCTGGTCAGTTGAGAAGAGAAGTTGAGGGGAGACGCTGGCTGTTGGTGAAGGTGGCAACGGCAGAGGCAGCAGCTGCATTGGTCCCTGGTAGTTGGCGATGATGACGTGGAGAGGAGAAAAGGAAAAAGGGGAAGGTGGCAGCAATTTGTGGTAGTGGTTGGTTGTCGTTGTTGAGAAAGAGAGGGAGGAATGGAGTTAGAGGAAGGAGAGGGGGAGAGATTGAAGAGGAGGAACGTCGTCAGTGATGGTGGTGATGTATTGGTGGTTGACGGTGGTTTTATTGATGGGAGAAAAGAAAAAAAAATGAAGACAGGGGAAGAACTGCGAAAATATTAATTAAGCTATTAGCCCAATTATTGCGTTAATTACTTCTATTAAGATACGAAACCACATTAAAATGAACTAATTATCACATACGAATGTAGTTTCATCACCCTCCAAGAGCCCAATCAAGAAGCTTTGAGTTCGTTTTTGAGCTCGAGAATTTTGGGCTCGCTGGTGGTGAAATCGATCGAGATTGAGCTTGAAATCAAGCTTGGCCGATCGACTAAGATCCGGGGAAGAAATCTGCCAAGTTTGGCGATTTTAGATTGAGGTTTCTTTAATTGATTCCTCAATTAAATGTCGGCAACGAGGTTTAGAAGATCCTGTTCAGACAGTCATGGAGGTAGGGACCATTTTGTGAGAACGATGAAAAGTTAGGGACCTAATGGAAAGGATCTTGAAACCTAGGGGTATGAATGTGAGAAATAGAATTTTTAAGGGCTAAAATACACAATAGGTCAAGATGGACTCTTATTAGGTCCAAATTTTGCTTTTATCCTAATTTGGATCCAAGGAATCTAATGATGAACTTAGAGTTAAGTTTTGAATATGTTTGACTGGGAAAATTGAATAGGAGCCCAAATTAGAGCAAATTCCCATCTAATACTTTGTTTTAGGTCAAAATGTGTTCAGATGGTCAAATCAAAGATACTAAACCTCTTAGAATATTTTTATATAAATTTGAGGAGATTTATATTAATTTTATCCTGACTAGAACCTCTTCAATTTAAGTGGGGTTGATAATTAGGGTTTTCGGTATCATTTTCGCTCTCGAAATGCGTGAAACCCTCATCAATTGATGTAAACCCACTTTTTAGAATTTTATGCTCAATTGGCCTTTAATTGACCCCTAAGTGACCTCATGGTTAATCTGCATTTGTGATGTGTTGTTAAAAGTGCAGAATTAACCCTGTTTCCTTGTTTTCTTTTCAAATTAGAATATTGCGGAGTTGTGACACTCAGATGATTAAGTAGGAGCTTTTACCATTTGAATCTAACTAATTATCACTAGTTAGGGCCTAGGATGGTGTTACCATCATACTCCCATGCCTAGCTTTTGCTAGTTCCTAGCAAAATTCTATGGACCAAACCTGATCTCTAAGTTGGATATAACCGTCAGGATGCCTTACAAAGCTGCATCTCTAGAAATCAGATCAAAATACCAATAATAGGCCTAGAGGTACTCAAGTACCAGCCAAGATCTAGACCTGACCAGCCTCAGCTTTGGGTTTGCTGCGAAGGTTTCTGAGGCCCGCAAAAACTGCCCAGAGGTTCGTTGACCCCAGCGGTTAAAGCACCCGTGCATATTTGTTGTAAGTCCAGGTTTAGTTTTCCAGTGGATTTTTTATAAGAGAAATAAAGAGGGATTTTTATTCTGAGAGTTTTCTCCCTTTTCTTTTATATTCGCCTAAATCCAACATTGGATTGGCCCTAAACATGGTCTGTATCAGATTCCTTGTGCCCACCATCAATCCTCGAAGGGTCCTTAGCTTTCGATGCTTCGCGATAGCACCACCCATGGCAACCCCCAGAACTGTGGCTTTCAACACTTCGGGATAGTACCGCCCATGGCATTCTATAGCTAAATCCAGGTCCTAGCAATCAACATTTTAGGATAATCTCACCCATGGCACCTAAACCAGCATAAGGTGCTTACATGCCCCTGGTAGGATATTTAGATATCCTAGGAGACAAGCACCAAGGAGACAATATGTTATTACGCATATTTGAGGGGAGTATTTTTCATTCCACCTCTCCGTGTTGGGAACTCGTTCAATCAACTTGTGTCTTCGAGCCGCTTCTAAGACAGATCTTCAGGGAAACCTTTGAGAATAGAACACTTTTGGCATTATTTATTTGTTAAGCGCACTAAACTAGAGTAGTGTGTGGTTTTTGGGTGAAACCAAATGACAGCCAACGGGGTCGAATAATCCTTAAGCATTAGACTTAATACATCAGCTTCGTATTTTCCTCAACCTCTTGAGGATTAATCTGGATCTTAACAAATACATGAGTGTTTAAACCCTAGAATAGGCCCAAGAGGCCTAAGGTCGGTATCCGTCACTAATCTCCTAAGTTTTAGCCTTCTAGGTCTTAATTCATCATCCGATTCAACTTAAAACTTAGGTGAGTTCTGTACTCAATTACAGGGACTATCACATTTTCTTTCTTTTGTTTGGTCCTTTTTTTTCTCTTCAATTTTTCAATTCAGCTCTCAAAAAGTGACATCTCCTTTCTCCATTTTTTTTTGATGATACCCCTCCATGAATTGAATTTCACAGTGTTTTGCACTTTAATACATCCCATACCTAAGATTTGCAATGTCCTCATTGTAATTAGGTGGGTTTGAGTTTAGCTTAAAACGTACATTAGAACAGGTTTGGTGTGTGGCGAACGGGTCGAGATGATTGTTGCGGACAATTTCAGGCTCTGATACATGTATCGAAGGTGGAGTTGGCTATTCTAATGGACGAACCCTAAAGTGCAATATGATTTCAGCTCAGAGATAGGTTAGAAGGGTCTTGGGTTTTCAAAAATACGGGTTGGTCCCGTTAAGTGCTAATTTAATGCCATCAGTTGGGCGCAATGTGGCTCAGGGAGAATGGAGATCAAAAGATACTGCAGTCATATTTGAATCAGTGAGTTCGAGGAACGGTTTGAGTCTCTGACCATTCACAACAAATGGTTCTAAGTCATGGTTGAGTTCACTGATTTCAACTACTCCATTTCCGAAGATTCGTCAGACAAGAAAGGGTTCGATCCATTTTGATCTTAGCTTCCCTGGGAAGAGCTTGAGCTTGGCATCAAAGACGAGCACTTTTTGACCAGGATGAAATGATTTTTGTGATATGTGTCTGATGAGAACCTCATCATGAGCCATAACTAGCTCATTTTGACCTAATACAGAGAATAAAAGCTCCTACATAACTCAAAGAAAGGCTTAACTCAGAGAATTCTGAGTTTAAGGAGAAAACAAGTCATAAGGGGTAAAAATGCAATTTTACCAGCACAATCTGCAAACAGGATAATTCAGGGTCCCAACATAGGTCAAACAAACCAAATAAGAAAGAAAGTGGGATGATCTGATCCAATAAGGGCTACAGCAATTCCAAGGAACTAAATGATAATCTGTAACCCTAAAACAAACTCACTTCAATTCACGAGGTTTGAGGCAAAGTAAAAATAGAATAAACCCTCTAAAATTCATATAAAAATAATCTCTAGGGTTTAGAACCTTCAATTTGGCCTTAGGAACCCATTTTGACCTACATTGAGAACCATGCCCAATTAACAACTTAATTTGGATTTTTGCATAAATTGACCGGTCAAACAAGGTTTAATATAAAAATAAAATTCACCATCAGATTCCTAAGGTCCTAATTAGTCATGTATAAAAACTTGAGCGTAAGAAGAAACCTTCTTGACCAACTTTACACTTTGGTCCTCATATATTTACTTTTTGGCCCTCAACTTTTGAGCCCTCACATTTTGGCCCCTAACTCTCCTTCGTTCTTTGCGTTCAGGTCCCTCCTGCAAAACCTGACCAGCACCATGCTCCGACGACCTTGCACGGAGCATGGCGCCGCGCAGGGTGAGGGGGAGGGCCTGCCGGGTCAAATGGGGGTGCCCTGCGTCGTCAGCCACCGCAGGAGCACCCCCCTGAGTGCTGCGACCACCCATACCGCCCGTGCGAACGCACGGACGGTATGGGTATCCTTCCTCCGGCGTCCTCCGACAAGGGAGACATGTCGTCTCCCTCCACCCTCCTCTCTGGTTCTGCCCCTATAAATACCCCCGTCGTTCCGCCGTTCTTCCCAGCTCGGATCTGACGAAGATACCCCCTCACTTCCTCTCTTCCCACTCCGACAGACGCCCCCTTGCTCCGGCGGTTTCTCCTCCTCCTCCTCGTGGCTCTGCTGCAATACCTGCAGCAGAGCCACCTCCCTGATCTTCCTCCGCGTCGCGCAATACCGGCGCGCGCTGCCTCTACCCCGTTGTCGCCGCCGTCCTCCCCCATTGGGCATTTCTTCTCCAGCTCCGGTAGGTATGAGCCGGCAGCCTCTTCGTCCACTTCGTCACTTTAGCTAGATTAGAATTAGTCTTTTCTATCCCCTCTTTCTTTTCCTCCCTATTTTACAATCAATTACACCCTCGACCGACCCGACCACCGTCATCTTCCACGCCTCCGGCCAACCTCCGACGAGTCGCTCCCATCATTCCAGCACCCCACACGACTCGCCGACCTGCACATAACCTCCGCCTCCTTACCCTGATCATCCTCCGCCCTTCCACTTCCCCCAAATCGCCCTCTGCAACTCCACCGAACACACCCATTTCCCAACCTGCAGTTTGACCTAGGGCGGCCCTTAGGCTCCGCCCCGGCACCTGCAGACCCTCCGACCACCTTCGCCGTGCCACGGCGAAGGTCCTCCGCGTATCTAATTAGGCCGAGAGGCCGTTTCTCTGTAAACAGGAACTTCGCTCGCCGCCGCCATTGCTGAGGTGAAGAAGCTCCTTCGACCTGCTGCTCCAGGCACGCCACGCCCAGGTCAGACTCCCAGGCTGCGTGGGGTGTCTTCGCGAAGTGCCAGGCTGCAGTTGAGGCGAAGCCCTCGCGCGAAGCCCTCGCACGAAGCCTTGACTGCCGCTGCTTCCTCCGCACAGGCCCCCAAATTGGGGTGGGACATTTAGTCCCACCTCGGAAACTCGCAGAGGCACGCGGGCGCTTAAAGGCAAAAAGTGCCTTAAGCTGTTCGCCTCATATCACGGGGTGAGGTCCCCTTCACCCACCCGATTACCCGCCTCGTCCGCGCTCACGCCCCGCGGACCTGGCCCGACCCGATTAGCCCGACCTGCACTCCTCGCCCACCACCGCACGCCGGTGGGCCTGGACCCGGGCGCCCCGTGTACCCGATTACCCGGTTGCTCTGGGAGAGCTTTCCTAAGAGCGAATTCTGAGAGAGAGAGAAACGCGGGGGAGGGGGAGGGTAGAATAGGTTTTGCCCTCTGACGAAAACCTTAAGTGTGCAGGCACAGGAAGGAGAAGAAGAAAGCTGAGGAAGACACTGTAGCAGCAGCGGTTTAAGTCGTCTGATTGGAAAATCAGACGACGTCCTGAAGGCAAAAGAAGAAGAAGGACAGAAGGACTGAAGAAGAAGAAGAAGAAAAGAAGAAAGGAGAGACGACGTCCTAAAAACAGAAGGCAGAAGAGAAGACCATGAGGAGATAGACAAAGAAGAAGAAGAGCACGAGAGGAAGATCTGAAGAACAGAAGAAGAAGAAGAGAAAACAAGGAAGAACAGAAGGCAAAGAGAAGACCACGAGGAGATAGACAAAGAAGAAGAAACCAAGAGCCAAGGAGAAGAGTAGACAAAGAGGAAGAAAGAAGAGAAGAAGAAGAAGCCAAATTTTCATCTCTCTCCCTCTCTTTATTTTTGTAATAAGAAATACTGTACTTCTAGAATACAACTTGCTCCCTGAGTTCGACCTCGGGAACTCTTTTATTTTTCGAGTAAAAAAAATATCTGTAATGATGGCAATGACTAGCTGTACTACAACGCTATTTCTACAACAAACCTAGTCACAACGCCACGTCATCAGTGTCTTTCATGAAAGGCTTTGATCCGCTCTTTGTAGATACGTGAGTTCTTTTTTGCATCATTGCATAACTCCTTGATCTCGCTCATTTGCAACCGACGTTGGATTCCAGCCTTCATGAGATCTAGATTGCACTTCCATACTGCCCAGTAGGTTTTGTGCTCCATTTCTATAGGGAGGTGACATGCCTTCTCGTACACGAGTCTGAAGGGAGACATTCTAAACTAGGTCTTAAGGGCGATCCTATATGCCCACAAGGCTTCCAGAAGTTGGGTGGACCAATCTTTCCTATCAGGTTGAACAGTGACCTGAAGGATCTTCTTGATCTCTCAATTGGATAGCTCAGCCAATCTGTTGGTCTGGGGGTGATAAGGAGTCGAGATATGATGTGACACCCCATACACTTTTATCAGGGACTGGAAATGCACATTCTTGAAATGAGACTCGCCATCGCTAGTGATGGCCTTAGGAACCCTAAATCTGGAAAAGATGTTCTCCTGAATGAACTGGAGAACTTTATGATCATCCATTTTGGTGGGGACGGCTTCGATCAATTTCGAGACATAATCAATATCAAGTAAGATGTACTCGAAGTCGTTAGATCCTGGAAAGGGTCCCATGAAATCAATTCCCTAGATGTCAAAGATTTCGCACACGATGATCAGATTCGAGGGCATCATATCTGCGAGGCCATGTTGCTAGGGGTCTGACAACGGGCATATGCCCTACAGTAGGATTGGTGTCTTTGAACATTATTGGATAAAAGAATCCACACTAGAGGATCTTTGCTGCAGTTTTATTCCCTAGGTAATGGCCACCGCAGGCCTGGCCATGGCAGAACGAGATGACATCATTGACCTCGTCGTTGGAAATGCATCTACGAATCACTTGGTCATTACCGATGTGGAATAAATAAGGATCTTCTTAAACATAGTACTTGGCATCGGAAATCAGCTTGTCCACTAGGAGGTCGCCCAATCAGACGGGACTTTCCCTGTAACCAAGTAATTCACAATATCAACGAACCAAGGAAGTCCATTAATGGCCAAGAGATGCCGATCTGGAAAATACTCGGTGATAGGCCTGGACGGATCAATGATCGAAGAAGGAAGGCGAGATAAATGGTGAGCTACTACATTCTGCTTTCCAGCCTTGTCGTAAATTTTGAAATTGAATTCTTGCAATAGCAAGATCCAACAGATTAATCAAGGTTTCGCGTCCTTCTTCGTAAGTGCCTTGATCCGAGTAAATGATGACATGGGATCCCAGGAGGTATGATCTGAATTTCTCTAGACCATATACTACAACCAGCAGCTCTTTCTCCGTAATCATGTCAATATGTTGAGCCTTGTCTAGTGTCTTGCTGGAGTAATAAATAGCCACCGGTTTCCCATTGATTTTCTGCCCTAACACCGCTCCTACCATGTAGTTAGATGCATTGGACATGATCTTGAAGGATTGAGACTAGTTAGGAGATTGCAGGATTGATGCTTGGGTGACTTGGTCAGGTAGGATTTCAAATGCATGAATGCACTCACTCGTCATCTCGAGTGTGTCCTAGATGACCATCCTCGGGTTAGGCTTTGAACTACCAGGTTTAGAGTGGCTAGGATAAGGTGGATCCTAAGCCGATTTGCCACTACGTGTAGTAACACCATTGAGGCTAGCCTAGTTTTCGGTTCGGAGTCGGCAAAGTGGTGGTTGTTGTTGATATCCTGAATATGAAGTGGAAGCCTCCATCCCATTGGGTGATGGGGCAGAAGGGGCCTGATAAACGTAGTGAGCTTGGCTCTGATTCAGGTTCATAACATGCCTCTGATTTAGCACGTTATTCGGATTCGACAGAGGTTGAGAAGGGAGTGCACCAGGTTGGTGAGTCCCGACCATCTGTGTGAGTTGATTTTGAACCTCTGTGATCTCGTCTTTGTGTTGTTTCTACATAGCCGTATTCGTCTTCTGGATGTCAGCCAGGTGTTAACGCGGCAAAATTGAGTTTAAAATGAAGCGTTGTAATATAGTTGAAATCGCTTTGAAAATAAATAAATTTTATTACTCGAAAAAGGTTCCGAGGTCGAACACAGGAAACAATATAGGAATTTAAAGCTCAAGAATTGCAATTTAAACACAACATAAGAAATTTATAAAAACTCCAAACAATAATGATATAGAAGTGAAAATAGATGTCAATAATGCAAAAAGAATGGGGTAAAATGGTGATTTGAATCGCCAATTACCCCTCACAATAATAGCAAATTTCTCAACAGTATTAATCAAATAAAGCCTAGCAATATCAAATCAGACGGCTTAACAGTCTTGAGCTATAGTGTATAGCCCTTTCTTTCTTCTCAGCTTCTTTTTCTTCTCTTTTGTTTCTTCTGCCGTGACTCCCTCTCTTCTTCCTTTCTCTGACTTTGTCTTTCTCTTCAGCCTCTTCTCTTTCTCAGCTACAGTTTCTTCTTCTCCAAGCCTTAACCTCTTCTTCTAAATCTGGTTAAGTGTTATCCAAATTTTCCCACAGAGCAAAACACCCCCCTTCTCTTTTTCTCTTCCTCCCTTCTCCGACAATCGAACCAAATCAAACAAGACCCAGCTACCCGGGTAATCGAATTAGACCCAGGCCTGAGGGATGTGAGCGCAGGCGAGGGTGTGGGCATGTGCGTGTGCGAGCGGCGCGGTAGGGACCTGACCCCAGTGACTCGAAGGTGATAAGCCTTAGAGACTTTTTACTCTTATATCACTGCGGTTGCTTCAAAATCCATGATGTGGGACTATGTCCCGTTCTTTTCGTTGCGAGATACTGCAGTGAGGAATTCAGGCTGTGCTACTGAAGCCTTCGCTTGAGGACCTGGGCACCTGTAGGCCTTAGCTCCGCATGACCTGGGACTTCCACCTGGGGTAGACGAGACCTGGAGCGAGCTCGAGGCTCCTTTGAAGTTCTTCATCAATGGTGGCTAGGAGACACACATGAAATCAAGCAAACGGCCTCTCGGCCCTATCAGAAGGTTCAGAGAGTATCGCTAAAGCACGACAAGTTCGTTGAGGAGGTCGGCATGGCGGATGGGTGTGGATGGTGGACGGATGGTCATGGGTTAGGTCGGAGATGATGGGTCTGTTCGGGGCGGAGTTCGGGTGGATGATGGATTGAAACGAGAGAGGGGAAATGAGTGGAGAGGTGTGGCAGAGGTTTTGAGGTAGTTGGCGATGGGTTTGGTGGTGTGTGGAGTGTGATGTGCCTCGCAGGAGGTGTGGCCGGAGTGGTAGACGATGGAGTCGCGGAGGTGTGGTCGGTGATCAATTTGAAGTGGACTGGATGTGAGAATGAAGTGACGGGAAAAGGGGACTTAGCTAGGAAGTTGTTGGATGAAACGAGGAAGAGATGGCGTCGGACGCGTATTGCTGATGCTGGAGACGAAGGTGGTTCCGGTGAGAGAGAGATGGCAAGGACAAACAGGAAAAGGGCATCTGCTGGTACGGCAAGATGTGGATTGAAGCGAGGAAGATGAATCCACCGCTGGTATGGCGGACGGATGACGAGGAGAATCAGAAGAGGTCTTCAGACGTCGAGGAACCTTTGGCCGAGTGAGAGAGAGGAATTGAGTGGGAATTCGGCCGATTTCGAGCGTAAAGAATTCGGTATGAGCAGGAGGTGCTTTTATAGACCTTGGGAGGTGGTTTTGGGCTTGCGAAGCAAGCTTCCCAAGCTTGGAAAGCTTGTCGGAGTTTGGGAATTCCTTGATACCCAATTCTCTCATGCATTCGCATGAGAGATTGGGAAAGATTCAGTGCACAAGGATGGGTTCAGATTGGAGAGGATTTCTCAAGGAGTCTCTCTTCCAATTTTGGAAGGGATTCGCCAAGAAATCATGGAGAAATCTCCTGTCAAAGGTCGCCGGAGTAGGTTTCCTCGGCGATAATGGTGGAGGGACCTAATTGTGAAGACGATGAAGAAGTTAGGGGGCTGACTACAAGGATTTTTGAAAGTTGGGGGTATAAATGTAATCAGATAGGACCAATTTGCAAACTAGGTCAAGACAAGCTCATCTTAGGTCCAAATTTTGGTACAAACCTAATTTGGACCTAAGGAATCCAACGGTGAAGTTGGATTTTGGTTTTGACCATGTTTGACTAGGTAATTTATGCAAAAACCCAAATTAGGGCAAATATCTGTCTGACTTTATTCTGGGTCAAAACAGGTTCCGATGGTCAAATTGAAGGTTCCAAACCATAGAGGATATTTTTCTATGAGTTTTAGAGGGTTTAGGTGAATTTTATCTTAACCAGAACCTTGGTTAATTAAGTGGGTCTATTTTTAGGGTTTCAAAAGTCATTTAATTCTCAAAATACGTGCAAACCCTTTTTCTGTCTGATCTAACCCACTTGTTATCCTATTAAGACCATTTGACCTTTATTCAGCCCTTGAGAAAATCCATGGTTGTACTACATTCATGATAAGCTGATAAAATTGCATTTTTAACCCTAGTTTCTTATTTTTCTCTCAGAATGGTTATACAGTGAGTTATGGTTCTCTGGCGGTTATGTAGGAGCATTTACTGACTTAATTGTATCAAAAGGAGCTAGTTAGGGCTCATGATGGTGTTCCCATCACTAAGGCTTGCAAAATCAAGTTCATCTGATCTTCCCTTGAAGGCCCGAATTGATAATTTGGATTGGGCCTAGGCTGAGCGGGCTAATATGGTCGTTGAGCTTGTGGTCGGGGTGAGAATTGAGGTCTTGAGTTCTGATTATTTCCCAATCATGCAAAGTTTGGATGATTGCGCCATCCAGGGTTATATGTGCTGAAGAATGGATTATTCTGGATGGCTTGGAGATCCTCATAGGTCTGAGGAGCTCCAAAGAAATCAGAGTATGAGGGTTCAGAGTTCCGCCAACTAGAGTAGGAAGATCCGGAGTTTCCTCTGAAATCGGGATCAAATGGGGGTGGAAATGGGTCCATCCCCTGATAAGAGTGGTGGTGAATGTTATGTACTGCCTCCTTACCTGAGGGTGATTGTGCATACCTGCTCTACTATGCGACGGTGGCTCTCTGTAGATGTTGAGTCAATTCGTCCACCTTTTTCTCAATGATAGAGACCTTATCCTGGCGACTGGCCATCAACTCCAAGTCAACGGATGCGAATAAGTCTCGAGTCTCGTGTGCCTCTCGTGTGTTTGTCAATACCCTAGTGGTTGTCCAGTCAAACACACCCATAGATTCATTGTTTATGGAGTTCTCGTACATGTTCTCGAGAATCTCCCAAGCAGTATCTTCATGCCGACCCATGATGTTGCCTCCACAGGTTGCATTGAAAAATAATTTGATATCCTCACAGAGTCCCTGGTAAAAAGACTGGACTTGTTCCCATTTAGAAACTCCATGATGGGGGCATTTTCTCATGAGATCCAAAAAGCGGTCCCATGCCTCATGAAGTGGTTCTCCCACATTTCGCGTGAAATGCATGATCTGGTGCCTCAAGGTGCTGGTGCGACCAACTGGGAAGAATTTCTTTAGGAATTCAGATTGGAGTTCTTCCCATGTGTTGATTGGATGAGTTAGTGTCTAATACCAATGGGAAGCTTTGTCCATAAGAGAGAAGGAGAACATCTTCATGAGTAGGATGTCCCGATTCTGAACAAGTGGTCCGAAGTTCTGGGCTAGACGTTTCAGCTATTTGATGTGCTAAAAGGGATCTTTGGAGTTCAAGCCGTGGAATTTGGGGATTGCATTAATCAGATTCAACTTTAATTTAGATCAGGTCCTCCAGCTAGGATTTGCACCCTAAGCTCGATCGCCACCACAGTGGGATTGTAGTGATCTCGCATCTGTGGGCGCTATGGTGGATTCATGAATGCGTGGAATAGATTAGTGAGGCGCTGCAATTGATTCTGAATATTGGGCACTTTTTCTTCTGTATTCTCCATGGATGCAGATGTTGGAGAGTTGGGCTCAAATGTGGAAGTATTTGAAGAGATCTTAATCTGATTGGACGGGAACACAAACAATTGGGTCAGGGTTTGGCCTCACGAGAGTGAACTGCTAATGGAGGCCTTAAGTTTGGCCTTAAGGACCTCCTCTCGAACATGCACTAGGGAATCGGATGAGGGACAAAATGTGTATTGGACCCAATCGAGGCACCCAAAAATCTTTGGATGACTAAGGAGATTCGAGGCGGATGTTACCTCTGGATCAGAAACTCACCCATCTGAGAATTACTTGAGTTGCTAGGAAGGGAGAGCCTTGCAAAGACCCCTACATGTAGAGTGTCCCTACGGGTTACAGGGTTTCCCCCACCTAACCTTCCTTGTCACTGAGAATCCAAGTAGGCTGAAATGTGTGAGCTTGACTCCTAAGTCTACCAATTTTAATCCTGTATGTGTGCCTTGAATTTCACTTGAACTTTAAAGTTGATTTGCTTTGTGACCTAATTTGGAGGTTGGTTGATCCACAAAGTGGACCAACTTCACTTGACCTGCCTTAAAGTTGAAGATGAGTTGGGTCAAGACCCAAATCAACCTGAAGTGGTTTGTAAATAGGTTATTAGGTCCTAAATTTTAATGATTCAAGTGATTGATAGAGTCTTGATTTTAGGGTTCACTTGATTAGATCAGTTCAACCAAGGCTTAGGTAACACACGATGCAGGAAATATGTTTTCTTTAACTCAGACAAGTGTGTTCTCCTGGAAACCCTAATGTGGAAACCCTAGATTGGCTCTAATTTCGAAGTCCACTTTCTTTCCAAAAGTTGGTAGCTAGGGCTTAATCAAGAAGGTGAATAGCCCAAGGCACCTTAAGTCCCTAGTAGGTGCAAGTATCAGGATAGGGATCTCAAATCAAATCAAATCAAATCAGGCAACTCAAATGATGATTACTATGAAATAAAGCGAGTTGATCATAATTGATTTCCTTTTTAATCTTTTAAGAGATGAGGGGCTTAAAGAAGAAGGGAATGAGATTACCTACCCCTGGTGTGGTTGGTTGTGCGACTGATCTTCAGATTCACCTCGGAAAAATCAGAGTAAATAAGATAAAGAAAGTTAGAATTAGATTAAAAATTGTGATGGGTGAATGATATGCGCATTGCTCCTTGGCAATGGTGCCAAAATGTTGCATCGAAAATTGTTATAAAAAGATTGCGTTGCAATGTAGCGACGAAAATCAATGTGACATTTAAAATTTGTAATCTCAAAAAACAAACATGAGTTCCCACAAATCACAATATTCAGAAGTAATAATGCAAGTGAAATAAAATGATATTCAATATAGAGTAAAAAAATGTATCTAAAATGTTAGGGATAAAAATGTAAAAATAGGGACTAAAAATGGTGGTTAAAACCACTAATTTAACCTTAGAATTTAAGCACAAATCCCAACAGTATTCAGAATCAAATAACCCAACAGTGCTCAGAACCACTAATCAAAAATATCCACGTTAAGGTCCACAGTGATCAGGACTGAAGTCAAGCACAAGGGCTAGACGCGAAGCACAAAGCCTCAGCAGCACAAGGAACTAGCCTCTGAAATGACTAAGTATTTAGCAATGGGGCATGCTTCTCGAGGCACATGTGCATGCACCCTAAGGCAAAACCTCCCCTTCCCTCCTTAGATTTCTTCTCTTGTCTCTCTTTCAGACTCGAGTGTACAATATCGGGTATTCGGGTCAGAGCCCAAACCCGCATGCATGTATCTCGGGTGAGGGTGTGCAAGGCACGTGCAATGAGGGACCTCACCTCGTGTTTTCGGATGTGACCAAATATCCCGTAAAATGCATATTATACGCTGTCGTGGGCTCATCAGTCCTAGATGTGGGACTATGACGGCAGTTTTTTTCACGTGGCGTGATAGCCAAAATGTTCGTCCAATTAAGGCAGTTGCTGCTGCTTCAATTGAGGACCTGGATGGCTTCAGGAGTTGAGTTCGCGACTGTTGAGCATGGCAGCAGGTCGGATGGTGGGTGGAGAGAGGCAGTCGACGTCGAGGAAAACGAAGGCGGTGGCGGACATCCAGCGAAGACCTGTAATCACGAAAGCAACCTTGCAACCCGATTAAGTGTGCTCAAAAGCTTCGCTGTGCGGAGTTGAAGGTGCTGGTGATAGAAATTTGGTGCGAGTGTGTGTGTGGTGGTGTGGCGAAGTCGGAGGAGGTGCTGCGGTTGTTTGTCCAGTGGAGAGGTTGAGTGTGTGTTTTGAGAAATTGGTTGTGGGGTTTTGATGAGGGAGGTGAGGCAATGCTTGAGGGCTTGGTGGCGAGGGATTTGGTGGTCCGTGGTGCTGACACGAGCTCACCAGAGCTCGTGCTGGTGACAGGGAAGATAGTGAGAGAATTGGTGAGACGGTGGTCGATGCTAAGATCTAAGGGGGTAGAACTTAGAGAGGGAGAGGAAGAGGGAGAGGAAGCTTAGGGAGAGAGAATGGCGTAGGCATCAGTCGTTGGCCGGTCGGACGTGAAGAAGGTGATGGAGTACGACGAGGAAGGAGGGGCTAGGAGCGGCCAGACTTTGGTTGGTCTCAGTCGAGAAGAAGAGAGGAGGATGGTGGGCTGATCAGTTTGACCATTGGCCAGTCGGATGAGGTGGTCGGAGAGGCTTGTCAGAGCTGAAGTTGTGGTGGTCAGAGGAGGAGGAGAGAGAGGAGATTTCGGTCCAAACTTTGCTGACTCGAATGTTGGGACTTAGGGGAGTTTAAAGAGAGTCTTATTCACCCCTCCAAGAGCCCAATCAAAAAGCTTTGAGTTGGTTTTTGAGCTCGAGAATTTTGGGTTCGCCGATAGTGAAATCGGCTGAGATGGAGCTAGAAATCAAGCTTGGCTAATTGGCTAAGATCTAAACCCACCTTTGGTTAAACCCACCTTTCAGACTTTTATGCTCAATTGACCTTTAATTGAAACTTGAGTGACCCTATGGTTAATATGCATTTGCGATGTACTGTTCAAACTGCAGAATTAACCCGTTTCCATATTTTCTTCTCAAATCAGAATATTATGGATTTGTGACCCTCAGATGATTAATTAGGAGCTTTTACTAGTTGAATCTAACTAATTGTGGCTAGTTGGGATCCATGATGGTGTTACCATCATAGATTATGGAGCAAATGTACTACAAACACGAGCATGGAAACTAGAGGAATGCTTAAAGAAATGCAAACTACAAGCTAAAGGAAATTAGAAGCTAAATGCGAATGGATGAGGGGTGTTGAGGCAGCCACAGCGGTGTAGGAAGCTCCGTCGAGGTGATGAGGGATGTGCTTTGAAGTGCTAGGGAGTTGATAATTGCTTATGGTTGAAGATTCTTGCAATTGGAGGTCCATAGGGCCTTTTATAAGTGAAGAAACACCCATATTTGGCCTTGTACCGCCCAAACAAGCCCCAAATCGATGCTCGCACGTGAACCAGCCGCTCCAGCTCAAGCGCACGTAATCCCAAGCACCCTGGTGTGTCTTCTCAAGGGTGGTTGATCTGTGCATCTGACAGTCGCGATGCACCCTTACGCGTGTATTCATCACTCGAGCAATCGTGTGCTCACGATCGCGCGATCTCTAGCTGGCCACATGGTGTGATCTCTGCTTGCAAATTACGCTCCAGCGGTGGAGCTCGCATCGCTCGCTGAATTGGGGGTGTGCATTTGCTTGTTATAACGCACATGTCGCACGTGCTTCATCTGTGCGTCCACGTCGATGCAATCTCAACCGCTTATCTTCGATTAGATGGCACTATTGAACTTCCTTGCCCGTGCCTTGAATTGAAGCACCAGAGGAGCTTTAAATGCGTGGTGTTTGGATGCAAGTGCCTCTCTCGACCATTGTGCCATCCACGTGGATTGTCGCATGGATGGTTAAGCAGCCATTAGCTCACGAACATTGGATCTCGATCCAACGATTAAGATCTTCTGTGGTGTGCCAGTTATGTAGTGGTCGGGTGACGTGTGAGACGAGCCTCTTTTGATTCTTTGAAGCATGGGCGAGGCGCATCCTCAGCCGTTGATAACTGATTTGACGATTAAGATCGCAGGAGCTCACACGATGAAGAGAAGAGGCGGGCGCGAGTGAGAGTTCCTGTGGGTGACACGTGGCATGATTTGGGCCTTTGATCTGGTGATCAATAGCCATAACTTCTTTGGCTTATTGTGAGAGCTACGGAGGTCGGATTGGGGCGATTTTGGGTTCGTTGGACTTCGTTAGTCGATCCGGATCCATTCGTACAGTCTGATTGCTAATCTGAAGCCTGTTTTAGGATGCTCTCATATAACTGTCCAACGTGTAAATCATGTTTTAAAAGTTGATTTAGTTGTAGTATAGCGTGAAATGCGTCGACAAATAAATTTATAAATTCTTGTGAGTATTAGTTCGATCGCAGGGAGGCAATCTTGATTTTTGTAGAAGCTTTTCAATGAAACCAATTCTAGCTAGATATATATATATATATGTATATATATATATATATATATGTATGTATGTATGTATAAAGCAGATATCCAGAGAATCAGAATTTTATTGCAATTAGATTGAGTTTTTCACAAGAGAAATGCTAATAAAGACAGATAGATAGCAAAAAGATAGAAAGAGAGAGGGAGAGAGAGAGAAGAAGGAGGCAGAGAGACGACGCTGCTTGTAGAATGCTTGTGCGAGATGTGGCAGCACCTCAGATCCAGAGCAAAGACGCCGCCGCTTATAGTACATAAAATGACGATATTCTCTATATGACTAATAAACTAGCTATTGCGCAAATTATGATGCCTATGAATGTATTATTCCTAAGTTTTGCTAGAATCTAGCTTAATTCAGGTGATTTAGGTTGCATGATTGCTGTGTAATCACACCCCCATGCCTAAATCTTGCTAGTCCCTAGCAAATGCATGACTAAATGCAAAGTGCTCCTACATGACAGATTTCTATTAAGAGTTTGATTAAAGATTTATTTCTTTTGTTTTTATCCAAAACTTTAGAAATCTTGATAATCGTGAACAAGTTTTGTTGTAGCCTATGCAACAGATCCAAGTAGAAAGTCAATCCACATCTAAAGCTCATACTTGACCCTTAGTAAAAATCTATTGGGATAGGTAGACTTCTCCCCTCGGGGTTATAAGATAATTTGTAAATTCAATCCCAATTTTTTGGCTTAGGTAGAAAATGATTTGAGTTAAGTGGATTTGTATTTGGTGGCTTACACTCATCTGGTGCTGTATATAGACTAGTACTTTAGAACCTAGGTTTCCAGATTATGAAATAATTCAACTCAGAGAGAGGCGAGAAACTGTTCTCTCTTTAGTTCTTTTATACTCCTCTCTCTTTCTTTTTCTTTTTCTTATCTTTTCTTATTTTTTCTTTCTTTTTGAGCTCACAATCTCACCAGATTTATCAATATGGTTTGTGGTCTCTCCTGGCATTAACACTTTGATTAGGTTCTGATAACTTTAAGACTAAGTCAAAATTCTTCAGCCTGTATTCAGGCGGCCAGAAATACAAAAAAGTAGGTCAAGGCTGTATTTGGTGGATCATGAGGGTGGTAGGTGTTGTTGCCTCATTAAACTTGAAATAAACTCTAACTAATAAACTCATTTTTTTCTGCTCTTTTCTTTTTCTAAATTTTTTCTATGTATATATATATGTATTTTTTTTCTTTTTTTCTTTTTCTCTTCTTTTCTTTTCGCATCCAAATATCTACTAACGCAATGCAGCATATGAACTTTTATTTACAAGGCATTATTCGGGATTAGGGGTGTTCAAGAGGATATCGGGTGGCTTATTTGGTAGAAGTGCATATTCTCGACACCGGGAAAGGAATGGATAGGACAGCGTATTTTTGACATTGATATTAATACCCTCCTTCAGCCAAAGATTCCATAAAGGACGGTCGTGACCATCCACCTTAGTCCTAGTTTTATTAGAACTCGCTCTCTGCGTATTTGCCTTATTTAGTGGCTCTCAAGAGATTAGTACTAAGAACTTGTACACAGAAATCGAGAGCGAAAACTTTGCCTAACTCCAAGTATCATTATCTCATTATCCAGAATTTAAGATTCCTTATACTAGCCTTAGAGAACTAGTAGACTTTCTACTCTCACCTCACACTTGCTTGGTGGATTTGTTAGAAGATAATTTGCCTGACTCCCTAATTACTGTCCAAGGGTTTAGGGGAAGAAGCATTGCTTCTTCTCAACAAGCTAAAGATGTTTATCGGTCTTCACAGAGGATCCATTGTAAATTCTACGTGTAAGTGTGAAATTGTACCGAATTCTAAACTCAGGAATCAACTTAAGAATAAATCCCTAATAAAACCTTAATAAAAATTCTTTATGCCTAAATGCATTTTTTTTTTGACATAACGATAAGACATGCAATGTCCACCCCCTCATGCTTATTCATTACAATGTCCTCATTGAGATGTATGCATCAAACTATAATAAGCAAGAGGAGGAGATATCACTTGACTATTCTTGTTAATCCAGGTCAGCATGGATGCAGAGGATGCAGAGCTACCTCTAATGAATATTGGGTTGCCTCCCAGCCAGCGTTAAGTTTAGCGTCATTTGTCAGACTTAAACCCAAAAATATGTAGTTCAATACTGTGGGTTAAGAGAAGTATTAATTGTTGTAGGGAATTTAAGATTAGTAGAAAGATATGATCATTTGATCCCAAAATCAGTGATCAACAAATGTGGACTAACTGATGATGCAGCCCTATTCCAAAGAGTCTTTCTGATTTGGAATATGAAATAGGGTTAGATGGATAGGTTCAAATTGCAGAGCCTGTCTGTCAATCCAGTTCCATAATTCAAGAAGAGGTGGTATAGGGTTTGGATTGAAATCATGATTTAGAATTAAATCTGGTTCTAAATCAGAGTAGTAAGTGTCTTCATAATGGTAGTTGATATCAAACATCATGAGTTCTGCAGGCTCTGGGTCATATGAGGATAGGAGTAGAGTTGTGTGGAATTCGTCAAAATCTTCATCAACAATTTCCTCTTCCTCATCCGAAGTCACTTCTTCGGAGTCAAGCCATCCATTTGAACTAGTTGGCTTATAAGTTCTTCCCCAGTCCATTATGTGTTGAACTTCTTCTGGGGTTACTTCCTGGTTCATATCTTTAGATTGTCCATTTTCTTGAACTCCCTCAGAATTCAAAAGTTCTTGAATTTCAGGGTGGATGTATTAAGGATTATTTATATTATCATCTAATTCATCATAAGTTACTCCCAGGAGTTTCTCAATCTCACTAATGTCCTGTTCAATTTGGTTTTCTATGGGAGATGGTAGATCAGAATTATCCTCAAGTACATCCCCTTCTTTCCCTTCGTGCTGGTCTTGAGCTTTAGCAAGATTCGGATCATCTTTAGTGTGAATTGCCAAAACTTGTTCAATTGTTCCTATAACCTTGATGGAACCACTTCTTTTGGGAAGTTTTAAAGATATTGAGTTGACAACTTTTCCTTCCAAAGGTTATGTGCATAATCCTCGTCTCACATTTGATTAGAGCCTTGGCAGTGTCCAAGAAAGGTCTCCCTAAGATTATCGGGGTGTGGTTCAGGTTTTCTGATGCCTCCATATCTAGAACAAGGAAGTACACAAGGTACTCAAAATCCCTCACTTTTATAATCACATTCTGTAGAAGGCCCTTCGGAATTTTGGTTGACTTATCAGTGAGCTGAAGGGTCACTTCAGTGTGTTACAAGGGGCCTAAATTCAACTCTTCATATAATTCTGCGGGGATTAAGTTGTTGGAGGCATCAAGGTCCAGTAAGGCTTGATCCAGGATGAACCCATCTATTTCACATGAAATTAAGGGGGTCCTTGGATCTTTCTTTTTAGGAGGGAGCTTATTTAGGATGATGGCATTGGCTTGTTCAGAAATCACGACCCTTTTTGATGATTTGGCCTAGTGTTTCAGTGTGCATAATTTCTTCAGAAATTTCGCATAGGTCGGGATGTTCTCAATAGCCTCAGGGAGTGGTATATTTACCTGGACTTGCTTTAGAATCTCAAGCCACTCCTTAGATTGATCAGTTTTCTTTTCCCTGGGTTTGATCAAGGCTTCAGGAAAAGGTTCTTGGGAAAAATCATGAGTATTCAAATCCTGAGTCTTGTTTTCTAGATTAGCTTGGTCTCCCAGGTCAGATTCAGGCTCCTCAAGATCTTGGTAAGATTTTGATGTAGAAGGATCTTGGATTTGTTTCCCACTTCTCAAAGTGACAGCATGGCATGTGCATTAGGGTTAGAAGGGTAAGTTGGGTTTTGCAAAATGGGTTCAGCCTGGGTTGTGTTAGGGTTAACAAAACCTAGTGGGTGCTGGGGAGCAGGCTAAATTAGGTGTGCTCGTTGCTCCTGTGTGTTGTGCTTATTAGCCCTATTGAAGTTCCTTGGGTTTGGGACGGGTTGGGATGGCAACATCCTATGTTGTCTAGCATCAACTAGCTGGTCCAGTCGTCCCATCAATTCTGTCCTCAATTGATTCATTTCTTCCTTATGCCTTAGATTCATTTCTCTTATTTCTTTGAGGACTAGACTCAGATTAAAGGGCTGGTTTTCCTATGTAGGTTGTGGCTGATATGTGCGTGGTTGTGTGTATCTACTAGGTTGCCCATAAGTGTTTGGCTTAGTCAAGTTAGGACCTGGGCGGGTTTCTAACTTGACCAAGCAAAATTAGGATGGTTGCGCCATCCAGGGTTGTAAGTGTTTGAATAAGGCTCATTTCTAGTGTAACCCTGGAGTTCATTCACATCCTCAGGATAACTAGGCATCGGGCTGCCTAGTTCAGAATTCGAGGGCATCAAGGTCCCTCCTTGGCACCCAGAAAGAGATGGGTCCAAGTACAGTTGGCTCATAGGTGGAGCCATGGTTAGGTCATTGATGTTGTGCATTGATTCTTGACTTAGAGGGTTAAGGAATTGGTTGTGGGTTACCATAGGCACTCCTTGGGTAGGCATAGGATTTACTCTAGATTGTGTACCTAACTCCCGCCCTTCAGAAGATTATCCAGTTTCTTATCCAAATTCTCCACATTCTTTCCCACGAGTTCCACCTTATCTAATCGTTGTGCAATTAATTCTAAATCAACCAAGTTTGAATTATCTTTCACTTCAAAAACTCCGCTCCTTAGTTGATTAGCTCTGTCAAAGGCGGACATTGAGACATTGTTGAGGGAATTTTCACTCATATTCTCGAACAATTGAAAGGCTCCCTTAGCATCTCGACTCAGGAAATTGCCCCCACATGCTGCATTAACAAAATTCTTCAGATTATCACTCAACCCATAATAGAAAATATAGGCCAAATGCCACTTCGAAATCCCATGATGGGGGCATTTCCTAGCTAAATCGTTGAACCACTCCCAAGCCTCATGTAGTTGTTCCCCAGGATTCTGCTTAGAGATTGTTATGGCACATCTAAGGGCATTAGTTTTTCCTACAAGGAAGAATTTCCTTAGGAATGTGCTTATCAGGTCTTTCCAAGTTAGGATTGGTCTACCAATTGTTCTCAACCAATGTGCAACTCTATCTTTCAAGGAGAATGGGAACATCTTCCTCATCAGGGTACCTTCATTCATGTTCCTAGGGCTAAAGGTCCTTCCTATGTGTAGGAGCTCTTCAAGGTGGTGGAAGGGGTCATCTAACTCACGGCCATGAAAGTGGGGAATCAAGTTAATGATCTAAGGTTTGAGTTCAAAATCATCCCCATCCTGAGGTACCCTAACAAAGGGTTTAGGCTGGGCATTAGGAGGGTTGTAAAAGTCACGGAGGGGTTGGTTTGCCCTTCCATTCTGGAGTTGAGTGATGGCCTGCACTATGACTTCCATCTGTCGATCATGATGCTAGCCCTGCTTAGCGATCTGCCTTTGTAAGAGAGTCATAGGATCCAGATTTTCCTCTTCAATCTCTTTTTCCTTGTGGTGACTAGACATTGCAGAGGGTTCAGATTCAAATCTTGGATGAATAGGTCTTCTCCTAGGATTTCTTTCTAATGGTGGAAGTAAATTAGGATTTTGAGATCTTCTACCTTGCATACACCAGAAGAATGTCTGTAGATGAGAAGGAGAAGATAGATGAGAGAACCTCACCCGCTCAATGCAAGTAATCAAACTGATCCTTAGAGTGTCAACCCTAATTAGATCTGATCCTGGCTCCCCAAAACACGACTAGGTTAGATCAACCCTTGAATTACTTCGTTGGCCAGAAGGGTGGGACCCCTTAGGACACCTCGCACGGTGGGACAACACTAAGGGTTAACGCGGTTACCACACCGACCTTTCTTGTCACCAGTGGGTTCAAGTAAACAAGGCCTTGACCTTAGCTCAATCTAGTTTCAAGTCTCCAAGTCTATTAGTCCTGCATAGGGCACGTCTACTTAGTTTTAAGCTTGGGTTTGATGTGCTTTTGGAATATGATGGGTGTTAGGGGAGTGTTTACCCGTAAAATTGATTTCAGAGATGTGAAGTGCGCAGGCAAAAGGGTTCACAAGTAATTTTTCTTGATGAAGTGAATTTTAGGATTCAATTACTTGTGTTAATGCGTTTTAGGGTTCACTTGAGTTAATATTTTCAATCAAGGTTATGATGAAGCACACAAGAGTTTTGCCAATCCCAATTTATTTGATAGATTTCCTTTAAATATGGAAGTGCAGGTGTACTCTACCCTTAATTTGAAACCCTATGCATGGATAATTCTAGATGATTCTTTTAAGTTTAAATTCAGGGAAGTGGTGCGACCCAAGCAATGTAATAAATTGGCCTTATTGTACCACTAACTAGGCACTCAAAAAATATTTTTCAAGAATTTTTAATGCATGTTTTCTATTTTTTCTGATTTAAAGTGTACTGGGGGTTTTGTAGTCTATTTTGACCCCCAGTCGTGATTGGGTAATCTGTGCAACCAAAAGTGCAAGAAATATTTTTTTCAGATTTTTTATAAATTCTTGATTATCTCATAAATTCATTGCTGTAAATTTCAAGTCAATCGAAGTTGTATAAAAATTCTTATGATATTTTGAACTCTGAAAAATCAGGAACAATAACCAAATTGATAACAGATCAGTATGTGAATTTGTAAAAATTTTATATTACTCTGATTTAAGCAAATTTTGGATATGTTGTTACTGACTTTGACATCCACTTCCAGTAAAATTTTGAGAATTTTTGAATGTGTGGATCTTTGGGAATTGAATTTATATGATAAGACTTTAGTTCAGCCCGAAAATCAAGAGCTTTTTTCTTTTTAATAAGCAAACCAATTCGAACTAATCCTAGGGTTCAAGCAAATCCTAAATCTAACTAATCTAAACTACGGGTAATTACTTGAGGTTCGAACCTGCAATTCCTGTTGTCGTGTTTCATTCTAATTTCCTTGCTTTCCTGCACACACGAAATCAACAAAAATCGCAAGTTAGAAATCTCAAATTCACACAAAAAAGCTTCAAAAATTTCCGTTGCCTCCCCGGTAATGGTGCTAACTTGTCTGACGTGTAAATCACATTTTAAAAGTTGATTTAGTTGTAGTATAGCGCAAACGCATCGACAAATAAATTTATAAATTTTAGTGAGTATCGGGTCGTTCGTAGGGAGGCAATCTCGATTTTTGCAGAAGCTTTTTAATAAAACTAATTCTAACTAGATATATATATGTATATATGTATAAAGCAGATATCCAGAGAATCAGAATTTTATTACAATTAGATAGAGTTTTTCACAATAGAAAATGCTAATAGCGACATATAGATAGTAGATAGATAGAAAGAGAGAGGGAGAGAGAGAAGAAGGAGGCAGAGAGATGACGTTGCTTGTAGGATGCTTGCGCACGATGTAGCAGCACCTTAGATCCAGAGTGCTGGGATGAAGGTCGGAGCGGAGTTGCAGAGGGATGGAGAATCGTAGAGAAGAAGGTGGAAGAGACGTCTTGGTTTGATAGCAGGAGTTGTATGAAGAGATGCCTTCAACTGGGAGGGCCTTGACCTTCTTCTATAGCTTTTATGGAGGGCAAAAAGGGTCTTTTGGCCCTCTATCTCATGCAACAACCTTAGGATTAATTAGATCCGTTGATCGGGAGATCAACGAACTTGATTAGCCTTCAAAACTCCTTCAAAATCACCTTATATGCTCGGATTAATCCTGGTGACGGCACGTGCCACTTCAGTGGCCCTTGATCTGCAATCAAACGCTCCCGCTCGCTCATCGCACCCACTTCAATGGCTCTTCTCTCACTGTGTGTGTGCCCGCATGCCACATTCGAGCTCCTCATCCTCGGTTGTTCAATCTTACGATTGGACGGCCCAGATTTGCGTCCACACCGCCTCTCCTCACGTTCCTGCCTCGTACGTTCAAATTCCATCGTGCGCCAACATTCCTCAGTCGTTTGATCTTTTGATTGGACGGCTTAAAATGAGTATTGTGCTTTCACTGAAGAGTGCGTGAAATTGCACGTGCCCCGCAGAGTCATTTGATCTCGCCACGCGGCTGTCTCCCAACGCTCTCATCATTATCCAATGGACGATAGTGCCTGCACGCGACCGGCTTTCCTAAATTCATGCTGAGCGTGAGTCAATCCTGCATCACTTGCTTGCGGGCGAAGATGCTACCTGCTGTGCTACTCCATTTTGGTGCGTTTAGGTTTTAAGGTAACTTATTCTCGTCCGTTGGATGAAGATCCAACGGTCGAGATTTTCTTTCCTTTGATAAGGCATGGTTGGATGGGCGACATGGCGCACTCATGGCCGTTGGATGAAGATCCAACGGCTTACAGCGTGCGAAGGGTAGCCTTCCTAGATGGGGTGGCGATGAGGGGGCGGCTGTGATGGCACCACGTGGCACCATCATGGTTGTCCATCTTCTTTTCCTTGCATCTGGTGATGTAGATCTCTGATTGAGTTGATTTTTGCATTGTTGGACCGCGATTGTTGATTCGGATCCTCCGTGCGGTTGGATTCTTCATCTGAGGCTTAGATCTTTGTCCTTTGGCCCCATGATCTCTGTTCTTTTATGTACTGCACATGATGCTCTGGTTGTCTGATCGGGACGATTTCGGAAGCGTTGGACTCTCGTCGTTATTTTGATTAGATCTGTCCAATCTGATCTGACATCCACGACTTCGAATCATTTGTGATTAAAATCATCTCTCATTAGTACATAAAATGACTATATTCTCTATATGATTAATAAACTAGCTATTGTGCAAATTACGATACCTATGAATGCATTATTCCTAAGTTATGCTAGAATCTAGCTTAATTTAGGTGATTTAGGTTGTATGATTGCTGTGCAATCAATAACCTAGCCATAAAATTTAGTTCCAAGCAATATCAATAAAAAAATAATGCAGAATGCATGCATTGCTCCCAAACCCATGATATCATGATATTTATGCACATGTACCCACGAAATTGACTCTAATTGATGTAATTATCGTTATTACATGTAGATTCACCAGGTCCCTATGCGAAGGGGTAGAGAATTGACAAGGGAGCCCATAAGTGGAGAGAATCAAAGTAGAATGGTCCCTAAAGGCTTGCAAATAAGTTCGTGGCTAGTTTAAATGTAAAGGAATGTGAAGATTATAAGGACCTAAGTGAAATGAATGCAATCCAAGGTCCAAATGATGTTTAAATGCAATGAGATTTTAATGGCAGCTTAATTGAACATATTAGAAGTTAATCCCATAATTTATTTGTAATTTCAAGCTTATTTTGATGTTCAATTAGCATTTGGATCATTTATTTACATTATGGATATAGAACATCTCAAAATTGACCTAGTTATGCATTTTTAGCACAAATTGAGTATTTTAGGTCATTTTCATTAATGTCCACACTTAACCCATTTATCATGTTAGTAAGATAGTGTTTAACCAAGTTTCTAGCTTAACTTTGACATTTTAGCTATGATGAGCCACACTTCATCAGTTAGCCTTTGGCTAAGATTTGAGAGCTTGCTCATGGAGCTTACAAGGAGAGGAGTTGTTTGCATGAGAGTGGGGTAGAGAGGAGAGTGGAAGGAGGGGAGCATGCGCTCTTATGGGGAGTCTTTTTATATAGTGTTAGGTTGGGTATGGTGTTCCTATGGTGTAGGTTTAGGAGGGCTACTTTAGGGTACAACTTAAGAATAGAAGGTTCTATTCTAAATAGGGGAAACTTTGTCAAATTTTTGATAGGTTTCGACCCTACAATTAATGTAAAATCGACTTTCTGATGATGTACCTAATTAAAAAGTACTATGGTTTATACCCCGAGTCACCCAGTAGTTGGGACTACGACTTTGAGAACTGATGCTTGGTTATAGCAACTTGCTATAGTTGATAATTTTTGTTTTGTAAGTGACCATATTTCCTCCAATGACTCAATGTGTTTTTACTTAATTATATTCTCAGGAAGAGATTGACAGTGTTGTGGGTGCCGACTACCGGTACTGGTCCTTAGTATCAATATTGGTTGGATTACATGGAAAGGTGTGGTAGGTGTCTAGTAATGGTACCGACGTTTAGTACTGATACTAGCTAGTGTTGCGAAATTGTACTGGGGTTGCCCAGCATCGGTACCAAAGTCTAGTATCGGTACTAAAGTCTAGTATCGGTACTGGCATGCATAGTTGAGGTTGTGCTGTGGGTGCCTAGTATTGGTGCTAGAGTTTAGTATCGATACTGGCACACTATGGCTTGTTGGGGACAATGGGTGCCCAGCATCGGTACCTAAGACTGGGACCAATACTGGTGTACTTGCTCCGCCTTGCTTTAACTCTAAGAAGAGGATTAGAAGTTGATTGAATCTAGATAAGTAAAGGATGGAATCCAAAATGTTGAACCTGTAAAGACTTAGTCAGAGTCCAATAAATAAAATGCTTGGATCCTAAGGTCTTGAGTAAAGACCCCAGGCGATCCACTAGGTCTCTAGGTCTTTATTCCAGACACAGAACCTAATGGAATAAAATGGTGGAAGGTCTACTAGGTGAGCTTGTAAGGTTGCACTCTTGGACTTGGTGAACAATGGGTTCAATACTTAGGTTGAGAACCTGAGTTCCTGTGGTAGCTAGAGGCTATCGAGGGTTTTACCTCAGAACTTGAAGGGTTCCTAGGTACGCTGACAAGCCCTAGATTGTCAGTAATGGTTGGTACTTGGGTGCACCCGAATTCTACTCAATGAGAAGGTACTCATGACTCTAGGCTCTGTCGGTGCCCACATCCATAGTGGGAGAAGCTGGGGTATGTGGTACTCATAGCTAGAGGCTCACTGGGTACCCGTATGTATGCAAGCGTCGGGGTACTGTGATGTATTGGTTGAGATCTCATCTAACGATGGATTGAGAGGGCATACCTGAGGCTTACACTCTTATGGGGAGCTGCTTCTAATGGGAGCGTTGGTGTGGCTCGACAATTCTGGCCAATCTTGCGATGATGATTTGAATTGATCTGTGATTGGTCCCTTTTGGACATGAACCAAGCTTGTGCTTCTTGGTCACAAGGTGTAGACCTAGGTAGCTCCCAAGAGGCCTGACTCTCCTGACTGAGGTCAGTAACGTTCTCAACACATTGAGAACGGGCGATTCTTCTTGAGGATCAATAGCCTTTCTCGTCTCTTCCCTGGCCAGGGCGAGACTATCAGGCTAGAATCCAAAGGAAAGGATGCATCTCAATCTCCTCTGGTAGAGAGGGATGACTCCCAAAATCTGATGATTGAGGCGAGTGAGAGAATCAATTTCATATTACTAAATAATAGGAAAAAGGGGCAACTGGATTGATGCGCCTGGAGCAGGATGACTAGTCAGGTTGAATTGGGTTTGGGAATTAAAACCTGGGGTGTTGAGTTGGGCTAGGGATTTATCCAGTTAGTGAGACTGTACATTACCTGGTGATTTTGATTGTAATACAATAGTTGTTTTTTCCCTATTGGGCCAATTGGCTCATCCATACTTTGTCACCTAATTTCAGGTGTTTGTTGTCATGTGTTATTGACACTCAGGATTTGTCACTGTGCGAGTTTTTGCCAGGATTTTTGGCAGGTAATCTTTTATGCTTTGTCTTCATAATAAATTCATGTTTAGCATATGTTTAATTACTGCTTTACATTATCACTTGTATGCCATTCTCCCGACATTTTCTTCCATTTCCTTATCAAAAGGAATTCTTGATAGCTTGACCTAGCTAGGTACAATCTAAATTAAATAGACCAGCACCTTTTTTGTTGCCACTCCCCTAAACTCCGATCCTTGTTGGGGGCCTGAGTTTTTGGGGCATGACATAGGTACCCAATTAGGCTCACCACTACCCAATTGGGTTCATCTAGGATCAATTAGGTGCACCTAAATCTAATTAAGTCCACTCAGCCTTGATTAAACCAATCTAGTTCTAATTAGTCTCATTTAGACCCTGATTAGAACCCATCACCACCTAACCCACAACACTACACAACCTTATTCTCTGAAATTCAAACCCAAACCTATGCACACAAACCTATGCACACACACCTACAAAACTTGTGACTACCTTTCCAAACCTATCCCAAAAACATTGATGGTAACACCATCATTCATCATAACTAACTTAATTTAGTTGAAATCCTAAATGATTGTCTAAGGACAGTAAATCCATGCTGAATTAATCTAAGAAGACAAGAAAATAGGGTTAATTCTAGTATTTTAACAGCACATCACAAATGCAGATTAACCACGGGGTTACTCAGGGGATAATTAAAGGTCAAATAAACTTAAAGATCGAGAAGTGGGCTCACACTGACTGAATTAGGGTTTCACGCATTTTGGAGATTTAAAAGTATTGAAAACCCTAATAATCAGCCTCACTTAAATTAAAAGGGTTATGGTCAATATGAATTTAATCTAAACCTCCTAAAAATCATTGAAAAATATTCTAAGAGGTTTGGTACCTTCACTTTGACCATTTGAACCCATTTGACCTAAAACAGAGTTTCAGACGGGAATTTACCTTGATTTGGACTTCTATGCAATTTACCCAGTCAAACGTGGTCAAAACTCAAATCCAAGTTTTCCATTAGATTTCTTGGATCTAAATTAGGTTAACACCAAAACTTGGACCTAATCAGAGTCCATGTTGACCTAGTTTGCATTTTGAGCCCTAAAAACTCTATTTCTCACACTTAGACCCCTAACTTTCAAGTTTCCTTACAAACATGCCCTAAACTCTTGAAATATTTTTAGAAATGCCCTTTCCACCATTACTGTATGAAAAACATCTTCAACCCAAAACCACCGACCTTTGATTGGAGGTTTCTCCTCCAATCTAAGGTAGAATCTCTCCAAACTTGGAGATATTACTTCCAAGAAGATTCTCTACCGATTGAGCCATCTCATGAGAGCTGAGATTTACCTAAGAACTACGGAGAGCTCCAAAAAAATCAGGGGTTCTTGTTTCCAAAAGCACAACTCCAATTCATGATTTCTGGGCATTTGAAGCACAACTCCTCACATATATAAGTCATAGGATCTTCTAGCGTGCTCCTTAGCCAAGAATAGACCGGAATTCTTCCTCCTCCCTCTCTGGTCATCATGTTCTTCGGATTTGGTGAGCCCCTCTGCCTCCTTCATCCATCCAACCAAGCACCAAATTAGGTGGCCTACATCCTTCCTCACTTCCTCGCGACCGTTGCTAGCCAAAGCACGACCATTCCTAGCCTCTTCTGTAGGTTCTTCCCTACCAGGAGGGGTGACGTAATAAAATGCGGAAATAAATATAAACAATATCACAGAATAGATAACCACACAAATACACAAAGATTTTTAGGTGGAAACCCAAACCGGGTGAAAACCACCACCTAACCCTCTCGAGTTAGGATTTTCCGATTAACCTAGTTGATCAAATCCACTAACCGAATCACTTTAAAACGAGGGTGATTCAACCTCAGTACAACCACGCTACAAGTACGAGGGTAGCGTTCCTCAACCCCTTCTCTCCACGAGAAGGATTTTGTCCCACGAAGGAGACGGGAATTCGCAAAGCGAATACCCAACCAAAATAACAAAGATAAAATAAAACAACAAACCTATAGAGCCAACAAAGTAATTAACCTAAGCTTCTATAGGATTTAGGAAACTCCCCTTTGCAAGGAGTGCGTCGACGATGACGCGGGTGCGTGAGCCACGCAACGGCGCAATGTCGCTCTCGTAGACAACGGCGGGAGAGCGGGTCCGCGAAGGGAATGATGCTCTCAAGATGTAGAACTTGAGCTTAGAGAGCAAGAGCTTCTTGGACACAAGAGAGTGGAAGTATGTTGCTTAAGTGTGTCTTGTGTTTTTCTAAGTGTATCCAAGTGTGTGTGTGTGTTGCAAGGGTTCCCCTCTATTTATAGAGGCCTTAGGAAGGCTTTGGAAGGCTTAGAAAGGGTTCTATAGCCGTTGGGAACAAAGTCCAAGAGAATCGGGCCGAAATCAGGACAATGATTACATTTGACAGGGTCATCAGACGTCTAACTCTGGCATCAGACGTCTGGAAGGCCACTTTAAGACGTTTGATTTCGGGCGGGTCTCTCCCTGACTTGAATCAGATCTAAACAGGATTTTTACGCAAGTCCATCAGACGACATACAGGACGTCTGGCACTATATCTGGACGTCTGGAAACCTACTTTTACTGTGGGAATTGATTTCCAAACATTGCAACGGCTAGAAAATCTCTGAGAAGAGATTTTGGGTCAGCCGAGGCAAAACGGTCATTTATCAGACGTCTGGAAAGGCCTAAGGACGCCTGATAAGGCTCTAACGGTCATAATCTTGAGTGTCTGCTAAGCCAGCCAACGGTCCACTAATTGGACATTTGGCAAATCCATCAGACGTCTTCTAAGACGTCTGGTCTAAGGTCTGGACGTCTGATTTCTTCAGACAGAACTAGCTATGTCCAGCCTAACAGTTATCAGACGTCTGAAACAACAGTCAGACGTCTTAAAATACTTTATCAGACGTCTGATTTGGGAATTAGACGTCTGGAAGTGCTGTTTGAACCCTATATTGGTTTTCTAAGTATTCTACAGAAAACCTAAGTATCCTAGGGTTGTGCCGGTGTTCCTAGGACTACTGTTAGGGTTCTTTGAGGCTCTTTAACATAATTTCTAAGGAAATAAAGAGCAACAAAAGAAACAAAAAATACAACAAGTACAAAAGAAGGAAATCTATCCTATTCTTCATTTCCTTCCATCTTCAATCTTTCACTCCACGCGTACCTCCTCTGTTTTCCGTCAAGCTCCTCCAATCTGTCCTGGATGCGAGCTCGAACTCCATCTAAACACGTCCACACTTGCAATTGACCTGAAATCTAGGACTCAAATTGCAAATGTTAAATAACACGTGTTTTGTTATCATCAAAACAAATGATCGTGGTGCTCTAGCACCAACATCTTCTTCCTCTCCAATTCTATCACCGGACTTTACCTTCGTCTTCGCATCTAGCCGACCAAACCAGACGCATCTAAGCCCCTTAAGCTCCACTAAGTCCCCTAATCTCTCCCGATCCCTCTCTGGACTCTTTCTAAGCCTTTAGAACCTAGTTTCATCTACTGCCATCACCGTTCCACGACCTTCATCTTCGTCTCCGGCACGAGCTCTGATGAGCTTGTGCCGGTGCTACACTCCACCAAACACAATGCCACCACCTCCAAAAGCTTCGCCACAACCTTGCCACCAAATTCCTCTCCCTATTTGGAGTTTCATCCACTCCATTACTCCCCCGAACAACCTACCATGCCACCATCGTCTTCAACCTCGTCCGAGCACCACAACCCACCAAACGCCTCCACACCATTACTGTTATCTTCCTTGCCTAATGGCAATACTTCTGAGTGCTTTAGTTTGGGCTTTTAGCCCATATTCTTGTTTTCACTCATCTCTAGCTGCCATACATCTTGCCACCAACACCTGGAGGTGCGTTTTCACCACGAGCCAAGCTGCACCTCCAATTGAAGAACAAAGCCTAGTAGCTGCTCCAATTTGACGTGAACTCCTTCAACTGCAACATGCGAGAGAGCTCCTGAAGATAGTGCCACATTGTTGCATTTTAAATTTGAAATTGGTTAATAAGGTTTTACGTGTTTGGCCTTAGTGCCTCAGATACACGAGGTGAGGTCCCTCCTCACTCGCTCGTGCACACCTCGCTTGTGCCCCACGCACGCGGGCTTGGTCCCTGAATCTGATTATCAAATTACCCGACCCGATTAGGAAAGAGAGAGAGAAGAGAATTTCTGTGGGAAGGAAGGGGGTTTTGCACTATGCTACATCGGGATCTATGCCTACACTTAGGCAATTTCAGAGGTGCTTTGGGCTTGATATTTAAGGCATATGAGGCCTTCTCAGGACATTTGATTGTGGCTTTGATTGTGGTTTGGTAGCTGATTTGATTGGGATTTGTGCCTAATTGTTGGGGATAATTGGTGGTTCCAATGACCATTTTTATTCTCTTAATTTTTTTACTTTGAAATACAATTCTAAGCATTAATTGATTACCCTCATATTTGTGATTGAATATTAATTGCATACATCATTATTTGGCGGTTGTTGTGATTGGTGGATTGAATTGCTATATTTGCTTCCTATGAATGATCTTGGAACTCAAGATTTTTAAGCAATTACAAATTTAAATGTCGATTAGATTTTCCTCGCTATACTACGATGCGATGTTTTCCTAAACCAATGACCGAAATTTTCGAACTAAGATTTTGGCACCGTTGCCGGGGAGCAATGCGCATTTCATTCACTAATCACACTTTTTTGATCTAATTCTAACTTGTTATATTTGATTTGTTGTGTTGTTGCAGGTGAATCTGAAGATTGACTGCACAAGCAACCACACCAAGGGCAGGAAATCACATTTCTTTCTTCTTTAAGCCCTTCTTTTGGAAAGATTGAAAGAGAAATCAATTAGGATCAACTTACTTTATTGACATAGTAATCATCATTCAAGTTTCCTGATTTGATTCAATTTGACTAGAGATCCCCATCCTGATACTTACACCTATTAGGGGCATAAGGTTCCTTAGGTTATTCACCTTCTTGATTGAGCCCAAGGTACCAACTTGGAAGAATTGGACTTGGAAATAGAACCCATTTAGGGTTTCCACATTAGGGTCCCGAGAATACACACTTGCCTGCTTTAAAAGAAAATATATTCCTGCATTGTGTGTTACCCAAGCCCTTGGTTGAATTGATCTAATCAAGTGGACCTTAAAATCAAGGTTCTATAATCACTTGGATCATTAAAATTTGTGACCTAATAACCTGTGTGCAAACCAATTCAGGGTGATTTGGGTTCTGAACCCAAATCTCATCCTCAACCTAAGGATTGGTCAGGTAAAGTTGGTTCACTTTGTGAATCAACCAACCTCCAAATTAGGTCACAAATTAAATCAACTTCAAGTTTAAGTGAAATTCAAGGCACAAGCAGAATTAAAACTGGTAGACTTAGGAGTCAAGCTCACACATTCCGATCTACTTGGAATCGTGGTGACAAGGAAGGTCGGGTGGGGGAAACCCTGTAACCCATGGGGATGCTCTATCGTGTAGGGGCCTTTGCGGGACTCTCCCTTCCTAGCTACCCAAGTAATTCTCAGGTGGGTGAGTTTCTGATCCAAAGGTCCATCTACCTCGAACTGCCATAGTCACCCAACCTTGTTGGGTGCCTCGATTCGGTCCAATACACATTCTGTCCCTCATCTGATTCCATAGTGCATGTATGGGAGGAGGTCCTTAAGTCCAGTCTTGAGGCCTCCATTAGCAGTTCACTCTCGTCGGGGTCAAGCCTTGACCCAATTATTTGGGTTCCCGTCCAATCAGATCAAGATCTCTTCCGACCCTTCCACATCTAAGCCTGACTTTCCATCATCTGCATCATTGGAGAATCAAGAAGGAGAAGTGCCCAACATGCAGAATCAAGCAAAAAATCTCGCAAATTTATTCCATGTATCATGAACCCCCAACTGCGTTCGTAGATGTGGGATCACTATAATCCCTAGCGGTAGCTATCGAACCCAGGGTGCAAATCCTAGCTAGAGGACCTGATATGGAATTAAAGCCGAATCTTATCAGTGCAATCCCAAATTCCATGGAACAAATACCGAAGATCCTTTCCAGCACATCAAACAGTTGAAACATTTGGCCTAGACCTTTGGACCACCTGTTCAGAATCAGAACATCCTACTCATGAAGATCTTATCCTTCCTCTTATAGACAAGGCTGCCCATTGGTATCAAACCCTGACTCGACCGATCAACACATGGGAGGAACTCCAATCTAAATTCTTGAAGAAATCTTCCCAGTTGGTCACACTAACGCCTTGAGGTACCAGATCACACTTTTTACGTAGAATGCGGGAGAACCACTTCATGAGGCATGGGACCAATTTCTAGATTTTATGCGAAAATGCCCTCATCATGGAGTTCCTAAAAGTGAACAAGTCCAGTCTTTCTACTAGGGACTCCGTGAGGACATTCGATTATTTGTCAATGCAACCTGTGGTGGCAACATCATGGGTCAATATGATGACACCATTTAGGAGATTCTCGAGAACATGTGCAAGAACTCCATAAACAATGAGTCTATGGGTGTGTTAGATCGGACGATCACCCACGCATTGACAAAAATGTGCGAGGCACACCAGACACACGACCTATCTGCATCCGTCGACTTGGAGTTGGTGACTAGTCACTTGGATAAGGTCTCCATCACCAAGAAGAAGGTGGACGAATTGACTTGACATCTACAGAGAGCCACCTCTTCGCAGCAAAACACGTATGCACATCTGCCCTTAGGTAGGGAGGCAATGCATAACATTCACCACCATGCATATCAAGGGACAGATGCGTATCCAATCCCGTCTGACCCTAGTTTCAGAGGAAACACCGGACCATCATACTCTAGTTAAGGGAACTCTGAACCCTGGTATACTAATTACTCTAGAGTTCCTTAGACCTGCGAGGATCTCCACGCCATCCAGAATGACCTATTCTCCAACACATATAACCCTGGATGGTGCAATCAACCGAATTTCGTGTGGTCGGGAAATAATCAGAACTCGAGACCTCAATTCCAACCCCGACCATAAGCTCTGCGACCATATCAGCCCACTCAGCCTAAGGCCAACTCAAATTTCCAAACTAGGCTTACAAAGGAAGATCAAATGAGCTTGATTTTGCAAACCTTGACTGAGATGTAGGAGACCAACACGGCTGTACAGCAACAGCATAAGGCGGAGATCACAGAGGTCCGCAATCAACTGAAACAAATGGCATAGACTCACCAGCCTGGTACACTTCCTTCCCAACCTCTGCCGAATCCAAACAATGTGTTGACCTAGAAACATGTGGTGAACCAAATCCAAAGCCAAGCTTGCTACACCCAACTAGGCCCACCGACTCATACGTGTGTATTTGGAGCTTCCACCTCCTTAGTGATCTAAATCAAGCCTCGATGATTAACCCTGTTGTTCCACAATAGGGTCCAATCCTCTCTCCTCCGCCTCTGCATTATGACTGTACTATGATCAATGTTGTGGGCATGAAAAAAGATCATAAGACCAGGCCCTGTGACCCTTCTCCCAAGTCTCACTCAACCCATGATCAACATAATAAGGTTAAGGACAAAACCAAGAAGAGGAAATAGAAACCCATCCCTCAGGCTAGTCAATCCATTCCCCTATCCCAAATCTTACCCCACCTCCACACTAGACTATCTGAATCAGACATAACAAGATCATTGAGGAATGCAAAAGTTACTATCCCGTTACTCGATATCCTCACTTTCAACTCCATCGTGCCTGACTCATCCAAAAAAGAGGTGGAGGAATCCTTGCAAAGGAAGGTAGCAATGTTTGAAAATGTAAGTACTATAATCCAAAATAGTCTACCTCCTAAGAAATCCAATCCAAGAATCTTGTTGATCCCCTACAAGATCGGTGGTACAAATTTTAAGCGGGCTGTACTGGATCTCGGTGCTTCGGTCAACCTAATCCTAATCGCCCTATTTGATAAGCTACGAATAGGACAACTAAAACCCGCTGACATTACTCTGCAATTAGCTGACTGAACCGTATTCACCCCAATTGGGCTGGTAAAGGATGTGGTAATTAGAGTCAAAGATTTCAGCTCTTAGTTGATTTTCTAGTTCTTGACATGGACGTGCCACAATAAATACAAGATATGCCCCTGTTTTTGGGGAGACCTTTCTTGGCTATTGCAGGAGCCATAATCAATTGTGAATTAGGGCACATGACAATTGCCTTTGGAGATAAGAGAACTGAGATCAATATTTTTGAGGCATCATCCAAAGGAGAGGAAAAGTGTTCGGCAGAATAGGTAGGCTTGATTCAGAAACTCATGACCATCTCAATAGTAGAAAACCTAGAACCAAAACTTGAAGTTTTTCGCGTTACAGAGGATCTCGATTCAGTCGAGCATGATTTCAGTAGATCGAGAGTATTGGAGGCTTTCACCTTTGATCTTGAGGACATACACATGGATTTCGAGAAACATGATAACATTTGTCGAGATTCAAATCTGTATTCCATAGATCTGGAGGCATTCTATGATGTTTACTTTGAGGAGCTACAGGAATAGGGCATAGTAGATACCGAGAGTGACCATAATCTAGAGTTTGAATCATTTACAGAACTGGATTTTTATGATCCAATAGTCACTCTCCAGACATTTACCTATGATTGGGATGAAAATTATAGAGGATATCCATTGGATGAACCAATCTTCAAGTCATTTCTTGAGGAGTTGATATTGCACACAATGGAAAAAATAAAAGATGACTCGTTGGATAATGATCTATTAGGCGACATTGCACGAGGGGAACCAAACATTTGGGCTATGTTGACTAGGTTCACCTTTGTAGGGTTCTGGACTCACCACAATCTAACTCAATAAGAGACACCTAGAAATGAATATACCCGATCCATATCGTAAACCTTCTGGATTGACTCTTCATCATGATTTAGTGCTCATTTGTGGCCATCTAATTCCCATTCACCATGATCACATATTTTCTCCTATCACTCATCACAGTATGCCAGATAACATATCCTTTTGAGTTGCATCGCACCTAGCCAAAGGCCTTAAACTTAACGGGAGGCAAGACATCATTCCAAAAACCTGAGACCTTTCTAGTTCTTTTTAAGCTGCATTCCTATTGCACTTTAGGGTTCAAACTTTAGAACAGCCGACTCCACCTTTGATACTTGTATTAAAGCTTAAAATCATCTACAACAGTCATGCCTACCTGTTCACTCACCCTTTGACCTTGTTCTAAACTTTGAACTAAGATGAATTCGAACCCACCTGGTTTACAATGAAAACATTGCAAAATTTAGGCATGGGGGTATTAAAGTGCAAAACAAATGAGAAATTCAATTCTCCGAGGGGTTCTCACAATATATATATGTATATATATATAAGGAGAAAAGGGGAGGAAAATTTTGTAAGATGAATGAAAAATCTTTCTTGAGGAGGCCAAAGAGGAGATAATATAAAGAATTTCAAAGGAGAAAAATCAGAAAAAAAAATTGATAGTCCTAATAATTGATTATGGATCCAACTTAAGTTCTAGACTAAATCAAAACAAGGATTAAGTCCTAAATTGCTAGAGACAAGGAGATAAGTAAGGATACCGACCTTAGCCCTCTTGGGCCTATTCAGGGCTTAAACACTCACGTACTTGTTAAGATTCAGATTAATCCTCAAGAGGTTGAAGAAAGTGTGAGGCTGATGTATTAAGTCTAAGGCTTAGGGATTATTCGATCCCATTGCCTGCCCTTTGGCTTGCGGGACTTGTAACCTAGGCACCCCAAAATCACACACCAATCTGGTTTAGTGCACTTAATGAAGTATAATGTGAAAAGTGTTCTGTTATGAAAAATGTTTTCTGGAAGATCTGGCTTAGGAGCAGCTCGAAGACATAAGTTGATTAGATGAGTTCCTGATGTGGAGAAGCAGAATGAAAAATACTCTTGTCGAAGATGCATTATAACATATTGTCTCCTCGGTGCTTGTCTCCTAGGATATCTAAATATCCTATTGGGGGCACGTAAGCACCTTATGCTGGTTCAGGTGCCATGGACGAAATTATCCCGAAATGTTGATTGCCAAGGCCTGAATTTAGCTATAGAATGCCATGGGTGGCACTATCTCGAAGTGTCAAAAGTCAAGATTCTAGGGGTTGCCATGGGTGGTGCTATCCATAAGCTTTGAAAGCTAGGGACCCTTCGATGATTGATGGTGGGGACAAGGAATCCGATATAGTCTATGTTTAGGGCCAATCTGATGTTGGATTTAAGGGAATGTAAAAAGAAAAGAGACAAACTCTCAAAATAAATATCCCTCTCTATCTCTCTTATAAAAAATGCACTGGCAAACTAAACCTAGACTTACTACGCATACGCACGGGTGCTTTAATCGCTGGGGTCAATGAACCTCTGGACAGTTTTTGCAGGACTTAGAAACCTTCGTGGCAGACCTAAGGCTAAGGCTGGTCAAGTTCGAATCTTGGCTAGTACTTGAGTACCTCTAGGCCTATCGTTGGCATTCTGATCTAATTTTTAGAGAAGAGGCATATACAGGCATCTGAACATCAAAAATGTGGTCTAGAGATGTAGTTCTTTTCATAGGATTTTACTAGGGTCTAACAAAAGTTAGGCATAGGGGTATGATGGTAAAGCCATCATTCATCATAACTAATTTAATTTAGTTGAAATCTAGTGATAAATGCTTCTAAATAATCGTCTAAGGACCGTAAATCTGTGTTGAACTAATCTAAGAAGATAAGAAAATAGGGTTAATTCTGTTATTTTAACAGCACATCATAAATGCAGATTGAACATGGAGTTACTGAGGGGTTAATTAAAGGTCAAATGAAATTTAAAGACGAAGAAGTGGGTTCACACTGACTGAATCAGGGTTTCACGCATTTTGGAGATTTAAAAGTACTAAAAACCCTAATAATCAATCTCACTTACATTGAAAGTGTTCTGGTCAAGATAAATTCAATCTAAACCTCTAAAAAATCATTGAAAAATATTCTAAGAGGTTTGGTACCTTCACTTTGACCATCTAAACCCATTTTGACCAAAAATAGAGTTTCAGACGGGAATTTGCCTTGATTTGGGCTTCTATGCAATTTACCAAGTCAAACGTGGTAAAAACTGAAATCCAACTTCACCATTAGATTCTTTCAGTCCAAATTAAGTTAACACCAAAATTTGGGCCTAATCAAAGTTCATGTGGACCTAGTTTGCATTTTGAGCCTTAAAAACTCTATTTCTCACACTTAGACCCCTAACTTTCAAGTTTCCTTACAAACACGCCCCTCATTTCTTGACATCTTTTCAAAAATGCCCCTGCCACCATTACTGTACGAATAACATCTTTAACCCAATACTGCCGACCTTTGATTGGAGATTTCTCCTCCAATCTAAGGTAGAATCGTCTCCAAACTTGGAGAGATTACTCCCAAGAAGATCCTCTACCGATTAAGCCATCTCATGAGAACTGAGATTGACCCAAGAGCTTCGGCGAGTTCTAAAAAAATCAAGGGTTCTTGTTTCCAAAAGCATGATTCCAATTTGTGATTTCCAGGCATTTAAAGCCCAATTCCTCACCTATATAAGTGATAGAATCTCCCAGCATGCTCCTTAGCCAAGAATAGACTAGAATTCTTCCTCCTCCGTCTCTAGCCATCATCTTCTTTGTCTCCGACAAGCCCCTCTGCCTCCTTCATCCGGCCAATGAACCACCAAATTGGGTGGCCTACGTCCTTCCCCACTTCCTTGCGATTGTTTCTAGCCAAAGCATGGTTGCTCCCAGCCTCTTCTTCCTCGCTGATTCCATCACCAGACTTTACCTACATCTTCATGTCCGATCGGCCAATGTCGGACGCAACTTAGCCCCTCAATCTTCGCTAAGTCCCCTAATTGCTCCCTCTCCCTCTCTAGACTCTTTCTAAGCCCTTAAGACCTAGTTTCATCCACTGTCGTCACCATTCCATCACCTTCGTCTTCGTCTCCAGCACGAGCTTCGATGAGCATGCGTCGACGCCACACTTCCCCAAATGCAACACCACCACATCCAAAAGCTTCACCACAACCTTGCCACCAAAAGCCCTCTCCCTATTGGGAGTTTCATCCACTCTATTACTCCCCCAAACAACCCACCTTGCCACCGTCATCTCTGACCTCTCTCGGCCACCACAACCCACCACACACCTCGACACCACCATCGTTATCTTCCTCTCCTCAAAACAATACTTTTGAGTGCTTTAATTTGGGATTTTAGCCCATATTCTTATTTTCAGGCCATCTCCGCCATCACCACCATTGTCGTCATCGTCTGCTCATCTTCGGCTGCCATACATCTTGCGACTAGCACCTAGAGGTGCGATTATACCCCACGAATCAGGTTGAACCTCTAATTGAAGAACAAAGCCCAGCAGTTGCTCTAATTCGACAAGAACTCCTTCAGCTGCAACACGTGAAAGAGCTCCTCAAGATAGTGCCACATCGTGCCATTTTAAATTTGAAATTGGTTAATAAGGTTTTACATGTGTGGCCTTAATGCCTCAGATACACGGGGTGAGGTCCCTCCTCACTCACCCATGCACACCTCGCTCGTGCGCCATGCATGCAGGCCTGGTCCCCATATCTGATTACCCGATACCTGAACCGATTAGGAAAGAGAGAGAAGAGAATTTCTGAGGTAAGGAGAGGGGTTTTGCACTGTGCTACATCGGGATCTGTGCCTACACTTAGGCAATTTCAGAGGTTCTTTGGGATTGATATTTAAGGAGTCTGAGGCCTTCTCAGGATGTGTGATTGTGGTTTGGTAGCTAATCTGATTGGAATTTGTGCCTAATTGTTGGGGATAGTTAGTGGTTCCAACCACCAATTTTATTCTCTTTATTTTTTTTTCTAAGATACAATTCTGAGCATTAATTGACTACCCTCATATTTGTGATTGAATATTAATTGCATACATCATTATTTATGATTGTTGTGATTGGTGGATTGAATTGCTATATTTGCCCCCTGCGAACAACATTGGAACTCACGATTTTTCGAGCAATTACAAATTTAAACGTCGATTCAATTTTCGTCAATATACGACGATGCAATATTTTCCTAGACCAACGATGGAAATTTTCGAACTAGCACACATGCACACCCAAAATAGAAAATCCACAATAGGTGGTGACTTCCAAACCAAGCCTCCACCAAAAGTGGCAATTCCCACTTCTTAAAAAAGCCACTTCCCATATAAACCTAGATTGTAAACTTGCAACGAGACCAATCCTTCTCCAACCTAGCTTGTGACAACTCTTCTTCCTCCTACCCTCCAAGGGCCATTGCCCATCTTCCTCCCTCTCCTCTCCAAGCCGCCACCTTCCTCCTCTCTAAGGGCTCATCCTCCGAGCTCTCCCATGGATGGTCAGAAGGAGGACACAAGGGTGCACAACCACCTTCTCCTTTTCTTCCTCTTAGGCATGGTCTTTTCTTCCCTAGAGAGGCTAACCCCCCTCTCTTTCTTCTCCTCTTCGATGACCACCAAGGTCTCCTATGCCTTGGGTGGTCGGCCACTCCTTTAGATGGTGTGTATACGGTCTTCATAACCATGGTCTAGCCATCAACCTCATACAAGGACGATGGCCTGCAATGGCATTTCGGCGTGAGGGATCTTCTCCTTATGTATTTTAATTTCTTGCAATTTTTGATGTTGATCGAGGGATGCTGATAGATTTGTGTTTTGTTGATTGCACGCTTTAATGATTAGATTTGAAGTTAGAATTCATGGTTTTATTCTTCTTCACCATTGTATATAGATGACCTCTCTCACCCTTTAGTCTTTAGGCCACCCCCCTTAGGATCCACACATCACATGCACAACCACCATGGCCATGCACTTGATCCACCTTCATCCTCCTCGCCATTTCCTTAGTTTCGCAACGAAAAAGAAAAACATTAAAGAAAATCACAAAAGAAAAAAGACCAAAAAGATTAGGTTAGGTTAGACATAAGTTAGTAGATTGGATCCAAATCTAATTACTCTCACAATTTCAAAAGTCGCCTCCTAAAGATGAATGACCGAGACATGAGAATTAGAAAGATAAAATCAATTAACATGAGTCTCGTAAAACAAATTTCTTTGATGGGGTTTAGTGCGAACTATATTATGATGTGATTTTCCTAAATTATTTCACATCAAACCGTTTATCAAATCCTCACTCCTCACTAGCCTTAAAAAGTTTTAATTTCATCTTTTCATTGCCAAAGGATATTTGTATATTCTTGTTCTTAAAGCCAATCAAGGCCTACGCCATTGCTAAAAATGGTCATCCAAGAATATTTGGAGCTCATCTCAAATCATCGGGAATGTTAAGATCCAACATGATAGTGTTCGTGGGGTAGTAGAAATTATTGATCTGAACAAGTACATCCCTTAGAATTCCCCATGGATGTCTTACAGATTGGTTGGTGATAACTACATATTTAATACACTTAATATGTCTAAATTAAGTTAAATCCTAAGTAAACATAGCATAATTAAGTTATAAATATTGCATTATATTCAATGTAGGCATATTAAGCTCATAATTGCATTTATAAATAATTTGTATATAATATAATAATTTTTATTTGTGTAGAGATAAAATGTAGGCTAGACTTTGAGAATTAAAGGGTGTAAAGGAGATATAAGAGAAGAAACATCCTAGGAGGGGCAAGATGCAATTTCACCAAGTTATAAGGGCTTAGGAATAATTTGTCCATCAACACCCCAAACCCCTGCTCCTAAAGAGAACCCAAGTCCCTCTGGACATCTCCAAAATAAAGTTCAATGCAGAAGAGACCTTGCAAGCACCAGCTTAAGTTTTTTTTTTGAAACTGAGAGGAAAACTATCGTGTTACGATAGCAATCCGGGAGGGCATTTTATTGATCAGTAAAAAGGAGAAAAAAGGGAAGTTACAAATCAGATCCCCATCTATGTATGAGGGACCAGCACTCATTTACAATTTGCTCATAGCATACTGGTCTCTCCTGAAATCACCTCTCATTTCTCACCCTCTACACGCACCAAAGTGTTGCACCCATGCGCAGGTGCAGCCTCCCAGAAGTTAAAAAGCTGTGCCACAAGGAATCCCACGGGGGGAGCGGATCCTGGCAAATTCTCCTCCATATCACACCAGTAATCAAACAAGAAAAAATGTGGCTGAGACTATCGGTGTGCATTCCACATAAATGACATTCATGAAGAGCTGCACCCATCCTCTTATGCCTTAGGTCACCTGTAATCAAGCCCTCCCTTCTACATAGCCAAAGGAAAATTTGTACCTTGAGGGGGATCTTCAAGAGCCAAAGTTTCCTATCAATGTGATCACTTCCCACACCTCTTGTGTCATCCATAATTCTTCCATAAGCATGCTGAGCCGTATAGATTCCATCCCATGCATAACTATCTTCCATGCCAAATCTGGGTTTGAATCATTCTAGGTTTGAAATCAAATCCAGTCTCTCCTCCCATAGCTAGGTTCCCTCCCTGATGGAGTCGGCCTCGTTCAATTGCCAGCACTCATTTACTTTTGACCAGTAGTAGCTCACAACACCATCCTTGTCCATTGCTGCTGAAAACACCCTCGGGTAGGACTCCTTTAAAGGGCCCAGTGATGACCACTTTTCACTCTAGAGCCTGATTTGTAACTTCGGGTAGGACTCCCGGATCTGATTTGTAACTTCCCTTTTTTCTCCTTTAGCAATCGGGGAGGGCATTTATTGATCAGTAAAAGGAGAAAAAAGGGAAGTTACAAATGTCCTACCATCTCCTAGCACGGGCTGCAGTAGATGCCAGTTGCTCTTAAGAGCTTGGATGACAGAGTGCCAGAATGGTGAGGGATGGGAAGGGCATAATCTCCTCAAAGCACTGTTGGAATGACCATATCTATCTTTAATTAATTTGATCCATGGCTTCTCTTTCCCATTAAGAATTATTATAGCCTATTTGATCAATAAGGCCTCATTAAACTCTTTCAACGCTTTGATTCCCAGCCCACCTCTTTCCTTAGGATGACAGAGTTGCTCCCACTTCAGTGGCTGCATAAATCTACCTTCGTGTTTGGCACCCTCCCAAAAGAACCTCTTTTGCATTAGATCCATGCGCTTCCAGATAGACTTCGGGGCTTTGAAGAGGGAGAAGTAAAAGACAGGGATCGAGGTAATAACAGAGTTCAGTAAGATGAGTCTACCACCCTTAGACAAGAACCTGCTATTCCATCCTTCCATTTTCACTGAAATTTTATCAAAGAGAATGTTCCAGTTGCATTTCTTCATTTTTGAACATCTTAAGGGCAGCCCCAAGTACCTAATGGGCAGGTTGGTACGTGGAGTCCCCAAGATATCAGAAATAGCTTCTTGCTCTTGCTCATTTAGACCAAAGCATACCATATTGGACTTCTCCCTATTTAATTTTAGACCTGAAATGTCACCAAAATTATTAACCATATGGCCTAGTGCACGGGCTTCACCCTCTGTCTCCTCAACAAGAAAGATCGTATCATCCGCATACTGGAGTATAGGGGCCAAAGCTCTCCTGTTGGATAAAGAGTATCCTCTAATAATACCTGCCTTAGAGAGTTTGCAAGCATATCTTGCTAGACCATCAACAGCAAGGTTAAAGACCAATGGAGCTAACGGGCATCCTTGCCTAACACCGTACTACGGCTGACTTCAAGCCCCACACGGCTTCCTATTGATCAAGGGAGTGAAAGAAGTAGTTGTAATGCACCGCTTCATCCATTGGATCCAGAGGGGGGGGAACCCTCTTCTCTTGAAAACCTCCCACAAATAGGGCCTCGAAATAGAATCATAGGCCTTTCAGAGATCAACTTTCCACATAAAGGCTTTACATTTCCTCTTGTGCCAGTCATACACCATCTCCTGGGCCATGATAAATGATTCTTGTAGAGATTTGTTGGGGAGGAAGGTTGATTGGACTGGATGAATCAAGTCTTGCAAGACGGACCTCAGCCTATTTGCCAAAATCTTGCTCACCACCAAATAGATGGAGTTCAAGAGAGCTATAGGTCTGAAATCAGAGAATTTCTCTGCACCTTGTGTCTTTGGCAACAGGAAAAGAAAGGATCTGTTGATCTTATCAAAGCCAGAGTTGTCCACCTCAAATTCCTTGATAACGTTTAGCACCCCTTAACCAACCACGCCCCACATCTCCTTATAGAAAAAGACTTGGATACCATCAGGACCAGGAGAGCCTTCATTGTTCAAGTCTTTAATGGCATCCACAGTTTCTTTCTTAGTGATAGTTGCTGTCAATCTAGACGCTTGTTCATCGAAGACTCTAGGTGAATCACTCACCACCATTCTCCATAGGCCTCTACCTGTTACCCATGAAGAGTCTCTAAAGTATTTGATGGCCTCAGCTCTAATATCTGGCATAAAGGAAATTCTCTAACCATCCTTGATTATGGAGGAAATTAAATTGATCCTTCGACGAGAGCTGGCAACCAAGTGGAAGAATTTGGTGTTGGCGTCCCCCTCTTTAAGCCAAAGTTGCCTGGAACGTTCCCTCTAATCCATCTCCTGTTTTAAATCCTCCTCCACCACCACACACTGCCACATTCTTCTAGCATCGAACTCCTGATCGGTTAGGGGACCATTTGCTTCTTTTGCATCAAGGCCATGAATTTCCCTCTGTGCCTCAAGGAGCCTCTGATGTCTCACAATGGACACTGCAGCCCCGTACTCCTTTAGCATTGTGCGCATAGTAGCTAGCTTGGATGCAAGTTTGATAGTGGCCGATCCATCCACATGCTTGGCCCTCCACCATACCTCAAGCATCTCACAGAATCCAGGTTCTCTCAACCACGATCTTCTAAACTTGAAATATGAGCCAATGTGCACTTGCTCCCCACTATCCCAAACTAGGGGTGTGTGGTCAGAAAAAGGGTGTTCCAACCCAGACATAGAGCACAAATGAAACATGTCCAGCAGCCCAGCATTACCAAAGAATCTGTCAATTTTTGACATGAGGTCGTTACCATTTCTCCAAGTGAATTCAATTCCAGAGGAGGGATATTCACTCAAGCTAAGAGTCTGAACCATCAGTTGGAACCCAATGGATGCACTATCCACCATGCCATTCGGTCTGTTCCTCCCCGTCAAAACATAGTTAAAGTCTCCACCCACAAGCCATGTAGCCCCATTTACATAATCTGCAGTTGCACTCCAATCCTCCCACATCTCCTGCCTTGTAGAGGCATCACAAGGGCCGTAGACCCTTATAATGTAGAAATCGCTATCCCCCTAATTCCTTTTGTATTTACAAGTCAACATATGTTTAGCTGTAAAAACCTCCAGCATTTGCAGAGCATTTTTCCTCCACCACAGAACGATGCCCCCTAACCTGCCATGTGAATCGAGCATCACACATTCAGTTGTTTAAGTTTTGGTACGCAGCTTACACACAAGTCATGTGCTAACAGCTGCAATGGCACGCGACTCAAGCACAATTCACTCACCTATGCATGCAAGCTACACGCCAAGTTGTGGTTTCACCCGCACCCGAAGCGTACCTGTGTTGAGCACTCAGTGCAAGCAAGAATGCCTTCTTGCACCATCTCAATCAGGCTTCACGTGCCATATCCTGCACAACCATCATGCGCCGGATCCGCGCAACCCACTTGTAACTCGTTAGCGCACTTGACACATCGCCACCCTTCATGTGCATGCAATTTGTGCACATAGCCCAGCTCCAGCCTAGCAGCGTGCTTCACACACCCAAATCAACTTTACCGTGCAATCCGCGCTTGCGTGGTCTATGCGGGGGAAGCCTATTTTGGTAGGCCAAGACCTATTCCCTCCACCTATAAATAGCCATACACCCTTCCACCTTCAAACCATCCAAGCCTACTCCCTCTATACACCCTAAGAAGTTCCAAGACCCCTCTAGAGCTCCTCTTCTCTACTTCAGGCCATGATTTGGCCCTCTACTCTTCTCTACTTTAGGCCGTGCTCTGGCACTCTACTAGTATAAAGACTCCAGCTTCTCCCTCCTTCCAGCTTCGTTCTTCACCGAACATCGTCACCACCTGCCTCTCCCTGATCGTAGGCCTGTGATCAGCCGGTCATTGCTCCACTTTATCCTTGATTGCGCTGCAATCATTGGACTTCAATCACCTAAAATAAGTTAGAACTTAGCATAATTGTAGTATAATTCATGCATGAATAGCATACATTGCATCTTTTCTTGCTTTATTTAGATATGCATGAAATAATGTTATAATGTATTGATTAGTGCATTATTTGGAGTGTAGGCAATACGAAGCTCAGGAGATGGCTTGAAGTTGGACCTAAAGAAGGGAAGAAGCAAGAGTTGTAGCAAAGTTGGAATAGAAGCCCTGGAATAAATAGGAAGAATAATGTAGGGTTGAAGTATACTATTCTACTAAGTGGAATTTTAATGTAGAGTTAAATTATGAAGAACATAGGACCTTTCCTAGCCTTAGGATAGACCTAGAAACCCTCCTAAACCCTAGCCACTCTTAGATTAGATCACTTTAGCCTAGGATACCTCAAAACCCTCATTCCAGCCCATATTTGGATGTCGAGGTAGGTTACTGGACGTCCAGAGCCCTTAGACACAAACTGCAGACCTAGAACCCAATTCTGCTAGAATATTGGATGTCCAGACAAGGTATTAGATGTCCAATTTCTACAGAATTCCAAGACAAAACGTAAACTCCTCCATGACTCAACATTGGAAGTCCAAATCAGAGTTTTGGACTTCTGATTTTGAAGTATAAGTCGTCTGATTATAAAATCAGACATCTAGAACCCTTCTCCAATCACTATTTTTGAAATCAAGCTTGGATCTTGATTTCCTAAGCCCCTAAACCCAATTCTACACCCTAGTGAACCTAAATTAAGGTACCTTAAGCCTAGTACACCACCCTAAGACCCTCCTAAGAACTTAATTGGGTTCTCACTAAACCTAATTGACTTAGATCTAAGTCAATTACACTTCATCTAGTCAGTTGGACTCATAGAGTCCAATTGAGCATAGATCTCAACCAACACAAGTCTAATTAGACTCAGTGAGAGTCCAATTGACCCAAGCTTGACCTAATTGGGTAGTTTCTCTCCCAATTAGACATACATGCACTCAATTAAACTTGTGATAAGTTTAATTGCACATTCACTTTAGTAGTAGGGCTTATAACCCTAATTCTAGGAGCCTACCTAAACCTAATCACCTAGAACTATAGGACTCGATCTGGACCACTCACACACATCTCCATAGTCATGCACACACACCCACAGATAGCCGCCCACTCTAGAGTTTTCTAGAGCCTTCCCTAAGTGGTGCCACTTTGAGTTGCCAAAAATAGAAACCAAAGTGGTCCATTCTTAGATCCACAAATTGTGGATCTAAAAAGACCCACTCAAGACCAAGTGGAAGGCCACCTAAGGGTCTCTCTAGAGTCTTCTATAGTTCTCTAGAGAGACCACTTGAAGGCCTCCAAAGAGTCTATTTAAAGACCCTCTTGGACGGCCATGCACCCCATCTAGCCATCTAGCCTTTAGCTCCATTCCATGTGCACCTCCATCTCCATGAGCTCCATCATCTCTATCACTTCCACCTTATGTCCAAGGCTAGAGCAACTCTCCTCCACCTCTCAAGAGGCTAGCCTACCCACTATTGGTCGTCCCTTTCTTCCCTCCTACCACCTCAAGCTACACACACCATTGGAGACCACCTCCAATGCCCTAAGTTCTCATAGCTAGATTCATTCTTTGCAGTTTAATTTTTGCATTAATTTACTGCTTGGTACTGTAGCGATCCTCTCCCTGAATGATGCATGCGTAATCTTCCGTAGATCCACGCATGCATTCATTTTCTGCTAGCTAGAATTCATGCTTTAATCATTCTTGTACAAGCTTCCCTCTATCTATGATTGTAATGGTGACATACTTTGAGCAATGGAATTATCATTTTGTCTATCTCTATCATGAGTTGCCTGATTTAATTTCCTATCATATTGCAACTAAAATGTCTGTCCCCGAAGATATAAACGAATTAGTGATCGATATGTTTTCTACTAGCCGCCATCGTATTGTCAAGGTCGTGCACACACTAACTCACATCTTCACATTTGTGATCTATTTAATGTACGCACACGTTTTCCACATAAATAAAGCAATTTGCGCATCTTTAACTCGCACCTTAGAAACCGGGTACAGTTTTAAGCAAGTAGTGAAGAAAACAATCAAAAATCAATCTTGCTTTTCTAAACGCCTCCCTGAGATCGACCGAGACTCACCGTCTCGTTAACTAAAATATTTTGTTGAGTCGTATTTCGCAATTATACTATGACGTTATTTAAATTAATCACATGATTTACGATCACAACAATCCTCAACTTGTCTAACTTCATCCTCCTTCATCAAACTTCTCCCCCCTTTGTCCAAGTGCCAATCGGTCCTCCATTTCTCAAGCAGCCATCTTGGGAGACCCTTTTGTCTATTCTCTTTTTCTTTTTGCATTGTAGCTTAGTTTTATTTTGTTTTGTTTTTGTAAGTGACAATTATTCTACCTCTCTTTCTCTCTCCTATTATTGTAATTTTTAGTACATTTTATTTTCAAATAAAATTCCTGTATATTGACGTGCCTTCGTGCGTGTGTGTTAAGAGGTGTCGTTATAGTTGCACTTGATACGTCGGTTTTAAAAGAAGTAAACGGAGGTGAGTCTGAGTGTCGATCTCAGGGAGGCGTGGAAATCGGATTTTGTTTACCACTTGTCACGAAAAAGGCGGAGTTTTGCTTGCGAAAGAGACAGTTTTGAAAAGTGAGAGATAGAGAGAGTTTAGGGTTAGAAAGCTCTTGGTTTTGATCATGCACTTTGAATAGAAATTAAAATGGCAACTAAATGGAAAATAATTTCATTAAACATGCATTCATAGTTCATGGTTTACAATATTAAATACATGCTTCAACAAAAGTAAATGAAAGCTTAAAAGAGAGAGAGAGAGAGAGAGGTAGAGAGAGAGTGGAGAGCGACGAGGCAGCCACGGCGGTGGAGGAGGCTCCGTTGGCGGCTCATCGTCTCCGACGATTATAAGAGTGCCTAGGACTAGCTAGGAGAGGAGTGGAGTAGTTGCAAGTGGGAGAAGATGCCTTGAATGGTGGTAGAAGGGGGTTTAAATAGAGTTAAGGGCTTCCTAAAAGAAGAATGTGCTTTAGCGACATCCAGAACGTCGCTAAAACCGCTTCCAGATACGTCGGTGAAGGCCTTCTGCCGCCGGTCAGCCGCCCGTCCCTCTCTCTCTTCAGGCGCGATCCGTGGATGTCGAACGAGAGCCGTCCGATTGATGATCGGACGGCTGAGATCCTCCCGCGCCTGCGCTAGGATCGCGCTTCGGGTGCGCGTGCGCGCGCGCGTTTTCGCCCAGCGTGCGCGCGCGCGTGGGAGGTGGGGCGCTGTCGTCGCGCCGCGTGGCGCAATCCTAGCCGCTCGCTTCTGATCGCGCGGCTCAATTTTGCCGCGCCCTTCGCCCGCAAGTGATTTCCGCTCCGCGCGATTCGAACGCGCGTCGCCGCGACGCGGGCGTGTGCACTAACCGTTGCGCCACGCCCGCGCTTTGTCGCGGCGACCGCGGGCGAGCGCGCGGATCTCGGCCGTTCGATCGAAGATCAACGGCCGAGATGCGTCCTTGGCTGGCTTGGGGGCGTGCGAGCGGCGGGGGCGGGGCGACGTGGCGCGTTCTAGGCCGTTGATCTCCAGATCAACGGTCAGGATTTCTTGGGCCCATTGTGGGAGCTCCGGATGTCGGATTTGGCCGATCTTGAGTCCGTTAGACTCCGTTCGTCGTCCTGAATCCATCCGTGCGGTCCGATTGCTCATCTGAGGCCTGCTTTGACAAATGCTTTACACAAATGGCCATTAATACAGTTTATAAGCAATCTTGGTACTTGATGCATGTAATGCTCCTATTCTACTTTATGTTGTGCCTTTTATTCTAAAGACGGGCCATATTCAACCTAATTACTACCCCCTTGCGTGGTGTTATCATATATTTCCATATATTATTCCGCTCTTCTCGCACTCATCTTGTTTCACACTATTTTTGACTTCACCACGCCCACTAACTTATACTCACATTTTTCACTCCATTTTTACTTATAAAAATATATAGAAATCACAAAGTAGGAAAATACCAAAAATAAATAAAAATCATGAAGATTTTTACAAATAGAATCTCGCCTCCCCGTGTTCAACCCAGACTCAACATCTGGTTATTTATTTGATTGCAAATATTTGCAACTATGACGATGTGATTTTTAAAACTTATTCGTTGCAATTTTTCATGTTGAACCGAAGTTGGTTCAAGATCCCCAAATCAAATCATCTCATAAATCTTAGTGGGGATTAGGTTGATTGTTGAAACGCTCCGAGTTGCTATGCTAACATATTTGGTTTTTAAAATCTGTCGTTATAGTTTGAAAGCGCAAAACTTGGATTCAACAAATAAAATTTATACCGGAATCGAAATCCTGGGTCAAACTCAGGGAGGCTACGTTGATCTTTATTCGCAATTATATTTTTTTTAGATTTTTTTTTTTGAAAAGTGAAGCGATGTAATTACAATGAAGCCATATTAACAATCAAAATAAGAGAGAGAGAGAGAGAAAACATGCATTCAATGATTCAAAATGTTTATACAATAAAACTAGAGAAGAATTACACTAGAATGCGAGAAATCAGCTACACTAGAAAGCAGCAAAATTCTACTCTAGAAATCTGTAAAGAAGAATGGGAAAGAGAAGTTATCCTCCTCGACGATCGCTTGGAGGACAAGCCGAACGAGACGCCGCCTGGACGAAGGACGGAGCGGGAAAAAGGAGGTCGAAGTAGGAGGAATGAGAATGGAGTAGCACGTCATCGTCGTCGCGAGATCCGCTTCCGAAATGAGAGCAAAAATTTGACTTTATCTCGCGAGGAGCATCCCGGGTGTGGAACAAGCTTCTCTTGAGCGTTGGAGAGGTAGAGGAGAGAAGGAAGGGATGAGAATTTCGTGTGGAGGGGGTCTCCTTTTATAGTTGTAAGGAGTGGGGGCAATCTGGTCATTACAACTCTAAAAACACTAAACCAGGGGTCTTTAGTGATGGATAAAATCATCGCTAAAGCCCCATCGTGGGCGTAGTGGGGGCGCCCGCTCATCTTCTACGCCGCCCACGTTCTTTGAATCTCGGCCGTTCGATCGTGAGATCAAACGGCTGAGAGCGCTTCTCGCTCGCCTCTTCTGCATGCAACGCCCACGTGCGATCTCGCGTCACGCGTGAAACTGACTGAGCATCCGCAGCCGCTCGATCGCGATCGAGCGGTCGTGGAGCCCGCTCACCCGCACTTCAGCACCCGTTCGCAAGGAGTCGATCGCGCGCTGCTTGCTCGCGATAGTGCTTTCGCCCACTGCGCTACGCGCGCAGCTGGGCGAGTGGGCAACTTCGTAGCATGCGATCTGGACCGTTGGATTGAGATCCAACGGTTGAGATCGCTTCTTCCTTTGTCTTCAGAGAACGAAGGCGCTGGTCTGAGAGCACTCTTAGCCGTTGGATCTTGATCCAACAGTTGAGAGGCGAGGATGCTAGAGGCTTCAGCGGTTGAGGGCAGCCGATTGGGCAGCCGAGATGGTGCCACATGGCACCATCTTGGCCGTCCATCTTCTGGATGATGTAGATGGTGCCACGGTTGTTGAATTGAGTAGATTTTCGCATCGTTAGGCTGCGATCGTCGATCCGAATCCATCCATGTGGTCAGATTTGTCGTTTGAAGTGTGGATTCACACCATCTTCACCCTTGATCTTCTGGGTTCCCCAGTCTCTATCTGATGCTACAAATGTCCGATTAGGGCAATCTTGGAGTCATTGAACTCCAATCGTCACCCTGATCACATCTGTATGGTTAGATCTTCGATCCGAGGCCCCGATAAAAAGTTTGCCCTGTCCCTGAACATAAAAGGAGACAATTAACCTCCATTTTATTCAAACTAGTCTAAATGCAAGATGATGAATGTTATGCAATATTTATAGTATGCAATGCAATCCTATGCTTAAGAACATGCATAAATAGACATCTTATACAATGTAAACATGTTTACATCATTGATGAAAGCCCCCAAATCAATTAAAGCTCTGTTAAAGGCTAGATCATCAATTGTACAAGAAATCAAGGGGGTTCCTAAGTCTTCCTTCTTAGTAGGTAGATCCTTTAAGAGAATAGAGCTTGCTTGTTCAGAAAGGATCACCTTCTCATGATTACTTAATTTCGGCTTGTGCTTGGTTGTGGTTAGTTCCTTTAAAAACTTGTCACAAGCCAGGATGTGTTCAATTACTTCCAAAAGTAGGATATTGATCTAAACTTGTTTGAACACATCCAACTACATCTTATTATTAGGCTAAGGCCTCTTGTTGCTAGGCCTACTTAGGGTCTTCAGGAAAGGAACAAGGATGCCTTAAATTAGAGTGTGACGACCCGAGTCCTGCCAAGCGACGAAACCTAACTCACCGTGTGCTAACGACCAGCACAAACCAACCACATGATCACAGTCACCTAACACATGGTCATAGAACATCAATAGCCAAACATTCATCATAATGCATTAAATAAAAATAAATAAAGTGCTAACAACATGATAAAACTCACCATAAAAAGCAAAAAGTAAAGAGTTCCCAAGTGCTCATACAACCACCAAAGACAGAAAATAAAATCTAACAGCGGAAAATAACAAACTAAGAGCCACTAGCTCGGAACAGATCGTCTCCTCAAGTAGGACCCAGTTCCACAGTAGACTGACCGACAGTAGCCGCTGCACCCACTACTTAGAAACACCTAAGTACGGAACCTGAGAAATACGTCAGTAAAAATTGAGTAGAGTAGAACAACTACAACAAGTAGAAATAATGATAAGAGTAAAAGAAAGAGGGCACTGTATTAGCAGTTAATCTATTTACGAATTATTATGTATCCAATTCCATTTATTATAGTTCACAATCCATCAATTGACGTCTGGGGGTACGAGATGATCTCGTATAACTTCCTACGACATAAGATCAGTATAAGCCACCCTCCTAGCTGGGAAGACCACTTATATCTATCAATTCGCCACTCTTTGTCACCCTGGGGTCATTGTGGAAAAGGATGGTGGCTACATCGTGTAGTATGAACACGTACAAGTGCTATGTATGTTGAACCACAGACAACCAATGACCTACTCACCGGCCAAGAAAGAAACCACTCCAAACCTCGAGCCACACACCCTACTATCCTAGTTGGCTGCTAAACCTAACCAAAGAGTCATAAGCAATCCAACAACTCCCTAAACTAGCCCAGAACCAATCTAAAAAGACCATGCCTATAGCCAAATCCAACGAGTAGCGGGTTGAAAACCAATTATCCATCCTCTAAATCTCGACTAAATCATTGTTATTAAATTAGTCGAGATAACTATATCATTTATTGTCATCAGATCAAACAATACTGGCACATTTCCATTATTAAGTACATGATTAACAGATATTCACATAATCCACCAACTTATCAGTTTATAGATAATTTCTAATTTATGTAAGTGATCCCATACTATTTAGAATTTAATGAACACAACAGAACTTATTTCATGGAAAATGGAGTTTGTTTTATGCATGCTATGATAAGGGTACATGGAGTACTTAAGTCTATCTATTCACATAGAATCTGATTAAATCACATTAAAGTGCCCAAAATCAGAATATGACTTCAGAAAGGTCCTAGACTCAGGAAAAGGAAGGGAACTCATGCCAACGAATGTGCTACGTAAAGAGCCTCACTAAATGGCCCATGGTAACCCAGAAATGAGACAGAATCAAAAGAAGAGTGAACTATTCTACCTAACATCACCAAAGGGTCACGGTGGCTTCAAACTATGTGCATAGGGCCTAGGGGTAGTGGCCACACTTGCCTCGTAGTCTGCGCACGCACTAGGGGCAAGACCTTGCTCACACGGACCAAAATAGGGTTGGAAACACCTATGCACATTTATGATTTTTCACTAAGGAAAGAGTGCTCAAAAATGAAAATAAACTACGCCAATGTGTAGTAGCGTCAACATGATTCCAACGACACCTTATTTGTCGGAATCCGAGGTTGGGAAGGCCTCAAACCAGTCGAAACAACACGAGGGGGTCCAGAACCAATCCAATTCAAGCAAATCGGTCAATGGTCAACGTTGATTGAATGAGAGATTTCGCTTGGAAGATGATATATCATAAAATAAAGATAGCCAGAAAAATATAATCAGATGTGTCGTTGTAGTATAAATCGTGTGGTGGAAAAATCCCAGATCAAAAATATTTATTAGTCAAAACTAACCACAAAGAGTTAGGATGTCATATCCACAGGGAGGAACAAAACCCTCCTTGTGCGCAGAAAGATCACAGGGATGACTTAGATACGTAACATTCATATTCGCAGGGATGAAAAATGATTGCATAGAAAGATTTGTCAAATCCCTTGCAACAATCAATGGATATGTTGCTCTTAATGTAAACCCACAATTTAGGTAGAAGTCAAGGGCAATCTACATAATTTTCACTCAATAAATCAAATCAATAAATATGTGATCAATGCATGTGCAGTGGCATGTCATGTAATTTTCAATTGCACGCATATGAGAGTAGAGAGTAATTGTGCAAATCCGAATCCAAAATTTGTGGGACTAAAGGTGATTAGAAAGAGTGAGCAATAACGTAATTGTGCAAGGGTGACATAGTAAAAGCCCACATAACATCTTTAATATTTAAATAAAATCAAAAACTTTGGCAATGTCATTGAATGTAAATTTTAATTGTGTCCAAAACATAAGATTCAATCCTCTTACTCGTGCGTGCTTGTGAGGTCGCGATCGACCTTGGGAAGCTCATCGAAGGTAGAGTGGAGCGAGGCCAATCCGATGGAGATCACGATGAGGTGTGGGATGGCTAGTGATGGTCGAATGTGGCATGGAGCTCATCGGCAGTGCGTTCCTCTACGAGTGCACGGGGGCTACCGTCGGCGATTTTGATGGCATGGCAGGGTTCCTAGAGTTAAGGAGAGTCTGGTGGCATCAATGGTGATTCAATTCGTGGGCGAATGAGGTTGCTACGTGGAGGGAGAACGATTGGTTGATGGGTTCCTCTTCTTGATGGAGAAGATGGACAGTATGTGGGGTGCTGGCTTGGTGGCTGGTGCGTGTGATGGTTGTTGCACGTGGTGGCTACTGTGTGCGGTGGTTGGTGTGCACGAGGGTTGCTACGTGCAAAGGCGAGCACGAGGGTGGTGCACACAGTGGTCGCGGGTGCTCTTGGCGCGCGTGGTGGGCGTGAGTAGAGCCACGATTCTGTTGAGGAGGAGGAGGTTGGCTTACTGCTATCGAGAGGGTGAAGTTAGAGTGCAGTGAGGAGGTTGGCTGCTGCTGTGGTGGCTGGCCTCTGTTGGTTGGAGAAGAGGCCATGCGTAGGGAGGCACGGTCGTGGTCGTAGTAGAGACGTGATGCGGTGGCAAGTTGAAGGCGTAGTAGCGGATGCGGGGGTGGCGTCGAGTTGTCACAGCCGACCATGATGCTCGTTGGTGGTGTGGAGGTTGTCGTAGTGAACGTAGTCGATGACGAGCCATTGCGATTTGATGAACGGAATTTGGTACGCTAAAAGTTTGAGTTTGAAACCCTATCATTGTAGTTGCGTAAAAATCTGCTATCAGATAAAATTATAAATAAAACTCAAAGTGAGTCCCAGGTGAAACTCAGGGAGGAGAACGTTTGATTAAAAACTATGTTTAGAATTATTATCATGAAGTAGATTAGCTGGTCGAATTAAATCTACATAAGCTATTCTACTTAAATAATAAATAATAGAAGAGCGAGATAGAATAATACAAAGAAAGAGAAAATAAGGAGAGAATGAAAAAATTTTATAACTATAGGAGCATGTTCATTACATCTAATCGCTACAATTAGAAAGTTGAAAATCTACACTAGAAAGCGATAAAAAGAGAGGCATGAGAAATCCTCCTCGACGGCTACTTGGAGGACAAGTCATGTTAACAGAACGCTTGGACGATGGGGATGAGCTGCTGGACGAGGGAGAACGGAGCTGGAGGATGGAGAATGAAGTAGGGTGATGTCGTCGCGAGATCTGCTTCCCGAATGGCGATGAGAGGACAATCACGGACACTCCACGAACGGGGATGAGAAGATAGAAAAATTATATTTAAGACTCTAGTGGAGCATTCCAGGTATGGGACTAGCTCGTAGAGCTTTAGAGGAGGTGAGAGGAGAAGAGAAGGGATGGTGAAATGAGTGGTAGGGGCACCCTTTTTATAGGTTTACAAATTGAGGGCAAAAGGGTCTTTTAAGGACTTAAACATAAATGTAGGGCCCTTAGTGACATTTATGCATGTCGCTAAAGGCCCATGTCATTGAGGCACGCGTTCATCCTTGGCCGTGAGATGGAGATCGGAGCGTCCACATGCAGCCACGTGTCCAAACGCTTCACCTTCGGCAGTTCGCACCTCAGATTGCACCCATCTTAATCAGATGGCCGAGATTGTGCCTCGACATCTTAAGATTGTGCCCGTGTGTGTGATCGTGCGTCATCACGTGTGTTCAGTGCACTCGCCATCTGTGATGCCACATCTCCACCTCCATCGCCGTTCGTCGCTGATCCAACGGGTGAATTTTGCCCGTGCTCGTCTTCAGTGAATTTCACCCCTCGACGCAATTCGAGCACGTGTCACGCATCATGTGTAAGGTTCACTACTGCTGCACTGCGCTCGAATGTTTGTCATGTTGATGTTTTAAGGGTCGAGCGCTTGTGACCGTTGGATGGCGATCCAACAGTCGAGATCACTCGAGCCCTCGCCTTCATGAGTTGTGAAGCGCTGGAGCAGGATGACGTGGCACATTCTTAGCAGTTGGATCAAGATCCAATGGCTGAGATCAAGGATTCTTTGATGAGGAGGAGGAGCGTTGCAGGGAGCTTGGGCCATTTTGGGCAGTTGGGATGGCGCCACTGGCGCCATCCTGTCGTCCATCTTTTCTGACTTGTAGATGGTGCCACAGATGTCAGATTGGACCGATTTTCATGCCGTTGGGTTGCGATCATCAATTTGAACCCATCTGTGTTTGGATTTGTCGTTTGAGGTATGGATTTTACACCACCTTGCCCCTTGACCTCTGATCTTCCTCTAACTGCATCGGATGCTACAGAGGTTCGATCAGGGTGATCTCGGAGGCATTGGATTCCGATCGTCGCCTTGATTGTATCCGTACGGTTGGATCTTCAATCCGAGGTCCCGAAATGATATTGCTCTGTTCCCTTGCCACAAAAAGGGAAAATTAACCTATAATTTGTATAAACTAATCTAAATGCAGAATGATACATGCTATGTAATATTTATAAAACATGATGCTTCTAAAGTCCTAGGAACATGCTTAAATAGGCATTTTAGGCCAATTAGATGTGTGCACATCACAGTTGTGGATGCCGATGTTGTCACCACCGACTGGTTGGTGCGAATGTCGTGGGTGAGATACGGTGGTGGTTAGGCATTGTCGGTGGTTCACGATGGTGAATGGTCTGTTGGCACGAGGAGGAGATGAAGGTGGAGGGCAAGTTCTCCCTTTGTGGGGAGGAAGAAGGTGATAGATCTCCTTGCCGTCTCTGCCTGTTATAAAGAGAACAAAAAGAGAGAGAATCAGAGAATGAAAGAAATTTGGAGAGAGATTGAGGGAAATAAAGAAATATGCTCTTGGTTTTTTATGTGTGTCCGTATTTCCCCAAAAGAAAAGAGTGCAAGAAAGGAAATAAATTGAGGTTGGAAAAATAGGAAAGAGACAGAGAGTTGGAACAATCATATATAGGGAATATCTAGTGATTTTATCCTGTTGCACATTCCAATTTCTCATCCCCAATTAATTTATGCAAGAGAACACACATCCATATATGAATGTATGTTAAATACATATGCAAATAAAGCCCACTAATTGAGAGATGCAGGATTGATAATTTTCATGCTCAACGAATATTCTTTTGTAATTCATACTAGAAATCCATTTCCCAACTCCCAATTAAATGCATTTAGGCTTAATTATAATCCACTAAAGTGGACTGATTGCACAACAATCATGGGTCCTAATCAACCTAAATTATGTCTGAACCTAGCTTAATTTGTGGATATTGTACTCATATCTTGCATATCATGCATTGCATTAGTTTATTTAGAATAAGATGAGATATCCTGCTATTTAATGGCTTATATTTCTATTTGCAGATAATAAAGTGATCCAGGATGCAGGAGATAGTGGAATAAAGCAATAAAGGAAGAAGAAGACTGGTCCAGATAAGAGGAGTGAGGAGGATAGCCTTATGCATACCCTTAGAAACCCTAGGACAACCTTCCCAAACCCAAAACAACCTCCATTATGACACCTTAGCCTCAAAACCCAAACATGGATAGCATTATCCATGTTCTTGTCCACCCTATCTCTCTCCTAAACACTTAGGAACCAAAATCCACCTTAGAAAACCTAAAACCCACTCTCCAACACCTTTTAAGACGTCCAGACATCTGGTTGGATGTTTGATTTCTGCAGAATAATAATCCAGGAAGGTAGAACTCATACTGATACAGAATTGGATGTCTAATTTAATGTCTGGACATCCAATTTTGTAATATAAGATGTCTGACCGCTATTCTGGATGTCTGATACTGCTCTTTGGTTCCTGATTTTGGTGTTGGAAGCCCTAGCTTGCCTATTTTGACCTAGGAACCCCATCGGACACCCTAGGAAACCTAATTAGAGACCTCCTAAGCCTAGTCCACTATCCATAGCCGTACTTATCCTATCCCTAACCCAATTGAACCATCTCATACCTAATTAGGTGCATCTACAGTTGATTGGGTGCACCTGAACCCAATTAGATCCACCCAGGATCTAATTGACTCATACCTATTAGGTTTACCTAAGCCTAAACACACACACACATCCAATTAGACTCAACCTAGACCCAATTAGGTTCACTCCTCTCCAATTAGATTTTCCTAAGCCTAATTAGGTCCATACCCACCTAATCTAGGTCAACCTAACCTAGATTTACCAAAACCCACACAACATCACTCTACGAAATTCAAGTCACGCACACACACACACCTTCCAAAATCAACCTTCCTAAACTACCCTCCCTAATTTTGGACGTCAACACTAAGGGCCACTAAAAGTGGAGCATGCTATTTTTGGGAAGAAGCCAACTTGCGACCAAGTGGAGAGGCCTTCCCATAAAAGCCACAAAAAAAAGTTGTCGCACATATTCACTCTCCAATTCAATTCTCTCCACCAAAACTTGCGACACCCTCCCCTTCCACCCTCCAACCCTAAGGCCATCCTCCTCCTCCAAGCACCACCATGGGTGGCTAAGCAAGAAGAGGAAGAAGGCCACCTTCCTCCTCTACTCTCCTTCATGAGGGCGTGGCCATAAAGGGGACATTCTCCTCTTCTCCATGGTCGACTAGAAAAGCTAGAGAAGCTTCTCTCCAAAGCTTCAAGGACGGCTAAGAAGAAGAAGGGTTCTCCACCCTCTCTTCTTCTTGTGGGCATGCTACCCTCTCTCCACTTGGGTGCACTCACCTCCTCTCTTTCTTCTTCTTCTTGGATGGCCATGAAGGCTCACCCATAGCCTTTTGTGGCCGGCCATCTCTTTTGATAGGCATGTAGACAAGTTTCCATACCCAAGGTCTAGCCTACACCCTCACACAAGGCTGATGGCCCTAGTGGCAACTTTCCAGCGTGAGGGATTTTCTCTATTTATATGCTTTCCAGTGTAGATGTGTTGACATTTTTATACATAAATAATATTGTGTGATTATCGTTCTATGATTGATTGTCTTTGTCTTCATGTGACTTAGGTTTGTCACACCGTGCATGGCCACCATGGCCTCATTTAGATGCACATAGTCACTTAGGTTTTTGCTAGTTTATCTAGCTCTAGGTTTCATTTCACTTTTCAAAATAAAAATCAAAACCACAAAAAAAAGTGAAAAAGACAAAAAGACCAAAAATATTAGGTTAGATTTAGGTTAGAAAAATCAATTCAAATCTCGACTTGTTTTTATGCCTCCCAGAGATGAACGACCGAGACTTAAATTCTAAAATGAAAAGAAATCTACGTGAGTTTCATAATCAATTAAATATTTTCATCAAAGGTTTAGCGCAACTATGCTATGATTTCCGACAATTTCAAAACGCCCAACAACGGACTTGTCATGGACCTATCAAATACCCCCATGCCTAAGTTTTGCTAGTCTCGAGCAAAATCATATGGATCAGACCAGGTCTCTAGGCTCGATTTTATCATTAGGATGCCCTATTGTGCCGCTCCTTTAGAGACTAGATTGAAATACCAACTCTAGGCCTAAAGGTACTCAAGTACCAACTAAGATATGCACCTGACCAGCCACAACCTTGGGTCCACCGCAAAGGTTTCTAAGGCCAGCAAAAATTGCCCAAAGGTTCGTTGACCCTATCGATTAAAGCACCTGTGCGTATGTGCAACAAGTCTAGGTTCAGTTTGCCAGTGCATTTTTTTAAAAGAGAGAGAGGAATATTTATTTTGAGAGTTATTTCTCTTTTCTTTTTAAATTCCCCTAAATCCAACATCGGATTGGCCCTGAACACAATCACAATTTGTATTGGATTCCTTATCCTCACCATCAATCCTCGTGGGGTCCCTGGCAATCGATGCTTCGGGATAGCACCTCCCATGGAAATTCCTAGAACATTGGCTTTCGACACTTAGGGATAGTGCCGCCCATGATGTTCTGTAGCTAAATTCTGACCCTGGCAATCGACATTTCGGGATAATGCTGCCCATGGCACCTGACCCAGCACACGGTGCTTTCGTGCCCCTGGTAGGATATTTACATATCCTAGGAGACAAGCACCGAGGAGATGGTATGTTACAATGCATCTTCGAAGGGAGTATTTTTCATTCCTCCTCTTTGCATCTGGAACTCATCCAACCAACTTGTGTCTTCAAGCTGCACCTATGTCAAAACTTTGGGAAAACATTTTTGGGACAAAACACTTTTTGGCATTATTCTTCATTATGTGCACTGAACCAGATCGGTGTGTGATTTCTAGGTGCCTAGCTTACCAAGTCCTGCAAATCAAAGGCAGGCAACAGGGCCGAAAAATCCCCAAGCCTTAGACTTAATACATCAGTCTCGCAACTTCCTCAACCTCTTGAGGAATAGTCCAGATCTTAACAAATACACGAGTGTTTAAGCCCTAGAATGGACTTAGGAGGCCTAAAGTTGGTATCCCTCACTTTTCTCCCTCTTTCTACCACTTCAGGGCTTAATTGATTATTCATTCTATCCTAATGATGGGAACACCATCATGGGCCCTAACTAGCCACATTTAGTTAGGTTTGATTGATAAAAGCTCCTACATAATCATCTGAGGGTCATAACTCCACATTATTCTGATTTGAGAAAAGAACTGAAAATCATGGCTAATTCTGTAATTTTAACAGCACATCACAAACACAGATTAACCACATGATCACTCAAGGGTTAAATGAACATCAAATGAGCTCAAGAAAGTGGGTCAACACTGATAGAAATAGGGTTTCATGATTTCATGGGCGAAAATAGTACAAAAAACCCTAATTATCAACCTGCTTAAATTGAAGAGGTTTTGGTCAGGATAAAATTCATCTAAACCTTTTAAAATTCATAGAAAAATATTCTAGGAGGTTTGGTACCTTTGGTTTGACCATCTGAACCCATTTTGACCTAGGACAGAGTTTTAGACGGGATTTTACTGTAATTTTGGTTTCTGTGCAAATTCACTAGCCAAATTTGGTCAAAACTCAAATCCAAGTTCACCATTAGATTCCTTAGGTCCAAATTAGGTTGGTACCAAAAGTTAGGTTCAATCAGAGTCCATCTTGACCTAGTTTGCGTTTTAGTCCTTTAAAACTCTTTTCTTACATTTAGCCCCTCAACTTTCAAGTTTATCACATTTGGGACCCTAACTTCTCATCATCTTCTTCACTTAGGTCCCTGCCTCCATTGGAAGGGGGAACCACCTTCAGCAGGATTCGAGAGAGGATTCCTCCCTCAAATCAAAGTGAAATCCCTCCAAAATTAGAGGGATTAATTGTAAGAACATCCCTGATCAATCAAGCCAACTTAGAAACCCCATGAAGATCTCTCAAGCTCAGGCGAAGCTTGAGATTTTAGAAGATCTTTCTCCTAAAATCGTAGACTATTTCCTTTCTTTTAAGCTCATTTTAGAGCTCTATAAAGAACCCTGATGCCCAGACCATCCTCCTTAGCCAAGATTCGTCTGAGAACTCTCCCTCCTCTCCTCCGACCTCCACACCTTGAGCTCTGGCGAGCTTCTCCAACCATTTTCTTTGGCCATCCAACCATCAAATTGGATGGCCCTCCGATCTTCTCTCTTCATCGCGTGTCTCTTTGGCTAAAGAGGGAGAGCTTTCACCTTCTTCTTGCTCGCCGACACCTTACTGCCAACTTCATCTTCTTCAGTGCTAGACAACCAACACTGGCACCTATCCCTCCCTGTTTCTCCTCTTTCTTCCCTCTAATCTCTTCCTCCACTCCTCCACTTCACTTTTATCCACTCAAGTTTCACTTTCAACCGTCGAACGCACCGCACCATCTTCATCCCCCCAACAGCTAGCGAAACTCCGACAAGTTCACATGACCTCCACACCAACCCAAACACCACACCACCACCTCCATTAGCTTCGCCCTAACCCACTGATAAGAAGCCCCAACTTTATCGGGACTTCTGACCATGCATGCGTTCCACCGAACACACCCACCATAGTGCACTTTCTTCAACTTCGCTGCTCCACCACACACACCCTCACACCGATTCACGACCACCACGACACTCGCCACACTTAGGCGAAGTTTCTGAGCATACTGACTGGGGCACTTAGCTCGTATTTTCGTCTACAGGTCTTCGCTAGATCATGGCCGCCGCTGTCATCTTCTTCGATCATGACTACCTGTCTCCGACCCTCATTCAACATGCTACAACTCTCACTTGAAGTAGACCTAATTCCTGAAGCTTTCCAAGTCATCATGCGAAGGAACCATCAACAGTTGCAGCCTCAATTTGATGAACCCATCTGCTGCAGGCACATGGAGCTTCGTGCGAAGAAAGGACGTGGGATTAGTCCTACATCGTTTGGTCAGCAGCACATGGAGTATAAACTGAATTCATATCAGCAGCTTATCACCTCTGAACGCACAAGGTGAGGTCCCCTTCCATGCCCCCCACTCACGCGCTACACACGCACTCGCTCATGCACCCTTCCTCGTGAACACGCCCGCGAGTCTAGGTTGGATCCATTTACCCAGTTACCCGGGTTGAACTTGGTTTGAGAAAGGGAAATCTGAGGAGGGGGGAGGGTTTTGCACTGTTGTGGTCTCAGTATTTGTGCAGCCCCCCTCACTCAATACTTAGCCATTCTGCGAGGTCTTTGTGCCTCTCCTCTGTGGTGCTATGCCTTGTCCTTTTGCTGAGGCGTGAGTTAAGGTGTCTGTGCCTTGATTTTGACATCTGATTGGATACTTGGGTGTTCTGTGCTTGGTTTTGCTATTGCTAAGATTGTTGATTATGGTTACTGTTCATATATTTGAGTTGATTAAGAGTTTAGAACTTAAGGTTAATTTGGTGGTTCAAGCCACCATTTTAATTTGATCTTTTTTGCCCTTTGATACCTGACGTTCTGTGATAATTTCCTAATATACATTGAGCATCATTTTTTATTCTACTTGCATATTTTTCTAGAAAATTGTGATTAGTTATTGAATTGCCCAATTTGCTCCATGCGAACAACCTCAGACTCACTTTTGTTTTCAAGATTATAAATTTAAGTGTTGTATCGCTTTTGTTGACTGTACTACACCATATATTTCTTAAAACTCGATAAAAGCACAACAACACCCAAAACTTAAGTGAACTCTTCCATAATCAAGTGTTGGGACCAGCACCATTTTTGTACCTTTCCTCTCTGTGTCTCTCTCTTCTTCTCTCCCTTTTTCCTCCTCAATATACTTGCAATTCAGCTCACAAAGATTTCATCTCCTCTTTTTTCTTTCTGTTTTTTATGTAATATGGATGCTCTAACTGCATGCAAAATACGTATACATGCTATGAACAAGCTCAAGTTATACCCCCCCATGCCTAAATCTGACAATGTCCTCATTGGAAAGCAAAAGCAAGGAAAGATATTACTTGAGGTGAAGTTGGAATGTCTCCTAAAGGGTGATTCCTACAAATCAAGCTCTAGAAGTGAAGCAGAAGGAGCCCTGAAAAAGATTCGTAACAAACCTGACCTAGTGACTAAGTAACCCAAAATGTTGGCAAGATGGTGATGGAGAGCGATGCCAAATGCTCACTAGATACAGGTGAAAATAGGTACTCTTGAGCTATTGTTGGAGGATTCAAACAATACACATGAGTAGTGACCTCCGGGAGTGCGCGGTGAGGAGGCAAAGGCTCCTTAAGCAAATATGTGTGAGAAAAAGAGGGTGCTAAGAAGGACACCTTAAGGATGATGGGCTGTCATTTTCAAGCGTTGATCCATACCCACCACTCTACTGTAGGATGTATTGGTCTGGTTATCCCCCCGTAAAGCAGGAATGTGAGTAGAGACTTTAGGAAGTTGTTTTTGAAGGAGTGTAAGTCTCTCAGTTGTAGGGTAGGGAAGATGGTCAAAGAGGGCTTGAGAGGTTCAACATTCTTCCTCGACAACCATTCTAGTTCCTGAATGTCATCAGAAGCAGCCTTTGTAACTGATTGACTTTCATGCTACCTATCATTGGTGTGCGCGTCGTAGAGTGGGCCCAAATGTTCATCTTTCAATTTGAACTGATCCATGGTGTTGCCCATTTCATTATCATGTAAAGGTGGGTTGGAAGCAATAAGAGTATGAGTGCCCTTAACAACGACATCCCCCAGTTCTTGTTCAATGCTTAGATCCTGCCCTTGGGGTGTATAGATTCCTTCATCAAGAGTATTAATTGCTTCCATTTCTTCCCAATGTTTGAGAGGATGATCTTTGTAGTCAAAGGTATGTAGGAATCTGGATTTGGCTAAATTAGTAAGATCCTCAGGGGGTAAGTCGAACAAAACACATTCCCCCCTAGAGTCATTCCATACTCTAAGTTCGGGCCCCTCAAAGTCATCATTATCCTCTTGTACGTTTCATCCATCTTGCCCTTGAGACTCAGGAAAATCTTCCACACTATGATCAAGTGTTTCCTTGTCTTCCTCAAAAATCAAATCTTCATGCCCCTAAGACCAATATTGATCCAAGTCATCCAATTTAGTATCAACCTCATTAGGGTCACCTTTGTTAGACACATGTAGAATCTCAGAATGGTGTGTGGAGGATACGGGTTCCTTAAGTAAAGGGTCATGGTTATTATCATTTCCTTCCAATATGATTTCTTTCGACACCCAAGGTTCCTGGAATTTATTAACTTCAGAATCGCAATCCTCAGGAAGATCTAACTGAGGTGAAAGGTCCTTAGAGGGGTAAAGTGTAGGCTCGGAGTCCCTAGGATGGGATGTACAATCCACCTCAAAATTGGGGGAAGAGTTGAGTTGACTATTTGACTGTGACCCATTTCATCAAATGTAACAAAGATACTATTATTCAGATCTAGTTCATCTAATGGGACCATTTTCCCCTTCTTCTGACTCCAATTAAGATTAGGTGGATAATCACCATGATTACCTTCTGGTGGGCATTTCTCATGGGGGATGTTTAAGTGATAGCTACCCCTTAAAGCAAGATCCCTATTGTCATTGTTTTACTCGAAATTGTCTTGGTAATCGAGGGTATAGAGGTAGGGCTCAGAATTGACTGTAGGAGGGTTCACTAAGTTGGCAAATCTCTTTAGTTAATCTTTGACTATTCCTCAAAATCTCTCCCATAGAATCCATCATTTCTTTCAGTTGTTTTTGCATTTCTATCATAAAAGAGGAGATGCTACTATCAAATTGGGGAGGATAGTCAATCTCAAGTTCAAGTTGCCTAGGAGTATCGATCCAACCTCAATAAGCAAAATCGTTAAGAGTGAGTGGGTTCGGTATAGTCATGGGAGAGCTAGGGCTAGGATACCCTTCTCCTAGGTTTTGCTCATCATCACAGGGTTGGGGATTAATCAGAACAATGCTCCTATAGTAGGAGTAGAAAGGATCCCATTGTTCATCAAATGATGGATAACTGCAGGTCATGGGATTGGGATTTGGTGTTTGGGGTGAGAGTAAGAAGTGAAGTAGTTGTTGTAATCCATTTGGAACACGACTTAAAAAACACACCCTAATCAAACACAATGCAATGGGACTCTCCTTTTTCTTAGAGTAGATTTGAGTCAACCTCCAACCTAATCCTTACAGTTTTTAATTAGGGTCAAATTTATGCTCGTACGTTCCCACTATAGTGGTATAAGAGGGCGAATATGACCTGAGATCCTTGACAGACTCTTTGGAGAAGTCGAGGAAAATAATTATGTTATCTCTTGGTGGCCAAACAAGTTTCTCAATCCAATTACGCGACCTAAGCCAACCTTTGAGTACCCTAAGACCTACACCTTGCTTGTATGATATGCTCAAGTGATCTAGTAAGAAGTTACTCCAAGGACGGAACTTAGGGATGCAAGTAGGGTGAACTTTTCCTTTGAGGTGATGCATATGCGGTGCCTCTTAACTACCCATTTGTTCTTTTAAGGGATGTCCCCCTCCTTAAAGTATCAAAACACTTGGTCACAGGATAATACCACTATGGTCTACATCGATAAATTGATTGGTGCCTATAACCTTAAGGGACCGAGACCTAGTGCGGTCCCTAGTGTGCGCGCTTAATGCTAGAAGTGTGCATATCACTGCAAATCAATTTGTTAATTGTACACAAGTCCCTTTCAATCAGATCAAAAGTGATTTTGATTTTAAGGTCGAATCTGATTAGTAATCCCAATTTCAATTTGGCAACCACTAAATTAGATAAATTCAATCAGTTTGGTGGTCTTGAAATTTAATCCAAATGCAATGTGTGAATAGGAGCTGGATGCAAACACTAGTAGAAAATGTGTTGTTCTCGACAGTAAATTTTCGACCATTTTACAATGATCACTAATAATAATATTCTCGACCGTTGTAAGGTAAAACAGTTGCAAAGCACCAAGCATTAAGTTTCCCACCTTCTGCGTAGGGGTTTTCGTTGAGGACATTCTCAACCATTTATAACGGTCGAGAATACGAGATTTGTCAACCGCTAATAATAAAACGGTCAATGATAAGTTTTTCATAAACCACCAAACTGAAAAGTTAATTTAAGGTCATTTTCAACTATTTATAAATGGTCTACAATAAGATATTTTTCGATCATTCATAGAAAAAGGTCGACGATAAGCTTTTCATCAACTGCCACGTTCAAAAGATAATTTGAGGTCATTCTCAATCATATTTATACACGGTCACAAATAAGATATTTTTCGATCGTTAATCCTAAAAGGGTCGACAATAAGCTTTTCATAATCCGTCACCATGAAAAAGGTAATTTTCAAATGCCATCGTCGACCGTTTATATGGAACAGTCGAGAAAGGTCGACTAAAACCCTTGCGTCGCCCTGACTCCCTCCCCCTTCCTCCCAAATCCTCTTCTCCTCCAAGCTTCCTCCTCCATGACCCCCTTCCTCTATGAGACCCTTGTCCTCTCCTCTTCATCGACCGACCCCTCCTCAGGTAGCCATCCTCATCCCTCCTCTCCTCCTCTGCTTGGCTCCTCCTCCTCCCGACTCCTCCCTTTGCTACTACCACAACCTGCTGGCTAACCTCATCCCTCCGCCGCCACCACAATCGGCCGGTCACCACCATTGCAACCGGCCGATCACCACCATCATCACACCTCACTACCACCAACACCTTCCCCTTCCCCTCGTCGCCAGCCCCCTGCCACCACCAGCAGCACCACCCCTTGCTGCCACGACCACCACCATTAGTACCTGCTGCCACCACCCCTACCACCAACGCGCACCACCACCACCACCTAGCCACCACGCCCTGCCACCACCAGCCCCATAACCACCACCACCACCTCTTGTGGCCACCACGACCACCTCCTCTTGCCCCCATGATAGGAACACCATCATGAGCCCTAATTAGCTCATTTTGACGCAATAAAGTTAATAAATGCTCCTACATAACTAACTGAAGGTCATAATTCATTGCATTGCCATTCTGAGAGAAAAAATAAGAAATTAAGGTTAAAACTGCAATTTTACCAGCTTATCATGAATGCAGTACAACCATGGATTTTCTCAAGGATTGAATAAAGGTCAAATGGTCTTAATAAGATAATAAGTGGGCTAGATCAGACAGAAAAGGGTTTGTGTGTGTTTTTGAGAAGTAAATTACTTTTGAAACTCTACAAACAGACCCACTTAATTAACCAAGGTTCTGTTTAAGATAAAATTTACTTAAACCCTCTAAAAATCATATAAAAATATTCTCTAGGGTTTAGTACCTTCAATTTGGCTATCAGAACCCATCTTGACCTAAAATGGAGTCTCAGACAGATATTTGCCCTAATTTAGGTTTTTACACAAATTACCCAATCAAACGTGGTCAAAACCAAAATCGAACTTCACCATTGGATTCCTTAGGTCCAAATTAAGTTTGTAACAAAATTTGGACCTAAGGAGAACTTGTCTTGAGCTAGTTAGCAAAATGGTCCTGTTTGATTACATTTATACCCCTAACTTTCAAAAATCTTCCTCATCTTTACAATTAGGTCCCTACACCATTATCGCGGAGGAAACCTACTCCAGTGACCTTTGACAGGAGATATCTCCCTGATTGATTGATGAATCCCTTCCAAAATTGGAAGGGAGATTCATCAAGCAATCCTCTCCAATATGAACCTGTCTAGATGCTTTGATTCTTTCCCAACCTGTCATGCGAACACATGAGTGATTTGGGTCTCCTGAAGCTCCCAAATTAGGCGAAGCATTCCTAGCTTGGAAGCTTACCTTCCAAGCACAAAACCTTCTCTGATGACCTATAAAAGACTCCCCAAGGTTCAACCATTCTCCTCAGCTTGAAATTGGGCCGGAATCCCACCTATTCCTCTCTCCCCTCTAGCCGCAACTCTTCGCAAGCTCCAGTGGTCTCTCCTTAACTTCGTCATCCCACCACAAAATCGGTGGTAGATTCACCTTCACCACCATCCTCCGCGTCTAGCAATACCAGCCGTCACCGTTCCTTACCTATCTTCGCCGCCGCCTCTCCTACGGAGGTTCATCTTCCCCACGTCCAGCAACCACACCGACGTGGGATCTCTTTCCCTTTTTCATCCTTAGAAGTAGGTTTTTAAGTTCCCTCTCTCTCTTACTTTCTCCCCCTCTCTTTATTTCCTAAAACCTACCACCAATGCTACTGAACACTGTCATCTCCTCCATCTCCGACGACTCCTCCGGCGAGGTGTTCCCACCACTACACACCTCCATCCACCTCGCCGACCACCCTACAGCCTCCACTGCACCTTCCCGCTCATTTCCCCTCACTCCATTCTCTCCATCATCCACCCAAACACCTTCCCGAATAGACCCACTCTCACCGACCATTCCCTTCACCGTCTGGCCACCACAGCCACTCACGCAACACGCCACTGCCACCGTCACATTCGTCGTGCCACGGTGACCCTGCTAAGGGTTCTGATGCAGCCATAAGGCCTCTTTTCTTGATTTCAGGTAGCGGGCCAGGACCTGCCATTGCCGTCGAGCTTCGAGCAAGCTTCAAGCTGCTCCAGGTCTTGCTATGCCAAGGGGATAGCTCCAGGCCATGCGGAATTGAGGCGTACAGGTGTCCAAGTCCTCACGCAGGGCTTTAGCAGCTGCAACCCCATCCGTTTGACCGAGACATTGCTGCTACATCTGCGTGGAAGAAAGGTGGGACATTTAGTCCAACCTCGGATATGAAGAGGTGCTTTCAGCCCAATAAATTGAATAAGTGAATGGGGTTGTTTGCCTCCAAACACTGAGGGTGAGGTCCTCCTCCTCCTTCACCTGAACTTGTCTGCGACACCTCACCCGCAGACTTGGCCGACCCGACTACCCACTTGACCTGCACTCCTCGCTCACCACCGCATGCTGGTGAGCCTTGACCCAGGTATGCGCTAGGTCCAATTACCTGACCGACTGTGGCTTTGGGAGAGCGAGCTAGAGAGAGAAGAGAGGAGAGTTACGCAGGGGAAGGGGGGTTTATGCCTTGAGAAGATTGGCTCCAACACTTATCCGGATTCTGAGAGAGGAGAGCCAAAGAAAGAAGAAGAAAAGAAGTGAGGGCATAAGCTAAAGGGCCAAAGAAGAGATGAAGGCCTAAGGAAGAAGAAGAAGAGGGATTGCTGAGCTGAAGGCCTGAGAAGAATAGAAGGAGCAAAGCAGAAATAGAAGAAGAAAGGAAGAATCAGAGAAAGAAAAGAAGAAGAAGCACGCAGACAAAGGGGTACTGTAGCAAAGGTCATTTAAGACGTCTGATTGCAAAATCAGACGTCTGATTTCATACTCCCTCCTTTAGTACATTTGAGTAATTATTCTTTGTATTAGACTTATAATTGGTGATTCAAATCACCATTATTTTGTCTAAAAATCTTTTCTCTTCATATACTCATATGCTCTACATTGCAAATTAGTCTTTGAGTAATATTTTGTGTTCAATTTGTATTAATTGTTAAGATTAGTGTGTGAATTCCATTTGCTTCTTTTGTTCGACCTTGGAATCTTTTCGAGTAATAAAAATTGTATTTGTTTTCAAAGCGATTTCGACTACATTACAATGCTTCATTTTTAACAACGATCACGCCTTGCAAACATTTTAGCGCCGTTGCCGGGGAGTAACGTGCAATTCACTGCTATTCTCTATACTATTTGATTATATTTGAGCACTAACTTGCCCTATTTGCTTTATTGTGATTTTGCGAGGTACTTCACGAGGAGATCTTCCATGCAAATCAACCATTCCAGGGCAGGTAACTTCTCTATTCTTCCCTAATCAACCTCCTGATCTTGGAAAGACAAAAAGGAAACAATCAATTAGGAATCACCTGCCTTATTTTTTATAGTAATTATCATTTAAAAGGCAAGTTTCCTGATTTGCGAATTTTTTTTCAAATCTCATTGAGGTTGAAGCGATTCTATTTAGAGATCCAACCCCAAATTTCCTGTGCTTATTAGGGATTACACTTAATTTATAATCTTCTTGGACTACGCACTTCTTGTTTGAAGTCTAAGGAGAACATTTTTTTGAAGATCAAAGTGGATTTGGAAATAAAGCCAATTAGGGTTTTGGAGTACTAGTTCACATTTTCCTGCATAAAAGATAACAAACCCACCCACATTTGTGTACTACCCAAGCCCTTGATTGAAAAGATTTAATCAAGAAAAAATCCTAAAATCAAGCTATAAAATCACTTAAACCCTCAAATCCTTGGACCTAATAACCTGGGAGTCAAATCAGGGTGATTTCTAAGTATTGACCTAGAAGTTCATTCTGCCATCTTTAGGGCAGGTCAGGCCAACTAACCTCCAAATTAGATCACAAGTCAAATCAACTACTAATTCAAGTGAAGACAAAGGCACAAATTAGGATATAAACTGGTAGACTTAAGAGGTCAAGTTATCCATTCTGGTCTACCTGGACCCTCAGTGATAAGGAAGGTCAGGTGGGGGAAATCCTGTAACCTGTGGGGGGGCTCTACCATGTAGGGGTCTTTGTTGGACTCTCCCTTCCTGGCTACCCAGGTAATTCTCAGGTGGACGACTTTCTGATCCAGGGGTATCATCTGCACTAAACCTCTATAATCATCCAAAAATCTTTGGGTGCCTTGATTGGGTCAATATCATAATCTAGTCCCTCATCCCTTCTATTTAGAGCACACACACAGACTTTCTTGGGAATTTTTTTCAGATCTAATCAATTTCGATATAAACTTAAATTTTTTATTCTACATCTTGATTCCATCGTCTGATTCAAAAATGCAGCCTAGCTACTTAGGAAAGCTATTGAAGAAACCTAAATCTCAAAGATCCATGAAAGATAGAATGGTTGAGGATGCCCTTAGATTTTATGAGATTGATTACAAAACCTCAAAACCAATTGAAGACATTCAGGTTAATGTATCGACAACAACAACCTTCATCATAAACTGTGCCCAATTATTATTAACAAAAGCAACAAATGGATCGACCCGGGATATTCTCATAAAAGGATACATCGAGATAGAAAAATTGCATAACTTTGAATATCCCCAATGCATGACAAATTTTGTACTTTGGGACAAACACCAAGATGATCTTGAAAAACTGAAAGAAATGATGAAATTGTTGAAACAAGTCATCGATCAAAAATACCCGTACATGCCCCAAATAGTTAATGAAACATCTTAGAATAATATTGAGGATCAACATGACTTCCCAGATCCCAGATCTGAGACACAAGGTTGTTGTGGATTCCCAACCCAAATGGAATATGATATGCCTAATCTTGAAATAGGTTGGGAGGTCCCAATTGTAGGAGAACATGATTTTGAGCCAACCCTAGAAAACCAAAACCCTGGCATAGAATTCCTAGACTCCTGTAATAATGAGATTGAATCAGAACCTCTCGAGGGTGTAAATCCAGCCCCTTACTCTGATAAGGTGACCCTCGAAGGCAATTCTAACCTAGATTCTAGTAATTCAACCCACATCCTTAGCCTAGAATCTGGATTTGAATCTTCTTGGGAGAATTACAAGGCCCTGTATAAGGAAAATCAAAGTTTGAATTTGGATTATGATTCTGGGCCTTTATTTGATGAATGTACCTCTCCAACAACCTCAGAAATACAGATTGATTTTTCAGAAGTCACGCCAATCTACGATACAGAAATCGAGGAGTTGGAAGAGTGGGGTTTTGATTGGGTCTTCCATACAAGCCAAGAACCCGAGCCCAGACCCAATAGGGAGACCTTTTTAAGCTCAGAATCTACGAATAGGGTAGACCCAAGTCAGGTTGCTGAGTCTACATCTTATGATTTATTCTGTGGTGAAACCTCTGATCTCAAATCAAATTCAGAACTTGATTCTTGCAATTTCTCCGACGATTTCGAATCTTACTATGATTTCGGAAAACCATTGTTTCTTGACGACTATGAGCCAATCTACGACCACAACACACATGACCCATTCTTCGACTCTGACTCTGAGGTCCCTAATCCCAAGATCATTAATTTAAATTTAGGTTCCATTGAGATGGACTCATTTCTTTTTGATACTCAGAAATCAGAAATGGAAATTGCTAAGAGTGTCTACAATCCAGAGTTTGAATGTTTTCTTGACTCAAAGTTTCTTCATCCTATAAACACCCTTCAAGCATTTACCTTTGAGTTTGATGGCTACCATAAGGACTCTCTAAATGAACCCACCTTTGAACCCTTACTAGAAGAGCCCTCACACACAATTCGTATTGATGCTACCTCCTCTACATATACAGAACTTATTCAAACCAGTTTTCAACCCTGACCCGCAACCGGACTCAATTTCTATTTTGATTCCCCTCTTAATAAGCCAGTTGCAGATGATTCTCCTCCACATTTTTATTGGGTTTAGGACATCGATCAGACTACAAATCATGCCCCATCCTTCTCTGATCACCTCTGTAGGGTTCCTACATCCTCCACTGATTCTTTTTCATTTAAGGATCCCTACTCTAATCAGGCTGATTCGACTCAGCCAAACCCTAGCTATACACTTCCACACCCTTTCGAGTTCCAAAATATATGGTGGGTTCCACATCTCTTGATCTACATTTATCAACCCACCAGATTGATTGGGTTTGGGCTACATCATCAGCCTGTTGATCTGAATAAGCACCTGGCTGGACCAACCAGGCTTTTGATCAAGGTGCTTATTTTACAAAACTCATCTGATTTGACCACTCCTTCTCCAGACCATTTCTCACTTGGCTGAAGGCGTTGAATTTATCGCTTAATGGGAGGCAACCCGCAATTCCAAAAATCGAGGTCCTTCTAATTATCGTTCTGTACATCACATTTATTGCACCTTTAGTTCTATTTTAGAACAGTCGATCCCACCTTTGGTACATGTGTCAGAGCTTGAAATCACTCGCAACAGTCATTCCCAACCCGTTCGCCCACCCGATAATCCTATTCTAAATTCTTGAACCTAAAACTATTTCACACCCTCTGTTTACAATGAGGACATTACAAAACTTAGGCATGGGGGGGTGGTAAAGTGTAAGCATTCAAAAATCAAAGTTTAGAAGGGTTCTCACAAAAAATCACATTCCAAAAATACTAAAAAAAAATTTCTTGAAAAAAAAATAAAAATAGGGGGAGGGAGGAAATTTTGAATTAAAGAGGAAAGGGGAGGAAATAAAAATGTCAAAAAAGGAGCACAATTTGAAAAGAAAAGAAAAAAAGATAGTCGTTAGTAAAGGATTAAGGAATTAACTTAGTTCTAGACCAAGTCAAAAGAAAGAAAATGAAAGATAAAAAGTGATAATGAAATAGAAAAATGATTAGTAAGAACGCTGATCTTAGGCCTTTTGGGCTATAATCCTAGGCTTAAAAATTTAAGTACTCGCTAAGATCTGGATAATCCTCAAGAGGTTGGGGAAAATGTGAAGCTTAAGTATTAGGTCTAAGGCTTAGGGATTATTCGGCCCCATTAATTGACCTTTGGTTTACGGGACTCGGTAACCTATGCACCCCAATCTACACACAAATGCGTTTAAATTGTTCTGAAAAAAGTCACCTACATTAGGAGTAGCTAATCAACACAAGTTGATTTGGACGAGTTCCCGGCACAGAGAGGTGGGAAATTCCCCTCGAAGATGCGCAATAACAAATCGTCTCCTCAGTGCTTGTCTCCTAGGATATCTACATATCTTACCGGGGGCATGTAAGCACCCTGTGCTGGTTCAGATGCCATGGGCGGCATTATCCCGAAATGTCGATTGCCAAGGTCTGGATTTAGCTACAGAACACCATGGGCGGGATTATCTCGAAATCTCGAAAGCCAGGGTTCTGGGGGTTGCCATGGGCAATGTTATTAAAGCATCGATTGCTAGGGGCCCTGCGAGGATTGATGGTGGGGAATAGGAATCCAATACAGACCGTGTTGTAAAGTCAATCTGAAGCTAGAAATAAAAAGAAAAAAAGAGAGAGAAAACTCACCAAAAATAAAGAAAATTTCCTCTGTCTCTGTAACAAAAACGCACTGCAAACTGAACCGGGGCTAAAACATGTTACAAGCATGGGTGCTTTAACCGCAGAGTTTAATGAACCTTAGGTTAGTTTCTGTGGGCCTTAGAAACCTTCACGGTAGACTGAGGCTAAAGCTGGTCAGGTCTGGATCTTGGTTAGTACTTGAGTACCTCTAGGCCTATTATCGGCATTCTAACCTAATCTACAAAAGGAAGCATGCATCAAAGCTTTGAGTATCAAAGGATTTCATGGTCTAGAATAAAAGTTAATACCTTGAAATTTTGCTAGGGGACTAGCAAAAGCTAGGCATGGGGGTATGATGGGAACACCATCATGAGCCTTAATTAGCTCATTTTGACCCAATAAAGTCAATAAATGCTCCTACATAACTAGCTGAAGGTCATGATTCATTGCATAACCATTCTGAGAGAAAAAATAAGAAACTAGGGTTAAAACTACAATTTTACTAGCTTATCATGAATGCAATACAACCACGAGTTTTCTCAAGGGCTGAAAAAAGGTCAAATGGTCTTAATAAGATAATAAGTGGGCTAGATCAGACAGAAAAGGGTTTGTGTGTGTTTTGAGAATTAAATGACTTTTGAAACCCTAAAAATAGACCTACTTAATTAATCAAGGTTCTGGTCAGGATAAAATTCACTTAAACCCTCTAAAAATCATAGAAAAATATTCTCTAGGGTTTAGTACCTTCAATTTGGCTATCAGAACCCATCTTGACCTAAAATGGAGTCTCAGACAGATATTTGCCCTAATTTGGGCTTTTTCACATATTACCTAGTCAAACGTGGTCAAAACTAAAATCCAACTTCACTATTGGATTCCTTAGGTCCAAATTAGGTTTGTACCAAAATTTGGACCTAAGGAGAACTTATCTTGACCTAGTTTTCAAAAAGGTCCTATCTGATTACATTTATACCCCTAACTTTCAAAAATTATTGCATTTAGCCCCCTAACATCTTCATCATCTTTACAATTAGGTCTCTCCACCATTATCGCAAAGGAAACCTACTCCGGTGACCTTTGATAGGAGATATCTCCCTAATTGATTGATGAATCCCTTCCAAAATTGGAAGGGAGATTCATCAAGCAATCCTCTCTAATATGAACCCGTCTAGATGCTCTGATTCTTTCCCAATCTCTCATGTGAACGCATGAGAGATTTGGGTCTCTTGAAGCTCCCAAATCTGGTGAAGCATTCTTATCTCGGAAGCTTGGCTTCCAAGCACAAAACCCTCTCTGATGACCTATAAAAGACTCCCCAAGGTTCAACCGTTCTCCTCAGCTTGAAATTGGGCTAGAATCCCCCTTATTCCTCTCTCCCCTCCGGCCGCAACTCTACGCAAGCTCTGGCGGTCTTTCCTTAACTTATTCATCATCCGACCACAAAACAAGTGGCAAATTCACCTTCACCACCGTCCTCCGCGTCGAGCAATACCAGCCATCGCCGTTCCTTCCCCGTCTTCGCCACCGCCTCTCCTACAGAGGTTCATCTTCCCCACGTCTGGCAACCACACCGGCGTGGGATCTCTTTCCCTTTTTTGTCCTTAGAAGTAGGTTTTTAAGTTCCCTCTCTCTCTTACTTTCTCCCCCTCTCTTTATTTCTCAAAACCTACCACCAACGCTACTGAACATCGTCATCTCCTCCATCTCCGGTGACTCCTCCGACGAGGTGTTCCCACCACTACGCACCTCCATCCACCTCGCCGACCACCCTACAACCTCCACTGCACCTTCCCGCTCATTTCCCCTCACTCCATCATCCACCCAAACACCTTCTCGAACAGACCCACTCTCACCGACCATTCCCTTAACCGTCCGGCCACCATAGCCACTCGCACAACACGCCACTGCGACCGTCACATTCGTCGTTCCACAGCGACCCTGTTGAGCATTCTGACACGTCCATAAGGCCTCTTTTCTTGATTTTAGGTAGCAGGCCAAGACCCTCCATTGCCATCGAGCTTCAAGCAAGCTTCAAGCTGCTCCAGGTCTTGCTACGCCCAAGGGATACCTCCAGGCCATGAGGAATTGAGGCATGTAGGTGTCCAAGTCCTCATGCTAGGGCTTCAGTAGCTGCAACCCCATCAGTTTGACCGAGACATTGCTGTTGAGTTTGCGCGGAAGAAAGGTGGGACATTTATTCCCACCTTGGATATGAAGAGGTGCTTTCAATCGCATAAATTGAATAAGTGAATGGGGCTATTTGCCTCCAAACACTGAGGGTGAGGTCCTCCTCCTTCACCCGGACTCGTCTGTGACACCTCACCCGCAGACCTAGCTGACCCGACTACCCGCCTGACCTGCTCTCCTCGCTCACCACCATACGTCGGTGAGCCTGGACCCGAGTATGCGCTAGGTCCGATTACCTGACCAGCTGTGGCTTTGGGAGAGCGAGATAGAGAGAGAAAAGAGGAGAGTTACGTGGGGGAAGGGGGGTTTTTGCCCTGAGAAGATTGCCTGCAACACTTAGCCAGATTCTGAGAAAGGAGAGCCAAAGGAAGAAGAAAAGAAGAAGTGAGGGCATAAGCTAAAGGGCCAAAGAAGAGATGAAGGCCTAAGGAGGAAGAAGAAGAGGGATTGCTATTGAGAAGAATAGAAGAAGGAGGAGCAAAGCAGAAATAGAAAAGGAATAGAAGAAGGAGGAGCAAAGCAGAAATAGAAGAAGAAAGGAAGAATCAAAGAAAGAAAAGAAGCACGCAAACAAAGGGGTACTGTAGCAAACGTCATTTAAGACGTCTGATTGCAAAATTAGACATCTGATTTCATACTCCCTCCTTTAGTACATTTGAGTAATTATTCTTTGTATTAGACTTATAATTGGTGATTCAAATCACCATTATTTTGTCTAAAAATCTTTTCTCTTCATATACTCATATGCTCTACATTGCAAATTAGTCTTTGAGTAATATTTTGTGTTCAATTTGCATTAATTGTTAAGATTAGTGTGTGTATTCCATTTGCTCCCTATGTTCGACCTCGGAATCTTTTCTAGTAATAAAAATTATATTTGCTTGAACACTATTTTGGCATACTGCAATGCGACACTTTTTAAAACACTGACTTAGTGCTGCAAACACCCCATCACCACCACCACCATGCGACTACCACCACAATCACCACCTACCGCCACCACCACCACCTCTTCTGCCGTCATTAATTTCTCATTTTTACTGTAGCTTTAGTTATAGATTTAATTATGAATGTAATTAAATTGTATGCTTCAATGCATCAATACTTAGCTAAAATGCATCAATTTAGCTTCAATGCTCAATGGTCTCTTTCATTTGTCATTATTATTATGTGATGGTGTGCACATGAAAAGTGGTGTATGCCCACATGTTAGTTGCTTTTTTTATTTGATTTGAATGTAGGGTGTGCCGACATATTGTGTTTTATATGCAAGAATTAGAGAATGTGCATATTATAAGGGAAATTCTGTCAAAATGTATTCAACTTTGAGTTTACTTTCTAGGTTTAGGGTTTAGGATGTTGGGTTTAGGTCTTCGATTGATGATGGAATTGGATTTTAAGTTTAAACATGTTGGGTTACGGGTATTTTTTTAGGGTTTAAAGTTTTAGGTTTAGGGTTTTATGCTTTTGAATTTAGAGTTTAGGATTGGGTGTTGGGTGTTGGGTTTAGGTTTTAGGGTTTTGAGTTTAGAGTTTAAAGTTTTATCATTTAGAGTTGTGTGTTGGATTTAGGATTTAGGGTGTTCGATTTATGGTTTAGGTTTTAGGATTTAGGATTTTAGGTTTTAGGGTGTTGGGTTTTGAGTTTTGGTATAAAGGTGTTTGATTTATGGTGTAGGATTTAGATTTTAAGGGACTTGTTTAATGGTTACAAATTAGGCTAGGGTTTAGTGCTTAGGGGTTAGGGTTCAGGTTACGGTTTAGTGTTTAGGGGTTAAGAATCAGGTTACAGTTTAGTGTTTAAGGGTTAAAGGTTAAAGTTTTTGTAGATGAAGTTTATAATAAAGGAAATATTTTGAAACTAACATTTTCGATTATCAGTTTTTTGTATTATATCAATTAGATATACACACTTGCACAAATTTGGAAGCACTTTATTACAAACAATAGGAATTCTAACCCCTAGGTAACAGGTTGTGGGAAGGATATATTTGTGTCAAAATACTAGCACGTTGAGACTTATGATCATGTTATACGAACAATGCAGAGTGTGTGTATACCTCACTTACATGCACGATACATTGTCTTTATAACATGCCATAAGTGTCGTCATCCTTAGTTCAGAGAAGTTCTGAACTAAGGGGGCCCTTGAAGATTTGAACACAACTTAGGATTACTTTTTGCATGTAGCTAGTGTTTGGAGAAATTTTGGTTGCATTTTCTCACTCTTCTTCTGTATACCGACTAATCTTAGCTTCATTCCCGAAGCGCCCTTTAGTGGGGGCTATTGGGGATGTACTTAAGGTTAGTCTTGGGGGGTATACTAGAGAACTGTGGGGAAATGCTGCTGAAATTTCTCCAAACACTGGTTGCATGTAAGAAGTAATGTTGTGATAAAATCTTCAAGGATGGGCTATCAAGTGAAAATCTCTTAAAATGCACATTTTTTCCTTATTCGAGTTTAACTTATGAGTGGTTGTCATTGACATTTAGGTTAATTATCATGGATAAGTCATGGATTAGTCTGAGGAATTCGAATTATCACGAATACAAGAGTGGAGTGATTTCATTTTTGGAGTGGGCATTTAATGATAATAGGAATACATTTAGATGAGGAGAATTCCTTCAGTTGATTTTATAACCATGTAGACATTGTTTGAATGGGTTTTTCCATGACCAAGACACAGTTTTCGAGCAGGTGATATGTAATGGTTGGTGGTAGCATTACGTAAATTGGATAGCTCATGGTGAGCAAATCAAAGGAGAAGCTAAAAATGAGAGAATTGAAGCTTTTGAAGAAAGTGATGAAAATCAAGGAGATGAATTGGATGAAATGTTACATGTTATGAGAGCAGCAAACCCTAAAGATGCAGATGACGATGAGAAATTACGAGATTGTAATGAATTTTACAATGCAGTCAAGGCAGAAAATGATCCTATCACTCCTGGAAAAATGACAATGTCGAAGTTGTCATTCCTTCTCAAATTATTTTAGATGAAAGTGATTAATAGAGCCATAGTGAAATTAATGTCTGAGGTTTTTGAATTCATTGGGGAGTTGCTAAATAATTCTGCTAGGTACCCTAAGTCATAGTATGATGCGAAGAAACAGATACGTGGGCTCGGACTAAAATGCGATAAGATTGATGCCTATCGTAAAGACTGTCCCGTATAGAAATGAGTACTCAAGGTTGACTATCCTAAATATGGTGAAGAGAGGTATAAGGTGGGTAAGTCAACAAACATAGGCGAGAAGAAACAATCGGAGAAGGTTCTCCGTTATTTTTCACTAATCCCTAGGCTACAACGCCTATTCATTTCTAGTAAAACAGCAAAACTGATGATGTGGCATCAGAAGAATAAATCAAAAGATGGATACATTAGTCATCCAACAGATTCTGATGAGTGGAATAGATTTAATGAGAATCACCATTATTCGTAGAGGAGGCACAGAATGTGAGACTGGAGCTTGCAAGCGATGGATTCAACCCATTCAAGAACATATATCCATCATATTCCATATGGCTAGTGGTACTGTTAACTTACAACTTACCCTTATGGCTATGCATGCGATCCGCATTCATGATGTTGGCCCTCCTTATCCCAGGACCCAAGCAACCAGGAAATGCGATAGATGTTTATCTTCAACCTTTGATTGATGAATTGAAAGTCTTGTCGTACAATGGTGTTCAAACATATGACACATAGAAGAAACAATTCTTCTAGTTGCATGCAGCATTACTATGGACAATCAATGACTTTCCAGCATATGCAAATTTGTTAGGATGGAGTACAAAGGGGAAGTTCACCTGTCCAATCTGTATGGACGATACTCATCACCTGAGATTGCTAGAAAGCAAGAAGTCCTGTTACTTAAGGCACCGCAGGTTTTCGCCCATTGAACACAGATGGCGAATGTCACAATTTAAGGACAAATTTGATGGTAAAGCATGTCGGTATTTGTTGAGGAATCTGAAAAATAAACTCAGTACAAGTTCTGTTAAGTTGTCGGGGATGAAAATTATGGAGACATTGCAACAGCTCACTGAAATACATTTGGGTCATCTTTTCAAGAATGATTTGACTTCCTTAAGACATTCAGGGCTTAGGAAGAAAGAGTATTTTTTATAGAGCTTCCGTATTGGAAGGATTTGACTGTGCGACACAATTTAGATATTATGCACATCGAGAAGAATGTAATGGACAATATTCTTGACATATTAAACCTAACAGACAACCCAAAGGATACAGTTAGAACAAGGAATGATATGAAAATTTTGGGTATTCGTCTTGAGTTGTACATTGAAGAAGGAGGGTCTCACTTTCCAGAAGCTACATACACTCTTAAAGGAGAGTAGAGACAAAAGATTTTTTCATTCCTTAAAGACATTCGAGTTCCAGATGGGTATTCATCGTAGCTTTCATGTTGCGTAAATGAAGCACAGAAGAAGATTACTGGGTTAAAAAGTCATGATTCTCATGTATACATGCAAATCTTATTCCCATTAGCGATACATGGAGTGATGCCTGATTCGGTCGTCGATTCTTTTATAAAGGTGAGCATATATTTTAAAGTAATCTATTTAAAGACATTAGATCCCGAATTACTGGAGTACTGGAACAAAGAAATTGTGATCACACTTTGTAAAATGGAGCAGATTTTCCCACCTGCATTCTTCGATGTGATGGTTCATGTCACGTCTCATCTTGCGAATGAAGTGAGAATTGTTGGACCTATGCAGTATAGTTGGATGTATCCAACTGAACAACATTTGAAGAAGATGAAAGATTATGTCTTGAATAAGGTAAAGCTAGAAGGGTCAATCGTGGAAGGATATCTTGTAGAGGAATGCATTAACTTCTGTGCCATGTACATGAATGAGATAGACAATCAATTTAATCATCTTGAATGGAATTATGATGGAGGATTTAATGGTAATGACGAAGATTGCCTATCCATATTTGACTTCGGAGGAAGGTCGATCATCCGAACAGAGTTCAAGCCCATCTCGGAAATGGACCGACGATTTATACACTTGTACATTCTAAAGCAAATTCCAGATGTTGATGAATTTTACTATAAATTCAAAGAATCCTCTATGCCATCTACACACGACTTGCAGTTCATTGATTGGTTCAAAGATTGTGTAAATAAATTGAAAGAACAGGGGGATCCACGGTGGGTACAGGATTTTGATGTAACTGCTAGTACACCTTTGACATACAAACATTATCATTCGGGTTACATAATTAATGGATTTAGATTCAAAGTACGATCCATTGATGATGTGAAGGCTACGCAACAGGCGGGAGTCATCGTCAGTTGTGACATAAGCACTGGTTGTGATGGGTATTATGGTCAAATTGAAGAGGTTGTGGAAATGAGTTTTAGGTTTGACCGTAGGGTGGTTCTATTCAAGTGTGATTTGTTTGATATTTTCAAAGAAGGCATTGGATTCAAAGTTGATAAGAAACATGGTTTCTTGAGTTTATATAAAAATCGTCTCATTCTTCAGTCATCATAACCATTCACATTAGCTTGTCAGGTAGCACAAGTATTTTACGTGCCTAATAATAGTAGAAATGGATGGATAATACCCATTAGAACTCTACCGCGTGAACAATACGATGCGGGAAAAGATCTCGATCCAGATGTTGAATTCGAAGCATATCAGGAAAACCAACAAAATGAAGAAGTTAGCCCTGGTGCAATGGACATTGATATAGAAGGTAATTTGGTATCCGTATCCCATAAATGAAATTATTAAAGAAACTAAGTTTTAAAGCTTATATTTTATTGTTCAAAGCTTATATTGATCATTCTTTTTTGAAGCTTATGCGTTTTTATTCTTCCAAACTAAGTTTTATTTTATTGCCATGTCATATAGGTTTCTCGAATTCTTTGAGATTCTTCCTTGTGTTCTCCATTATGGTGAGATTCTTCTACCACTTTGTTTAAATTTTTTAAAAGCTCTTTTCCTTTTACATGTGGGGTGTGCCCACTTACATTTAATTTATGTAATACCGGTAAATTTGTGATTATGTGGGATGTGCCCACTTTTTTTTTGTGATTATGTAGGGTGTGCCCACTTTTTTTAATTCTTGCTAAATTCATTTTTTTTGTGATTATGCGGGGGTGTGCCCACTTTTTTTGATTCTTGCTACATTCATTTTTTTTGTTATTATGTGGGGTATGCCCACTTTTCTTGATTGGATGTTTAATGTTTTATATGTTGTCCAATGTGGAGAATTGAATGTGAAGAGGAAAACATGAAGAGAGAGTGGAAGGGGAAAGGGGAATGGAGGGGTGAAGGGCAAGAACAGAATGTGAAGAAGAGGGAGGGGAAGGCAAATGGAGGGTCGAAGGGGAAGAGGGGAATGTGAAGAAGAGGGATGGGAAAGGGGAATGGAGGGGCGAAGGGGAAGAGAGGAATGTGAAGAAGAGGGAGGGGAAGGGAAATGGATGTGCGAAGGGGAATGTAAAGAAGATGTAGGGGAGATGGATTGTGAAAAGGGAGGGAAGGGGAAAGGATGTGGGAATGGGAAAGGAACGTAAAGAAGAGGGAGGGGAAGGGGAAAGGAATGTGAAGAAAAGGGAGGGGAAAGGGGAATGGAGGGGCGAAGGGGAAGAACGGAATGTGAAGAAGAGGGAGGGGAAGGGGAATGGATGTGGAAAGGGGAATGTAAGGGGAGATTGAAATGGAGGGGTGAATGGAAAGGGAATGTGAAGAAGAGGGTGGACAAATGGATTGTGAATTTATTTTTTTGCTATGCTTCTTTATTTTCATTTATTTGAAAATTTGTTTCATACAGGATTTTTGAAAAATCAAAATATATAAGGGAAATGCTGTAGATTTTTTAAAAAAATATCTAATTATTTGTTTTGATTTTACGCAGGTTATATTCAAGAAGAAGGCTAATAGGAGTAGCAGAGATGATGCCACCTCCCAGCAGCCTAAGGCCCCACGCTAGGAACCTGAGGTCCCCCGCCAGCAGCCTCAGCCTCAAGCTCACCGTCGACAGCACCCGACTCAGCCCCCTCGTGAGGAGCCCCAGGCACCTCGGCAGTAGTTTCTGAGGCTTGGAGATGTGGCTCTATATCTCCAGAGTCAAGGGAAGGTGGTAGGGGAAAGGGGGAAGGGGAAGAGTCCGATGCCTCCTCCAATGAATTTCCTGATAGAAGATCCTGACTACGAGGAGGATGCACCCGCCGATAGCATGAGAAGGAGGATGGTACTTCATTTGATGAGGAGGTTGGGTTGGATGATCAGCTAGAGCAGTTGGCTGACCTAGATCCTTCTCAGCTGAGATGTTCTACACCACCCTCTAGCAGTACTGGTATGAAATTAAAGTTTGGTAAATGTTATGATTTATTTATTTCTTTGTTATTTTATTTTATGTTATAATTCTGTGTTACAGATGCACGTAGGGGAAGAGGTCCCATGCGGAATAGGGACTTAGAGAGAATTCCACATGGGGTCCACATTTCAGTTAGGATTACACCAGCGGGGGAAGCAGTGGAATATCCTCCATTTGTCAGTAGACTGGGTACGTTGATGAAGGCGAACATCCCACTGTCCTACTTCGATTGGAGGAAGGTGTCAAAGGAGCTGAAGAGGCAATTCATCCGAGAGTTAGAGGTAATTAGTAAAAATTAATAACTTATTTACGTTTCTTTATATAACTTTAAATTACGTAACAATTTCTATTCTCCTACTAATGCAGGTCATCTTCGATTGCGGCAACGATCCGAACGTCCTTAAATATATTCTTAAGCACGCGTTCAAGATTCACAAAGACCGAAGGTTGGAGATGAAGAGTAAGGTAAATGATAAATTTTAATTGTATTTGTTTATTTCTTTTATTATAATTCTAATATTACTTCTAACATTACAAATATATTTTTTAGTATTATAAGAACAGGAATCATGACGAGGCATTGCGTAATGGGCCTCTTTTGATATAGCCGTATACTTGGAAGGAAGCATGCAAGCATTAGCATGATCCAGCGACACAGGTAAAAAGTATTGCATATATTATCATTTAACTAATTTCTAAGTTAATAAATTGTACCTTTATTTCAGGAGAATGCCAAGAAGAATAAGGAAAATATGGCTAAAGCTCCACGGAAGACCCATGTCTTGCGTAGGAGGAGCATAGGCGGGATGAAATCCTTATACGTTAGTATTTTTAATTATTATTTTATTTTAAACCTTATAATATTTTTAATTTGTTTCAATTAACTATTTCAAAATATTTTAGTCCGCCATGTATGAAGGTGCTCAACTTGATCGAGTGGAAGTATATGAGGCCACTCATAACAAGATGAGTAATGAGGGAAACAGAGAGGCTTCATGACACATACCAGCAGAGACATGTAAGTTAAAATACATAATTCTTTTATTTCATTTCGTAATTATAATTAAATGAAATTAATTAACGTAATTCAATCTCTTTCAGGATAATATGGTCAACTTAATGCATCCTCCTGAAGACACCAACTCTGGTATAGTTCAGCAACCACTTACAGCAAAGGAGGCATTCCAGATTTTCATGCCACTTGAGCATGGCAGGTATGTCCTTAGCGTAGGGAGGGGCAAGACCGTCTCCACCTGGTATGGGAGAAAGGGGGCATCATTCTGTTCAGCTGAGGTACAGGAGATGGGGAAGGAGATTGCACTATTACATTGCCTTCACAAGGAGAAGGACTAGCAGATCGATGAGTTGACCACACAGGTCAGGGATGACGCGATGTAGTCAGGGAGTTAACTCAAACTATCAAGGAGATTCTGAGGCTACTTCAGCAGGGTGGTATCGATCACCCATCCTTTCATCAGTTTAGAGATCGTCGTGACGACGATGATTTAGGTGGTAGTGGTGGTGCTGGAGGCATTGGTGCCACAGCATGATTACTGTATTTTTTTATATACATTACCGTTTACAATGAACATTGTATACAACGTTAAATATATGAAATTTTTATTTTCATTTCTAGTGTTTTAATTAGATACAAATGTTTTAATTTATGTGATTGATTATATTTTTATAGGATTTTTAGTTTTCTATAGGTCTTCCACAAAAATAAAAAACATTAATGCGCGATTAGATGTGCAATCGGACATGCAATCTCACGCACATGCGTTAGGCACGCTGAAGAAGAAGTGGGCGAGCGTTTTAAGCCGTCCGATCAAGAACGCTTGATCGTGGATGTGCGTTGAAGCAGTTGAAGGTGAGGAGGCGGGCATGCGCACGTACCTTCACCCACATTTGAACTACAGTGACGCTCATAAACGCCACTAAAGACACTGGAATTAATGTTTAATCATTAAAATGACCTATTTGCCCCTCTATTCTTCAACTCCAGAAAGACCCTATGACTCCCACATTCTTGGCATCTCTTCCTCTCTTCTCTCACCCCTTCTACAGCTCTAAGACCTTGTCCCAAACCCAAGATGCTCCATTAGAATTTAAAATAGAATTTTTTCACCTTCTCATCCCCATTCGTGGAGCGCCTGCAGTTATCTTCGCACCGCTGTTCAAGAAGCAAATCCCACTACGACGTCGCCCTGACCCGTCCTCCATTTTCTATCTTCATTCTCCCTTGTCCATCGTCTCACTACCCTCGTCCGGGCACTCTGTCAACGCGACTCGTCCTCCAAGCAGCCGTCTCCACCTCCTTTATCACTTTCTAGTATAGATTTCCCACTTTCTAGTGTAGTGATTAGTTGTAATGAACATCAAATTGTGGTTATGAAATTCTTATTTATTCTCTCTCTATTTTCTCTTTATTTGTATCATTCTTTTTCTCTCTCTTCTATTGTTTATTCTTTAAGTAGAGAGCTAGCGTAGATTTAAATTTAATAGCTAATTTGCTTCGTGACAATAAATCAAACGTGATTTTTGATCAAACGTATGCCTCCCCGTGTTCGACCCGAGACTCACCAAAGTTTCGGTTAAATTATCTATTTGACGGATTTTTATAAGACTACGATGACAGGGCTTTCAAAACTCAAATTTTTAACGTACAAATCCCATTCAACAACCGTTAGTTACAAACAGTTGACAATACTAATATTTTCGATCGTGTGAAAACATATGAGAATATTGGTATTTTCAGCCGTTAGATAAGAACGGTCGAGAATATTAATATTCTCGACTGTTTGCAAATGGACGACAATAGTATAATTCTCGTCTGTTTTCAAATGGTCGAAAATAAGATCTTACTCAACCGCCTCAATATCAGTCGACATAGATATTTATATCGACAATTTATTTATAACAGTTGAGAAAAAGCTTTGTCAACTGTTGAAAACAGATGAGAGAAACAATTATAAGTCTAGTGGGGGTTTGCCTATTTCCCGACGATATTATTCGAGAATGGTTGAGAAAATCCAATAGCGACAGTACATTCCTCGACCCTATTTCTCAACCGTTATTTTCACATTGCCGACCATTTTCAACGGTCACCAATAATGAATATTCTTGTAGTGAAAGATAGAAAGGTATACCAATCTCCAGGAATCTTTGTGTAAATATGTATGCAATGCAAGGAAAGAGATCTAGTATGCTGCTCAATCATCCCTAAATGGGTGCACCTAAGGGTATGCAACTCCTAAATAGGTAGCACAGTGTTTTTTATATTTTATTTGAGAGCAATCAAACATAAATTAAATCGCTCACACCACAGAGAAATAGCCCTAGTTGCTAAAGAAAAGTGGGGACAAATTGTCGAAAATGAGCCTCGATGCTACAATGGCGAGAAGACTAAAATGTAAAACAAGGAAGCTACACTCCTAATCAAATCAGCGTCGAAGGAGAATTCCCTACAGGATCCAGGTCTCCTTTCGTTTCCTTGCATCATCTTGTAGGTGTGGCTCTAGGTCCACGTAGGGGCTCTGTCGCGCGTGTCTCAACTCGTCAAGTCCTCGCATAGAAAGATAAAATGAGTCAAGACAATTTTCACCTTAAAATAGATCAGAAATAAAATCAGGTGAACCTATTGTGTCTGTTGCCTCCCCAGCAATGACGCCATTTGGATGGGAGATTTCACTTGGAAGATGATATATTAGAAAATAAAGATAGTTAGAAAAATATAATCAGATGTGTCGTCGTAATATAAATTGCATGGTGGAAAAATCTTAGATAAAAAATATTTATCAATCTAAACTAACCACCAAAGAGTTAAGATGTCATATCCATAGGGAGGAACATAACCAATAAGATCACAGATACATAACATTCATGTTCATAGAGATGAAAAATGATTGTGTAGAAAGATTTGTTAAACCCCTTGCAACAATCAATGGATATGTTACTCTTAATGCACACCCACAATTTAGGCAGAAGTCAAAGGGCAATTTACGCAATTTTCACTCAATAAATCAAATCAATAAATATGTGATCAGTGCATGTGTAGTGGCATGTCATGTAATTTTCAATTGCACACATATGATTATAGAGAGTAATTATGCAAATCTGAATCCAAATTTGGTGCGACTAAAGGTGATCAGAAAGAGTGAGCAATAACATAATTGTGTAAGGGTGACTTAGTAAAAGCCCACATAATATCTTGAATATTTAAACAAAATCTAAAACTTTGGCAATGGCACTGAATGTAAATTTTAATTGTGCCCAAATCATAAGATTTAATCCTGTTGCTCGTGCGTGTGCATAAAGTTGCAGCCAACCTTGCGAAGCTCACCAGAGGTAGAGTGGAGCGAGGTCGATTCGATGGAGGTCACGGCGAGGTGCGAGATGGCTGGAGGTGGCATAGAGCTCACCGGCGGTGGGTTTCTCTGCGAGTGCACGGGGGCTTCCATCGGCGATTCTGATGGCGTGGAGTTGAGGAGAGTCCTGTGGCATTGACGATGAGTCAATTCATGGGTGGATGAGGTTGTTGCGTGGAGGGAGAACGGTCGGTTGATGGGTTCCTCTTCTCTGTGGAGAAGATGAACAATATGTGGGGTGCTAGCACGGTGGTTGTTACATGCGAGGGCGAGCATGAGGGTAGCGCACATGGTGGTTGCGGGTACTGTTGGTGGGCACGGTGGGTGCCAGCGAAGGCGCGATTCTGTTGAGGAGGAGGAGGTTGGCTTGCTGTTGTCGAGAGGGTAAAGTCAGAGCGTAGTGAGGAGGAGGTTGGCTACTACTGCAGTGGCTAGCTTCTGGTGGTTGGAGAAGAGGCCGTGCGTGGGGAGGCACAGTCATTGTCGTAGTAGAGATGGGATGCAGTGGCGAGTCGAAGACGCAGTAGCAGATGTGGGGGTGGCGGCAGCGTTATCATCACTAACCACAGTGCTAGTTCACGGTGTAGAGGTCATCGTGGTGAATGCAGTCGATGACGAGTCATTGCGGTTGTAGATGCCGGTGCTGTCACCACCTACCGCGGTGATGGGAATGTCATGGGTGAGACGCAGTGGTAGTTGGCCATCGTCGTTGGATCGTGGTGGTGAATGGTCTGTTGGCACGAGGAGGAGATGAAAGTAAAGGGCAAGTTCTCCCTCCATGGGAAGGAAGAAGGTGATTGATCTCCCCACTGTCTCTACCTGTTATAAAGAGAACAAAAAGAGAGAGAATCAAAGAATGAGAGAAATTTGGATAGAGATTGAGGGAAATAAGGAAATATGCTCTTGGCTTTTTATGTGTCTTTAATTCCCCAAAAGAAAAGAGAGTAAGAAAGGAAATAAATTGAGGTTGGAAACATAGGAAAGAGGTAGAGAATTGGAACAATCGGAGATAGGGAATTTCTAGTGATTTTATCTTGTTGCACATTTCAACTTCTCATCCCCAATTAATTTCTGCTAGAGAATACACATCCATATATGAATGTATGTTAAATACATATGCAAATAAAGCCCACTAATTGAGAGATGCAAGATTGATAATTTTCGTGCTCAATGAATATTCTTCTGTAATGCGTATTAGAAATCCATTTCCCAACTCCCAATTAAATGCACTTAGACTTAATTTTAATCCACTAAAGTGGACCTATCACTGACCTGCATATGACACGTGTTGCATTGGGATTGGCTCGCCTGTGCACTTTGGGATCATGCCTACCCGTGCCCTCGCTCCTTGAGGCCATTGGGTCAGCCACGTGGTGTCGATCTGTGCGCTGCCTGCACTCTTATTCAGCGTAAATGTGCGAGAAAGCACGCACCCAGGATGCTTCCTGGTGCGATGTGTGGCGGCGATCCACTGTGTGCCGCCAGATCGAATGTCCCATGCTCGCCATTACCGCTGCCTCAATGAGAATTGTGGGGGGGAAGCTTAGGGTTTCAAAAATTACAGTTAGGTCCCTAAAATTTTGAATTAAGGTTTCTAAGTGAAACCTAAATTCTTTCTTTCTCAGTTTCTCTCATGTTTTGGAGGCTCTTAGGATTAATGACAAACCTAGGTCCAAGGAGACCTATTTATAGACCCAAATTAGGTTTATTTTTATGATTAGTGGAGTGAAATACCCAAAATACCCCTTAGGTTAGGTACACCTTACATTTTGGTCCTCTTTGATTTGTTTTAGTAATAACTTGAGCTATACACCACAGATTCATGCGAAGCAAGTATTGTTGGAAAGCTTGTGATGAGAGGATCCAATGATGCCATAAATGGCACCCATTTGATGAGGTTTGACTAGGATTTGACTCGAAATATGCATTTTTGGCAATTTTAAGAGGTGGTTGTACTTGCACCGAATCGCGACTGTGTTTACAGGTTCGAAGTGACCCATACCACACTAAAATGACTTGGGACCTAGATTTGGGACATTACACAGAGGGTCGAGAGCCTGGGTTTGTTCTTCCTCATCTATCTTATTCTTTAGCTCCTTAGTCAAATTAGATACACGAGGATTCACAGGATTTGAGTGGATTGGTCTAGCAAGGTCCTGGGTGGTTTTTCCACTTCTTCGGGCATTGGCATTAGTAATGGCATTGGGGTTCATGCCTGAAATGGAATGGTTGAATGACAATGATAACAATGACACCGATGCTCCCCGGCAACGGCGCCAAAAATGAAATACGATTTGCAATGACTGTATGATGAATGAATTATTATGATCATGTCGTTGTAGTATAGAGTGTGTAATATAACATTAAGAATGTCGTATAGTGGTGAGTATGGGTGAGTACCAGTCATTACAACCATTATTATCATTTGCTTATTATCTAATTTTTACTGGTTTTGTTCCAGGTCGTTCACTGGGAGGCAATTTATTGAATTTAATTGGTCACTCTAAAATTATCTTCTTATTCCAAAAAGAAACTTTACATCTTATTAAAGAATGAATGAATGTGTATTTTATTTACCTAATTACTAAGAAATGCTTGCAAAAATACTAACTATGAATAAGCATCAAACAATCTATTATTATACTCTAAACTATGTATTTACAAGTTATCTCATTAGTACTAACATAATAGTATATAATACATTAGGATGCAATGGTGTAGAGACTTAACTTATTAGTCTGTTATGTATAGTAACATATACATCAGTTTCAGTGACAGATACAAGCGTCGCTAAATCTCAAAAAACACTATATACAACCTAAAGAGGCAAACTGAGGTCTTTAGCGACGTTTATAGTGTCACTTTATTCTGTTAGTAATTATATAGGTTTACTTATACGTATGTATACTACTTATTCTTTTTCTTTGTTTCTCTTTCTTTTCTTTCTTCATCGAGTCTTTCTGTTCTTCTTTTATTCTTCTTTGAGTCTTTGTGTTCTTAACTCGTCTGTTCTTTCTTTTAAGTGTTCTTCCTCTATTCTTTTCTTTGTGTTAACTCTTCTTTCTTCTATCTTTAGCAATTCTGTCTTAACATATTCAAGAGGCTGCGGTGGGGAGGGGATTAGGTTAATGTCATTAGTGTAAAATGTGTTTAATTTGTGGGTGCGCTTTTCGAGGGATACACTACACCCAAAGGGTGGGACCAGACCTCTACTTAGTGCGCCCTAATCTTCGATTAGGTGGCTTAATTACATATTCAATCTCAGCGCAAAGCCTCAACCATACGCCACAACAAGCTCCCACGCTCGGGCCCCCGGTCGCACACATACGTTCACTAATCAGATATAATGCTCAGATCACAGCTCAATGGGTAATCGGGTCGGAATATATAGACAGTGCTTCGGGCGCCCGTGACGACTGCCTTGCCTATAGGACAAATTCATAATAAGTCGCTGTGCTCGATTTGCAGCGCACGATGTGGCGCTATTCCAGCGCCACATCGTGCGCTGGAAATCAAGCGCAGCTGCGCTTGAACGCACTTTTGGCCCTCAATTTGGGGGCAATAAATTATTAAAAAAAATAAAATAAAATATGGTTAATAAAGTATTTACATAATACTACATAATTGATTAATTAATTTTGAATTTTAAATATGTTTACTATACAAATAAATTCGCTAAACTAGGATGATTATACAGGTTGATTTAGGTGATTAAAGAGTTAATTACTTATAAAATAATTAGTAAATGGTCTAATTGACCTTATACAGATTTAATTTACATACTTAAGTATTTTATACATATTTTTATTGTATTTTTACGAATTTATTTCTATTTTATTTAGGTTAAAATAGCAATTCTGGGTGTTTATAAGTTAAAACTAAGTTAACAGTAAATACAATAGGTATAAATACACTTTAACTAACTTAAATTACTTACTATATATATTAACCTAAGTCTATAGATTTATTTACTTAATTATAGCTCTAAATTATTAATTTAGCTAATTTATTCTATAATATAGCTACTAACTAAGTAAATATATCTCTGTCTCTGTATATATATACATAATTAAGTAAATACATACATAATAGTTTAGTATTTATACATATATTTACATAGATTACAGATGTATATCGATTTATATACAAGTTCCTGCAGTATTTACAGTATATCTATGTATGTATACTTACATAATCAGGCTGTATATTATAGTTATAATAGTATGGATATGTATATTTACAGTGTGAGAATTAAGTATATATAAGTAGGCTTTAGTAGGAAGTTAGGAAGAAGGGTTAATTAAGTTTTTATTTCATTTTAAACAGCAGCTAAGCTACTGTCAGAGAAGATGGGAAGAGAAGAGAATGTGCTGTTCAGGGTGTTTTGTTTAGCAGCAGCAGTGGCTTAAGCCACTGTCAAATGGGCTAACTGCTGCTGCAGTTAGTCCATTTGAAGAGGGGGATGTATTCACAGATGAGAGGGGAATTGTAGAGAAGAGGAGAATTTAGAGATGGAGGGAAATGTAGCTGCAAGTTGCAGCATGTTACTGTATAACTGGAATAAGAGAAAATTCAAAACAAACTAAAAATTTTGAGAGTTGAAATCCAAATCTGATAAGGGTTTAAATCTCACGAAAATCACATAAGAATTTAGTTCAAATACCCAACAAGAAAAAGCCCTTATCAAAAGCATCATTTCTGATCAAAACAACAAATGGCATTGAGTTAGCTCTTCCTAATGCTATAGACAGCATGAAGGAGAACTTAACTCAATCAATTAAAACCAAAAACATACAATCCCAGTTTCTTGCAACCTTAAGGAGTATGGAGAACTCCTTAGGTTAGGAAATCACCATACAAAAATAATTATCAAAACAGATGGTGTATGGCAGTTCTGAAATAGCAAATCAGAATTAAGAATGCATTAAGAGAATTCATAAAAGCTTACAAATGCATTCTAATCAAAGCATAAATAGATTCATGAATGGCTCTTCTGAGTTGTTCTCTGTCACCAGAGAACTTCTCAGAATCCTTGCCAACAAGGAAAAACCAAATCCCTTCAATTTGTCAGATCTGTCAAGGCATTTCAGAAAGAAAAATTCTTCAAAATCCATGTTAAAGTGAATCTGACAAACTGAGGCAATCAATCTAAAATAAAAGCGGCTTTTGTGAACACAAATGGGGTGAGTGAGAAGCCCCAAATGGTGCTTGTGATGCCAATTTCAGATCTGAGGCAGTACACCATCAGATCTAAAATTGGGTCCGATGTGTGGGTGAATGATGAAAAATTCGTCGTTAAAAGAAACATAAATCAGAATTGGATGGTGGAAAAACAAAACATGAAGAGGGAGAAAAATTGAACAATGAACAGATGATTCTTCCCCTCTGATCTGGACTCATCAGAGGAGGTAAGGGAGGGGATCTAATGCTAATTCTACTCCTAAGACTAATCTAAACTACAGCTAACATTAAACACTAACAATTAAAGCTAAATCTATTCTAAACTACTGTAAACTACAACTAACACTAATTGTGCAGAATTAAAAACCTAAACTAAAAGGAAGAATGGGACCTATGGGTCCTTAGCTGGCGGCTAAGGAGGAAGAAAGGAGGAGGGTGACTCCAGCGGAGGGAAGAGTCTACTAGTGAGACTCCAGGATCGTCCTCAGGTGCTACGAGGTCCTTAGCGACGAGGAGGGTCGAGAGCAGGCGATGATTCCACAGCCGGTGGCTATGCAATCAGGGGCTAGATGAGGAGGAGAGACTGGAGTGGACGAACTGATCGCTAAGAGATGTAGGAGGGAGCGATCCCTTGCGCACGACACCACTGAGGTGCTTAAGTAGCAGCTCAGTGGCTGAGATCACCGCGCAGGTGAGAATAAACAAGATGCAACTGGCAGCGAGGATGTGAGGGGCGGAGCGCGCGGTGAGCTGAGCACAAGATCTGACCGTCAGATGAGATCTGGGGAGAGAGGTGAACGCACGCACCGAATTGCGTGAAAGTTCCAATAGAATCCAACCACAGATCAAGATCTAAAGAGCGACGGACAGCTGAGATTAGCCATGTTCTTCGTGAGCTACAGTGCGCGTGAAGAGCAGCAGGCTTCTCTTTGAAATAAAGGGGAAATTTACAGGCGGACCCTTGAACGAAGGGGTAGAACATTTGTATGCAGGCCCATAAGTGAGAAGAATAGCAGCTGGAAGGGCCCTGCAGTCTTAAGAAAGGGTCCCTGCGGCTTGCAAAAAGGTCCAAAAAGGAGTTTTGAAGGGTAGAAATGTAATGCATGAAGGACCTAATTGTAATCTATTTATTTCTAAGCCTAAATGATGTCCAATTGCTTTCAAATTTTTACATGTGCTTAATTGAACATTTAAGACATTGATTTTACTTCTGATTTGGCTTTTCAAACTTGTTTATGTGTTCAATTGATGCATGGATCATCATTTATTCTTTTGTTTTCAGAGTATCTCACTTTTGTGACCTAATTATGAAGTTTTAACACACATTAAAAAGTTTTAGGTCTTTTCTTTAATTCCCACACTTAACCCTTTTTATATGTTAATTTGATATTGTTTTGCTTAGTGTCTAGCTTAATTTCAGCCTTTTAGCCATGATGAGTAGCCACTCATCAATGCCCTGAGGAGGAGTAGGAAAAATAGGTGCAGTAGGTTGTGGAACTTGAGGTGCATTAAAACAAGGAGGTTTAAGGGAGCAGGGTGAATCACATGTGCTTGGTGCTCCCTATTATGAGTGAACCCCTGGATATTGTATCATTGATTAGGCATGTTCCTAGGTTTCGAGATAGGTTGTGTAGGCAGGGCCCCAAGTTGTCTATTGATACCAGCTTAATATATTACCTAATTTGCTTAATCTAGGGTTAATTCCATAGTAAGATCATGCATTATGTTTATAAATATTGCATTTAGAGCATGCATGAATATTTGAGCATTGTATTTATCTTATAATAATTAACTTCTAGTTCTAGTCTTTTGTAAATAATGTAGGTGATCGATCTTAGAGTAATTTGAAGAATTGAAGAATAAAGTTGGATAGGAGCAGAAGCTATAGCTGAGCTGGGAGCTGATTGAGGAATAAAGCTGAAATAAAGAAAGATTGAAGACACAAGAACAAAGAAAGAAAGAGAGGAATTAGGATAACCATACCCTATCCCTAAAACCTTAGGATAACCTTATCCTAGTACCTATCCTTGGACCATCTCAACATTAGATATTTGAGCTTAAAAGACAAAAACATGGATAACATTATCCATGTACCTATCTACCCTATCCATAGTTCTATCCTACCATCAATAACCCTAATCCTCCTATCTAGTACCTAATACCTAACCTAGAAACCTATTTAGGTATGTACCACACCTAATTGACTTAGTCTGAGTCAATTGGGCTAGCCATTAGTCAATTGGGTCCATAGGACCTGATTGGACTAACCCTGAGTTTATCAGACTCACTTAAGTCTAATTAAACCCAACCTAGACCCAATAAACCTAGCCACATCCAATTAGGTGCAGTACAACCTGATTGGGTGTACTCAACTTCAATTGGGTTCAGTTGGAACCTAATTGGATCAGACCAAGAAAACCATGTCTAATTAGAGTCAGTGATTCTAATCAGATCTAACCCCAATCTAATTAGCCACCCATGCACATAAATAAACTAGAGCCTACCTAATTAGACTCAACCTATTTACCTTAGGGCTAACCCAACCTATTAGATAAACACAAACCTAGATTTTATCCTAACCCAAAACCCAAACAACCTAATTAGGCACCACCTAAACCTAAACCCTAGGAAACCTTAGTCGCCTCCCTCTTAACCTAACCCTAGTCGCCACCTAGCCACCTTATCCCTTCTAAGGTGGCCGACCAACTCACGTAAAACAAATCCTAATGGCCGACCACCAATTTTTAGAAAACCAGTAAAAAATCTCCTATCCTAGCCCTACACTCTAGATCTAAGGGTCCTTATCTAATCAATCCTAGTTTCCCCATAGAACCTAATATAGGTCATCTAAAATAGTGATCCTAGGCACTCTGGATCAACCAATAGGAAGTCACCTAGATTCCTATAGAAAGACCTAGCCACCAACCCTTAGAAGACCAATTAGTCTTAGTTAATAAGTAGCCTAGTTTAGTAGTAGCCTCCCTACCTTAGTCGCACCATAGTGCACACCTGCCATATTCCTCTCCAGTCTTCTTTTTCCTGGCTCCCTATATCTGAAGTTCCCTCAGAAGCTTCCAACAAGCATCCCTCAAGCAGCTCCTCTCTCTTTCCTTTCTCTATTCTCTTATATTTCTATTCTTATTGTAATCTCTAATTAAGATTATATTTGTGAGATATTTTTTTGAAAGTAGAAATAAAATTCAGTATTCATTTGATATTTGTGTCTCTATTGATATTATTATTTGTGACTTTATTGATACCAATATGCCATCTGTTGCTCTAATGATTGCGAAAGGTTTTTACTATCGACTGCCTCCCTATATTCGACCTGGGACCCTTATACTTCAGAGATATAAATTTAATTGATCGCTTAATTTGTGTGCTACAACGGTTGCATATTTTTAATCTCATAGATTCAGTGTACATCATCTATTAATAGCCTGGGTCGATTAGAGATACTATCAATAAAGACCTTCATCTGTTGCATCAATTTTAACATAGTTGCCTGCATGTCAACCATTAGGTGGTTCAACCTAGGTTGTCTTTGCTAGTTTGGGCAGGTCTAGTTAAGCTGAGTGAATTGGGTAGAGGGCATAGCAGGGTGGGTTTGACCTTGACCCATAGTTCCTTCTTGGTTCTATTGATAGTAGGGTCTAGGTTGAGTCAATTGAGTCTGGGCTTGCCCTTGAGGCTTCTAGGAGAAATTAGTGTGGTTTCTCCAACCCGGATTATCGATATTAGAATAAGGATTGTTTCTTGGGTTGGTCTGGAAGGCTAAACATCCTCATAGGTTGAGGATAGAGTAGGAATCAGAATACTCAGGATCAAGATTATTCACAAATTGCCTAGAATAAGTAACCTGTGAAGGGATCTGAAAATCAATAATGTTGTTCCTTGATCATTAGACCTAGTAGAAGTCTGATTCTTGGATAGATATTGATCTAGCTTTCCGGAGACCATCCTTTCCATCTTTACACATAGAGCATCCATATCAACCTTGTCAACTTTTCTCCAAAGTTTCTTAAGATCAGATGTAGAGGTCAACCTAGGTTCTAAGGAACACCGACTAAGCATACAAATATAGAACCTGCAGATAAACGCAAAACAAAGAGCTAGATTTTATATAGCTTTGGAACTTTCTATGATTTATCAGTGATTAAGCAAGTTCTCAATACAATTACGCACCCTACAAGCTGACCTACGAAGTACCCTAAGAAGACCTACTACCAGGACTAGAATGGTCTCGAGTCAAGCTCACTCACCACCAGACTCCCCAAGGTGCAGATGAGATGGACTTGTTGACCTCTGACCAACCTCTTCCTATGGTGCAGATAGATGAGGTAGAAATACCTAGTGACCTTATGTATAGTGCTTATATAAAGAATACGTGTCAAGCAAAGAGCGATGAAAAATCGCAATCAAGGTCTTTACCACACAGTGAACTTCTTTTAGGGCTTCTCCTTTAGTTAATGGACATTTTAGAGATTCTCACTACAGGATAGATTTGAAGACAATCAAAGTGAGATTCCTTTCCCTTTTAAGCACAAGTCCAAAAGTATGCAGATGAATGGTAGGCAGCTGAGAATGATTAGAGATGTGCACTTGACTCCTACTCTCTTCAGTTATGCAAAATTAACAAGGAACGTAAATTTTGAGGCAGCTCAATCAGTCCTAGTATGGATGCCTAAAGATATGCTGTTTCAAAATATCAATGAATTATTTTTACATACAAGTGCTTGCTTTTAATGCACATGTAACCAAGCAATTAGGCAATCAGATAGAGCGAGAGAGAGAAATAGAGAGAGAGGGAGAGAGAGTCTAGAGTCTAAGTTATTACAATACCAAACTTAATAATCACTCTATCACCAAACAAAGATAAAAACATCTAAGTTAAACCCTAATCTATGTGGCCTCCTCATGCGAACTCGTGAACTCCCTGCAACCCACTCTCGCACGTTGCACCAAATCCCACGAACCTGCATAAAATAGACAAAAGCAAGGCCCACGAATGTAAGATGAATGCAACTAGAATGCTATGAACAAAAATACTTGCTAACTAACAAAGAAACACAATATGAAACCTCCCTGGTAACAATGCCAAAATTTGGTATGTGCCGTGCGTAAGTCGAAGAAAATAGCATAGTAAAACTTAAACCGACTTAATTGTATTGCGTAAAGTGCAAGTCAGCTTGAATCCTCAAGAAGATTGTATGAATGTATTCTAAGATAAGTTAGACAAGTTTAGGGATTTGTCTTTGGGATTTTTGGGCATATTTTGTGATTTTGTTGGATTTTTCTAAGTCAAGCAAGTCCTAAGGACTATTCTAACCCCCACTTACTGATTAGACAAAATACTAAACCTATGGACCCCATAAAAATGTGTCAAATTTATCCTTGGTACTGGACTCAATAAGGAAGAGAGCCATAGATTTGGCACAAATCATAGTTGTATGTAATTCGCTAAAATTTTGACAAGTCAGAAATTTCATGTTCTATTTTTAGTGTAACTCCCAATCAGATGACAAATTTTATCTTTTTCTTGATAAAGAATTAGACTCTAAAATTTATGTATCCTCCCTACTTGAATACCTAACTCTAGTCAAAATTTGGTAATTTTTGGACTCCTAGAATTTGCTGTAGAAATTTTACAAAGATAAAGCCAAAATCAGTGCGAACATGGGAAAACTTATGTGTGAAAAATGAAACTTAATCAATGCCAAATTTCCTGGCAGGTTTCAGGAATTAGAATAAAAAACTAAAAGATATTTAAATAAGTTCAAATCATTGATGATTGCTCTCCCCTAGGCTTGTCTTTTCCCATGCAAACCTACTAAGGCTATAATCCAAGTTGGATTCTAGATCCTAGGCTTGGACTATCCTATGCGTGTCTATGCGTATATGAAACAACTTAATTTTCTAACCATACAAGAACAAATAAAACCCTGTCTATGATGAAAATATGTCAATCCTAACCCCTCACCTGCACGTAAGAAAGAATTTAGTCACACATAAATATGACAAGAGCACAAATTATCTCAAATGAAATAATCATCATCATTAAAATACTTCAAGAGTTCTACAAGGAAATATAAGGACAAAGAGTAAAAGGAACCCTTGAAACCATTGACATATGCGTGGCTCCACATGTGAGACTTCTCGTGGTAACTTTCAAATGCTCCAAGTCATGTTAGTCTCTCTCAAAGCTCCTCCTCAAGAATGTGTCTTCTTGTGAAAAGATGAACATGCGGGATGTGGGTGCAAAGACGGATGTGATACTAACGGAGAAAGGGTACCCAACCTTAGAGGAAGGCTTATGGACATCCAATATGGTGTATGAAGGTGGTGGTTAGGGTATTGGAAGAAGGTGGAAGTGGTGACTATGGAGGCAAGGGAGAGGATATTTATAAGAGTGTTGCAACAGCCTTTTAGGCTTTCCCTACATTGTTTAGAATTGTTAGCCACTTTCTATTTTGAATGTTAATTTGTACATAAACTAAAAGTTGTAACCCTTGAAATCATCTTTCAAATGCAACTTGAATTACTTAATTTTGAGTTAAAATGAAAAGGTTATGGCCAACATACTAAATGTGTGTCAAGCAAGGTTGGAGTCTGGACATCCGATAATGGGGAGGCTCTCCCACTACAATATGCCAGCCATCCCTCAATGTAGGTTCTATTGACTACTTAGATTTCAATGATAGGTCGACCAAAAGATGAGTTAATGCGTAAATGCAAGTGTAAAGGACTTAATCTTAAACTTTTCAAACTAGTGGGTGGGAAGATAAGTATATACTTACCACCCCATCAACTTAATACTTTGACTTTTTCAAATCTCGTCAACAACTCAGGAAAACAAATCCATATTTTAGTAAGTACTCGAGATAATTAAGTTGAAAAATGACTCGAAAAGTCTAAGACAAAAGACTCTGTATGTTTCCTAAGATTAGTAAATCCTTAAAATCAAAATTTTCCTATTTTTTATAGCTCAAACTCTAAAAAATCAATTTTTTTTCTTTTGAAATGTACCACGGACAAAAAGATGCAAGATAGCTAACACGAAATTCAAAAAATGGCAATTTTGGAGGCTAGTATAAAGGTAACTCAGTCAAAATATAATCCACCCCCCATGCATATTTCATGCAATGTCCTCATTATATGCTATAAACATAAGAAAGGGTAGAAATCACCTAAAAATATCTAAGTAGACACGATATAACCTGACTAGCTCCAAATCTGCAAACTAAACTTACATGCATATGCATAAGAAACCTAGTTGTATATATATACAAGTGCTAAGTTTAATGCCTTCAGCTAGGCACAGACCCTAAAATAAGAAATATGCAATTTAATAGAAGGGTCAAAGATTGTTAAAGAGAGGATCAAGATTAATAGGAAGATATGGTCGTGTGGTCCAGGAATTAATGGTCCACAAATGCAAACCAACTGATGATGTAGCCCCACTCCAAAGGGTTTTTTTGGTCCGAGGTACAAATTGGAGAAAGATATATGGAGATAGCGGAAACAAGGTTCATGATCTTGAGCCTGCTCATTGATCCAAATCCAAAGTTCAAAAAGAGGTGGTGGAGGAGGTAGATTGAAGTTTAGGTTTGACTCAGAATCTGAATTATATGGGTCTATGTAATGGTGAGCAATATCCAAAATCATAATTTCTCTAGATTGCAGGTTGTACGAGGATACAGGTAAAACAATGTTGAATTCCTCAAATTCCTCATTGATAATTATCTCTTCCTCATCAAAAATCATCTCTTCTTTTGAATCAAACCATCTATTTGAATTCATTGGATTGTAATTTCTCCCCCAATCCATTATGTTTTGAGCTCTATTTTCTGAGATTGCATCTTCTTTTTCCTCATACATTGAATAATGGCTTTTACCATTTGACTATTCAATTTTTGGAACCTCATCAATATCCAACAATTCTTGAATTTCGAGGTGGGTATATTAAGGGTTCTTCATACCATCAGGTAAGTCATCATAAGACACTCCCAATAGTTCCTCAATCTCATGAATATTTCTTTCGTAGGAGGATATTTCATTTTAATCATATATAGGCGGCAGCAAATCAGAATCATCCTTAAGTAATTCGTTCTCGTCATCATATCCTTTCCTCCCTTATTTATCTTGTGGCTTAGTAGAAATCAGGTTATCCATAGGGTGAATTGCTAATACTTCCTTAATTGTTTCCACAGCCTCAATAGAACCATAGTTTAATTTACTCTTTTGGGAAGACTTAAAGATATTAAATTGACATGTTTTCCTTCCAGAAGTGATTTTCTTATTCCTCATCTCACAGTTGATCAAAGCCTTGGTTGTCTCTAAGAAAGGTCATCTAGGATTATTGGGGTGTGGTTCAAGTTGTCTAATACCTTCATATCTAGGACTAAAAAGTCCACAGGGTACCCAAAATCCTACACTTTTTTACAATCACATTTTGTAGGAGCCCCTTTGGAGTCTTGGTTGACCTATCAGCACTTGAAGGGCAGCATCAGTGTGTTTCAAGGGACCTAAGTCCAGCTCTTCATATAATTCTGTCAGGATTAAATTAATGGAGGCACTTAGGTCCAGGAAAGCTCGGTCCAAGATAAAACCATCTATGTCACATGAAATTAAGGGAGTCCCTGGATCTTTCTTTTTAAGAGGAAGATTATTTAAGATGATGGCACTAGTTTGTTTAGAAATCACGACCCTCCTACTATCCTTTGCCTGGCGCCTGGGGGTGCATTTTTCCTTTAAAAATTTAGCATAGATAGAGATGTTCTTTTTCCTAGGTCTACTCAAGGCTTCAGGGAAAGGCATTTCAGTTAAATCAGGGATAGTCGATTCTTGAGCCTTATTTCCTTTGTTACCTAGGTCATCTTGGTCCCCTAGATTAGAATCAAGATCGTCAAGATATTGGTGGGAATTGGGTGTAGAATGTTTAGGATTATGGGTTTTCTTCCCACTCCTTAAGATAATAGTATGGTAGTGGTAGTATAATCAGGGGCTGATCCCTGAGGTAGGCTTTAGAAAATAGGTGGGGCTTGGTTAACAAGAGTAGGGATTTGACTAAATCCAAGAGGAGTAGGGGGAGCAAGGTTAATCACATGAGCATAATGTCATGGCTCCCTAATACGCGAAACCCGCTTAAGGTTAAATCATGTTGTTATAGCCCAAGTTACGTGATTACCTTAAATTATTTTTCTAAACTTGTAATGGATTGAAAATGTAATACATGGGAGTCAAGGTCATATCTCAGGGAGGCTTTTGGTTGAGTTGCTTCCTAACTAATCATAAATATGCAAGAATTTTTTTTGAATTTTTGAAGGGGAAGATGCAAATTTGTAGAAACTCAACACACACCACACTTTTTTTTAGGGGTTTTCAAAATAATAAAGAATGTAAACAACTAACTAGAAAGAAAATAGAGTAGAGGGAGGTGAAAACATAAACATAAATATATTTCTATGAATCAAAGAGTTCACAACTACAACTAAAAAGAAGTAGAGAAAAAAGAAGAGAGAGAGAGTAGAGAAGTAGCCATGAATCTCAAGATGAAAATGAAGGCTCGCAACAAATGGTGAAGAAGAAGCTGCCACGACCTCTGGGAAGTAGAGGGATGCTTGGAGAAGACTGGAGGGAAGTTGAAGAAGTATACGGAGTAGAAGTCGAAGTAGAACCCGGAGAAGGAGAAGTTGAAGTAGAAGGTGGAGGTAAGAGAGAACCTAAGTAGCTAAGGGATTACCTAATAATATAAGGGACCTAAGGAGGTTGTTGGAAGGTGGAAGAAAGTGGTGGAAGGTGAAGTACCTTAGAAGAAGAAGGGGGCGGAGGTAGGAAGAACCTATGGAGTAGGAAGAGGCTAAGGAGGTAGAAGAAGACCTGAGGAAGAAGAAAAAGAAAGGAGGAGAGTTGTATGCAACTAATGGAGGCCATGTGGTGTTTATATAGACCTAAGGGGAGAGGATGGACATCCATAGGTGTCTTAGTGTCCAAAGAATAGGTTTAGGTTTTGGAAAGTGGGATTAGGATTAGGTTTATCTAAATAGGAAAGTAGAAATCCCTATTTCTCTTCATTTTTCGACCTATATATGTTCTGAATTAGAAGTTACACATAAAAGGAAAGTTGTATCCCTTTACATCAGCATTCAAATGCAACTTGAGTCACTCAATTTGAATTTAATTTGAGAAAGTTATCACGAAAATACTAAAGGTGTGTTAGGCTGTCATGAATTTTGGGATTAGGATTGGAATAGGAATCTTTATTGGCTAAAATCATGGGATGGAATTGAACTTAATTAAATTTATTGCCACATTTTATAAATTAATTCTAAAGAATATTTTTGCAATTTAATGTATAAAAATTATGTGGCACATGTGGATAAGGTAGAGGCTTTTAGAAAGTAGGATTAGGACTAGGACTGAGCTAGTGTCACTATGAGTGTAAGCTTGGTTTTTCGGACTATGTTTAGGATGAAGGCTAGGGTTAAGGCAAAGGCTTAGGGAGCTAAATGGAGATTGTTTAGGATTAGGGTCTTGGGTGAGACTAAAATAGGTAGGTTCTCACTAGGGCTAGGGCTAGGTCTAGGGCTAGGGCTTTTGTGGCCAAAAGTGATTCTTCTCCTCTTAATTTGAGCTTTGATGATTTGTATTCTCTCTTATTCTCCTCATGACCTTGAGTAAAGGACCCCTGCACATAGCAAGATCAGAAATTAGGACAAAATAGGCTCAAAATGATAGTTTTACCCTTAGCATGCAAATATGCAATTATTTACATAATGACCTAAATCTAATGCAACTAACACCCAAAACCAACAATACTAAGCATGTTAACATATAATTATGCCTCCTCATTACACCCCCATGCCTAGGTTTTACTAGTCCCAAGCAAAATGCCAGAAAAAATGCAAGGGATCTAAGCTAAGGTTCACAAATCAATAGGCACGAGTCATAACCAACCATAGAGAGTATGCCTAAAATCTCACCCAAAGACTCAATAGCATTGAAGTACCGACCAAGATACAAACCTCTTTGCCTAATCAAATTCTAACTTACCTTAGATTTGGGTCTCAAGTGTGGGTTTCTATAACTCAAAAACTCCAACCCAGGTTTGTTAAGTCGTGAGTTTAAAGCATCTGTGCTTAGTGCAGTGATTCGACTTATGAGCTCCCAGGTTATGAAACCATCAAATTTCCCCAAACTAAGACTATGCCTAATCTCCTCAGACTTTCCTTTGATTTTTTGCCTTACTAAGAATTGGTAGCTTTCTCCTTACCCTTTTCTATCCTTAGGTCAACCTCAAAGGTATATCTCCCTGACTGGATCATTTGGTCTCTTATTTCAATACCTTACTCTTTTTGGATTTTTTGGGAATTTTGGGATTTTTGGAAAATTTTTTGGATATTTGAATGTACACTTTTTGTAAAGAATAAGTAGAGGATTTTTGGGCTATATATTTTTCTCACACTTTCTTCCTTCTAGTACTTGTTTTTTATCTTCTTTTTCTCTCATTTTTCTAGGTGAGTGGCTCTTTTTCGTCCATTCAAGAACATCACCTCAACAAAACTTAGGAAAACTTAGGATGCTAGGGTGGGAACTGGACATCCTACATCTAGGGAGCAAACCCAGTGTAACATGCCAGCCATACTTGTTGGGGCCTCTGTTAATTTTGATATAAATTAAGTTCAATTAATTGCAAAGGTTATCCAATCGTGGTTTACGATGAAACCCATTGTTTTGAAGGTTTGAATGTCCGTAAGACAATTCAAGTGGGTGAATTTGTGGATGCTTAGTTTACCAAGCCCTCCAAACTAGAGGGTGGACAATTGAGTCACATATTTCCCACACTATTGACTTAATACCTTTGCTAATTAGTCTCTTCAAGGGCTCAGAAATAGGTCCAAATCTTAGGAACTACATGAGTTGATTAAGTCACCTATGACTTGAAGAGTATAAGTATAAGATCTCAAAACACACTCCTGAAGCCAGCAACTCCTTAGTACTTATTCACATTATCCTTCCCTAGCTCAGATCATGCAACTTATGCTATTTACAAAACACTTATTTATATATATATAATGCAAATCTGATGGATAATGCAAACTAATGGAGACTAGATTTATGTAACTCAGCAAAATTCTACCCACCCCCCATTCCTATTTCATGTAATGTCCTCATTGCATGCTAAAGAATAGAAAGTAAGCATGAGAAAGGGAAGATATCACCTGATGATGTTCAGTTTTCTTGCATTTATAATAATTGTCGTTGTGTTGTAGTATAGAGAGCAAGATAACCAACATATTTTATAAATTTATACTGGGTTGAAGTCTTGGTTGTATGCTAGGAGGCTTATTTTAGCTTAATTCACCAATTATTTTCTTAAATTAGTTTTGTTTTCTTAATTATATTAATTATACTTAATAATACTAAGGAATCAATATTAATAAGTTAGGTTTACTTAAATATTTACATAAGTTAATTAGTTAGCTTATAATGTATAATATATATTCTACTTAACTTAAATGAATTATAATTACTAATATAATTACTTCTATAAACTTACTTGATTAATCTATTTACTTAATACTTAGTTAATTTATTATTATAGTGTATAACTAATTATTACTTAACTTATATACTTAAAATAATACATAACATAATTAATTACAAACATATCTTACTTAACTTAAACTAAATTATACTTAACTTAATAAATACTTGCCTAATTACATTAACTTAATTAAGTTATATAGGCTACTTAACTTGACTAGAGTTATTATAAGTTAATTAGAGAGAATAAGTTACTACTAACTTAATTATAGATTTAGTATATACATTAGGCACATTAATCAATTACACAAAGTATACATGATAACATGGCAATTAATTCCAAAATGAATAATAAACATGCAATTAGGAACTTCATATAAAAAGAATGTGGATCAATGCTTTAAAAAAATTATTTTATTTCAACTAAGTTCAAGCTAATCAAGCCTTAATTCTCAAATGCTCACAAGTCACAAACAATCTCTTATCTTCTCTTTTAAGTTCTTCTTATAGCTAAGTGTAGAACTTACACAATATATAAACTCCTTACTTATATATAAAAAAATATTGGTTGCCACAGGTCGAATCAAAAGCCATGGATGACCGAATTGACAGCCACGTGGCAACCCCATGTTTAATCTCCTGCAGGCCACCCCTGTTGGTCCATAGGATCAAGATACACATTTATAGGCTCAGAAGAGGGTATGCATATGGTCAATACACCCGCAGGCATCATAATCGCTCGAGCGGCTATGACACCTAATTCTTAATAGACGTTATCGAGCACTCTTAGGCTTTCGAGGTGGGACTATGTTGTCCTCTCTTCACGTTCATGTGTTTGTGCTCTTCAGCCTTCACCGTAACATCAGCATCTCTTCAATTCACTTGATAATAGACCTACACTTCATCAATTGAACCCCAATGCAGCTTCAATAACTTCATCTAAGTTCAAATCTTCATTAGGAACCATCAGCACTTGATTCTACAACTCAGATGAACTTATGGATTTAGTTATTCATCTTGAAAGCTTCACCTACAACAGACCCTTTATACAAACCTGTAAACCTTACTTATAGCCTAAATCACTCTTGTTCTCACACCTAATGAGCTCTTAGTGACTAACTACAATTCTAAAAGCACACTTGAATGGTCAAGAATAGTTTCTGATTTCAAAGATTGTTCTGAAGATAAATTACAAGCAATTATCAACAGAAGAAAGCAGAGCTAATTCAACTCCAAGTAAATTTGAGTATTTGGCTTCTATATACATCCCTGAAGCTTGTAGAAACTCTTTATGCATTTCTAAAAGCTAAAGAACTTAGGAAACACATTTGTAATCTTTATAGGCTGGCTTTTAGTTCCTATGAACCCAACAGACTTAGAGAGAATAAACTCACTCAAACAACCTCAAAGCTTCTTAAAAATTCATCTAATTGATTACTAACAATCGTAGGAACACGCAGCAGCTCGTAAAAATAAGCTCAAGGGCTCTAAGATCCCATGGTGACATAGGTTTGACCAAATCAAGCTAGGATTTGACTTTTAGATCCAAAATGATTCAGATCAAACTTATTATCCGAATCAACTCTAATTGATCCAAGGAACTTGATAGGATCAAAAAGAGAAGAAATTGATCAATTTAACAGACTTCTCAGATCCTTCGCCTGTATTCTCTGATGAAGTTGTTTGCCAGACCATACCAGACATCAAATAGCCTAACTGAAGGTTATAACAAACTCATATGAGCTCACTGATGCTCATAGACCTATTAGAAAGCTCAAAAGATGAAGGATTTGCTTTGTACAACTTAGCTAGAGCTGGGGAAGACAGGGATACGTAGATGGGTAAGATCTATACAACTTCATTAAGATAGTTGGAAAATAATCTCTAGAGGCTAATTGAGTGATGCAAATTAACTCAAAGATGATTTAATCAATAAAACACCAAATTGATATTGTCGAAGCAACCGAAGCTCCACTGAAGATTGGAGTTTGTTGTCAGAGTGCAAATCTTAATGAACTAGCATCAAAATAAGTTTAAAAGCTTCCTAAGCTTCTTGCAAAGCTAAAGAATTGTTTAATTTATTCAAATGAAGCTTTAAGAAATGTGACGAACTCCATTTGATCATGAAAGTACTTTGAGTTGGACAGAACTCAAGAGTGGAGGACTTGTTCAATTGATCGAGGTGAATTGTTCTATGAGATGTAGAGATGGGAATTAGGTGGAAGAACTCCTCCAGAGCTCCACCATAGACAGTGGAGGTTCGGAGTGGTAGAGCTCCAAAGGTTGGGTGGAAATTAGGTGTTTGATGTATGATGGTTAATCGAGGGAAAGAGAAGGTGAAGATGGCTTGCGGAAGGTTGAAGAAGATGGACGAAGGTTGGATTTGATGATTAGAAGCCAAATGAGGTTAGAATTGACTCGCCAGCGTCAAAGAAGGAGGTGAGAGGTATGGACTAATCCTAAGATTAATCAAACTGATTAAAAACTAGAATCTACTCCATGGAATTAACTAAGACAATTAAAATGGTTACCTAGATGAAATGGTGAGATGGGCTGCGGTGAGTAGAAGAAATTAGATGAGGTGGGGAAAGCATTCCGATGAGGAACGAAAGAGAAGGGAAGGAGTTTTTGATGCAACTCCGCTGTGTGCTGGATGGACTTGAGGAAGAGGGGGTGAGAGAGGCAACACCCACCATCAACTGATGCTCGAGAAATGACAATGAAGTCACCGTAGTCTAAGGAAGAATAACCTATCGACTGAGCTAAGTGAAGTAGGGGGATGGGGCTCGATAGCCCTAATCGAAGGTGAGGAGAGGTATTTATAGGTTGCAGTGAAGGTCGAGGTCCTTGAACTTGGATGGAAAAATGGCTAGATGCACCAGAACCTCCATTGTAGTCTCTGACGACTGTGGAGCACAACAAATTGAAGGAAGTTATTAATGCAAAATCCAAACTATCGGATTAACAGAGGTTGTTGAAGTCTTGACGACCAAGGAGTCGAATAGCTTTTGGATAAAGCATCATTAGAGAAGAAAATAAATTGTCGCCAGTCGTTGGTAATGATGAAGAAGAGAAGCGAAAGAAGGTGTATATAGGGACCTATTCAAAATATGGAAAGGACTTGATTGAAATAAAAAGGACTTAAATGCATTGATTCTTAGAGATTGAAATATAAATCAATAATTTAAATATGTAAATTAATTTATTTATTTTTCAAATTTTATTATATGTTATATATATATATTAAAGAATACTATTATGTTTTAAAATTACATTTTTTCTCTTTTTGCATTATTTAATTGGTACTTAATATTAATGTTAATATTATTAACTTAGGTAATACAATATATATAAGCTTAGTTAATCTTAGTTATAAATAGCTATATTTATAGAATTAAGTCCTTTTTATTAAATAAACATAAGGGAATGCTTATTATATATTATTAAACTATTTTAAGGTATAATTAAGGTCCTTACTCAATATTGACTTGTTTGATAATTAACCCTGATTTAATGTTATTATCAATCAATTAACTTGGTAAACTAGCTTATTTTAGTGAATTAGGAGCCATGATGAGTCCCTCATCAACTGAATAGCTCTGAGTTGTTCTCATGAACAAACAGTAGCTCCAACTTGAAAAGAAATCAACCTACTATATATAAACAAAATTACGTTGGGTTGCCTCCCAACAAGTGCTAAGTTTACTACCTTCATCCGGGTGTAAACTCAAGAAGATGGTTTAATTCCATCTACAAAGATAAATATGATCAACATCAAGATATGATCATGAAGTCCAAAAACTAGGTGTCCATAGATGTGGACCAATTGGTGGTTTAACCCCATTCCAAAAGGTCAGATGCTCTTAAAGTAGTGAATCAGACATCTCCTCATCCAATCGCCTTTAAGCTTAAGGACATGGAGCTTAGTTTTTGGTTTAGGTCCATGTAACCCAAATTGAAAAGGTCCGACATACAAAAGATAGAGTAAGAAGCTTGTGTCCCTTTATGATTTAAATCAAATTGATAGTCTACTGATTGCACATACTTAAGTTCCATGACCTTTTCCAAGTTAAGATTAAAAAGATCATAAGGGTCCTTATAAAAAATAGGGAGTTTCAAATCAAGAGGGACCCTTAAATTACACAAATCATCTCTCTCAAAATTTTCTTCCTGAATGATTAATTCTTTATTCATATGCTCCAATTGATTCGATTCAATCCCCACGTCAACCTAGATTTCCTTAACCCCTTTAGAGTCCAAGTCTTTTGAGTCATTAATAATCAAATCAGACCCGGGTTCATCAATTTCAAGTTTAATTAATTCAATTCCAAGCTCTTTAGGGTTTGATTGGGAGGTGAGGCTATTAATTAATTCATCATCAGGTTCATAAATTGATTCATCATCTTCCACCTCACCAAATTCAAGACAACGGCCTTCAGTTGATTTAGAATTCAAATTCTCAAAATAGATTTCCTTAGCCAGTGACTCATTTTGGGAACTGTCTTGGGTAGGGTAAGGGCTTGGATATCCTCCTAAGTTGCAGGTCCGATTAGAATAATCATTAAAGGATGTAGACCCATAATCAAGAGGGTTTTGAGGAGGAAAAGAGTTTGATGTCCAGGCTAGTGATCAAATACCCAACTAGAGTTATCGCAATTTGACTATTGAAAGAACTGATTCAAATTGGGTGGACAGAAGCTTTGATATCCAAGTTGATATCCCAAATTATATGTAAAGCTATCCTAATTTGAGGATGGATTTCGTTGAGTCAAATTGTGATCTAGGTTATAAGCATTTTGAAGATAAGGAATTTGATTTGGATATTGCAATCTTGGGTTGTATCCCTAATTACAGTTATCCTAATTAGAATATGGATATTGTTGGGTTGAATTGGGATACGCGATATAATCATGTTGGGGATAGAAGAAGTTTGGTGGATAAGAGTTAAAAGTCACTGTGTGTGTTGGAAGAATTTTTAGGGATAAGAATGGAATGGGAGAGAAAATATGTGTGCCCTTAACTAAGCAAATAAAGTAAACAATTTCTACTCTTAAGTTGTAACCCTATGGGACCTAATCTGGGTACAATTGGGTCTAACTAAATCTCCTTGACCCTTGAATTACTTGGCCAGCCAGATGGAAGGGACCCCCTGGGACACCCATCACAGCGGGACACCATTAGAGGTTAATGCGGTTACTGCACCATTCTGTCTAGTCATTGGTTGGTCCAAGTAGACAAGGACTTAGATTCAATCAATTAAGTCTAGCTCAACTTTGGAAATAAATCGAACCTAGTTGGGATGTCCATCAAATTTAATTAGGGCTTGGGATTTACTATGCATAGGATTAGATGATGCACATAAGGGGGGTGGTTGCCCAATTAAATCCATTTAAAATGTGTGTGCATGTACCAAACAAGGGTCCACAAACAATATTTAATTCATGTCTTCACTAGGCTTTCAAATCGGTAATATGATTTATATAGTTGTTGTAAGATTTCTTTTATCTTACACCAGTACTATATTTGTAATTGAGCTTGCAGCTCGTTGGGTTGTGATAACCCATTCTCGTACTTGGGTTGAAGTAACCCGTTAATTACCTCGTTTAGTAAGTTGATTCTCTCGGGGTTGAGGGAATCGGGTTAAAAATCTTACGCTGGGAGGCTTAGGTAGTGGAGTATCTAAGTGAGTGGGGAACCACTATACATCTTGTGCCAATTTTTGTTATTATGATTTGTGCAAATCTTTCTTGTTATTGCTAATATTTTGCTTGAGTGTTTGTGTGCGTAGAATAGTAGCCATCTTTTTATAGATCCTATCAGTGGACAGATAGCAATTTTGCAAGCACGGGACTCCTTTAGACCCCTAGCAGGCGATTTTTAGATTAATCACTTTTACTTTAATTCAAGTGGTGCGATCGAAACACACAACTATTGCTTTATAAACATCACTTGATCGAGCACACACAATATAATTTTTTTAGAACTTTTAGAGGCCTAAAATATTTTTTCAAGAATTTTCAAATCAGAATAACAATTCAGCCTAAATAGACCCCTATTGAGTAATTTTCAAAAATAGTATTGGTACGACTTCCAAAAAATAATGCCAATTTGGTCCTAGAAACTAGATTTTATCAACAAACCAATACAACAAAATTCAGTCAATTTGGAGTTGTATAAAATTCAGAAGAAATATGGGAACATGGATCCTTAGCAGTCAAATTTTAGAAAAACCCACCGGTAGTAAATGATTTTTCTAGGACAACACAAAACAAATTTTTACATGAAATTGGTGGGTTGGTTGATAATTTAGAGGGAATTACACAGTAAAACATTCAGAATTTTTTGTCACAATAATTTTTTGAAATAATAATTTTAAATCAACGTAAAAATCTAATCTGAATCTTATTATAACGAGAAGATCTTTGGATCACAAATGCAACATGATAAGATTTTTTTTTTTATTTATAGAGATAATGCAAAAGACAAATCTAACTAACTAACCTAAGGTTCAGAATTAGATCCTAAATTCCTAAATCTAAGGATGTAGAAACTAACCTCGGTCTTTAACTGCACTTTACGACTTGATTCCATGCTTCCACGTGGATTCTTACACACAAATAGAGAAAGAGAGAAAGCAAGTCGGAAATCTAGAATGCAAATGTGGAAACATAAGTATTAGAATCTGTTGCCTCCCTAGCAACAATGCCAAAATCTCGTCTCGTGAAACTGCTTAGTAAAAAGAGCATTAATTGTAGCATGATTTTTTTGAAAACATAAATAATATAACTAAGACCTTGGTGAGACCCAAGTCAAACACGGGGAGGCGTAGGATCTATCTAACTAAATGCAAAATACAAAGCAAATATGAGCTAACTACTATAAAGAAGGGGATGAGAAGAAGGAACATAAATGAAGCAATCATATAGAGGGGGGTGAGAAGCTGGGAATGAAAATAATCACTTAGAAAAATTTTATTTATACTAGAAAATAGTCAAATTACATCTAGAACTAATGAACTAGAAAAATCACTAGAACAACAACTAGAACTACTACGGGAGAAGAATTAGAAAAGTAGAAAGAGATAAGATGGAGTGTGGTTCGTTGATGCAGCCACCATGAAGATGGAGATGAGGATAAAGTAGAGGTAGAGGAGGAGGACGTACACCAAGAGATGCACTAGAGGTTGGATGTGGAGAGGCTTAATAATGGAGGAAGGGTGGTGAGATGGTAAACTAATTAGGAAGGCTATGTAAAAGGTGGTGAGATGGTGAAATTATTCTATGCTAAGGAGACTTAATGAAGGAAGGGAGGGAGGTAGGGTCCTATTTATAGAGGTTTCTAGGTTTTAAATGGAGGACTAGGATAGAATAGGGTTAGGATCAAAGGCTAAGATCTAATCTAGTAGGTTGTTTTTGTTAAAATAGGATGGAAGGCTAGGATTTATTAGGAAGTAGGATGGAGGGTCTAGATTGGAGGAGGCCAAGCAGCTAGGTTGGTGGTTGTTCCTAGGGTTATGGTTGTCCATATGGTAGGAGTTAACGGCCTTAGGATGTGAGTTGGATGGTTGGGATTTAATGGAAGAGGATATGTTCTAAATAGGAAAAGATATTGTCTTTTGTTCATTAGGTAGGGATAAGGATAAGATCTTTTGTGTAGGCCTTAGGATCAACATCTAAGGGTGGAAAGGGCACCTGTTGGATAGCTAGGTATTCTAAAAATACCTTGGGGTGGTGGCTACTAAGAGGATAGATTCCTAGGGTTTTCTACTTAGGTTTTAAGGAAAGGATAGGATAAGATAAGGTTTTGTTTTGGGATTTAACTAGGTCTATTTGGCCGACCAAAATAGGTGTATAATTAGGTCCATGGTTGGCCAAATTAGGTTGCTAATTAGGCTAGGTGGGTGGGTCCTAGGTTAGAAAAAATTAGGTCTCTAAATAGGTTAACCTAATTGCTAAATAGTCTAAGGTCAAATAAGTAGGCTCATCCTCCTTTCATAAGTAAGCTCAAACATAAAAGTCCAATCTCCAAGGCTCCAAATTGCTCTAAACCTGGTACTTGCATATAATATAACAAGGACATCAACGTACCAGATATAAGTTTGGGAAAAATTGTAAAAAATCCCAACATTATGCAATATTTACAAAATGAACCTATATAACTAAACTAACCTAACTAAATGATTTCTATCCTAATTAACCATCATATTATCATTAGTTAGGCATAATTAATGTAAATATATAAAGAAATATCATATAAATACCCACTCTACATCACACACCCCCACCCTCACTACCACCATTCTTACGCCAATACTACCACCATCTTCACTCACTTATTCACATGCACGCACACACTCACATTCACCACCATCACCACCTCCATCTCACTATGTTCTTTTCTTCTTACTTTAGATAATAAAATTTGATTCTTTTTGTTTTTCTTGAATCGACCTAGGACTCATACTCAAGGCCTTGTTACCTTTTATTTCTTGCTATCTTTCAATTCCCTAAGTCCAAGCAACCGTTGTCCTCTGTGTCGTGGGTTTCCCGCCCATTCATAAGTATCTAAGGTCGTCCTATTGATTGTATTTTCATTTCCTTATGCAATTTTCCCTTTCTCTAATGTAATAAAAGTTGAGCTTTCATTTCATTGCTCTAGTATTGTTTCTTTCCCTTCTTACTTATTCAAAAAGACAAAAAATAGTAAATTAATCAAAATACCAAAAAGACATACTTAGCTTTATATTCTCATTGTAATTCCGTTCAAAATACAAATGACTATAAAAATCTCAAAATGAAAAAGTGAAAAAATATAATAAGATTGAGAGAATGACTTAAGCGAGAGAGTAGACTAATTCACCTCCCTAAGGATCGATCGGGACTCACATAAAATGTAACACTAAAATTGACTCGTGGTCTCAATAACAAATTTATAAATGATTAGTGGGCTTAGGTGGGAGAAATAAACTATAGCAATGACTTAATTGATTCAATTTTATGCATCTAAATTCACTCTTACCAAGTTCTTGCTGAGGGTCTCGAAGAGGTTCCAAGCCTCATCCACGATCTTAGTCAGAAAGGTTCTCGCACAAGCAGCATTGATGTTCTGCCAATGCTTATCAAATAATCCCATATAAAACCTTTCGATTAGTTGCCATCTCTGAACTTGGTGATGTGGGAACATCCTCGATAAATCTTTGAATCTCTCTTAAGTTTCATGGAATTATTCTCCCTATTGTTGTGAGAATCCATTAATGGCCCTTCTATAGTGGTTGGTTTTGCTCATTAGGAAGTACTTCAAGAATTCAACTCTAAGGGCCAGCCATGTGATGGTAACACCATCATTCTCCATAATTAGCTTGAATTAGTAGAAATCCAGAGATAAATGCTCATGAATGGTTGCCTGAGGACTGTAATTCCACTCAAATCTATTTTGAGAAGAAAATAATAAAAAGGGCTAATTCTGCAGTTTTAACATCACATCATGAATGCAGGGTAAGCATGGGGTCATTGAGGGGTTAATTAGAGGTCAATTGAGCATTAAGGACTAAAAAGTGGGTCAACACAAACAGAAACAGGGTTTCTCGCATGTCAAAAATCACAACAGTACACAAAATCCTAATTTTAGACTTGCTTAAATTGAAGAGGTTTTGGTTAAGATAAAATTCATATAAACTTTATAAAATTTATATAAAAATATTCTAAGAGGTTTGGTACCTTTGGTTTAACCATCTAAACCCATTTTGACCTAGAATAGAGTTTCAGATGGAATTTTACCTTAATTTGGGCTTCTATGCAAATTTCCCATTCAAACATGGTCAAAACTAAAATCCAACTTTACCATTAGATTCCTTGGGTCCAAATTAGGTTAAGACCAAAATTTAAGCTCAATCACAGTCCATCTTGACCTAGTTTGCAATTTAATCCCTAAGATCTCTATTTCTCACTTAAACCCCTAACTTTCGATTGTACTGCAAATGGGCCCCCAACATTCTCATACCCTTCACAAAAAGGTCCTTGTTGTTATGTTTAGGTCTAAACAGACCTCAAATCCAAACTGCCAAGCTTCAATCAAGGATTTCTCCTTGATTTGTCAATCAATTCTCTCCAAAATTGGAGGGAATGATCTTTAGGAGATTCCCTAGCAATTAAACCCAATCCTAAGTCTTACGATGGATCCTAAAGCTCAGGAGAAGCTCTTGAAATCTGTGAGGAAACCAAAATCAAATCATGATGAAATGGCAATGAATTCTCCTAATTGAGCTCAAATCAGAGCTCTATATAGGCTCGCGTACATCCCAGGCTTCCCCTGAGCTTGGTTCTAGGCCAAAAACACTCTTCCCCTTCTTCCCCGGCTGCCTCCGACCGTAGCTTCGGCAAGCTCCTCGATCCCCCTTCATTGCACTCTGACACTAATAAGCACATATAAATTCATCATAAAATGCTTATTTTTAATAGTTCCTAGGCCTAGCATTGCATATCATGATATAAATATTGCACAAACATCCATTGCATTGCACTTAGGGTAGTTGAATATTATGTACATTAATTCCATCATTTTACATGGCCAGGAGGCAGTGCGACATCTTATGGGCTTCAGATGAAGAATCCGACCGTACGGATGGATTCAGAGTAACAATCGCAGTCCGTCGACACGAGAATCGCCCAGATCTGAGCTCTATAGCACCCTCTACAAGAAGAAGAAGATGGGTGGCCCAGATGGCACCACGTGGCACCATCCAGGCCACCCCACCTGACCCAAGGCACCCCCAAGCCTGCCGCAAGATCAAATCCCAGCCGTTGGATCTCAATCCAACGACTGAGATGGGTACTCCACGGTTGAAGAAGCACCTCATCTCACTCAACCTCAGGTAGATCAAGCAAGGAGTCATCTCGACCATTGGATCTTCATCCAACGGTCATGGGCACGAAAGCTCAATTCATAAACAGAACACATAACGACCCTCAGCACAGTGGTTTGCACCTCAACTCTCAATGCGCGGCCATACATTCGAAGCCCCGTGTGCGGATTTTATCCGTTGAAGCACATGCAGGAGGGAAATTGAGCTGTTGATGGAAGATCAGGTGGTGAAGGAAGCAGCTACATGGATGCACAGTTGAGTGAGGACGCTGCACGCGAGCACTGACGCACATTGAGAACGCACCATCTAACGTGCACGATTAAGACGTTTGAACACAGCATCCGACGGTTGATGGCGAGGCACGCGATTCAAATTTTGCGAAGGGGCATGATCTTCTCTCAGTCGTGCGATCCTTCATCTGATGATCAGGATTCATCCGTGCTTGCGTGTGCGATGATAGTTGTGGGCACGAGATTTACAATGACAGAAGGGCGGGCCTTTAGTGACACTTGCAGATGTCACTAAATGGCCTGCGTAGTGCGTGCACCAGCCCAAGCAATGAAGAGGCACGAATCTTCAGTGGCAACTCGAGCGGCTTTTACTGACACTTATAGCTGTCACTGAATGCCTGTGCGTGGGACTCTCTTCTTCCCTCCACTATATAATCACCCTAACACCCTTCATTCCTCTTCATCTCTACCTATTCTGCTCCCACCTACTCTTAAGCTCTAGCAAGCCTACCAACGCTCTGTTAGAGCTTACTCTCAAACTCCCAAGGTGCCTATTAGTGTAGCAAACCTCTACCTCACCAAATATTCATCCATCTTCCCATCCCCATCCATAGGTCACCTTGGAGCCATCCTCCCACCTCCATTCTGATAGCAGATCATTTTCGCCTTCTCACCTCCATTCTGGAGCCATGCCGAAGCTTTCCTCTACTTGACACCCTCCTGCATCTCACCTCCATCGTCCCTCTCCTCACCTCCTTCGTTCGAGCTTCCGCCAAGCACCATCGTCTAGCCGAACAGCCGATTCGAGAGATTTCGTCTCACCCCCTCTCTTTTTATGCTTTCATAGTTTATTGTAATCGACATTGGAGTGATATATATATCATATTTGTTCCATCTCTATCTTGTGATTCATTTTGCTTGTCTTCTTTCAAAAATGCAAAAAATATAACAAAATCCTAAAACACCAAAAAGAAACAAATCGAAGTGCGGTTTTCAATTAAAGTAAACATAGCCTCCCTGTGTTAGACCCGGGACTCCCTTGGAGTTTCGGTATAAATTTTATTTGATCACGAGTTTTGCAACTACGATAACGGGTTACTTATAACCCCAATTTCAAACAATCGAAACATGTGCGATTATTTTGGCACCGTTTCCTGGGAGGCAACGGAATTTACTTTATTATTTTCTGTGCTTCTTTGCATTTACATAGCACTAGCCCTACTTATCTTTGATCTACTGTCTTGCAGGTACCCTAGCAAGGAGATCCAAGTGCGGTAGACCGGAGTAAAGTGTGGGTAGAGTGTTTTGTAAGTGTCCCCCACATTTCCCCTCCATTAGTTTCATTTCGCCACGCCCATAACCAAGACTTAGGTGTTTGCATAAACCCTAGGATAGAATTATTTGTCTTGTTTGCCACCTTCACCCACCTCACCCCTGTATTTTTTTTAAAAAATAAAAAAATAAAAAGATACTTTCTGTGGGACGAATTAATTTACACACTTTATACACCCACATCAGATGCACATAACCTGACTTGATTTTCATCTACTCAACCAGGATTCCAACCTGTGGACCCGGTACACAAATTCAACACATAAAAGAGTATAAATCATATTAGGTTAATCACCTTTTTGTGTACCTCAATCGGTGGTACATTTGAGTAGATTGATTGAATTACTTGGGCCGCACCACCTAATCTAAAAGAGGTTCATTTTGTAGCTGCCCCGTAGGATTCGATAACTAGGTCAAGCCAGGCACTCCATATTTGTCTTGATTTCTAAAGGAAAATACTTGAACACGTGCTTTCAAAAACAAATTTGGTTTGCCACACGAAACTTGGTTGAAAATGCCTAATATTTGAATCCTAAAAGCTATTAAGCAAGATTCAAACCCTAAAACTCACCTCATCATTAATAATCTTGCTTGAAAACCTCTTGGTTGTGCACATTCACACATTCTCAAACAAATCATTAAGGGCACAACCTATTAAGGGCCCATCATATTCCAGAGCACCAATTTCCTAAGCCTCACTAAAATCAATTAGACGTTGTCCTTAAGGATTCATTCGCTCGTCGGGATCCAGATTAAGATTTTTCATGATTAACCTGCTTACACTAGTTAATATGATGTCTAGCTAGGGGAGTAGCATCAAACGACTGTGACTGGGGGGTACACTAGGAACCGAAGGCGCAAGCCAAAGGAAGAACCTTCTCCCCAGTCCATCCTTCTAACTGATTGGATTGCCTAGACATAAGTAGAGTAAATTGTCCATAATCTTAGGATGAATTCTGAGAGTCAGTAGACCTTAAGATACCCCATTTAAGGACAGGCTTGTATTCTTGTGCTATAGGTTTCCCTTTTTTCCCCATCCTTCTGACTTCCTTCCAGTGTATGCTCGGAAGGAGGTCATTGAATCCTAGATTGGAAGGGCCTTTAGACCATTCTAGGAGGCGGAGGTTGAGCTATAGCCAAGTAGATCCTATGGCTGATCAACAACCACCTCTTCCGCCCCTGAACTAGCAGGAGCTGATTCAGAGGTAGTTGGAAGAATTACAACAGATGCAGCAATGGTTCCAACGTATGCATGGTCAGGGCGCTCGGCCCTTAAAGGATTTCTATGATCCTTCAAACTATGGGGAATGTCCTGGCGTCATGATTCCCGCTGGAGACATAGAAATCAAGCCCCAAGTCTTAAGCTTGATTAATTATTTCCATGGGCTTGGCTCAGAGGACCCTTTCCAGCACCTGAAGGATCTGACCATTTTGGTTAAGACCACCAAAGCAAGGAATATGAACGAAGAGCAAATGATCATGAGGCTTTTCCCCACTATCTCAGGGATAAGGCCGCACATTGGTATCGGACTATAGGAAGGCTGATTGAAACTTGGGCTACTCTTAAGTCGGCTTTCTTGAAGAAATTCTTCCCTATCGAAAGGACCAATGCCTTGCGATGGGTGATTACCACTTTCGCCCAACAGTCGGGGGAACCATTTCATGGTGCTTGGGAGTGATTCCAGGAACTTTTGAGGAAGTGTCCACACCACGAGGTGCCAAAATGGCAACTCGTGCAGATTTTCTATCACGGGTTGGTTGAGCAACTCCGTAATCACATGTATGCCTCCTGCGAAGGCAATTTCCTCTATAGGGATGCAAATAGCACATACAACCTATTTGAGGAAATGAGAGAGAACTCACTTAATCATGCCTCCATGGATGCATTCAACTGGTCCCAACAACCTAGGTCAAGTGCTAATGAGATCCAGGATTCTCATTCATTTGGCATGGAATTAATTTGTAATAAACTGGATAAAATGGACTTGGTTGCTAAGAGAATGGAAGAATGGATGTCTGGGAATTCAGGAAACACTTCTATACCCACTTAATCCCAGAATTCGTGATTCCATTCCTCACGAGCTCCCACGGGGCGGGAGTTTGTGAACCAACTTGAATCGGCTCAACCTGTGAACCAGGATTTCTCAGAACCTTATGGGTTCCAAACTGGGGCCTTTGATCCCAGTTTTTCTGATCCTTCCTTCTCTCCATCCTCGGCCTATGAGGATGTGTATGCAATGCAGGAGAATGTTAGGTCTAACCCGTATTCCAACACTCATAACTTGGGTTGGAGGAACCACCCTAACTTCTGGAAAAGTCAGGGGCAACAGACCCAAACTCGACCCAGCAACTACGCATCTCAAAGACCTATAGGTCAGGGTCAAGTATACACCCAGTTGCCCCCAAGACTGGTAAATCAGCCATCTTGGAATGCCCAACAATCCGTAGGGCAGGCTGATTTAAACCGGCAGATGGTGGAAATGCAAGGGTCCATGCTTCATCTTATGCAGCAAATGAAGGTATCATTGGATAACTTGCAATCCGAGTTAATTGCTAACACCTGACAACTCGGATCTCTACCATCCTAACCCGTACCCAACCCACGCAATGTGCAAAATCAGGGCAATAGAGCCCAAGGGTACATGAATCAAAGGGACTCACACGCACATGCTCAGGTGGTTGAGCAGGGTCCTCATCTTCTTCTTCTGGTTACATGACTAACCAAGGCCCTCTAATCTTCACTAACCCACATCAAGACCCAAACTCGTATGCCTCTGCAAACTCTGTCACCTTGAGAAGTGGAAAGCAAACCTGGGACCATAAATTACCTTCTAGATGCCAAAACTCTGGGGAGCTTGAGAGAGAAGAGGAGGAGATTAAAGAAAACAATAAGGCCTAGGGACTGGAAATTGGAAATCCCACCCATATCTCGTTCCTTGAAGCCCTATTGAAAACCAAGAAGAAGAAAATCCTAGATAGTAATGAGGAGCTCCTGGATTTATTCAAGAGCATAGAGATCAATATTCCGCTCCTCGATGCTATTAAGCACATCCCGGCTTACGCTAAATTTTTGAAAGAACTATGTACCTAAAAGCGTAAACTGAGAGAACCCACTCCGAGGAAGGTGGTTCTCTCTGAGCAGGCAAGTTCTGTGATCCTGCATCACCTTCCTCAAAAGAAGAAAGACCCAGGTGCCCCCTTGATCTCATGCATTATTGGGGAATATAATTTTGATAAGGCACTATTCGATCTAGGTGCATCCATCAACCTAATCCCAACTTCTCTTTATGAGAGGTTTGGGTTAGGTGAACTCAGGCCAACCTCAGTAATGCTATAATTAGTAGACCGATCAGTCACCACACCGAGAGGCGTTATTGAGGATGTAATTGTCAAGGTCAAGGATTTCTATTTTTCTGTAGATTTTTTTGTCCTTGACATGGATGTACCTAATGATTTGAGGAACACACCCATCATTCTAGGGCATCCATTCCTAGCTACCGCCAAGGCCAACATAAACTATGAAAGCAGTAGTATAGAGATTGCCTTTGGGCATAAGAAATTAACTCTGGATATTAGGCGATAAAAGGATTTGAGGATTGTGGATTCATTGAGGAGCACGAGGATCAGGATCTTGAGACTTGTATGACAATCAATGCACTCGAGGACTCCACCAGCTTTAGCGAACCCAACCCACAACCCTCCCTGGTAGACCTGCCACATCCTAAAGAGGCTGTTAATTTTGTTCATTCCCAGCCTCTTCCACTGGATCGTCCTGATGAATCTTCATCAGCATCGTCCCTACCATCTATTCTAAACCCACCCCAGCTGGAATTAAAATCATTGCCCAAAAATTTGAAATATGAGTTCTTAGGACCTGAAAACATGCTCCCTGTGATTATTAGTGCTGATTTGACTAAGGAGAAAGAATCAAGGTTAATTAAGGTCCTTAAGAACAACAAGGAGGCAATTGGTTGGACCATCCACGACCTTAAGAGGATCGAGCCATCTTATTGGAATATCATATTTTCATGGAAGATGGATCCCGCCCTTCTCGCGAGATGCAAAGGAGACTAAACCTGAATATGCGAGAAGTGGTCAAGAAGGAGATAATCAAGTGGCTCGATCTAGGATTATTTACTCAATATCGGATAGTCCATGGGTTAGCCCCGTTCAGATTGTACCCAAGAAGGCGGGAATAACCGTTACGACTAATGAGAAAGGGGAAACCTTCACCACTCATTCAGCTTCTACGTGGAGAGTCTATATTGACTATAGGAAGCTGAACACAGCCACCAAAAAGGATCACTTTCCCTTGCCTTTCATCAATCAAATTCTTAAAAGGTTAGTTGGGCAAAGGTACTTTTGCTTCCTGGACGGTTATTCGGGATATAACCAAGTCCCTATCCATCCCGAAGACCAGGAAAAGACAACCTTCACATGTCCTTATGGAATCTTTGCCTTCCATAGAATGTCGTTAGGGCTTTGCAATGTGCCTGCAACTTTTCAAAGGTGCATGCAGGCCATCTTTTCTGACATGGTGGGAGATTGTCTTGAGGTGGTCATGGATGATTTCTCCATTTTCGGAGAGTCTTTTGAGTCCTGCCTGGCTAACCTAGAATTGATCCTCTAGAGATGCATTAAAACACGACTGGTCCTTAGCTGGGAAAAGAGCCACTTTATGACTTAGGAAGGCATTGTCCTGGGTCATGTGGTCTCTAGTCGAGGTATTGAAGTTGATAAAACTAAGGTGGATGCTATCTCTAGACTTCCTCCACCCACATCCGTAAATAGATCCGCTCTTTCCTTGGGCATGTGGGTTTTTATAGAAGATTCATTAAGGATTTCTCAAAGGTTGCTCGGCCCTTGAGCAACCTTCTGGCCAAAGACACGCCGTTCAAGTTCAATGAATCATGCCGCAAGGCATTTGATTTATTAAAAACAACAGTCACCTGTGCCCCGGTGTTGCAACCACTGGTCTAGACAGCCCCGTTTGAGATTATGGTTGACGCATCTAAATATGCTGTCGGGGCTATCTTGGGTCAGAAGATTGAGAAAATGCCCTCTGTAATCTGCTACGCTAGCAAGACTCTGGACAAGGCCCAGAGGAACTACACCATTACTGAAAAAGAATTGCTAGTTGTAGTCTTCGCCTTAGAAAAATTTAGGGCTTATCTGTTACGTTCTCGTGTCATCATCTCTTGGCCTTGAAACATCTCTTGGCCAAAAAGGACGCCAAACCCCGGCTCAGTCGCTGGATTCTGCTGCTTGAAGAGTTCGATCTTGAAATCAGGGATAAAGTCGGGGCACAAAATGTTGTGGCAGATCACCTCTCGAGAATCCTAATTGATTCTCCTCATCTGGATATTCCAATCTCTGACACTTTTCCAGATGAGACCATCCTTACAGTCTCGGGTATCCGAACCCCCTAGTTTGCGAATATCGTCAATTATTTGGTCATTGGTCAAATCCCCCAGGATTGGACCAAACAACAACGGGATAGACTTGTGTCTGAGGCCAAGTATTATTTTTGGGATGATGCCGAGCTGTACCGCATTGGCGTAGACTAGATTATTCGTCGATGCATCCCAGAAATCGAGTTCCATAGCATACTTGAGTTCTGCCACACATCTATGTGTGGTGGACATTTTTCCAAGAAAAAGACAGCCGTAAAAATCTTACAATCCAAATTCTATTGGCCGTCATTATTTAAGGATGCCCAGGAATTCTCAAAGTCATGCACCCGATGCCAGACGCTCAGGAACATGGCTAAGAGAGATATGATGCCCCTGAACCCAATCCTTTCCATCGAAATTTTCGACATTTGGGGCATCAACTTTATGGGACCCTTCCCTCCTTCATTTGGACACTAGTATATTTTGGTCGCTGTTGATTATGTGTCCAAGTGGATTGAGGCAATTCCCACCCGGACCAATGGCCACAAGGTGATCATCGATTTTGTGAAGAAAAATATCTTCAATCAGTTTGGAGTTCCAAGGGCACTTATCAGTGATGGTGGCACACATTTCACACATGCCCAGTTTCGGAATTTACTTGGGAAATATGGAGTGAATCATTGGATTTCCACACCTTACCATCCTCAGACGAACAGACAGACCGAGGTCTCCAATCGGGAGATCAAAAACATTTTGCAGAAAACCGTTAGGCTTGATAGGAAGGATTGGACCCAAAAGCTAGATGATGCTCTTTGGGCCTACTGTACGACGTACAAGATGCCTATTGGTATGTCTATGTTCCATCTAGTGTTTGGTAAGGCATGTCACTTACCTGTAGAGCTTGAACACCAGGCATTTTGGGCCATCAAGAAATTTAATCTCAACCTAGAATTAGCTGGGAAGACCAAGAAACTCCAACTATCTAAGTTGGAGGAGCTTCGAAATGATGTCTGTGAAAACGGCAGAATCTATAAGGCTAGGACCAAAGCTCTCCATGACTAGATGATTTCACGTAAGAGCTTTGAGCCGAACTAGAAGGTTTGGCTTTTCAATTCTTGACTAAAGCTCTTCCCCAGCAAACTTAGGTCTAAGTAGGACAACCTGTTTGTTATTAAGCGGATTTTCTCTAATGGGGCCATCGAAATCTCTGACCCAAAGATGGGTAATATTTTCAAGGTCAATGGATAGTGTCTTAAACCTTTTGTTGACCATGTGCTCCCTGAACCCATCTCGAGCAAGGTTGCTCTTACCTTGCCTTAACCATTGCGAGCTAATCATCGCCCAGCTAAAGGCACTAAACTCAACACATGTAAAGACTGTTCCAAGCTGACCAGAGTCTCACAGAAACCAGGTGTTATTCTTCCACTTCTACTCTCCTGCATGCTTTCATTTTTCACAATGAGGACATTACAATAGCTAAGCATGGTGGGGGTGGACATATCTTATAACTTTTTGTCATCTGTAACAGTAATTTCTTGTTATTTGTTCCAAAAAAAAAAAATTAGAATTAGGAGACGAGAACTTAGGCTAGGAGTTGCAAACTTTAGGAATTGATACTTTGAGACCTGAACACTTAGACTCTTCAGGTCTTTGGACTTAATTAGCCCAGGTGTCCACTCGAATGTGGACTTAATCTCGAGTCCTTGCCAATTAAAATTCATTTTAATTTGGTAAATAAATTGGGATGATTTATCAACCTGCCCTCTGATTTGGGGGGACTTTAAACCTAAGCATCTACACACTTCTTTTGCACTGACTCACTTTTCGACAGTTTCTTCGAAAATTGGGTAACTAATGAACTATCTAGAGTGGTATGGCTGGCAAGTTGTCGGTGGTAACAGCTCATTGGCCAATTGTCCAGAGCCCAGTTACAAGACCATTTTCATTGTACTACCCTTAGGTAAATCTTAGATCAGGGAAGCCACCTACTTGGAAAAAAAAAGAAAAAATATATAGAAAAAAAACATAGAAAAAGGAGAAAAATAAATAAATAAAACCACACTTCACCGCACGAGTATGGTTGGCAAGTTGTCGGTGGTAATAGCTCATTGGCTGATTGTCCAGAACCCAGCTCAGAGAAAAATGCACAATAATTCCCAAAACACTTAGGGAAGAAGCGGGGAAGTAGAATAAACTGGGGAGATATACATTGAGTTTGCCCTTGTGTTGACCCCATAAATAAAAGTAGGGAGAAAGCTACTGTTCGAAAAGATAAACCTCTAGGCAAGGTCACCTAGGGTCGTAGAAACCCGAAGTTCGTTTTAATGACCGCCTAGTGAGTCTTTCACTATTTTCACAAGATGCTTAGCACTTAGAGTTCTTTTCGAGTCTTAGGCGGGTCAAGTAGTCATAAAAAGTTATCCCGGAACTCTCAAACTCCAAAAGTACAAAAAAATTAGAAAAGAAGAAAAACAAGAAATTTTTTTTTATCTTCTCTTCTCAAATAAGGCAAGGGCTTGGACGATCTGCATTCTGGCAGACATCCGGGCACTGTTGAGCTTTTGTAATTAGGTCTTGGGGTTGAGATTTTCTAAAGCAATCAACGAATTTTGCCTAAATACTCAAACCCTGATACTACGTTTTACATAGTATTTAGGTTAATTTTGCTAGGGACTAGCAAAAAGTAAGAATGGGGGTATGATAAGCACATATAAATTCATCATAAAATGCTTATTTTTAATAGTTCCTAGGCCTAACATTGCATATCAAGATATAAATATTGCACAAACATCCATTGCATTGCATTTAGGGTAGTTGTATATTATGTATATTAATTCCATCTTTTTACATGGCCAGGAGGCAGTGCGACATCTTTATGGGCTTCAGATGAAGAATCCGACCGTACAGATGGATTTAGAGCAAAGATCGCAGTCCGTCGATAAGGGAATCGCCTAGATCTAAGCTCTATAGCACCCTCCGGAAGAAGAAGAAGATAGACGACCTAGATGGCGCCACGTGGTGCCATCTAGGCCACCCCACCTGAGCCAAGGCACCCCCAAGCCCGCCGAAAGATCAAATCCTAGTCGTTGGATCTCAATCCAACGGCTGAGATGTGCGCTCCACGGCTAAAGAAGCACCACATCTCACCCAGCCTCAGGCAGATCAGGCAAGGAGTCATCTCGACCGTTGGATCTTCATCCAACGATTGTGGGTGCAGAAGCTCAATTCATAAATAGAACACATAATGACCCTCAGCACAATGGTTTGCACCTCAACTCTCAATGCGCGGCCATACGTTCGAAGCCCCGCGTGCGGATTTTATCCACTGAAGCTCATGCAAGAGGGAAATTGAGCCGTTGCTGGAAGATCGGGCGATGAAGGAAGCAGCTACGTGGACGCACAGTTGAGTGTGGACGCTACACGCGGGCGCCGATGCACATCTAGAATGCACCATCTAACGTGCGCGGTTAAGACGTCTGAACGCAGCATCCGAAGGCTGATGGCGAGGCATGCGATTCAAATTTTGCGAAGGGGCGCGATCTTCTCTCGGTCGTGCGATCCTTCATCCAACAGTCAGGATTCATCCGCGCCTACATGTTCGATGACAACTGCGGGCGTGGCTGGTGGGCGCAGGATTTACAATGACAGAAGGGTGGGCCTTTAGTGACACTTGCAGCTGTCACTAAGTGGCCTGCGTAGTGCGTGTGCCAACCCAAGCAATGAAGAGGCACGGATCTTCAGTGACAGCTCAAGTGGCCTTTAGTGATGCTTATAGCTGTCACTGAATGCCTATGCGTGGGACTTTCTTCTTCCCTCCACTATATAATCACCCCTACACCCCCTATTCCTCTTCATCTCTACCTATTCTACTTCCACCTACTCCTAAGCTCTAGCAAGCCTACCAACGCTCTGTTAGAGCTTACTCTCAAGCTCCTAAGGTGCCTATTAGTGTAGCGAACCTCTGCCTCACCAAATATTCATCCCTCTTCCCATCCCCATTCATAGGACGCCTTGGAGCCGTCCTCCCACCTCCATTCCGGTAGCATATCATCTTCGCCTTCTCACCTCCATTCTGGAGCCACGCCGAAGCTTTCCTCTACTTGACACCCTCCTACATCTCACCTCCGTCGTCCCTCTCCTCACCTCCTTTGTCCAAGCTTCCGCTAGGCACCATCGTCTCGCCGAACAACCGATTCGGGAGATTTCTTCTCACCCCCTCTCTTTTTATGCTTTCATAATTTATTGTAATCGACATTGGAGTGATATATATATCATATTTGTTCCATCTCTATCTTGTGATTCATTTTGCTTGTTTTCTTTCAAAAATACAAAAAAAATAACAAAACCCTAAAACACCAAAAAGAAAAAAATCGAAGCATGATTTTCAATTAAAGTAAACGTAGCCTCCCTGCGTTCGACCTGGGACTCCCTTGGAGTTTCGGTATAAATTTTAGTTGATCATGAGTTTTGCAACTACGACGACGGGTTACTTATAACCCCGATTTCAAACAAGCGAAACACGTGCGATCAGAAATGTATAATAGGCAGAGGGAACATCTTCCCCACATTCGTTCGCACCTGGTGGGCCAAAGCCAGGGCTGCTTAACCCCTTCCTCCTTGCCGTCTCTCCCACCAGAGAATTCACCATCTCCAATGTTGGCCAATCAAAGCTGGTGCCAACTTTCCACCCTTTCGTCCATAGCTAAGCTCTCCCTCTCTCCCTCTCTCTAGCATCTCCCTAATGTTCTATCTTCCTAAATCGACCACTAAATCACCCTCTCCCCTTCCGTCTTCTCTGCCTCTGGCGTAGCTCCGACGAGCTCGCCATGCTACTACACCACACAAAACCACATGCAATCACCTCTACTAACTTTGCCTCACCTCCACCTTTAAAAGTCCCTACCTATTTTAACTTCCACCCACTCCACAACTCCCCCAAACACACGCACATCCGGTCACCTTCTCCGACACCGACCACTTGCCACACACACGCACATCACCCATAACCACCACCGTTGCACTCCACGCAACTCGGTGAAGCTTTTGAATTGCTTTAATTGGGCCACGAGGCTGTGTTCGTGAATTTCAAGTTCCACCGGAGGGCTACCATCGCTGTCGTCATCTTCCACTCTGTTCGCCATGCTCCACCATCCTCCGACCAAGATTCCTCTCCCTACTACTGCGAAATACATCCCATAAGTAATCTAGGCTTCGAATTCGCAAACGAGCAAACACTGGAGCTGCAATCAACGAAGGAACTGCATGACTGTGTGCGAAGGAGAAGGCACCTTTAGTCCCACATTGTCTGGGACAAATTCGCTGCAACACATAAAATCAAATGCTGCCGTTGGCTCGTTGCCTCAAGTCACATGGGGGGTGAGGTCCCCCATGCACGCGCTCACCCACATGCTTACTCACACCTCATTTGCGGTACACGCCACGTTGGTCTGGTCCCCTACCCAATATTGTGCAAACCCAATTACCTGATTAAATACCCGATTCTGAGAGAAAAGGAAGGAAAAATTTGAGGGTAGGGGTAGGTTTTGCACTCTGCACATGCCTTGGGATGCATGCCCGCTCATGCCTAACACTTAGGAATCTTTGAGGCCTTATGCTCTAGCTTTGTGTTGTGCTTGGTGATATTTAAGTCATTTGAGGGTTATGCCCGATATTTGATATTGGTTGAAGCACTATGGACTTATTTGATATCTATTATAACATGGCTATTTAAGGATAAGTGGTTCAAAGACCATTGTTAAGAGATTGATTAGCTGATTTCCTTGGGATATGTGCTTGATTGGGGGATTTAATTGGTGATCTAGATCATCATTTTTATAGTTCTTTATATTCTTTTTATCTCATCAACTTTTGAGATACAATTGCTATAATTGAATATATTTTTGAGTATATTATTCATTGAATATCTTTCTTATGCTTAATTGATTGTGCTCATTATTTCTAAATTGTGATTAGTATGTGAATTCCACATTTGCTCCCTGTGAACGACCTTAGACTCATTCTTATTTTCGAGCACTTTATAAATTTAAATGGTGTAGCAATTTTTGTCCTATACTACTACGCGTTACATTCTTTAAATGAGGACTCTCGCTCAACAATATTTTGGAGCTGTTGCTTGGGAGCAACATGCAATTCACCACTAATCTTATCTTTTTTGATTGATTTGATTTCTAACTTGTCCTATCTTCTTTACTTTGATTTTGCGAGGTACATCACAAAGAGATCTTCCACGCAATCAACCACTCCAGGGGTAGGTGAAATTTCTCTTCTTCCCTAATCACCTCCAAATCTTGGGAAAGAGAAAAAGGAAACAAATTAATTAGGATCCACTTGCCATATTTTCTTAATAAGATCTTTTAAAGGTAAAGTTTCCTGATTTGCGAAATTAATTTAATATCTGATTAAAGTTGAGACGATTTCATTAGAAATACCCATTTTGATTCCTGTACCTATTAGGGATTTACGCTTAAATTCTCGACATCTTGGACTACTCACATTCTTGTTTGAGTCCAAGATGCCGTATTTGAGATCAAATTGGACTTCAGAATAGAGTCAATTAAAGTTTCCACATTGGGGTTTTGAAGTGTTAATACACATTTGCCTGCATTAAAGGAAACTAATCTTCCTACATTTTGTATGCTACCCAAGCTCTTGATTGAACTGATCTACTCAAGTAAACGATAAAAATTAGGTTATAAATTCACTTGAACTCTAAAAGTTGGACCTAATAACCTGAAAGCCAATTTAGGGTGATTTTGGGTCTAGACCCAAACTTCACCCTCAACCTTAGGGCAGGTTAGGTGAAGTTGGTTCACCTTGTGGACCAACCAACCTCCAAATCAGGTCACAATTTGAAATAACTTCTAATCAAATGAAATTCAAGGCACAAATTAGGGCTAAAGTTGGTAGACTTAAGGTCTCAATTCATACATTTCGGTCTACTTGGAATCGTCATGATAAGGAAGGTCAGGTGGGGGAAACTCTATAACCCGTGGGGACACTCTACCGTGTAGAGGCTTTTACGGGACTCTCCTTTCCTGACTGCTCAAATAATTCTCAGGTGTGTGGATTTCTGATTCAAAGGTGTCAATCCCCTCGAAACAGCCTTAGTCATCCAAAGATTTTTTTAGGTTCTTGATTGGGTCCAATTAACATCCAATCCCTCATTTATTTTATAATGCACATACATAGGAAAGGTTCCTAGGTCTGACCTAAAGGCCTCCATTAGAGTTGATCTTCTATGGGAATTCTGATCTAATATGATCAATTCAATCTGGACCTGAATTTGTTTCTACATCCTGATCAACCACCTAATTTGAAAATGCAACCTAACAACATGGGAAAGATTTTCAGTAAACCTGAATCCCGTATGAGCATGAAAGAGAAAATGATCGAGGCTACCCTTAGACATAGGTAAGAGTATTACAAAACCTCAGATACCTTTAGAAGCATTCAGGTTAATGTGTCAGAGACAACAACTCTCATTGTGAACCATGGCCATCTACTGTTGACCCAAATAATAAATGGTTCAACTCGGGATGCCCTCATAACAGAATTCAACAAATTGTGGCAATTACATAGCACAGAGGGCATACAATGTATTACAAATCCACCACTCTAGGAGATACACGAAGATGACATTGAGAAACGTGGAAATATGTTAAATCTATTGCAACAAGCCATTGATAAGAAATACCCATATCAACATACAAAAATTGATGAAACATCTTGGAGTAATGTTAAAGATCAAGATGATTTCCCAGAGCCCGGATTCGAAAATCGAGGTTGTTGTAGACCCCCAACCTAAATGGAATCCAATTCGAACTTTGTACAGAATGACATACTAATCAAAATGTGGGTTTGGTGGATCCAGTTGCAGGTGTTCCTGATTATGAACCAACCATAGAGAGCCATAAAGCTGGTCCATCATGTTGTGATTTACCAAACACCTGTGATGAACTTGAGTCAAAACCTCTTGAGGATGTAACTCCCGCACCTATCCTATTAAGGTAACCCTCAAGAGTGATTTTGACATCCCAATAGAACCATGTCCAGATTCTAGTGTCCTAATTCCTACCCCTGACCTAGAATCTAGATCTCAGCCTATTTAGGATGATCATGAGGCCTAATGTGATGAGAATCAGATTTTAGATCTGAAATATGATTCTGGGTCAATATTTGATGATTATACCTCTCCAGACTCCTTAGAGAAATGAATTAATTTTTTAGAAGTCAAACCAATTTATGATACAGAAACAGAGGAGTTGAAAGAGTTGGGATTTGATTGGATCAACCCTAGGAGCCAAGAACCCGAGCTTATGCCTGATAAGGACACCTCTTTGAGCTTGGAATCCGAAACTAGGTTAGATCAAAGTTAGGTTGTTAATTCCATGAATCATGATTTATTCTGCGGTGGAAATCTCGATCTTGAATCAGGTTCAAAAACTGATTGTCGCAAATTCTCTAATGATTTCTAATCATACTTTGATTTCAGAGAACCTTTGTTTCCAGATGATTACGAGCTAGTTTACGATCTTAGTATCCATGACCTATTCTTCAATTCTGATTCTGAGGCCGACAATTTGAACCTCGAAGAAGCCACACCTTCCAATCCAAAGCTAGGGTCTTTCAAAATCTAATCCCAACCTTGACCCACCACCGTAATCAACTTCTATTCTGACCCACCTCTTTCTGATCTGGTTGCATATGATTCACCTCCATCTTTCGTTTGGGAATTGAACACTAATCAGACTGTTAATCACATCTTATCCTTCTCTGATCCCACCAGTAGGGTTCCTACATTTTCCATAGATCCATTTTAATTTGAGGACTCCTACTCTGATCAGGTTGAACCGATTCAACCAAACCTATATTCACATTTCCATACCTTTTTGAGCCTCAAAGCATCTGGTGGGCTCCACATCTATTGATTCATATCCATCAACCCACCAAAATGATTGGGTTTGGTTTGCATCGTCAGCCTATTGACATGAATAAGTACCTGGTTGGACCAACCAGGCTACTCATCAAGGTGCTTGTTCCATAAAATTCCTTTGATTTGACCACCCATTTTCCTTGATCATCTTTTGCTCGGTTGAAGGAATTGAATTTAGCACTTAATGGGAGGCAACCTGTCATTCAAAAAAACCTGCGACCCTTCTGACCATCTTTTGAGCTACACTCCTATTGCACTTTAGGATTCAACTTTAGAACAGCTGACTCCACCTTTGGTACTTGTATCAAAGCTTAAAATCGTCCGCAACAGTCATCCCAACCCGTTCACCCACCTTTTGACCCTGTTATAAACCTTGAACCAAGATGAATTCATACCCATCTAGTTTACAATGAGGACATTGCAAAACTCAGATATGGGGTGGTGTTAAAGTGCAAAACAAATGGAAATTTAATTCTCTAAGGGGTTCTCACAAAAAAATACATATTGAAAAAAAAATGGAGAATAGGGAGGAGAATTTTGTGAAATGATTGAAAATCTTTCTTGAGGAGGAAAAGAGGAAACACAAAATGCAAAAAGGAGAAAAATTAAGAAAAAAATCGATAGTCATAGCAATTGATTATGGGATCTACATAAGCTCTAGACCAAATCAAAACAAGTATTAAGTCCTGAAGTGCTAAAGACAAGGAAATTAGTAAGAGTGTTGATCTTAGGCCTCTTAGGCATGTTTTAGGACTTAAACACTCATGTCTTCATTAAGATCTGGATTAGTCCTCAAGAGGTTAAGGAAAATGTGAGGCTAATGTATTAAGTCTAAGGCTTAGGGATTAATCGACCCCGTTACCTACCCTTTGGTTTGCGGGACTTGGTAACCTAAGCACCTAAAATCACACACTATTCTGGTTCAGTGTGCTTAATAAAGAAATAATTCCAAAAGTGTTCTATACTAAAAGGTCATCTTGAAGATCTAGCTTATGAGCGGCTCGAAAACACAAGCTGATTGGATGAGTTCTTGGCGCGGGGAGGTGGAATAAAATTCTCCCCTCAAAGATGCGTAATGACATATCGTCTCCTCAGTGCTTGTCTCCTAGGATATCTAAATATCCTACCGGGGGCATGTAAGCACCTTGTGCTGGTTCAGGTATCATGGGTGGGATTATCCCTAAATGTCGATTGCCAAGGCCTGAATTTAGCTACAAAATGCCATGGGTGGCACTTTCTCGAAGTGTCGAAAGCCAGTAGTTCTGGGGGTTGCCATAGGCGATGCTATCCTGAAGCATCGAAAGCCAGGGACCCTTCAAGGTTTAATGGTGGGGACAAGGAATCCGATATATACCGTATTTAGGGCTAATTTGAGGATGGATTTAGGGAAATATAAAAAGAAAAGAGAGAAAACTCTCGGAATGAAAAATACTTCTCTATCTCTCTCTTATCAAAATGCACTGGCACACTAAACCTAGACTTGATACATTAAACATACGGGTAATAAAACCGTTGGGGTCAACGAACCTCTAGACAATTTTTGCGGGCCTTAGAAACCTTCGAGGTAGACCCAGGCTGAAGTAGGTCAGATCTGGATCTTAGCTGGTACTTTAGTACCTCTAGGCCTATTTTTGGCATTTTGATCTAATTTCTAGAGAAAGGCACAAATCAGGCATCTGAACATCAAAGCATGGTCTAGATTCTTTCCATGAGATTTTGCTAAGGACTAGCAAAAGTTAGGTAAGTAGGTATGATGATAACACCATCATTCTCCATGACTAGCTTGAATTAGTTGAAATCCAGAGATAAGTGCTCCTGAATGGTCGCATGAGGACTGTAATTCCACTCAAATCCATTTTGAGAAGAAAAGAATAAAAAGGGCTAATTTTGTTGTTTTAACATTACATCATAAATTCAAAGTAACCATTGGGTCACTCAGGGGTTAATTAAAGATCAATTGAGTAACAAAGACTAAAAAGTGGATCAACACAGATAAAAACAGGGTTTTGCACATGTCGAGAACCGCAACAGAACATAAAATCCTAATTTTAGACTCACTTAAATTGATGAGGTTCTGCTAAGGATAAAATTCATCTAAAATTTCTAAAATTCATAGAAAAATATTATAAGAGGTTTGGTACCCTTGGTTTGACCATCTGAACCTATTTTGACCTATAACAGAGTTTCAGATGGAATTTTACCTTAATTTCGGCTTCTGGGAAAATTGCTTTGTCAAACATGGTCAAAACTGAAATCCAACTTCACCATTAGATTCTTTGTGTCCAAATTAGGTTAAGGCCAAAATTTTGGCTTAATCACAGTCCATCTTGACCTAGTTTGCAATTTAGTCCCTAAGATCTCTATTTCTCTCACTTAAACCCCTAACTTTCTATTTATTGCAAATGGGCCCCCAACCTTCTCATATCCTTCACAAAAAGGTCCTTGCTGCCATGTTTAGGTCTAAACAGACCTCAAACTTGAACCGCCAAGCTTCAATCAAGGATTTCTCCTTGATTTGTCAATCAATTCCCTCTAAAATTGAAGTATATGATCTTTAGGAGATTCCCTAGCAATTGAACTCATTCCTAAGTCTTATGATGGATCTTAGAGCTCAGGAGAAGCTCTTGAAATCTGTAAGGAAACCCAAATCAAATTGCGATGAAATCGCAATGTATTCTCCTGATTAAGCTCAAATCAGAGCTCCATATAAGCTTGTGTACATTGCAGGCTTCCCCTGAGCTCGGTTCCAGAACAAAAACACTCCTCCCCTTCTTCCTTGGTCGCCTCCGACTGCAGCTTCGGTGAGCTCCTCGATCCCCTTTCGTCGCCCTCTGCCATGTACAATAGGTAGTGGGAACATCTTCCCCACATTCATCTGCGTGTGGTGGGCCAAAGCCAGGGCTACCTGACCCCTTCCTCCTTGTCTTCTCTCCCATCGGATAATTCACCATCTTCGACGTCGGCCAATCAAAGTAGGCTCTAAATTCCCTCCCCTTCATTCGTAGCTAAGCTCTCTCTCTCTCTCCCTCTCTCTCTCTCTCTCTAGTGTCTCCCTAACCTTCTATCTTCCTAAATCGACCACTAAATCACCCTCTCCCCCTCCGTCTTCTTTGCCTTAGGCGTCGCTCTAACAAGCTCGCCACGTCTCTACATCACACTAAACCACACACAATCACCTCCACTAGCTTTGCCTCACCTCCACCTTCAAAAGCCCCCTACCTCTTTAAACTTCCACCCACTCCACAACTCCCCTTAACACACGCACATCTGATCACCTTCTCTGACATCGACCACTTCCCACACACACGCACATCACCCATAATCGCCGCCGTTACACTCCACGCAACTCAGTGAAGCTTCTGAACTGCTTTAATTGGGCAGCAAGGCCGTGTTCGTGGATTTCAGGTTCCACCGGAGGACTACCATCACCGTCATCATCTTCCGCTCCATCCATCTTGCTCCACCATCCTCTGACCTTGATTCCTCTCCCAGCTACTACGAATTACATCCCAAAATTGGGCTTCAAATTCGCAAATGAGTGAACACTCGAGCTACAATCAACGAAGGAACTGCAGACTATGCGTAAAGGAGAAGGCAACTTTAGCCCCACATCGTGTGGGACAAATTCACTACAGCACATAAAATCAAATGCTGCCATTGGCTTGTTGCCTCAAGTCACACGGGGGGTGAGGTCCCCCATGTACACGCTCACCCACGCGCTTACTCACACTTCACCTACGGTACACACCACGTGGGTTTAGTCCCCTACTCGGTACTGTACAAACTCGATTACCCGATTAAATACCCGATTCTAAAAGAAAGGAAGGAAAATTTTGAGGGTAGGGGTAGGTTTTACACTATGCACATGCCTTGGGATGCATGCCCATTCATGCCTAACACTTAGGCAACATTGAGGCCTTGTGCTCTATCTTTGTGCTGTGCTTGGTGATATTTAAGTTGTTTGGGGTTATACCCAACGTCTCGTATTGGTTGTCGCATTGTGGAGTTATTTGATATTTATTCTAACATGTCTATTTGAGGATAAGTGGTTCACAAACCACTGTTGAGATATTGATTGGCTGATTTCCTCTAGATATGTACTTGATTGGGGGATTTAATTGGTGATCTAAATCACCATTTTTATAGTTCTTTATATTCTTTTTATTCCATCAACTTTTGAGATACAATTACTATAATTGAATATATTTTTGAGTAGATTATTCATTGAATATCTTTCTTGTGCTTAATTGATTGTGCTCATTATTTCTAAATTGTGATTAGTGCGTCAATTCGACATTTGCTCCCTGCGAACAATCTCGGACTCATTCTTGTTTTCGAGCACTTTATAAATTTAAATTTTGTAGAGATTATTGTCCTATACTACAACACATTACATTCTTTAAACAACGACTCTCTCTCAACAACACCATGTAGCACACTTCTCATCTAGTGTGTGGTACCAAAGCTTAGCCTTATCTTTGAGGGAGAAAGGGAATGGGCCTCTCATCAAGGCATCATCAGTAAAGCGTTGGATATTGACAGTGCAATAGACCTTAGAAAACTCTTCAAAGTACTTATAACGGTCTTCATGATTAGTCACATCAAAGGATGTGAGCATCTGGATAGTACCACTTTTGATCTTATAAGGTGTAAGGTTTCCTTGAGGTCTCCTACAATGTGCATTAGGATAATCATTGGGTAGGAAATAGTCTTTCAGAGCCCTCGGGTTCTCCTCAACAAGGGGTTCTTTCGCTTCCTCGCCAGCCATCGCTAAATCTAGGGCGGGTTTTCTTAGAAGCTTCTTAGAATCAAATGTAGAGGTCAACTTAGGTTCTAAGTAACATCAACCAAGCTTACGAATATAGAACCTGCAGACAAATGCAAAATATAGAGCTAGATTTTATATAGCTCTGGAACTTTCTATGATTTGTCAGTGATTAAGGAAGTTCTCAATACAGTTATGCACCCTACAAGCTGGCCTACGAAGTGCCTTAAGAAGACCTACTACCGGGACAAGAAAAGTCTCAAGTCAAGCCCATTCACCACCAAACTCCCCGAGGTGTAGGTGAGACAAACTTGTTGACCTCCGACCAACCTCTTCCTATGGTGTAGAGAGATGAGGTAGAAATACTTAGTGACCTTATATGTAGTACTCGTGCAAAGAATGTGTCAAGCAATAGAGCAATGAAAAATCTCTTCAGTTATGCAAATTGACAAAGAACGTAAATCTAGAGGTACCTCAATCAGTCCTAGTATGAATACTTAAGGCTGTACTATTTCTAAATATCGGTAAATTGTTTTTATGTGCAATTGTTTGCTTCTAATGCACATGTAATCAAGAAATCAAACAATCAGATAGAGCAAGAGAGAGATAGAGAGAGTCTAAGTTATTACAATACCAAAAATAATAATCACTCTATCACCAAACAAAGATAAAAACATCTAAGCTAAACCCTAATCTATGTAGCCTCCTTGTGTGAACCCATGAACTCCCTGCAACCTGCTCACAAAAAAAGTGAGGCCCATGAATGCAAGATGAATGCAACTAGAATGCTATGAACAAAAATACTTGCTAACTAACAAAGAAACACAATACAAAACCTCCCCGATAATGATGCCAAAATTTGGTGTTTATATTGTGTAAAGTGTGAGTCAGGTCGAATCTTCATGGAAATTGTATGGATGGGTGCTAAGATAAGTTTGACAAGTTTAGGGACTTTTTTTGGGATTTTTGGGAATATTTTTTATTTTGCTAGATTTTTCTATGTCAAGCAGGTAATTAAAAGGACTATTTTGACCCCATCTTACCAATTGGACCAAACAATAAAGCTATGGACCCAAGAAAAATGTGTCAAATGTATCCTTAATACTAGACTCAACATCAAAGAGAGTTACAGATTTTGCACAAATAAAAATTGTATGTAATTCGCTAAAAATTTGACAAGTTAGAAATTTCACATCCTATTTTCAGTGCCACCCTAGTCAGGCAGAGAATTTTATATTTTTTCTATAAATAATTAAACTTTGAAATTCAGTATGGATCTTCCCTACTTAAATACCTAACTCCAGACAAATTTTGGTGATTTTGGGACTACTAGAATTTATTGCAGAAATTTTACAAATCTAAAGCCAGAATCATTGCTAATGCAGGAAAACATGTGTGTAAAATGGAACTCAATCAATGTGAGATTTTGCAGTAGGTTTTGGGAATTAGAATCGACGACTAAAAGATAATTAAACTAGTTCAAATCATAGGTGATTGCTTTGACCTAGGCTTGTCTCATCCTACGCAAATTCACTAAGGCTATAACTCAAGTCGGATTCTAGATCCTAGGCTTGGACTATCCTATGCGTGTTTACGTGCGTATGAAACAACTCAATTTTCTATCAAGCATACAAGGGCAAATAAAAACCCGTATACGATGAAAATATGTTAATCCTAAGAAGAATTTAGCCACACATAGATATGACAAGAACACAAATCATCTCAAATGAAATAATAATCATCATTAAAATACTTCAAGAGTTTTACAAGAAATTATAAGGGCAAAGAGTAAGAAGAAACCTTGAACTCATCAAGATGTTCGTGGATCCATGTGTGAGACTCCTCGTGGTAACTTCTGAATGCTCCAAGTCCCGTTAATCTCTCTCAAAGCTCCTCTCCCAAGAATGTATCTTCTCATGAAAAGATGAACATGCAGGATGCAAGCACGAAGATAGAGATGAAACCAACGGAGAGAGGGTGCCCAACCTCAAAAGAAGGCTTATGGACATCTAATATGTTGTATGAAGGTTGTGTTTAGGGTTTTGGAATAAGGTGGAAGTAATGGCTATGGAGGTAAGGGAGGATATTTATAAAGTGTGTTGCAATAGCCTTTTAATCTTTCCCTACGTTGTCTGGAATTACTGGCCATTTTTTGTTCTGAATTTCAATTTGCACATAAAAGGAAAGTTATAGCCCTTGAAATCTTATTTGAAATACAACTTGAATCACTCAATTTGGAGTTACAATGGAAAGTTATGGCCAAAATACTAAAAGTGTGTCAAGCTATCATGAATTTTGGAATTAGGATTCTAGAATATGGAAAGTAGGAACATGATTTTTGGAAGGTTGATGGCGGACGTCCAAGGTCCTTTTTGGAATGTTAATTAGAGTGGAAAAGTGACTCCTAGGGTTTCTAAAGGTGCCTCCAATGTGAACCCAAAGGGAATATTCCATGAGTGTGTTCATACCTAAGAGAAATATGGGAAGGAAATTAATCATTCTAATTTATTGAAATTAAAGGTTCTTAATTTATTTTCTTCCAAGAAAAATTATCACATCAACAAACATGGATTTTTGATGGAAAAATAATGTGGGACTTGGACCATTGATAAGAGCTTAATTTATTACCCTAATTGGCTTAATCTAGGGTTAGCTCCTTAGTAAAATCATGCATTTAGAATGTAATATTGCATTTAGAGCATGCATGCATATTTTATGCATTGTGTTTATTTTAGGCCTAATTATCTAATTTTATTCTTTTATGAATAATGTAGGTTAAAGACTTAGAATAATCTGGAGCATTGGAAAATAAAAGCTGGATAGGAAAAGTAGCTACAGCAAAGTTAGGAGCTGGTTGAAGACCAAGACTTGATTGAAGAAGAAATGAAGATTCAATTAAAAAAGAAGATAGAGAGGGACTAGGATAACCTTGACCTATCCTTAGAATCCTAGGATATCCTTATCCTAACTCCTATCCTTAGGTGAGCTCAAATTGGATAAGTGAGCTCAAAAGCCAAAACCATGGATAACATTATCCATGATCCTAATCCTTTATCCACAAACCTATTCCCTTATCCATACCCCCAGTCCACCTATCCTATACCCTATCCCTAGCCTAGAAACCTATTTAGGTTCATACCACACTTAATTGACACAGTTTGAGTCAATTGGGTTAGCCACTAGTCAATTAGGTCCATGGGACCTAATTGACTAGCCCTTATTTGATTAGACTCATATGAGTGTAATCAAACCCAACTTGAACCTATTAGACCAAGCCCTTACACAATTGGGTGCACACTTGATTAGGTGTACTTGAATTCAATTAGGTTCACCCAGGACCTAATTGAGAAAATATCAACCCACACATGCTCAATTAGATTCAATTGGAATCCAACTAAACTTACCCACTACCTAATCTGGTTAACTTAGAACCTAATTAGCATTTCCCTAACATTTTAGAAGCTTCCCCAACCCAATTACACACTCACACACATTTAGACTTGAACTAGCACTCAGATTGGATGTCCAGACACCTCTCTAGATGTCTAATTTGGCAAACGCAACACCAAAATCGTTCCCAGATGCACCCGCAACCCATAACTCAAACTGGATGTCCAGAACACCCTCTGGACATTTGAACCCTTCCTACGCACAAAACCTCCGAACTCACCTTATCCTCTTTAAACAACCCAAAATTCCACCTGAACTCTATCCTAAACCTAAGAACTTATCTCGTAGGTTTTAATCCCAACCTATTCTATCCTCTCACCTAGCTTGGTTGCCTATTTTTAGAAAACTCTCATCCTATCCTAGCCCTACAACTTAGATCCTAAGTCCTTATTTAACCAATCCTAGGCATCATTTTTTGATGGAATCTAAGCCATCCAAATTGGTGATCCTAGGCACTCTAAATCAACTAATAGGAACCCACCTAGATTCCTATAAAAAGACATACCTCCACCCCCTAGAGAACCAATTAGCCTTAGTATAGTTTAGGCCACCATAGTCGACACCCTCTCTCTCCAAGCTCTCTCTCTGGTCTTCTTCCCGGTCCTTGGATCTGAAGCTCTGCTGAGTTTCCTACAAGCATCCCACAAGTGGCTCTGCATTGTTGTCGTGCTAAATCGGGGTTTTACAATCACTTTGTTGCAATATAGCCGAAATAGTACGTGAACAAATATAATTTATAGCTCGAATTCAAAAAGTGAAGTCCGAGGTCGAACGTAGGGAGCAAGTGTTGCAATTAATCTCAAAGATCACAATATCACCACAAACATAAGCAATTATAACAAGAAGAATAATCAGAAATGATATATCAGATATCTTAAGTTTGAAAGTGCAAAAAGATTAGAGTAAAATGGTGATTTGAATCACCAAATTACTCTTTAAGTTTTACAAGCACACTTAATGTATGATCGTTTTAACCACAATATCAGTAGCAACTTCCTCAGAATATCAGACGACATGAATAGGCGCTCAGACGCCTTAAATGACACCCAACTACAATGCTTTCGCACTGTTCCCTTTAGTAGTTCTTCTTCTTCAGGCCTTCATAAACAAGGCCAAGCACAGCACAGAGAGACTAAGTGTTGAGAGAGCATAGCAGAGGGTAAAACCCCCCACCTCTTTCTCTCTAATTCTTCTCTTCTCTCTCAGAAACCCACTCAATCGGATCTCTAACCGGGTAAACAGGCGGGTAATTGGATTTGGCCAGACCCGTGTGGCATGATCGCAGGCAAGGTGTGTGTTGAGGCGTGAGTGGGGACCAGACCCCTATCTTGGGCGAGGGGTCGGGGGAAGGAAATCAATATGTCTCGCGCAGAGGCTTCTAAAGTTTCCGATGTGGGACTAAAAGTTCCCTTATTCTTTGTGCGAAGGCAGCGGATGACCTCCTTCAATTGAAGCAATAGACGAGGTTGGGGTCTTCAATTGAGTACCTGGAAGCCTACAGGACCTGAGGCCACGTCGATCAAGAGCTACAGCAAGTTGATTCAAAGCCTGGAGGTGAAGAACATCCCGGAGAAGATGGTGGCGGTGGTGGCTGTCTAGCGGAGAACCTTAAACATGAAAAAGGCTTTACGGCCCTGTCAAAACAAGTTTAGAAGGTTCGTCGTAGTGCGAGGAGTGTAGTGATGGTGTTTGCATGGAGTAGAGGTGCCTGTGGTGGTGCGGCGATGTCGGCGAAGGTGTGTGAAGGAGGGAGTGTTCGGCGGATGGATGCAGTGCATGAATCCCTCAGTTTCTTAAGGGGTTTAGTCGAGCGTGGAGTTGTGAAGCTTGTGGAGTAGATGAGAGGTGGTTTGCTGGTCTATGGAGGCCGGGTGAACTCGCCGGAGTTCGGTCGGCCGTGAAGAAGATGAAGTGCGGGATGGCGAGTTCGGCCGGCTGTGAAGAAGAGGAAGTGCAGGAGGGCAGTGCGATGGTCGAGTTGGAGTGCGAGTGAAAGAGAATATTGTAGAGAGGGAGAGAAAGCGATAGAGGGACTTAGAGATGAAGTAGAGGGGCGGAGAGCTCCGGTGTTGGTCGACTGGAGCTGAGGAAGAAGGAAAGGGTGACGAAACGATGACGAGGAAAGAGGCAGGGAAACACCCTCTCTTTGACCGAAGGAGCGCGTGATGAGGAGAGGAAGGCAATAGGTCATCCAATTTGACTATTGGATGGTTGGACGAGGAGAGTGAAGGTCGCCGGAGCAAGGAGCGAAGGTGGTCGAAGAAGGACAAAGAGGGCTTTTCTAAGGCCAAAACTTGCTAAGGAGGTGAGGTTGTGCACGAGGGAGCTTTATAGAGCTTCAGGATGAGATCTAGATCAGGAAAGAGCCTTGATTGCTTTGCAGTTTACTAGGAAAAGTTCCCAAAAATCCTCGAGCTCGCCTAAGCTCTAGGATTTGTTTCAGGATCCGAGAGATGCCTCAATAGATTGGAAAACTCCTCAAGATTCTTCTCTCAAATTTTGGAGGGAATTGATTGGCAAATCAAGGTGAGATCCTTGATTGAAGCTAGTCAGGTTTCAATTTAGGAACCTGTCTAGGATTCAGGAGGCAGGGGGCAATCAGTGAAGGAGATGACAAAAGTAGGGGGGCTTTTCTAATAGATTTCAAAAGTTAGGGATGCACATGTGATAAAAGGAGTCAGACTTGAACTGAAATGCAAACTAGGTTAAGATGATCTCTGATTGGGTCCAAATTTTGGTACAAACCTAATTTAGACCAAGGAATCTGATGGTGAAGTTAGATTTAGGTTTTGACCAAGTTTGACTTGGTAAATTACACGGAAACCCAAATTAGGGCAATTGTATGTCTGAGACTATTTTAGGTCAAATTGGGTTCCAATGGTCAAATCAAACATACCAAACCTTAGAGAATATTTTTCTATGATTTTTAGAAGGTTTAGGTGAATTATCCTGACAGGAACCTCTGTGATTTAAGCAGGTCTGTTCTGAGGGTTTCAAATATCCATTAATTCTTGACATGCATGAAAACCCATTTCGTTCTGCATGGACCCACTTATTAGACATTAATGACCATATGACCTTTAATAAACCCCTGAAATACCCCATGGTTATTCTATATTTATGAAGTGCAGTTAATTTTGCAGAAATAACCTTGTAATCTTCTCTTCTTTTCAAAACAGGATATTATGCCCTTAAGACCTTTTGATAGATAAGTAGGGCTTTTATTAACCTTTTTAAGATCAAAATTGGCTAGTTAGGGCTTATGATGGTGTTCCCATCGTGCATCTCTCCTTTCCTCTATTTCCATACGCTTTTACTCTTATTGTAATCCATTATATAGATTTGATTTGTAAGACTATTGATAGTAGCAATAAAATCAGAATTCCTATGACATCCTTGCTTCTATTATTATTATTTATTCCTATTATATTGATTGCTACTCTATATCTATGAAAGGTTTTTAAAGAACTCATTTTTCCTCCCTGCGAACGACTCAGAACTTACGGTATTTTGATCTATAAATTTATTTGATTCGATGTATCTTGCAACTACAACGATAACGTAAAAATCTTTCATCACAATTTCGCATCGAAAAAACTGGACTATTGTCGGGGAGGCAACAAAGTTATCCTTGAAGCTTTTCTCCTTAGTGCTTATTTAAGATTTCTAACTCTATTTTCATTTATTGCGAGTGTGCAGGAAGTGTTGAGGCGCGAATGAGGGGATTTAAATATACGTTCATTGTAGTATCCTCTAAATCGCTCAATCAACATATACAATTTATTACTCGAATTTAAGTCCGAGGTTGAACACAGGGAGCAAATATGGAATTCACACACTAATCTCAACAAATAATATAAATAAGCACAATTAATTACTCAAAACTAATATTCAATGTAGCACATGAGTATGTAAAGAATCTAATGAGGCAAAAAGACATCTAAAGCAAAATAATGGTGATTTGAATCACCAATTATTAGCTTAGATATACATATAATAATTACTTAATGATCTAATAAATGAACAGTATCAACCACTTTAAATACACGCAAGCATTAGTGCATAGTGCACTATTAGATGACAGTTTCTTCAACCAGAGGGCTTAAGTGTCCACTGCTACAGTGACAAGAGGCTTCTTCTTCAGGCCTTCATCTTCAACATCCTCTTCTTCAGCCTCCTCTCTGCCTTTTCCTCTTCCTTCTTCAGGCCTTCTTCTTCAACCTCCTCTTCTTCACTTCACACACAGGGGAAAGAGCTCGAATTTTTGGCTAAGCGTTAGCCAATGCACAGAAGAACAAAACCCCCCTTCCCCCGTGCTCTCTCTCTCTCTTCCCCTTTCTTTCTCAATGTCGGGTCATATGCTCGGGTAATCGGGTGTCACAGATCCGCATACCTGGGACTAGGGTTGTGTGCATGAGTGTCACAGTAGAGGTGTGCTCAAGTTAGGTGGGTCGGGTAATGCAGGTAAGGAGGACCTCACCCTCATGTTAGGAGGCGATAAGGTTGTGTGACTTATTCAATTTATACTGCTGCGACTACTCTTCCCTATCCGAGGTGGGACTAATCCCACATCTTTTCTCCTTGCTCACGGCCATGAGTTGCTTGAGGTGTCTTCGTTCAATTCGCATAGGAGCTGTGGTCAAACACTCCAATTGACCGGGCAAAGGTGTTTGTACTACGATTCCGCGTCACCTGGGACTCGCACCTAGAGCTCTTGGCTGGGAAGCAAGCTTCAAAGCTTACTTGAAGGTCTTCGGTAATGGTAGCAATGGTTGGCAACCTGAAATACAAAGTATGGCCTTGCGACCTCGTCAGAGAAGCTCAGTAGGATCGCGAAGATGCGACAAAGGCGTTGGTGGCAGTGGCGTGCTACGAGGGGTCGTGGGTGAGCACAGCGAAGGTGGATTAGATCGGAGAACAGTGGGTCATTTGGTGGGTGGTTAGGAGGGGAAATCGACCTAACTAAGTTAGGGCTTTTGTGCGGGTGAATATGGCGGAGGTGTAGGGCATGGTGGCGAGGTGTTTAGAGGGGTGTAGTGGCGGAGACGCCTCGCTAGAGGAGCGGCTAGAGACGGAGAAGATGAGGGTGATTCACGGTGTCGAGAGGTTGTTTTTGGGGTTTTGATAAAGGAAATTAATCTAAAGAACTAGAGAGACCTAACTACCTTTTCTAAGGGTCGAAAAGGATAAGGAGGACGTCGGGTATGGAATGGCCGGTGTTGTAGAAGAGAACTGCTCCGGTGAGGGTAGGACGATGAGGACGATAGAGGGAGAGACGTCGGCTGGTACGACACGACGTGGAGGAAGACGAGGAAGGAGAATCGGCCGTCGGTATTGTGGGCAGACGACGAGGGATGTCAGAGAAGATCGTCGAACGTCGAGGAGCTATTCAGTCGGAGAGGAGGGAGGAATTGAGGGATTTTTAGCCAAATTCGAGCATAGGGAGGACGGGCAGGCTAAGGGGATCCTTATATAGGCCCCAAGGAGTTGGTTTAGCTTAGGAATCAAGCCTTGCGAGCTTGGAAAGCTCGCTGGAGTTAGAAACTCATAAGATACACAAATCTCTCATGCGTTCACATGAGAGATTAGGAAGGTTATGGAGATTGAAACTTGATTTGTTGGAGAGAGAACTTCTCAAGGAATTTTCCCTTCCAATTTTGGAAGGGATTCATTGATCAGAGAAGGAGTTCTCTTCAATCAAAGGTCACCGGAGAAGGATTCCTCTATGATAATGGTGGAGGGACCTTTTTGTAAAGAGTGACGACAAAGATAGGGGCCTATTTGTAAGGAATTCAGAAGTTAGGGACATGTGTGTGAGCGAAAAGACTCAGACTGGACCAAATTGCAAACTAGGTCAAGATGATCTCAGATTGGATCCAAACTTTGGTACAAACTTAATTTGGACCCAATGAATCCAATGGTGAAGTTAGATTTAGGTTTGACTAAGTTTGACTGGATAATTTATGCAAAAACCTAAATTAGGGCAACTGTTTGTCTGAGACACTGTTTTAGGTCAAGATGAGTTCTGATGGTCAAATTAAAGGTACCAAACCCTAGAGAATATTTTTATATAAATTTTAGAGGATTTGGGTGAATTTTATTCTAATCAAAACCTCAATGAATCAAGTACGTCTATTTTTAGGATTTCAGATGTCATTTAATTCTTGAAATGTGTGAAAACCCATTTCTGTTTGTGTGGACCCTCTTGTTAGACATTTAAGACCATTGGACATTTAATTAACCCTTGAGAAATCCCATAATTGTTCTGCAATTGAGATATGTTGTTAAAACTGCAGTTTTATCCTTGTTTTACTGTATTTCTCTCAGAATGAATATGCAATGAATTATAGTCCTCTGGCTATTATGTAGGAGCATTTAATCCTTGATTATGACTAATTAAAGCTAGATATGGCTGATAATGATGTTATCATAAATTTGAGAAGAAATGCAATGACAGAAGATAACGGGTTTTTAATTTCAGGTAAGTACCTGTATCTTAGATTAGGTTAGATCTCCTTTTGATATATAAACAAAAATCCAAAAAATTAGGTGTTTTGCTTAATCCTTAGGTTAAAAGCATTTGTTTTCTTTCTATAAAAGTAAAAATCTCTTGTTGATGGGTGTTATCTCTTGAAAAATAACAAAAATAGCTCCCTGAAATTCAGACTGAAACTAATTTCAAGATTCAAAAATCACTTTCCAAATATCTATATGTCCAACAATTTTGAAATTTCCCCCGGATGTGGACATTGAAGTTAGGAACAACATATCCAAATTTCACATAAATATGATAGTATAGAATTTTTAAAAATTCACAGACTGTGGTACTATTAGATCTATTATTTTTCCTAACTTTTTGGAATTATAAAAATCACTAAAACTTTTATATAACTCCAATTGACTTGAAATTTACGGCACAGAATTCTTGTGATAATAAAGAATTTAAGAGAAATCTAAAAAAAGTACTTTCTACACGTTTGATTACACGGAATATCCAATCACCAACTGGAGGTCAAAATAGAGTACAGAAACCCCAATACTCTTTACATTAGAAAAAAATAGAAAACGTGCATTAAAGTTCTTGAAAAAATATTTTCTGAGTGCTTAGTTGGTGGTGTAGTAGGACCAATTGGTTATATTATTTGGGTCGCACCCTCTTACTTGTTTTGGACTTAATTAGATCATATAGTCAATTTTCTGACTTTAGGGTTTCAATAATAGGATAGAGTACACTTACATCTCATATCCTTAATGGAAATTTATCTCACAAATTGGGACTTGCAAAAGTTATTTTGTGTGCTCCATCATAACATTGATTGAATTTATCTAATTATGAAACCCTAAAATACACTTATACAAGCAATTGAACATTAAAATTCACTTCACCATAAAGAATTGCTTGTGAATCTCTTGCTTGTGCACTTCACACTTTTGAAATCAATTTTAAGGGCAACACTCTCCTAATGCCCCTCACATTATAGAAGCACTTCAAGCCTAAGCCTAAAATTGAGTAGATGTGCCCTAAGTAGGACTAATCTGCTTGGTAACTTGAAGTTAGATTGGGCTAAGATCAAGGCCTTATCTACTTGGACCCACTTGTGACAAGAAAGGTCAGTGCGATAACCGCGTTAACCCTTAGTGGTGTCCCACCATGCAGGGTGTCCTAGGGGGTCCCATCCTTTTGGCTAGCCAAGTAGTTCAAGGGTTGGTCTAACCTAGACTTATTTTGGGAAACTAGGATTAGGTCTAATTAGGGTTTACAATTTAAGGCTAAATTTGTTTGCTTGATTGGGGATTCTCTCATTTGTCTTCTCTCTCTCTCATCTATCAACTTTCTTCTGGTACATGGACATTGGAAGGACTCTGAACATTAATTTGTACCACTTTTAGAGAGTAATCTGTGGAGAAGACCTAATTTTTCTATTTTTGAATCCTTTCCCATGGCTAATCATCATGAGGAAGAATTGATTGAGGAGAGATTGGACCCATACTCTTTTACTTCTCCCTATCCCAACCCTTCCCTTACTCTAACTTCTTTGAGATGGGGGAACTCTCCTCAACACTCGGGGCTTGATTCCCTTGCCTACATATCATATTCCCCAGGTATAACTAGGCCTACCTCATCCTTAAGGAATTCCACACAAATCTCTGGATATCAAGGATCTCTACAATCTCAAGAGACACTCTCCCTATAGGACCAGCACCTGATCGGCATGACCAATTATCTTGACCAGTTCAAATTGACTCAGTCCTCCCTTAGTCAGGGATATGGCTTAGAGTCCTAATACCTAGGATATCAATCCTATCCCCAAAATCAATTTGCAGATTATCCCAATTTGAACCAACCCACTCTACCCTCTTACTAGGATAACACAACAGCACCCACCCAGGGATATGATCCTCACCATAGGTATTCAAATCTTGATGATGAAGGATATTCTGATTTGACTAAGGTTAGAAATTCTGGAAATCATTATCCTTAGCCCACTCAAACCCCTAACCATTGCGGTGATCCCGAGATTGCCTAATTGCTCCAAGTGACCCAGGGGATGAGAGAATATAATAAAAAAAATACTGATAATTTGATGAAGGACCTGACTAGAATCTAGGAAGCACAACATGATAAACCTAGTCTTAGTGTGCCACAAGTTGGTTGTGAGCCACTCAAGGTTAAGGATCCGACCTTAGGTATGACATCATATTTAATCCCAACCTCTACTTACACAGAGCCCACCCACCATCACAATCTTATCTAAACCTACATCTGAATTGATCGAGACTTCTGATGTCCCAAAGAAAGATCCTGAAATGAATGACAAATCTATGAAAGGGACATCTGATTGGGTCCTTGGAACTGATTATGACACCTCTGGAATTGAATCATCTGGAAAAGCCATCCTGGAAAATGATGAGGAAAATGTTGGCATCCCTAAGATTGATTCTCATTCTAAAGACCCTGAATCTTGGGAGATACCGTCTTTTCATGGAATCCAACTCATTATCTAATAACCATGTTGAAATTGAGGAGGAAGTCTTACTCGAGGTTCTAAATCTTGATTCAGGCCCTGAATTACAATCATTCTAGTTTGAGGAACAAATCTCTGGTGGGCGAGTATGAGTCCTTTATGTTCATGGATGCACGGTTGGACCTTGAGGATGATTTGGAGTTAAATATCTGAAGAAATTTGGAGGAATCTGAACAAGATGAAGATTGTAAACAAGCAAAAGAGACACCTCAAAAGGATGGAGGGATTGAGGATAGTGACACTCCCAGCCAGGCACATTTACATGGTTCTGATAAGGTTTTGTCTGAGTTTTCTGATGATCATATGTGCCTACATGATTCGATTATGCTATTTGGAGTTTACGATACTAAGATAGAAGTCAAACCTGTTTTCACTTCTATATTATCTAATTCTCACTCCTCTCTTCCTGTCCACCAGGGTTCTGTGGGAAAACCTAATTTTGCACTCCTTACTCTTGACTCTTATACCCAATATCTTGAGATTGAACAAGATAGACAACCCCCCTATGAAAGAGATGTTCAAGAGATTGCAGAACTATTGGGGATGACTTATGATGATTTACCTGAGGAAGCGATCAACTCATATGAATTATGAAATTTCGAGGAACTTAATTTGATTGATGAGAAACAGGATGACATTACCTCAGAAGATGTAGTTCAAAACAAAGTCAATTAGGGTCAAACTTATAATCCTACTAATCATAATGGATGGCTTGATTCTGAGAGTGAGACAAATTCTGATGAGCATGAGATTATTTTTGATGATGAAGAGATATTATATGATGAGGATTTTAGTGAATTCTACATAGAATTCCCAATCTCACAGCCTTTACCTTTAGCCTCATATGACCCAGAGCCTGGAGATTTTATGATTTTTGACATCAATCACCATTATGAAGATCCTTATGATTCAGACTCTGAAGTAGACTTAGATTTTAATCAAAATCTCAATCCACCTGCTCCACAACCTCTCCTTGAATTATGGAATTAGATTAATAAGCAGGCTCTGCATCATGAACCTCATTTCCGTTATCCTCATCTATCTAGCCCTATTCTACACTTTAGACTAGAAAACTCTTTGGAGTAGGGCTACACCATCAGCTGGTCCACAGTTGTGGATCACTTCTTCTTGGACCACATGACCATATCTTCATATTCATCTTGACCCTTTCTGCAATAATCTTTAACCCTCCATTGAATGACTGATATCTTCTTTATAGGGTTTGTGCCTAGTTGAAGGCATTAAACTTAACACTTGTATTTATATATAGTTAAATTTCTAGCATATATTTGCATCTTAGTTTAGTTTACGGATTTGGAGTTAGTCAAGTTATATTGTGTAGACTCAGATATTTCCAGGTGGCTTCTACCCTTTTCTTTATGTTTATAGCATACAATGAGGGCATTGCATGAAATGGCATGGGGGGGTGGATTTATATATGCTAATTGAGTCACTTTTATACTAGTCTCCAAAATTCCTATATTCTGTTGTAGTTGTTGTTTGTATGTGTGTCTATTGTCTCATGTGTTTTCATCTATTGTATAATAGTTTTTTTAAAAAAGAAGGTATTTGCATCCTTGCATATGTTTTCCCATGGTATTTCTTTTAAAAAAGGGGTGTTTTAGTACAATTCTTAAAATTCAAGCTAGGTAAAGTCAAGGATTCTCAATTTGAGAATTTATTGACTTTAGGAAATATGAAACAAAGTCTTTCTGCCTAGACTCTTAATGTCATATGTCAACTTAATTATCTCGAGTATTTACCTAAATCTAGATTAATTTTCCTGAGACATTGAAAGGAGTCTAAAAAAGCTAGAAGTATTAGGTCCAAGCGGTAATGAGTGAATGACTTATCGTTCCACCCTTTGGTTTGAATAGTCTTTGAGTTCCAAGCATCTTCACTTGCACATTACACTGACTTGTCTTTTGGATGATTTTGTTGAGTCCTTAGTGGTCAATAAGATTTAGTCTTAAGGTCGGCAGATCTAAATGACCTCGCCATGTTTCTAGCTCTTAGGACTATTCCTATTTGTAGGGGAAAGCATTTAGAATGGATGAATGAGAGCCACTCACCTAGAAAAATGATTTGGAGAGAAAAGTGTATATTTTGCCAAAACGTTAGGAGAAAAAAAAATGATATGAAAGAAAAAAAACATATTCCACCAAATAAAAAAAAATAAAGCACATTGCTACAAATGGGTGCAATTCCACCAAATAAAAGCATCTCACTACATATGGATGTTATCCCTTTCCATTTCTAAATAAAAATATATCGCTACAAATGGGTGTTTATTCTATAGAAAAAGAGAAAAAAATACAAAAAAAAGAATTAGAAATAAGAGACCTAGATGTCCAGCTGGGGAGATATACACCTAGTGTATTGACCTCGGGTTAGAAAAGTGGTGAGGAGAAAGTTGCCAAGTCCTAGTATGGCCTAACCAAAGATAGGTTGTCTCAAAAAGAGCATAGAAATATTCTAGGTCTTATTGAATACTAGGAATCAACTTAGTTATCCGTTTGACGAGTCACACAAAAATTATACACAAGATGCTTGTTTCTCACATTCGATTCGAATATTGGGTGGGTCAACTTAGTCAGAGAAAGTCACCTTGGCAACCAAAGTCTAATGGCTAATAAGATTTCTAATTTGATTTGGGAGGTCCAGATCTGTACTTTAGAACCGTTGAATCTTTGCAGTTAAGGATTTGTCCGCAATTTCCTTCCATTAGTGAAAAATCTTATTGGGATTCTTGATTTAAACTAGCTCGATTCTTTAACACCCTTACAAAAAAGAATTCATATTTTACTTTTGAAAATAAAAAAACCCACGCATTATGATTCTCACATGATTTCCACTGGTTTTTCGCATATTGATTTTTGCTAAGGGACTAGCAAAAGATAGGCATGAGGGTGTGATAACAGCTTAATTTATTACCCTAATTGGCTTAATCTAGGGTTAGCTCCTTAGTAAAATCATGCATTTAGAATGTAAATATTGCATTTAGAGCATGCATGCATATTCTATACATTGTGTTTATTTTAAGCCTAATTATCTAATTTTAGTCTTTTGTGAGTGATGTACGTTAAGGACTTAGAATAATTTGGAGCATTGGAGAATAAAAGTTGGATAGGAAAAGAAGCTGCAGCAGAGTTAGGAGCTGGTTGAAGACCAAGACTTGATTGAAGAAGAAATGAAGATCCTATTAAAGAAAAAGATAGAGAGGGACCAGGATAGCCTTGACCTATCCTTAGAATCCTAGGATACCCTTACCTCAACTCCTATCCTTAGGTGAGCTCAAACTAGATAAGTAAGCTCAAAATCCAAAACCATGAATAACATTAGCCATGATTGTAATCCTTTATCCACAAACCTATTCCCTCATCCATACCCTTAGTCCACCTATCCTATATCCTATCCCTAGCCTAGAAACCTATTTAGGTTCATACCACACTTAATTGACTCAATCTGAGTCAATTGGGTTAGCCACTAGTCAATTAGGTCCATAGGACCTAATTTGACTAACCCTTATTTGATTAGACTCATTTGAGTCTAATCAAACCCAACTTGAACTTATTAGACCAAGCCCTTACCCAATTGGGTGCACACTTACTTAATTGAGTGTACTTGAATTCAATTAGGTTCACCTAGAACCTAATTGAGCAAATATTAATCCACACATGTTCAATTAGATTCAATTGGAATCCAATTGAACTTACCCACGACCTAATCAGGTTATTAGAACCTAAATAGGATTTCCCTAGCCTATTTAGAAGCTTCCCTAACCCAATTACACACTCATACACATTCAGACTTGAACCAACACTCAGATTGGACTTTCAAAGATAATTTGGCAAACCCAACACCAAAATCATTCCCAGATGCACCCAAAACCACTATGTTAGACTGAACATCTAGAACACCCTTTGGACATCTGACTTTGCAATATAAGACTCCATTCACCTTCCTGGACATCCAGAACCTTTCTCCTACGCACAAAAACCTCCAAACTCACCTTATCCTCTTGCAACAACCCAAAGCGCCACCTTAATCCCAACCTATTCTATCCTCTTTCCTAGTTAGGTTGCCTATTTTTAGAAAACCCTCATCCTATCCTAAGCCCACAACTTAGATCCTAAGGTCCTTATTTAACTAATCCTAAGCATCATTTTTTGATAGAATCTAAGCCATCCAAAATGGTGATCCTAGGCATTCTAAATCAACCAATGGGAAACCACCTAGATTTCTATAAAAAGACAACCTCCACCCCTTAGAGAACCAATTAGCCTTGTGATGTAAACACATTTACACTACTTAAAATATCTATTTATGCATGTTCTTAAGCATAGGATTGCATTTCATGATATAAATATTGCATTACATGCACATCTTGCATTTAGAGCAGTTTGAATAAAATGGAGGTTAATTGTCTCCTTTTATGTGCTTGGACAGGGTAAACATTTTATCGAGGCCTCGGATCAAAGGTCCAACCGTATGGATGTGATCAGGGCGACGATTGGAGTTCAACGACTCCAAGATCGCCCTAATCAAGCATACGTAGCATCAGATAGTGACCCGGGAACCCTAGAAGATCAAGGACCAGGATGGTGTAAATCCACACTTCAGATGATAAATCTGACCGCACGGATGAATTCGGATCGACGATCGTAGCCCAACGACACAAAAATCGAGTCAATCCGACATCCGTGGCACCATCTACAACTTCCAAAAGATGGACGGCCAAGATAGCGCCACGTGGCTCCATCTCAACCGCCCAAACGGCCGCTTGCATCTTGTGAAGGCCTCGCGCCCGATCGCTCTCCGCCGTTGGATCTTAATCCAACGGCTGTGGGCGCTCGCGCTTAAAAGCGTCCGCTCGACCATCCGCGCCCCATAGCGCAGTGGTCGAGCGCGCTATCGCGAGCGCCGGGCGCGGGTTCGAGCCGTGGAGAGGGGCTGGAAGGCTCGGCGATTGGGCGCGGGTGGAGCGTCAGATGGAGATCGGACGGCCGCACGCGCCCGATAGCGTCGACGCGCGATGGGACGCGCAATCGGACGCTCAATCAGACGCGCGGGCGGGCGCGCAACGCAGTGGGCGCGGACGCATCTTAAGCCGTCCGATCTCGCGATCGGACAGCTGAAAAGCGGCGAACGTGCGCAAGCCATTGAGCGCGCAAGCAGGCGAGGAGGCGCACACGAGCCAGCCACGACGCCCACGTTAAGGGCTTTAGTGACGGATTTATCCGTCACTAAAGACCCCTCTTTTATTATTTTGAAGTTGTAATGTCCATTTTGCCCCCACTCCTTGCAACTATAAAAGGAGACCCCCTCCATATGAAATTCTCATCCCTTCTTTCTCCTCTCTACCCCTCCAAAGCTCAAGAGAAGCTTGTCCCACACCCGGGATGCTTCTCGCGAGATAAAGTCCAATTTTCGTTTCCCTTCGGAAGTGGATCCCGCGACGACGACGGCGTGCTGCTTCGTTCCCGTTCTTCTGCTTCGTCCTCCTTCGTCCTGCTTCGTTCTCCTTCGTCCAGGCGTCGTCCCGTCCGGCTCGTCCTCCAAGCAACCGTCGAGGAGGATTTCTCTCTCCCTATTCTTTTTACTGCTTTTTAGTATAGACTTACTGCTTTCTAGATTAATCTACTCGTCCTTCAAGCGACCGTCGTGGAGGACATTTCTCCCTCCATTCTTTTAATACTCTCTAGAGTAAATTTATCGCTGTCTAGTATAATTGTTTTATGCCTTCTAATTGTAATGCACAGTCTCTTCTATGATAAATTCTTTGTTTATTCTACATCTCATTTTGATTTCCATGTGTAATACTCTCTCTCTCTCTCTTTTATTAATTGTAAATAATTAGATAGTTTAAATTGAATTACTTCGTGACAAATCAAAAGAAACGCGAAGTTTTTAAATCAAATGTCAGCCTCTCTGTGTTTGACCTGGAATTCTTTTCGGTATAAATTTTATTGTTGAACACGAATTCTTCGCTTTCGAACTACAACGACAGGTTTTCCAAAACCAAACACGTAAGCGTAGCATTCATAATCGTTCAACACCTTGGTATAGTTTAGGCCACCATAGTCTATGCCCTCTCCCTCCGAGCTCTCTCTTCGGTCTTCTTCTCAACACCCTAGATCTGAAGCTCTACCGAGTTTCCTACAAGCATCCCACAAGTAGCTTTGCATCTCTCCTTTCCTCTATTTTCTTACACTCTCATTCTTATTGTAATCCATTATATAGATTTGATTTGTAAGACTATTGATAGAAGCAATAAAATCAGTATTCCTGTGATGTCCTTGCTTCTATTATTATTATTCATTCCTAATATATTAATTGGTACTCTATATCTGCGGAAGGTTTTTAAGAAACTCGTTTTGCCTCCCTATGAACGACTTAGGACTTACCGTATTCTGATTTATAAATTTATTTGATTTGACGTATCTTGCAACTACAATGACAACGTAAAAATTTTTTATCGTAATTTCACGTCGAACAACCATTTTGCCTTTAGGATTAGGATTTCAAAGGTTTCCTTCCATTTCCACCCATTTTTTACCTCCCAGAACCATTTCTCATCCATTTCTTCCCATTTCTGAGCTCTAGAGCACTACTAGCATCCATTTCTCCTATATAGTTCTAACTCAGCCTGCATTAAAACCATATGTTACTAGTCTAATAAAATGGTAGACTTATCGGTATAGAAATAACTCATAATGCATGTTATTTAACCTAAATGCAAATATGCAAAATATGAAGTATCTAATGTAATTAGGTCTTTACTATTATGAAACTAGCATTATTTAGGCATTATTTAGATGCATAAATTTGTGTTCATCAAGTACTAGAGGATTAGGGGGAAGGTTCAACCCAGCTTAGTATGAGGTTCCTTTGTACCCCTAACCAAGGTCGTTTGGCACAACCCCGTAGCCCACACTAGATTTAGCTTAAGAAATCAAGGTAAATTATCTGCACGCTCTTTTAAGAACCCCCAAGACTTGACTTATTCCTTCCTAGGGCATATCTATCAAGTTAATTAGGTCTTGGGATTTATGTGCACAAGATTAAATAATGAGCATGAGGAGGGTGGTTGCCCAATTAGATCAATTCAGAATATGTGTGCATGTCAAACAATTGGTTCAGAAACAACACTTATTAAGATGAGTAGCTTTTAATGTTTAAGTCTTGTTAAGTCCTCTTTTAGGGTTTGAATTTAGGTGGATTCAAACAAATTCTTATTGGTTCACAATATTGTACAATCATGTGTGAAGAGGATTTTTCTTTAATTCCATAGATGTATTGGTGCCTATTCAGAACACTAAAGTTGAGACCTAATTCAGGTAGCTTCTAGAGATGATTTGATTTTAGAAGGTAGATTTGTGTGACCCAATCAATGTAAACACTGGCTTTTGAGCATCACTCAATTAGTCACACAAAAAATATTTTTCTATAATTTTTCAACCATATTACGTATTTTTCTCCAAATTGATCATGTATTGGGGTCTTAGGATCAGAAAGACTCCCAATCAATGTTTTCCATGAATCAAGTAGTGTAGGATGCTAAAAAATTCCCAATTTTTGTCATAGAATAGCAATTTGACTAAGAATCTAACACAAGTTATTTCACTCAATTAGAATCAATAGAAAAATATTAAAAATTAAATAGTGCACAAAAGAATTAGTAGAGTCAGTACTTGATATAGATTATTTCATGAATTTTTTAATTTTTTTTGCAAAGATTTAGGGAACAAAATTTTCAAGGATTGTTTCCAACTTCAAATTGCACATCCAAACCAAATGTTATGATTCTTGGAGTAGCAGATTTCATGGAAAAGATTTTTGAAAATTACTTTTCAAATTTGCTCGAATTTTAGAATAGCAGTGTAATAATAAAGCTTTGAAATTGCATTACTAAAGAGAGTTTTTGTTTTCAAGAAGAGACCTAATCCTAAGATAAAGACATTACCTCATAGTGTTTTTTTGTTTTCAATTAGAGACCTAATCCTAAGATAAAGATGTTACCTCAATTTCTTCACCAGTACTTTGCTTCTGCCTATCGCTTTGTGATCTAATCCTATGCTCCACGCACAGTTTCCTGCACACAAAATAACAAGAGAAAGTGGGTTAGAACTCAAGATGAAGCCTATAATGAAAACAAAAGCATGAATATGTGTAAAATACTTGTAAGTGAACTTGAAGTTAAAATACTCATAAGCGTGAAAACAAAAGCGTGAATATGTGTTCCAAAAAGTGATCGCCGTGAAATTGAGTTTGTAAAAATATATGCGTTGTAGTTTAGAATCACCAAGATAGTTTGCAAAATACTCGTAAGTGAACTTGTAAAATTGAAGTTAAAAATCGAAGTTTTTGAAGAGGAGGCAACCAGATATTCGTGCTTCCTATGGCTATTTTTTTTGTATTTTTTTATAAGAAGCAAGATAATAAAACACCAAGCTACAATAGTGACTAAGGAAGCAAATAAAAGCTACCAACTACAAAACTAAATGCAAGACACAAAAGTAAATAGAAGAAAGCTTCATTAATACTAAAAGGAGTTCTAATACATCAAAATAGAACTATAGGAAAGCTTGCTACAATGAAAATAGTTAAATAAGAAAGAGCAAAAACAGAGTTGAGGATGGCCATGAAGGTGTAGTCTAGAGAAGTGTGAAGATGGAGTGGATGCAAAAGCACAACTAGCGAAGAGTGTACACACCAAGAGGTTGGTGTGGAGATCCTTGAAGATGTAGGAAGGCCCACGTCCTAAGGAGAAGGTGGGAGGATGATGGTCGAAGATGAAGAAGGTGTAGCACTAAGGGATCTAATGGAGGACCTAAGGCTAATGGAGTTGTATTACAAGAAATGGAGAGGGAGAGTCTTATTGTCCTTATGGTGGACATCCATGGGGTTTAAATAGAGGGGAGGTGTCTAGACGGTGGCTTGGAAGGCAAGGAAGTAGGTTCTAGAATTAGGTTGTTGGAAATTAGGTTTAGGTTCAAGATTTATCTAAAGAAAAGTAGGACCCAATTGCCTTCAATTTTTGCCCTCTATATGATTCTAATTTCAAATTGCACATAAAAGAAAAGTTGTAGCTCTTGAAAGCATATTTCAAATGCAACTTGGATCACTCAATTTGAAGTCAAATTGAGAAGGTTATCACCAATACACTAATGGTGTGTTAGGCTGTCTAAATTTCGGGATTGGGATCTTAATTGGTGGTTCTTGGGTTTTGCAAATGTGGAATGTGGGATCTTAGGTTTAGGATCTAAAATATGTGATTGGAATTAATTGGGATAATGATGAGTATGGTAGGATTATGGAGGATCTTAATGAGGTGTGATTGGGATTTCTTCTAGAAGGGAATCCAATCAACTTTGATTTGCGTTCGCATAGGATATTGACTAGAGGGATTCAAGTGATTTATTTGGAGACCTAATTGGATGCAATCAAGGCCACTTTTTACTAATTAATTTCAAGAATAGTTATTACATGTTTGTGTAGAATAATTAAGTGGCACAAGTGGATAATGCATAGAACTCCATAGGATAGGATAGTATAAGGAGTAAATTGGTGTCACTAATGTGTGAGTTGGGTTTTAGGACTAGGGTAATGAGTGGTCCTTGGGTTGAGGAAAATGTTTAAGTAGCTAAGTGGAGCTAATTTAGGGTTAGGACTAGGTATTAGGATTACATTTTGGGTGAAGGCTAAAATAGACATGTTAGGCTAGGGTTAGGGCTTTGGGTTCAAGTAGCCAAAATTGATTCTCTTCCCCTTGCTGATGGGAACACCATCATGAGTCATAACTATTTCAATTTAGTCTGATAAAGTCGATAAAAGCTCATACATAACCATCAGAGGGTCATATAAGCATGTTGTCTTGTTTTGAGAAGATAAGAAACTAGGGTTATTTCTGCAATTTTAACCTCATTTCACAAATACAAAATAACCACAAGGTACTTCAGGAGTTTATTAAATGTCATATGGTCATTAATGTCTACTAAGTGGGTCCATGCAGACAGTAATGGATTTTCATGCATTTCAAGAATTAAATGACATCTGAAACCCTAAAAATAGACCCGCTTAATTCACTAAGGTTCTGTTCAGGATAAAATTCACCTAAACCCTCTAAAATTCATAAAAAAAATATTCTAAAGGATTTGGTATCTTTGATTTGACCATCGGAGCCCTTTTTAACCTAAAATAGAGTCACAGACAGAAAGTTGTCCTAATTTGAGTTTCTATGTAATTTACCCAGTCAAACTTAATCAAAACCTAAATCCAACCTTATCATTAGATTCCTTGGATCCAAATTAGGTTTGTACCAAAATTTGGGTCCAATTAGAGATCATCTTGACCAAGTTTGCATTTTGGTCCAGTCTGACTCTTTTCTCTCACACACATGTCCCTAACTTTCGAATTCTTTGAAAATAGCCCCCAGCTTCTTCATCTTATTTGCAGATTAGTCCTTTCCGCCATTGGAGGTCAACCAAGCTCTAGGCGAGCTTTGACAGGGCTAAATCCTACTCTAATGGTAATCAAATCCTACCAAATTTGGTGGGATTGATGTTCACACCTGGACAAACCTATTGGGACAGATCCTAACTCCTAAAACCCTTTGATTCGTGCGTGCGAATGCACGGAATCGATGGGTGCTTCATGATTTCCTAAAGAGCAAATCAAAGCTCTTTCTTGATCTAGAGCTCTCTTTGGAGCTCTATTTAAGCATTGGAACTGCCTTACCTCCTTAGCGAGTTTTCGTCTGAGAAAACCTCCTCTTCTCCATCTCCGACCACCTTCGAACTCAGCTCCGACGAATCCCCTCCACTCTCCTCTTCTGGCCGTCCAACCATCAAATTGGACGGCTGGCTAGCTTCCTCTCTTCCTCGCGAACCTCTCCAGCCAAAGAGAGGTCGTTCCTCTGCCTCACTCGCCGTAGATGCCTCGCTATCCTCATCTCCTCTGGCTCCGATCAAGCCACAACCAGATCACTCGCCGTAGATGCCTCACTATCCTCATCTCCTCTGGCTCCGATCAAGCCACAACCAGAGCTCTCTAGCCCTCTTCCTCACTCATAAGACTCTCTACCTTCTACTCTACTCCCTGACATCACTTCCCCTCACCTGCACTTCAAATCAACCACGCTACCACCCGCTACACCATTGTCTCTCTCCACTTTGGTGAAGCTCCGGCAATGCCTTCCTACCGCTCCACTACACGAACCTTGTCGCTACCACCCCCATAAGCTTCGCCACAACTCCACCGACTAAAGCCCTAACTTAATTCCACCGATTAACCACTCTACCATCTACTAGAACACCACCACCTTCGCTGCTCCGCCTCGACCTCGCCCTACGCACACACACCTCTCCACATCACGAAACCATCACTGCCATGTTCGTTGTGCTTTGGCGGACCTTTTGAGCTGGTTTGACGAGGTTGAAAGTCCGTGTTACTCTTTTCAGGTGCTTCACTGGATAGCCACCACCGCCACTACCTTCTCCAGTGTGTGCTTCACCTCCAAGCCTCAAAGCACCCAACTGCAGCTCTAGATCCAAGCGAACTTGGCCCAGGAAGCTTCCTAGGCAGTCAATTGGGGATGTTGACCGCTTTCCCCACATCAATTTGGCGAAGAAGCACCTGTAGCTCGCATGCAATGAAACTTACTGGGACTAGTCCCACATCAGACAGCGAAGACGTGCTCACAGCACATAAGAGGAATTTGTGCCTCTGCCTCATTGCCTTCGAGAGCACCAAGGTGAGGTCTCGCTCGCACTATCCATGCACGTGCCCTCGCCCGCGCTCACACCATGCGGGTCTGGGCCCTGATCCAATTACCCAAGTCCGGTTTGGTCTGCTTATTCTGAGAGAGAAAAGAAGAGAGAGAGGGGGGGTTTGCCTCACTCTCTGATCTCTCTACACTTAGTCTCTGAAAGAACCTTCATTCCTCTGTTGGTGTTGTACTGTGCACCTCTCCCCTACGGCTTAAAGGAAAGAAGAAGCCTTTGCCTCTGTGCCTCTACTGGTGCTTGATTCTGCTGGTTCTAAATACTGTTGGGATATTTGATTGCTGTGGCTTATTTGATTCTGATCACTGTTCATATATTTAGAATAAATTGTGAAGCTTAAACTCAAAGGGTAATTTGGTGATTCAAATCACCATTTTACCATAATCATTTTGCATATTGATACTTGAATTATTGAAATATCATTCTTGAATAAGTTTTGGTTGCAATTGCTTATATCTTTTACTTAGAATTGTGATCTTGTGATTGATTTGCTACTTGCTCCCTACGTTCGACCACGGAATTCCATTCGAGCATAAATTTTATTTGTTTTCATGTTTTATCAACTATACTACAATGTATCATTTTTAAAACCCCGATTCAGAGTGATAAACACTTGCTTGCAACTTTGGAGCTTTGTGTTCCGACTTCTTTTTCTCTTTACCTTAAGCATTAGATTCTTGCATACAGTAAAGCACAAAATTAGGCTCAAAATTACCATTTTACCCTTATCATGCAAATATGCAATTATGTGAAATATGACCTAAATCTAATTCAACTAATACCTAAAACCAAAAAAGCTAAGTATGTTATTATATAAATTAGCTCACTCATCACCCAACCTACACTAAATTATTCAATCAACTCTATACTCCAAAGCAAAAGGCCGAGACCAAGTGCATTAAGTGGGTGGTGTTATCTGAATAGGCCAGCTCAATAATTTTGAATAAACTACCCTCTAAGAAGAAAGACCTTAAAGCTCCCTTGATCTAACGCGCTATTAGGGATATGACCTTTAATAGGGCTCTAATTGACCTAGATGCTTCCATCAACCTCATTCCAACATTGATTTATGAGAAATTTGGATTTGGTGATATAAAACCAACCTTTGTCATACATCAATTAGTTGACCAATCAATTAAAGCTCTTAAGGGAGTGTTGGAAGACTCCATTGTCAAAGTCAAAGACTTTTATTATCCTATTGTTTTTCTAGTCCTTGTCATGGAAGCTCCAAACTAATTGAGCAACATTTTGATCATATTAGGTTGTCCCTTCTTAGCAACTTCAAAGGCTCATATTGATTGTGAGACTGAGGACATAGAGATTGCCTTTGGGGATCAAAGGATTCAACTTAACATTTTCAAGGCATCTTAGAAGTTAAAAGGCCATGGAACAATTGAGGAGTTTGGAAAAATTAAGGTAGTGCTTGAGGAAGCTCTGACCATACAATCAATAATAGAACCCATTCTGAATGTTACAGAAAAGAACTATTCTACTAGAGCTTAGGCTTAATTTGTCTAATTAAGAACGAGCCTCGATATTTGTGGGCCCGTTTGAGATATTGCAGCCGGTTGGACTAGCTGTCTACAAGATTTCCTACCACCTCAGTGACAACCACATAGTTAATACACTAATACATCTAAATTAGGATAATTCCTAAGTAAACACATCAAATCTAGGTTGTAAATAGAGCACTATAACTATTCCAGTCATATTAAGCTCATAATTGCATTTATACATAATTTGTATATGTTACAAAAATCTTAATTTATGCAAGAGTGATGGTAACACCACCATTTTCCATAACTAGCTTAAATTAATTAAAATCAAGAGACAAATGCTCCCAAATGATCGCCTGAGGACATTAATTCCACTCAAATCTGTTTGGAGAAGAAAATAATAAAACAAGGGTAATTATGTTGTTTTAACATCACATCATGAATGCAGAGTAACTACGGGGTCATCCTAGGGTTAATTAGAGGTAAATTGAGCATTAAAGACCAAAAAGTGGGTCCACACTAATAAAAATAGCGTTCCACACATTTTGAGAACTGAATCAGTACGCAAAACTCTAATTATCAGCCCTGCTTGAATTAGAGAGGTTTTGGTCAGGATAAAATTAATCTAAATCTCCTAAAATTCATAGAAAAATATTTGAAGAGGTTTGGTATCCTTGGTTTGACTATCTGAACCCATTTTGACCTAAGATAGAGTTTCAGACGAGATTTTGCTTTGATTTGGGCTTGTGTGAAAATTTCCTAGTCAAACGCGGTTAAAACTCAAATCCAAGCTTACCATTAGATTCCGTGGGTCCAAATTAGGTTAGCACCAAAATTTGGGCCCAATTAGAGTCCATCTTAACCTAGTTTATAACTTAGTCCCTAGATCTCTATTTCTCTCAATCTGACCTCTAGCTTTCGAAATATCTTGCAAATGGGTCCCTAACTTTCTCATCTCCTTCACAAAGAGCCCCGTTCCGCCCTTGTTAGGTCAACCGTGCAGCATCAACCTTTGACCAACTTGAAACTTGATCAAATCAACACTAAATCCCACTAAATTTGGTGGGATTGGTGTTTAGACGGTGGAGAATCATTTAAACAAGGTTTTAGACCCTGATTTGAAGCAACAAGACCATGCAAGCTTATGAAAATTGTGGGGTTTCTTGAATTCAAATCTTTACTCAATCATGCCTCTTTCTTCATTTAGAGCTTGGTTCTAAGCTCTATATAAACTCCTCAAGGTTCCAACGTATTTGTTGGCTCGGTTTAAGGACAAAAGCCCTCGTCTCCTTCTTCCTCAGCCATCTTTGACCGAAGCTCTGGCGACCCTCACGCTCTTACTCTTCCAACCACCCAACGGCCAAATTCGGTGGCCCAACATCCTCACCTCCTTCCTCTGCATCTCACCAGCCACAGTGGGAGCGTTCTCCTTCATCCTCGTCGCTTCTCACCACCAAGGAATTCTTCTCCAGCACTAGCCAACCATAGCCAACACCAATTCCTCCCCCTTTCATCCCTAATTTAGGTTCCACCTCTTCCTCTCACTCTCTAGATCCCTATGGCCTCCTCTTCCTAAATTGACCAACAAACCACACGTTCCCCCTCCGTCTTCCCTAGCGACGAGGATGCCTCCGACAAAGCCGCACACCCACTACATGCAACGAAACTCATCACCACTACCACCAAAACTTCCACCACAGCTCCACCTTTAAAAGCCCTCAATCAATTTCACCTCACACCCACTAAATCGCCCTACCGAATAACCTACCTCACGGTCATCTTCTTCGGCCACGACAAGCACTCTCCGACCTCCGCACATCTTCCAACCACCGTCGTCGCACTCCTTACCTCATGCGACCCTGATGAGCTACCTAATTGGGGCCTAGAGCCTATATACCATGTTTCAGGTCATCATCGGTTCATAGCAGCTACGCCATATCTATCCACCCTACTTTGGCCATTCTACTCATCAGCCCCACTTCCAAGAGCTGCGGACTCATTCCAGGAAGGCACCTGCAGCCTCAATTAGATAAGCAAGCACACACAGTAACCTCAATTGATCGAATTACTCTACTATAGCAATGCGCGAAGAAGAGGGACTTCATAGTCCCACATCATGCACACAAAAACCACGAAGTCGAATAAATTGGATTTGTCTTGTTGCCTCTGTGCCCAACACACAGGGGTTGGGTCCCCTCTCACGCCTGCGCACCCTTGCCCGTGCCCACAAGCACATAGGCTTGGACCTTGACTCCTTTACCCGATACTGTTCATACTCGTATACCTAGTCAAAGAGGAGAGATTTTGAGGAGGTTGGGGGAGGTTTTGCATTGGCATGCATGCGTGTGCCTCAAGATACGTGCCCATATGCTTGATACTTAGCCATTTCAAGAGGCTAAGGCTTTGTGCTACTGAGGCTCTATGTTGAAATCTGGTTACCTTATGCCTTGTGCTTGGTTCCCTTGTGCCTGATCTGAGCTTTGATGACTTAAGGCGTCTGTAGCGCCTTGACAATGTCTGACTTAGCTTGGCTCTGGTATTATGGAGTTATTTGAATTCTTGGCTGATATATGGTTTAGAGCACTATTGGAAAATTTGAGTTGTTTGATACATTGGATATGTGCTTAATGAGGGATTTAAGCGGTGATTCAAATCACCATTTTTACATTTTCTATCCTCCTTTTATCCCGTTGTTCTCTGAGATAAGAATGCTATTATTGAATATATTTTTGAGTATATTATTCATTGAATATCTTTGTTGTAATTGATCATTATGCTCATCTGCTTTATATTGCGATTAGTGTTGTGAATTCTAAATTTACTCCCTACGAACGACCTCAAACTCTGTTTTCGAGATTACAAATTTAAATGCTTATCGCTTTTGTTAACTATACTACACGCATTTTTCTTAAACTACAATGAAAGCGACGCAACAAGGAGTAAAATGCAAGAGTGGAGCTTGATAATGGAAAGCAGCAAAGGAGATTTAAGAGAAGAAACATCTTACGAGGGGTAGAATGCAGATTTACCAAGTTACAAGAGATTGGGCATAATTTGGCCACTAACAACCAGAACTTCTCCCAAAGAAAATCCAAGCCCCTTCAGACAACTCTACAAAATTCCAACATAAGGAGACAACATTTACTCCATTTTCAGTAGTTCGCACGAGCCGATGCGTAAAACACGCACCTCACCTGCACTCCATGCCCACTCGACGTGCAGCTTAATGATAATAGTCTAATCTATTACCCTAATTGGCTTAATCTAGGGCCAATTCCTTGGTAGAATCATGCATTAGGATTATAAATGTTCCAGTTAGAGCATGCATGCATATTTGAGTTTTGTATTCATCTTATAAATAATTATCTCCTAATTCTAGTCTCTTGGGAATAATGTACGTGATAGGTCTTAAAGTGATATGAAGAACTGAGGAATAAAGATGGATAGGAACAGAAGCTATAGTTGAGCTAGGAGTTGATCGAGGAATAAAGTTGACGTAAAGAAAGATTGAAGACATAAGAAAGAGGAAAGATATGAATTAGAATAACCCTACCCTATCCCAAAAACCTTAAGATGACCTCAACCTTAGATATTTAAGCTCAAAAACCAAAAACATGGATAGCATTATCCATGAACCTATCCACCCTATCCATAGTCCTAGCTTAGTATCCCTAACCCCAATCTACTTATCCAATACCCTATCCCTAGCCTAGAAACCTATTTAAGTCCATACCACACCTAACTGACTCAGTCTGAGTCAATTGGGTCCCTGGGACTTGATTGGACTAATTCTAAGTTGAGTAGACTCATTTGAGTCTAATCAGACCCAACCTAAACCTAATAGGCCTAGCCACATCCAATCAGGTGCATCACAACCTGATTAGGTGCATCCAACATCAATTGGGTTCGGTTAGAACCTAATTAGACTAGACCCAACCTAATTTCCTCCACCACCTAGACCCTTAGTATAACCTATTCCACCATTTAGACAAAAATTCTCTACCAAAAATCTTCTCCTAAGCTAGCTTAAGGCCTTCCTAATTTTAGTAAACCTAAGCCTACTGAATCCCTACCACCCATCACCCATCCTAAGGCCAAAACACACTTCCTATTTTTAGAAACCTAAAGAACCTATCCATTCCATCATGCCATATCACTTCACCTAATCTAGACCCTTCATTTCTAATCATATGGCCCATATCTAACCTACACATAATCCTTAGATATTTGACTACCATTAGATGCCCATCTAAGGGCTGGTATTAATTTTGAAGTGGTGGAAACACCTCAACCATTGATCCTAATCCAAGGACCCTCATTTCTTCATCATTCCTATAAAAGCACTACCCCTCCCTCCACCTAAATCAATTAGCCTCTTAGTAATCCTTAGTATAATTTAGTAGTACCTAGCCCTATAAGGCATGCCCACCATCCCTCTACCTCCATAGCTTCTCTGGTCCTCTCTTCTTCCTCTTAGTGCCCCGGATCTGAAGCTCCTTCAAAAGCTTCCTCAAGCATCCCTCAAGCAGCTCAGATCTCTTCTTCGACTCTTTATTCTTTTATAGTTCTATTTTGATCGTAATCTTTAATTAGATTCATACTTGTGAGACATTCTTGATATTTGAAATAAATTACAGTATTCATTTGATATCTGTGTCTCCATTATTACTATTCGTGTATCTATTTGATTTAATATAATAGATACTCTACTATATAATAACTACGAAAGGTATTAAATAGCGACTGCCTCCCTATGATCTACTTGGACTCCTTGTAGTTCAAAATTTATAAATATTAATTGATCACTTAATTTACGCGATTCAACGATTCCATAATCTTAATTGCATAGATTTAGCGAACATCAATTTCGCACCGTTGCCAAGGAGGCATGGATTTATTTGTAGCCTTTTGATTTTGCACTTATTTTATGATTACTAATCCAATTTGCTTCGTATTTGTCAGCTTGTGTGTAGGTATCAAAAATCTGAAGAGAACGACAAACAGAAGAAAATCGGATTCAGTCGTCTTAAGGTAAGTATATCTTAGGTTTCTTTAGATATGAAACAAATAATAAAAGGTGTTTTGCTTGACCCTTAGGTTAAAAATATTTGCTTGTGCTTGTTTGCTTTCTATCCAAAAAAAAACTCTTTTTGGTGGGCATTATCTCTTGGAAAATAACAAAACCACCTCCTTGAAATTCGAATAGCAAGAAAATTCTATTTTCAAAAATTATTTTCTAAAGTTATATATGTCCAAAAATTATGAAATTGCTCCTGGAAGTAGATATTGAAGTCAATAAGATTGTGTCTAAATTTCATACCTATTTGACTTATATTAAAGTTTTAAAAACTCATGGACTACACTACTATCAGGTCTACTCTTTTTTCATGCTTTTTGGAATTCAAAAGATCATGGGAATTTTTATACAACTTTGACTGACCTAAAATTTATAGTGTAGAATTCCTGTGATAATTTAGAATCTTGGAAAAATATAAAAAAATATTTTGGGCATGTTTGCTTGCACAAAAAATTCAATTACTGACTGGGTGTCAAAATAGACTTGAATACCCTAATGCATTATTAAATCTAAAAACAATATAAAACATGCATTAAAAATTATGAAAATTTTATTTTGAGAACCTTAGTTAGTGATGCATTAGGACCATTAATTACCTTGATTGGGTCGCGCCACATTTGGCCTGTTAGACTTAAATTCCATCATTTAGCACTATCTGCTTTTAGGGTTTCACATTAAGGTAGAACACACTTGCATTTCCATGCTTAAAGAAAATTTATCAAACAATTACGACTTGCAAAACCTCTCGTGTATCTCATTAGAACCATTGTTTGAATTTATTTAACTAAGTGAATCCTAAAATACATTAATATAAGCATTTGAATCTTAAAAGTAACTACATCAATTAAGCTTATATTGTGAACCCCTTTTGTCTGTGCACTACTAATGGTAGCACCATCATTAGTCATACCTAACTTAAATTAGTGGAAATCAACTAACAAATGCTTCTATATGATCGCCTGAGAGCAATAATTCCATTCAGATCCATTTTGAGGAGAGAACATTAAAATAGGGCTAATTCTGTAGTTTTAACATCACATCACAAATGCAGAGTAACCACGGGATTTATCAAGGGTTAATTGAAGGTTAGATGAGCATTAAAGTCCAAAGAGTGGGTCCACACAAACAGAAAATAGGGTTTCACGTGTTTCGAGAACCAAAATAACACCCAAAATCCTAATTTCAGACCCTCTTGAATTGAAGAGGTTCTAATCAGTATAAAATTCATCTAAACCTCCTAAAATTTATAGAAAAGTATTTTAAGAGGTTTAGTACCCTTGGTTTGACCATCTGGACCCATCTTAACCTTGGACAGAGCTTTAGACGAGATTTAACCCTAATTTAAGCTTTTGTGTAAATTACCTAGTCAAATGTGGTCAAGATTCAAATCCAACTTCACCATCAGATTTCTTGGGTTCAAATTAGGTTAGTACCAAAATTTAGGCCTAATTAAGGTCCATCTTGACCTAGTTTGCACTTCAGTCCCTAAAACCTCTGTTTCCTACACGTAAACCCCTAAGTTTCTAAATTATTTGCATTCAACACCCTAGGTTTATTGTCTTCTTCCCGAAAAGACCCTTGATGCCTGAAGCTTTAAGGTTTCCTAAACCACAGGTCAAACTAACCTTTGACCAAGCAATTCTCATTCAATCAATGTCCAATTTCCTCCAATTTTGGAGATGGTTGCAACAAGATCCTCTTCCATCTAAACGTGATCTCAAGCACAGAATCAACGCGAGAAGCTTTGACGAACCCTCAAAATTTAGTGGGTTCTCCTCATGAATTTCACGAGGAATCCACTTTGTTTTTGGACAAATCAAGCCCTGTCCGAGCTCTATAAAAGTTCCTGGAGCTTCGGCCATCCTATTTAGTAAAGTTTAGGCCTAGAAACCTCCAGTTCTTCCCTTCTCCAGCTGCCCTCCAGCTCGACTCCGGCAGCCCTCCTCGACAGCTTCCTCAGGCTAGCCAACAACCAAATTGGCCAGGCCATAACCTCCCTCTCCTTCCTCCGCCTCACCAACCAAAGCAGAGGATATCTACCCCTTCGTTATTGCCGCTTCCCCTCAACGGAGTTCCATTCGTCTCCGACGCCGACCAATCGAAGCCGACGCCAATTCCTCATCTCTTTCATCTGCTAGATAGGTTAAACTCTTCCTCTCCCTCTCTAGATCCTTATTACTTCCTCCTCTTCTTGATTCAACCAACGAACCATTGCCTCTCCCTCCGTCTTCTCTAACTCCAGTAGAGGCTTTGATGAACCTGCGCCACTGCTACATCACACCAAACAACCACGCATCACTTCCAAAAGCATACCCTCATCTCTACCTTCAAAATCCCTCTACAAATTTCACCTTCCATCCACTCCTTAGCTCCACCGAACTCCATACCTCACATTCGCCCTCTCCAACGACGCACAACCACCACACACCTCCTCATAGTTCACAAACACCATCGTTGCCTTCCTTGACTCAAGGCGACTCTCTTGAACGTGTTAATTGGGGCCTAGAGCCTGTATTTGCAGATTTGAAGTTGTGTCTGAGCTCCACCATCACTGAAGTCATCTCCACCTTCGTCTGCCCTTTTCCGGCCGCTCTACTACTCAGATTCACTTCCAGAAGTTACGGATTCACTCCACGCAACCACCCGCAACATCAATTGCGTGAAGCAATGACAGTAACAGCTCCAATTGATTGGAGTCTTCACAGCAAACACGCGAAGAAGGGGCTCAGATATAGTCCCACATCGTGGGTTTCCAAACCAACATCACCACATAAAGGCAATTCACGCCACTGCCTTGCTACCTCTCACAGTGGGGGTGAGGTCCCTGCCTCACGTGCTACGCACTCTTCACCCACCACGCATGCTGGTGGGCCTGGTCACTGTACACACCCGATTACCTGGTTATTATGCATGCCCGTATACCCGGTTAGGGCTTAGGGAGGAAAATCTAAGGGGGGAGGGTTTTGCTTTAGGATCTTTGCCTTGTTGCCTCAAGATGCATGTCTATGTGTTCTATACGTCGCATCTCTCTGAGGTCTCTACTGAAGCATCGTGCCTTTGTGCTGGTGCTCCATGCTAAGGCCTTATGCCTTGTGCTCCTAAGGCTTGATAACCTCAAGACATCTGAACCTTACTTGCGCCATCTGATCCTAAGTATTGTGGGTTTATTTGAGTTCTTAACTGATACTTGGTTCAAGATACTGTTGAACTATTTGGTTAAATTGAATACTTGGGATATGCTTAAATTGAGGGGATTTAAATGGTGATTTAAATCACCATTTTTTGAGTTCTTCTATTCTTTTTGCCCCTCTATTTCTGAGATACAAATTGGATTGTTATTGCATATACTTTTACGTATAATATTCATTGATATCTTTCTTAAACTTAATTGTACTCATTGATTTAAATTGCGATTAGTGCATGAATTCTATATTTACTCCCTACGAATGACCTCGAGCTTTATAAACTTAAGTGTTTGTGCGATTTCCATCCTATACTACGACGCATTTCCTTAAAAGACAATGAAAGAGCGATCTTCGCTTTCAATAAAAATCTTAACATAAAATGTCGTGTCGTTATAGTTTGTGCGTGATAGAAAATCGCTTTTCAAAACATTTAATACTCAAAAATAGTTAGGTTGTCTCCACAGGGAGGAATAAGCCTATTAAACTAGTGAATGGTGCCTCGCTTATTCGAGAAACTCAACAGGTGTGCATATTAATTAGACCAACTCCTTTTCTCACATAAACTCATTCTAAACAATTGATCAGGAATGTAGGTGTTTATATGCAAAATCACCATACAATAATATTCTGTTAACAAGTGAATAGTGATCTTGGAATACGGCAATTAATATAAATATGAATCTCTAATAGAATAAACCTTGTTCTCTATAATACTATCTCATGCTCTTTATCCTTAATGAGAGTAATTTATCTAAAGAAGAAGTTTGTCGATGCAATTTACTCTCAATAAGTTAAGTCAATAAATAAATGAATAGTGCAACTGCAATGGCAAAGACCATAAATACTAATCGGAAGCAAAATAGAGGATTTCTTCTCTCTCCGCCGTGCAAGCAGGAAGGAGCACGGCCGACCAAACGGGGCACGGAGGAGATCGACCGGGATGAGGACTTCGAGATGGTGGTGGCAGGGCGACGAGAGGCAGTCGACGGTGGTCGCTCGACGTGCCAGAGGTCAACGACGGCATGTCCTGCTGCTCGCTATGGAGGCCGCATGCATGGGAATGGAGGTTGAAGAAGAGGATGATGGGGGGTGGAGGTGGCGTGAGGGGTGATGGGCTTTGGCTGAAGGTGGTGTTGGCTATAGGATAATGGTGTGCGTGCTGTCTACAGCGAGGGGAAAGTGTTGGGTGTTTCGGTGGAGTGGGTGGTGATGGGTGGTTTGTTCTGCGGGTGGAGAAGATGGAGATGAGGAAGACCAAGACGAAAGGGAAACAGATAATGGCAGTGGGTGTATGCACTCTGTCACTGTGCATACGTGATCAGCGAAAGGGAGGACCAGAGGTTCAGCAAACCTAAGTCATGGTGTACGCTGGGTTTCATGGTGCATGCCTGCTGCACGGTAGTGGCGAGGGAGAAGATCCCTGCCAGGTGTGGTTCCAAACTGGAGAGGCATTTAAAAGGTTGCTTTTGTGTGGTTGCGAGATGCATGGTCACCTTGGGTTGGCGGTGCGTTGAGTCGGTCAGTTAAGCGTGTTGCTGGCGATGAAGGTGGTGGTCTGATATTGAAAATCTTGCACACATAACCCTACATAAATATATATGTATCAAGTTTTAACAAAATATCTTTTAATTAAGATAAACTAACACTTAATTCTAATTGTAATCTAATGAGGTATGTTTCGAATGTACTTAAGCTAATTAACTGTCCATGAAATTGGACTCATCAAATACCCCCATACCTAGGTATTACTAGTCCCGAGCAAAAAAATCAATGGAAGGTGTATGATTCTTTCAAAAGATTTCTTCTTTTCTTATTCCAAATATTTAGAGATCCAGACATATGTGAAGTGTCAGTAGCCTAGGTAATGAATCTAAGTGAAAAGCTAACCTATATTTAAGGTTCGTGCTTTACCCTTGATAAAATTCTATTAGGATAGGAAACTTCTTCCCTCAGGGATAAAGCAAAAAATAATATGTAATTTGACCCCGACTTTTTGGCTTAGGTAGGAGATACTGAGTTAAATGAATTCAAATTTGGTGGCTCATACTCTTTTGGTGATACATATAGTCTAGTACTGCAGACTCTAAATCTCTAGACTATCAAATGAGTCACCTAGAGAGAGGCTAAATAGAACTGTGCTTTTTTGATGTTCCTTTGGCTTAGTTATTCTCTTTCCTTTTTCTTCTAAGATCACACATCTCACCTGATTTTCTAAATCTACTCAGTGTTTGGTGGCCTCACATGGCATTCATAGTTCAATTAAAGTCCTAATAACCCTACAACTAAGTTAAAAGTTTTCAGCCAGTATTAGAACAATCAGAAATACTGAAAAGTAAGTATGGATCATATTTGGTGGATCACAATGGATGTTTTTGTTGTATCAATGATATGGACACCCGATAAAATTGACAACTAAGATAGCTATAACTCAAACATTTTTTTTGTATATATATATTTTTCTTTTCTTTTCGTTTTTCTTTCTCTTTTTTTTCTATATATTTATATTTCTTTTCTTCTCTTTCTCTCTCTTTGTTTTTTTTTTATAACTCTAACACAATACAACACAGACTTTTATTCATGAAACATTATTAGGGATGATGATGGTCATGAGGATATTGTGTGACTTATTTGGTGGAAGTGTCTACTCTTGGCACCGGGAAGGAATGGATAGGACAATCATATTTCTGACCTTTGACATTACTACCCTCCTTCAGTCGAGGACTCTATAAAGGACGATCGTAACCATCCACCATAGTCATAGTTTTATTAGGACTCAATCTCTGTGTATCTACCTTATTTGGTGACTCTAAGGAATTCACACAATGTATGCACGCAGGAACAGAGAGCGAAAACTATGCCTAACTATTAGTTATCCTCATCTAATTATCCAAAACTTAAGAGTCCTTATATTAGACTTAGCGCACCAGTAGTCTCTCTACTTTCTTCTCACAAATATTAGGTGGATCTTAATAGAAGATAGTATGCCTGACTCCCTTCAAACTGTCCAAGGATTCAACAGACTAAAAATGTTTATTTATTTTTTACAAAGGTCCATTACCCAGTCTACGTGCAAGTGAAGTAACTATACTGGATTCTAAACTTAGAAATAATTTAAGAAAAACTTTAATGAAATCTCGGTAAAGATGTTTTCCGAGGGCTAACCAATTCATCTCAAGAAAACAAAAGAGATGTTTTTTTTTCTTTTTTTTTTTTTTTGCTAATGCACCTAACCTAAATGCATGAATAATGCCTAAAAATGAAAAATGCACCCCCTCATAACTAAATCCTACAATATCCTCATTGTAAAATTAAAACAGGGGGAGAAAGGAAGGAAATCACCTGATGAAGGCATTATTCTAGATGTTGGGTTTCCTCCCAACAAGCGCTGCATTTTCTGTTGGCAGCCAGACTTATAAGGAACCTGTAAGTCTTGTTCCAAACACAAAGAGCTAAGCCCTAAAAATATGCGTAAAAGTGCAGGCCTAGAGAATAAGTAGCCACGGATGTTGGCAAGCTGATGATGCAGTGTTATCCCAAATGCGCGCCAAAAGACATGATAGAAAACAATCTCGCAAGCTACCTGGAGAGTTTTAGGAAAAAGAGTAATAGAAGAAGGGACCTCTTGAAACATGAGTAGAGGATAGTAAGGGTCCTCTAAAGTAGGAATGGTTTTAAAAGATACAATCATAAGTATGTTAAACCCTTGAATGGCAAGACTAAAAGTACAAGCATCAATCCAAACTCGCCATTCCACCCGAGGATGTACTGGCCTGATATGCTCCTCAAAAAGAATGTGAGCAAAAACCTGAGCTAAAGATCGATTAGGGAGTGTAAGGGTTGTTTGTGGTGTTGGGAGGTACTGATTAAGTCCAAGGAGGGCTTAGTCCATGTTAAGTCCAGCTCCTACAACAATTCAGATTTTGTATTATTCTCCCTAATAGTTGTTGCAGAAAAATTCACGTCACCCTACCTATCATTAATGATTGCTTCAAGAATCAGAGTCATATTTTCAACTTCTAGTATATGTGAATCAATGGTGGACTCCAAATTACATTTACTTAATGGCAAGGTCAAAGCAATTGAATCATTATTACTAATTTCATCCCTTGATTCTTTTGGTTCACTTAAGTTTTTATCGGGGTGGATATATGATTCACCAGTAAGGGGAGGCATTGCTTCAGTATCAATTACTTCTGAAGGAGGATCAATTTTAATGTTTTGGAGTAAGCCTATATCACTCAATTCTTTGTTCTCCTCGAGACGTAAATCCTCAATTGATGTGTATTGTTCCCGAAAGTCCCTCCTAGGCTTCTCACTATTGTGCTCATCCTCCTCTAACATCAACTCCCTATCTTCCCAATTTTGGGGAGGATGACTTTCAAAATCAAAAGGAAGGAATCCAAATTTCACCAGATTATTTATATCCTCAGGGGGTAAGTCCTCGAATAACACATAATCCCCCTGAGATTCACTCCAAACTCTAAGCCCGTGCTCCTCCATTGGGTCATCATCCTCTAAAATAGACTCTTTGTATCCTTGAGACCAAAATTGATCTAATTCATCCTCCATTCCCTCAGGGTCACCTTCACTGGGCACATGTAAATCCTCAGAATAATGAATGGTAGGTGTTGGTTCCCTAAGTGGAGGGTCGGGATTAGGCTCACTAAGGGTGGAATGGGGTTCCACCACATGATTAATAGGGGAAGTGGAATGAACAATATGACCTTGACCCGGGTTATCAGGGGTAAGAAAACTACTGTCAGTGGGGTCAAGGTCCTCAAGTGGTACCATCTTTCCTTTCTTTTAACTACAATATAACTCAGGTGGATAATCATTAAGATAATTCTCCTCTAGTGGTCGTGTCTCATGGGGAGAGTCTAAGTGATAGCTACTCAAAACAGGATCTCTATTATCTATTGTTTCCTCAGAATCTTTTTTAATGATCACGGTTGTACTGGTAGGGATCAGAATCAATAGTAAAAGAGTAGCTAAGCTGATGAATTTCCTTATTCAATTGCTGACCATTCCTCAACATCTCTCCCATAGGCTCCATCATTTCTTTTTGTTGTTTTTGCATTTCTATCATAAAAGAAGAGATGCTATTATCAGATTTGGGAGGATAGCCAGTCTCAGGTTCAAATTTCCTAGGGGTATCGGTCCAACCTTGATGAGAAAAATCATGAAGGGTGGGAGGGTTGAGTGTTTGCAAACTAGAGAATTCTGCTCTTAGGCTCTACTCAAAAGTGGGAGTTATCGGGCTAGTACTCCCAGGATAGGAATATGATTGATCCCATGAATTATCATTGTACCCATTAAAGGATGGGTATGCTCGGGGCATGGGATCTTGATTAAAAGATGGGAAGTATTCACTCTGATAATCTAAATGATAGGAGTAAGGGTGATCCATTTCTTTAAGCCAAACAGATTTAACTCTCTTAGGACTTAGAAGAAATCAGAATAAAAGAAGAAACTTCCTAGAGAGTTCTGGCACTGTCAAAACAAATGCAAATACAGTGGGATCTATTTTTAGTAGATTCTAGGTCTTAGAATTAAGTGTTCAGTTGGTGGCCAAACAAGTTTTGCAAGAGTTACGCTTCCTAGGCTGACCTTCGTTAGTGCCTACAACCTACTCATAAGGGATGGAAATCTCGAATCGAGCTCACACACGAAGAACCGAAGTAACTTGTTGAATATACTTGTTGATTTCCGACTAACTTCCTTTATAATACAAAAGCGAAGAGGTAGAATTAATCTAGTGACCTTATGTGCGATGTGCACAGTGTCTCAGGTGTGCAACACATGTACACGTTTTGAATTTTCAAATCTTGCAAACAAGTCCTTTTGCACACAATTTCAAGTCACTGATTTTGAGGTTCCACCTCTTAGTAGTCCCAATTTCTTAAAAGTGACCACTGAATTAATTAGATTCAAACACTTTAGTGGTCTTGGATTTAAGTCCAATGCAGATGCATGACAGGTATTTGATGCTAAAGAGAAGACATACCTTACTCCAACTCTCTTCAATGCAGGGATGTATGCGATACAATAAAGATAAACTAGATGCTGCTCATTCAATCCTAAATGATCGCCCTATAGATATGCAGCTTCTAGTAGGCAGTTCGATTTTTTTCCTTTTTTATTTTTATTTTTATTTTTATTTTTATTTTAATAAGCAAACAAACCTAATTTAATTTAACTAGCTAACTAACATGCAATTCAAATAATTCAAATAAACCTATAATCTAAATAAAATGAGAACATGCTCCCGAAAAGATGCTCCCGCATACAAGAGCGATAATCAATAAAAAGCACTGAGTACACGTTCCCAAAAATGCCCAACACGGGTCCACAAGATAGAAATTAAATTCTAATGTCTATCTAGCTTGAACTAAATCTAAAGCAAGCAAACAAGTCTTCCGTTACCAATCCTCCTTCCACGTGCGTGGGATTAAGGCCCATGTGCTCCTGTTACTGCCCTCTAGGTGGCGTCAAGGTTCACCAAAAATATCGTCTCCGTCGTGCGGTCCCATCACGTTTGTTCGTTTTTGCACACAAACAGAAACAAGGTCAGTAATTCAGAAAAGCTTCAGAAATAGCATAAAAATAATATAAATTTTTCGAAAAAATTAATAGGCATATTTCCTTCCTATGGATTGATAAAAATCTGAACATAAAATGTCGTATCGTTATAGTTCGTGCATTATAGAAAAATACTTTTCAAAACATTTAATAATCAAAATCTAACCATGAAAACAGTTAGGTCATCTCCATAGGGAGAAATAAGCCTATTAAACTAGTGAATGGTGCCTCGCTTATTTGGGAAACTCAACGGGTGTGTATATTAATGAGAGCAACTCATTTTCTCACATAAACTCTCATTCTAAACAATTGATCAGGAATGTAGGTGTTTATATGCAAAATCACCATACAATAATATTATGTTAACAAGTGAATAGTGATCTTGGAATATATAAATCAATATAAATATGAATCTCTAATAGAATAAACCTTGTTCTCTATAAGACTATCTCATGCTCTTTATCCATAATGAGAGTAATTTATCTAAAGAAGAGCTTTGTCCATGCAATTTACTCAATAAATTAAGTCATTAAATAAATGAATAGTGCAACCGCAATGGCAAAGACCATAAATATTAATGTGAAGCGAAACATAGGATTTCTCCTCTCCGTCGTGCACGCAAGAAGGAGCATGACCGACCGGACAAGGCTTGGAGGAGATTGACCGAGATGAGGACTTCGAGATGGTGGTGATGGAGCGACGAGAGGCGGCTGGTGGTGATCGCTCGACGCACCGAAGGTCAACGGCGGCATGTCCTGCTGCTCATGTGGAGGCCGCGTGCATAGGAACGGAGGTTGAAGAAGATGATGATGGGGGGATGCGGGTGGCGTGAGGGGCTTTGGCTGAAGGTAGTATTGGCTATAGGATAATGGTGTACGCGTTGTCTGTAGCGAGGGGAAAGTGTTGGGTGTTTCCGTGGAGATGGTGGTGATGGGTGGTTTGTTCTACGGGTGGAGAACAAAGAGATGAGGAAGACAAAGATGAAAGGGAAACGGATGATGGTAGTGGGCGTATGCACTCTGTTACTGTGCATACGTGATCGGCGAAAGGGAGGAGCAAAGGTGCAGCATGCCGAAGTCATGGTGTACACTGGGTTTCACGGTGCACGCCTACTGCACGATGGTGGCGAGGGAGAAGGTCCTCGCTAGGGGGAGGAATGGAGAGCCTAAAGAAGATGGCTACATGATGAGAGGCTCATCATGGCTTCTAATTACCCCTAATTAACTAATTTCCCTAGTTAATTAACTAGGAATATGCATATATAAGGGTTAATTATGTAATAAGGGACAAATCATTAAAGGACCTTAAAATAAGTTAAAAATGTTAAATTACAAGTCAATTAACATTATTAATAACTTAATTAATAAATGGGCATAAAATACCATTAATTAGTTATCTAATTAATATCTTATTTTACTAAAGAATAACTTAAGACTTAAAGTATGTAATAACTAAAGTACGTAAATATATTTAATAAATATAAATAAATTGGTCAAAAATGTGAATACATGACTTTAATAAAATATTTAGCTAATTTATAAATATATATAAAAAGTTAGACAAGAAAATAATTGAAATTAACCTTAAAAGCCTCTATTTGCAATTTGGTCCCTACAATTTATTGTAATCGAGTCCTTTTCCTTTCACTTATGTCATTATCTTTCTTCACATTTAGGTCCCTATGAACACCTTTCTTCTTCTTCTTTGTTTCTTCTTCAGCTGATTCAATGATTGACGTGCAGTGGTGAAGGCACCGTTAGATGACCGTCCATCCGTTGTTCTTCCTTCCTCGCCAAGCTCCTGGAGCTTGCGCTCACCATCTTCTTTCTATCCCATGGTCTAGATGAGTCTTGAATCCTATTTAGGGTTAGAGGATAACCCCATTGGCGTCGGAGATGACGCCGGTGGTTAAGCTGCACCTAGACGCATTCTCGTCCAGATTTAACCCCCTTCACAGTCGCCACGACCTATAAATATCCCTCAACTCCTCCGATTTGCGAAGTTAGCTCCCTACCCTATTCCCCCTACTGAGCTAATCGATAGGCTATTCACTCCAAATCCGACGATCTCCCCTTGCTTCCACCATCTTCCTCCGACCATCTCCACTCACTTCCGATCTCCTCCATCATCCGCTGCGTCCTCTAACGAAGCGCCAACGCCGGACTTCACCTCTGCTTCTCACAAACAACTGTCGAACTTCTTCCTCCTTCCCTCTGATTTCCTCCTCCATTACGATCTTCGACGGAGACTCCTCTGCCTCCCTTCGTTCAGGTAACAGTAGGATTATGACCCTAGGTAAGTTTAGATTAGTTAGATTGGTTGATTAGGTAGTTTAGTTTAGGTTTAAAATTTGGATTTCCGCTATCTTCTTCAGCTCCGGCAAGCTCCTTGAGCTCGTCTGGAGCATTCTTTTGTCTTTTTGATCCACTAGACACATTCTACACCTTTCCATGAACACTTCTACCTCACTTATTTTACACTATATCAGCTTATGCGCCTAGTCCATCTTCACCTTCACCGGTGGCCTTCACTGTCCACGGCAGAGGTCTCCGAGCTTAGAACACACTCGTTGGGGCCCTCCATCATCTCTCCGTAATCTAAGGGCCCCGATCCTATACCTAATTAGTATAATTAACTCATAGAAAGTAAATAACTAATTCCATTTCAACTTTCTAGCTCTTTATCAAGGGAGAGCTTGAAAGAGTTACTCCACCTAATTAATCCCGCATAGAGCAGCATAAGGTTCTGTTGAACCTTAGTCCTCACTCAATTGAGTGAGGTAGCTGACTCTGAGTTCATACAAACTCAGAGATTAAGATTTCTAATTCCCTGATCAATTCTTTATTCGATCATCAATTGGGCAAATTGATGAGCACCTAAGGTTCCTTGTGACCTCAGGAAGCTCTTAAGACCTTTAATGGTCTGTTTGATAGAGTTTTGTACATTGTCAGACATTTCCTAGACTTACCGGAGCTCCGGCGAGCTTCGGCGAGTCGAAATTGATCTTCAGACCTTGATAAGCTCTGAGGAGCTCCAGATTGACTGTTTATGACTCGAGGATTGTGTGTATACTGATGATTTTATGTTTTGATGTCTGGAGTGTGATTTCAACCTCTGTCTTCTCCAACTCCGACGAATTTGGAGAACTTGATCCGTTAGGTTTTAGGCTCTGGAAATAGGTTAATAAGCTCAAGTAGAACCTATAGGAGTCATATTTGATCTTTTATTGCTCTGAAATTCCCTAAATTATTCCACCAAACACCTCCACTTTTGAGCTCAGGTGACAGTGTCTGAGAGAGCCTTTAGGAGCTTCAAAAGTTAGTTTTAAGGTCTGGAATGATTTCTTAGGTGAATTAAAGTCCCTCCAGGTCTTCAATTTGTTTAGAGAAGCTCTAATTCTAAAAGTCAACTCTGATCTGACCGTAGTCAAACCTCAAGTTCAATTTGAGGATTAAGCATTTAATCTTGTGAATTAAAAGGTTGAAATTTTCTCTGGGATGATTTATAGTGAGTTGGAGTTGTTTTGATTGAGTTTTACTGAGGATTTGATGCGAATTAGATCACTATCCAGTTTGGGTTCTTTTTGAACCCATATTCTGTTCATTGATTTCCTGGCGAATTTCTGTTGCCAAAGCCATCCAGATGTAATTGCTACAACCCTCAGAGGCTGTTGGATCCACTAGAATCTATTGTTCTCTCTGTTGGCCAATTCAGGCCTTAATTCTGAGCTCCAGAGCTTCAGTACAAAGCTCTGAGCTATATACCTCTTCCTGAAACCTTTCGAAGTTCTTTTCTTTGTTAATCCCCTGCGGAATCACCTATTGAGGGTGATTCAGACCTCTCACCTGGAGGTCAAAAACTCACTGCTAGTCATTAGTCCTGAATTCCTTATTCTGCAGCCATCAATAACTGCTTGTCAGAGTTAATTTTGCCCTTCAAATCGAAGGGTTTAACCTCATCTGAGCACCAAATTGGTGCTAGAATCTATTAGAACGTACTTAGAGCTCTTGATTGAACTTTGGAACACCTAATTTGACTTAGCCAATCGCCCAGAATCATTGGCCAAAGATCGACCTAGAGTGGGAACTATAGTCCCACCTTGGTAAGAAGAGAGCGCAGGACTTGGTATAATACAGAAAGTTGTTGTAGCCTTCTCGGTCGTCAGCGCTAGGCACACAATGAGTGTGGGTGCGTGCGTGCACGTGCCCAGGTGTGTGTGTGCACCTATGGACAATAGTGTGGGCCTGTGAGTAGGCGTGCATGGGCCTGGGAGGCCAGATACTGTGGATGAGCTTGAACCAGAAATAAGCCACCTGTTAATAACTAGGCTCGAACCCAATAGGGTTTGGTCCCACCCTCTCAGGGGTGCTATATATCCTCGACCAGTTTGAGCTGCCAATTAGAAAACCAAATTTTTGTAATTGAAGGCTAAGTGTGGAACTTATTAAGCACAGAATGAAGTTAAGGTTAAGATAAAGGAATGAGCTTGAGGAAGAGATAAGGGATGAAGTTAAAAGAAGAGAGAAGAAGAACTCGAGAGAAAGAGAGATAGAGAATATAGAAAAGAAAAGAAGATTAAGAGGGCTGAAGAAAGAATGAAAGAAAGAAATAGAAAGAGGAAGAATTAGACGTATGTGACTTCTATCAGACTTCCAATCTTTATTTATAAGATGTCTGATTTGTAATTCATTGTTAAATATTGTTCTCTTTTATTACTTTATGATTTAAATGATGAATAAAGGCATTATACTCATTTATTTAACATTCTCTTGCCTTTATCTTTTGAAAATAGTTACATTTGATGTAATAAACATGTTTACCTGTTCATTAATGATAAATCACATGTGTAAATATGTTCTTTCTTAATGGAATATTGCATGTTCTTATTTGAATCATCTTTTATGCAATTATTCAAGTACTTAAAGTATTTTAAAATAAAAAGATATAATTGATTAACTGATTAGCAACTTATGCTTAGGAATTAATAGTGAATTTAATCTACTAATTATGCTTCCCAGTGAACGACCTGGACTCAACCAGTAAAAAGGTACTTCAATTCTAAAATGTTAGATTAACTTGACTGTATACTACAATTCCGACACCAATTCAAGTTAACATAAGTTACATTCTGATGCAATTAATTAACCCTAAATAATTTAATTAACTGTGTTGAGGAGTTAAACGTTCATTTTAATGGCACCATTGCCAAGGAGTGTAACATTTTGCTTCATTTTATTAACCAAAACATTCCCTTGCATAATTTTGTTAAGGAGAACATTTTAATGGCGCCGTTGCTGGGGAGGTAACTGTAATATTATATTCACCATTACTATGTTTGTTTTGTATATAATTTCTTTTTACTAATTAGCTTTGTTTTGTTTTGTTTTCTGTCTTCTTTTCAGGGTTACCTTTGCAGGTATTCTTAGGAAAGAAGGCGGGAATTTTCGTTCTATTTTCCGTTTCTCCATTATACAGACCATTGTGAGAATTTCTTTCCTTAGTCTTTAGTATAGTTTGTATTCTTGCATTTAGTTTAGAAAAATTAAAAAATACAAAAATACGCATACCTATCTGACTAGCAGCAGCATGTTTTAGGCACATACTCCTAGGAGTGCACATACCTACTAGTATTCTTGCAATCTAACTCGGGAAATTTTTCTACTGTTTTTCTCGCATCAGCAGGAAAACACGTGCAAAACCCACGTGAATCCTTGTCTTGGAGTAAATAAACAAGACCATATTTTTGTTTGAAAATACCTAAAAAGCGGTCACCTTACTTCTTTTTATCATTTTCTGTGAAAAGATTAAGTAAAAAGAGGACAATTAAAATGTCACTCAATCTGTTTGCAGAATGCATATAGGTTTTTGACGCTCTCGTTTGTTGCATGATATCATGCACACAGCGTGATCACTAGGGTCACACGAGTCTAATTTTTCTACCTCTCCTCTTTGCACCTCTTAGGGCTTTGGTCGAAGATCAACAAGTTTATCTCACTACTAAGCCCCGGGGAGCTTGTACTGAGCGATCTCGATCCTAGACCTTAGACCTTTGAACCTTAAGGATACGCACATACGTAGACATGGGTTTAGGATACGTATTTTGATACAGATACTATACTTGTTTGCATCCAAATTATTTTTGCGTATTCTAGAACTCTCTTCTTTCCTTTGAAAGAAGAGAAAAACCCACTTTTTGCGTTGTTTTCAGGTCTTGTTTGCCGCTGTTTTCAGTGGTGTGAGTGTGCCTTTGCACATTCTTTTGGTTTATGCACAGGAGGCGATCCTTGAAACTGCCTCTCGTATCTCTGTTGATTGGTATTCCTAAGCCGGTTGCACTAAGCAACCAACAATTTTCTCGTCTGATACTTCTGCATTTTCTGCATTTGATCCCATGGATCATATGCAGAACCAAAATCCCGAGATCCCTTCTTCTTCTGGTAAGGGGGGGATGCCGCCTTTTGATGTCCATGAGCTGCTCCTGAACCAAAATCTTCAGATGCTCAAGCAGAACCGTCAAATCAATCTGTTGACGGCTGCTCTTCAAAACTTGCAGAATCTACAAACCCGTCCTCCACTTCGACTTGAGGCGGGTTTTGAAATCCCTAATTTACCGATCCCTCGTCCTAGGCCTCTACTCCGCAACGATTACAATCCATCCAATGCACAAGTAGAGCCTAATGTTTGGATTCCCGTTGGGGAAAACGACCCAGAGTTAAAGCCAAATATTATAGGTCTAATCCTGCACTTTCACGAGTTTGCATCCAAGGATCCATTCCAACATATAGAAGATCTTAAGAATCTATCTCAGACTCTTAGATCTCGAAATCAGAGCAGGGAAATCCTACTTATGAAGATGTTCTCCTTTAGCCCTACAGACAAGGCTGCCTACTGGTATATAACCATAGCACAACCAATCTCAACTTGGGCTAAACTCGAATCCGCATGTTTGAAGAAATTCTTCCCTACTAGTCGCACCAACGCATTAAGGCGAGCCATCACTACATTTACTCAGAATCAAGGAGAACCAATTCATGAAGCATGGGAGCGCTTCCATGAATTGCAAAGGAAATGCCCACATCACGACATCCCTCGTTGGCAACTAATGCACATCTTTTATTATGGATTGCAAGAGGGCATTCACAATCTAGTCGATGCCTCGTGGAGGGAATTTCTTGAATCGTGACGCAAAATCCACCTCAGAACTATTCGAAGGGATGGCAAAGAACTTGATCAACAATGCCTCAATGCCGCAATTCACACAGGGAACCAATACAGTGCATCACGATCGGGAATCAGTCCAGTTCTAAGGATTTGGAGCTTATTGTAGAAAAATTGGACAAAATCGATATCGTAGCGAAACATCTGGATGAGGTCTGAAACACTATGAAATCTCTTATGCCTCTTCTCGCTACGCAGAATCCTGTGCGTTTACCTGTTTCACAAATTCCCATGGGGAGGGAGTTTGTAAATAATTTGGATTCTAGAGATCCATCTTCCTTGGGTTTTTTTATCTACTCCTGCACCAACCCAAGGAGGGACCTTTGTCCTACAATCTTTCCCACCTCTGTCCCCACTTCCTGTTTTTGCAGAAAATACACCTTATCCTTCTGATTTAAATGCCATTCAGGGATACGCATCGAGATCGAACCCATATTCGAATACCTATAATCCTAGATGGCATAATCACCCTAATTTTTCTTCGTCTGACCATTCACAAAGATCATCATATCTGACTCAGACCAGACAAAACCTGCCAACGTTGTCGTTTCAGTAACCAAACGCGAGGCCATTTTACGTGGGTTTGTAGAACTGCGTGGGGCCAAGTAGAGACTCGTAGCTCGACCAGATTTTACGAGCTATGATTGAAACCCAGCGACAGAATGCTGAGGTACAACGGCAATGTTCGACAGAACTGGCTGATCTTAGGGGCCAAATCACGCAATTAGCTGAGTCTCATCAGCTAGGGGCCCTCCCATCCCAGCCAGTTCCAAACCATAGGAATATCCAGCAAAGACCACACCCGAGAGTTCAAAATCTGAACCAGGGACATGTCCATTTCCTTAATCAAATACCCCTGAATCAAAATCCACCCTCTTCTACTCATGATTACAAGTATTAAAATCAACAGCAATCTTTTTCGACAAAAGGCGACCAGCCTCTACTCTTTAATCCATCTTTCCTGAATCAAGCATCCTCTTCTTCACTAGCTTCTTCTTCACATGCAAGTATTAACTCTGTTACAACCTGCCATGGGACTTCCACTAGGGATCCAGTAAATCCATGGAACCTATCCCAAGACCCTAGTACATCTAGAATGGCTCCTATTTCTACACCTGTAAGAGTTGCAGAACCCGATCCAGCAATTCCCACTAATTCGCAAGATCCAGGTAATACCTCAATAGAACAGGAAATCCAAGTCCCATTCCCTGAAGCCTTTAAGAAGACTAGGAAACAAAAGTAACCTGTTACATTAGATGAGGATTTAGTTAAAATTTTTGAACAGGTACATATTAATATCCCACTCCTAGATGCTATCAAAGACATTCCAACTTACGCGAGATTTCTCAAGGAGTTGTGTACTCCTAAGCGTAAGCCGAGGAAAGGAAGAACTGTGGTACTCTCAGAGCATGTGAGCTCTATCATCTCGAGTACTCTTCCTTTGAAAAAGAAAGACTCGAGTTGTCCATTTATTTCGTGTATAATTGGGGACCAATGTTTTGATAGAGCCCTCTTAGATTTAGGAGCATCTATTAACCTCATTCCTTCATCCTTGGTAGATCATTTCCAAATAGAAAATCTTAAGTCTACTAATGTGACTTTAAAATTAGCTAATAGATCTATTAAGTCACCTAAAGGAATGTTGGAGGATATAATTGTAAGAGTTCAGGACTTTTATTTTCCTGTGGATTTCATTGTACTTGATATGGAAGTACCCGAACGCATTAGAGATACCCCAATTATTTTAGGGAGACCCTTCTTGGCCACTGCAAAGGCCAACATAGATTGTGAGTTTGGAAAGATTGAGTTAAAATTTGGGGAGAAAATGATTAAATTGGATATATTTAGAGCTTCTAGAGGATTAGATTGCAAATGGATTGAGGAAATTAGATCTATTTCAGTTTTTAAGGATGACCCTAGTTCCTTAGAACTAGAAAACACATCTTTTGATATCTTATACCCTCAAAATGAAAACCCGCTATCAGAATCTGTACTTGATCCTGAATCTGAATCATATAACTCATTTCAGTCACTTTTTGCAATCGAAAATCTCGCCCCAAATCCTGCTGTTGATTTGACTCCTACACTAGAATTAAAGCCATTGCCTAATACTCTTAAATATGTTTATCTAGAACCTGATCAAACATATCTGGTAATCATCAATTCCCATCTTTTTGAATCACATAAATCAAAATTGATCAAGGTTTTACAAGATCATAAGAAGGCAATTGGGTGGACTTTACACGATCTCACCAGGATTAGCCCCAATTTTTGTACTCACTGCATCTATATAGAAGATGGGGCATGACCTTCAAGAGAAGCTCAAAGATGTCTAAATCCGAATTTAAAGGAGGTCGTAAAGAAAGAAATAATCAAGTGGCTAAATGTTGACATTATATATCCTATATCCGATAGCCCTTAGGTGAGTCCAATTCAAGTGGTACCCAAAAAGGCAGGACTCACTATAGTCAAGATTGAATCTGGACAAACCATTCCCACATGAATTGCGAATTCGTGGTGGGTTTGCATCGACTATCGCAAGCTCAACACGGTTAGAAAGGACCACTTTCCCTTGCCTTTTATTGATCAGATCCTTGACAGATTAGCTGGTAATAGGTTCTTCTACTCCTTAGATGGTTACTCTGGATACAATTAGGTCACAATTTACCCCGAAGATAAAGAGAAAATGACTTTCACCTGCCCCTTCGGAACCTTTACTTTCTGAAGAATGTTATTTGGCTTTGCAATGCACTCGCGACTTTTCAACGTTGCATGTTAGCTATTTTTACTAAGATGGTGGGTGAATATATGGATGTTTTCATGGATGATTTTTTAGTCTTCGGGGAGACATTTGATATTTGTCTGGATAATTTGTCGAAGATTCTTAAGAGATGTATAGAAGTAAATCTTGTCCTCAACTGGGAGAAGAGCCATTTTATGGTTCCAGAGGGCATTGTACTTGGCCACCTCGTGTCTGAGCGAGGTATCCAAGTAGATCAAGGCAAGATCAATCAAATCTCACATCTTCGAATTCCTGACTTGATCAAGGGCATCAGATCTTTTCTCGGGCATGTAGGTTTCTACAGAAGATTCATTTTCGACTTTTCGAAGATTGCCCAACCATTCACAAACCTCCTCACAAAGGACATGACTTTTGAGATGAGTAAGTGTATATCTGCATTTGAGATATTGAGAGACAGAGTTACACAGGCTCCGATTCTGCAACCGCCTAATTGGGATTTACCATTAGAAATCATGTGTGATACATCAGATTACGCAGTTGGAGCTATTTTGGGACAGAAAATCAAGAAAAATCTGGTAGTGATTTACTACACTAGTAAGACTTTGAATGAGGCATAAAGGAACTACATGGTTACAGAAAAGGAATTACAAGCGATAGTATTTGGTTTAGAAAAGTTCAGATCTTACATACTCGGATCTCGAATCATTATGTACTCTGATCACTCAGCTATTAGACACCTTCTATGTAAAAAGACACGAAACCTAAGTTGATCAGATGGATCTTGCTTTTGCAAGAATTTGACCTAGAAATTCGTGATAAGGTGGGACAACAGAATGTCATCGCCGACCACCTTTCCTACCTTCCTTCTGAGATTATTGAATCATCTCCTCCAATCACTGAGCACTTCCCTGATGAACATCTTTTGACTATAACTTCAAATCTTCCTTGGTACGCAGATATTGTCAATTATTTGGTTACACATCAATTCCCACAAGACTGGGATGGGAATCGCAAATCACGACTCAAATTAGAAGCCAAATACTACTTCTGGGAAGATCAATATCTGTTTCGACTCTGCAATGATCAAATCATCAGGTGTTGTGTTACCTCTTCCGAGATCAATTCTGTTCTTTCCTTTTGTCATGACCAGGCTTGTGGCGATCAAAAGTTCTGCAATGCAGGTTTTATTGGCCCACTTTATTTGCAAATTCACAGATGTATTGTAAGGCATGTAGTCACTGCCAAACTCTTGGTAGCATGTCCCAAAAAAACATAATGCCTCTGAATCCGATTGTCGTCTATGAGATCCTTGATATCTGGGGCATAGATTTTATGGGTTCATTTCCGTCCTCTTCTGGCTTCAAGTATATTTTACTCACTGTTGATTACGTATCTCGTTGGATCGAAGCCATACCTACATGTACAAATGATCATCAAGTTGTCATTCCTTTCATACAGAGTCACATTATCGCTCGTTTTGGGGTACCTCGCGCCATCATTTCTAATGGCAGTTCCCATTTTAATAATGCCCAATTTAGGAATTTACTTAGAAAGTATGGGGTTACACATCGTATCTCTACAACTTATCATCCTCAAACCAATGGGCAAACCAAGATCTCTAATCGGGAGATCAAAAAGATCCTTCAAATGACAATCTGACCCGATAGGAAGGATTGGTCTTCTCGTTTAGATGAGGCTTTGTGGGCTTATAGGATTGCCCACAAAACACCAATAGGCATGTCACCATACAGACTTGTTTATGGGAAACCTTGTCATCATCCCGTAGAAATTGAACACAAGGCCTATTAGGCAATTAAAGCCTGTAATTTGGACCTCATGAAGGCTAGTGATCACCATCAGTTGCAACTTAGCGAACTTGAGCAATTACAACATGATTCCTATGAGAGTTCAAAGCTGTATAAGGAAAAATTGAAAGCCTTCCACGATCGACACATTTCCCGCAAATCTTTCGCACCTGGTCAGAAGGTGTTACTCTTTGATGCCCGTCTGAAGCTCTTTCCTGGGAAACTTAGGTCTAAATGGCAAGGTCCATTTATTGTTGTTAGAGTCTTCGACAATGGAGCTGTTGAAATCACCGAACCCAACAAGGATCAACTCTTTAAAGTTAATGGTCAACGTCTAAAACCTTTCTTAAAATCACACAACATGGGTCTTGTTGGAGACTGTTACATGCTCCATTGGGGTTTGCATTCATCCATCAATACCCTCTATATAGCTGTTTCATGCTTTCTACACTTCTCCCTTCCTATACAGTTGAATCTGTATTGATTTATCACTTCTTTCTACACTGATTACCTTCACTTAGCCCGACTGACCATTCTGACCTTTGGTTAGAGTAGAAATCGTCTGCACAAAGATCTTCGATCTCCTCTATCTGACTCCTTCCATCACCCTACACTAAGTGAAGTGTAATATTTTTTTCACCCTTTTTACAATAAGGACATTGTAAAATTTTCCTTGGGAGGGTGTGAAGTGACAATTTTCACTTCAAGTATATTTGTAGAGAAAGTAAAAATATAAAAAAACCTTAAATACCCACGAAATCATAAAAAAAAATTCAAAAATTAAAAAATTTTAGAAAATCCAGGTTTTACCCCTAATCAACTAGGGGTAATTACCCTTAATTAACTAGTTTCCCTAGTTAATTAGTTAGGAATATGCATATATAAGGGTTAATTATGTAATATGGAACAAATCATTAAAGGACTTTAAAATAAGTTTAAGATGTTAAATTATAAGTCAATTAACATTATTAATAAATTAATTAATAAATAGGCTCAAAATACCATTAATTAGTTATCTAATTAATATCTTATTTTACTAAAGAATAACTTAAGACTTAAAGTATGCAATAACTTAAGTAAATAAATTTAATAAATATAAATAAATGGGTCAAAAATGTGAATACATGGCTTTAATATAATATTTAGCTAATTTATAAAAATATATATAAAATGTTAGAAAAGAAAATAATTTAAATTAACCTTAAAAGCCTCTGTTTGCATTTTGGTGCCTACAATTCTTTGTAATCGAGTCCTTTTCCTTTCACTTATGTCCTTATTTTTCTTCACATTTAGGTCCCTATGAACACCTTTCTTCTTCTTCTTTGTTTCTTCTTCAACTGATTCAATGGCTGACGTGCGGTAGTGAAGGCACCATTAGATGACCATCCATCTGTCGTTCTTCCTTCCTCGCCAAGCTCCTGGAGCTTACGCTCACCATCTTCTTTCCAACCCACGGTCTGGATGAGTCTTGAATCCTATTTAGGGTTAAAGGTTAACCTCACCGGCGCTGGAGACAATGCCGGTGGTTAAGCCGCACCTAGATGCATTCTCGTCTAGATTCAACCCCCTTCATAGTCGCCGCGACTTATAAATACCCCTTGACTCCTCCGATTTGCGGAGTTAGCTCCCTACCCTTTTCCCCCTACTGAGCTAATCGATAGGCTATTCACTCCAAATCCGACGATCTACCTTCGCTTCCACCATCTTCCTCCGACCATCTCCACTCGTTTTCGATCTTCACCATCGTCCGCTGCATCCTCTGACGAAGTGCCAATGCCGAACTTCACCTCTGCTTCTCGTAAACGCCAGCCGAACTTCTTCCTCCTTCCCTCTAATTTCCTCCTCTGTTACGATCTTCGACGAAGACTCCTCTGCCTCCCTTCGTCCAAGTAATAGTAGGATTAGGACCCTAAGTAAGCTTAGATTAGTTAGATTAGTTGATTAGGTAGTTTAGTTTAGGTCTAATATTCGGATTTCCGCTGTCTTCTTCAGCTCCGGTGAGCTCCTTGAACTTGTCCGGAGCATTCTTTTGTCTTTTTGATCAACCAGACACATTCTACACCTTTCCATGAACACTTCTACCTCACTTATTTTACATTGTATCAGCTTATGCGCCTACTCCATCTTCACCTTCACCGGTGACCTCCGTTGTCCACTGCGGAGGTCTCCGAGCTTAGAACACACTCGCTGGGGCCCTCCATCACCTCTCCGTAATGTAAGGGCTCCGATCCTATACCTAATTAGTATAATTAACTCATAGAGAGTAAATAACCAATTCCATTTCAACTTTCTAGCTCTTTGTCAATGGAGAGCTTGAAAGAATTACTCCACCTAATTAATCCCGCATAGAACATCGTAAGGTTCTGTTAAACCTTAGTCCTCACTCATTTGAGATTAAGATTTCTAATTCCCTGATGAATTCTTTATTCGATCATCAATTGGGAAAATTGATGAGCTCCTGAGGTTCCTTGTGCTCTCTTGAAGCTCTTAAGACCTTTAATGGTCTGTTTGATGGAGTTTTGTACATTGCCAGACATTCCCTGGACTCACCAAAGCTCCAGTGCTCCGGCGAGTCAAAATTGATCTTTAGCCCTTGATAGGCTCTAAGGAGCTCCAGATTGACTGTTTATGACTCGAGGATTGTGTATCTACTGATGACTTTATGTTTTGATGTCTGGAGTGTGATTTCAACCTCTGTCTTCTCCAACTCTGGCGGAGTTGGAGAAGTTGACCCGTTAAGTTTTAGGCTCTGGAAATAGGTTAATAAGCTCAAGTAGAACATGTAGGAGTCATATTTGATCTTTTATTGCTCTGAAATTCCCTAGATTATTCCACCAAACACCTCCTCTTTCGAGTTTAGGCGACAGTGTCTGAGAGAGCCATTAAGAGCTTCAAAACTTAATTTTAAGGTCTGGAATGATTTCTGAGGTGAATTAGAGTCCCTTTAGGTCTTCAATTTGTTTAGAGAAGCTCTAATTTTGAAAGTCAACTTTGAGCTCACCGTAGTCAAACCTCAGGTTCAATTTGAGGATTAAGCATTTAATCTTGTGAATTAAAAGGTTGAAATTCTTTCTGGGATGATTTAGAGTGAGTTGAAGTTGTTTTGACTAAGTTTTACTGAGGATTTGATGTGAATTAGATCACTGTCCAGTTTGGGTTCTTTTTGAATCCATACTGTGTTCATTGAGTTCCTGGCGAATTTCTGTCGCCAAATCCATCTAGATGTAATTGCTATAACCTTCATAGGTTGTTGGATCCGCTAGAATCTGTTGTTGTCTCTCTGTTGGCCAATTCAGGTCTTAATTTTGAGCTCCAAAGCTTCAGTACGAAGCTCTAAGCTATATACCTCTTCTTGAAGCCTTTCAAAGTTCTTTTCTTTGTTAATCCCCTGTGGAATCACCTACTAAGGGTGATTCAGACCTCACCTGGAAGTCAAAGATCTCTCTGCCAGTCATTAGTCCTGAATTCCTTATTCTGCAGCCATTAATAGCCGCTCGTTAGAGTTAATTTCGCCCTTCAAATAGAAGGGTTTAACCTCGCCTGAGCACCAAATTGGTTCTAGAATCTATTAGAGCATACTTAGAGCTCTCGATTGAGCTTTGGAACGCCTAATTTGACTTAGCCAATCGCCCAGAATCGTTGGCCAAAGATCGGCCTAGAGTGGGAACTACAGTCCCACCTTGGTAAGAAGAGAGCGCACGACTTAGTATAATACGTGTAACGACCCGATTCCCGAGTCCCTACGAGACACGAGAACCGGACCGACTCGACTAATCCCAAGACCCAGTCGTCCAACGAGGAAGTAACCAAAAGACAGTAAAATAAACCACATTCAGCATGAATATAACTAACAGTAAGAAAGTACAGCAGTAAGGAAAGAAACTACTACAGTAGGCACCACCACAACAGTAAAACATTTATCATATAACAAAAACTGCAGGTAAAGAAGGTACAGCGGAAACAGAAACTACTCACTAGAACAGAAACAAAAAGGGGTACAAAGCTGTGGTAACTCTACTGGACCCTACTCGGCCCAGCGTCCTCTGCAGCCGCCGACCCTGGCTGCTCAACACCTGGTCCTGGAAAAGGTAACGAGTGTAACACGTCAGCAAAACGCTGAGTAGAGTGGCAAACTAACCAAAGGCAACAGTAGAGTGTACAGTAGCTGTTACGTTCTATTACTTCCTTTATTTACATCTTTCAATTTTTCTCACTATTTCATTTACTTCTCAGATCCTTTACTTGATCTCGGATGTCCTCGTGGGACGATCTTGATTGCAGTCTTTTCCAAAAGTAGAAGTAGCACGTGGTGCTCTCCTGGCCGGGAGAGTCCCCCGTGGTGGTCCTACCCTCAGTCAACCACCCCAAGGTCACTGACAGACGTAACGGTGACTACGGCACGCGCGATAAACGCACAGGTAGCTAGCCCGCACTGGCACGCGGTCAGTCGTTTCCGTTAATGGGTACGCCCAAAGCACAGCACGGAACCAGGGCAGAGCCCTCTCAGTAACAGGGGTCCACCCCCTCCACAGTAACCAAACCGGGGCCTTGCCCCTCCACAGTCCGCGCACCCTCGCCTGACTACCCTGGTTTGCCCTAGTGGGCCTAACAAGTCGGTGAAGGAGGCTAGCAGAACCCCGGGGCCCGTGGGGTAGCTAGTACTCTCCTAACACTACTAGCTCTCCCCGGTACTACGTACACGAGGGCCAACAAGTCGGTACAGAGCGGCCAATCCTAACCCCGGGTCCCTAGGGCGGCTGGCCCCACTCTGCACTAAACAGGTACAGATACTTCCCTTGGTACTGCGTACCCAAGAGACAGTACAAACTACATCTCAGTTCCATTCCTTTTTCCTTTCCAGGAGTTCCACTCCTAATTCCCCGTAGGGTTCCAGCTCTTTATCTCAGAACATCATATGTTTCACTTTCCAGATTCACGTTCTCAAATTACATGATCTCAAACATGTTTCTTTGTTCATAACAGGCAGTTGTTAATTAAATTCACAGGCAGCTTTATATATTCCTTTCCATTTTTCCAAGACTGCAGTAATATACATTCCACTAGTTTTTCCATCCTAGGATTCATGCCATATCTTAGGATCTATCATACAATCTAGTTTTCCGGCCCTAGGATTCATTCAACACCTAGGAGCTATCATTCCATATATTTCTCATTCCTAGGATTCATGCAATGCCCTAGGTTCTAGTTATGGTTCCATACTTTAACAGATTTTATTAATACTTAAAGCCACTCTACCAGGTACAACGGGAGTAATGGGGGCGTGATCGGGAATCCCGCGCGCCTCCGCGACTCTCAAGACTGCAACCGAACGAGGTCCTATCACAAGGATCAAACACAAGGAGTGTCTCAAAACAGTGTATAGCTACTGTAGGCGGGTAGAGGAATAAATTCTGAAACGAACGCAACTCGAATCGCGGAAAACGGAGCCCAAACGGGCCCTAAACGGGTCGAGAAAGACAATACTGTGCAAAATCAGACGTCTGGAACTCCTTCCAGACGTCTTAAACGGTGTATCAGAGAGTTACCTATTCGGCTTGGTTCCCCGGACGTCCAGAAGTCTGTGGGGACGTCTTTCCTAGATCCCAGACGTCCGATGGTCACTCCGGACGTCTGGAGGTCACTCCCGCCGTCTGGTACAATTTCCAGACGTCTGATTCGCAAAGATGACGAATCAGAGCACCTGCGCACAGCCAACCCCCCTCCCTCAGTACGGTCAGTCGAAAAAAAGAAGAAGAAAGCGGAAACTCACCTTTCAGACGTCTGTATGATCTCACAGACGTCGACCTTGCCGTCTGGATATCAATCCAGACGTCTGATTCTGGAAATTTTTCCAGAATCAGAGCCCTGCTCGGCCTCCGCTCGCGACGCCGCCCGCGTCGCACCTCGCGCGTACGCTGCTCCGCCCGCAGCAGGTCCCTCTCCGCGACGCTCTGCGTCCCCTGCGCCCTCCCCCGGCCGGCCAAGCCGCTCCTGGCGAGCTCGCCCTCACGGCAGAGCCCCGCCTTCGCACGCCACAGCTCCTCCGCGCTCACGGCGGCTGCCGCTGCCGCTGCGCCCTCGCGTCCGCTCGCTCTCGCGCACAGGCAGGAGAAGAAGGAGGAAGATGGTGGAGACGGGAGGGGAGGCGCCCCCCCCCCTTTAACGCCGCGCGGAGAGGAGAGAGAAGGCGGTCGCAGCCGCCTGCAGCCGCAGAGAAAAAGGGCAGAATCGCAGGTCTGCGCGCACAGGCGCGCAGACGAATATCCCGTGCGAGCATAACTGTTCGCCAGACGTCTGTAAACTATCCCGGACGTCTGGTCAGACGTCTGGATGTGATCCCAGACGTCTTTACAGACGTCTGGGCCACCTCCCAGACGTCTTGAAAGGCGTCTGGGGCACGCGCTCGTTACAATACGGAAAGTTGTTGTAGCCTTCTCGGTCGTCAGTGTTGGGTGCACAATGAGTATGGGTGCATGTGTGCACATGCCCAGGTGTGTGTGTGCGCCTGTAGGCACGAGCGTGGGCCCGTGAGTGGGCATGTGTGGGCCTGGGAGGCTGGATACTGTGCATGAGCTTGAATTGGAAATAAGCCACCTATTAATAACTAGGCTCAGACCCAGTAGGGTCTAGTCCTACCCTCTACGGGTGCTGGAAAACCAAATTTTTGTAATTGAAGACTAAGTGTGGAACTTATTAAGCGCTGAATGAAGTTAAGGTTAAGATAAAGGAATGAGCTTGAGGGAGAGATAAGGGATGAAGTTAAAAGAAGAGAGAAGAACTCGAGAGAAAGAGAGATAGAGAATACAAAAATGAAAAGAGTTAAGATTAAGAGGGCTAAAGAAAGAATGAAGGAAAGAAATAGAAAGAGGAAGAATTAGACATCTGCGACTTTTATCAGACTTCCAATCTTTATTTTTAAGACGTCTGATTTGTAATGCATTGTTAAATATTGTTCTCTTTTATTACTTTATGCTTTAAATGATGAATAAAGGTATTATACTCATTTGTTTAACATTCTCTTGCCTTTATCTTTTGAAAATAGTTACATTTGATGTAATAAACATGTTTACTTATTCATTAATGATAAATCACATGTATAAATATGTTCTTTCTTAATAGAATGTTGCATGTTCTTATTTGAATCATCTTTTATGCAATTATTCATGTACTTAAAGTATTTTAAAATAAAAAAATCTAATTGATTAAATGATTAATAACTTATGCTTAGGAATTAATGGTGAATTTAATCTACTAATTATGCCTCCCAGTGAACGACCTGGACTCAACCAGTAAAAAAGTACTTCAATTCTAAAATGTTAAGTTAACTTGACCCTATACTACAATTCCGACACCAATTCAAGTTAACCTAAGTTACATTCTGATACAATTAATTAAGCCTAAATAACCTAATTAACTATATTGAGGAATTAAACGATCATTGTGCCTCTTCTTTTAAACTCCTCTCCAGTTTGTTTCTTCTGTTGAGATCCTCTCCAACAGTCTCGGTGCTGAGGCGATTTGGAAAGGTTGCTGTTGCGAGGTTGCGAGATGCACGTCACCTTAGGTTGGCGATGTGTTGAGCCGATCAGTTAAGCGCACCCCTGGCGGTGAAGGCGGTGGTCTGATATTAGAAATATGCGAACATAACCCTGCATAAATATATGTGTATCAAGTTTTAACAAAATATCTTTTAATTAAGATAAACTAACACTTAATTCTAACTACAATCTAATGAAGTATGTTTCGAATGTACTTAAGCTAATTAATTGTCCATGAAATTGGACTCATCAAACGACTCTCGCACTTAAACAACTACACATTTCAAATCAATTTCTAAGGGGCACCAACCCATTAAACAATGCCCATCATATTTCTCGAGCACATTCTACCTAACCTTAAAAAAGAGTAGAAGCACCCACTAGGTTGGATTTAATTATTCTAGTACATTTAGTCTAAGTTGAACTCAAGTCAGGACCTTATCTACCTAGGGCAACCACTGGCAAGGCTAGATGATGCGATAACCGCATCAACCTTTAGTGGGGGTCCGTTATGTGGGTTCTCCTGAGGGGTCCCTCTGATCTAGGTGGCCAGGTAATTTAAGGCCTAAGTTGATTCAACTTATCTATTTGTACTAGGATTAGGTCCCCTAGATGCAACCCCCTATGGGTAGAATTGCTTGCTTGAACGTTTTGGCTAAGGGTCAATCTAATTTTCGCTTCTCAATTCTTCTCTTCCCTCTATTCCAAATCAAGGATTTCAATGCTTATTCCTCTTATCATTACTATCCTTAACATGATTCCTACTCGAACCCAAGTAGACCTTCTCCACAGTCTACTTAGGATAACACCTTCCCTGGTTTGGGATACGCTTTAGAAGCCCAATACCTAGGATATCCATCATATTCCCAAAATCCCCATGTTGATTATGCCAATTTCGCCCAACCCACTCCACCCTCTTATTGGGATAGCCCCACAACACCCACCCAGGGATATGATCCTTACCCTAGGTATTCAAATCTTGATTGTGACCCTCCTTGTGCCGGCTCTTCTTTTAGGTCTAGCCTTGATTGGAACCAATTTGGGTTCAAAGATAATGACTCAAATGATGGATATTCTGATTTGGGTGAGGTTAGAAACACTAGAAATTGTAAGTACCTCTATTTTGATGCACCAAAATTATGCTATTTGCGAAACTAATATTTCAAGACTTCTATCATGGATCAAAGCTTCTCTCATGGATCAAAGCTAGAAGAATACTGATTTGAGTTTCAATGTCCTTTTTATCTTTATTTAGTCTAAAATATTTTGTAAGAAACCTCAATAAGTTTCAAATGAATTTTCACACTTCATATTAAAAATAAGTTTTTAGGGTTATTGATCAACCAACTGAATTAATTGATCGACCAAAGTCATTGGTCGACCGAACAACTTAATCGATTAAAAAAGCCCATTTTAAGAAGTTGATAAATACACTTTTGATAGACCATTTAAGTTAATTAATCGACCAATCACTGATCGATTAAATAACTAGTTCAATCGACCAAACCTCATTTTGATCGACCAAACTACCTTAATTGATCGACCAATTTGATTTCCTATTCAGGTCGATTTGCTAGTATAAATAGAGGTCGTACGCAGCCCCTTTACACACACTCAAAAGTAGAAAAACTATTCAAAAGCAAAGAGCTTCTCATGCTTCTCTAAGCGCTTCTACACTCCTATTTCACACCTTCCAAAGCACGATGATTCAAACCTCCGTTGAAATTTTGGTTTGACTTTTATTGAGGTTCCATAGGTTGTTATTGTTCTTTTATATTGTTGCTTTTGATTAACGGATCCCAAGTTGTTGGGAGAAATCCGTTGTTGCTTCTCTTCACGATAGTAAGAGAAGGGTTCATTGTAAAGAAGTTGTGCCACTCTCGTTCAAGTGGTACGTTAGTGGATTGACTAGTTTCGTCTAGTCAGAAAATCCTAAGCTGAGAGGCTTAGGTAGTGTTCACCCGATTTGGGTTTCCACTATAAATCCAGGAGTTATCTATGCTTGATACTTTTGTGGATTGATCTATGTATATTTAATTTAAATTTTTTACGCGATACTATTCACCCCTCCCCTTTAGTACACTATTACGATCTACCGGCACCCTCAGAAATCATTATCCTCAGCCCACCTAAACCTAACTGTTGGGGCGTGAATTCGTCGTTGTTAAGATATGCGTTGTAGTATAGGACAAATACGCTCAAACAAATATAATTTATAACTCGAATTTGAAGTCTGAGGTCGAACACAGGGAGCAAGTAGGAATTCAAAACACTAATCTTTATTGAATATAAATGAGCACAATAAACGAAGTAAAATACAAGATATTCAATGAATGATATAGGCAAAAATATACTCAATCAGAACCAACATATGATGGAGCAAAAAGAATAAGAGAATGAAAAATAATGGTGATTTAAATCACCACTTAAATCCTTTATTTAAGCATGTATCAAATATTCCAAGTAAACCAAATAGATGAACAGTAGCTTGAATGCTACAGTGCCTCAGATGACAAACTTAGCAATCAAACGTCTAAATAAAAAGCAAGCACAAGCCTTCTCTTCTTCAGAACCTCTTCTCCTTCCTTTCTCTCCTTGCCTTCAGCTTCTTCTCTTTCTTCCCTTCGCAGCACAAGGGAAACAACCCCTCAAATTTGGCTAAGTGTTAGTGACTCTACAAAGCAAAACCCCCCTTCCCTACACACTCTCTCTCTCCTCCTTCCTCCTCTCTCAAACTCGGGCTTATCGGGTTATCGGGCATGCACGCACCCAGGTCCAGGTCTGCAGTCGTGGGTCGCAACTGAGTGTATAGGTTAGGCGGGTCGAGTCAGGTGTGCGGGTGAGCGAGGACCTCACCCCCAATGTCTGAGGCGAAGAGGCCTATTCACAAAAACAACTTAAGCGCTCTCAAGAGCTCTTCTCCCACCGATGTGGGACTAAACTTTCGTCCCTTCTTCGTGCATTAGCTGCTGTGAAGATGCCTCCAATTGAGGCAATTGCAGATGTTGGTGTCCCCAATCAAGGACCTAGGAAGGGTCCTAGGACTACTCCGCGCGACCTGGCAGTGCAACCTGGGGCTTGCATAGCCTGGTGCTCGAAGAACAGAGGCGACGACGGCGACGATGGCGAAGCGACGGCAAGAACCCTGGAAACATGAATACAGACTTGCGGCCAAGTTAAACTACTTCAAGAGCTTTGTCAAGTGTTGGCGAATGTGTTGGTGGTGATGTCATGGCGAGTGAGGGTGTAAGGTGGCCGAACGGAGTTGAGAAGGTGGTGCAGACGATGGGTTGTTTGGTGGGGAGCTAGGGCGAGTGACGGAGAGAAATAGGAGAGGGCTTTTGGTGGAGGGAGTACGGTGGAGCTTTTGCAGGTGGAACGGAGTGTTTGGTGGTCTGTGGAGTGAGGGAGGCATTGCCGGAGCTTCGATGGAGTGGAGGAAGATGACGGCATGGAAGGCGGAGCGGTGTTTGAGACAAAGATTAAAGAGATCTAATCTAACCTACAAAGGTAGAGGAGTTTGAGAACCTAATTAAGGGTCGAAAGGGACGGAGAGGCATTGGCTTTAATTGGCCGACGCTATGGAAGGTGAATACTACGGGGAGGGAGACGGTGGCGAGGAAAGGGTTGGAGACGCCGAGGCTTTGGCTAGCCACCGTCGGAGGAAGATGAGGAAGATTACTACGCTTCCAATTTGGTTGTTAGACGTGTGGATGAGATCGAGACGACCGCCGAAGCATGGGTCAGAGCTAGTCGTGGGAGAGAAAGAAGAGGGATTTGTGGCCTTAAACCTAGCTAAGGGTACGCATTAGGAGTGCATTTATAGGGCTTAGGATGGAGTTCCAAGCTTGGAAACTCTGAGCGTCTTGCACATGTGGGATGCTCACATCTCTCATGCGTTCGGATGGGAGATTGGGAAAGAATTGGAATCCAAGGCCAGGTTTGATTGAAAGAGAATTCCTCAAGGAATCTCTAGTTTAAATCTAGGACTGATTGATTGAGAATCAAGTAAGAAATCCTCGTTCGAAACTCAACGATAAAGGTCTGACCTTCCAAAAATGGTGTGAGGACCTTTTGTAAAGAACGATGATAAAGTTAGTGACGTGAATGCAATTAATTCAAAAGTTAAGGGCATCTGTGAGAGAAAAGAGTTAGACAGGACTTAAATGTAAACTAGGTCAAGGTGATCTCTGATTGGGCCCAAATTTTGGTACAAACCTAATTTTGGCCCAATGAATCTAATGGTGAAGTTGAATTTAGGTTTTGACCAAGTTTTACTAAGTAATTTATGTAAAAACCTAAATTAGGGCAAATGTCTGTTTAAGACTCTATTTTAGGTCAAAGTGGACTCTGATGGTCAAATCAAGGATGCCAAACACTAGAGAATATTTTTCTATGAATTTTAGAAGGTTTAGGTGAATTTTGTCCAAACCATAACCTCAGTGAATTAAGCAAAATTTTTTTTAGAGTTTCAGATGTCATTTAATTCTCGTAACGCGTGAAAACCCGTTACTGTCTGCACAGACTCTCTTGTTAGACTTTAATGCATATTTGACCTTTAATAAACCCCTGAGAAAACCCATGGTTGTTCTGCATTCATGATATGATGATAAAATTACAATTTTAATCATATTTCATGTTAAACTCTCAGAAAGGATGTGAGCAAATTACGATCCTTTAGCGGTTATGTAGGAGCATTTATTAATGGATTTTGACTAATTAAAGTTAGATATGACTAACGATGACGTTATCATCATACCCCCATACCTAACTTTTGCTAGTCCTTTAGCAAAATCATATGAAATGAGCTTGATTTCTAGACCATGCTTTGAAGCTCAAAGTCCTGATTTATTCTTCTTTTTAGAAATTAGGTCAGAATACTAATAATAGTCCTTGAGGTACCAACCAAGATCAAGACCTGACTAGCTTTAGCCTCAGTCCGCTGCGAAGGTTTCTAAGGCCCACAGAAACTATCGTAAGGTTCATTGGACCTAGTGGTTAAAGCACCCATGCTTGAAACAAGGTTAGTCTAGGTTCAATTTGCAGTGTGTTTTTATGAGAGAGAGAGACAGAAGAATTTTTGCATTTTTTTTGGAGAGCTTTTTCTCTCTTTTTCTTTTCTTTATTTCTAGCTTCTAATTGGCTCAAAAACACGGTCTGTATTGGATTCATTGTTCCCACCATCAATCCTCTAGGGTCCCTAGTAATAAATGCTTCGAGATAGCACCGCCCATAGTAACCCTCAGAACCCTGGCTTTCAACACTTTGAGATAATGCCGCCCATGACGTTCTATAGCTAAATTCAAACCCTAACAATTAACATTTCGTGATAATGCCGCCTATGACATCTGAACTATCACAAGGTGCTTACATGCCCCTGGTAGGATATTTAGATATCGTAGGAGATAAGCACCGAGGAGATGGTATGTTATTGCACATCTTCGAAGAGAATTTCCCACCTCTCCCCACTGGGAACTCGTCCAAATCAACTTGTGTTTATAAGTCGCTCCTAGTCTAGGTGGCATTTTCAGAACAGAATTATCGCATTTGCGTGATTTTGATATTAAGCGCACTGAACCAGACTTGTATGTGGATTAAGGTGCTTAGGTTACCAAGTCTCACAAACTAGAGGTTAGTTAACGAGGCTGAATAATCCCTAAGCTTTAGACCTAATACATAAGCTTCGCATTTTCCTCAACCTCTTGAAGATTATCCAGATCTTAATGGATACTTGAATTTTTAACTCCTAAAACAAGCCCAAGAGGCCTAAGATCAGCACTCATACTAATCTCTTTATCTCTTCAACACTATTTGACTTCATTTTTCTTTTCTTTTGATTAGGTCTAGAACTTAAGTAAATCCCATAATTATTCATTAATGACTATCATTTTTGCTCAATTTGTTTCTCCTTTTTGTCATTTAAATCACTTCCTCTCTTCCTCAAAATGATATGCAATTAATTCTCTCAAAATTTCCTCCCCTTTCCATTTGTTTGTTCGTTTTAAATTTTTTATTTTTTTGATTTTTTTGAATGAGTTTTTTTTTGTGGGAATCCTTCATAAACTTGAATTTTTATATGTTTACACTTTAACGCCCCCCATGCCTAAGTTTTACAATGTCCTCATTGTAAACTGAAGGGTACGAAATCAACTTGGGTTTAAGGATTAGAATAGGGTCAAAAGGGTGGGCGAAAGAATCAGGATGATTATTATGGACGATTTCAAGCACTGGTACAGGTACCAGAGGTAGAGTCAGCTGTTCTAAAACTAAACTCAGAGTGCAGTAGACGTGAAGCTCAAAAGGATAATCAGAAGATCTCAAGTTTTTGAAATGACGTTAAGTGCTAAATTCAATGCCTTTAGCTGAGCAGAAAGTGGTCATGGAGGAGTGGTCAAATTAGACGAATTTTGTAGAACAAGCACCTTGACCAAAAGCCTGGTTGGTCTAACCAGGTGCTTATTCAAATCAACAGGCTGATGATGCAGCCCAAACCCAATTAGTTTGGTGGGTTGATGGATGTGGATCAAGAGATATGATGCCCACTAGATACTCTATGCCTCAGAGGGTGTAATGAACACGTGCCCCAGACGTCTTTTAAGACGTCTGGGAGGTGGCCCAGATGTCGGACCAGACGTCTGTGATCACATCCAGACGTCTGACCAGACGTCTGGGATCGTTTCCAGACGTCTGGAAATCCGTTAATTTCGACACGTGCGAGTCGTCTGCGCGCCTGAGCGCGCAGACCGGATATTCGCTTTTTCCCTCTTTCTCTGCTGCTGCAGACACCTGCCGCGTCCTCTCTCTCCTCCTCGCGCGGCCTTAAAAGGCCACGCGCTCCCTCCCGTCGTCTCCACCGTCTCCTCCCTCTTCTCCTTCAGCCAGTGAGCGTGAGCGCAAGCGCGAGGGCGGCAGCGGCGGCCGCAGTGAGCGCGGAGGAGGTGCTACGTGCGAGAGCGGAGCTCTGCCGTGAGGGCGAGCTCGCCGGGGCTGCTAGGGCCGACCGGCGGAGGGCGCAGGGGGCGCGGAGCGACGCGGAGGGGGGACTGCTGCAGTCTGAGTAGCAGGCGCGCGAGGTACGACGCGGGCGGCGTCGCGAGCGGAAGCCGGGTGGCACCCTGTTTTGTAGTTAGATTTACTGCTTTCTAGTTAGTCTAGATAGTTTAGATCATAATTACACTGTCTTATTACTTTAGATTAGATCTAGATTAGAGTAGATTTAGAATTCGCCAAATTGCACATCTCTGATCAATTCAAATCAGAAAGGCAAATTCACATTCATTCGCATGTTCATACAGCTTCCCCTACACCTCACGATCGCTTTCATCTTCTTCCCTCAATGATTTGATCCACAATTCACCCCATCCATCAGAGTATTCGGATTTGAAGTTCTCAACTTCTAGATCCAAATCACGCTCAAATCCACCTAAGGGACCTTCCATTCACTACATCTAATCACAAAGGCCCCCCCATCCAGTTTTGATTGCATCGATTTGCTCAATTCATTTAGATTTGAGTTTTATGCCTAATCGAGAGATTTGGAGTCAATTTGATTTGAAACGGATTTAATCAAACGAATTGAGTTTTTCTTTATCTAATTGGATACATTGTGATGAATCTAAGGTGTTTTAATTGCATTGTCTCAGATGAGCAAACGTCCAATTTGAGCTCTATTTTAGGTAGTTTAACCATGGAATCTCGGATTCACTGAGATGAGGCTTAACAATGACCCATTTGGTTTCTATAGGATCGCCCGAGATCCTAAACACTAATTTATAGTGTTCAGGAGCTCCCAACGATCAAATCACCTAAGTGAATCTAAAGTAATAGCAAAATCTAAGCAACATTGGTTACTAATTCAAAAGAGTTTTTAATTTGATAATCAAAGATTGAATGAGTTTTGAAGGATTTTAATGGAAGTTCTGAGTTATTCTACAAGTGGAATCAAAGGCTAGCTTGATTCATTCCTCTCGTGTTGTCTATGACCAAGAGGAATAATCAAACTAGAGTTCTAGGGTGTACCAACTTGTAAATTGGTTTCAAATGATTTCCAGATCTTCTTTGCAATGTTTGCCACAGCTGAGACTTGGATTTTCAATGTTTAAGTCTGATCTGATTTAGATCAGAGCAGTAGTAATGAAGCAATTGATCACAGTTCGTATAAAAAAATCATCGTTGTTGTAGTATATGTCACAAAAATAAACCGTCATCATGTCAATTTTATTTATTTACAAAATTTTTACTGGTTTATTCCAGGTCGTTCACTGGAAGGTAGTTATTGATATACATTACTCTTTAAATCCAATATTATTCTCTAATTCCAAAAGGATCAATTTTATGTACAATCATAAATGAATGAATTAATGAATGAAAGAATTAAACTAATTTATGTACAAAAGAATGAATTGAAATGCTTTCAAACACAAACATATAAACAAGCATCAAACACTATACATATATACTTTATACTATCCATTTATAACTTATATTACTAATACTTACATATATATACAATAATAAGTAATAATATATACTATACTAACTTAACTTAATATACTAACATATACAGTAACATATATAACATCTACAACGATAGATATAAACATCACTAAACCCCACAAAAACTATGTATAAAATCTAAAGTAGAAACTAAGATCTATAGCGACATTCTATCTACAGTAACGATTTATTCTATCAGTAAAGCTATAAGGTTATTTATGTACATCTATAGCTTAAACATCTATACTATGTATACTTCTATACATATACTTAATATTTACAATATACTAATATATATATATATATATATATATATACATATACATATACATATACGTACATCTTCTTCCTCATTCTTCTTTTACTTAACCACTTTTTCTTATCTCTTTACGACTTTCACATTCTTCTAACACTTAAGCATTTCTTCTCTTTGGCTCTGTTTGTCTTTAACACTTAGTTCGCTCTCTGCTCCTCCTAGTTAATTCCTATGGCCCTCAACACTTAGGCAGATTCGTCACTCGGTCTTCTTTTCTCTTCTTTTCCTTAACCCCCTTATTAGGCCTTAGTTTAAAATTTGTTTTAAGGTTGGCGAGTAGCTCTTTTCGAGGAATACACAGCACCCGAAGCAAGTGGGACCAAACCACTACTAAGAGCCGCCCTAATTCGTTAATTAGGCCTCTTAATCTTGTTTTATGCTCAGTAATGAGCTTAATCAAGCCCTCGCACAGTGTCGGGCCCCCGACCCACACACCGCACACCATCATCACGATGCCATGCTATATGTTCAAAGGAACGGGTAAGGGTTATATGTTTCAGGTGCCTGGCGCCTGTTACGACTGGGTAGCTATAGGAAGAAAATCAACTTATAGTGCTACAAGCACTCTACAGTAAACAATGTGGCACTATCTGTGTGGGATCTGAGCACTAAAATTCCAGCACACTTATCTAATTTAAAGATTTTGGCCCTCAATTTGAGGGCCATAATTTATTATAAATTAAAATTAAATTATGGGGAATTAAAGTATTTACATAGTACTGTATAATTGTATAATTAATTTATAAGATTAATTATATTTACTATATAAATAAATTCGTTAAAGCTTACAATTTATACATACTATTTTTTAGGTTTTATTTCTAAATTAAGTATAAATTAGTTAATGTACGGTCTAATTGACCTTATATAATATTAATATACATACTAAGGTATTTAATAAAGATTTTTATTAAATTTTACAACATTTATTTCGATTTTATTTTCAATTAAATAGCTTATTTTAGGATATTTTATATATACATTAGATATAACTAATATAATACATTATAAATACCGTTAAATTAGCTTAATTTACTTAAAATATACTTGTACAAATATACAGTATAATATATTTCAGTTTCAACTTAAATTACTAATTTATTTTAATTTAATCTAATAACTTAACTAGTAACTTAATAAATTAATTATTTATTCTGTATTTATAATTAAATTATGGTACAAGATTTATTATGTACATTATATATACATAAACACGTATGTACAGTATTAGTAGTAAATATGTTTATTTACAAGGTTTTATTAATTTACTTAAAGTACAGTACATATAAGTTAATAAAAATAATAGATAATTATGTAAATAAGTTATATACAGTTTAAGTTATTTTAAATATCCAAATTACATTATATAATATATACAAAAGTTTTATATATACATTATAGACATATTTTACATTATTTACATATATAACTTAGTATATAACTTATATTTACATATATATACATAGTATACAATATGTTTTTAGGTATTTTGAGGGTTTTTCTTCCTTTTATGGATTTTGTGAGTTTTATAGAGGTAAGGGATAAGAGAGAGAGAGAAAGAGATGAGATAGAGAGAATGTTTTTGATTTTTTTGTGTTAAGAGGTTTTTATTGAGTTTTAAGGTAGACTGAACCGTCATCTGGTATGTTCTACTAAGTCGAGGGTTCAGAATGCCTTGAAACTTGATAAGTATATAAAAATTTACCTAATCTTCACTAAGATAGGTTTATTTTATTATTTTGGATTTTTTATCATATTTTTATTTATTTACAAATTGAGTTCAATCTAGGCCTAAGAAGGATTTTCACTGAGAACCTAAGGCTCTAGATGGCTTTCTAGTGGCTAGATAAGCAGTGAACTGCCTCAAACATGCTCAACACATGGAATGGAAAAAATGCAAGCAGCTAAGCATGAAATTTAACTTGGATTTCCATTAATTTTAAGTTTGGACAGTTAACTACAACTTCATGGCTAACAAAGGAATTTGTAAACATGATTACAAGCAGTTCAGATTGAATTTAACCCTAATAGTACATGAAAGCTTGTTACAAAGTAAACTACTCATTACACATAGGTCAGCCATTTAACATTTAAATCCTAGCCACTGCCCTATTGGTCTAGCCTACTGTCAAGCTGCAGCAACAGCAAAGCAGCAACAACATCAGCAACAAACACCAGCAATGCTACTGCTGGAAACCAGCAGATCAGCAGCTGCAAACCAGCACAACAACAGCAAGTAGCCACTAAACAGCAGCAAGTAGAACTGCTACACAACAAACATTTTAATTCAAACGGCTTAAAAATGCTACTGCAGGAAATCCAGACATTAGAGAAAACAACAGCAGCAGGACTGGACTTCCAATTCAACAACCTATTTCTTGATTCAGTCATTTACATCCCATATCAGACTTGAAAAAGTCTGAGCAGGAATATAAAATGGTCTGATCAGGGAATCAGTTGCTGGAATTCAGTTGGAATGTAGCTGCTCATGCAGCAAGTTAATATGATGGGATTCAAAACACAAAATAGAAACTACCTCCAAATCTAATCAGGCTTAAAAATCACGTTGAAATCACTTGGGATGTTAAACTCTCTATCAGAAAATTCTCGGCAATAGTTTCTTTTCAAATCTGAGACAAAACTACTAATCTAACGCCTTCCTAATGCCATAGCCAGCATGAAGGAGGGTCCTAGATAAGTCCATTAAATCCAAACTGAATCCCAATTTTCTAAACCTTAAGGAATATTGACAATTCCTGAGGTGAACAGTCAAAATTAGAAAAGTTAAATCCGCACAGAAATACAAGGGAGAGAGCCTCAAATCAACAAGGTTGATTTCCTTGGCTTTCTACACATTGAAAATCAAAACATCCCAATTCAAACCAAACTCAGGGACACACTCATCCATAACTCAAAGCTACACTCAAGAACATTGGAATCATTGCATATACCTAGTCAAAGCCATTAAAATCCTCAAACAACTTGATTAAATTCGATAAAGCTCAAAATTGAATTCAAATATCTGATTTGATCATTAAAACCATTTGCAGCGAAATCGAGTCATTTGAGTTTTTGAACAAGATCGGGGGGTCTTGTGAACCTGCGAGATGAATGAGAGACCCCCAAGTTGGGTTATGATGCTAATTTCAGATATGAGGTTTAAAGCCTTTAGATCTGAAATTAGGTCTCATGAAGGGGTCATTTATGACTTTAATTGCAAGGAAAGAGAAGTGAAAATGGAAATGTGTAGGGGGAGAAAACAATGATCAGTGAATGGGGGAATTCGTCTCCTCTGATCTGAAGTGATCAGAGGAGGTGAAAATGTTGAATCTATGCTAACTCTACTCCTAATTTACTCTAACAGTCACGCACAGATCAGAACTAATCTATATCTAATTTCTACTGCTAACTACTCTAAGTAACACTACAACTAATCTAGAAAACGATAAACCTAATCTAAATGGAAGAATGGGACCTGTTGAGAAGATCTGCAGCTGGTGGCTGCAGCGACGAAGGAGGGAGGATCTCCAGCGGATTGAAAAGCTCTCTAGCGAAGCTTCAGGTCGCCCTCAGGTGCTATGTGATACTTAGCGACGAGGTGAGTCAGAGAAAATGAAGAATTCACAGCCGGTGGCCTTGAAAATGGGGACATGTGGGGAGGAGAAACTAGAGAGGATGAAGCGATCACCTCAGGAAAGTAGGAGGGGAGAGCGATCCTTTACGCGCATAGCTGTGGAGACGCTTAAGTAACAAGACAATGAATCAAATCACATCGCGGGTGAAATTAGTCTTCAAGGGCGTGGGCAGTGGTGATGAGATGAGAGGAGCGCGAACTAAAATCAAATAGTGGCCATAGGATCAAATCTGGGAGAGGTTACCACATGCGTTGAATCGCGCGAAGGTTCGATTCAAATCGAGCCACAGATCAAGCATTAAGGGAAATCGACGGCCAAGAACGCATGAGTTCGTGTAAACAGTACACGCGAGCTGCAGGTGGGCGGTATGTCTTTTGGTGAAATTGCAGGGAGGGCCCCTCAACGAAGGGGTAGAATAATTGCAGAGAGACCCATTAATGGTAATGAATGGTTATAGAGAAATCCTTTAAGGCTTGCAAATAGGTCCCTGCAGCCTACAAATAGGTCCTAGGAAGTTTTCTAACAAATGAAATGTAATGCACAAAGGATCTAAATGTAAATATTTAATTTCATGGCCTTAATGATGTCCAAATGCATCTAAGCTTTTATATAAGTTTAATTGAACATTTAAGAAGTTAATTACACTTTTGATTTAAACTTTTAAATTCGTTTACGTGTTCAATTTACACTTGGATCATCATTTAACCTTTTTCACAAGAATATCCCGTTTAATGACCTAATTATGAATTTTTAACACAGAATTAATGTTTTAGGTCTTTTTCTTGGATTCCCACACTTAACCCTTTTTTGTGTTAACTTGATATTGTTTAACCTAGTTTCTAGCTTAACTTAGGCGATTTAGTTATGATAAGTCGCAACTCATCAAGCAGCAGTAGCAGCTGCTCTATTCTACTGTTTGAACAGGTTTATTCTTAAATTATATTAGAGGGGAGGTGAATAATGTGGGATAGAAATTTATCAATCCAATCACACAAATTGCATTCATCATAAATGAGAAGTATTTTTAGGTGGAAACCCAACTTGGGTAAAACCTATCACCTAAGCCTCTCGACCTAAGATTTCCTGATCAATCGAGTCGATCAAATCCACTACGTACTACTTAAACAAGGGTAGTATAACCTCAATTACAACCATACTACTTTAACCAGAAGGTAACTGTTAGTCGCTCTGAATCGGGTTTTAAAATCAATACATTGCAGTATAATTCGAATCAGCGTGAAAAATAAATAAGATTTGTAACTTAAATGAAAGTCTGAGGTCGAACACAAGGAGCAATTGGAAAAAATAATTCTCAAGATTGCAATTCAACACAAATGCATAAGCAATTTATAACAATACTCCAAGCAATGATATGTGAATGAAAGCATATGTCAAAGAGTGCAAAAAGAATGGATTAAAATGGTAATTTGAATCACCAATTACCCTAAACAATTATGTCAAATAACTCAATAGTACTAAACAATTAAATGCCACATAGGATAAGTGCACAGTGCACTTCTGTGGAATCTCAGACGTCAGTTCAGCCGATCAGACGGCTTAAATCACTCACTGCTACGTGCCAAGAGGGCACCCTTCCTCTTCTCTCTTCTACTGCTTCAGCTCCTCTTCTCTTCTTCTTCAGCACAAGGGGAAGGCTCTCTAAGATTTGGCTAAGTGTCACAGAAAGCAAAACCCCCTGCCCCCACGTGCTCTCTCCTCTCTCTGGGTTCTGCCCTCCTAAGGCCTCGGGTTATCGGGTATTTGGGTAGAGTGCACCCGGGACTAGGCTCACTGGCAGTGGGTGGTGAGCGAGGTGTGAACAGGGCTTAGGCGGGTAATCGGATGCACCAGACCTGCGGGTTAGGTGTCGCGGGCGAGGCATGTGAGGGGTGCGGGGAACTCACCCCCTGTGTTCTGTCGAGGCAATAAGCCTATCACAGAAAATCAATATATGCGCCTTCTTTCGCTCCTCAGTCCACGATGTGGAACTAAATCCCACGGCTCCTTCGTGTGCTACCAATTATTGAAGATGCGGTCAATTGATAGTGAAGGAGCAGTCGAAGCTCCCAATCGAAAGCCTGGGCATCTTCCTGGAAGTCGTCCGCTCTACTTGGACGTGGAGCCTAGAGCAGCTGCTGCAAGAACACACTTCGAGCTCGCTCGAAGCAGCTTCATCAATGGTGGCGATGACCTGTGTACCTAAAAGCACAAAAATGGCCTAAGGGCCTTGTTAAATAGGTTCAAGAGCTTCACCGTAGGACAGTGAGTACGATGGCCGGTGCAGCGTGGAGTGGGAGTGGCTATGGTGGCCGAACGGTGACGGACTAGGTCGACAGAGGTGGGTGTGTTCGGTGTAGCAGCTAGGGGCGTAATAGGGCAAAATAAGATGGGGATTTTGTAGAGGGTGGTGTGGCGAAGGTAGTGAGGTGGTCGGCGAGGCATTTGGAGTAGTGGAATGAGCGGGGAGCCTCGTCGGAGGTCTGGTCGGAGTGGAGGAAGGTGAAGGTAGTCGAGGTGATACGACAGTCGAAATGAAGTGTGGTTGGTGTGTAACTGAAGTAGAGTTAGGGAACTTATCTAGGTGATTGGTGGACGAAGACGGGTAGAGGCGATGCCAGTTGCGGTATGGCCGGCGTCGAAGACCAAGGTGACTCTGGTGGGGAAAGAACAGCGACGATGAAGGAGATAGAAAAACCCACTGGTATTGCAAACGGACGAGGAATGAGGTCAGGAGGAATCGCCGGAGCTCGAGGAGCCTTTCGGCCAGAAGACGAAGGAGGAATATGGGGAGTTTCCGACCAAAATCGAGCTTGGAATCTTCGGTCAGATCTGGGGGTCCTTTTATAGGCCTCTGGATGGTGTTTTGGGCTTGGGAAGCAAGCTTCCCAGGCTAGGAAAGCTTGCTAGAGATAGGAATTCTATGAGACCCAAATCTCTCATGTGTTCACATGAGAGATTGGAAAAGTTTTAGGACTTAGGAATTGGCTCAAAAGGAAGGGATTTCCTTGACGAACTTCCCTTTCAAATCTGAGAGGGATTCGTCGAGGAATCAATGAGAACATGCCATATTTAGGTCGCCAGAGTTTATAGGAATAGGATTCATAGAGGTAGGGACCTTTTGAAGAAAATGATGATAAAGATAGGGTCCTTTTTGTAAGAAATTCAAAAGCTAAGACCCTAAGTGGAATAAAGTTAATTAGACTTGGACCAAAGTGCAAACTAGGTTGAAATAATATCAGATTGGGCTCAAATTTTGATATAAACCTAATTTGGACCTAAGGAATCTATGGTGAAGTTAGATTTTGATTTTGACCTAGTTTGACTAGGTAATTTGCATAATTACCCAAATTAGGGTAAGTGTTTGTCTGTGGCTCTATTTTAGGTCAAGACGGGTTCTAATGGTCAAATTGAAGGTACCAAACCTTAGAAAATATTTTTTTATGATTTTTAGAGGGTTTAGGTGAATTTTATCCTAACCAAAATCTCAATAGATTAAGCAGGTTTGTTTTTAGGGTTTCAGATGTCCATTAATTCCTACAACGCATGAAAATCCTTTTCTGTCTATTTTAAGCCACTTATTAGACTCTTAAGACCATTTGACATTTGTTCCACCCTTGAGAGAACCTGTGGTTATTCTATTTTTGTGATAGAATGGTAAATTTACAGAAATAACCCTGTATTCTTATTTTCTTCTCAAATCAATGTTTTATGCCCTTAAGACCTTCTAATGGATATGTAGGAACTTCTATTGACTTAATCAGATTAAACTGAGCTAGTTATGGCTCATGATGGTGTTCCCATCAGTAGCATACCCCAAACCACTCTTCTTCACAAAAAGTATTTTATCTTACGAAGGAGATGGGAATTCACCACGTGAATACCTAACTAAAGAAAGCAAAATACAAACAACAAAACCTATAGAGACCAAAATGTAAGGAATAAATCTAAGCTTCTATGGGCAAGAAGACTTCCCTAATACAGAAGAGATTTGGCATGATTGCACAGCGGGTTGGTGCTCTTGATAGTAAGGAGTAACAATAGCACTTTCTTTTCTATCTCTTTTTTTTATCACTAGAATGGTGGAAATAATTGTGTGAAGGTGTATTTTGGCCAAGGGTAGGTGCTCCTCTATTTATAGAGTTGTTAGGAAGGTTCAAGAAAGCTTAGTAAACCCCTTATAACCATTAGGGGTGATTGCACAAAAGATTGGGCCCGAATCAGAATTGGATCATGGTCATTATGATTCTAACAGCAGAATCCGACATCTAATATTCGAGTCACTGGTCAGATGTTCGATATAAAGTTTGGATGTCTGATCAAAAGGATCAAAGTTCCTGATTCTGTCAGACAAAAAATAAGATCTGGGTTAGACGTCTAGAAAGCCATTTTAGGATGTCTGGGTGAAAATCTAAACGTCTAATTTTTTGTAGGTTCATTTCTATTTTGACCAAATCTAAGCAGGGTTCTAGATCTTAAGGGTCAGACGATGGACTGGACGTCTGATAGATGGTCTGGATGTCTGAGACTAAAGATGTTATGCGGGAATTGATTTCCCGAGAAGTCAACGATCATAAGGGTCTGACAAATCTTGATTCGGGTCAAATTTAGTCTAACATCTCTTTATTAAACATCTGTAAGGCTCTACGGATGTTTGAAAGTGATATTAAAATAATCCTAAGGCAATCCTCAAAGATTTTGTGCTGACAAGCCAATGATCCTCTTATTGGCTGTCTTAAAAGGTCATCAAACGTCTCATAGGATGTCTGGATCTAAGTTAGGATGTCTAACTAGAGAGGCACAGACTATGGTTTTCTAGCCTAGGTGGTTAAGCGTCTGGCTATAAGGGTCAAACGACTTAAAGTCTAGCATCAGACATCTGATGTCCATATTGGACGACTGATCAGACTGTCTGATGCCTATTTTGATTTTCTAATTTTACCTAAGTGTCGTAGTGATGGGAATGTGTTCCTAAAACTAAGGTAATATACTTTTGGGCTCTTTAACATAAATCTAAAGAAATAAAGAGTAAAAACACTAATACATGTACATAGAATAAACATCTATCCTATTATTCATTTTCCTTCCTCTTCAAGCTTCAAGCTTGAAGCTTTTCGCTCCATTTGAAGTTTCATCTTTTCCATGCTCCTTGATGCTTTTGTCCAAGAGCAAGCTCCTCAAGCTTGCTTCCATTTGCATTAATCCTAAAACTTAATCACTAAAATGCAAATATCAAATCACACGTATTTTGTTATCATCAAAATTAACAATCAAAGTACCTTTGCACCAACAATCTCCCCCTTTTTGATGATGACAAAATCACAAATAATAATAATAAATTTCTCCCCCTTTATGACACTATAAAAAAGGTTTAATCAATTTTAAACATCTTATCCTATGCGCCCCCTTAAAACATGCTCTTCTAATTTGGGTTAACTCTCCCTTTTTGACATAATAAAATAAGAATTGCATTCTCCCCCTTTTTTTGACATAACAAGATAACTATTCTTTTTATACATTAACTCCTCCTTTCTAATGGCAATATAGCTCAATTTAGCTTTTAAAATCTCCACCTAAATATATGCATTTCTACACAAATAAGAAGTAGGTGATTTTCTCCCCCTTTCTATTAGATTGATAGCATATAGCAAATTTTAATTCCCCTTTATCTAGATGCTTAACAAACAATCATCAAAATTAGGGTAAAGGGTTTTACCTCCATTAGTATGGATTCCAACCACCATACTCATTTGGCTCACCAAGAATCCTCATTCCTCCTTCATGGACTCCGTAGAGATAATATCTTGGAACAAATGGAGTGTTATGGTAACTGCAAAACAAGAGTCTAACAAGTGTTTTGGTACCCACATTTTCTTGGGTCCACTATGGTTAGCTCTTCTCAACCTCAGCTGAGGTCCACTGGATTCCAACCAATTGGCCTTTGTGCATAAAAACTCTTGGTGTGTTCATTTCTAGGTTTAGCATTAACCTTAGTTTTTCCTTTAGTGAAACTAGCTAACTTATTTAACAACTTCTCCAAATTTTCTTTAAGACAAGAAAGACCATTTTCAATGAAACTCATTTTGCTTTTTAAGATGGAAGCTTCAGATTTCAATAAGCTATTTTCTTCAATCAAATTTGTGTTGCTTAAAATTAGGTCATGATTTTCTATTACAGGATCATTCTTTTCATTTTTAATAGAACTAAAGAAGCATTTAAATCTAGATCTTTATCAACAAGATTATCTACTTCAATTTTTAAGGCACTAGATTCCTTTTTCAAATTTTTATTCTCTAATTTTAGTGTCTTACTAAGATCGTACAACTCATCAATAGAAAACAGGTTTACCTCTTTTTCGTTGTTTTCTTCCTCATAGTTGCTATCCATGATTGCCATGAAACCAAGGCACACGATCTTTTGTTCATCTCGTGATCCTCCTCTTCTTCCTCCTCCGAGTTTGTATCATCCCACGTGGCTTAAAAAGCCTACTTCTTGTACTTCTCCTTCTCCTTATTCTTTTCCATCTTCAAATGAGGACAATCTAATCGAAGATGCCCATTTTCATTGCAATGATAGCAACATACCAGGCTATGTCACTCCTTCGAAGCCCTGAAAAGCATGGAGAACTTTTTAGCCAAAAATCTAATTTCTTCGTCATCGGAGCTTACCTCGCTGTCCGACACAGCTTTGAAGGCAAGGCTCTTCCTTTTTGTCTCTGGTGTCTCCTTTTTCCTTTATTTTATCTTGATCTCATAGGCCATGAGATTGCCTAAGAGATCCTCCATGTCGGGCTCCTCAACTTGATTAGCCTCCTCATTACAGTGACTTTTTATTCCAATTCTGGTCCAAGGGAACGGAGAAGCTTGAATTGAAGCTCTACTTGAATGAAAGTTTTCCCTAGTGACTTGAGATTATTCACTATAAAAGTGAACCTAGTATACATCTCACTTAGATTTTCATTACTCTTCATGGAAAAAGATTCAAATTATTGACTAAGTAAATTGATTTTGAAGGACTTTACCTTAAAAGTACCTTCGTGAGTTACCTCAAGTGTATGACATATATCGTAGGCGGTTGTGCATTACGAGATGCAATTGGACTCTTTGGCGCTCAAAGCACAATATAATGCATTCATCATCTTCGCGTTGAGTGGGAGTTCCTTGATTTGAGGTTGCGAGTATCCTCCCTTGGGCTTCTCCGAGATGTCGAATGGAATCTCGCATCTCTACCATATCGTGTAATCATTCGACTGAAGCCATGTCTTCATCTTGAGTTTCTAATATGCATAGTTGCTCCCACTGAAGAACGGACGGGTAGTGGACTGCCCCTCGGATGGTCTCATAGTGAAAATGCTCCCCTCCATTCTCAGATCCTCACTAGTGTGTAACGTTGAAAATACGAGAACTTATTCTAATTCTAAATGAAATTGCACTAGAGGGGGGTGAAAAATGTGGGATAAAAATTTATGTAGAAATAAAAATCAATCCAATCACACAATTGCATTCACCATAAATGAGACAAGTATTTTTAGGTGAATCCAACCCAAGTAAAAATCACCACCTAAGCCTCTCAACTTAGGACTTCCCGATCAACCAAGTTAATCAAATCCACCACATACTACTTGAAAGAGGGTAATACAACCTCAATTACAGTCACGCTACTTTAACCCCAAGGTAACGTACATCAAACAACTTCTCTTCACGAAGAGTATTTTGTCTCACGAAAGAGACAGGAATTCATCACATGAATATCCAATCAAGGAAAACAAAATACAAACAACAAAACCTATAGAGCCCAAAATGTAAGGAATAAACCTAAGCTCCTATAGGTAAGAAGACTTCCCTAATACGGAAGAGATTTACCATGATTGCACAGTGAGTTGGTGCTCTTGATAGCGAGTAACAATGGCACCTTCTTTATCTCTCTTTTTTATCACTAGAATGGTGTAAAGAATTGTGGCAAGGTGTATTTTGGCCAACGGGAGGTTTTCCTCTATTTATAGAATTGTTAGGAAGGTTCAAGAAAGCTTGGGAAACCCCTTATAGTCATTAGGGTTGATTCCACAAAAGATTAGGCTAAAATCAAAATTGAATCAGGGTCCTTATGATTCTAACAGCATAATCTGACGTCTAATATTCAGGTCATATGTCTGATATAAAGTTTGAACATCTGATCAGAAGGATCAAAGTTCCTAATCTTGTCGAACAAAAAACAAGATCTAGGTTAGACATCTAACAAGCTATTGTAGGACATCTGGGTGAAAATCTAGACACCTAATTTTGTGCAAGTTCGTTCCTATTTTGACCAGATCTAAACAAAGTTCTAGATCTTAAGAGTCAAATGATGGTCTGGACGTCCAACAAATGGTCTGGACATCAAAGACTAAAGATGTTTTGTGAGAATTGATTTCCCGATAAGCCAACAGTCATATGGGTCTAACAAAACTTGATTCTGGTCAGATTTAATCTAACACCTCTTTATTAAACGTTTGTAAGGCTATACAGACATCTGAAAGTGATATTAAAATAATCCTAAGGCAATCCTTGAAGATTTTGTGCTGACAAGCCAACGATCCTCTTACTGGACATCTGGAAAGGTTATCACCTGTTTTGGTTTTCTAATTTTACTTAAGTGTCGTAGTGATGGGAATGTGTTCCTAAGAGTAAGGTAATGTACTTTGGTCTCTTTAACATAAATCTAAAGAAATAAAGAGCAAAAACACTAATACATGTACATAAAATAAACATCTATCCTTATCTTCATTTTCTTTCCTCTTCAAGCTTCGAGCTTCAAGCTTTTCACTCCATGCACAACTCCATCTTCTCCATGCTCGTTGATAGTTTTGTCCAGGAGCAAGCTCCTCAAGCTTGCTTCCATTTGCATTAATCCTAAAACTTAATCACTAAAATGCAAATATCAAATCACGTGCGCTTTGTTATCATCAAAATTAATGATCGAAGTGCCTCTGCACCAACATATTCGTGGATTTTAATCTATGATCCCAAGGATTTGATGACAAATTGGGTTTTCCGGGTTAAATTACACTTAAATCTAATTTTGCAAACTTGAAACTATTTTAGATCATACCTTAAAGGTTTGATCCTGATTTCAGTTCAATCTTGAACTGCGACAGCAGCAGCAGCCATTTTTAGGCTGGCTCTAAAGTTGATTCGAGGGATTTACTAAGCTACTAGTGTATTGTATGGATAGATTTCATGTGAGCAAGCATTCATGTATTTCTTGTAGCTCAGATTTGATCTAAGAATGGCTTGTAATCCACGTCTCAACCACTATCAACATGCATGTAAACTATCCAATCTACCCAAATCTAACTTTTAATGAAATTGAAGTTGAAAATTATGTTTGAATGTTCAATCATGTTTCATGAACTGTGCAGGACATGTACGAATGCTCACACTTCATTCCCAGCAATCACAACTGAGTTTCATGGCTTAGGTTCCACTTTCCAACACTTCACTTAAGCCATACTTGTGTTATTTTGTAAATACATAAAAAAATATAAACACGGTAAAAAAATAAAATAAAAGTGTCTTGAGTAGGATTAAGTACATTTTTAGGTGTGTGTTAAGTTTGAGTAGAGTTTGAACCATGTAACTGGTAGAATATACCAGTACACGATTAAGTCTACTCTAGTATTAAATAAAAGAAAAACACATAAAACACCCAAAAGAGTCCTTTCTTCTCTCTTCTCACATTTTCCCTCTCTTCTCCTCTCTCTATAAAACATGAAAAGACCATAAAAATTTGAAAAAGCCCAAAAATTTCATAAAAATACCCTGTATATACTATTTACACTTGTATATATAATATAATACTAAGTTAATTGTAAATAGTAAGTTATATATGTATAATATAACTAAATAACTTATATATTAATTATATTTAACTAAATATGTATTTATGTTGAGTTAAACTGTATATATCATAATTATATAAATATATATTTATGTATTTAGATTATATGTGCATATACTTATGCAATTATAAATAGCAATGTATATATGTATAACCATACTTAAAACTGTAAATATAACTTAAAGTAACTATAGTGTAAAGTAGTACACCCTTATATTTATTTATTTAAGTATTTGTTGTATATAATTAAGCTATTAAGTTAAAATAATTTAAATTAGTAAATTAATGAATTATTGGAATAAACTATTTTATATACTTGTATAGTATAATTCTAAGTATTTGCAGTATATTTATAATGTATTTATATTGTAATTACGTATATATCTATGTAAATAATATAATTAAATGTGCATAAATTAAAATTAATCACTAAATATAAATTAAAAATATGTAATAATAAGTTATTAATGCATATTAACTAATTTATAACCCAATTATACCATTAATTTATTAATTTGAGCTTTAATTAACGAATTAAGCACTAAGTCAATATGTATTTTTTACTAACTTTAAGTAATTTTTAAATATATTTATAAATTTAATTATTTTAAATAAATTATGCCAATAAGTAGCCTTATATATCAGCTATATAAATATATAATTTAATTTGAAAATAATTATTAATTAGGTACCTAAATTAAGCCTCAAAATTTGAAATAAGCCACGCACAGGGCAGCTAATGTGGGTGCCAAAGATAGTGCCACATCAGTAATTTTGGAGCGGCTACAGCGATATATTAGCACTAGCACTGCTGACCCTCTCGATCGTCAACACTGGACACACAAATGAACATACAAGTACCACTTGAGCACATGCATGTGTGGGAATATGAGCACATAGGTGGGCCTGAATAGACTTGAAACTATATAAAAAATGACACTAAATTAACTAAGGCTCGCCCAATAATGATACCGATCCGACCCCTAGTGGGTCGTAGATTCTGTGAACGGTAAGCCCACCAATTAAATAATTTTTGTCTAAGACAGTGTTAAACTTATGTTAAGTTAAACAAATTTGGCTAAGTGTTGTCTTGTGTTAGTGAGTTATATGTGTTAGTTATATATGTGTGTGTGTTAAGCATACATGCATAATATATGTGTATGGTGTGCGTTGTGTGTGTGTATACTTGGTGTTATTATATATATATAATATAAGTATTAGTATATCTAATAGTTAATCAGTACATTCATAAGCATAGAGTACATACGTACATATGTATATATAATATATATATATTTAGAGTATACACATTTTTGCTTTATTTGTATATATGTTTCCAAAGCTTTAGCGACACTTATATCTGTCGTTATATACATATTATATGTTACTATAGGTAGTTATATACGTTAGTATAGCTTATGTTAGTTTATGTTTATATTCTTTTTGTGCCTTTGGTTAGGGATTGTTTAGATACAGTTGTACATAATTAGTCTAGATTAGTTTAGATTGATTTTTAATGCCTTTACACTTGTAAATATTCTGGAGGCATTATCATTAACACAAATTAATTAATTCTTTTACATAATTGATTTAGATTCATGAATTCTTTAATTCATTCATTTTTTTTGTAAATAAACTTAACATTTTTAAAATAAAAGATTATTTTTGAATAATAGAGAGTAATGTATATCAATAACTGCCTCTAAGTAAATGATCTGGAATAAACCAATAAAAATTATATATAAATAAAATGACATCCGTATGGATTACAACTATACTACAACATGACTTAATTAACCTTAATTAACAAGCGATCTAGAAGGTACATCATTTTTTTGGCACTATTACCGAGGATTCAAATCCAATAATGGTGCAATTTTATGATGCCTTCCCAACGAAGTCGATCATTTTTTGACACCGTTGCTTGGTAGGCAACTCTCTATACACCAAAAGTTTTCTTTTATTCTTTGTTTTGTATATATTTTTTATTTTCCTGTAAATATTTATTCTTTTATTCAAATTCATTCTTGTATATACACTCTTTGATTCATTATATTTTTTGATTTGCTTTGTATATAGTTGTTTTTATAACACTTGAGAAGGAGTGTCGCCTTCTTGGAGGAGTTTGTCTTCCTGGTGGCTTCGTTGCGTTTCAACTCTACTTTTAGGAGTTATTTCCCGATGGAGCTGCAGATTTCCCCGCTTTCTTAGTGTAATTAGATAGTAGTTTAGGTTTAGGTATATATTTAGGATGATTTGTTAGTCATAAGTTGTGAGAACCTGTTCTCACGCATTGATTGTAATAACTTGGAGTTTGGACTCTTGATTTCTCTCTCTCTCTCTCATCGATTCAATTTTCCAATTTACTTCTTTTTTATTTGATTTTGTTTGTTGCATTAAAAAATTCAAAAAAATTAGAAAAATAAAAAATATCAAAAATATCTCATTCCTTATCTAGCAGCAGCATATCCATAGCCGTTCCATTCTTAGGTTTGCATCTTTCCTACTAGATTTACATTCTTGTCAAACTTGCATTACTTGTAAAGTGCTAGAGACAGTTACGCACTTTCTATCTTCCTTAGCTCCTGCCATCTTTACATTTAACATAAAAGCTAAATAAGACCATCTTTTGTTTTCAAAAGATTAAAAAGAGAAACATTCTTCCTGTAATACACTCCTAAGAACTCAAATCTAAATCCAAAAGGAGACATAATAACTTGTTTGATACCTTGTGTGCTGTTTCTCACCGCTAGATTATGTTGATTGATTATCATGTACACAATACATGATCACATAAGGTTCACATTACACGGATTCTATCTCATCTTTCTATGCACCCACATGAATCTGGATTCGCACGTCGGTCTTATCCAGATTCCAGGTGGATTATAAAGGTCTGCACTCCGCTAGGACATGTATGATTGCATTGATATACTATTTATTTGAGCACAATCTATTTTCACATAACAGACCCTTAGGAAAGGATCCATATTTGATCTCGCTGTATTGATTGATTAATTTTGAGATTGATTGAGATTGTTTGGTATTTCTGATTTCTGATTGATTAGGATTAAGATTGCCTTCTGTTTTAGAACAAGTTTTCAAAAATCGAACTCATGGATGGTAGGAGATTCCAAAACCCATCTTGAGTACCTCCCTTGGGTGCTGATGCCCAAGCCACTATATCTTCTATGCCTTCCACATCCAATCCTGTACCTCCTGAGCCACAAACACCTATCCACCACTTCATCCATCCAGAGGATGATCATGACTCTACACATTTCGAGGATTTTGAAGATCATCCTCCTCACTATGCACATCCCCCAACCCCTCCACCTTCACATCACTTTCCCCCTCCTCCATACCCTAACTTTCCTAATCAACCTCAACAAGAGAGAGGAGCACCACCAAACCTACAACACTTGTTCAATACAAAATTGCAAATGAACACACACAATAGGTGCAACAGCTTACTCAAGCTATTAATCTTTTAGCAAACCCTCGTCCCCAGGCTTGTAGACCTCAGCTACAGGATTACTATAATCCTGCAGTTGCACCTCCTATGCTTGTGGTTCAATTTTTTGCTGGGGGTCTTGCTATTGAATTGAAGTCAAACATTATTGCACTTATCCCTCACTTCCATGGTCTTACTTCTGATGACCCCTTTCAGCATTTAGAGGAGCGGAAAAATCTTGCTCAAACCTTGGATCCATAGGGTCATGATCAGCACACTTTTGATGAAGATTGGTCACACGAGTTTCGTGAGGTAGAAATCAAAGTTACAAGTAACCCGTCGTCATAATTGCAAAACACGTCGATCAAATAAAATTTATACTAAAACTCCAAGGGAGTCTTGGGTCGAACACAGGAAGGCAACGTTTACTTTAACTGAAAACCGCGCTTCGATTTGTTTCTTTTTGATATTTTAGGGTTTTGTTATTTTTTTTTATTTTTGTAATAAGAAAACAAGCAAATGAATCACAAATAAAGATGAAACGAAAATGGTATAGATATCACTTTAATATCTATTACAATCAACTATGAAAGCATAAAAAGAGGGGGTGAGAGGAAATCTCCCGAATCGGTTGTTCGACGAGACGACGGCGCCTGGTGGAAGCTCGGACGAAGGAGGTGAGGAGCTGGACAATGGACGTGAGATGTAGGAGGACGTCGGGTAGAGGAAATCTTCGGCGTGGTTTCGGAATGGAGGTGAGAAGACGGAGGTGATCTGCTACCGGAATAGAGGTGAGAGGACAGCTCCAAGGCGACCTATGAATGGGGATGAGAAGATGGACGAATATTTGGTGAGGCAGAGGTTTGCTACACGAATAGGAGCCTTAGGAGCTTAAGAACAAGCTCTAATGGAGTGTTGGTAGGCTTACTAGAACTTGGGACTAGGTGGGAGTAGAGTAGGTAGAGATGGCTTGGAAGGGAAGGGATGTAGCTCCTTTTATAGTGGAGGAGAAGAGGCTAAAAATAGGTAAAGGACCTTTAGCGACTTCCAGACCGTCGCTAGAAACGTCGTTGTAAGCAGCTCATATCCGCTCACGCCCTTAGCTAGCTTTGTTGGCGTGCAATGAAGTAGCGATGGCTGTAAGCATCGCTGTAGGTCAACCCAGCTGTCACTGAAAGCTCGCCCGCGCGTTGTCCAGTCATCACGCGCGCTGATCGCGTGGCACCCTAATGTGTACGCGCTGTCATGCGCTAGCGTGCGCGTTATGCAGCCGCTGCTGCTGGTGCTATGCATGCAGCTGATTTGAGATTGGTAGGGGGCTGTGGGGATTCAAACCCACGCCCCTTGTGAACCATTGCGTCAACCAATGCACCACATCTCCCTATGCATCGTGAAGAGGATTTCTAGTTGTATGGTGAGGGCGCTCTCTCAGCCGTTGAATTCTCATCCAACGACTAAGACCACTTGATGATCAGCCTTTGGAGAAGTAGCGGGTGGGCTTGGGCGCTCCAGATGGTGCCACATGGCACCATCTGGACCGTCCACCTTTCATTACTTGCAGAGGATGCACAGTGCTCGGATCGAGGTGATTTCTACGTTATTGGACTGCGATCGTCGCTCCGGATTCATCTGTACGGTCGAATTTTTCATCCAAAGTCCGTAAGAATGTCGCATTGCCTCCTGGCCATATAAAATGAAGGAATTAATATACAAAACATGTGACTATCCTAAATGCCATGCAATGGATGTTATGCAATATTTATAACATGATATGCAATGCTAAGCCTAGGAACTATCATAAGTAAGTACTTTATCATGAATTTATGCGAGTTTATCATAACCTCATGCTTACTTTTTGCTAGTCCCTAGCAAAATTAACCTAAATGTCATGCATAACAGTAGAATCAGGATTTGATTATTTAGGCAAAATTCGTCAATTGCTTCAGAAAATCTTAACCCCAAGAACTAATTACAAAGACTTATCAGTGCCTAGGTGTCTACTAGAATGCAGATAGTCCAAGCCCTCGCCTTATGTAAGAAAAAAAAAAATTTCTTGTTTTTCTTCTTGTCTAATTTTTTTGTACTTTTGGAGTTTGAGAGTTCCGGGATAACTTTTTACGGCAACCCGACCCGTCCAAAACTCGAAAAAAACTCTAAGTGCTAAGCATCTTGTGAAAATAGTGAAAGACTGACTAGGCGGCCATTAAAACGGACTTTGGATTTCTACGACCCTAGGTGACCTTGTCTAAATGTTTATCTTTTCGAACGGTAGCTTTCTCCCTACTTTTATTTATGGGGTCAACACAAGGGCGAACTCAGTGTATTTCTCCCCGATTTATTCTATTTCCCCGCTTCTTCCCTAAGTGTTTTGGATATCATTGTGCTTTTTTTTTTGTAAGCTGGGTTCTAGACAACCGGCCGATGAGTTGTTACCACCAACAAGTTGCCAGCCATACTCGTGCGGTGAAGTGTGATTTTATTTATTTATTTTTATTTTCTCCTTTTTCTATTTTTTTCTATATTTTCTTTCCTTTTTCTATTTTTTTAAAGTGACTTTCCTAATCTAAGATTTACCTAAAGGCAGTACAATGAAAATGGTCTTATGACTAAGCTCTGGACAACCAACCGATAAGCTATTACCACCAACAACTTGCCAGCCATACCACCCTAGATAGTTCATTAGCTACCAAATTTTCGAAGAAATCATCGAAAAGTGAGTCAGTGCAAAAAAAATGTGTGTAGATGCTTAGGCTTAAAGTCCCCCCAAATCAGAAGGCGGGTAAATAAGTCGTATACTTATCATCCCAATTTATTAGCCAAATTAAAAATGAATTTGAATTGGCGAGGACTTGAGACTAAGTTCACATTCGAGTGGACACCCAAGTTAATTAAGCCCGAAGACCTAAAGAGTAAGTATTCAGGTCCTATTGTATCAAATTCTAACGTTTAAAACTCCTAATGCCTAAGTTCTCATCTCCTAATTCTAACTTTTTTTTTTAAAAGAATCAAATAACAGGAAATTACTGTTCCAGCTAACAAAAAGGTTATAAGATATGTCCACCCCACATGCTTAGCTATTGCAATGTCCTCATTGTGAAAAATGAAAGCATGCAGGAGAGAAGTGGAAGAATAGCACCTGATTTCTATGAAACTATGGTCAGCTTAGAACAGTCTTTAAATGTGCTGAGTTTAGTGGCTTCAGCTAGGCAAGGTTCTCAATCAACAATAACTAAACATTGAGGCCACAACAACACAGTTTCCGAGCCCCCAGGTATGGGTCCTAAAGAGTGAAAATGGGCTTGCCAAAGAGATGATCAATGAAAGTGGCAAGCTGGTGGTACAGGGAGAGCCCAAATGGTCTCCAATAGGAGTTTTGTTGATTTATTACAGAGTAAGTGTGGTTGGATACAGAAGTTGTGCAGTGGTTGGGTGAAAAAGGACGATGAGGGTTTTGTGATGAGCTGGGGATTTGTAGGTACTCTAGAATACCTAATGTTTGAAGAGTTCTTCCCCAATGTTCAATTTCATCCTCACACTCTAGGTTCTTAAACCAACTAGCCTGATCCTCAGAATTCCCACCCACAAGTTGGACCTCAAACTCTAAGCATTCAAGATAAGGATGTTGTTGGATTTTATCTTGACCACGTGAATCATCCAATAAATTTTGGATTTCATATATATCTTCCTCATCCCGTGTTGTTACAATTGGTCACATTTTTGCTTTGTCCTCAATTATTTCTGCAACCGTGTGATCTTCCCGAGTTTGGGCTGAGTTGGCCATTAAAAGGTTGTCTAAGGTATGTATAGCTATTACTTCCTCTATTCTACCAAGCTCCTCCATCGAACCACACTTAATTTTATTCTTCTTTGAGACCTCAAAAATATTGAATCGATTTGTCTTATTCCCTGAGGCCATTTCTATATTTCCCGATTCACAATCAATCCTCGCCTTAGCAGTAGCCAGGAAAGGCTTCCCAAAATAATCGGGGTGTGGTTGAGTTGTTTTGGGGCTTCCATGTCTAAGACCATGAAATCAGCAAGGTAATGCAAATTATTAACCTTGACTAAAACATCCTCCAAAATACCCCTTATTTTGTAATGGATCTATCGGCTAACTGCAAGGTTATGTCAGTGTGTTTTAGATAGCCTAGACCCAATTCTATGTGTAGTGAGGTGGGGATCACATTAATAGAAGCACCCAAGTCAAGGAGGGCCCAGTCAGAAGTAACTTTTCTATTGTGCAGGAAATCAGCGAGGCTCCCAGGTCCTGCTTCTTAGAGGGTAGCTTGTTTATGATCAATGTGCTTGTGTTATCGGACAAAACTACTCTCCTATTGATTTCAGATTTTGCTCTACGCCTTTCTTTATATGCATTCAGTAAACCAATGGCGTAGGCAGGGATTGATCTGATAGCCACGAGGAGTAAAATAATTGTTAATTTGAAAGCCCGAAGTAAGGACATCCTTTCCTCCAATTTCTCCTCTGACTTTTTCTGTTTGCCCATACAACAACATACTCCCGAATTAGACCCTGATGTTTTATTGATCACATTCTTAGTTAGGAGTTTGAAATTCTTGCTACAGGGCCTAATGGGGTTGACATGGGGTTGGGTAGGTCCCTTGTGTCTACTACCACTCCTCAAGGTGATGGTGTTTGCCATGGCAAAATGCTGTTGGTTAGCACCTTGGAGAGGGTTGGGCAAACCAGGAGGCTCCTAGTTGATTATGGTAGGAACTTGGTTAGCTCCGGGAGGGGTTGGGGTAGCCTGATAAATAGCATGAGCTTGAGCATGCGACTCTCCATCATTACCAAACCCTTGAGGCCCAACACCTCGATTCTGAACATTCCTTGGGTTTGGTACAGAATGTGATGGTAGAGATCCGGGCTGTCGGTTGTTTGTACTAAGTTTGGATTGCAAGGTGTCCAGCGAAGTTTTCATCTGTTGCATGAGCTGGAGCATTGACCCTTGCATTTTTACCATTTTCAGGTTCAACTCAACCTGCTCAGCGGGTTGTTGAGCATTCAACATGGGCTGATTAACCTGATTCAGGGGCAACTGAGTATATACGACCCTGACCCATTGATTTTTGCGGTACATAGTTGTTGGGTCGATTTTAGATCTGCTGCCCTTGATCTTTCCAAGAGAAGTTAGGATGATTTTTCCAACTAGAATTGTAGGATTTCAAATAAGGGTTGGACCTAATATTCTCTCGCACAACATGAATATCCTCATAAGATGAGGATGAAGGATCAGAAAGACTGGGATCAAAGGCCCTAGTTTGGAACCCATAAGGTTCCGAGAAGAGTTGGCTTGAAGGTCGAGCAGCTCCAGTTGATTCACAAATTCCCATCTCGTAGGAGCTTGCGAAGAATGGAATCCTGATCCCTGGGATTGAGTGGATCTAGAAAAATTAGAGTTTCCAGACATCCACTCTTCCATTCGTTTAGTAACCAGATCCATCTTATCTAATCTATTGCAGATCAATTCCATATCAAATGTACGACAATCTTGAACCTCATTGGCATTTGATCTAATTTGTTGAGATCGATTGAAGGTTTCCATGGAGACATGGTTTAAAAAATTTTCGCTCATTTCCTCAAACAAATCATACGCGCTATCTGCGTCTTTGTTGAGGAAATTACCTCCACAAGAAGTGTCCACATGATTACGGAGTTGATCATTCAACCCATGATAAAAAATCTGCACAAGTTGCCATTTAGGCACCTTGTGTAGACACTTCCGCAGTAGATCCTAGAATCTCTCCCAAGCCTCATGAAACGGTTCCTCCTGCCGCTGGGCAAAAGTGGTAATTGCCCGTCACAATGCATTGGTTCGCCCAATTGGGAAGAATTTCTTCAGGAAGGCCGATTTCAAAGCTATCTAAGTAGCAATCGGTCATCCAATGGTACGATACCAATGTGCGGCCTTATCCCTGAGAGAATGGGGGAAAAGCCTCATGAGCATCTGTTCTTCCGCAATTTGGTGGTCTGAACCAGAGTGATCAAGTCTTCCAAATGTTGGAATGGGTCCTCTAAGCCAAGCCCGTGAAAGTATTTAATTAGACTCAAAACCTGGGGCTTGATCTCAACATCTCCGGCGAGGATCACAACGCCAAGACGATCCTCATAATTTGAAGGATCATAAAAATCCTTCAAGGGCCGAGCGCCCTGACCACTCATTCGTTGGAACCATTGCTGCATCTGCTGCAATTCTTCCAATTGCCTCTGAATTAGCTCCTACTGGTTCAGGGGCAGGGGAGGTGTTTGTTAATCAACCATAGGATCTACTTGGTTAAAGCTCAACCTCCGCCTCTGGGAATGGTCTAAAGGTCCTTCCAAACGAGGGTTCAATGACCTCCTTCCAAGCATACACTAGAAGGAAGTCGGAAGGACGGGGAAGAGAAGGGACCTTGCAGCACAAAAAATACAAACCTGTCCTTAGATTGAGTAGCCTAAAGGTCTACAGACTCTCAGAATCCGTCCTAAGATTATGGACAATTTACTCTACTTATTTCCAGGTAATCCAACCAGCTAGAAGGAAGGACTGGGGAGAAGGTTCTTCCTTTGACTTACGTCTCCGATTCCTAATGTACCCCCCAGCCACGGTCATTTGACACTACTCTCCTAGCTAGACATCAGATTGACTACTATAAGTAGGTTAATCATGAATAATCTCAATCTGGATCACGATAAGCGAATGAATCCTTAGGGCCAACATCTAATTGATTTTAGTTAGGTTTGAGAAATTGGTGCTCTGGAATGTGATAGGCCCTTAATGGGTTGTGCCCTTGATTTATTTGAGAATGTGTGAATGTGCACAACCAAGAGGTTTTCAAGCAAGATTATTAATGATGAGGTGAGTTTTAAGATTCAAATATTGCTTAATAGCTTTTAAGATTCAAATATTAAGTGTTTTCAACCAAGTTTTGTGAGGCTAACCAAATTTATTTTTGAAAGCACGTGTTCAAGTATTTTCCTTTAGAAATTAAAAAATATGGAGTGCCTGGCTTGACCTAGTTATTGAATCCTATAGGACAGCTACAAAATAGACATCTTTTAGATTAGGTGGTGCAGCCCAAGCAATTCAATCAATTGGTTCAAATACACCACCGATTAAGGCACACAAAAATGTGATTAACCTAATATGATTTCTACTCTTTTATGTGTTGAATTCGTATACCGGGTCCACAGGTTGGAATACCGGTTGACTAGATAAAAATCAAATCAAGTTATGTACCTCTGATGTGAGTGTATAAAGTATGTAAATTGATTCATCCCATAGAAAGCATCTTTTTATTTTTTTTATAAAATGTGGGTGAGATGGGTGAAGGTGGCAAACAAGACAAACAAAGTCTATCTTAGGATTTATGCAAACACCTAAGTAGATTAGGTCTTGGTTATGATTGTAGTGAAATGAAACTAGTGGAGGGCGAATGTGGGGGACACTTACAAAACACTCTACCCGCATTTTACTTCGATCTACCGCACATGCATCTCCATGTTAGGGTACCTGCAGGACAATAGATCAGAGATAAGCAGGGTCAGTGTTATGTAAATGTAAAGAAACGCAATAAATAATAAAGTAAATTCCGTTGCCTCCCCGACAATAACGCCAAAATGGTTGCACAAGTTTCGCGAGGTAGAAATCGGAGTTACGAGTAACCCGTCATCGTAGTTGCAAAACACGTCGATCAGATAAAATTTATACCGAAACTCCAAGGGAGTCCCGAATCAAACACAAGGAGGCGACATTTACTTTAACTGAAAGCCGCGCTTCGATTTGTTTCTTTTTGGTATTTTAGGGTTTTGTTATTTTTTTGTATTTTTGTAAGAAAAAAGCAAGCAAACGAATCATAAGATAAAGATGGAACGAAAATGGTATAGATATCACTTCAATGTCTATTACAATCAACTATGAAAGCATAAAAGAGAGGGGAGAGAGGAAATCTCCCGAATCGGCTGTTCGGCGAGACGACGGCACCTGGCGGAAGCTCGGACGAAGGGGGTGAAGAGCGGGATGACGGAGGTGAGATGCAGGAGCACGTCGGGTATAAGAAAGCTTCGGCGTGGTTCCGGAATGGAGGTGAGAAGACGGAGGTGATCTGCTACCGAAATGGAGGTGGGAGGACAGCTCCAAGGCGACCTATGAATGGGGATGGAAAGATGGACGAATATTTGGTGAGGCAGAGATTTGCTACACGAATAGGAGCCTTGGAGCTTGAGAACAAGCTCTAATGGAGCGTTGGTAGGCTTGCTAGAGCTTGGACTAGGTGGGAGTAGAGTAGGTAGAGATGGCTTGAAAGGAAGGAGGCGTAGGTCCTTTTATAGTGGAGGAGAAGAGGCTAAAAATAGGTAAAGGACCTTTAGCGACCTCCAGACCGTCGCTGGAAATGTTGCTGTAGACAGCTCACATTCGCTCACGCCCTTAGCTAGCTTTGCTGGCGTGCAATGAAGTAGCGACGGCTGTAAGCGTCGCTGTAGGTCAACGCATCTATCACTGAAAGCTCACCCGCGCATTGTCCAGCCATCACACGCGTTGATCACGCGGCGCCCTGCTGTGTACACGCTGTCATGCGCTGGCGTACGCGTGCCACGCGCTGCGCTGCCGCTGCTAGTGTTATGCATGCGGCTGATTTAAGGTTGGGAGGGGGCTGTGGGGATTCGAACCCACGCCCCTTGTGAACCACCGCGTCAACCAATGCACCATGTCTCCTTGTGCGTCGTGAAGAGGATTTCCGGTTGCGTGGTGAGGGCGCTCTCTCAGCCGTTGGATTCTCATCCAACGGCTGAGATCACTTGATGATCAGCCTTTGGAGAAGTAGCGGGTGGGCTTGGGTGCTCCAGATGGTGCCACATGGCACCATCTGGACCGTCCACTCGTCATTGCTTGCAGAGGATGCCACAGTGCTCGGATCAAGGTGATTTTTGCGTTGTCGGACTGCGATCGTCGCTCCAGATCCATCCGTACGGTCGGATTTTTCATCCAAAGTCCATAAGGATGTCGCATTACCTCCTGGCCATATGAAATGAAGGAATTAATATACAAAACATGCAACTATCCTAAATGCCATGCAATGGATGTTATGCAGTATTTATAACATGATGTGCGATGCTAAACCTAAGAACTATCATAAGTAAGCATTTTATCATGAATTTATGCGAGTTTATCAAAGATGTTCTCCTTTTCATTAAAGGACAAAGTCGCCTTCTAGTACCACACTCTTTTATGGCTACACCTATAGACACATGGCCTTCTTTGGAACATGAGTTCCTAAAGAAGTACTTTCTCATAGGTTGTATTAATGCCTTGAGGCATGCTACCACCACGTTTTCATAAAATTCAAGAGAACAAATGCATGAAGCTTAGGAGAGATTCCATGAGCTTTTGAGAAAATGTCCACACCATGGTGTCCCACGCTAGCAATAGGTCCAGATTTTCTACCATGGGTTTCATGATGACACAAGGAAATTTGTAGATGTCACTTATGGAGGCAATTTCTTGTGTCGGGACGAGGATTTAACCTTTGAGCTCTTCGAAGGTATGGCCGAGAATTCCAGTAATAACTCTTTGATGAGCATTTTTAATAGGAAATCCTTGCATACCCACAAGGTACATGAAGTCTAATCCAGCACACGCAACATGGAAATAGTGGCCAGTCAGCTGGATAAAGTGAGCTTAATAGAGAAGAATGTAGATGAAGTGTGGAAATTTCTATCAAAACCATCTTCTTCTCAATCACTTGTACACTACACTTATCTCAATTTCCTATAGGGAAGGAAACTGTGAACAACCTTTCTGTGACACATTCTGATTATTCATTCACTATCCTTCTCCACCAGCTGGAGGAACCTTTATTCCTCCATACACTAATTTCCCTGCACTTCTCGAAGCTTTGGAGAAGCTCCACGGCATTCACAATAATCCATATTCACAAACCTATAACCCTGGATGGCATAATCATCCAAATTTCTTGTGGTCAGGAGATTCACAGAGACAAAACTATCAACCTTTTGCACTACCATTGCAAAACCTGACCTGAGCTCCACCTCCACCACCTCAATAACAATACAGATATCCTTTGCATGCCCTACCAGTATCCCCAACCAAGGCCCACCCAGTACTCTCAATCTGGGCCTACAAGAGATAAGCAGTTGGGGTCTATAATGAAAGCACTTGCTGACATGCAGCAACAAAATATCCCTATGTAGCAAAGACAGGATGTGGCATTAGCTGAGATAAGAGCCTAGCTAGCACACTTGACTGCACCTTGTCAATCACATTCTTTACCATCACAGACTAAACCCAATACTAGGAATGTACCTGCCCAGAGGTTTGTTCATCCCAATCCTCCCCAAGGCCAAGCATATGTCATATCATAAGCCTTGCACAATGCTGATTCCTCCACACTATTCAGATCAACAACCACCTCTTCTTCCCAACCTTAATTCATCTTTCACAACTTGATCTGCATTCATTGATTTGAAGCGGTAGAAGCTACAGATTCTTCTTATCATGATTTGAACTTGGACATTGAGCCAAGTCTTCTAAGTTGATCCACATTCACTCTTGGACCTTGTTCCAAGTAATTCTAGTTCACATTGATTATGGAGCCTATCCTAACCTTTGAGATTGACAATTCTCATCTTTTCACTATACACCATGATTTGAATCTTTCATTAAGATCCATAGACTTGTCAATTCTCTATCCTTTTCGCTCCTACATTTTGATTACACTTCTACTAGGTTTGCACCTAATTGAAAGCGTAAAACTTATCATATCTCTTGTATATAGTTGTTTTATCTTTCTTTGTTTTCATTCTTCTTAGGTGTCTATCCTTGCATTCTCAGTTTGCATGCATAGTCACATTTGTCCTACGTTTCACTACTTATCCCGACTTTCCCTCTGATTTATATCAGACCTGAAATCGTTCACACAGAGATTTTATCTCATTTAATTTTCTTCTGTTACCTCGGCCTAAGTTAGTGAAAAGCAGAGCATGCATTTGCATCCATACTATTCATTCAATGTGGACATTGCATCATTAAGCATGAGGGTGTAAATGGTGAAATCATTTAATGAAATGCAATTATAGACACCTTTAGTGTATATAGATGGTATTATTGAAAAATCCAAAAAAAATTGAAAAAAATTTGGAAAGTTTGAAAAAAATGTGAAAAACAAAAAATTTCAAAAATACAATAAGCGATCCTATCTATATTCACTATTGAGGGAGAATTCTAGAAATTTCTGAAGAAAATTGAACAAGTCTTACAAGTATTTAATTATGATCTTATAACTGAACCAAAAATAGAATAAGTATTTATGGACATTCAACCTTTGTTGGTCAGACTTTCTTGACCACATAAGCTTGATTCGCTCAATCTTAGGCTTAATACACTTAAGCATTAACAAGATAGACCAAGATTTCTCCTAACTCTAAACATATTCTTGTACCTGAGTCACCAGTACAAGATTCGTTGATTTACCTTTGTTTAAGAGTTTAAGTAACCTTGGTTTACACTACACAGATGTGAGAAAGACTGGATGAACTCAAGTCTCAACGTTAGTATTCATTAGGGAAGGTGGAGTCCTTACCTATGCTTGCAAGTAGACTTTTTATCATAGTCTTTAGTCTTCTATCTAGGAGAAGCTCTTTCCACCAAAGTACTCACCCACCAAATAAGTGTGCTCCATCAAATAAAGTTGTAAGAGACATACTGATATTTGCTTTTAGGTAAAAAGAATGATGAATGAGAAACAGTAGAAAAAAGTAGAAAAAGTCAAAGAAAAGAAAAATACATTATCTTGAATAAGTCATTATATTCTCCAAATTCTTGTTATATATATTTCCACCAAAAATATTTTTCAAGGTGCATTACATAACATACCATGTTTCCACCAAATATTCCTTGAGCCACAATGTAATAAGTGTTGGGTTTGAGTTTTTTGTTATTTTCAGAGTCCATTCAAAAACATGAATTGAAGCTAGGACCAACTTAGACTTAAAAAGACGTGAAATCCTGGACTTGAGTCTTAGTGTTTATCTGGTCAATCTTGATTATTCACTGAGCATAGCCATAACCTCTTAACTTTTAAGCTTGGTAAAACCTTCTAAGTCCTGGAAATCATACTTAAGGTTTAAATATCAAGTGTCCTTGTTGATCGAGAGATAATCTATGCCATATCAGACTTGAGTTATGGTAGTCTATCTAAGCAACTAGTTCTCACAATGTCTAATTTTAAACACAGCTTTATATGGAAAAATTTAGCTTAAAGATCATCTCTAAACACTTAACATTGAAGAAAAGTTAAATAGAAATCTCATCATACTTACCTAGTTGATGGTACAATGCCTTGCACTTTAATGAGTTATTTGCTAAGGGACTAGCAAAACCTAAGCAAAGCATTACGCTACAAGCTAGGTTAAACACTATCTTATTAACACAAGAAATTGGTTAAGTGTGGAATTTATGAAAAATGACCTAAAACACTCAATTTATGCTAAAACTGCATAATTAGTTCAATTTTAAGAGATTATCTATTAATTAAGTAAATGGATGCATTAAATACCAATTGAACACAATTTTGAGCTTCAAAGTATAAATCAATTGTGGGATTATACTCTAAAATGTTCAATGAATATACCATAAAAACTTCATTACATTTGGATTGCATTTGGACCTTAGATTACATGCATTACACTTAGGTCCTTTATATCTTTACATTTTATTCATTTAAAAGTCGTGAGGACCTCTTTGAAAGCCTTCGGGGATAGCTCCACATTTAATTTCCACCACTAATGGGTCCATCTTGTAATTCTCATACCGTTTCAATTTAAGGGCTTCAGTGTAATTGCACCGAAAGACTTGATGCCTCCTCTTCCAATGTTCCTCACGAAGAACTGGTAAGCTCTTAACTGTTCGTTCTTTGATCCACCTGATCAACGATGTATCTACCACCGAAGCTTCATCGCCGGTGCGAGCACCTTCGCACCCTATTCTAGATCTCATCCAACGGCTGCACTTCATCCCAAAACTATTCCCGCACTCATCCAAACTCACTCCAACCGTTCATGCCCCCATTGTGCCCGATCACCTGATCCACCTAGAGCCTATATAAGGAGTTCCACACCCTCACTCGTGAGCTTTACCAGCTCCCTCCTTGAGTCTGGTCATCATCCACATCTCCAGCTCCTTGCTCTCCTTCATTGACCGCTGATGACAGTGGTGATGTCTCCTCCCTTAATTCGTCGCCACAGCAACCCATTGTGGATCTAAAGACCTCATTCCTATGCTGAAGATCCTCTCCTCCTGCAGTGACCAGTTGTAGCCCTGGAATCCTATTCCTCTGTCAGATAGGACTTTATATGCTTTCATAAATAGATTTAAATGCTTTTGTATTTAGATTTCCTACTTTCTAGTTAGTTTAGATCATAGTTACACTATTTGATTGCTTTAGATTATATCTAGATTAGAGTAGATTTAGAATTTGCCAAATCGCATCTCTCTAAGCAGTTCATATTAGAAAGGCAAATTCGCATTCATTCACGGTTCATATAGCTTCCCCTACACCTCATGATCGCTTTCATCTTCTTCCCTCGATGATTTGATTGGTAATTTAGCCCATCCATCAAAGCATATTCGGATATGAAGTTCTCAACTTCTAGATCCAAATCACGCTCAAATCCACTTAGGGGCCTCTTCATTCACTCCATCTAATCACAAAGACCCTGCATCTGGTTTTGATTGCATCGATTTACTCAATTCATTTAGATTTGAGTTTTACGTCCAATCGAGAGATTTGGAATCAATTTGATTTGAAATGAATTTAATTGAGTGAATTGAGTTTTTGTTTATCTAATTGGATTCATTGGAATGAATCTGAGGTGTTTCAATTAGATTTTTAGGCTCAGATGAGCAAATGTCCAATTTGAGCTCCTTTTTGGATAGTTTAACCAAAGAATCTCATATTCATTGAGATAAGGCTTAACAATGACCCATTTGATTTCTATAGGATTCCCAAGGTCTTAAACAATAATTGATAGTGTTTAGGAGCTCCCAATTATCAAATCACTTGGGCAAACCTAAAATAGCAATCCAATCTATGCAACATTGGTTACTAATTCAAAAGAGTTTTTAATTTGATAATCGAGGCTTGAATGAGTTTTGAAGGATTTTAATGGAAGTTCTAAGTTGTTTTACAAGTTGAATCAAAGGCTAGTTTGATTCATTCCTCTTGTGTTGTCTATGACAAAGAGGAATGATCAAACTAGAGTTCTACGATTTACCAACTTCTAAATTGGTTTCAAATGATTTCCAAATCTTCTTGGGAATGTTTACGGTAGCTAAGACTTGGATTTTCAATGTTTAAGTTTGATCTGATTTAGATCAAAGCAGCAGCAATAGCTACTCTATTCTACAGTTTGAACATGTTTATCCATGGATTTTAATCTCTGATCTCAAGGATTTGATGATGAATTAGGCATTCCAGGCTAAATTGCACTTAAATTTGATTTTGCAAACATGAAACTGCCTTGATCCTAATTTCAATTCAGTCTTGAATTGCGGCAGCAGTAGCAGCCACTATTGGGCTGGTCTGAAGTTTATTTGAGGGATTTATTAAGTTGCTAATGTGTTGTATGGATAGATCTCATGTGAACATGCATTCATGTATTTTTGTAACTCAGATTTGATCTAAGAATGACTTGTAATCCATGTTTCAATCACTGTCAACATGCATGTAAACTATCCATTCTGTCCAAATCTAAGTTGTAATGAAATTGCAATTGAAAATTATGTATGAATGTTCGATCATGTTTCATGTGGTGTGCTGGACATATATGAATGCTCACACTTCATTTCCAGCCATCACAACTGGGTTTCATGGATTAAGTTCCACTTTCCAACACTTCATTTAAGCCAAACTTATGTTACTTTGTAAATACATAAAAAATATAAAAATACTGTAAAAAAATAAAATAAAAATGTCTTGAATAGGATTAGGTATATTTTTAGGTGTGTGTCAAGTTTGATTGGATTTTGAACCCTCTAACTCGTAGAACATATTTGTAGACGGTTAAGTCTACTTTGGTATTAAATAAAAGAAAAACACATAAAACACCCAAAAGAGTCCTTTCTTCTCTCTTCTCACCTTTTCTCTCTCTTCCGCTCTCTTTGTAAAATATGAAAAGATCATAAAAACTTGAAAAAAACCCAAAATTCCATAAAAATACCATGTATATACTATTTATAGTTGTATAAATAATATAATACTAAGTTAATTGTAAATAGTAAGTTATATACCAATAATGTACCTAAATAACTTATATATTTATTATATTTAATTAAATATGTACTTGTGTTGAGTTAAACTGAATATATCATAATTATTTAATTATATATTTATGTATTTAGATTATATGTACATATACCTATGTAATTATAAATAGAAATGTATATATGTATAATCATACTTAGAACTATAAATATAGCTTAAAATAATTATAATGTGTAGTAGTACACCCTTATATTTATTTATTTAAGTATTTATTGTATATAATTAAGTTAAGTTAAATAGTTACTTTATTAAGTGAAAATAATTTAAATTAGTAAATTAATGAATTATTGAAATAAACTATTTTGTATACTTGTATAGTATAATTCTAAGTACTTTCAGTATATTTATAATGTATTTAAACTGTAGAGTGGTATTTACACTGTAATTATGTATATATCTGTGTTAATCGTATAATTAAATATACACAAATTAAAATAAATTTAAAATATGTAATAATAAGTAATTAACATATATTAACTAATTTATAACCCAATTGTACCTTTAATTTATTAATTTGAACTTTAATTAACAAATTAAGCACTAAGTCAATATGTATTTTTCACTAACTTTAAGAAAATTTTAAATATATTTATATATTTAATTGGTGTCAATAAATTCTACCAATAAGTAGCCGTATATATCGGCTGCATAAATATATAATTTAATTTGACAATAATTATTAATTAGGCACCTAATTTAAGCCTCAAAATCTACAATGTGGGCGCTAAAGATAGCGCCACATCGATAGTTTTGGAACAGTTGCAACAGTATATTAGCGCTAGCACTATTGACCCTCTCGGTCATCAGTGTTGAGCGCACCAATGAGCATATAGGTACCTCGTGAGTACATGTGCCTACGAGCGTGTGCACGTATAAGTGTGGGTGCATGTGAGTGAATAGGTGGGCCTATTCAGGCTTGAAACTATACAAAAATTAACACTAAATTAACTAGGGCTCACCCAGTAATGGTACCAATTCGACCCCTAGTGAGTCATAGATCCTGTGAACGGTGAGCCTGCCAATTAAGTAATTTTTTTCTAAGTCAATGTTAAACTTATGTTAAACAAACTAGGCTAAGTGTTGTCCTGTGTTAGTGAGCTATATGTGTGTGTATGTTAAGTATAAATGCATAATATATGTGTATGGTGTGTGCCGTGTGTGCGTATATACTTAGTGTTAGTATATGTATATAATATAAGTAGTAGTACATCTAATAGTTAGTCTGTATATACATAAGTATAAAATATATATGTATATATGTATATATAATTTATGTATTTAGAGTATACACATATTTTTGCCTTATTTGTATATATGTTTCTAAGGCTTTAGCTACACTTATATCCATCACTATATATATATTATATGTTAGTATAGATAGTTATATATGTTAGTATAGCTTATGTTAGTTTATGTTTATATTCTTTTTGTGCCTTCACTTAGGCATTATTTAAATACAGTTGTTCAGAATTAGTCTAGATTAGTTTAGATTAGTTTTTGATGCCTCTATACTTGTAAATATTCTTGAGACATTATGATTAACACTAATTAATTCATTCTTATACCACTACAATAGTTTGTACCTACACCGACGGTCAACAACCATTGGTATAGGTCTAAAATATCGTTGCTGTAGCTACAATAGCTTATTTCGACGGTCAGCCTTGGTGTCCTCTTAAGAGGCATCGCTATAGGCTATCTCGATGGTAAAAACAATCGGTATTGCACCAATTCTATAGCAATGGTCAACTTTCTAAAAGTTATCCAATTTGACTTTCATGCTAACAGCGACGATTTTATCCATTGATATAGATCAAGCTTATCAACTCTAGCAATGTAAAATGTTGGCAATACCATCGCTATAGGTAAGTACTCTATGTTTAAATTAATATTTGGTAACAAAAAAAAGTTAGTACTATTATTACGATAGAAAGATTACATTTTGATGAATACATACATTGTTTTTTTTCCCGTTATTATTGCCATCATTTCTTAATATGTTAATACACATATATCATTAGGTATCCCCAACCCTTTTTCTTCTATATTATATAAGATACACAAATGTGACTTTTTTATATACTACAACCAAAATAAGAGAATTGATAAAATTAATACGAATCAATTCTATTTTTTTAATTCAAAAGCATTTATAGTCTCCTTACAAGGGAACAAATAAAAAGCGAATAAATATTAAAACAAAGTTTTAAGTATCTATCTTTTCGAAATAGTAAAAAATAAGAAATAAAAGCCAATAAAAAATAACTGAACATCCTAAGATCAACATGACATTTCCCCAAAATTCAAATTCGTTACATCACTGTCATGAAACATGCAAGAAATTAATGTCATGTAATTATTTATAATTCTATTATCTTTAAACAACCTCCCACTTCTATGTTTAAAGTAAAAAAATTCAAGAAACATAAAGATTAAGAAACGAATGCTTCAACTTAGAATCAAAAAAGGATGCACCAGCCGAGGATCGAACCTGGATCTGTACCGTGTAAGGGTACCATTCTACCATTAAACCATTGGTGCTATTCATGTTTCGTGAACCTAAAATAATACAAATTAAGAGTGGTTAGAACATGAATAATCTCAAAACAGTCTGGATGGACACCTTACTCTATCCTCTTGAGCCATATTTCCTTGGATTGCACAACACTCCAATCAACAGAGCCATCTGGTCTCCATCCCATTGACTCTCCTCGCTTTGCACCTTTAACCTTCAGTACAATATAATCATAGATCTTTCTGTGTGCAAGTTTTGCTTTCACATTGTCAACAATTGGTTCATGGCCATACGCTCAGGCATACCTGGAAAATTTAATATAGACAATTAACATCATATTATAGGTAAAGGGTAATGGTCCTAATGTTGAATAATATCAATGGTCTTAATGTATGTTTGCAGATGCAGGAGAAGCACAACCCCCTGTTCTATTGTAATGGGGGTGCATCGATCATCTCCACCTAATTCCATTAAAACCAATAATCTCAGATAGAACCCCATTGAATTAATGAATTCGATGTTGTTCATGTGTATATCTAATTCAAAAACATAAAACATTTATGTTGAGAATCACACACAATAAGATTTCAATATCCAGGAATAAATGTTAGCTCCTGCAGCTGCATTGAATAGATTCTTTGGGCTCGTTTCAAGTACCAACATGAGAACTGCCTAGGAGAGACCAGATAGCACTCATGTAGTAGGCGCATCTGATCAAAAAATTATGATTTTCTATGCAAACTCCTTGATTTCAAAAATATTAAAGTTGGGATAAGTACAAAGTAGGATATGGTGATTGGATCTCCTATCTCTTTTAACACTTTTTTTTTTTTGAAAATGACAAACTTTTTGGTTCTAAACCACCATTCTATCCTACCAAGTGACACGTCAGAACTTGTAGTTATGATTGAGTTAAGATTTCATAATGAAACTCAACACTTTGTTTTTGTTTTTCTAAGGTAGAGATGGAGTGTTTACATGCAGAAAGCTGTGTTTGGATCTTGTATCTATTGATCTAAATAATCTGCTTTCATCAGACTGACAACCTTAAATTGTTCACATTCATTTGCAAAATGCGACCTTCCACGATTAGAATCATCAATTCAGCATGATAATTTGAAAAAATTCAATTGAGATCCTCAAGGGAGAATCCTAAGCATTATTGTTGAAAGTACAAGGCACATATGATGCACATCCTACATTAGGTTGCAATTGCTACTTTGGAAACATCTGACCAAAAATCACAGATAGTGTTGACTATTTGGATTAAATAAAAGATATAGATCAAAGCAAAAAGAGAGTGAAGATTTAGATATCTATAGCTTAGAATAACTTACAATGTAACCACTTGAAATCAAGGCAGTATCATACAGTAGATCAACAGCTCTTTTGGCCTCCGTGCTGCCTGGTTCATTCTTACATGTAGCCTACAACAGTAATTTGATGGAGATACAACAATATATGAGCAATGAGAAATGGTGCCAAATCGAATTGTGGTGCTCTGAATTGCTAGGTTTGCTTAATATCAAATGCTTTTTCTATGACTTACATTCAAATCTTTGATGATAGGGTGATCTAGATTGATCTCCAGGATTCTCCTCCCTCTCATGAATTCCAGGCTTGATGTGTCCCCAAGTGTTTATGCTTTCATGAACCTGCAAAAGAGATTAACTCAGCATGCTGCAGCTAGTTTTTTGCAAGGATCGTATATGAACTGCTGAAATATCACCTTTCCATGTTAGCAGACCATCCGAACTTGCTAGAAACAAGGACACAAGGAGATGAACTAAGCCTCTTTGCTATTTTCACCTTTGCTACCTTGTCACCTAGCTGTTACTTTATCCGGTCACAAAGGAGATTATACTCTTGTTTGTCTTCTCTCTCTTTTACCTCATCCAAATCACCTGCATAATCAGCCAAAGAAATAAAACCAATAGCAAGCAATGTACACTTCTTGAGATGGCTTCCTTGTCTAATTATGGTTGAAATTTCAATCTCATCCCAAAATTTCAGTTGGGACTCCAAAAACTACTTTAAAATCTGTAAAACAGTTGAAATGTTAATTGAAAGGTTAATTACATGGAAAAGATTCAAAGGTGGGTATGTTTTTAGTTAGCCAACAGATGTAAATTTCACTAGGCCTGTCTTCTAAAAAGTTGATTGATATTGTTGAAGTCCTTAAAACTGACCTAGCTCAAGATCTTCCTTGCTAATATCGACAAATCTCTTTTCTTTGTAAGTTTGAAGATTCTGGATTGCAACTTCATTAATGGGTTCTACCAAGTATAAAACCTGAAAGGAAAGTTAAATCAAAGAGCAAGGACGGAGGAAGGAAAAAAAATGCTAAAAGTATTCCCTCTTTGCTAATAGTATGCATGATATGTACCTCAATATCCTTTTGAACTAGTTCTTCCAAGAATGGAGCAGTTTGGGCACTTTTCAGCCTGTCGGTTGCTAGATAATAGATGGTCGTCTAGTTTTCAGGCATGTTTTCAACATACTGATCCAAGCCTATCAACTCTTCCTCACTTTTCGAAGAATAAAACCGAAGGAGAGGAGTTAGGCGTTTGTGATTTCCAAAATCTTCTATGCATCCCAACTTTATCAGCTTGCCAAAATTCTCCCAGAATTTTTTGTAATCCTTCAAGAATAAATAGTGTCATTCAACAATATTTCATTCCATTGCAGGTGAATTAAGTTCCATTGGATCCCAAAATATACCTCTTTGTTTTCATCTTCAGTGAATCATGTCGAATGTTTTCCTAATGAGATGCTTCCTCATGATCCTCACCTATTAGAAGTCAAAGGTTGAGGCTAAAAGAAGAATGTACTTTCATATACAAGTATTTGAACTCATCCTTTCAAAAAAAGTATTTGTCCCTATTGAAGGAAAAACAAATCTACTTGATGCTAAAAAATATACAATTTTCTATGGAATTTGAAAATGCATACTTCATGTGATTATAACCCCATGGTGAGGTTGGGACATCAAGATGACAAAACTCCACACTTGCCCAGACTTTCAACACCTACATATTGAATAAAAGATTATAATGAGAATATAAGTTAGATAAAGTGAAAGCTATATCTAGAACTATATCACCATGCTAGTTGTCAAGTACACACAAATTGATTTCTAAAAATATACCATACATGAGCCTCCCTACTGTAGAGTAGACCTCAAAATGCCACTGAAAGAGAGACATCTGTCCTTTTTTTTCAGAAGCGTAAAAGGGATTAACAAGGAATGTTAATCCCCTCCCAGCCTTCATTAAAAGGTGGAGTTGATTTCTCCAAACAATAAAGCAATAAAAGCTAGTATCCCACACTTTCAACAACTAAACTCTCCCCTCTAAGGACAACACAATTATGCTTTAACCAAATATACCAAAGTCATATAGCGACCCTCCTTAGCTGGTTACCATGTCAACTAGTTGCAAATATATTTACCTTTTCAATCATATCCAACCATATTGTTGGACAAAACTTATTTTTTAAAAGTAGTAGAACTAGTTGCATTCCTACTAGTTTAAACTGGGATTGGAGGACAAATCAAATCCACCAAAGATGGACATGTACTGTTGCTGCATTCTTCTATTGTAGATTTCTTTGCAGCCTTGTGGGGAAACCTCAACACAAAAAAAAATGGTAACTCATTCCCGTATCTTATCCATGTAGTACTGCTATTGCATGATTATCCATTGGTCATTTCCTACCTGCAACTTTTTTGAAACAATGGTAACTCATGCCTTGAAGCACAAGTGTGGCATCACCAAATATGTTTATTTTCATGCAAGGTATAGTTCTTCCTGGTAGTTGTTCCTCAAAAAAGAAAAAGATGTGTCCATGCCATCATTCGGTGGTCCAAACTTAACAAGATAAAATTATGCCCCTGTATCATTTCTTCTAACTATCTATCTATTTGGGGGTGGCATCTAGTATTGAGTTGTGGTTGCATTCCCATGGCACCCTGCATCCTCTACCATAAGTTATAAATTACTCATGCTTGCTATGCATAAGTTTTTGGTTGAATTGACAAAATTCCATTAGAATGATAGAGGATGCATACACACCAATGACCTAGATTAATTTTTACACATGGCAACCTAAAGTGTCAAATATAGTCAAAGCAGTATAGATACTAGATGTGTTAGTGCATGAATCTGAAATTAGAATGCAAACGTCAGGGACCCATTACAGATTTCTCGTCCTCTGTCACTGTTTGTGCAAAGAAGTACCTTTTTACATCATTAATGTCTCCTTTAGGATATATTTTCACCACACAAGGTGAAAGAACCCAATATAAAGGACACTGACGTTCATATTGACTCCATATATTTAGCCACCGAAATTCAGCGCTTGCCCTCCTGATATTCTGCTTGTGAAAAGAACCCGTCGAATGGTTGGTAAGTTGTCAACTTACTAATATTCAACAGCACCCCGTCCTCTACAATTGACTCCAGATTCCTCTCCAGACACTCCCTTAGCAAATCTAGCACCAACTCCTCTACAATAATATACCAAATCTTAATCCAAAGAAGAAAAAAATAGTGGGTGTGAAACCCCATTTTTTAAAGCTCTAAATGGGTATATAACCGTAATGCTTTTCATCCTTGGAATAGCAGTAGATAATAAAAAAAATAATCCAGACAATAAATATAATCGAGCTTGTCAATTATTAAAATTTTCTGTAACTTTGTTGAGAAATCTAAAAGAACACAAATACACTAATCACCGATTCTCAAGTAGGTTTGCGCTCTACGAGGATGACCGCAAGCTATGGGTGGGGCACTATTAAACTATGCAAAGACAAAGCATGGTCCTAGGTGACTTTCAACTCGAGCTTAAGATTTGCAGGGCTATTGATGGCTGAGGTAGCTAATTTGAAGACTCATTATTCTTAAGGGACATAATAAATCTACCATAAAAGAACCTGAGAGCTGATCCTAGATAAGATCTCCTTAATAAACAAAGGAAGTTAAACATCAAAGGAATGATGTACATTTCATTCAAGGTAAAATGATTACATCATGAAACAACGAGCCAATATAGGTGTGTTAGTTGAATGAAACACACCTATATTCATTGAAGAAATCAAGTTATAATCATGTGAATTCCATTACCTGCGATCAAGATACCGAGGTTGAATCCCACTGCCTTGACATGTTGTGCATGTTTAAGAACCAACTCTTTCACAATTGAGACACTTCAGTTTCCCCTCCACCCAGAACTACTATCACTCTACCTGTTCCAAAATCTGCATCTTTCTGACAAGAGAGAATAATTTTAATATGGTGGATAATGTTTAACATCTGAAATAATTAAAGACAAGTAAGGACCCAGTCAATCTGAGCAGATCATGGAAATAAAAGAGATAGACCATCGTCAAAAATACGTCAAAGTTAATTCAACAACTCCTATATGGGGCACAAAGGATGCAGATTTTGTAGGGGATGAGTTGTTCAATTGGTTAGGAGAACAAGCGTAGACCTTCCCAAAGGCGATTAAGACCCTGCTATTTTCAGCTGGGCAAACAACATGCCTTGCAACATCTGCGCTATGCCCACTCATAAGCACGAGTGACCTGGATGCAACCAACAAATTAATATGTCAGATCAAAGTTTTTATTGGATCAAATTTAATGAAAGATCCTGTTGAAGTTGCATAAAGTTGAATGTAGTATCATCACTAGGGGCTATCCCCAAGTCCGTTCTTAAGCTCATGGAAGTAAAGGATCTAACTCTGGCTCATGTCAAGAGCCATTTACAGGTAACTGCAGTTCTCCTCCACCTTCCATTAAACTTCAAATCTCTCTCTCTCTCTCTCTCTGTGGACTTGCCTCTGTTGGGTACAGTATCTCGTACAAACCGAAGGGGCAGATAGATGAATGAGAACATGGACGAGTGTGTAGCATCCAGACTAGTTACTGACTAGACCTAACATTAAAGAAAGAAAAGGGCGAGGAGAGAGAAAAACAGGGTGAGAAAAACCTGGAGGGAAGTCATCATTTTACAATAATTCACAGACCCAAACATCAACCTCGTGAAGAACGACCCAAAATTATCCAGATATATGCATTTAACTTTTTAGGGTTTTGGTTCCTCCACTTCTGTCACTTTTATGTCTCAGTACGTGCACTTATTCGTATGCCGTGTAGGCAATTTTTTTTTCTCAAGCAACTCGGGAGAACGATATATAGGATGTGTACATGTATGTGTAAGGGGTTCGTAGGTATTTGTGTTTATCCTTGTTTTTGTGTGTGTATTTGATTTTGGCCCGTTTTCATTTTCTAGATGTACAGAACTGTTAAGGCCAGTGACAATCGTGCAACTTCCTCAGGTAAATTCGTGTTTGCTAATCTATAAATGCATAAATCGAATGAGATCTAATTTACATTTTTGCATTATTTCAAGGACATGAAAACTCACTCAGATTACATATTAGTGGTTAAATGCACCTGAAATCAAATGGGTCTAGAAATCAATTGGGAATTGAAGACATCTAGTTGGCCATACTAGTTGATCTAACATTCAACTGTATTTCCAATAACTAGCTAGGATTTTAAACTTTCAAAATACACCTTTGACCAATGTCTTGGTTATTGTATTATAAAGATTTTCTTAATTCTTGTCACTAGAATTTTTATTTATTTTATTTTATTTAAATTGCTCTGTGGCACTTTACCCCTTTTAGTTTGATGCCTTTGTCACTGTTGTATTCGGTTGAAGATAAATGGGAGAACCTTGATAAAACCCAATCAAGTGTACTCTCCTTTTTTTAATTATTGGATCAAGATACAAAATATTATTTTGACCTATAATTACAAAGTTACCAAAATTTGCACTTGAAGTAGGTAAAGTGCAGATTATAATTACCTGCAAAGGGGTGACCTCTTCCAAAGGTGCAGAGGCAACGAAGTTGCAACTCTGTTATTGCGCTCTCTATGTGTCGCTGACAAAATGTGCTTTGAATTGCTGAAGCTGCTTGGTATTTGTGCTATTCACCAAAATGGTGTTGCCACTAGTGAGAGATTTGAGTGCACATTCTGACGCCACTGCCTCTGATGTCACAGCTCGCATGCCATCCAACATGTCCAATAACTGTTACCTATATTGGTAATTGTTACGATCCGATTTCCGAATCCCTACGAAATATGAGAATCGGACCGACTCGACTGATCCCAAGATCCAGTTGTCTAACGAGAAAGTAACCAAAAGAGCAGTAAAATAAACCACATTCACCATGTATATAACTAGCAGTAACAAAATACAACAGTAAAGAAAAGAAATACTACAGTATACACCACTATAACAGTAAAAAAATAAACATATGCATAAACATGAAGCTTACAATAAAAAGAGTACAGGGGTAACAGAACTACTTACTACAACAGAAAGAAAAGTACAGTAGGTACTACACAAGTAACACTACTGGACTTTACTAAGCCCAGCGTCCTGTGCAGCCGCCGACTCTGGCTGCTCAACACCTGGTCCTGAAAAGGTAACAAAGGTGACACGTCAGCGAAACGCTGAGTAGAGTGGCAACTAAAAGTTAAGAAACAGTAAGGTGGACAGTAGCTATTATATTTTTAATTTCTTTCTTTATATTTTTCCATTTATTCACTCTTGAATTATTTCTCAGATCCTTCTCTTGATCTTGAATGTTCCTCGTGAGAACGATCTTGATTGCAGTCTTTTCCGAAAAGTAGAAGTGGCACGTGGTGCTCTCCTGACCGGGAGAGTCTCCCATGGTGGTCCTACCCTCAGTCAACCACCCCAAGGTCACTGACAGACGTAACGGTAACTACGGCATGCACAATAAACACACGGGTAGCTACCCCGCACTGACACGTGGTCAGTCATTTCCGTTAACGGATGCGTTAAAAGCACAGCACGAAACCAGTATAGGGCAGAACCCTTTCAGTAACAAGGGTCCAACCCCTCCACAGTAACCAAACAGGGGTCTTGCCCTTCCACAGTCCGCGCACCCTCGCCTGACTACCCTGGTTTGCCCAGTGGGCCTAACAAGTCGGTGTAGGAGGGCTAGCAGAACCCCGAGGCCCGTGGGGTAGCTAGTGTTCTCCCTACACTAGTAGCTCTCCTCGGTATTATGTACACGAGGGCCAAAGTCGGTACAAAGTGGCCAGACCTAACTCCGGATCCCTGGGGCGGCTAGCTCCACTCTACACTAAACAGGGGGACAGTCACTCTCCTTGGTACTCCGTATTCAAGTGCCAGCTCACTTCCCCAAATCTATTCCATTCATTTTCCAGTAGTTCTACTCCTAATTCCCCGTAGGGTTCATGCTCTTTTAACTTAGCCAATTTAGGTTTCACCGTTCCAGCTTTATATGCATATAACACATGTTCTCAACAGTAATTATTCATTCATAAATAGGCAGCTGTTAATCAATTTTACAGGCAGTTATCATTTCCTTTCTACTTTTCCAAGACTGCAACGTATAGATATTCAATCTAGTTTTTCAGTCCTAGGATTCATGCCATACCCTAGGATCTATCATTCAATCTAGTTTTCCAGTCCTAGGATTCAAGCAATACCCTAGGATCTATCATTCAATCTAGTTTTTCAATCATAGGGTTCATGCAATACCCTAAACTCTATTAATTATTTCACAATTGCATAATTTTTTATAAATAATTGAAAGGGTCACTCTACCCGCGAAATCGGGAGTACTGGGGGCGTAATCGGCAAGCCCGCGCGCCTCTGCAACTCCCAGAACCGCAACGGAACGGGATCCTAACACAAGGATCAAAGACAAGGAACTACTCAAAACAGCATACGATTACTGTAAACAGATAGAGGAACTAAATCTAAGAAGAACGAAACTTGAAACGCGGAAAACGGACTCCGAACGAACTCTAAACGGGTCAAAAATGACGAGTCTGTCCAAAATCAGACGTCTGGAACTTCTTCCAGACGTCTTAAATGATCGCTCAGGTCATACCTCGATCTGCGCGGTCCTTCAGACATCTAGAAGCCCGCTGAACCGTCTGGACTTAGTTTCCAGACGTCCGACTGTCACTCCGAACGTTTGGAGACCCTCTCCGCCATCTGGCGCTGTGCCTAGACGCCTGATCTGTGGGGGATGGCATGCCCTTGAGCCTTCCCGAACAAACCTGCACACACACGTGCCCACTCTCAACACCAAAGGAAGCAGAAAACTTCGACGGAAACGGCTGCATGGCCGTACACGCGAAAGAAGAAGAAAATAAAATAACGTACCTTTCAGACGTCTGGACCTTGCTCCAGACGTCTCCTTTGTCGTCTGGACGTAAGTCCAGACGTCTGATTCTGGGAAATTTTCCCAGAATCAGGACCTCCTCGCCCTCCGCTCGCAGTGCACGGCCGTGCCGCACCACGCCCGCCTGCTGCCTGAGCTGCAGCAGCTTCTCCGCGGCACCCTACGCTTGCTGCGCACCCGCCGGTCGGCTCCGGCTGCTCCGGCGAGCTCGCAACCTCACGGTCAAGCTCCCTCTTCCTCTCGCAACAGCTCTTCCTCCCCACTCACTCGCAGCAGTCGCGGCTGCCGCTCTCGCCTGCTCGCTCTCTCGCTGACAGGAAGAAGGCGGTGGAGTGAGGGTGAGAGAGAGGGAGAGGTGTATTTGAAGGCAGCCACGGGGAGAAAGAGAAAAGCTGCGTCTACAGGGAGGGAGAGGAAAGAGAAGGAGGGCGGCGGGTTCGGTTTGCGCGCACATGCGTGCAGACGCAAACCCGTACGCCGAAAAAATTTAATTCCAGACATCTGGGAAAGCTTCCAGACATCTGGACCGCTTCCCAGACATCTTAAACGACACTTGATGCCCAGTTATAATAGTAATTAACTAGATTTACACAGTTATAATGATAGCACAATTGGACTAATCTTGCGGTGATCAAAATTGGCTGATTTGCCAGCTCAGAGCTAATTCAATTCAGGTCAAGCCAGTCCAAATCTTAATTAAGCATTTGTCAAGGACATCACAACATATTTTGTTTATATCATAATATCGAGAGAAATATCCCCATTATTACTCTTCCACGTACTTCCAATTTAGTATTAGATGCTAAATCGGGAGTTTAAATTTTTCTTCTTATAGTGTGGAATTTGTGGAATTTTTCAGATTTGATGGCCATAAAAAGTACTTAATTCTAAGTTTTACCATTTTATAGCCAGATGCAGACTGCAAAATAAAGCTTTAACCAAAAAAAAGAGAGAGTATTCCCATCTTTATGGAATGTTCTATTGGCAGCTAAATCAAAAGGCTCAGTTATGTGGACCAAAGAGGAATCTTTAATGAAAGAGGTGATCTTAAAGAGATTTATTTTCTTGGTTGTGAAACTTAGAGGGTATTTATCAAAGAAAAACAATTTTATCAGTTCGGTTTTCTCGTTTAATTCAACCTTTTTTTTTCCTTTTTTTTCCATAGCTCATCGTAATTTTATGAAAAATATAAAATAACTTCATTACACAACACAAAAATACTCTACTTCTTCACAGGGAAAGGCACCATCTTCTCACCTCCAGGAATGCCACTGAAACACAATAGACCAAAAGCCACATTCAGAATTCCCATTCCATCTACAATCCCCCCCAAAAAAAAGGGAAAATGCCATGAAAAATTAAAGGAAATCAATGTAAACATGAGAGCAATTCCCAGAACAAAGTTACAAACTAAACCTATATGGTTGGACTCCATAAAAAAATTAAAAGAGCAACCATATCGATAGGAAAACAAAGGAAACAACTTTTTATATAATCCTTAAAATATTAGACTAAGATTGGAAAGGGCTACCAACTTGGGAAAGAGATTCCTATATCAAAAGATACGCAAGAAAACTTGGTCTTTACAAGGCTTGGTGCCTAGAACTAAGGTCTTCCTACGGAAGGTTTGTGTAAGGGCTCTACCACTGAAAGGAATCTTAGCTGAAAGATTACAGCTGCCTAACTCAAAATGCCCCATTTGCCATAAGGAGAAAGAAGTGTGGGATCACTTATTAGTGGGTTGTGCATTTACATGTGCGATTTGGTTTTTCTGGGGAGTAAGGATAGATGGGAGTTTTGATGGCTGGTGGAACTTAGCTACAAAGATTGATAAATATTTTGATGAAAAACAGCTTCCAAAGTTTTTGGTTTTCTATCTATTGCATTCACTCTGGCTTTACAGATGTAAAGTTGTTTTTGAAGGGGTAATTCCTGATCCTTTTGTGCTTATTAATGACACTTTGAGGATGGCAAATTTCTATAACTCTGATGCTAATGCTGAAGTAGTAAATATTTCGATAGCTCCTATTGGATTGGGAATGCAACTGAGAAATGATTAGTCAGACCTCCCTATTGGTTTTAGCAACTGTGTACATATAGTGGTAGATGCAACAGTTTCCAATACTTCTATTGCTGCTGCGGTAGTAGTGGACGTTGATGGGAAGATACTCCAAGCCAAAGCCTGAAGGCATATGGCGTCCACAAGTGATGAGGCAAAACATTGGGCTATTCACCAAGGGCTTCGATTAGCAGTTCAAGAGGGTTTTTTGGAAGCCATTATAATTTCTGATGCTAGTAATCCTGTTAAGCAAATCCTTAGACTACAGCAGCCACCATGGAGAATGAGGTCGGTCATTTAACAGTCTTCTTTATTACTGGAAAGTAATCCTGAATTATCTCTTGTGAAGGTGAGTAGATCTTTAGTTCAGTCAGCTCACAAGCTAAATAGATTGAAAATCTAAAAGAAAAATGAAAGCTACAGCCTCTATCTATGTAGATTCCTTGAATGTAGTCATGTGGATGAAGCAAAATAGATGGATCCAAAATTACAAGGCTTGGTAATGTTTGAGACAAAAGAATTCAACAAAGATGAAAGAAAAAAGACTTACTTCCGCAAGCATCCATCATAGAATCCATAAATCTGTGTTATTATCACATAGCCGCAAGCAATTAGCAACAACATAATTAAACATATTATCACATAGTAGCAAGGCAAATATCATATTATCACATAGCAGCAACAGCATAATTAAACATATTTTCATGGATTTCATCAAATTCATAGCTTTTTTCTACCATTCACGTTAGATAATACAAAGACAGAGTTTTAAACCTTCCCCTTCCATCCCCCTACACCCACCACCCAAAAAAAAGGAAGAAGGCGGCACTAGTTTCCTGAATTTTAAATAATAAATTCCCAAATCATACTCCCAATTCAATTGAATGAAAATTCTAGAATCAAAATTTTCATCCACTGAAACAGAAGGAAAAAAAAAGTGAAATACATTCAAATCTCCCATTCTTATGATTCTATACAGACCCCCCAATGTCCTGCAGATCCACCAAAAACTAGCTTCAGATTCAAACTTTTTGGTAACCTATTCTTCCAAGCTTTGGGATGTACTTGAGGAAAACAGTGGAACCAAGCTTTCTATTGGTATTAACAAAAAAAGTTTAATCTCATCAAAGCTTCTACAAATTGTATTAGCCATTTTGCTTAGTACTTAAGATTGATTAAGTTGGATTCAAAGTATCCTAATACATGGAGATCAAATTGGATTATGGACTTACCCAAATCCAGTATCTATGTAATCCAACAGTATGTCGAACCTTAACCTCCAAGGGCATATTAGCTTCTCACAAGAAACAATTCCCACTTTCCTTTCAAGAAAGAAAAATGGAGGGAAAAATAAACGTCTCTCTGTCAATATATCCAAAGGAGAATCATTTCAAACAAAATATTATCATTTTCTTCTACATTATATTAATGGAAATACGGCATGGAAACAATACACAGAAGAGCCATTAGCCATTTTTTTCCTCCATTACCTCTCAAATAACAGCACACACTCCTCCTCCTCCTCCTCTGATGTATCCAACAAGCAAAGGAGGGCCCTCATGGCCTCCACCTGCACCTGCAGACCCCTTATGTACCCTGAGGTCTCCTCCAGAAGCCTCTCCACCTCCATGCCCTCACCCCTGGGCACCACCCTCCTCAGCCTCTCCAGCTTCTCCACCACCACCTCTTCTTCCCCATCCCCCACCCACACCCTCCTCCTCCTCACCAATCTGCCACTACCCATCTCGCCTTCCGCCTCCACCAACACACTCCTCTTCTCCATCGCGCTACCGTAGACTAGCCGTTCTCCATCGTACCCTCGAGAACCATCTCCTTCACCTCCGCCTCCTACACCAGCACTGGCGCCGCCCCCCGCTCCTTGAGGGCCTTCAGGAGTACCTCCACGCTAACCGGATCCCTTCCCCCTCGCTCGATCGCCTCGAGCCTCTCACGAAGGGCGGCGATCTCGTGGAAGAGCGACTCGCACTCGGCGTTCCACCGGGACTCCTCTCGGAGCCACTACTTCTCCTCTCTGAGCCACCGCTGCTCCTCACGCAGCCACCGTTGCTCGTCGCAAAGACATCGGGACTCGTCGCTCTCCGACGGGGAAGGAGAGGGAGAAGGGGAGGCGGAGATGGAGGAGCTCGATCGGAGTGGGAGGTTGTTAGGGTTTGGTCGGGGGAGAGGCTTGTGGGAATGGTGGAGTCTAGAAAAGGATCTGTGAGGGGAAGGGGAAGGGGAAGGGGAGAGGGGAGCGTGAAGGTGGTGGAGGTGGATCTAGAGGGGCTTAGGGTAAGGGGCGTCGGGTGTTAACCCCAAGTGGATGTGCTGGAAGTGCGAGGGGGCGTTCGTTCGTAGGTGCAATTTGTAATATTAGTAATGTATAATTAAACCTATAGTGACATATATTTTATGTTAGTGTTTATATGTTCACAGTTGGTATTGGATTATTTTTTTGTAGTGTACATAATTGATGTAGGTTCATCAATTTTTTGATTCATTCATTCTTTTATAAATAAACTTAATATTTTTTGAATAAAAGATTATTTTTGGATAATAGAAAGTGATGTATATCAATAACTACCTTCTAGTGAATGACCAAGAATAAACTAGTAAAAATTATATATAAATAAAATGACATCTATCTAGATTCCAACTATACCACAACATGGCTTAATTAACCCTAATTAACAAGCGATCCAGAAGGTACATCATTTTTTTTGCATCGTTGCCGAGGATTCAAACCCAATAATGGTGCGATTTTATGATTCCTTCCTGATAGAGTCTATCAATAGGCCCTCATAGAAATCAAGAAATCCCTTCAGGAACCCCCTATCCTCGTAGCCCCCAAGGTTGGAGAAACCCTGCTCCTCTACTTGGCAGCCTCGATGATGGTGATTAGTGTTGCCCTATTATGTGAATGTGACAAAGTTTGCTGCCGGTGTATTCTGTGAGCAAAACCTACCATAGGGCAAAAGCAAAATACATTGTGATCGAAAAGCTGGGCTTCACCCTGGTAACATCCGCCAGAAAGCTCCGCTCATACTTCTAGACCCACACAATAATTGTACTCACGGATTACCCCTTGCACCAAATGCTCTATAGGCCAACCAAGTCAACCAAACAAACGAAGTGGCCCATGGAGCTGGCAGAATTTGATGTGAAGTATCAACCACGGAAGTCCATTAAGGGCCAAGTCCTGGCGAATTTTGTGGTGGAATTCATGGATCCCGGTCTTCCCACTACTCTACTGTTAAGACCCATACTGTTAGAGACCTTTAAGATGTCAGGGACTTGGGTCAGCCACCCTTCTTCTTCCTCCAGCGAGAGCGGTGAACGGCGGATAGCGGGGAGCGAGCGTGAGCGGCGTGGGAGGAGAGGAGGAGTAGCGAGGGGAAGGGAGGAGAGCACGCACGCGAGCTCGTGTGGGAGCTCGCCGGAGAGCTCACAGCCGGTCAACGCGTGCGCAAGGCGGAGAGGTGCGTTGGGGAGGCCCTCCCCGACACTACTGCAGCCGGAGCAGCAGGCGAGCGAGCGCGGCCCGATCGCGCGCGGTGTGAGAAGGCAAAGGTAGGCACTGGTTCTGGGACTTTCCCATAATCAAATGTCTGGATCAACATCCAGACGACGCAAACGACGTCTGGAGGAGGTTCCAGACGACTGAGAGGTAAGTTCCGCGACGTACACCTCCCTTTGCAGATACGCCCATGCAGACCGTTCTGCCGAGGCACTGTTCCGTGCCATATTGAGGAGATTTGCATCGATGTCTGAAGGATTCGCTTCGGGAAGGCGTGGGACACGCCATCCCACACAGATCAGACGTCTGGGCGAGGCACCAAACGGCGGGAAGCGTTTCCAGATGTCCTGAGAAGTGGTCGGACGTCTGGAACTGGGTCCAGATGGTTCAGCAGGGTTCTAGGACATCTGAGGAGTGGCACAGGAGTTGAGGTATGGTTCTAGACTCTTTTAAGACGTTTGGAAGGTGTTCCAGACGTCTGATAGGAATCAGAATTACTGTTTTTGGCTCATTTAGGGTACGTTTGAGGTCTGATTTCCGCAATTAAGATTCTGTTGTTTCCTGTATAAATTCCTCTACTTGTTAGAATACTTTTTATTCTGTTCTAAGTAGTCTCTTCTGAATGATCCTTGTGATAGGACCTCGTTCCGTTGCGGTTTTGGGGTTTGCTGAGGCACGTGGACTTGCCGATCAAGCCCCCATTACTCCTGGATTTACTGGTAGAGTGGCTTCCCCCAGTTTAATTACAACCTGAATGCATATGTGGAATGAATGTTAGATCTTAGGGTATGGCATGAATCCTAAGACTAGAAACACTGAAAAAATTATAATGAATGTATGGATTGCAGTAGATAGAATGATAACAATTGCTTGTAAATGAATAACAGTTGCCTGTGAAATATAAAGTACTTGTGTTAGCAAACTGTTGCATGTAAATTCCTATTGTTTACGTTAAATGTCATAATATGAGCTGCATATATATAAACTGAAAATGGAATGGTGAATGTTGGAAACACGAGCTACCTGCGAATAAACCTGGATTGTGAACAATAAAGTTACATGCTACATGTGTAGAACCTGAGAAATGGAAATAGAAATGATGGAACCTGGTATGGCTTGGCCTGAGGAACATGAGCATGAACCCTACGGGGAATTAGGATCAGAGCTCCTGGAAATAAATGGAATGGAACTGGAAATGTGAGTGGGAAAGTGAGCTGGCCCTTGAGTACGGAGTACTAAGGAGAGCGACTGTCCCCCTGTGTAGTGCAGAGCGGAGCTAGCCGCCCTTGGGTTGGGACCTGGGGTTAGAATTGGCTACTTTGCACCGACTCGGTGGCCCTCGTGTACACTGTACCCAAGAGAGCTACTAGTGTAGGGAGAGAGTTAGCCACCCCACGGGGCCCGGGGTTCAGCTAGTCGCCTTACACAGACTTGTTAGGCCCACTGGGCAAACTAGGGTAGTCAGGCGAGGGTGCGTGGACTGTGGAGGGGTGAGACCCCTATTTGGTTACTGTTGAAGGGCTAAACCCCTGTTACTAAGAGGGCTATGCCCTATACTGGTTCTGTGCTGTGCTTTGGGTGCACCCGTTAACGGAAACAACTGACCGCGTGCCAGTGCGGGATAGCTACCTGTGCGTCTATCGCGCATGCCGTAGTCACCGTTACGTCTGTCCGTGACCTTGGGGTGGTTGATTGGGTGTAGAACGACCATGGGGTAAGAGAGCACCATGTGCTACTTTTACTCTTCAAAAAATACTACAATCAAGATCGTTCCCACGAGGAACACTCGAGATCAAGAAGGAGACCTGAAAAATAAACCAAGTGATGAAAGAAAGAATAATTAGTTAAAGAAAGAAGGAAATTGAAAAATAACAGCTACCTGTCCACCTTTACTGTTTTAGTTAGTTGGTTGCCACTCTACTCAGCGTTCGTTGATTTCATGTACTCAACCCTTTTCAGGTCCAGGTGTTGAGCAGCTAGAGCACACGGCTGTAGAGGGTGCTGGGCCTAGTAGAGCTCAGTAGTCATAGTTCTGTTGTACCCGTTTGTAGTAGTGAGTAGTTCTTGTACCTTTATATTCTGTACTCTTTCATTGTGAACCTTATATTCCTGTACTCGTTTACTTTTCTACTGTTGTGGTGGTATGTACTGTAGTAGTTTATTTCTTTACTACTGTACTTTTGTTACTAGTAGTTGTTTGCATGGTGAATGTGGTTTATTTTACTGCTTTTGGTTACCTTCTCGTTAGACGACTGGGTCTTGGGATCAGTCGAATCGGTCTGGTCTCGTGTCCTGTAGGGATTCGGGAACCGGGTCGTAACAAGATGGTATCAGAGTAAGGTCGTCCCGAGATGTAAACCAACTAGTTGAAAAATAACCAATTCACATGCTTATAACTAGAGTAACCACCACAACGTGCCTTTTGATATCTGTCCTGAGGTTCTTTTGCCGAATATCCGTTGAAATTGACATCTTCCTATTCTATGTTCGTGTCTCCTTGCAGGAGATGCCTCGACGTGAAGTCATTGAGGTGGGCCGCGGACACAGCCGGAGAGGCGGACGCATTGAGCCCAACGTCTCAGTGGATCAGCCACTACTTTCGGGCGTTCAGGCCTAGGAACTCGCCCAGCTGATACGGGAGTTCCACACTCTCCGCCAGGGGACGATGACCATGAGCGCGTACCGCACACGTTTCCTGGAGCTGTCTCGCTTCGCCGCGACAGCTATAACTACAGAGGAGGAGCACCTGTGGAGGTTCACCGAGGGACTCCGGCCTGCTATTCGGGGGTATGTCAAACCCCTGAAGCTGCCTATATTCTCGAGAGTGGTGGAGGCAGCTATGACTTATGAGGAGACCAACTCGGCCGCACGTGACACTGACAGCGGACGGAAGAGGCCCTACCAGCCAGACTACTCACAAGGCCAACGAGAGAGGAGGCACGTGGTGCCCGCAGGAGAGCCATCACATTTTGTGGGGCCATCAGTGGCCTTTGGGGCCAGCACTGGACCCCCGCCCAGCCGTCAGGAGGGACCTACCGAGGGCGGGAGTCGAGTTCCCCTTTGTTACCAGTGTGGCCAGCCAGGCCACATCAGGAGGGACTGCCCGCTAGGGCTGGAGGTCAGCAGATGCTCCCCGCATCGAGCACCAGAGGACGAGCAGGAGGCCGCAGTTCCTAGGCGCGTAGGGGAGGACAGTAGTCGCAGGGAGGGTACTGGCCAGCAGCTACCCATCTGACGCAAAGTGTGGCTGCTTCATCTGCACCTAGAGCTGAGGGGCGTATTAACGCCCTGACACACAGAGACGCCAGAGCTTCAGGTTCAGTGGTGGCAAGTATGGTTACACGCTTTTTGATTCCAACGCCACGCACTCGTTTGTCGCTGCTAGTTTTACTGTCAGTTTGGGACAGGACTATGTGTTGTTAGAGGATCTGTTTGTGATCAGAGGTCCGGGTGGTTAGTTGTTTGTAGCTGAGGAGGTGTACACAGGCTGTGAGGTCAGTGTTGGGGGACAGCCTCCCTGCTGATCTGATTGTGATACCGATGGAGGACTTTGGCATGATTCTGGGGATGGACTGGTTGTCCGTTTACCACGCTTTGGTAGGCTGTTTCGAGAGGAAGATCGTCTTCTCCATACCGAAGATGCCTTCTTTTGAGTTTCACAGACAACCAATGGACGGAGGCTTCAAGTGCATTTCTGCACTTCGGGCAGTGAGACTTTTAAGCCAGGGGTGTGAGGGCTTCCTGGCTTGTGTGGTGGCGGAGACTAGCCCTGTGGCAAACTTTTAGAGTATCCCGGTGGTCAGAGAGTACCCCGACGTGTTCCCAGATGAGTTGCCAGGACTACCGCCCGAACGTGAGATCGAGTTTGAGATCTTACTAGTACCGGGGACCAGCCCCATTTCTACAGCACCTTACAAGATGGCACCACTTAAGCTGCGAGAGCTCAAGTCTCAATTGCAGGACCTGCTGGAGAAAGGCTTTGTGAGGCCCAGTGCGTCTCCGTGGGGAGCCCCGATTTTGTTTGTGAAGAAGGATGGTACCCTACGTCTTTGTGTGGACTACAGACAGCTGAATAGGGTTACCATCAAGAACAGGTATCCGCTGCCGAGGATTGACGACTTGTTTGACCAGTTGCGAGGTGCCACGATATTCTCCAAGATAGACTTGAGGTCTGACTACCACCAGTTGAGGATCAAGGAGACTGACGTCTCCAAGATAACTTTCCGCACCCAGTATGGACACTACAAGTTTTTGGTCATGTCGTTTGGGCTAACCAACGCCCCCGCTGCTTTCATGGATTTGATGAACCGGGTGTTCAGACCGTATCTGGATCAATTCGTGGTGGTATTCATTGATGATGTGCTCATCTACTCGAGAGATCAGGTGCAGCACAGACAGCACTTGCGGTTGGTTTTGGACATATTGAGACGACGTAGGCTGTATGCCAAGTACAGCAAGTGCGAGTTCTAGTTGAGGGAGGTGACCTTCTTAGGTCATGTGATTTCAGGGAATGGCTTGGCTGTGGACCCAGCCAAGGTTGAGGCGGTGCTCAGGTGGGAGAAACCACGTACAGTGACAGAGATCCACAGTTTTTTGGGACTGGTAGGCTACTACCAACGGTTTATCAGGGGTTTCTCATAGATTACATGTCTATGACACAGTTGACCCGGAAGGACGTGCCCTTTTCTTGGACCAACGCTTGTAAGGCGTGTTTTCAGGAGCTGAAGGAGAGGCTGACTTCGGCTCCCGTGCTTACCATTCCAGACAGCAATGGCGGTTTCGTTGTGTACACGGACGCCTCTTTGCAGGGGTTAGGGGGTGTGCTCATGCAGCGAGGTCACGTTGTCGCTTACGCTTCGCGACAACTGAAGCCCCATGAGCATAGCTACCCTACCCACGACCTAGAGCTGGCAGCTGTTGTAATCGCGTTAAAGACTTGGAGGCACTACTTGTATGGTGAGACTTTTGAGATCTTCACAGATCATAAGAGCCTCAGGTACTTGTTTGATCAGAAGGAGCTTAACATGAGATAGAGACGTTGGTTAGAGCTCCTGAAGGACTATGACTGCAACATTTCCTACCACCCGGGGAAGGCCAACGTGGTGGCTGATGCCTTGAGTCGAAAGGCGCCCACCCACTTGGCCAGTTTACAGGCACAGAGTTGGAGACTCATGGAGGAGATGGGTAGTTGGCTACCCCTAGAGTTACTGGGGCACTGTGGGGTAGTGACTATGACACGGCAGACGAGACCAGAGCTGATAGACCGCATCATCACAGGACAGATGGCAGACCCGTACCTGCAGTCGTTACGTGATAGAGTACTGTCAAGGGACTCTGGGGACTTCTCCTTTACCGATGAGGTGCTGCGCATGAGGAGACGGTTGTGCGTTCCCAGGGACGAGGAGCTGTTGAGAGAGCTCCTGACCGAGGCACACGGTTCCAGGTTCACCATACATCTCGGGAACATGAAAATGTACCATGATCTGAGACACGACTTTTGGTGGAGGGGAATGAAGCGGGATGTAGGTGAATTCATGCAGCAGTGTTTGGTGTGCCAGCAGGTGAAAGCCAAGCATCAAAGGCCTGCAGGGCCATTGCAGCCACTTCCAGTGCCAGAGTGGAAGTGGGAGAGCATCACCATGGACTTGGTGGTGGGCTTGCCCGTTACCCAGCAAGGACACGACGCAGTCTGGGTAATTGTAGACAGATTGACGAAGACAGCATGTTTCTTGCTGATCTGAGTCACCTTAGGACCAGCACAATTGGCAGAGGTATATCCGCGACGTGGTACGTCTGCACGGAGTTCCGCGTGAGATTGTATCCGACCGGGATACCCGCTTTACGTCCTAGTTTTAGGCTGAGTTTCAGTAGGCCTTGGGGTCACGGTTGAGGTTTAGTACAGCATACCACCCCCAGACAGAGGACAGTCTGAGTGCACGATACAGACACTTGAGGACCTTTTGCGTGCCTGTGTACTGGACTGGAGGGGCTCTTGGGAGGAACACTTGCCCCTGGCGGAGTTTGCATATAACAACAGCTATCACTCGAGCATCGGCATGGCACCCTACGAGGCTCTGTACGGACGGAGGTATACTGCACCCTTGAGTTGGGTTGAGGTGGGGACCAAGTGGGAGGTTGGCCCCAGATTGATCCGGCAGAGCCAGGAGGTGATTGAGCAGATTCACAAGCGACTTCGTACTGTTAGGAGTAGACAGAAGAGCTATGCTGATCGGAAGCGCAGAGAGGTGCAGTTTGAGGTTGGGGATCACGTCTTCCTTCGCGTTTCGCCCATGAATGGCCTGCAGCGTTTTGGGGTGAAAGGGAAGCTCGCGGCGAGATTTGTAGGGCCTTTTGAGGTCTTGGAGTGAGTTGGACCCGTTGCTTACAGGCTTGCCCTTCCTCCCCAGCTTTCTGGTGTGCACAATGTGTTCCACATGTCCAACCTCAGGAAGTACATCGCCGATCCCAGCCACGTTCTAGGCCACGAGAGCGTCGAGGTGGGTAACGACCTGACCTACCCCGAGCGACCAGTGCAGATACTAGATAGAGCCGTCCGAAGTCTGAAACGGAAGCAAGTACCCCTGGTGAAGGTTTTGTGGAGGAGCCAGAGGTACGAGGAGGCTACTTGGGAGCCTGAGGCGGCGATGCGAGAGCGGTACCCAGAGCTTTTTGAGGGTACGTCTTTTCGGACCGGCTTCGGTCCTCTTTGAGTTTGTTATGCGTATGTTGTTCTTTTCCGCACCCTAGCTAGCTCAAGTTTCGAGGATGAAACTTCCTTTGAATTTGTTATGTTGTTAAGACCCGTACTGTTAGAGCCCTTTAAGACGTCTGGGACTTGGGTCAGACGTCTGGACACTTTCCCAGATGTCTGGAAATCAAATTTTTCGTGTACGTCCTCGTGTCTGCATGCGTGCTGCGTGCAGACAGTACGCAGCCTCATTTTCTTCCCTCCTCTCTCCAGCTCGCCGACGCAACCCTAACCCAGCGCCTACTTAAACCCCCCTCCTCTCACTCATTCACCTCACCTTCAGCCACCCTTCTTCTTCCTCTAGCGAGAGCAGTGAGCAGCGGATAGCGGGGAGCAAGCATGAGCGGCGTGGGAGGAGAGGAGCAGCGAGGGGAAGGGAGGAGAGCACGCACGCGAGCTCGTGTGGGAGCTCACTGGAGAGCTCACGGCCAGTGGGCGCGTGCGCAAGGCGGAGAGGTGCGTCAGGGAGGCCCTCCCTGACACTACTGCAGGTGGAGCAGCAGGCGAGCGAGGGCGGCACGACCGCGCGCGGCATGAGAAGGCGAAGGCAGGCACTGGTTCTAGGACTTTCCCAGAATCAGACGTCTGGATCGACATCCAAATGACGCAGACGACATCTGAAGGAGGTTCCAGACGACTAAGAGGTAAGTTCCGCGACGTACACCCCCTTTGCGGATACGGCCATGCAGACCATTCCGCCGAGGCACTGTTCCTTGCCATATTGAGGAGATTTGCGTCGATGCGTGTAGGATTCGCTTCGGGAAGGCGCGGGACACGCCATCCCACACAGATCAGACGTCTGGGCGAGGCACCAAACGGCGGGAAGAGTTTCCAGACGTCTTGAGGAGTGGTCAGACGTCTGGAACTGGGTCCAGATGGTTCAACAGGGTTCCTGGACATCTGAGGAGTGGCGCAGGAGTTGAGGTATGGTTCTGGACTCTTTTAAGACGTCTAGAAGGTGTTCCAGATGTCTGATAGGAATCAGAATTACTATTTTTGACCCGTTTAGGGTCCGTTTGAGGTCTGATTTCCGCAATTAAGATTCTGTTGTTTCCCGTATAAATTCCTCTACTTGTTAGAATACTTTTTATCCTGTTCTGAGTAGTCTCTTCTGAATGATCCTTGTGATAGGACCTCATTCTGTTGCGGGTTTGGGGTTTGCTGAGGCACGTGGACCTGCCGATCAAGTCCCATTACTCCTAGGTTTACTGGTAAAGTGGCTTCCCCCAGTTTAATTACAACCTGAATGCATATGTGGAATGAATGTTAGATCTTAGGGTATGGCATGAATCCTAGGACTAGAAACACTGAAATAATTATAATGAATGTATGGATTGCAGTAGATAGAATGATAACAATTGCCTGTAAATGAATAACAGCTGCCTGTGAAATATAAAGTACTTATGCTAGCAAGCTGTTGCATGTAAATTCCTGTTGTTTACGTTAAATGTCATAATATGAGCTACATGTATATAAACTGAAAATGGAAGGGTGAATGTTGGAAACACGAGCTACCTGCGAATAAACCTGGATTGTGAACAATAAAGTTACATGTTACATGTGTAGAACCTAAGAAATGGAAATAGAAATGATGGAACCTGGTATGGCTTGGCCTGAGGAACATGAGCATGAGCCCTATGGGGAATTAGGAGCAGAGCTCCTGGAAATAAATGGAATGGAACTGGGAATGTAAGTGGGGAAGTGAGCTGGCCCTTGAGTACAGAGTTCCAACGAGAGCGACTGTCCCCCTGTGTAGTGCAGAGCGGAGCTAGCCACCCTTGGGTTGGGACCCGGGGTTAGGATTAGCCACTTTGCACCGACTCAGTGGCCCTCGTGTACACTGTACCGTGGAGAGCTACTAGTGTAGGGAGAGAGCTAGCCACCCCACGGGGCCCAGGTTCAGCTAGCCGCCTTACACCGACTTGTTAGGCCAACTGGGCAAACCAGGGAAGTAAGGCGAGGGCGCGTGGACTATGGAGGGGCGAGACCCCTATTTGGTTACTGTTGAGGGGCTAGACCCCTGTTACTGAGAGGGCTATGCCCTATATTGGTTTCGTGGTGTGCTTTGGGCGCACCCGTTAACGGAAACAACTGATCGTGTGCCAGTGCGGGGTAGCTACCCATGCGTCTATTGCGCATGCCGTAGTCACCGTTACGTCTGTCCATGACCTTGGGGTGGTTGACTGGGTGTAGGACGACCACGGGGGACTCTCCCGGCCAGGAGAGCACCACGTGCTACTTCTACTCTTCGGAAAATACTGCAATCAAGATCGTTCCTGACGAGTCGATTGTTCGCTTTAAAGTCGTTTGCAGCTTTATGTGGTGGAAAAATTGACTAATCAATATTTAAAAAGAAATAACCACTCGCAGAAGATCGGGTCGTATCCACAGGGAGGCAATGACGTATTTAAATTTGCACCAGTTAAAAATGTTTGTTCGTAGTTAGTTTGGATAAGAATTAAGCCAGAATTGCCTTCAGATTAAGGTTGAAACAAGAAACAATGCTGAAATAGCAATTCTGAGTAATTAGAGGATATTTGTCGCAATGCAGAATCAATAAAATATTATTAAAAATTGACAATGGCAGAAAATGTAATTTTTAATGGCCCGATTACTGTAGCAAAACAGGGGATTTTTTTCCCCTTTGCAGTGCGCGACGAGGAGTGGACGATCGGATGCGGGAAGCTCGGAGGAAGTTCCTTGGACCGAGGGCTTCGAAATGGTGGTGGCAGCGTGTCGCGCGGCAGCCGGAGTCGGCCGGACGAGCTCCGGCGGAGGTGGCTGCAGCTGCTGTTGGAGGTGAGCGTGCGTTGCAGGCGGGTGCGGGAGCGCGCACGGCCTGTTGGCGGTTCTGCCGGCTCTGCTGCTGCATGCTGGCTGAAGGCGTGGGCGCGCACGAACGGGTGGTCGCAAAGGCTGGAGGGTGCAGGTGAAGGCTGCAGGTGCGAGGAAGGTGCTGCGGGCGCGGGAGTGAGCAGGTGAGGTTCTGCAAGTGCGGCTGCAGCTGGCTTGGGTGCGCAGGCGGTTGCGGGCTCTGTTGGCGTGGGTGTGCAGGTGGTGAGAGTGGGAGAAAGTGGCAGGTTCTTGCGTGCGGCTGGAGGTGAGCGGGAAGACTGCTGTGGCGTGGGTGGCGTGGGTGCGCAGGCTGGAGGGCGTGGAGATGGTGCTGGAGGTGAACTGGGCGGACGGTGGTTGCTGCTGGAGTGGGGTGTGGCTTCAGACGTCCGCGAAATTTCCCGGACGTCTTAACTGACTGAGAGGGTGATTGCACAGTGGCTGCGGCAGTGGTTGTTGGTGACGACGGCGAGGGAGATGCACGCTAAGGTGCTCACGGTAATGCGGATGAGCTCCAGATGGCGGTGTGGCTTGTCACACCACACGCCCACGGTGGTGGAGACTCGCTGCCACGGTTGAAGCCGGCGGTATGGAATGGAAGAGAGAAGATCTCTCTGCACAGTGGTGGGTCGGTGGTGGAGGCCTTCCGAGCTCGGCTGCCTCCCTCCTCCTTTTGTAGCCGCTTGCATAGATTTGAACGGAGAGGCGGGAGCAGATCCACATTCTCCGCTCGTCCTTGAATGCAGGCTTCGTTGCGGCAGCTGGTGGCGTTGGAGCGGCAGCCGAAGGAAATGCAGCCGTTCCTGCAAGAAGAAGAATAAAGAAAATAATGTTAAAATATTCTGATTATTTATATACAGACCCTCAACTTTTATGTTAACGAAAATAATGTACCTAATTGGTTTACTAATTAGATGAATGTCATTCTAAGCTAATTCTAAATGCACTTAAAATATGAATGCAATGCATGGATTATGTAATTAAATTAAAAATATGAATTAATCTATTTACACCCTAATTTATGCTAAATAAATGTTAGAATTAACCTTATGTCTAGGCACTTAAATACTTAAATAGCCCACAACTATGGGCTAATCAAATACCCACATGCCTAGTTTTTGCTAGTCCCTAGCAAAATTAAGCGAAACCTAGCACTCCAAGTAGATTAGTCAACTCACTTAGTCTTCCTTCAGAAGCATATTAAGTTCAGACTCTAGACCCAAGGTTCCTAAGTAGGTGCTAAGTTACAGATTTGGTCGGCTAAAGATGAGTTGCAGGCACAAGTTTCCCTGATTTCTAACTCTACCCTAAAGTTTATTAATCCCTGAGATTAAAGCATCCGTGCCTGTGCATTGGTCTGAGTTATTTAAGTTAAAGGAAAAAGTTTTTTTTAATTATATATATATATATATATATATTTTTTATTCTTCTAAGTCTAACCTCAGGTTAGCTATCAACACGGTTTGTGTCGGATTCATTGTCCCCATTACCATACCTCGAAGGGTGCCTGGCTTTCGATGCTTCGAGATAGCACCACCCATAACAACCCCAAGAACTCCTGGCAATCGACACTTCGAGATAGTATCGCCCATGGATTTCTTAAGCGAATTCAGGCCTATGGCAATCGGCACTTCGAGATAGGGCCGCTCATGGTACCTGAACCGCACAATGCACTTACATGCCCCCAGTAGGATGGATATCCTAAGAGACAAGCGCTGAGGAGATAATATGTTATCATCGCATCCTCAAGGTGAGTATATACTCCACCTCTCTTGCGACGGGAACTCTTCCAATCAAAATGTGTTTTCAAGTCTCTCCTAAGTCAAAACTAAGAGAACCAAATCTCTTTTCAGAAAGACAGAAATTAAGTTAATTACCAGACCATGTGTGTGAAATTTGGATGCTTGGGTTACAAGGACCCTTAAACCAAAAGGTAGAACAAGACTCCAGGTACTACCCCACCTTTTAACTCAAACCCTAGCTTCCCTTCCTCAACCTCTTGAGGAATGGTCCGCAACTTAACTCCTACTTAAGTTTATAAGTCCACAAAGGACCCTAAAGGTCTAAAGCTAGCAGCTCATTTAGCTTCTAAAGTTTGACCCTAGAATTAACTTAATCTACCCTAGAGTTCTGATTTGCTTAAGATTGCAAGATCTAGCTAGTTAAGCTCAAAACTCTTCTCTTTTTTTTTCATTTTCTCTCCTTTTTTTTTTATATGCATGCTATAAACAAAATGCCTCAGGTCCTCTCCACCATGCCTAGTTCAAACAATGTCCTCATTGAAAACAAAAATAGCTAAAGGAAGATATTACCTGAGGCGGAGAATGGTAGGAGCTAAGGCTCCTCAAGAGTGACTTCGTCAACCAGATGGCCATCTAAAGTTATGTACGATTTTAACCATTGACCGTTGACGATAAAGGGAGTTGCTGAAGGGGAAGGATTTTTAATCTCCACAGCTCCATGCGGAAATACTTTGGTGATTATGTAAGGCCCATCCCAACGAGATTTTAACTTCCCAGGAAAAAGCTTAAGTCTGGAATTGAAAAGCCAGACTTGTTGGTTGGGCTCAAAGGTCTTTCGAAGAATAAACTTATCATGCAAGACCTTAGTTCTTTCTTTATAAGCTTGAGAGGTGTCATAAGCATCATTCCTCAACTCCTCAAGTTCACTTAATTCTAGAAGTCGTGCCTTACCTGCCTTCTCTAAATCCATGTTAACACTTCGAATAGCCCAAAGTGCTTAATGTTCCAACTCAACAGGTAAATGGCACGCTTTTCCATACACAATCTGAAAGGGAGAAGTACCCAAAGGGGTCTTATAGGCCGTTCGATAAGCCCACAATGCATCATCGAGCTTTTGGGACCAGTCTTTCCTATCAGGTCTAACAGTCTTTTCCAAAATATTTTTTATCTCCCTATTTGATACTTCAACCTGGCCACCTGTCTGAGGGTGGTAAGGGGTAGCAACCTTGTGAGTCACTCCCAAACTCTTGATTAACCGATTGAAGTAGTGGTTTCGGAAATGAGGTCCCCCATCACTTATATGCCACTTGTCTGAGGGTGGTAAGGGGTAGCAACCTTGTGAGTCACTCCCAAACTCTTGATTAACCGATTGAAGTGGTGGTTTTGGAAATGAGGTCCCCCATCACTTATACTAGTCTTGGGGCAGCCGAAACGGGATATGATATTGGCCTTCACAAATTTCAAAACCACAGAGTGGTCATTTGTGTGCGTAGGAATGGCCTCTATCTATTTAGAGATATAATCAACTGCCACCAAGATATATTCAAAACCATGGGACGACGGGAAGGGGCCCATAAAGTCAATTCCCCACACATCAAAAATTTCAACAGATTGAATAGGATGTTGAGGCATTTCATTCTTCTTCCCAATCGTTCCAGTCCGTTGACATCTAATACAGGCCTTAACAAAATTATGAGAATCCTTAAATAAGGAAGGCCACCAAAAATCGGACTGGAGAACCTTAAAAGCAGTTTTCTTAGCACCAAAGTGTCCTCCACAATGAAGTTCATGGCAAAAAACTCAGCACACTTTGTTGTTCCTCTTTAGGCACACAACGTCTCAATACTTGGTCTTGTCCAATTCTAAGTAATTCTGGCTCTTCCCAATGAAAATATCTTGATTGAGAAATGAATCTCTTTCTTTTCTGCTCATCCCAAGAGCCAGGAGTTTGTCCAGTGACCAAGTAATTTACAGTGTCTGCATACCAAGGTAAAGTTGGTGTTATCGCCATCAGAGTTTCATCGGGAAATGTCTCGCGAATGTCTCTAGAAAGAGAGTCATTAAGAGGAAGGCGAGACAGGTGGTCAGCCACAACATTTTCTACTCCTTTCTTTTCACGTATTTCCAAGTCAAATTCTTGAAGGAGTAAGATCCACCTAGTCAGACGTGGCTTAGAATCTTTCTTAGCAATGAGATGTTTCACTGTTGCATGATCAGTAAAAATAACCACCTTAGACCCAAGTAGATAAGACCTAAACTTCTCCAGAGCAAAAACTACAGCAAGTAATTCTTTTTCAGTGACGGTGTAGTTTTGCTGAGGTTCGGTTAAAGTCTTGCTTGCATAATGCAGCACATGAGGTCATCCCTCAACCCTTTGTCCAAGGACTGCTCCCACTGCATAATCCGAAGCATCACACATAAGCTCAAATGGGAGTGTCCAATCAGGAGCTTGGAGAATAGGCGCAAAGATCAAGGCCTCCTTTAGAGTTTGAAAGGCCTCAGCACACTTTGAATCAAAACTGAAGGGAGATTCCTTCGCCAATAAGTCACAAAGTGGCCTAGAAATCTTACTAAAATTTTTAATAAAGCGCCTATAAAAGCTAGCATGGCCAGAAAGGATCTAATCTGTTTGACATTCGTAGGAAATGGAAGTTTGGAAATAGAATCAATCTTGGCTTTATCTACTTCCAAACCTTACTCGGATACAACATGCCCAAGTACAATTCCTTTCTGTACCATGAAGTGACTTTTCTCCCAACTGAGGACTAAACCAGTCTCCTTACATCGTTTCAACACATTCTCCAGGTGCAGGAGACACTGGTCGAAAGACGAACCATAAATAGAGAAGTCATCCATAAATACTTCGACACACTTGTCAATCATGTCTAAAAAGATAGACATCACACACCGCTGGAAAGTAGCAGGGGCATTACATAATCCAAACGGCATACGCCTGAATGCAAAAGTACCGTAAGGACTCGTGAATGTTGTCTTTTCCTGGTCATCAGGAAAGACTGCCACCTGATTGTACCCAGAATATCCATCGAAAAAGCAATAATACTTATTCCCTGCCAATTTTTTAAGAATTTGATCAATAAAGGCAAAGGAAAGTGATCCTTCTGGGTAGCGGTGTTCAGCTTGCGGTAATCAATACAGACCCTCCATCCAGTTGAGGGTCTAGTGACAACTTGTTCACCTTGGTCGTTGAGTTCCATAGTAAAGCCTGCCTTCTTTGGCACCACATGAATGGGACTGACCCATTTACTGTCAGCAATGGGATATATGATCCCGGCGTCCAACCACTTCAGGATTTCCTTTTTTACAACCTCCCTCATATTAGGGTTCAGACGTCTCTGCATGTCCCTAAAAGGCTTGATGGAATCATCAGTATAAATGTGGTGCATGCAGAGTGTAGAGTCTATACCCTTAATGTCAGTAATGCTCCAAGCAATAGCTTCCTTGTGCCTAGACAAGCATTCAATCAAGGCTCCCTCCTGTGCCTCAGATAGCACAGCCGAAATGATAATGGGAAGCGTATCATTGGCACCTAGGAAAACATACTTGAGAGTGTCAGGGAGGGGTTTCAACTCAAGGTTGGGGGCTTGTATGGTTGAGGGTTTCATAATAGATGTTCCCATCTCAGGTAGCAAATCTACCTTCGGCGGAAATGATGGGGGAAGAGACTCAGCAGAAACTCCTAGCAATTCCTCTAGTTCTAGTATATCCCCATCACATTCCTCCAAGAGATGGGAATGCTCATTTAGCATGACATGCTGAAGGGGATCATCACATAACATTGTAGGAGTTGCCTCTTCAATCAGGTCATCTATCACCTCAACTTGAGAACAATCCTCAAGTCCGGCTTGTTTGTAAGCATTAAACACATTAAGCCGGATTTTCCTGTTCCCAAAGCCCATTTTTAATGCCCCAGTATTACAATTAATTGAAGCATGAGAAGTTGCAAGGAAGGGGCGGCCCAAAATGATGGAGGGTTTGATTGGCTTATTGGTAGGGTCAGTGTCCAAAACTAAGAAGTCAACAGGAAAGAAGAAATCCTCCACTCTTATGAGGACATCTTCCAAAATTCCCCGTGGTGTCTTAAGTGATCGATCAGCAACTTGAAGGATTACAGGGCTAGGCTTCAGATTGCCTCCCCTAAGTTGTTCATACACGTAGTTCGGAAGGATGTTCACCCCCGCACCCAAATCAAGTAGAGCCTCATCAATTTGTAAGTCACCAATAATTATAGAGATGTATGGGGCTCTTGGGTCCTTAAGTTTCGGGGGTGTGCCATGTTGAACAATTGAGCTAATAGAATCAGGCAGGACAACTTTTCATTGGACCTATTTTCTAGATTGCCGCTTTTTCGTGCACAGGAACTTTAGGAAGTGGGTATAAGACGGAATTTGCTTGATAGCTTCAAGCAAAGGCAGGTTAATCTGCACTTGCTTGAAAGTTTCCATAATCTCATTCGTCTTATCTTTGGCTCCAGATGAGCCAGCAGAAGTCTGCCCAGAGGTGGATAAGTGCTCTATAAAAGGCACTCTCGATCTCTGGGTGGAAGGGTTGTCATGTTGAGTAAGGGGTGGAACAGGGGCAACTTCTTCTGGTGAGGTGATTTCAAGCGGAGAAGATTTGGGCAAGTCTTCTCCGGTGGGGGTGAAAGTCGAGGTGGATGGTTTTTTAGGGGGTGAGACTATGGGAGCATCGGGTTTGGAAATTTCTTTCCCACTCCTCAAAATAGTCACCGCCTGAGCATATTCCCTAAAGACAATCCCTTTTCCTTTAGGATTTTCCTCAGCAGCACTGGGGAGCTTCCCAATCTCCCTCTGTCTAACGGCCTCAACAAGGTGTCCAATTTGTGATTTCATCTCACGTATAGCCTTGTCATGAGATTGGATGATGGCACTTTGACTTTCTTGCATAGTTTTCAACATCACCTTCAATTCATCCATCTCAGAGGTTTTAGGTTGGGCAAAGGTCTGAGGTTGGTTCATTTGATGGTTTTGAAAGGATTGTGGTTTGTAATTCCCTGAATTTGAGACATTTCCTTGTCTCCATGAAAAGTTTGGGCGGTTCCTCCATCCCTCATTATAAGTGTTGGAGAAAGGATCATTACGAGGTCTTGGACGGAACCCTTGAGCGGCATTCAAATCCGCTTGTACAAGCTCAGGGAATTGGGAGGCCACGTGGCAATCCACAGTGGCGTGTGTATTGCCTTGACAAATTAAGCATTCGGAAGCTTGGGATGTGGAGGTGTTAGGTACGAATGAACTTGGGTTCGACATAAGCCTTTCCATGTTTTGATTCAATAATTGAATCTGATAGGCTAAATTCTGGGTGTCCCTTGCTTCATTCGCCTCCAACTTTCTTTGCATGAGAGTGGGCTTTCTATCCATGTAGGCAGAATTCAAGTGAATAGAATTCTCACTCAAAGTATCAAATAAGTTCCAAGCTTCATCCTCAGTCTTAGATAGAAAGGTTCCTGCACAGGCACCATCCACAGTTTGCCTATGCGAATCATTAAGTCCAGTGTAGAACCTTTCAACCAGTTGCCATTTAGGCACCTGGTGATGTGGGCAAAGTCTCAGCAAATCGTTAAAGCGCTCCCACGCATCGTGGAATGCTTCCCCATCATTTTGAACAAAACTCATAATTTCCCTCCTAAAGTGATTTGTTTTGCTCATGGGGAAGTACTTCTTCAAAAACTCCTTCTTCAGGGCATCCCAAGTATTTATATTATCAAGGGTGTGATGCCAATACTTGGCTTTGTCCTTTAGGGAGAAGGGAAAGAGGGTCCGCATTTGAGCGTCATCAGTAACGCCCTGCAGCTTCACCATGGAACAGACCTCGGTGAATTCCTCAATATACCTGTAAGGATCTTCCCTAGTAGTACCATAAAAGGAGGGTAGCAAGGATATGGTACTACTTTTGAACTCATATGGATTGTCCCCTCCAGGTCTACATAGTGCTGGGCTAGCTTGATTAGTTGAGATGAAATATTCCTTAAGGCTCCTTTGACCGGCCATTTCTACCCTTGGAAGGTCTCTTCTTAGGATTCTTTCAGGTTCAGGATCAAATACAAGTTGTCTCCTACGAGAACGCCTACCAAGCATGCACTACAAACACAATTCAAAAGGACTTGTTTGGTCTTTACAAATTTAGGCTTTTGACTTTAGTTCAAATTGTAGGTGACAAAACAAGTTGCCCAATCAATTACGCGCCTATTGTCAACCTTCGAAATGCCTAAAAAGACCTAGTCGGAACTTAGGTATTCTTCCCTAAATCTCAAATGGTCAAGTAAATCCAAAGACGGAAGATCGAGGGATGCAAGTAAGCCTAAGCCTTCCTTTGAAGCTGTGCTTCTCAACTACCCCCAAAAATCCGTGACAGGGTATCCCCCTTTTTGGATTTACAAAACCTTTGATCTCAAGTTCCGAACACTTCAGAATCCAACGATAGGAGGGCTCTTGTCCTAGTCGTTTCAAGACTAAGGAGTGTCTAGAAGCGTGTCGTTGTGCAAGTGAAATAAGTGTGCATACACCGCAAAAGATTTTGAATTTTGAATCGCACGTCAAGTTTGAAAATCAAATCCTTGATTTTTAAAATGTCCCTCCTTTAATTAGTCCTTTTTCTAGAAAATATGTGACCACTTGTTAGATTTATTCAGTACAGATTAGGTGATCTTTGCATTAAGTCCTAATGCAATGCGTGATCAAGAATAGGATGCAAAGTAAGAAAATGCGTACCTTGCTTCTAGCAATCAACAATGCAAGAATGCATGCAATGCAGAGAAGTAAATCTAGAGGCTGCTCATACAGACCTAAATGGTTCATCCTAGGGCAGGCAGCTCATTTTTTTTATTTTTTATTTATTTTTAAACTACTTATACACAAGCAAATAAAAGTAATCAATAAACTAAAAACCTAAATCTAAAGAAAAGGGAACAGGCTCCCAAAAATTACCCCACACGGGCCCAAAACAAAATCGGGGAACAAACCCCTCAAAATATACCCCAGAACAAGGGTTTCAAACCAAATGCAACGAAAAATTAAATCTAAAGTCTTAATTCTATCAAACTAGCGACTAAATATACAATGATGTCCGTCGCGTCCTCATCCTTCTCCTCTCCAAAATAGCTCGTCCAATCCTCCTCTAGCAACGTCAAGGGTCGCCTCTCACACTGGCTGATTCTTGCACAAATTTTCTTGCACAGAAAAGAAAATAATAAATGGTCAAATCACTGTGCAATTAACAAATAATAAAAATAAAATTAGGTGAAATTATTGCGTCTGTTGCCTCCCTGGCAACGACGCCATTTGACGAGTCGATTGTTCGCTTTAAAGTCGTTTGCAGTTTTATGTGGTGGAAAAATCGACTAATCAATATTAAAAAGAAATAACCACTCGCAGAAGACCGGGTCGTATCCACAGGGAGGCAATGACGTATTTAAATTCGCATCAGTTAAAAATGTTTGTTCGTAGTTAGTTTGGGTAAGAATCAAGCCAAAATTGCCTTTAGATTAAGGTTGAAACAAGAAACAATGCTGAAATAGCAATTCTGAGTAACTAGAGGATATTTGTGGCAATGCAGAATCAATAAAATATTATTAAAAATTGACAATGGTAGAAAATGTAATTTTTAATGGCCCGGTTACTGTAGCAAAACAGGGGATTTTTTCCCCTTTGCCGTGCGCGACGAGGAGTGGACCGCCGGACGCGAGAAGCTCGGAGGAAGTTCCTTGGACCGAGGGCTTCGAAACGGTGGTGGTGACGTGTCGCGCGGCGGCCGAAGTTGGCCGGACGAGCTCCGGCGGAGGTGGCTGCAGCCGGTGTTGCAGCTGTTGTTGGCGGTGAGCGTGCGTTGCAGGCGGGTGCGGGAGCGCGTGTGGCCTGTTGGCAGTTCTACCGGCTCTGCTGCTGCGTGCTGGCTGGAGGCGTGGGCGCGCACGGATGGGTGGTCGCAGAGGTTGGAGGGCGCGGGTGAAGGCTGCAGGTGCGGGGAAGGTGCTGCGGGCGCGGGAGTGAGCGAGTGAGGTTCTGCAGGTGCGGCTGCAGCTGGCGTGGGTGCGCAGGCAGTTGCGCGCTCTGTTGGCTTGGGTGTGCAGGCGGTGAGAGCGGGAGGAAGTGGTGGGTTCTTGCGTGCGGCTGGAGGTGAGCGGGAAGACTGCTGCGGCGTGGGTGGCATGGGTGCGCAGGCTGGAGGGCGTGGAGATGGTGCTAAAGGTGAAGTGGGCGGACGGTGGTTGCTGCTGGAGTGGGGTGTGGCTTCAGACGTCTGGGAAATTTCCCGGACGTCTTAACTGATTGAGAGGGTGATTGCACAGTGGCTGTGGCTGTGGTTGTTGGTGACGACGGCGAGGGAGATGCACGCTAAGGTGCTCACGGTAATGCAGTCGAGCTCCGGATGGTGGTGTGGCCTGTCACACCACACGCCCACGGTGGTGGAGACTCGCTGCCACGGTTGAGGCCGGCGGTATGAAATGGAAGAGAGAAGATCTCTCTGCACAGTGGTGGGTCGGTGGTGGAGGCCTTCCGAGCTCGGCTGCCTCCTTCCTCCTTTTGTAGCCGCTTGCAAAGATTTGAACGGAGAGGCAGGAGCAGATCCACATTCTCCGCTCGTCCTTGAATGCAGGCTTCGTTGCGGCAGCTGGTGGCGTTGGAGCGGCAGCCGAAGGAAATGCAGCCGTTCCTGCAAGAAGAAGAATAAAGAAAATAATGTTAAAATATTATGGTTATTTATATACAGACCCTCAACTTTTATGTTAACGAAAACAATGTACTTAATTGGTTAACTAATTAGATGAATGTCATTCTAAGCTAATTCTAAATGCACTTAAAATATGAATGCAATGCATGGATTATGTAATTAAATTAAAAATATGAATTAATCTATTTACATCCTAATTTATGCTAAATAAATATTCGAATTAACCTTATGTCTAGGCACTTAAATACTTAAATAGCACACAACTATGGGCTAATCAGTTCCCACGAGGAACACTTGAGATCAAGAAAGAGACCTGATAAATAAACCAAGTGATGAAAGAAAGAATAATTAGTTAAAGAAAGAAGGAAATTGAAAAACAACAGCTACCTGTCTACCTTACTATTTTAGTTAGTTGGTTGCCACTCTACTTAACGTTCGCTGATTTCGTGTACTCATAACCTTTTTCAGGTCCAAGTGTTGTGCAGCCAAAGCATACGGCTGCAGAGGGTGATGGGCCTAGTAGAGCCCTGTAGTCGTAGTTCTGTTGTACCCGTTTGTAGTAGTGAGTAGTTCTTGTACCTTTACATTCTGTACTCTTTCATTGTGAACCTTATATTCCTGTACTTATTTACTTTTCTACTATTGTGGTGGTATATACTGTAGTAGTTTATTTCTTTACTGCTGTGCTTTTGTTACTGTTAGTTGCTTGCATGGTGAATGTGGTTTATTTTACCGCTTTTGGTTACCTTCTCGTTGGACGACTGGGTCTTGGGATCAGTCAAGTCGGTCCGGTCTCGTGTCCTGTAGGGATTCGGGAACCGGGTCGTAACATCTGCTGTGGAAGTTGTACATTGATGGGACCTCCATGATGGTGGGGCTAGCGTCAGAATTGCCTTGAGCGCCCCTGATGACACTACTCATAAGTGTGATGCCCCAAGTCCCACCAACCGACGAGACCCAAGTTGCCGTGTGCTAACACAAGCATAAATCACCCACAAGATCGCAGTCACCCGACACATAATCATAAAATATAAACATAGCCAACAAACAATTCATATTGCAAAATTTAAGGGAACACAAATTTAATACTAACCGAAGGGTTTACCATAGTATATAAGTCCAAGGAGATATACAACGGAAAACTCCTGGCAAACTGCCAAGTACACCTAAGTACGGAACCCAAAAACACGTCAGTAAAAACTGAGTAGAGTAGAAACAACAACAATAAAGAGCAACAATAACCAAGCACAAGAGAGAATGGGTGCTATAGTTTTAATTAATCCATTTATTAAGCATCTTGTTATCTGGTTCGGTTTCGTATATTGGAAGCCCAATTTATTATAGTTCACAATCTGTCAATCAACATCTCAAGGCATGAGACGATTTTGTGTAACTTCCTGCAGCGCAAGACCGGTATAAGCCACCCTCCTGGCCTAGAAGACCACTTATTCCCACCGAGTTGCTACTCTCAAACACCCTTGGGTCATTGCGAAAAGAGGTGGCGGCCACATCGTATGGTGTAAACACGTACACGCGTATGCTAAGCTACAAATAGCCAATGACCCACTCACCAACCGAGAAAGAAGCCACTTCAACCCTCAAGCCCTGGAAATCCGCTATCCCAGTTGGCTGCTAAGCCTAACCAAAGAGTCGTAGGGAGGCCAGCAACTCCCTAAACCAACCCACAACCGGTCTAAAAAAACCAAAGCTACAAACAAAATTTGGCAAGTAGCGATCTAAAACCAGTTATCTATTCCTGTTGTTTTCCCGACATATCTGTCGTATTATATATTCCATTTCCAGATAATTATATATTTCATTTTCATTCATTCAAATCATCTTTAGTAATTTCACATTTTTAATTCTAGAATTAACCAATATTCACATTATCCTCTACCTTAGCCGTTTCTAAGTAATTTTCAATTTCTGATCGTGGTTTCAATCAAATCATTATTTGACCATTCTGATGATATCAGTTTTAGTGAAAATAGAGCTCCTTTTGTACATGCGAGGATAAAGTCATATCCAACAATGCTTCATTGCTTTATCATTCATTTCATGAAAATTTTCAATTAATCTGTCGTTAACTCCTTTCAATCTAGCAATTAACAATATTACTTGGGTTATTCACATTCTAAGTCAACGACTTGATTTTTATCATTTATATTCAATATTCTAGTACCCAGAGCAACAAGAATACGTAAATAGGTCTGATCTCAGCAAGAGGTGAGAACGCACACTAAACAGTGCAATACGCAAAGAAAATAGATAAAATGTACAGAAAAGGAGAGAGACTACTCTACTCAGTTTTTATTGACGTGTTTTTGGGTTCCGTACTCAAATGTACTTGGTAGTTCGCCAGGAGTTTTCCATTGTACATCTCCTTGGACTTATATACTACGATAAACCCTCCAGTTAGTATTAAATTTGTGTTCCCTTAAATTTTGCAATATGAATTGTTTGTTGGTTATGTTTATATTTTATGATTATGTATTAGGTGACTACAATCTTGTAGGTGATTTGTGCTAGTGTTAGCACACGGTGACTTGGGTCTCGTCGGTTGGCAGGACTTGGGTCGTCATAGATGGTATCAGAGCAAGGTCACCCCAGTAATCATAAAATTACCCGGAAAGGCCATACAGAAGTTCATATTGTGTCACAGATGAGGTACTCAACCACATAGTGATGCAATATCCCTAGTCCTGATGTTCCGTAGTATTCTGACTTGATTATCTTCTTGATTTTAGATTCTATCTTCATCCTGTTTAGTCTTCTCCCTTTTCCATCGTTAAGGTAATTCCTTTAGCCATTGGGCTTAGCAGGTTAGGGGTCTCATTAGGTCATCATTTGATTTGAATGTGATCTCAAGAAGTAAATGAGTAACTTCTTGGTTCATCCACTGTTTCTGTGATCGTATAGTTTTCCAAGATTTTGCTTGTGGTTTTTAATAAATTTGAGTACTAGGCCGACGAGCACGTTAAATTATCGTACTACTTACCACAGTATAGGTTGGTTGTATATATTTGTGATAATTTACGTACCCACACAGTAATTACCCTTTTCGTAAAATCACCCAAATTTGTTTGTGTAAATGTACATGTATAGTTTACATATTTTCATGACACATGCAAGTGTTCATGAGGTGATCTATAGTAATGTGTTCCTACCGATAATGAATTATATAATCAACTTAAGAAAGGGTAAATTAATTGCACGTTTTGTACCTATTTTCCTATACTTATGGTTATTTGACGATAACTACGTGATGGTTTGGAATTTCCATAGAAATATTATAGCAACTTGGAGAATAGTTAATCATGGTGAATAGTAATGGCCTCAACTATTGGTTAGGATAAAGTATTAAAATAAAAAAATAAAAAAAAAGTTATTATGTCCTTTGTTCAATTAAATTTTGATTATGATCTTGCTGGACCAAGTTCTATTATTCAGTAAAGACTATGTCAGTGTTATTAGACGAATTACATAGTTACTTGTCCTGGTACTTAGTAATAATGGCATGATGTGTTTTCTGTCCTTGTAAGTGCAAAATAATAATAATAATATTGTCTTTTCGGATTTGACTTGAAAAATGACTTAGCATATCACTATATATATTGAAAGCATGTGAAGGGTTAAAGCAAGAAATTATTGTTCACCACACGATTAAATTGGTTTCTTAAATGGTCAATTATTATAACTATTGAAGGAAAATGGCTATCTTGATTTCTGATGCAGTTGGTAACTGACATTAGCTATAAGGCTTACTATTATAGCGAGGTGTGTTAAAATCTTGTATAGACTAATTTTGTGATGTATCTTAGTTAGATTGCAATTGAAATTCTGTTATTAACTATTTGGATGGGAATGAAATTAGTCAATTACTACTTGGATTAGCTTGGAGTTAATTGATGATTGTTCAATCTTATTAAATGATGATTGAAAGAATACGACGATTTTGATTTCTAGCACAGTTAATTGTACTTATTATAAATTAGGATAAAAGGTATAAATAAAACACTTGTCTCTCGTGTATGTTATAATAAAGAGAAGACTTATTATACTGTCACGCATAATTGTATGCATAAGGATAGAATAAATATATTTTCATTGTGTGTATTGCGCTAATTCCTAATCTTGCTATGTTCTTACCATATTAATTATGATAGACTCGCATATGATACATAAAGAAAATTGTTATGTAGTAGTTATTATTACAAATTGCTTTGTAAAAGGTAAATCAAATAAACGACAACTTATACATTCAAGATATTGAAAAACTAATATTTCATATTTCGTTTATAGAGGAACAATTAGATTTAGAATGTTATAAAAGAAGTAAATGTGTAAATTTGATGAGTTGAAAAGATGAATACATTGTCTCTTTTATTGGATTAAAGAAATAATACGACCACTCCTGTTATTAACCACATCAAAGGATAAATCATGAAATTGGGTTATACTTACAATTGTCAATTGACGGTCATCCTAGTGGTAAGTGAATACGTGGAAATGACAATTGAATTGAATGACCGAATGGGACTTTAATCAGCTTAGAAAATTTTATTTCTGTTATTTCCTAAATAATTGGAACACATCATTACTTAAAGCGTAGAGCTTACATTTTAGGTGCCAAATATAAATGTTTTTATTAATTACTTTGGAGACTTGAGTTTTACCTTTGAAAGTCTTTGAACTTCAAATTTATACATTCCTTGATGCCCTATGTTTTCAAGATTCAAAGTCCAGGATTGCTTCATCTGCATGAATTTAAAATTTTAGAAGATTGTGTTTTGCATCTTGAAATTTCTGCGTAGATTTGAAAGTACCTCCTATGTGATTAAGTAATACCTATTAATTATATATCGTAGGTAAATGATTTGGCCTTAACAAAGATCATAAACTACCACTATCATTATTGTCTTGGTCCCTGGATCCAGGGGCATACGGATTCATATGTTTCGATTTTTGATATCATATATTAGGGGGGGATCACCAATTCTTTTGGCTTGCTCATTTAATTGTTAAAAATGGATAAAATTTGACTTTAGCAAACAACGAATTCTCTATAAAATTTCACTTGTTTGTATAAACATGCAATTCATTTTGTACAATAATTCTTTTGATAACTTACTGATTTCTTGCAAAATTGTCCATTCGTTGTTTGCATGACTAGTATAAACTTAAAGGGAATTTAGACAAACCTTGCAATCCTAGTGATATTGAGATCAGCACATTACATAGCATTGTTAATTGATTGAAAATTTTTAAAATAAGCAGTGACCATTTTCGATTGATGAATTCTGATAAAGGTATTGAGATCTCAAATGGGGAGATTGGTAACTTATGTCTACTCTTCTATCACATTACATTTAGATGACATGCTCATATTAATGAAAAGATGGCCTCGTTTGACTCAATGTAATATCATTAGATGCACCTTTCATCGTGTACTCTTTTAATACTCTATTGAGGATAAATTACAGGAAACATATCTAGAATCACTTAAATTATGGTACGACCATTAGCCTCAAATGAATTGTGCAACCTATTGTCTGTGATTTAGTAAAGAGTTTCTTAACCTTTATATAACATAAAATATGATATAGCCATTCTCGATGATTGAAAAGTGTTATGACTCTGGTTAGTTGAAATTCCTGAGCTTGCATTTAGTTTTGTCTTCTATTCTGGATAGTTTGAAATTTTTTCTTGTTTTGGCAATGAGATAAGAGTGATGGGGTAGGACAGGAAAGTTGAGGTATTGTAAGTATGAGGTTAATAATTATGATTTTTTTTAATGCTTGGTATTTGATGTTGAGCATACCTTAATTATTTAGTTCGTAGCTGACTATATTAAGATGAATTGCTTAAGACTAGCAAACTTTGTTTATCAGAGTTAGAACATGGAAGTTCTCGTTATTGTTGATTATGGTACTAATTTTGTTGTAGATTCTTATGCTTTACATGCCTCACACCTTAACCACTACCTAGCCCCTTCATGTTAGTCTTGTACCCTGTGGTCACCTTACTCACGACCAAATGCTTTCAGAATAGTTTCTATATTCTTCTTTAGTTTATTATCAAGAAAATAGATTTCTTGTCTAATTCAAATGCGGGAGAGGTATCCTGAGTTGTTTTTCAGGTGAGTCCATAACACCCTAGTTTGTTCTTTTTAAGGTTGTTATTTCCTCTTTAAGGTTGTTATGGACCACTTGCTTGCATATCTTCCTTCATACTTACATGTTCGCTCGAGTTTCGGGGATGAAACTCTCTTTAAGGTTGTTATATCTGTAACGTCCCGAACTTGGATTTCCAAGTCATTCTAGACTAAGAGTGTTAAGACAAACCCATTGACACTTCTCACATGCAAATCGAAGCCTACACAAATTTAAAATGCATAATTAGATTGAAAACCCATGTGCTTTTCATTTTGCAATCTAGATCTCAGATCGACGATCTGTAAGTACTGTTAACTTTTTGGAATCACGAGGATTTCTATGATATGTTCCGTGTGGCAATCGGATCTCAAATGTGCAAAACGTGTGAAAACTACGAATAAACTCACATGTGATCTACCTTAGGGATCGCATTTTGCAAATGACATCCTATCTCATAATGATTCCGATGGTATGTATTCCATGGGAATCGGAGTCCGTTTAATCCAGTTACGAGAATACACGTAATAAACATACTCTTCTTAATCCTTCCTAATCATTTTTTTCTCTTTTCTTTTTATTTTTCCTAATTTCTCCATCTCTCTAGGTTCAGGACGTTACAGATATAACAACCTTAAAGGGAGTTTCATCCTCGAAACTCGAGCGAACGTGTAAGTACGAAGGAAGACGTGCAAGCAAGTGGTCCATAACAACCTTAAAGAGGAAATAACAACCTTAAAAAAAACAAACTAGGGTGTTATGGACTCACCGGAAAAACAACTCGGGATACCTCTCCCGCATTTGAATTAGACAAGAAATCTATTTTCTTGATAACTCGCGAGGATGAAGGCGTGGGAGGAAGAAGGAAGCGAGGTTGTCGGAGCGTTGAGGACTAGCATCGGGTAGGAATAGCATCGAAGAGAAAGAGAGAGGGGGGCTGAAGTGCATGGGTTCCTCGTGTGAACAGTGCACGCGCGAGGAGTCTACGCGAGGAAGAAGGATGTCAGGTCATCGAGCGGATGTGCCAAACTTCGACCGGGAGGATGACCACTCCCATAGGAACCCTCCGACTGCCGACGACCCACTGGCGTGGCCGCTAGGGCCGGTGGCAGTTGATGGGTACAAGTGCACCCATCGTTGGAGGAAGAGGGAAAGGGAGGAGACTGGAGTCGCCACGTAGCGATCACCAGTCAGATGGCGGAGGCCGGCAGCGTCGATGACGATCAGTCGTGGAAAGAGGTGGTGGCCGGAGGAGGGTGGTCGGGCGTGCCTTGTGCATGCATGTGAATAGTGAGTGCCATGTGAGAAGAATGAAGACAGGGAAGAAGAAGAAGAATCGAACGGTTAAGAAAATTACAACTTAAAAATAATGACTTTTTAATATTGCTATTAGGTCCTTGTAAGGGATTCGTTGTCCTATGGAGATTTGATTACCTAGATTGTTTCGCACTGATCTAGGCAATCTGAAGGTGGATTTAGGTGATGCAAGATTCAATCTTGGAGTTCTCGAGGGTGCCAGACACATCCGCATGATTGGATCAGGTGGTTTCTACTTCGATTCTTGAGGCACGTGCGAGATTCTCATTTTAACGTCGGTTCATATTTTGATTCGTTAGAAGGTCAAATGACGTCTATTTCTCGCATTCCAAGACTCGTTGGAACGTCTCTTCATAAATGACATGAAGGTAAGTTTTTAAATTCAATTTCAGGAATCATTTCTTTCGTGAAAATTTTCAATGAACCTTATGACGTGTTTTTATTCCCCAAGAATCATGACGTTGATCTAGCCTCAGAGCATGTACAAATAGATGAGCCCCTAGAACACCGAAAGAGAAATAATGGATGCGCATTCTGGAGTCACCGTGACCCCCCAGTGACATTAGGTAGAGTAGTCTCTCTCCTTTTCTGTACAATTTATCTATTTTCTTCGCGTATTGCACTGCTTAGTATGTGTTCTTACCTCTTGCTGAGATCAAACATGTTTACGTATCCTTGTTGCTCTGGGTACTGGAATATTAAATATAAATGATAAAAATCAAGTCGTTGACTTGGAATGCGAATAACACAAGTAATATTGTTAACTGTCGGATTAAAAGGAGTTAACGACAGATTAATTGAAAATTTTCATGAAACGAATTATAAAGCAATGAACATTGTTGGATATGACTTTATCCTCACATGTACAAAAGGAACTCTATTTTTAGTAAAACTGACATCATCAGAATGATTAAATAATGATTTGATTGAAACCACGATCAAAAATTGAAAATTACCTGGAAACGGATAAGGTAGAGGATAATGTGAATATTGGTTAATTCTACAATTAAAAATGTGAAATTACTAAAGATGGTTTGAATGAATGAAAATGAAAGATACAGTTATCAAAAAATGGCATATATATACGACGGATATGTCGGGAAAACAAAAGGAATCAGATAACTAGCTTTTAGTCCCGCTACTTGCCAGATTTTGGCTTATAGCTTTGGTCTTTTTAGATCGATTCTGGGTTGGTTTAGGGAGTTACTGGCCTCCCTACGACTTTTTGGGTAGGCTTAATGGCCAACTGGAATAGCGGATTTGTAGGGCTTGTGGGTTGGAGTGGTTTCTTTCTCAACCGGTGGGTGGGTCATTGGCTATCTGTGACTTAGCATACATAGTGCGTGTACGTGTTCACACCATATGATGTAGTCGCCACCCCTTTTCTCAATGACCCCAGGGTGATGGAGAGCAACGGTTCGGTGGGTATAAGCGATCTTCTCGGCCAGGAGGGTGGCTTATAACGGTCTTGCATTGTAGGAAGTCACACGAAATTGTCTCGTGCCCTGAGACGTTGATTGACAGATTGTGAATTGTAATAAATTGGGCTTCCAATATATGAAATGGAATCGATAATAAGATGCTTAATAAATGGATTAATTAAAACTATAGTACCCATTCTCTCTTGTGCTTGGTTACTGTTGCTCTTTACTGTTGTTGTTTCTACTCTACTCAATTTTTACTGATGTGTTTTAGGGTTTCGTACTCAGGTGTACTTGGTAGTTTGCCAAGAGTTTTCCAATATACATCTCCTTGGACTTATATACTACGGTAAACCCTCCGGTTAGTATTAAATTTGTGTTCCCTTAAATTTCGTAATATGAATTGTTTGTTGGCTATGTTTATATTTTATGATTATGTGTTGGGTGACTGTGATCTTGTGGGTGATTGATGCTAGCGTTAGCACATGGTGACTCAGGTCTCGTCGGTTGGCAGGACTTAGGTCGTCACAATAAGTATGTCGTCAAGTTAGCTTTTCCTACCTCTAACAATGTAATGGAATAAGAGGCTTTATTAGCCGGTCTCCGAGTTGCTAAGTCTATGGGAGCCTCATGTTTGGAGATCCACACAGACTCACAACTGGTAGCCAACTAGATTAATGGCAAGTACCAGGCTAAGGACCCTAACATCAGCCTCTACGTTGAGCACGTAAGAGAAGAGCTATTAAATTTTGTGGCAGCCACGGTTAAATGGATACCCAGATCTGACAGTCCGTTGATGCATGCTAATCGTGGGATTTTTCGCATTTAACAAGATAAGAATAAAATGATACGTTGTTGTAATTTGCGTGGTGGAAAATCCACGATCAAAATATTAAATAAAAACTAGCCACAAAAGTTAGGTCGTATCCACAGAGAGGCATGAACCCAATTTGACTCACTATATTTTCATTTTCATGTTCACGAATCTAGAAACTTATTTCAAAACTCTTTCATTCAATGAGAGAAAATAGAACTCAAAAGAGAATAGCAATAAGAATATGAGAGAAAGAGAGGGTGAGATTGCAAATTTAACTCCATAATATATTTATTAAATTCAAATGCATTGAAATGCAATGGCAATGAATGTAAATACTATTGCCCCTTTTACTATTGCAAAATAGGGGAACGGAGATGGCTGCTCGTATGGAGGAAGCCATCGGAGGCGGTGAGGACCTCGATGGTGAGTCGTTAGAACATGGGCTTCACATTGGTGATCTTGATGAGGCATGAGATGGCCACAGACAGCTGACCAGAGCAAATGAGGATGGCTGTCGTCAAGTGCAGCTGGCGGCGGTGTGGACATCGGTCGATGATGTGGGCAATGGAGGTTGATGGTGTGCACACCACCAAGTGTGCTGGTGTCGTTAGCGAGGAAAATGGTGGCCAAAAGTAGCTGCTGTGGTGAGGGAATGTTGGCAATGTTGGGTTTCTTCTAAAGTAGTGGAAGAAGAAGAAGAAGAAAATGGAGAATAAGATGAAGAAAGGGAAAGGGACACCTGGTGGTGTTACAGTTAATGGTGGTGTTGAGGTTGAAGGTGCAAATGAGTGAAGGACGAGTTGTTATGAGCGTAGAGATGGGGGCAGCAGTGATGTGTGGAGGTTGCTGGTAGGGTTGTCGATGGTGACGTCGACGGAGATGGTGTGTGTTGGGAGGTGGTTTGTGTTAGTGGTGATGGGTTTGGTAGAGTAGCAGATATGAAACTGAAGAAAAGGAAGAAGACAGAGAAGAAGGAGAAAAAGAAGAAGCACGAGGGTGGTGGTTGTTGTGTGTTTGACGTCGAGGAGAAGCGTGGTGTTTAGCCGATGAAGATGGAGGTCGCGGTGGACGTGGTATGTGGGAACGCAGTAGTGGGTGAGCACGGTGGAGAGGTGCGATGCACACGAATGGTGGTCTATAACTTCGCATGCCCGTAGTTGTGGAACACCGGCTATAGTGAGGAAGTGGATCGCGTAGGACTCGTGGTGAGAAGGAAGGTGGAACACGGTGGGTCGAGATCGCCCCTCACCTGGTGCACTCCTCTTCCATATGAAGGCCAAGACATGCACACATAATGTGCACCATTACTCCTTGTCTGGCATTATACGTGTGGTCTCTAACGGAGAGAAAAAAAAATCATCAGTGTATGTGATAGTAGAAAGAAAAGAAAAACTAAAGAATAAGAAAAGAAACCAAAATAAAAAATGATGTTAAGTGTCAAATTAAAGTTCTAAACTCTAACTGATTCCTAATGCAAACTATATACAACACATAGATTCAAAAATATTCTAGGCTTAATTAGTAAATTAATCCAATAAAGTGGACCTATTAGACACCCTGGCCTACCTAGCTTTTGCCATTCTTGAGGGATAGGGGCACGACATACTCCTGCAAGTACTAAGTAAACCTTCAGTCCTCCACCTCTAGACACTGGTGATCAAGACAGCCAACTCCTGAATGACTCGAATAATAACCTTTCTAAAGACAGGCGAGTTGCCTCCAGAAGAACCCCACCCAAGGGCCTTCCGGCTAAAAGCCTTGCATTACACACTAATAGGTGAGCAACTATACAAGAGAGGATATTCAACCCCCTTGTTGTGTTGCCTCGCCTCAGCAGAAGCATCCCAAGCAATCCGAGAAACCCACAAGGGCATTTACAGCAACCACGAAGGGTACAAAGCCTTGGTAGCCCACCTGTTTCAAACAGGCTACTTCTGGCCTTAAATGAAGCGACAATGCCAAGAATTTGTACGCAAGTGTGACAAGTGTCAGAAATTCACCCCAATCCATCACCACCCACCTGGGAGGATGGTGCCTATTATGTCCCTGATTCCCTTCGCCAAGAGGGGAATTGACTTTGTGAGCCCTTTCCCACCAGCATTGGCTCAGAAACATTTCATCCTGGTAGCGGTTAATTACTTTTCAAAGTGGGTTGACACAGAAGCCATGGCCAATCCAATAGTGGACGGAGTCGTAACGTTTGTATGAAAGAATATTATCGGTCAATATGGATGCCCATGGGCCATTATCACCGATAATGGCACATAGTTTGCCTCCAAGAAATTTGAAGGTTTCTGCTTGAGCGAGGGCATCCGACTGTGTTTTACATCCGTAGCCCACTCTTGGGTGAACAGATAGGCAAAGGTGTCCAACCGGACAATCATCTTTGCACTTAAATGACAGTTGGATTTGGCAAAAGGAAGTTGGGCAGATGAATTGCCGGATGTCCTTTGGGGATATCGCACAAGTCAAAAAACTATGACTAGCCACATGCCTTTCATATTAGCATATGGTATGGAGGCCTGGCTACCGGTGGAAACACTCCTCCCCACATACTGTTCCCAGTTGTATGACTCGCTTGCTAATGAAGCCCAAGTCTGCCTAGCGTTAGACTTGGTAGACGAGGTCAGGGAGGAAGCATCAAGGGAAGTAGGTGCGTATAAGGAGAAGGCAATAGCCTCCCATGACAGGAAAGTCAAGAAGAGAAAATTTGCAAAAGGGGACTTAGTGTTGCATCGCAGCGGGGCATCCCAACCAATAGAGTCAGGCGGCAAGTTGGATGCCAACTAGGAAGGGCCTTACAAGATATGTAAACATAATGATGTAGACTAATACAAGTTACAAACTCTTGGCAGTAAGCTAATCCCTCGTACATGGCATGCTAGTAACTTAAGAATGTATTGTAACTAAGAATCAACGTATAGAAAATTTCCTACATATTGGATTGACAACTCATGAACAATACACCGAGTCCAGCATTTACAAGGGTCGTTCCCATCAAACGACCCATAAAAAAAAAGCACACCATCACTCTAGGAGTCATGACAAATCCTTTGGAAGGTCAGCCCTGGGAATTGGCGGAGTTGAGGCGGCCTCGCAGGCAATGCTATGGTAGCTAGGAGGCTGATCCTCCTCCCAAGTAACGCGTGGGGACCCAGTGGCGTTGGCCTTGTCCAGCCCCACCTCAGGAGCTGGGCCTCCAGCTGGGGCCTTAGGAGGAGAGAAAGGGGCCTTGTCTTCTATTAGGTCCGATTCCTTCTGGAGGACAAATTCGGCATTCGGTTAGTCAATCGACCAACCACACAGCTCATGTGCCAAGGTGTACCCTCCCTCCAAAAGGGATTAACCCACTGCCGTGGTGTATTTGCCAGCCTTAGTGGAGACAAGTTCCCGGCTAGCCTACATGGAAGGATTGAGGAGAAGAGCTCCATTATGAAGTTGGGATTCTTCTCAAGCACGGGGGCACTTTCCAATTCTCGAAGCTTTCTGGCCTCCTCCTTTACAAGTTGGCGGGCCACGATGAGCTCTTGACCCTTGTCCCGAGCCTTTGCCTCTGCCTTCTCTTGTGCCTCCTGTTGATGCTATAGCACCACGATCATTTATTTTGATGATAACAAAACACGTGTCATTTAACATTTGCTTTTGAGTCCTAGTTTTCAGGTCAAATTGCAAATGGAGACAAGTGTTTAGATGGAGTTTGAGCTCGCATCCATGGCGGATTGGAGGAGCTTGACGGAGAACGGAGGAGCTTCGCGAGGAGTGAAAGCTTGAAGACGGAAGGATAAGAAGAATAGGATAGATTTCTTTTTATCTTGTTCTATGTACTTTGTTATTTCTTTATTTGCTCTTTATTTCTTAGTAGCATGTTAAAGAGCCTCAAAGTACCCTTAAAGTAGTCCTAAGAACACTTGCACAACCTTAGGATACTTAGGTTTTTAGTAGAGAACTTAGAAAACCAAAATAGGTTCAGACAACCTTTTTAGACATCTAATCTGAATATCAGACATCTGACTGTTGACTCAGACGTCCAAACACATAGGCTGGACTTAGTAGGTTATGTTTGATGAAATCAGACATCTAGACCTTAGTCCAAACATCTTAGAAGACGTTTGATGATATTGCCAAACGTCCAATTAGTGGAACGTTGGCCAACAAAGTTAACGTTGAGGAATATGACTTTTAGGCTTCTATCAGACGTCTGTAGAGGACACTAGACGTCTGATAAGTGACCGTTGAGCCTTAATTGAGACGAAATCACTTGGGTTGAGGATTATAGCAGTTTAGTCTCTTGGAAATCTATTCCTACACTTAATTAGGTTTCCAGACATCTAGACCTAGTGCCAGACCTCTTGTATGTCGGCTGATGCTTATACACTAGAACCCAATTTAGGTCTGAACCAAATCAGTAAGGGAACATGTCTAGTAGTAGACGTCTGACTTAGTTCCCAGACGTCTTAAACTACTTTTGCAGACATCTGATACCTGGAACAGACATTTGATGACCCTGTCAGAATCATTAATGATTTTGATTACGGCATGTTTTGCCTTGGGTTCATCCCTAACGGCTATATAAGCCTTCTAAGGCCTTCCAAAGCCTTCCTAGACCCTCTATAAATAGAGGAGGACCCTTGCCTTGCGAAGATACACCAAGATACGCCAAAACACACCAAGCAACACTACTTCCACTCACATTGTGTCAAACACTCTCTAGAAGAAAGCTCTAGCTCTCCAAAGCCCTTTTCCATATCCAGAGAGCTTCATCTGAGTTGTTAAAATTACCCACCACCCTTTTAGTCGGATAAGACATTTGGAGTGTTAGTCAGACGTCTGTCCAGACATTTGGACATAGGTCTAGATGTCTGAAAGTAGGAAAAATTGAAACTTACTTTTTCTTCGCACGCACCCGGCGTGTGGACCGTTCTCTCTCCTCTCTACCCTCTCACCCGAAACCCTAATGCCACTCTTTTTAAACCCCTCTCCTCACCACCCTCACCCCCCTCACCTCCAGCCACAGCCATCGCCAGTCATTGTTCCTGTGCAGCCGCAGCGAGGGTTAGGAGGGAGAGTGAGAGAGAGAGAGAGGGTGAGCGAGGGAGAACGAGAGGGAGAGAGAGGAAGAACGTGAAGGGAGGGCCTTGTGAGGAAGCTTGGAGGAGCTCGTGCGGAGCTCGAAGGACCTCGTGAGGAAGCTCAGAGGAGCTCGCGCAAGTGGCGGCAGGCACACACGTGAGGAGGGCTCGGTGAGGCTGCTGCGGCGTGTTGCAGGCAGCACTGCGAGGAAAGCAGCATCGCGAAGGAGGTCCTAGTACTGGAAGTCTTCCAGTATCAGACGTCTGGAGGATCGACCAGACATCCGTAGCGGCAGCAAGACATCCGGGACTGGAGCCGAACGTTTGAAAGCACTTTGGATGATAATGTATGTCGTGCTACATGGGCTCTGCCCATGCAGACATGTACATGAACTGAAAGTAGGGTCTGTCTCTGCACGCAGGTGCAGGGCGTCGGGAAGGAGCGTGGTACACAATTTGAGGCGCTTTTGGATGTCTGATCGCATCGCCAGACGTTCAACGGCACTTTCAGACGACCGGAGGCAGAGTTAGACATTTGGAACTTCCCTCAGACAGTCGCAAATGGATCCAGACGTTTGAGGAACCTGCAGGAGACATGAGGTAAGATCTGATGTCTTTTAAGACATCTGGGAATAGTCCCAGACATCTAATTTTGGACAGAAATCATGTTTTTGGCCCATTCAGGGCCCAAACGGAATCAGATTTCCGCAAACGAAGTACCGTTGTTTTCTACTCGAGTTTCTCTATATGTTAGTGTTGATTACCTACTGTTTTGAGCTTGTCTAATGTGACTTAGTCGCTGGTACAGGTTACTAGCCTGTGGCGTGCTCGGGACCCATGGAGATGACGAGATCCGTGGTGCAGGCCTCCATTCCTCCCGTGATACCCGGTAGAGTGGTTTAATTTAGTTATTAAGATTTAAATAATAATATTCTTGCTTATAATAAATTGATTGGAACCCTAGAATGTGGAATGAACCCTAGGATAAAAATGTATGAGCATGATTGAGCTATACTGTTTACTAGAAGTGCATGTTTAAATTAAATTGCTAGCAATGGTATTAGTGTAATTATGAGATACTGTTTTAGACATGAAAACATGAGCTGCCTGTATATAATGGAAAATTGAGAATTGGATAGTGTGGTCTGGATATTGATAAATGAGATGAATATGAGCACGAACCTTGAACCCTACGGGGAATTAAGAGTAGAACTCCTGTATATGAAAGGAATCTGGTACGTAGACGGGAAGTGAGCTGGCCCTTGTGTACATGGTGCCAAGGAGAGCGACTGTCCCTTTTAGTGTAAAGGGGGGAGCCAACCACCCCTTGGGTTTAGACCTAGGGTAGGACTGGTCACTCTACACCGACTCCTATTGGCCATCGCATATGTGATACTGAGGTGAGCTACTAGTGTAGGATGGGAGCTAGCCGCCCCACGGGGCCTGGGGTTAGGACTAGCCAACCTACACCAACTTTTTAGGCCCTATAGGCAAACCGGGGTAGTCAAACGAGGGTATGCGGACCGTGGAGGGGCAAGACCCCTATTTGGTTATGAGGGGCGAGACCCCTGTTCTGAGAGGGCAAGGCCCTGTACTATTCCATGCTGTACTTTAGGCATACCCGCTAGCGGAAACGACTGACCATGTGCCAGTATGGGGTAGCTACCCGTGCATTTATCATGCGTGCCGTAGTCACTGCTACATTGCGATAGCGACCTCGAGGTGGTTGACTGGGTGTAGGACTACCGCGGGGGACTCTCCCGGCCAGGATAGCACCACGTGTACCTTCTACACCACGGGAAAGACTACAATAAAAATCGTTCCCATGAGGAACAAGCAAGATCAAGAAATACATGAATCCCTTGTGAAATAAATGAACCAGAAATACATAGATGAGACAAACGGAAATGAGAATAAAAACCCTGTTGCTTGTTTTACTTTACTTGCACATAAACAATGTCAACACCACTTTACTTAGCATTCGCTGACTATGTCTTTTCATGACCCTGTTTAGGACCAGGAGTTGTGCAGCCCGAGTTTCCAGCTGCAGAGGGTGCTGGGCCCAACCGAGCCCAGCCGTAGTTGTTTCTTTCTAGCTCTTTAGTTTTTCTACTATTGTAGTGAGTACTGGACATCTATATTACTGTTTCTGTATGTTATATTACTGTTGTTACGCTTTACATTTCCGCTGTTGTGGTTGTGATGGCATGCTTTGTTGAAACTTTTAGCTCTGTTGTTCCCTTACGTCTCGTTTTTCCTTCTGCTTAGTTATATTGCATGTGTGAATGTGGTCTATTTCCATCTTTTGGTTATTTCTCATTGGACAACTAGGTCTTGGGATTAGTCAAGGCGAGCCGGTCTCGAGTCCTGTAGGGATCCGGGAACCAGATCGTGACAAGATGGTATCGGAGCAAGGTTGTCCCAAGAAATGAACCAAATGGTCTGAAAATAACCGCTCACGTGCATATAACTAGGATAGCCATCACAGCATATCACTTTGATATTTGTTTCTGAGTCTTTCTCTCTATGTAATTGATACGGTCGTTTGTTCGCGATTTTCAAAAAGGTACATTGTAGTATGTTGCGAAAAATGATGATCAATTTAATTTATTACTCGAAAATTAAAAATGTTCCGAGGTTGAACTCAGGGAGTAATCTTGATTCTAGAAGCATAAAAATCACAATCCACCATGATGTACTGTTTTACAAAAGAAAAAAAGGAATGGTAGAGAATAAGAGTGGAATTAATCTCTCTCTTTCTTCTTTTCTCTCCTTCTTTGCCTTCTCTCTGTCCTCAAACGTTTGATTCTGGGAATCAGACGTCTTAAATAGCATTTGCTACAATGCTCATTTCCTTCTTTTTCTTCCTTTCTCTTAGGCTTCCACTGCTTCTTTTCCTTGGCTTTTTCTTCTTCTCTTCTTTTCTTCCGTGCTTGGCCTTCTTAGCTTCTTCTTTTCTGTTGAGCTGCGCCTCCTCCTTCTTCCTTGTCTTCCTTTCTTTCTACCCTGTGCTTTTGCTTTCTCTTTTCTTCTCTTCCTGCTTTAGCTTGTTGGTGCGGCTAAGTCTCAGCTGCGCCTCTTGGTTTCTTCTTTCTCCCTTCTCTTTTTGCCTCAGCTTCTCTGCAGCTACAGTGCCATCTTCTTCCACGACCTTGCCTTAGCTTTTAAGCTGTGCCTTCCTGTTCCTTGCACATACACACTGAAGAGCAAAACCTATCCCTCTACCCTCCCCCACGTCTCTCTCGCTCTATTTCTCTCTTCGGAATGCTCTCCCAGAGCCGGATAATCGTGTCGGTCGCGTGCCCGGGTCCAGGCGCACCGACGTAGGTGTGGTGCGCGAGGAGTACACGAATAGGTTAGTCGGGTCAGGTGCCGGGTCCATGGGGGAGTGTCACAAATGAGGCATGGTGAGTGAGGGCGAGGGACCTCACCCCTGTGTGTCTCGAGGCGAACAACATAAAACACAATTTCAATTTATGTTACCCACCGCACTCTTGCGTTCACGAGGTGGGACTAAATGTCCCACCCGCTTCTGCTGGCACCTGCAAGCGAATGTATCCACGCAATTGTCGTAGCTAAAGGGTCTGTAGTGATTACTCTCAGGATGGACTTGCGCACACACTCAACCCGCACAGCCTGGGAGCCTGAAACCTGAAGCGCGTGGCCTGAAGCTGGAGAACAAGCAAGCTTGTTTGCTTGTTAATGGCAGACAAGGGCTCGACCCTGCACGTCACAAAAGTAGCCTTGCGGCTCTATCAGACAACAGGAGAACCTTCGCCATGTCACGACGAAGGTGAGGCGGGTGTTGGCGTGGCTCAGATCGGCCTAGGTGTGCGTGCCTAGGTCTGTCTGTGATCGTGTGAGTGAGTTCGTTCGGTGGAAGCGTGGAGTGCATGCGACGGTTTGTGAGTGGGCGAAAAGTGTTCAGTGGTCGATGGCGGAGATGAAGCTGTTGGTGGCGAGACGTGTGGAGGTGTGGAGTGATGGATGCGTCTCGCCGGAGGTTGGTCGGAGATGGAGAAGATGGAGGTGGTGTGTGAGTAGTGAGGCGGAATAGCAGAAATAAATGAGGGAAAAATAAAGAGAGAGAGAGGACTTAACTAAGAGTCTCTGGACGAAGGGGGAAGGCGGAGGTGGCGAGTGGCTATGCTGCCGTCATCGGAGACGAAAGAGCCCAAGGGAAGGGACGGCGACGAGGAAGTGGGGCTGGAGGGTGCCTGCTGGTATGGCAAGGCGCGGCAGATGACAGCAGAGGTAACCCTGCCACTGGTATGGTGGCAGGGCGACGAGAGAGGAGGAGGAGAATCACCGGAGCCTGCGAGCGAATGGCCGGAGGACGAGGAGACGAAATTGGAGGGATTTCTTCGGCTAAATCAGGCTTGATGGATGCGGCAGGGGCTGCCGCTCCTTAAATAGGTGTTGGCTGGGAGAGAATCGCGAGGAGGAGATGGCAATACCACGCTGGAGGTAAGGCCGGAACGAGACCCATACCTCTCGAGCGTTCACACGGGAGGTATGGTGGCCAACAGGGCATGAGAGTCGGCCCATGCTGCAGGAGACAACGGAGGGAGTCTCCCTTTCAAATCTGGGACCGGCTCCCCATGCGTGTGCGGCGCCATCCTCCGCGCAAAGTCTCTGGTGGTATGGCCTGCGCAGGCGGGTGGCAGAGGGACCCAAATGAAGAAGGTGAAGGGAAAGGTAGGGGGGTCCGCACAAGGCTTCAAAAAGCTAAGGGTTAAAAAGTAATTGTTGAGGACCATTTTGTAAAATGGGTCAAGGCAACCTTTTCTTAAGTCCAAATTTTAGTATAAACCTAATTTGGACCTAAGAAATCCAATGGTGAGGTTGGATTTTAGGTTTGACCATGTTTGACCAGACATTTTGCACAAAAACCCAAATTAGGTCAAAAATTGGGTATGGTTCTCAATCTAGGTCAAGATAGGTTCCAATGGTCAAATTGAATGTTCTAAACCCTAGGGGGATATTTTTTCATGAATTTTAGAGGGTTTAATTGACTTTTATCTTGCCTAGAACTTTGCGAATTAAGGTGGGTTTGTTTTAGGGTTACAGAATGTCATTTAATTCCTAGATTTTGTCATAACCCTTTTCTGATCAAACCATCCCACTTTTTCTCTTATTAAGTCCATTTGACCTGTGTATAGACCCTTAGAAATCTCGTTAATGCACTACAATGGTAGAATTGCAGTTTTACCCCTTATTTTATGTTTTATTCTCTGCTCAACAATTCCTTGATTTAGGCCTTTCCTTAGGTTATGTAGGAGCTTTTGTTCAATTTATTAAGTCAAAATGTGCTAGTTACGGTTCATGATGAGGTTCTCATCATACCCCCATGCCTAATTTTTGCTAGTCCCTTAGCAAAAAAAAATTTAAGGTTTTAACCTCTATTCTAGACCATGAGTTCCTTTCATCAAATTTGATAAGTGCTTTTTTCTCTTGTCTCCTTGATTAGTTAGAATGCAAACCATGGGCCTAAAAGGTACTCTAGTACCAACCAAGATCCAGATTTGTCTAGCCTTAGCCTTAGTCCTTAGCCAAGGTTTTTAGGGCCCATAGGAACTACCCTAAGGTTTATTGGACTCCGTGGTTAAAGCACCTATGCTTGAGACATTTTTAGCCTTGGTTCAGTTCGTAGTACATTTTGTAAGAGAGAGTCAGAGGGTTTATTTGTTTGGAGAGTTTTCTCTCTCTTTTCTTCTTTTTTTTTTTTAAACTATAGCTTAGGATTGGCTTTACAACACAGTTTGTATCAGATTCCTTGTCCCCATCATCATTTCTCAAAGGTTCCTGGAGATTGATGCTTCGAGATAGCACCGCCCATGGTAACCCCCAGAACCCTAGCTTTCGAGATTTCGAGATAATCCTGCCCATAGTGTTCCGTGGCCGAATTCAAACCCTGACAATTGACATTTCGTGATAATGCCATCCATGGAATCTGAACCAGCAGAGTGCTTACATGCCCCCAGTAGGATATGTAAATATCCTAGGAGACAAGCACCAATGAGATGATGTGTTGTTACGCATCTTCGAGGGGAATTGCCCACCTCTCTATGCCGGGAACTCATCCAAATCAACTTGTGTTGATCGGCCGTTCTGCGTGATTTTGATATTTATGCTCACTGAACCAGACTGTGTGTGGATTTGGGTGCTTAGGTTATCGAGTGCCGTAAATCGAAGGTCAGTTAATGAAGCTGAATACTCCCTAAGCTTTAGACCTAATACTTAAGCTTTTCATTTTCCTCAACCTCTTGAGGAATATCTAGATCTTAACGGGTACTAAAAGTCTAGCCAAGAAGGCCTAAGGTTAGCGTTCTTACTAATCTTTTTGTGTACTTTCTTTTTATTTTTCTTTATTGTGGTCTAGAACTTTAGTTAATTCCTTAATTTTTTTACTAATGACTATCTCTTTCTTTTTCATTTTGTGCTCATTTTTATCATTTTGCTCTTTTCTCCTCCTCCTTTTGATTATGTAAAGGCCACAGAAATTTCTTCCCTCTAGTTTTTTTTTAATTTTTTAATTTTTATGGTGTTTTTGACATATATGATTTTTTTGTTGAAACATTTTCTTGTTATGAGTTTTTTTATTCATTTTGTACTTTCATACCTCCCATGCCTAAGGTTTGCAATGTCCTCATTGTTCATTAGGTGGGTTTTTATTTGTCTTGGTTCATGCATTAGGAAGATATTGGGTGAGTGGACAGGTCGGGGTGGCTGTTGCGGACGATTTCTAATTTCAGGTATGAGTACCTGAGGTGAAGTTGGCTATCCTAAGGAATGAACCTACAGTGCAAAGAAGTGTCAGAAAAGGTTTCGGATTTTTGAAAGAATGACGGGCTGCCTCCTGTTAAGCATTGAGTTTTACGCCATCGGCTGGGCGCAATTAGTTCAGGGAGAATGGAGGATAAATGATGACTCAGCCAAATCTGTATTGGTTACGTCAATGAACGGTTTGAGTCTCTGGCCATTCACGACGAAAGGTTCAAAATCGTGGCTGAGTAGACTGATCTCGACGGCTCCATTTCCAAAAATCTGTCAGACAAGATATGGTCCGATCCACTTGGATCACAGTTTTCCAGGGAACAATTTAAGTCGGGCATCGAATAGTAGGACCTTCTGATTAGGGTGGAAGATCTTTCTGGATATGTGCTTGTCATGAAAGGCTTTAACCTGCTCTTTGTAGATTCGCGAGTTTTCATACACATTGAGACGTAATTCATCAATCTCGCTTATTTGAAGCTTTCTGTGGGTTCCAGCCTTAGAAAGATCTAGGTTGCAGTTTCGTACTGCCCAATAGGCTTTATGCTCCAATTCGACGGGAAGGTGACATGCCTTCCCATACACCAGTCTAAGAGGAGACATACCTAATTGGATTTTGTGGGTGGTCCTATAAGCCCACAAAAGCTTCTGGAAGTTGGGATGACCAGTCCCTCCTGTCTGGTCGAACAGTAACCTGTAGGATTTTCTTGATCTCCCGATTTAATAGCTCAGCTAGACCATTAGTCTGGGGGTGGTAAGGAGTAGAGATTCGGTGCGACACCCCATATTTGGTCATTAGTGACTTGAATAGAGCGTTGGTAAAATGGGTCCCTCCATCGGAGATGATAGCACGAGGAATCCCGAACCGTGAGAAGATATTCTGATGAATGAATTTGATGACGATCTTGTGATCACAGGTTCGGGTCGGAATGGCTTCGATCCATTTGGACACATAGTCAACAGTGAGTAAAATATACTCGAAGTCGTCCGAGATAGGGAAGGGGCCCATAAAATCAATCCCCCAAATATCGAAAATCTCGCATACGAGAATCGACTGTAAAGGCATCATGTCGCGATGGCTCATGTTGCCGAAAGTTTGTCAACGACTGCATGCCTTAGAATGACTGTATGCATCCTTGAAGATAGTGGGCCAGTAAAAGCCACACTGGAGGATTTTTGATGCAGTTTTATGCCCAGAAAAATGGCCACCGCATGCCTGGTCATGGCAGAAGGAGAGTATGTCATTGATTTCGACCTCCGGGACACATCGCCGGATAATTTGGTCAGCACCTATGTAGAACAAGTACGGGTCTTCCCAGATGTAGTACTTGGCATCGGAACGCAACTTGTCTTTCTTGGCCTTCATCTAATCAGACAGGATCTGGTGTGATGCCAAGTAGTTCACTATATCAGCAAACCATGGAAGCCCGATACCAATAGTCAAGAGGTGCTCATCAGGAAAATGCTCCGTGATGGGTCCAGAAGGGTCGATGATCTCAGAAGGAAGGTGAGACAAGTGGTCAGCTACCACGTTTTGTCTTCCCGCCTTGTCGTGAATCTCGAAGTCGAATTTTTGCAACAGTAAGATCCATCGGATTAATCGAGGCTTCGAGTCCTTCTTTGCAAGGAGATGCCTCATAGCTATGTGATACGAGTAGATTTTGACGTGGGAACCCAGGAGATAAGATCTAAATTTTTCTAGGGCAAATACTATTGCTAGCAGCTCTTTCTCCGTAACCGTGTAGTTGCACTGAGCCTCGTCAAGTGTCTTGCTAGTGTAGTAGATGACCACGAGTTTCCCGTCAATCTTCTGCCCCAGAACCGCTCCTACAGTGAAGTCAGATGCATCGCACATGATCTCAAAGTGTTGAGACCAATCAGGGGACTGTAGGATCGGGGCTTGGGTGACTCGGTCATGAAGGATCTCAAAGGCTTGAGTGCATTCCTTGGAAATCTCAAAGGGTACATCCTTGGAAAGAAGAATGGTCAGGGGGCACGATTTTAGAGAAATCAGGGATGAAACGATGGTAAAAATCGATGTGCCCCAAGAAAGATCGGATGTCCCTGATTGAGCTAGGCATAGGAAGTTTGGAGATCAGGTTAACCTTGGCTCAATCCAGTTGGATGCCTCTCTCAGAAATTAAGTGTCCCCGGACGATCCCCTCAGGCACCATAAGTGGCTCTTTTCCCAGGAAAGAACCAGATTTACGTCAATGCGACGATTGAGTATGTGAACCAAGTGCTGGAGGCAATCATCAAATGATGCCCCAAAAACTGAGAAGTCATCCATGAAGACTTCCAGATAATCACCTACCATATCAGAGAATATGGCAAGCATGCACCACTGAAAAGTCGCGGGTGCATTGCAGAGACTGAAAGGCATCCTTCGGAATGCGTATGTCCCGAAGGGCAGGTGAACATGATCTTCTCTTGGTCCTCTGGATGAATAGCCACTTGGTTGTAACCAGAGTACCCGTCAAGAAAGCAGAAGAATCTATTTCCCGCTAGTTTTTCGAGAATCTGATCAATAAATGGTAGTGGAAAATGATCCTTCTTCGTGGAGGAATTGAGTCTTCGGTAATCTATGCAGACTCTCCACGAGTTGGCTATACAGGTAGGTATGATCTCTTCGATTTCAGTCATGATAGTGGTAAGTCCTGCCTTCTTAGGCACAACCTGGATTGGGCTCACCCAGCGATTGTCGAAGATCGGGTAGATGATCCCTGCATCTAACCACTTAATGATCTCCTTTTTCACAACCTCCTGCAGATTAGGGTTTAGATGTCTCTGCATTTCACGTGAAGGTCGTGCGTTCTCTTCAGAATAGATGTAGTGTGTGCAATAAGAGGGACTTATTCCAGTCAAATCATTGAGAGTCCAACCATTGGCTCTACGATGTTGCTGGAGGACAGCAATCAGACAGGATTTCTGGTCAGGTGTGAGTTTAGAGTTTATAATCACAGGAAGTGTCTGATTGGAACCCAAAAAGACATATTTCAAATGATCGGGAAGGGGCTTGAGTTCAAGGACAGGGTTATCAGCAGCAGCAGGTGGTTCAGAGTGCGTGTGGGGTACAAGGGTAGGAGTTATGGGTTTGTCTAGATCAAGTTCTGACTCCTCCAATTGCGGTTTTAGATCTTCTTGTGGTTGATGAGGGATAATTATGTTGTCCTCAATTTGTGGTTCCTCAACCACAGCTCTGATGTCACAAATTTACTCTACGACACCGCAATTAATCCCTTGTTGGGCCTTAAAGATATCAATTTTGAGGGTCTGATTCCCAAATTTCAACTCTATTTGTCCCTCTTCACAACTTATGTTGGCCCTTGCAGTGGCCAAAAAAGGTCTCCCTAGTATGATTGGTGTATCCTTTGGATTCTCAGGTGCATCCATGTTGAGAACTATGAAATCTACAGGGAAGTAGAAATCCCGCACCCTAACAATAACGTCCTCAAGAATTCCCTTAGGTGACTTGATGGATCGATCAGCTAACTGCAATGTCACCTCAATAGGTTTCAGCTCAGATTCTTCTAGGTCGTTAAGCAGGGATGTGGGTATCAGGTTTATGGAGGCACCTAGGTCGAATAATGCTCTATCAAACTAGGTTTCACTAATCTTACATGAAATCAGGGGAGTGCTGGGTCTTTTGCCTTGGGTGGGAGTTTATTCAGGATCACAGAGCTAGCTTGCTCTAATAGTACAATCGAATTCCCACTCTTGGTTCGCGGCTTACGCTCGGGTGTACACACGTTTTTGAAAAATCGTGCGTAAGCCGGTATGTGGCGGATTGCATCCATCAAGGGGATGTTTATTTGGACCTGTTCAAAGAGCTTGATCAGGTCCTCCTTAAGAGCCACGGGTTTAGCTGTTCTCTTTCCCTTGGTCAAGGCCTCGGGAAATGGAACCTTGGTTGGTTCCTCTAGGATAGGTCCAGGTTTTTGATCTGGGACCGGGATAGGAACATCTTAGATAACTATCCTAGGGTTTGGGTCACTACCAGGCTTGGAGTGGTCCAGATAAGGTGGATCTTGGGTTGCTTTACCACTACGGGTTGTTACCGAATTTAGTCCTGCCTGGTTCTGGTTGGGGGTTGGTAAGATGGGCTGTTGCTGTTGGTAACCCGCATAAGAGGTTGATGCTTCCATCCCGTCAAGTGATGGAGCAGAAGGGGCTTAATAGATCAAGTGTGCTTGGCCCGGGTTTGGGTTCATAACGCGCCGCTGGGTCGGCACGCTATTTAGGTTAGGCAGAGGTTGTGAAGGAAGTGTGCCTGGTTGGTGAGAATTTGCCAACTGGGTGAGTTGGTTGCGGACCTCTGTGATTTCATCCTTATGTTGTTTCTGGATAGCCGCATTCGTTCTTTGAATGTCAGCCAGAGTTTGGAGGATAATGGACATTTGGTCTTGGTTGGGCCTAGATGGATAAGTGGGGTTGGGCTGAGGCTGAGGCGGCCGATAAGGACGAGGGGCTTGTGGACGGGACTGAAAGGGTGATCTTGGGTTTTGAGAATTTCCCGCCCACTGGAAATTGGGATGGTTTCACCACCAGGATTATAGGTGTTGGAAAATGGGTCATTCTGGATGGTGTTGAGGTCCTCGTAGGTCTGAGGAGCCTCAGGAAAGTCGGGGAATGGGGGAGTAGAGTTCCCCCGGCAAGAGTAGAAAGGATCAAAGGTCCCTCCAGTCTTAGACTCAGATGGGGGTGGATACGAGTCCATCCCAGGAGGTCGGTGGAAAATGTTCTGCACAGTTTCCCGTGAGGGAGGTAGCTGTGCGAAGGAGTTCTGCGCAGAGGTGGCTCGCTGCAAGTGCTGAGTCAGCTCATCCACCTTCTTTTCAATAATTGAGACAATGTCCAATCGACTGGCCATTAATTCCAGGTTGACCGATGCGGACAGGCCCTGCGTCTCATGTCCTCCCCTAAGGTTCGTCGCTGCGTGGGTATTCGTCCGGTCGAATAATCCCATGGAGTCATTGTTCATGGAGTTCTCGCACATATTCTCGAGAATCTCCCATACGGTGTCTTCATGTTGACCCATGATATTCCCTTCGCAAGTTGCATTGACGATCAATCTAATATCTTCACGGAGTCCCTGGTAAAAAGACTAAAATTGTTCTCATTTAGGAACTCCGTGATGGGGGCACTTTCTCATGAGATCCTGGAATCTATCCCATGCCTCATGAGGAGGTTCTCCCATCTACTGCGTGAAGTGAGTAATCTGATGGCGCAAGGCGTTTGTCCGACCAACAGGAAAGAAGTTCTTCAAAAACTCAAATTGAAGTTCTTCCTAAGTGTTGATCGGGCGGGTCTGTGTCTGATACCAATGAGCCGCCTTGTCCATAAGGGAGAAAGAGAACATCTTCATGAGTAAGATATCCCGATTTTGCGCATCTGACCAGAAGGTTTGGGCCAGATGCTTAAGCTGAAATTGCACTAGAGGGGGGGTGAATAGTGAAATTATAGAGTATTGTAATACAACAAATTCAATCACACAATATACTCAATTATTTTTAGGTGGAAACCCAAGATGGGTGAAAACCACCACCTAAGCCAATCTCTTGACTTAGGATTTTCGATCACAAGGTGATCAATCCACTAACCACACTACTTAAACGAGGGTAGTGTACCTCAATTACAATTCCCACCTTCGATCCCTAAATGGAGGTTTCTTTCTTTAAAATGAAGAGACGGGGACCCGACAAGCCGGATACCCAAAATATAGAAATTAACAAGTAAAAATAACACCTATAGAGCACCCCAATAATTTAGTTGCTTTCTTATCTACTAAGCATGAAAAGAACTCCCTGATGATTTGCAGAACGGAGCGAGCCGGGAGTATGGATTTGCCCTTTGATCAGAGTATTAGCACAGCACAAGGGCAAGATGGAGCTTAGAGTAGTGAGCAAGAGATTTTTCTAATGGAATTGTATCTCAAGAGGTATGTTTTGCCAAAGAAGAGTTGTAGTCTATTTATAGGCAAGTTTGGAACCTTCAAGAACACTTGGGAGAGCTCTTCTAGCCGTTGGAGACAAATCCCAAGAGTTTAGGACGAAATCCACACAAAATCAGGGCAATGATGATTCTGACAGCAACATCAGACGTCTAATTATAGGATCAGACGTCTTACAGGACGTCTGATTTTTACTATGGTCGTCTAATATTGCAGGACATCCTTAATTGACTCTATTGGATCAAAAGAAGGACGTCTGATATTATGTCATAAGACGTCTGATTATTTCATTGGACATCTAATGAATGGTGCATTCGTTCCTGTTATCATCGGATCCAAACAGGGTTCTAGGTTTAGAGGATCAGACGTCGTTATGGATGTCTGAGGACATTAACAGACATCTGGAAACCTAAATACTCTTCCTTGCTACTTCTGCCAAAAGATTATGTGGCCGTAGAGAGATACGCACAGAAAATCATGGCCAACGGTTCAAAGGCAGACGTCTGGAAGTGTGTCAAGACGTCTGGAAATTGTTTTTGCCGACAAAAAGTCTAACGGTTAGTATGAGGACGTCTGGGTAAAGAATCAGACGTCTGTGGACGGTTATCGACGTCTGAAAGTGAAGTCCTTCGACTGATGTTTATGAGGAGATGAACAAAGGCAGAAATATTTGAAATTAGACGTCTGATACACATGTCAGACGTCTTATGGTGGAAAATCAGACGTCTGGACTTTTTCATGGACGTCTGATAAAAGTATAAGTGTTGGGTTTTTGTTTCTAATTTATCCTAAGTGTAGAGAGCCTAAGTTAGCTATTTATAGGTTATGTTTGGGGGCTCTTTACAATATTTCTAGACTCAAATAAGATGAAAATTACAACCTTTGAAAGTTTACATGAAAAAAGCCTAAGACCTAATACTTATGCTACTCGTCTTCACGCTTTTAATCTCCCGTCTTGGAAAGCTTTTTGAAATCCTGCAAATATGTTATTATAGAGAGAAAACAATATGCTACGCTTTATTTATTATTTCATTTTCTATATTTTATAAAATCATCAAAATATTATATATGAGTAGTTGAACTAACATAAGCTGTTTGATATGCTGGAAGGGATCTTCATAGTTAAGGCCATAGAATTTAGGTATGGCATGAATCATATTGGGCTTCAATTCGGAATTAGGTCCTCCAGCCGAGATTCTGACTCGAGGCTCAATTGCCACCGCAGCGGGATTATTGTGATCTCGCATCATGGGGCACTGTGGTGGGTTCATGAAATTTTGGAAGAGATCATTAAGACGCTGGAGCTGGTGCTCAAGATTATTCTCTTCTTCAACAGGCTGAGCCATGATGGAAGAAGAAGGGGAACTAAGTTCATAATCAAAAGAGAGGTCTATGTGGAGTGGTTGTCGCACAAACAAAGGTGCCGAAGCTTAGCCTCGGGGAGAGTGGATTTCTAGAGGAGGTTTCAAGGACCTCCTAAAAAACATGCACTGATGGATTGGATGAGATTAGAACGTATTGGACCCAATCAAGACACCTAAAATATGTTGGGTGACTATAGAGGTTCGGGGCGGATGATACCCCTTGATCAGAAGGTCGTCCACTTGAGAATTACCTGGGTAGCCAGAGAGGGTGAGTCCCACGAAGACCCCTACACGGTAGAGTACCCCCATGGGTTATAGGGTTTCCCCCACCCGACCTCTCTTGTCACTGAGATTCCAGGTAGATTAGAATGGGGGCCTTGACCTCTTAAGTCTACCACTTTTAATTAAGATCAAGGTGCTTAAGGTTTCACTTGAACTTTAAACCTTTTGTTGTGCAAGAGTGACCTAATTTGAAGGTTGGTTGATCCAAGGAATCAACTTCACCTGTTAGTTCCAGTGAGAGCTTATTAGGTCCTTTCTTTTAGTGTTCAAGTGTCTTAAGAGCTGGATTGCTTAGGGTTTCTCTTAATAGATCTTTTTAAGCAATGGTTTAGGCACACCTCTTTTTGAAATTTTCAGTTCTTGATTAGAAGATGTGTCTCTAAAACCCTAGCTTAGAATCCTAGGTTAGCTCTACTTGGTCCAATTAGTTGCCTTAGGATTGGGTAACTAGGGCTCAAGAAAGAAGGTTGTAACCCTAGTTACCTTAAGTGGATATGTAGATAAAATGTGTTGAAATTTAAAAGCAGGCAACTCTGTGGATTACTATGTATAGAAAATAGGTGACCCTAGATTGATTTTTCTTTTCTTTTTCCTCTTTAGAATTTAAGGGGCTTAAGAGAGAGGGTAGAAGGTTACTTGTCCCTTGGTGTGGTTGTTGTGCGGCTATTTGTTTCTTATTGCCTTCATGTGCTTGCACAACAGAAGAGAGATCAAGTTAGTATTCAATCAGAAATTATGATTTTGTAGCTTCTAAAATGCCCGTTGCTCCCCGGCAACAGCGCCAAAAACTGATACGGTCGTTTGTTCATGGTTTTCAAAAAGGTACGTTGTAGTATGTTGCAAAAAACGATGATCAATTTAATTTATTACTCAAAAATTAAAAATGTTCCGAGGTCGAACTCAGGGAGCAATCTTGATTCTAGAAGCATAAAAATCATAATCCACCATGATGTACTATTTTACAAAAAAAAAAGGAATGGTGGAGAATACGAGTGGAATTAATCTCTCTCTTTCTTCTTTTCTCTCCTTCTTTGCCTTCTCTCTGTCCTTAGATGTTTGATTCTAGGAATCAGACGTCTTAAATAGCGTCTGCTACAGTGCTCGTTTCCTTCTTTTTCTTCCTTTCTCTTAGGCTGCCATTGCTTCTTCTCCTTGGCTTTTTCTTCTTCTCTTCTTTTCTTCCGTGCTTGGCCTTCTTAGCTTCTTCTTCTTTTCTGTTGAGCTGCGCCTCCTCCTTCTTTTTCTTCCTTTCTTTCTACCCCGTGCCTTTGCTTTCTCTTTTCTTCTCTTCCTGCTTTAGCTCCTTGGTGTGGCTAAGTCTCAGCTGCGCCTCTTGCTTTCTTCTTTCTCCCTTCTCTTTCTGCCTCAGCTTCTCTGTGGCTACAGTGCCATCTTCTTCCTCGACCTTGCCTTAGCTTTTAAGCTGCGCCTTCCTATTCCCTGCACATACACACTGAAGAGCAAAACCTATCCCTCTACCCTCCCCCACATCTCTCTCACTCTATGTCTCTCTTCGAAATGCTCTCCCAAAGCCGGGTAATCGGGTCGGTCGCGTGCCCAGGTCCAGGCGCACCGGCGTGGGTGTGGTGCGCGAGTGCATGGATAGGTTAGTTGGGTCGGGTGCCGGGTCCATGGGGGAGTGTCATGAAGGAGGCGTGGTGAGTGAGGGCGAGGGACCTCACCCCAGTGTGTCTTGAGGCGAACAACATAAAACACAATTTCAATTTATGTTACCCGCCGCACTCTTACGTTCACGAGGTGGGACTAAATGTCCCACCCGCTTTTGCTGGCACCTGCAAGCGAATGTCTCCGCGCAATTATCGTAGCTGAAGGGTCTGCAGCGATTGCTCTGAGGCTGGACTTGCGCACACACTTAACTCGCGCAGCCTGGGAGCCTGAAACTTGAAGTGCGTGGCCTGAAGCTGGAGAACAAGCAAGCTTGTTTGCTTGTTAATGGCGGACAAGGGCTCGACCCTGCACGTCACAAAAGTAGCCTTGCGGCTCTATCAGACAACAGGAGAACCTTCGCCATGTCACGACGAAGGTAAGGCGGGTGTTGGCGTGGCTCAGACTGGCGTAGGCGTGCGTGCTTAGGTCTATCTGTGACCATGTGAGTGGGTTCATTCGGTGGAAGCGTGGAGTGCGTGCGACGGTCTGTGAGTGGGCGGAAATTGTTCAGTGGTCAATGGCGGAGGTGAAGTGGTTGGTGGCGAGACGTGTGGAGGTGTGGAGTGATGGATGCGTCTCATCGGAGGTTGGCCGGAGATGGAGAAGATGGCGGTGGTGTGTGAGTAGTGAGGCGGAATAAGAGAAATAAATGAGGAAAAAATAAAGAGCAGAGAGAGAGGACTTAACTAAGAGTCTCTGGACGAAGGGGGAAGATGGAGGTGGCGAGTGGCTGTGCTGCCGTCGCCGGAGATGAAAGAGTCCAGGGGAAGGGACGGCGACGAGGAAGAGGGGTTGGAGGATGCCTGTTGGAACGGCAAGGCGCGGCGGACGATGGCAGAGGTAACCCTGCCACTGGTATGGTGGCAGGGTGACGAGAGAGGAGGAGGAGAATCACCGGAGCCTACAGGCGAATGGCCGGAGGAGGAGACGAAATTAGAGGGATTTCTTTGGCCAAATCAGGCTTGAAGGATGCGGCAGGGGTTACCGCTCCTTAAATAGGTGTTGGCCGGGAGAGAATTGCGAGGAGGAGATGGGGATACCTCATCGGAGGTAAAGTCGGAACGAGACCCATACCTCTCGAGCGTTCGCACGAGAGGTATGGTGGCCAACAGGGCATGGGAGCAGGCCCATGCTGCAGGAGACAACGCAGGGAGTCTCCCTTTCAAATCTGGGACCGGCTCCCCATGCGTGCGGGGTGCCATCCTCCGTGCAAAGTCGCCGGAGGTATGGCCTGCGCAAGCGGGTGACAGAGGGACCCGAATGAAGAAGGTAACAGGAAAGGTAGGGGGGTCCCTGCAAGGCTTCAAAAAGCTAAGGGTTAAAAAGTAATTATTGAGGACATTTTGTAAAATGGGTCATGGCGACCTTTTCTTAGGTCCAAATTTTAGTATAAACCTAATTTGGACCTAAGGAATCCAATGGTGAGGTTGGATTTTAGGTTTGACCATGTTTGACCAGACATTTTGCATAAAAATCCAAATTAGGTCAAAAATTACGTATGGTTCTCAATCTAGGTCAAGATAGGTTCCAATGGTCAAATTGAAGGTTCTAAACCCTAGGGGATATATTTTTTCATGAATTTTAGAGGGTTTAATTGACTTTTATTTTGCCTGAAACTTTACGAATTAAAGTGGATTTGTTTTAGGGATACAGAATGTCATTTAATTCCCAGATTTTGTCATAACACTTTTCTGATCAAATCATCCCACTTTTTCTCTTATTAAGTTCATTTGACCTGTGTCTAGACCCTTAGAAATCCCGTTAATGCACTACAATGGTAAAATTACAGTTTTACCCCTTGTTTTATGTTTTATTCTCTACTCAACAATAACTTGATTTAGGCCTTTCCTTAGGTTATGTAGGAGCTTTTGTTCAATTTATTAAGTGAAAATGTGTTAGTTACGGTTCATGATGAGGTTCTCATCATACCCCCATGCCTAGCTTTTGCTAGTCCCTTAGCAAAAAAAATTTAAGGTTTTAACCTCTATTCTAGACCATAAGTTCCTTTCATCAAATTTGATAAGTGCTTTTTTCTCTTGTCTCCTTGATTAGTTAGAATGCAAACCATGGGCCTAAAAGGTACTCTAGTACCAACCAAGATCCAAATCTGTCTAGCCTTAGCCTTAGTCCTTAGCCATGGTTTTAGGGCCCACAGGAACTACCCTAAGGTTACCAGAGTAGCCCAAGGTTTTTAGGGCCCACAGATCTGTCTAGCCTTAGCCTCAGTCCTTAGCCTCGTGCGAGACACTGACGGCGGACGGAAGAGGCCCTACCAGCCAGAGTACTCTCAGGGCCATCGGGAGAGGAGGCACACGGCGCCCGTAGGAGAGCCATCCCGTTCTATGGGGCCACCAATGGCCTTTGGGGGCCCTAGACAGGGGCCAGCTGCCAACACTAGACCCCCGCCAAGCCACCAACAGGGACTCGCAGAGGGAGGAGGTCGTGTACCTCTCTGTTACCAGTGTGGCCAGTCAGGCCACATCAGGAGGGATTGCCCATCTAGGGCCGAAGTGCAGCAGATGCTGTAACGAACGCGTGCCCCAGACGTCTTTTAAGATGTCTGGGAGGTGGCCCAGACGTAGGACCAGACGTCTGTGATCACATCCAGACGTCTGACCAGACGTCTGGGATCGTTTCCAGACGTTTGGAAATCCGTTAATTTCGACACGTGCGGGTCGTCTGCGCGCCTGAGCACGCAGACCGGATATTCGCTTATTCCCTCTTTCCCTGCGGCTGCAGACGCCTGCCGCGTCCTCTCTCTCCTCCTCGCGCGGCCTAAAAAGGCCACGCGCTCCCTCCCGTCGTCTCCACCGTCTCCTCCCTCTTCTCCTTCAGCCAGTGAGCGTGAGCGCGAGGGCGGGAGCGGCGGCCGCAGTGAGCGCGTAGGAGGTGCGGCGTGCGAGAGCGGAGCTCTGCCGTGAGGGCAAGCTCGCCGGGGCTGCTAGGGCCAGCCGGTGGAGGGCGCGAGGGGCGCGGAGTGACGCGGAGGGGGGACTGCTGCGGTCTGAGCAGCAGGTGCGCGAGGTGCGACGTGGGCGGCGTCGCGAGCGGAGGCTGAGTGGCGCCCTGATTCTGGAAGAATTTCCAGAATCAGACGTCTGGGTTGATAGCCAGACGGCGAGGGCGACGTCTGGAAGACCTTCCAGACGTCTGAAAGGTGAGTTTTTCCGTCTTCTTCTTCCTTCCTGTCGATTGACCGTACTGAGGGAGGGAGATGGGTGTGCGCAGGCTCGGTGATTCACCATCCAACGCGAATAAGACGTCTGGCTGTTGTACCAGACGGCGGGAGCGACCTTCAGACGTCCGAGGTGACCATCGGACGTCTGGGAGCTAGGCCAGACGTCCCCTCAGACTCCTGGACGTCTGGGAAACCACGTTGAACAGGTAATTCTCTGATCCACTTTTTAAGATGTCTGGAAGAAGTTCCAGACGTCTGATTTTGCACAGTGTCGTCGTTTTCGACCCGTTTAGGGCCCGTTCGGGTTCCGTTTTCCGCGATTCGAGTTGCGTTCTTTTTAGAATTAATCCCTCTACCCGTCAACAGTAGCTATACACTGTTTTGAGACACTCCTTGTGTTTGATCCTTGTGATAGGACCTCCTTCAGTTGCAGTCTTGGGAGTCGCGGAGGCAAGCGGGATTCCCGATCACGCCCCCATTACTCCCGTTGTACCTGGTAGAGTGATTTTTAAGTTATTAATAAAATCTGTTAAAGTATGGAACCATAACTAGAACCTAGGACGTTGCATGAATCCTAGGAATGAGAAATATATGATAGCTCCTAGGTGTTGCATGAATCCTAGGGCTGGAAAACTAGATTGTATGATAGATCCTAGGATATGGCATGAATCCTAGGATGGGAAAAACTAGTGGAATGTATAATACTGCAGTCTTGGAAAATGGAAAGAGATATAAAGCTGCCTGTAATTTGAATTAACAGCTGCCTGTTGTGAATAAATAATGTGGTTGAGAACAGGGATTGTAAGAATGTGAAACTGGAAAGTGAAACCTGGATGTTTGAGTAAAAAGGACGGAACCCTACGGGGAAGTAGGAGTAGAACTCCTGGAAAGTGAATGGAATAGTATTGGGGAAGTGAGCTGGCCCTTGAGTACGGAGTACCAAGGAGAGCGACTGTCCCCCCTGTTTAGTGCAGAGCGGAGCCAGCCGCCCCAGGGACCCGGGGTTAGGACTGGCCACTCTGTACCGACTTGCTAGCCCTCGTGTACGTAGTACCGAGGAAAGCTACTAGTGTAGGGAGGTACTAGCTACACCATGGGCCCCGGGGTTCTGCTAGCCTCCCACACCGACTTGTTAGGCCCGCTGGGGCAAACCAGGGTAGTCAGGCGAGGGTGCGCGGACTGTGGAGGGGCAAGGCCCCGGTTTGGTTACTGTGGAGGGGTTGGACCCCTGTTACTGAGAGGGCTCTGCCCTGGACTGGTTCCGTGCTGTGCTTTGGGCGCACCCGTTAACGGAAAGGACTGACCGCGTGCCAGTACGAGTTAGCTACCTGTGCGTTTATCGCGCGTGCCGTAGTCATCGTTACGTCTGTCAGTGACCTTGGGGTGGTTAACTGAGGGTAGGATCACCACGGGGGACTCTCCCGGCCAGGAGAGCACCATGTGCTACTTCTACTTTTTGGAAAAGACTGCAATCAAGATCGTTCCCACGAGGAACATTCGAGATAAAGAAAAAGATCTGGGGAATAAATGAAATAGTGAGACAATTGAAAGATGTGAATAAAGAAAGTAATAGACATAACAGCTACTGTACACTCTACTGTTGTCTTTAGTTTAGTTGCCACTCTACTCAGCGTTTTGCTGACGTGTTACACTCGTTACCTTTTTCAGGACCAGGTGTTGAGCAGCCAGGGCCAGCGGCTGCAGAGGACGCTGGGCCGAGTAGGGTCCAGTAGAGTTACCACTGTCTTTTGTACCTCTTTGTTTCCGTTATAGTGAGTAGTTCTTGTTTCCGCTGTACTTTTCTTTACCTGCAGTTCATGTTATATGATAAATGTTGTTCTACTGTTGTGGTGGTATATACTGTAGTAGTTTCTTTCCTTACTGCTGTACTTTCTTACTGTTAGTTATATTCATGCTGAATGTGGTTTATTTTTACTGCTCTTTTGGTTACTTCCTCGTTGGACGACTAGGTCTTGGGATTAGTCGAGTCGGTCCGGTTCTCATGTCTCGTAGGGACTCGGGAACCGGGTTGTTACAGATGCTCCCTGCACTAAGCGTTGGAGGCCGAGCTGGCGGTCGTGGTCACTTGGCACGTGGCGGAGGATAGCAATCATGAGGAGGGTATCGGCAGCAGTCACATGGAGGGTATCGGCTAGCTACTGCTCGCCCGACCCAGAGTGTAGTCGCTTCGTCTGCACCGAGAGCTGAGAGGCGTATTGATGCCTAAACACACAGAGACGCTAGGGCTTCGGGTTCTATGGTGGCAGGTATGGTTACCATTTCTGGCAGATTAGTGTACATACTTTTTGATTTTGATGCCACCCACTCTTTCATCGCTACGAGTTTTGTAGTCAGTTTGAGGTAGGGCAGTGTATTGTTAGAGGTTCTGTTCCTGATCAGAGGACCGGGTGGACAGTTGTTTGTAGCCGAGGAGGTATACATGGATTGCGAGGTCAGCATAGGGGGACACAGCCTCCCCGCTGACCTGATTGTAATCCAGATGGAGGACTTTGGCCTGATCCTAGGGAAGGACTGGCTGTCTTCCTATCACACCTTGGTGGACTGTTTTGGGAGGAAGATCATCTTTTTCATAATAGAGTTGCCTTCCTTTGAGTTTCACGGCCAACCGGTGGACGGAGTTTTCAGATGCATCTTCGCGCTTCGGGCAGCGAAACTTTTGAGCCAGGGGTGTGAGGTCTTCTTGGCCTGTGTGGTGGCAGAGCCTAGCCCCGTGGCTAACCTTTAGAGTATCCTGGTTGTCTGCGAGTACCCCTAGTCTTTTTGGAGGAGTTACCAGGCCTCCCTCCAGACGATGAGATCGAGTTCGAGATCTCACTAATATCAAGGACCAGCCCCATCTCTACTGTACCATACCGGATGGCACCACTTGAGCTGTGAGAGCTCAAGTCACAGCTACAGGACTTGTTGGAGAAGGGCTTTGTAAGGTTCAGTGCATCCCCATGGGGAGTCCCCGTGTTGTTTGTGAAGAAGAAGGACGGTACCCTGCGACTTTGTGTTGATTACCGACAATTGAATCGGGTCACCGTCAAGAACAAGTACCTGCTGCCTCGTATCGACGACCTTTTTGATCAGTTGCAGGATGCTACAGTGTTCTCCAAGATAGATCTGAGGTTGGGTTACCATCAGTTGAGGATTAGGGAGATTGACGTCTCCAAGATAGCTTTCCATACCCGGAACGGGCACTACGAGTTCTTGGTCATACCGTTTAGGCTGACCAATGCCCCTGCTGCTTTCATGGACATGATGAACCGTGTTTTCAGGCCGTACTTAGACTAGTTTGTGGTGGTGTTCATCGACGACGTACTCATTTACTCACGAGATTAGGCACAGCATGGACAGCATTTATGCATGGTCCTGGATACCTTGAGACAACACAGGCTGTATGCCGAGTACAGCAAGTGTGAGTTTTGGCTGAGACAGGTGACTTTCTTGGGCCACGTGATTTCAGGGGATGGATTGGCTGTGGATCCAGCCAAGGTAGAGGTTGTACTCAGGTGGTTTCTAGGACTGGCAGATTACTACCGATGGTTTATCAGAGGATTCTCTCAGATCGCGCGTCCAATGACTCAGCTGACTTGGAAGGACGTGCCTTTTGCCTGGACAGACGAGTGTGAGGCGTGTTTCCAGGAGTTGAAGGAGAGACTGACTTCTGCTCCTATACTTACCATCCCAAATAGCAGTGGCGATTTCGTGGTTTACACTGACGCTTCGTTGCAGGGGTTAGGTGGCGTGCTCATGCAGCAGGGTCACGTTGTTGCTTACGCTTCGCGGCAACTGAAGCCCCATGAGCATAGCTACCCTACCCATGACTTAGAGCTGGCAGCAGTTGTCTTCGTGCTGAAGACATGGAGGCACTACCTTTTCGGTGAGACATTCGATATCTTCACAAATCACAAGAGCCTCAGGTACTTGTTTGACCAGAAGGAGCTCAACATGAGATAGAGATGTTGGTTAGAGCTCCTGAAGGACTACGACTACAGCATCTCCTACCACCCAGGGAAGGCCAATGTGGTGGCCGACGCCTTGAGCCTAAAGGTACTCGCCCACTTGGCCAGCTTGCAGGCACAGAGTTGGAGACTCATGGAGGAGGTGGGTGTAATTTCCCTACTTGGAGGGGTGAGATCAGCGTGACAAAAAAAAATGCGTAATCGAAATATAAAGCAATCTCACAAAAATCAATCGCACAATGTACACAGGTATTTTTAGGTGGAAACCCAAACCGGGTGAAAACCACCACCTAACCCTCTCGAGTTAGGATTTTCCGATCAACCTAGTTGATCAAATCCACTAAACGAATCACTTTAAAACGAGGGTGATTCAACCTCAGTACAACCACGCTACAAGTACGAGGGTAGCGTTCCTCAACCCCTTCTCTCCACGAGAAGGATTTTGTCCCACGAAGGAGACGGGAATTCGCAAAGCGAATACCCAACCAAAATAACAAAGGTAAAATAAAACAACAGGTCCTATAGAGCCAACAAAGTAATTAAGAACCTAGCTTCTATAGGAATAAGGAAACTCCCCTTTGCAAGGAGTGCGTCGAGGATGACGCGGGTGCGTGAGCCACGTAATGGCGCAATGTCACTCTCATGAACAACGGCGGGAGAGCGGGTGCGCGAAGACTTGATGCTCTCAAGAGAATGAAACTAGAGCTTGGAGAGCAAGGACTTCAATTGGACACAAAAGAGTGGAACTAAGTTGCTTAGGTGTGTCTCTTATTTCTCTTAGTGTATATATTGTGTGTAAATGCTCCCCTCTATTTATAGAGGCCTTAGGAAGGCTTTGGAAGGCTTAGGAAAGGTTCTATAGCCGTTGGGTGCAAAGCCCAAGAGAATCAGGCCGAAATCAGGACAATGATTACATTTGACAGGGTCATCAGACGTCTAATTATGGCATCAGACGTCTGGAAGGCCACTTTAAGACGTCTGATTTCAAGGTCAGACGTCTGATTCTATGCGGGTTTCTCCCTGACTTGAATCAGATCTAAACAGGGTTTTTGTACAAGTCCATCAGACGACATACAGGACGTCTGACACTATGTATGGACGTCTGGAAACCTACTTTTACTGTGGGAATTGATTTCCAAACGTTGCAACGGCTAGAAAATCTCTGAGAAGAGATTTTGGGTCAGCCGAGGCAAAACGGTCAATTATCAGACGTCTGGAAAGGCCTAAGGACGTCTGATAAGGGTCTAACAGTCATATTCTTGAGTGTCTGCTAAGCCAGCCAACGGTCCACTAATTGGACGTCTCGCAAATCCATCAGACGTCTTCTAAGACGTCTGGTCTAAGGTCTGGACGTCTGATTTCTTCAGACAGAACTAGCTATGTCCAGCCTAACAGTTATCAGACGTCTGAAACAACAGTCAGACGTCTTAAAATACTTTATCAGACGTCTGATTTGGGAATTAGACGTCTGGAAGTGCTGTTTGAACCCTATATTGGTTTTCTAAGTATTCTACAGAAAACCTAAGTATCCTAGGGTTGTGCCGGTGTTCCTAGGACTACTGTTAGGGTTCTTTGAGGCTCTTTAACATAATTTCTAAGGAAATAAAGAGCAACAAAAGAACCAAAAAATACAACAAGTACAAAAGAAGGAAATCTATCCTATTCTTCATTTCCTTCCATCTTCAATCTTTCGCTCCACCTCTGTTTTCCGTCAAGCTCCTCCAATCTGTCCTGGATGCGAGCTCGAACTCCATCTAAACACGTCCACACTTGCAATTGACCTGAAATCTAGGACTCAAATTGCAAATGTTAAATAACACGTGTTTTGTTATCATCAAAACAAATGATCGTGGTGCTCTAGCACCAACAATCTCCCCCTTTTTGATGATGACAAAACCGTAAATAATAATAAAAAAACCTCCCCCTTTTTGACATTATCAAAAAGGTTTGATTGATTTTAAATTTCCTATAACTCCCCCTTAAAACATGCTCTTCTATGAATTTATTTTGACAAAGGTAATGTCCTCCCCCTTTTTGTAACAATGAGATAGCTATTATTTTTCTCCCTCTTACTAAAGGAAATTTAGCTACCTTATATCTCCCCCTTAAAAATTGACAATTAGCTCATTAATTTTTAACTCCCCCTATCTAAATGCTTATAAAAAGGTAGGGTTAAAAATTTTACCTCATCTACCATGGCCAATAAAATGGCCCGAATGGTGGTGGTGGATGCCACATCGGATGGGGCTCCCATCCGTAGCTTGGAGGACCGGGCATCGGCGCCGGTCTCCAGTCTGGTGGTCGACGTGCGGCGGGTCCGTCGTTTGTTCGCCGTCTCGTCGGTCTTCTTGTTCTCCTCCTTGGTCTACTCCTTGATTCTCCCAACTCGAGTTGACCAGACTTGAGTTTGTAGGTCCAGTCCTTTATGCTGTAATTATCCCTGAACCCTACAAAACAAGATTCTAATTTTTTCTTCGGTATCCAAGTGAGCTTGGATCCGGATCTGTTAGCGGGTCTCCTTGATGGAGATCCTTTCTCAATCTTAGGGCTATATAAATCATCTACTTTGTTGGTTAGTTTGTTAGAGCTTTCCCTAAGACATGCAATTTCTCTTTCTATAGTATTCATCTTAGTCTTTAAATCAGAAATTTCTATTTTTAGACTATCATTTTCCTCAATCAATTTATTATTTTCATTGATGAGGTCTTGATTTTCTAATAATAGGTTATTATCCTTAGGACTAGTTTCTATGTCCTTGAGTTATTTTTCTAACCTATCATTTTCATTTCTAAGAAAACTAAGGTTCTTTTTAATGCCTTTATTTTCTACCCTAAGTGATTTACTAATCTCAAAAAGTTCATTAAATGCTTCTTGAAGATCGAGATTTACCTCGTTGTCTGAGTCGCTTTCGCTTTCGCTGTCGCTTCCTCTGGCCATGAAACCGAAGCAAGCGGTTTCTTCTTCTATGGTCTTTTCTTCTTCTTCTTCCTCCGAGCTAGAATCGTCCCAAGTGGCTTGGAACGCCTTCTTCTTAGATTTCTTCTCCTTTTCCTTCTTCTTCTCCTTTTTGAGAAGAGGGCATTCTGGTCGCAGATGCCCTTTGCCGTTGCAGTGGTAGCAACGTCTCGGGCTTTCCTTCTTCTCCTTTTTCTCTTTCTTTAATTCCCTACAAAACTTGGAAAAATTTTTAAGTAAAATTCTAAAGTCTTCGTCGTCGGAACTTACCTCGCTATCCGACGCGGCTCTAAAGGCGAGAGTCTTCTTTAGTTTAGGCTCCGGTGTATCCTTCTTCTTCTGCTTCAACTTAGTCTCGTAGGCCATCAGATTGCCTAGGAGATCTTCCATGTTGAGCTCCTCCATTTCGTTCGCCTCTTCGATGGCGGTGACTTTCTGTTCCCATTCCGGTCCAAGGGAACGAAGAAGCTTCCCTTGAAGCTCCCCGTTGATGAAAGTCTTCCTTAAAGCTTTCAAGTTATTTACTATGAGAGTGAACCTAGTGTTCATCTCACTTAAAGTTTCGTTAGATTTCATAGAAAAAGCCTCAAATTCTTGTGAAAGTAAATTGAGTTTAGAAGTTTTTACCTTAGAGGTACCTTCATGAGTTACCTCGAGTGTGTGCCAGATCTCGTATGCGGTGGCGCATTGCGAGATTCTGTTGAACTCCTCCGGGCTGAGCGCGCAATACAACGCGTTCATTGTTTTCGCGTTGAGAGAGAGCTCCCGGATCTGCTGCTGCGAGTATCCTCCGGCGGGTTTCTCTGGGATGTCGAAGGGGGTCTCGCACCTGGCCCAGACTGTGAAGTCGGTGGCTTGAAGCCACGTCTTCATCCACAACTTCCAGTAGGGGTAGTTGCTCCCGTCGAAGAACGGCGGACGGGTTGTGGACTGCCCCTCGGAAATCCTGCTTGTGTAACAGCTTCCCTCCATGTGATCTTTCCGCGGATGTTACTCCTGTAGGCAGAAAACCTGCTCTGATACCAATTGTGATTTCCCTACTTGGAGGGGTGAGATCAGCGTGACAAAAAAAATGCGTAATCGAAATATAAAGCAATCTCACAAAAATCAATCGCACAATGTACACAGGTATTTTTAGGTGGAAACCCAAACCGGGTGAAAACCACCACCTAACCCTCTAGAGTTAGGATTTTCCGATCAACCTAGTTGATCAAATCCACTAAACGAATCACTTTAAAACGATGGTGATTCAACCTCAGTACAACCACGCTACAAGTACGAGGGTAGCGTTCCTCAACCCCTTCTCTCCACGAGAAGGATTTTGTCCCACGAAGGAGACGGGAATTCGCAAAGCGAATACCCAACCAAAATAACAAAGGTAAAATAAAACAACAGGTCCTATAGAGCCAACAAAGTAATTAAGAACCTAGCTTCTATAGGAATAAGGAAACTCCCCTTTGCAAGGAGTGCGTCGAGGATGACGCGGGTGCGTGAGCCACGCAATGGCGCAATGTCACTCTCGTGAACAACGGCGGGAGAGCGGGTGCGCGAAGACTTGATGCTCTCAAGAGAATGAAACTAGAGCTTGGAGAGCAAGGACTTCAATTGGACACAAAAGAGTGGAACTAAGTTTCTTAGGTGTGTCTCTTATTTCTCTTAGTGTATATATTGTGTGTAAATGCTCCCCTCTATTTATAGAGGCCTTAGGAAGGCTTTGGAAGGCTTAGGAAAGGTTCTATAGCCGTTGGGTGCAAAGCCCAAGAGAATCAGGCCGAAATCAGGACAATGATTACATTTGACAGGGTCATCAGACGTCTAATTATGGCATCAGACGTCTGGAAGGCCACTTTAAGACGTCTGATTTCAAGGTCAGACGTCTGATTCTATGCGGGTTTCTCCCTGACTTGAATCAGATCTAAACAGGGTTTTTGTACAAGTCCATCAGACGACATACAGGACGTCTGGCACTATGTATGGACGTCTGGAAACCTACTTTTACTGTGGGAATTGATTTCCAAACGTTGCAACGGCTAGAAAATCTCTGAGAAGAGATTTTGGGTCAGCCGAGGCAAAACGGTCAATTATCAGACGTCTGGAAAGGCCTAAGGACGTCTGATAAGGGTCTAACGGTCATATTCTTGAGTGTCTGCTAAGCCAGCCAACGGTCCACTAATTGGACGTCTGGTAAATCCATCAGACGTCTTCTAAGACGTCTGGTCTAAGGTCTGGACGTCTGATTTCTTCAGACAGAACTAGCTATGTCCAGCCTAACAGTTATCAGACGTCTGAAACAACAGTCAGACGTCTTAAAATACTTTATCAGACGTCTGATTTGGGAATTAGACGTCTGGAAGTGCTGTTTGAACCCTATATTGGTTTTCTAAGTATTCTACAGAAAACCTAAGTATCCTAGGGTTGTGCCGGTGTTCCTAGGACTACTGTTAGGGTTCTTTGAGGCTCTTTAACATAATTTCTAAGGAAATAAAGAGCAACAAAAGAAACAAAAAATACAACAAGTACAAAAGAAGGAAATCTATCCTATTCTTCATTTCCTTCCATCTTCAATCTTTCGCTCCACCTCTGTTTTCCGTCAAGCTCCTCCAATCCGTCCTGGATGCGAGCTCGAACTCCATCTAAACACGTCCACACTTGCAATTGACCTGAAATCTAGGACTCAAATTGCAAATGTTAAATAACACGTGTTTTGTTATCATCAAAACAAATGATCGTGGTGCTCTAGCACCAACAATCTCCCCCTTTTTGATGATGACAAAACCGTAAATAATAATAAAAAAACCTCCCCCTTTTTGACATTGTCAAAAAGGTTCGATTGATTTTTGTGAGATTGCTTTATATATTTCAATTTCGCAATTTTTTTTTGTCACGCTGATCTCACCCCTCCACGTAGGGAAATCACAGTGAGCAGTTGGTGACCCCAGGAGTCACGGGGGTACTATGGGGCAGTGACAGTGACGCGGCAGGTACGACCAGAGCTGATAGACTGCATCATCGCAGGGCAGATGACCGATCCATATTTGCATACATTGTGGGACAGAGTGTTGACAGAAGACCCAGGAGACTTTTCCTTCTCAGATGAGATACTGCACATGAGGGGATGCCTATGCATTCCTAGAGACGAAGAGTTGTTGAGAGAGCTCTTGATTGAGGCACACGGGTCCAGGTTCACCATACATCCCGGAAACACAAAGATGTACCATGATTTGCTACGTGACTTCTGGTAGAGAGGGATGAAGCGGGATGTTGGTGAGTTCGTTCAGTAGTGCTTGGTATGTCAGCAGGTGAAGGTCGAGCACTAGAGGCCTGTAGGGCCATTGCAGCCCCTTCCTGTGCCAGAGTGGAAGTGGGAGAGCATCACCATGGACTTGGTGGTGGGTCTACCAGTTACCCAGTGGGGACACGACACAGTTTGGGTGATAGTAGACTGATTGACGAAGATGGCACGGTTCCTACCGATTAGAGTCACCTTTGGGCCAGCACAGCTAGTATAGTGATACATCAGAGATGTGGTGCATCTGCACGGAGTCCCTCGAGAGATTGTATCTAACAGGGATACTCGTTTCACTTCTCAGTTTTGGGCAGAGTTCGAGCAAGCCTTGGGGATGCATTTGAGGTTTAGTACCGCCTACCACCCCCAAACCGAGGGCAGTCAGAGTGCACCATATAGACATTTGAGGATCTCCTACGCGTTTGTGTATTAGACTGGAGAGGCTCCTGGGAGGAGCATTTACCCTTGGCAGAGTTTACACACAATAACAACTATCATTCGAGCATCGGCATAGCACCTTACGAGGCTCTATACGGGAGGAAGTGTACTGCACCCTTGAGTTGGGTCGAGGTGGGGACCAAGTGGGAGGTTGGTCCCAGGCTGATTCGTCAGAGTCAAGAGGTGATAGAACAGATTCACAGATGACTCCACACAGTCAGGAGCAGGCAGAAGAGCTATGCCCACAAGAAGCGCAAAGAGGTGTTGTTTGAGGTTGGGGATCACGTCTTTCTTCGTGTTTCACCCATGAAGGGCTTGCAATGTTTTAGGGTGAAAGGGAAGCTTGTGTTGTGGTTTGTGGGGCCCTTTGAGGTCCTGGAGTGGGAAGGACCCGTTGCTTACCAGCTTGCCCTTCCTCCCCAACTTTCTGGAGTGCACGATGTGTTCCACGTGTCCAACCTCAGGAAGCACGTCGCCGATCCCACTCACGTTCTGAGCCATGAGAGCATCGAGGTGGCAGACGACCTGACCTATCCTGAGAAGCCAGTACAGATACTAGACTGAGCCGTCCGGAATCTGAGATGGAAGCAGGTACCACTAGTGAAGGTTCTATGGAGAAGCCAGCGGTACGAGGTGACTTGGGAGCCTGAGACGGCAATGAGGGAGTGGTACCCGGAGCTCTTTGAGGGTACGTTTCTTTGGACTTACTTTGGTTCTCTTTAAGTTTGTTATGCGTTTTTACGTTAGTTCTACACCCTGCATAGCTTAAGTTTCGGGGTCGAAACTTCCTTTAAGTTTGTTACGTTGAAATGACCTGCCACCCTTTTAGTCGGATAAAATGTCTAGAGTGTCAGTTAGACGTCTGGACATAGGTTCAGACGTCCAAAAGTGGGAAAAATCGAAACTTACTTTTCCTCCCCATGCACGGCGGGCGGACCATGCTCTCTCCTCTCGACCCTCTCACCCAAAACCCTAATGCTACTCTTTTTAAACCCCTCTCCTCACCACCCCCTCACCACCAGCCACCGCCAGTCGTTGTCCCTGTGCAGTCGCAGCAAGGGTTAGGAGGGAGAGCGAGAGAGAGAGAGAGTGAGCGAGGGAGAATGAGAGGGAGAGAGAGGAAGAACATGAAACGAGGACCTTGTGAGGAAGCTTGGAGGAGCTTTGGCGGAAGCTCCAAGGAGCTTGCGCGAGCAGCAGCGAGCACGCACGCGAGGAGGGCTCGGAGAGGCAGCCTCCTGGCCCTCTACAACTGTTGAGGCTGCTGCGGCGTGCTGCAGGCGACACTGCGAGGAAAGCAGCATCATGGAGGAGGTCCTGGTACTGGAAGTCTTCCAGTATCAGATGTCTGGAGGATCGACCAGATGTCCATAGTGGCAGCAGGACGTTTGGGACTGGAGTCGGACGTCTGAAAGCACTTTGGACGATAAGGTATGTCGTGCTTCACGGGCTCTGCCCATGCAGACATGTACGTGAGCTGAAAGTAGGGTCTGCGCTCTGCACCTGATTGGGAAGGAGCACGGTACACTGTTTGAAGCTCTTTTGGATGTCTGACCGCATCGCCAGACGACCAACAGCACTTTCAGACGACCGGAGGCATAGTCCAATGTCTGGAACTTCCCTCAGATGGTCGCAAAGGGATCCAGACATCTACGGAACCCGCAGGAGACACGAGGTTAGATCTAACATCCTTTAAGACGTCTGGGAATAGTCCCAGACGTCTGATTTTGGATAGATATTGTGTTTTTGGCCCGTTTAGGGCCCAAATGGAATCGGATTTCCACAAGCGAAGTACCGTTGTTTTCCACTCGAGTTTCTCTACATGTTAGTGTTGAGTACCTACTGTTTTGAGCTCATCTGATGTGACTTAGTCGTTGGTATAGGTTACCAGCCGATGGCATGCTTGGGGCCCGTGGAGACGACGAGATCCGCGGTGCAGGCCCCCATTCCTCCCGTGATACCAGCTAGAGTGGTTAATTCAGTTGTTAAGATTTAAATAATAATATGCTTCCTTAAAATAAATTGATTGGAACCCTAGAATGTGGAATGAACCCTAGGATAAAAATGTATGAGCATGATTGAGCTATGCTGTATACTAGAAGTGCATGTTTAAATTAAATTGCTAGCAATGGTATTAGTGTAATTATGAGATACTATTTTAGACATGAAAACACGAGCTGCCTGTATATAATGGAAAATTGAGAATTGGATAGTGTTATCTGGATATTGATAAATGAGATGAATATGAGCACGAACCCTATGGGAAATTAGGAGTAGAACTCCTGTATATGAGAGGAATCTGGTACGTAGACGGGAAGTGAGCTGGCTCTTGTGTACATGGTACCAAGGAGAGCGACCATCCCTTTTAGTGTAGAGGGGGGAGCCAGCCACCTCTTGGGTTGAGACCCAGGGTAGGTGACGTGCCGTAGTGCGTGTGTGTTAAGAGGTGTCGTTATGGTCGCACTTGATACGTCGGTTTTAAAAGAAGTAAACGGAGGTGAGTCCGAGTGTCAGTCTTAGGGAGGCGTGGAAATCGGATTTTGTTTATCACTTGTTGTCACGAAAAAGGCGGAGTTTTGCTTGTGAAAGAGACGGTTTTGAAAAGTGAGAGCGAGAGAGTTTAGGGTTAGAAAGCTCTTAGTTTTGATCATGCACTTTAAACAGAAATTAAAATGACGACTGAACGGAAAATAATTTCATTAAACATGCATTCATAGTTCATGGTTTACAACATTAAATACATGCTTCAACAAAAGTAAATGAAAGCTTAAAAGAGAGAGAGAGAGAGGTAGAGAGAGAGTGGAGAGCGACGAGGCAGCCACGGCGGTGGAGGAGGCTCCGTCGGCGGCTCGTCGTCTCCGGCGATTACAAGAGTGCCTAAAACTAGCTAGGAGAGGAGTGGAGTAGTTGCAAGTGGGAGAGTATGCCTTGAATGGTGGTAGAAGGGGGTTTAAATAGAGTTAAGGGCTTCCTAAAAGAAGAATGGGCTTTAGCGACATCAAGAGCGTCGCTAAAATCGCTTCTATAAACGTCGATGAAGCCCTCTTGCCACCGGTCAGCTGCCCGCCCCGGTCTTCTTCTCCGCGCGATCCGTGGCCGCTGATCGAGAGCCATCCGATCGAAGATCGGACGGCTGAGAGCCTTCGGCGCCCGCGCTGAGATCGTGCCTTGGGCGCGCATGCGCGCACACGTTTCCGCCCGGCGTGCGCGCGCACGTGGGCGCTAGGGAGCTGTCATCGCGCCGCGTGGCGCTATCCTAGTCGCCCACTGTTGATCGGGCAGCCCAATTTTGCCGCGCCCTTCGCTCGCCTTCGATTTCTGCTCCGCGCGGCTCGAACGCGCGTCGCGGCGATGCGAGCGTGCGCGCTAACCGTTGCGCCACGCCCGCGCTTTATCGCGGTGATCGCAGGCGAGCGCACGGATCTCGGTCGTTCGATCGAAGATCAACTGCCGAGATTCGTCTTTGGCTGGCTTGAGGGTGTGCGAGCTGTGGGGGTGGGGCGACGTGGCGCTCTCTGGGCCGTTGATCTCCAGATCAACGGTTAGAATTTCTTGGGCCCATTGTGGGAGCTCCGGATGTCGGATTTGGCCGATCTTGAGTCCGTTGGACTCCGTTCGTCGTTCCGAATCCATCCGTAAGGTCCGATTGCTCATCTGAGGCCTGCATTGACAAATGCTTTACACAAATGGCCATTAATACAGTTTATAAGCAATCTTGGTACTTGATGCATGCAATGCTCCTATTCTACTTTATGTTGCGCCTTTTATTCTAAAGATGGGCCATATTCAACCTAATTACTACCTCCTTGTGTGGTGTTATCATACCCCCATGCTTACTCCTTGCTAGTCCCTAGCAAGGTTTATTCTAGCCTTTATTTCCTTGGAGAATTCAAGAAGTAATTGCTTAGGCACTTCGTTACTTGTCAATAAGAGGAAATATACGAAGATCTTAATCTACAAAGACTAAGCAGCGCCCGAGTGTTTGCCAAAATACGAATCGCCCGAATCCTTGCTTTAATGTACATATGTATACGTATGTATATTTTCTTAGCATTTTTTTCGGAATTCAGTGTGGGTTGGTAACTTTTTACGGCTACCCAACCCACCCAAAACTCGGTTAAAACCCTAAGTGCTAAGCATCTTGGTGTGAATGTTGTGATAGACTCACTTAACGGTAATTGAGACAGACTTCAAGTTTCTACGCCTCTAGGTGACCGAAAAAGAAAATATTTTTGCCTGAAGGTGTATTTGTTCGATTGGTAGCTTTCTCCCTATGTTCGTTTTACTTGGGGTCAACACAAGGATTTTCCAGTGTATATCTCCTCGGCTTATACTACTTCCCCGCTTCTTCCTTAGGTGTTTTGGTCTTTTTTGTGCAATTATTAAGCTGGGCTCTAGACAACCGACCAATGGGCTGTTACCCACGATCACTTGCCAGCCATACTTATGCGGTGAAGTGTGGTTTATTTTCTTTTCTTCTTTTTTTTTTCGTAGGTGGCTTCCCTGATCTCAAATGTACCTAGAGGCAGCGAAAAGGAAATGGCCTGTGGCTGGGTTCTGGACAACCTTCCAATGGGCTGTTACCCATGACAACTTGCCAGCCATACCACCCTAGAGAGTTCATTAGCTACCCAATTTCTGTCAAAATCTCCGAGAAATGAGTCTGTGCAAAAATGTGTGCAGATGCTTAGACTCAAATTTTTCCTAAGTTAGAGGGTGAGTTGATAAGTCGTATACTTATTACCTTATTTAGTAGGTGGATTAGAATAGCTTAAAGTTGCAAGGATTCGCCGCTAAATCCATATTTTAACAGACACCAGGGCTGATTAAGCCTGAAGACCTGAAAAGTCTAAGTGTTTAAGTTCTTTTTGTATTATTTTCCACTATTGACAAGTTTCTAATGCCTAAGTTTTCTTCCTAAATTCATCATTTTTTTTAAAATTAATTATTTAATTCAGACTGATTAATTAAGCTCAGGATTATGCAATTTACCACCCCCCCATGCTTAAGTTGGACAATGTCCTCATTGGCAAGTACATGGATGCAAAAGGATTCAAAAAAATAGTACCTGAGTGACGTAAACTACCAGATCAGTCTGAATCCTCTGGGTTGCCTCCCAGGAAGCGCTGAGTTTAACGCCTCCAGCTGGGCGGTGCTTGGTGTCAGCCCTCAACGAGGGTGACACTTTCCTTGGGAGGTACCTAGGCCAGGAAATGCTTCAATCTTTGACCATTAACTGTAAAAGTGTGCCCAGTGTTAAGATCAGCGATTTCAACCGCCCCATTAGAATAGGGCTTGACCACCCGAAATGGTCCCGTCCATTTGGACCTAAGTTTCCCTGGGAAGAGTTTCAGGAGTGCATCAAATAGCCAGACTTGTTGGTTTGGCTCAAAGGTTTTTCTATGAATGAGTCGGTCGTGAACGGCTTTCATTTTCTACTTATATAGCCGACTATTGTCAAAGGCGTCCCGACGAATTTCTTCGAGCTCAGATAATTGAAGCGTCCTTTGCGCACCGGCTAATTGGGGATCCATGTTACATTGCTTGACAACCCAGTAAGCCCGGTGTTCCAATTCGACAGGGAGATGGCAAGCTTTGCCAAAGACCAAGCGATAAGGCGACATGCCTATCGGGGTCTTAAAAGCGGTCCTGTATGCCCACAGGGCATCATCAAGTCGTGTGGACCAGTCTTTCCTGTCAGGTCCCACAGTCTTCTGTAAAATATTCTTGATTTTTCTGTTTGAGACCTCAGTCTGCCCATTTGTTTGTGGATGATACGGGGTGGCAATGTGGTGGTTTACCCCGTATTTTCTAAGTAAGGCACGGAATTGGGAATGGATAAAATAGCTTCCACCATCACTGATCATGGCCTTGGGTATTCCAAACAGGGAAAAGATGTTCTTCTTCACAAAGTCCATGACCGTCTTGTGATCGCATCGTCAAGTGGCGACGGCTTCAATCCATTTGGAAACATAGTCTACCGATACCAGGATGTACTCGAAGCCGTTGGATGGTGGAAAGGGGCCCATAAAATCGATACCCCAAACGTCGAAGATTTCGACAATCAAAATGGGCTGAAGGGGCATCATATCTTTCTTAGTCATGGTCCCCAGTGTTTGGCATCGCGCGCAAGTCTTGGCAAAGATGTGTGCATCCTTAAATAGGGATGGCCAATAAAATCCAGACTGCAAAACTTTTGCAGCTGTTTTCTTACCAGAGAAATGGCCGCCACACGCTTGGTCATGACAAAAGGAAAGCACACTCTGAACTTCGTCTTCGGGGAGGCACCTCCTGATGATCTGATCAGCACAGAGGCGAAACAACATGGGATCATCCCAGAAATAGTGCTTGGCCTCAGCCAAGAACCTGTCCCGTTGCTATCTGGACCAGCTGTGCGGGGTTTGTCCTATAACCAGGTAGTTGACATAGTCAGCATACCATGGCATTTTCTTGTCTTGCACGGCTAGGATGTGTTCATCAGGGAAGGTATCAGATAGAGGTAGGGAGGGTCCAATGTGGTCTGGATGAAGTCTTGACAAGTGGTCAGCCACCACATTTTTCGATCCGGCCTTGTCTCCGATTTCCAGGTCAAATTCCTGCAAAAGCAGGATCCATCTGATGAGCCTAGGTTTTGCGTCCTTTTTGGCCAACAGGTGCCGGATGGCTGAATGGTCGGTGTAGATAGTCACGTGGGATCCCAGCAAGTATGATCGGAATTTTTCCAGTCCAAAGACTACAGCGAGCAACTCTTTTTCTGTGACCGTATAATTACGTTGGGCCTTATCCAACGTTTTGCTCGCGTAGTAGATCACCACGGGCTTCTTGTCTTGCCTTTGTCCTAGGACAGCGCCTATGGCAAAATCTGATGCGTCACACATAATCTCAAAATCCTGGGACCAGTCTGGGGGTTGAAGTACAGGTGCGGTGGAGACTAAGTCCCGGAGGGTATGATAAGCCTGGATGCAATCAGGAGACATGTGGAAAGTGGCGTCGTTGGCTAGAAGGTCGGTCCAGGGTTTGGAAAGTTTGGAAAAGTCTTTGATGAACCTTCGGTAGAAGCCAACATGTCCTAGGAAAGAGCAAATCTGCCGGACCGAACTAGGTGGAGGAAGTTTGGAAATTAAATCAACCTTAGCTCGATCTACCTCGATGCCCCTATGCGAAACGATGTGTCCGAGGACAATTCCTTCTTGAACCATAAAATGGCTCTTTTCCCAACTTAACACCAAGTTAACCTCGATACATCGTTTCAGGATTTTCTCCAAGTTGCTCAAACAATGGTCGAATGAATTCCCGAGTACAGAGAAATCATCCATAAAGACCTCCAAGTATTCACCTACCATTTCTGAAAAAATGGCTAGCATGCAACGCTGGAAGGTCGTAGGTGCGTTGCATAACCCGAACGGCATTCAACGGAATGCAAACGTGCCATACGGGCAAGTGAATGTGGTCTTTTCCTGATCTTCCGGAGCAATTGTGACTTGGTTATATCCTGAATATCCATCCAGGAAGCAAAAATACTTCTGCCCTGCCAATCTTTCAAGGATTTGGTCAATGAATGGCAAGGGGAAGTGGTCCTTCTTAGTGGCTTCATTAAGCTTCCTATAATCAATACACACCTGCCATGCGGTGGTGGTGCGGGTGGGGATGGATTCGCCTTGATCATTAGTGACAATGGTGAGTCCAGCCTTCTTTGGAACCACTTGAGTGGGGCTCACCCAGGGGCTATCAGAGATAGGGTAGATGATGTCGGCGTCGAGCCACTTGATAATTTCTTTTTTAACGACCTCCCGCATGTTAGGGTTTAACTGTCTCTGCATCTGGCGGGAAGGTCGGGCCCCGTCTTCCAGGTAAATCTTGTGGGTGCAATAGGTGGGGCTAATTCCTCTTAGATCCAAGATGGTTCAACCAATGGCGGCCCGATGTTCTGAAAGAGTTGCAGTCAACCTTAGTTCCTGATCCTTGGTTAGATGGGAATTAAAAATCACTGGGAAGGTCTGGTCAGGTCCCAAGAAGACGTACTTGAGATTCTCGGGCAATGGTTTAAGTTCAGGTGCGGGTGGGACCACAGTCGATGGGAATGGAAAGGGCGGTAGTTGATCAACATCGATCTCTTCAAATGGTGTCATGTGCTGATACTCAGCCTTACAGAGGTCCACGGGTAATGATGGTGACGGGTCAGAACTACGGGTTTGGTGGTCTGAGACAGAACTGAGGGTAAGGCATTCCTCGATTAAAGTTTCCACGAGATCATATTCCTTAATGTAATCGCAATCAAAAGACTTTGTCGCCCGGAAGATATCCAATTGCATTTTCCTATCTCTGAAGGCGATTTCCATACATCCCGTGTCACAGTCGATGTTTGCTTTAGCCGTAGCCAAGAAAGGTCTGCCTAAGATTATGGGTGCGTTCTGTACTTTTTCAGGGACCTCCATGTCGAGCACCAAAAAGTCGACTGGGAAATAGAAGTCCTTGACCCGTACAATAACGTCCTCGACAACCCCCTTCGGGGTTTTTACTGATCTATCTGCCAGCTGGATGGTGACAGGGGTTGGTGCCAGCTCCCCAAAACCAAATTGGTGGTACAGGGTTGTTGGAATTAGATTGATAGAAGCACCTAGGTCCAGGAGCGCTCTATCAAATGTCATGTCCCCGATATTGCAGGAAATCAGGAGCGCTCCTGGGTCAGTTCGTTTGAGTGGAAGGTTGCTTGATATCACGGAACTCACTTGCTCAGAGAGTACAACCTTCCTAGGTGCTTGAGGTCTCGGCTTACGCTTGGGTGTACAGGCATCCTTTAAGAACTTGGCGTAAGCGGGGATGTGTTTGACGGCTTCTAGGAGCGGAATATTAATCTGTACTTGCTTAAAAATCTCCAACAGCTCCTTAGTTTCCACAGCATTCTTCTTTTTCTTAATTATTTCCAAGGCCTCAGGGTAGGGTGTCTGAATGTGGACTGGTTCCATGTCTGGGTCCTTGGTTGGTGCCTCTTCTGAGTCGGGTATTTCAACAGGTAAAGTCTCGGGGAGAGTCGACCATTTGGGATCCTGGGTTTTGGTTCCGCTTCTCAAGGTCACAGCATTTGCAGAGGCATTGAGGCCATGGGGTGATCCTTGAGAAGATGAGGATGAAGAAGCGCCAAAACCAGGAGGTGTTTGTGGGGCTGGCTGGACCATGTGAGCCTGCCCGAGATTGCCTTGGAACCCTTGCGAATTGGGGCCTCTGTTAATTATGTTTCGCGGGTTCGGTTGTGGTTGGGAAGGTGGAGATCCTTGCTGTTTACAGTCCAAAAGTTGGCTTAACTGTCCCTTTACCAAGGCCATTTCTTCCTGATATTTCTGGTTCATGTCAGCCATCATCTTTATTAAGGTATCCATTTGGTTTTGTGGGGGAGGGGCCGCCCTATTCTGGTTATATTGGGGTTTAACTGGTGGTCCTTGCTGATAGGGGGGCAAGTGTGGCTACTGGTTTGTCCTGTGCTGGTTTTGGAATTACGGTGGTTTCTGGTTTCTCCAACCAAAGTTGGGGTGATTACGCCAGTCGGTGTTGTAAGTGTTGGAGAAAGGGTCAGGTTTCGCATAACCTTGGACGGCTTGCACATCTTCTAAGATAGCTGATGTTGATGAAGAGGGAAGGGAGTAATCAAGGGTCGAGGGAGCAAAGGTCCCTCCCTGGAACGTGGTCGGGGGTTGTTCCAGGTTCAGTTGGGTGAAGGGCTGGACCAGGTCAACATTATGTGCTCCCTTTTCTAGGGAGAAAGTCTGCAAGGGGTTCCTGGTCTGATTCAGTAGCTCATCAATCTTTTTGTCCACCAATTCCACTCGATCTAACTTTTTGGCAATGATGTCCATGTCAACCATTCCAGAATTTGCTTGCACCTCATAAATCCCACCACGGGGTTGACTAGACCTGTTAAACTGGTTCATGGAGGCATTGTTGAGCGAATTCTCGCTCATAGACTCAAAGAGCTCAAACATGCTCTCCTTATCTTTGTTTAGGAAGTTTCCCCCGCATGAGGCATCGACGAAGTTCCGTAGGTTGCTGTCCAGACCGTGGTAAAGGATCTGGGCCAATTGCCACCTTGGGACTTCGTGGTGTGGGCATTTCCTCAAAAGTTCATTAAATCTTTCCCACGCCTCATGAAATTGTTCCCTACCCTGGAGTGTGAAGGTAGTGATAGCTCTTCTGAGGGCATTGGTCTTTCCTATGGGGAAGAATTTCTTTAAAAATGCATGCCTCAGTTCTTCCCAGGTGGTGATGGGTTTACCTAGGGTTCTTAGCCAATAAGAAGCCTTGTCTCTTAATGAGAAAGGGAACATCTTGATTAGAACAATGTCAAGGCTAATGTTCCTAGGTTTCACCGTTCGTGCTATGCGGTCGAGATCCTCTAGGTGTTGAAAGGGGTCCTCATTTGAGCTTCCATGAAAGTGGCTCTGGATCAAACTTAAGACGTTTGGTTTCAACTCAAAATCATCTCCCCCCTCGGGGTCCTAAGGTGTGGCTCGACTCTAATAGCAGAGGGATTATAGAAATCACGGAGAGGTCTTGGCTGGTCCTGAAATGGCGGTAAATCAAGTGGTGGTTGTCCTGGTATGTCGTGGAAAGATGGTGGTTGTTCTTGCGGGTTCTGTAACCGTTGTATGGCTTGCATGATGGTGTGGATTTGTTGTTGCTGAAGCCGATGGTTAGCATTGATTTGAGCTTGGATGATGGCCATAGCATCTGGTGGGGGTTGATCTTCAGCCTCATCTACCCTAGGTTCAGTCATGTTTTCAACAGAATTACGTCGCCTAGATTCCTGCCCCAAAACACACAATTCGGGATGCAGTGAGCACCTCCCGTGCATACACTAGAGAAGAACAGGAAGGGATGCGGAGGGCGACAGATGCGACAAATGTGTTTCAATCAAGCACTCAAGCCTAATCCTTATGGTGTACTCCTTAGGAGACCTAGAAATCTCACAAAGGGTGATTAAGTCCGTAAGCACTGGACTCCCCTTCCCAAGGCTAATCTAGCCAGGTTGATTACAAGGGGATTGCAGGGAAGGTTCTTCCTTTGGCTTGCGCCTCCGGTTCCATAGACCCCACAACCGCGGTCGTTTGACACTATCTCGCAGCCTAGTCACCAGATTCTACCAAGGGAATGAAAGCCAAGTGCCTAGCAAACAAAACCTCGCCTTTTGAGACTTAACTCAGTCCTGCCTAGGGCACGTCTACTCAGTTTTAAAGGGTTAGGATAGTGCTTGTGCTTAGGGTGATGTGATGAGGCGTTGATTGGGGTGGTGCCTCTTAATTTTCCACTTTCAAAGTGTGTGCTTCTAGCAAAACATGGTTTTCAAGCAAGGATTTTTAAGGTGTGGTGTCTTTTAGTATTTCATCCTTACTTTAGTGCTTTTTAGGGTTGACGTGTCTTAATGTTTTCAACCAAGTTTCAGTGGGCACGTCAAGTTCTGCACATAATTCGATGAAAGTAGATTTCCTTTTTATTTTGTAGAGGCTCTAAAAATCCTAGTGTACTCATCCTAATGATCATGCAGCTTCTATTAGATGAGTCAGTTTTAGGGTTGAGTGGTGCGGCCCAGGTCAACACATGGTGGCTTCGCAAACACCACTCAAGAAAGAAAAGAACACTCCAAGAATTTATTCAGCATATTAGAGTGTACATTTTTTTTTTGTAGGGTGATGTGTTAAGAATGTAGGTCAAGCAATCATTCACCACGCCAATTTTTTCAGTTTTTTACAATTTATTTAGCTTTTTCAAGCAAGCAAACAATGAGAGAGAGATTGCTCACTATCGGTCCTCGAGGCGCCTACTCCCTTGCTACCGTCGTGGAATGCGTCACTTCGCCGTCCATGCGTCGAATTCCTGCAACCGTCAAGTAAAAAGGAAAATAGGGCATGATGTGAGAATGAATGTGGAATGGAGGTGATAAAACAAATCCGTTGCCTCCCTGGCAACGGCGCCAAAAACTGATGTGCCGTAGTGCGTGTGTGTTAAGAGGTGTCGTTATAGTCGCACTTGATACGTCGGTTTTAAAAGAAGTAAACGGAGGTGAGTCTGAGTGTCGGTCTCAGGGAGGCGTGGAAATCGGATTTTGTTTATCACTTGTTGTCACGAAAAGGCGGAGTTTTGCTTGCGAAAGAGACGGTTTTGAAAAGCGAGAGCGAGAGAGAGAGTTTAGGGTTAGAAAGCTCTTAGTTTTGATCATGCACTTTAAACAGAAATTAAAATGGCGACTGAACGGAAAATAATTTCATTAAACATCCATTCATAGTTCATGGTTTACAACATTAAATACATGCTTCAACAAAAGTAAATGAAAGCTTAAAAGAGAGAGAGAGAGAGGTAGAGAGAGAGTGGAGAGCGACGAGGCAGCCACAGCGGTGGAGGAGGCTCCGTCGGTGGCTCGTCGTCTCCGGCGATTACAAGAGTGCCTAAAACTAGCTAGGAGAGGAGTGGAGTAGTTGCAAGTGGGAGAGTATGCCTTGAATGGTGGTAGAAGGGGGTTTAAATAGAGTTAAGGGCTTCCTAAAAGAAGAATGGGCTTTAGCGACATCCAGAGCGTCGCTAAAACTGCTTCTATAAACGTCGATGAAGCCCTCTTGCCGCAGGTCAGCTGCCCGCCTTCTTCTCCACGCGATCGGTGGCCGCTGATCGAGAGCCGTCTGATCGAAGATCGGACAGCTGAGAGCCTTCGGCACCCATGCTGAGATCGCGCCTCGGGCACGCGTGCGCGCGCGCGTTTCCGCCCGGCGTGCGCGCGCGTGTGGGCGCTAGGGAGCTGTCGTCGCGCCGCGTGGCGCTATCCTGGCCGCCCGTTGTTGATCAGGTGGCCCAATTGTGCCGCGACCTTCGCTCGCCTTCGATTTCTCCTCCGCGCGGCTCGAACGCGAGTCGCGGCAATGCGGGTGTGCGCGCTAACCGTTGCGCCACGCCCGCGCTTTGTCGCGGCGACCGCGAGCGAGCGTGCGGATCTCGACCGTTCGATCGAAGATCAACGGCTGAGATTCATCTTTGGCTGGCTTGAGGGTGTGCGAGCGGTGGGGGCGGGGCGACGTGGTGCTCTCTTAGAATTTCTTGGGCCCATTGTGGGAGCTCCGGATGTCGGATTTGGCCGATCTTGAGTCCGTTGGACTTCGTTCGTCGTTCTAAATCCATCCGTGCTGTCCGATTGCTCATCTGAGGCCTGCTTTGACAAATGCTTTACACAAATGGCCATTAATACAGTTTATAAGCAATCTTGGTACTTGATGCATGTAATGCTCCTATTCTACTTTATGTTGCGCCTTTTATTCTAAAGATGGGCCATATTCAACCTAATTACTACCCCCTTGTGTGGTGTTATCAGTAGGACTGGTCACTCTACACCGACTCCTATTGGCCCTCGCGTACGTGGTACCGAGGTGAGCTACTAGTGTAGGGAGGGAGCTAGCTGCCCCACGGGGCCTGGGGTTAGGACTAGCCAACCTACATCGACCTTTTAGGCCCTCTGGGCAAACCAGGGTAGTTGGACGAGGGTACGCAAACTATAGAGGGGCGAGACCCCTGTTTGGTTCTGAGGGGCGAGACCCCTATTCTGAGAGGGCAAGGCCCTGTACTGTTCCGTGTTGTACTTTAGGTGTACCCACTAGCTGAAACGACTGACCGCGTGCTGGTGCAGGGTAGCTACCCGTGCGTTTATCACGTGTGCCGTAGTTACTGCTACGTCACAACAGCGACCTCGAGGTGGTTGACTGGGTGTAGGACTACCGCGAGGGACTCTCCCAGCCAGGAGAGCACCACTTGTACCTTCTACACCACGGGAAAGGCTGCAATGAAGATCATTCCAATGAGGAACAAGCAAGATCAAGAAATACATGAATCCCTTATGAAATAAATGAACCAGAAATACATAGATGAGACAAACGGAAATGAAAATAAAAACCTTGTTGCTTGTTTTACTTTACTTGCACATAAACAATGTAAACACCACTCTACTCAGTGTTCGCTGACTCTGTCTTTTCGTGACCCTATTTAGGACCAGGAGTTGAGCAGCCCTAGTTTCCGACTGCAGAGAGTACTGGGCCCAGCCGAGCCCAGCCATAGTCATTTCTTTCTAGCTCTATAGTTTTTCTATTGTTGTAGTGAGTACTGGACATTTATATTACTGTTTCTGTACGTTCTGTTATTGTTGTTACGCTTTACATTTCCGCTGTTGTGGTTGTGATGGCATGCTTTGTTGAAACTTTTAGCTCTGTTGTTCCTTTACGTCTCGTTTTTCCTTCTGCTTAGTTATATTGCATGTGTGAATGTGGTTTATTTCCTGCTTTTGGTTATTTCTCATTGGACGACTAGGTCTTCGGATTAGTCAAGGCGAGCCGATCTCGGGTCCTATAGGGATTCAGGAACCGGGTCGTGATAGTTGCGCACCCTCTCTCTTTCCGTAGTTCACGAAAGCGACGAAGTGCCTACGCGTGGTTCACACACCCGCGTCATCAAGCCAACACACTTCCACCAATGGAAAGTTTCCTTACTCCTATAAAAGCTAGGTTTCAATATTTGTGGCTCTCTAGGATCATTGTTGTACATTTTATTGTCTTTGGTTGGGTATTCGCATTGCGAATTCCCGTCTCCTTCGTGAGACAAAATCCTCCTTGTGAAAAGGAGGGGTTGAGGAACGCTACCGTCATATTCGTAACGTGGTTGTAATTGAGGTTGAACTACCCTCGTTAAAGTAGTTCGTTAATGGATTTGATCGACTTTGTTGATCGGGAAATCCTAAACCGAGAGGTTTAGGTGGTGGCTTTTACCCGGGTTAGGTTTCCACCTAAAAATACCTGTGTCATTTGTGTGATTGCAATTTGCGAGATTGTTTAAATTTAATTCCGCATTTTATTTCGTCACGCACATCTCACCCCCTCCATGTGGGGAATTTCAATTGGTATTAGAGCAAGTTCTTGCGATATCAAAGTAACACCAGACAAGAAGATCAATGGAGGGGAGCATGTTCGCCACCAGACACTTGGAGGGGTAATCCATCGTCCGACCGCCCTATTTCGATGAGAGCAACTTCGGATATTGGAAGTTGAGGATGAAGACGTGGCTCCAAGCCACTGAGTTCAAGAATGAGGATGTTGCGAAACCCCATACGAGATCCTGAAGCGACCTGAAGGAGGCTACTCGTAGCTACATATTCGGGAGCTTTCACCTAACGCCAAGGCTATGAATGCCTTGTATTGCGTGTTGAGTCTGAAAGAGTTCGAGCGAATCCAAGAGTGCTCTACTGCTCACGAGCTATGGAGGAAGTTGGAAGGCACTTATGAAGACACGAGCTCGAAGGAAGAAGAATCTGAGGAGACCGTGTGTGTTGGATTCATGGCCATCGCGGATAACGATAGCGATGACATCGACAATGAGGTAAATTCCGATTTACAAGATGCATTTGATGAATTATTTGAACTTAATAAATCACTTAAGGTAGAAAACAAAAACTTTAAAAAGAATCTTAGTTTTCTTAAAAGTGAAAATGAAATATTAGAGATAAAGCTTAAGGATCTAGAAAGTAGTTCTAGTAATGATTACTTGTTGTTAGAAAACATAAACCTAACAAATGAAAATAGTGAGTTGATTAAGAAGAATACAAGTTTAAGATTAGAATTTTCTGATTTAAAGACTAAGATGCATGTTATAAAAAATGAGCTTGCATGTCTTAGGAAGAATTCTAAAAATCTGATAAATGAAGTAGATAATTTACATAACTCTAAGGTTGAGAAAGGATCTCCTTCTAGGAGACCAACTAACATATCCGGATCCAAGATAACTTGGATACTGAAAGATCAACTTGAAACTTGCTTTGTAGGTTTCAAGAGAGAGTTCAATATCAAGGATTGGAATTACAAGCTAAAGGACGGTCAACTTAAATTAGGAGGATTAAATTAGGAGGACCAAGGAGTAGACCAAGGAAGGAAAAGAGGAAACCGACAAGACGACGAACAACCGACCGACCCACCTCTCGTCGACCACCAGAATAGAGACCAGTGTCGATGCTCGAACCTTCAAGCTATGGATGGGATCCCCATCCAATTTGGCATCCACCACCATTTGAGCCATTCTATTGGCCATGGTAGGTGAGGTAACCCTTGATCCTATCTTTTTTTATAAGCATATAGATAGAGGGAGTTAAAATTGATGAGCTAATTGTCAATCATTAAGGGGGAGATGTAAGTTAGCTATATTTCCTTAAGAAAGGGGGAGAAAAATATATGGCTATCTTGTTATTACAAAAAGGGGGAGGACATTATTCTTGTTAATAGAAATTTAACCCAATTATAGAAGGGTATGTTTTTAGGGGGAGTTATAGGAAATTTAAAATAGATTAAATCTTTTTGATATGTCAAAAAGTGGAAGGATTTTATGTATTATTATTTATAGTTTTGTCATCATCAAAAAGGGGGAGATTGTTGGTGCTAGAGCACCATGATCGTTTATTTTGATGATAACAAAACACATGTCATTTAACATTTGCTTTTGAGTCTTAGTTTTCATGTCAAATTGCAAATGGAGACAGGTGTTTAGATAGAGTTCGAGCTCGCATCCATGGCAGATTGGAGGAGCTTGATGGAGAACGGAGGAGCTTCGCGAGGAGCGAAAGCTTGAAGACAGAAGGATAAGAAGAATATGATAGATTTCTTTTTATCTTGTTCTATGTACTTTGTTATTTCTTTATTTTCTCTTTATTTCTTAATAGCATGTTAAAGAGCCTCAAAGTACCCTTAAAGTAGTTCTAGGAACACTTGCACAACCCTAGGATACTTAGGTTTTCAGTAGAGAACTTAGAAAATCAAAATAGGGTTCAGACAGCCTTTTCAGACGTCTAATCTGAATATCAGATGTCTGACTGTCAACTCAAATGTCCAAACACATAGGCTGGACTTATTAGGTTTTGTCTGATGAAATCAGACGTCCAGAACTTAGTCTAAACGTCTTAGAAGACGTTCGATGATATTGCTAGACGTCCAATTAGTGGAACGTTGTCCAACAAAGTTAACATTGAGGAATATGACTTTTAGGCTTCTATCAGACATCCGTAGAGGATACTAGACGTCTGATAAGTGACCGTTGAGCCTCGATTGAGATGAAATCACTTGGGTTGAAGATTATAGCCGTTTAGTCTCTTGGAAATCCATTCCTACACTTAATTAGGTTTCCAGATGTCCAGACCTAGTGCCAGACATCTTGTATGTCATCTGATGCTTATACACTAGAACCCTGTTTAGGTTTGAACCAAATCAGTAATTGAACCCGTCTAGTAGTAGACGTATGACTTAGTCCCAGACGTCTTAAACTATTTTTCCAGACGTCTGATATCTGGAACAGACATCTGATGACCCTGTCAGAATCATTAATGATTCTGATTACGACCTATTTTGCCTTGGGTTCATCCCCAATGGCTATGGAAGCCTTCGAAGGCCTTCCAAAGCCTTCCTAGGCCCTCTATAAATATTGGAGGACCCTTGCCTTGTGAAGATACACCAAGACAAACCAAAACACAACAAGCAACACTACTTCCACTCACATTGTGTCAAACACTCTCTAGAAGAAACCTCTAGCTCTCCAAAGCCCTTGTCTATATCCAGAGAGCTTCATCTGAGTTGCACACCCGCTCTCTCACCATAGTTCACGAGAGCGACGAAGTGCCTACGTGTGGTTCACGCACCCACGTCATCAAGCGGATGCACTTCCACCAAAGGGAAGTTTCCTTACTCCTATAGAAGCTAGGTTTCAATATTTGTGGCTCTATAGGATCATTGTTGTACATTTTATTGTCTTTGGTTGGGTATTCGCATTTGCGAATTCCCGTCTCCTTCGTGAGACAAAATCCTCCTTGTGAAAAGGAGGTGTTGAGGAACGCTACCCTCGTACTCGTAGTATGGTTGTAATTGAGGTTGAACTACCCTCGTTAAAGTAGTTCGTTAATGGATTTGATCGACTTTGTCGATCAGGAAATCCTAAACTGAGAGGTTTAGGTGGTAGTTTTTACCTGGGTTAGGTTTCCACCTAAAAATACCTGTGCCATTTGTGTGATTACAATTTGTGAGATTGTTTAAATTTAATTTTGCATTTTATTTCGTTACGCACATCTCACCCCCTCCACGTAGGGAATTTCACCTCCTTGGTCCTGTCTAAGGCATCCATTACACTGCTCAAGCGAAGGAGCTCTTCCTCCAGGGACCTCTTACACTTCTCTAGGGGAGAAGACTAGTATGTCTTGAGCACCTGCACCTCTTCCTTTAGCCAGGAGAGGCTAGTGACAGCGCCCTTGATTTTGTCATCAAGCTCCCCTATCTACACGAAATTCTTCTTATGAATCTTCCCAAGGGAGTCACCCTCAACCCGAGACTGGTGGTCTCCGCCTCCTTACAAACATGGATGAGGTGGGCAGGGAGGTCCTCGAAGGAGTTCACTCTCTAGTTGGACTCTTTCGCTTCCTTCTCTGCCTTCTAACGGGTGAAGTTGGCATCTGTTAGCTAGTGGGTGAAATTTCGTTGCTCCGCCCCGGCAATAATCACCCATTTCACCGTTAGATCTACTGCGTCGGTGGGGGTGGTGAAGTTGGGCTCAGAAAAGGATTCAGTCGTTATGGAGCCAGGAATGAATCTTAGCCCCAGGGTATCCACCTACATAGCATCAACACGAACAGCGTTGAGACATATTGGTAAGAGTGCCATTAGGATACATATTTGAGAAGGTGACTTCCACCCAAAGGCAGTAGAAGTGTATGTTCTTCAAATCAACCCTCCCTCTTGGAGGGTTATCCCAGGTTACGGCATCTTGGAGATACCGAAGAACCTACCTCTCCAGGTCAACCAAGGCAAGATCGACGCCTTTGGCCCAAGGCACCGAGGAACTCCAGGGAGCAGGTGGTGGACCATTGGAAGCGATGGCCTACAAGGTGGAGATGTGGTCCTAGCTGCGAGGTGCCACCTGAAGTCTACCTCGAATGGAGTTGGCGCTTCTCTGCTCGGAAGCTATGGGCCTACCCACGTCCTGAGAACTAGCAAGGGCACTAGTCTTAAGGGCTCTAGTCATGGGTTGTGGTGGCTCAGGTATATTGTCAATCGCGAAACTTCTCCCTACAGCCGCCTACTCAGCCACGTGGGTGAACGTGGAAAACCCAGTTGGACAAAGTAGGCCAAGGTGAGTGCCAGACGAAGTAGGCGAAAAACCCACCTGGCCCCCTTCGTCCCAATCAGCAGGGACCTCTGCACCTCCAACCCCTGTTGGGGCTTGTTGACGAGAAGACAAGGAGGGAACACCTCCCTCGTCACCAGCATCTTTAGAATTGGAGGAGATATGCATGGAGCCCATGTGTCTCCTACATCGGAGGGGCTTCTCCCCTGAGCTGCTCAACGCGTCCTCCCTTTCCTTCCCTTTGCTCTACTAGCGGAGAGGGGGCCGGCTACTTTCACCTGCTCCTCGAGACTCGTGTTTCACTGCCTCCCGCTTAACCCTGTGGGAACTCCTAAGTGCCGCCTTGGGGCCTCTAGCTTGGCTATCTGCCCGAAAGCTGCAATAGCAAAGAAGACAAGCGGTTACCATCAAATTCATGCCAAAATGATCAAAGCCACCTCCCCATAACTTACATGGCGTGGGGTAGGATCCGCCACCCACTTGAGGGCTGCCCGCACATCTAACCGCCTCAATTTAGAATGGGCTATGAGCCCGAAATCCATTATTTTCTTGGTGTCCTCCGCGTTTGGGTCAAGGTCGTCGGAGCCAGGCAGCATGTCTTCCGTGGGTGGATTCTGCAAAGAGTTGGGGACTTCTAACTTCTCCACATTGTGGACTAGAAAATGATGGTCCTGCCCCTTTAAACTATTCAGCAAATTAGTTATTCTATACCTAGTTCACGTACTATACAGAGTGTAGGTCCCAGAGGGAGGCTTGCCCTCTTCACTTTTAAGGGCATCAATCCAAAAGGTGGCGAAAAAGCTCCATTCACAAGCGGATGCCTAGATGGAAGCAAAGAACTGTAAAAATGTTCAAGACCAGCCAGCAATTAAAGCTAGGTTAGGAAGGAGAGAGGAGGTAGTACGAAAGGAAAGATGTCAAAAAAGGGTTCAAAGGGACCCTAAGGCCATTTTCAACAACATACTTACAAACAACAAAAAATCACCTCCTGTCGGGAAACATAGGTATGTCACCATCCCCGGTACCTGGAACTAGATGTCCCCAAGTCCATGTTCCCTCAAAAACCCCTGAATAGCAGGTTTACCACCAAAAGCAGGCTTGAAAGTGTACAACCCAAACGTCCTAGCTAGAGAGGTGAGGGGCAGAGGATGATGGCTCACCTTTCCTAAAGATGCTTGACATCTTCACTTGAGTAAAGAGCGTCGGTGCCGGGATGCTTTTTTTCTCTGAACGAGGTTGACCCTCCGAGAGTGGCAGCACCTGTGGTGCTTAAGGTTTTGTCCTTGTAGTAGAAAGGTGGGGTAGGGGCATTTACTTCCCAACAACTCCCTGTTTATAACCGAGGATGCGTGCAGACCCCAGTGCTATTAAATCCTGATAATTACCAAGCATAATTAATGCCCCTGCGCACGAAATCATTATAGCACGATTCGAATGACTGTCGCAGACCCCATAATCCATCTCGACTATCAGAACACGATTTTGTCGTAATTACTCCAATTAATGCCCTTCTTATTAGACAAAATTATGCCTGCAGTGATTAGCCATCACTCGCGGAAGACGATGCTTACATTGTATGAATAAATACTCGTGCAGACTACCTCTTAAGGCCAAGGGAAAATTAGACGATGGCATGCCTATTCTTCCCTAAAATAACCAAACGGCGATATCCCTGCAACTTGAGCACAGGGCGTCTTGCCTGCCTGAATAAGTGCTTATCAAGTGTACAGTTAACACTCTACCTACCTACAAAACTCGCTAATAAAATAGGCCTTGACCTATCTGTTAAAGGGGCTAACAGCTAATCACCCACCAAAATGCCGTATAGGCTTCATGGCTGGTTCTCGATGATGGGACTGTCGGGAAACCACCAGAGCCATCATCGGGGGCATGGTACACATGAAGTAACAATAGTTCTACTCTCTCCACCGACAAACTCAAAGAAAGAGAGTGGGGGCAACTAATGAGGGGAGAAAAATCACCCCACGAATCGAGCCACACGGATGGTCCGATTGCCCTAAAAATAATGGAAACCCACCACCTTAGAGTGGATTCGTTCACTTGAATTGGTGTACCCGACAGAATGGTGGGTTGTTCGAGGCCCGAAAAATCATCGATTGACAGGCTCGTCACTGCCATCGAGAAGGAATCATGCAAAGTGCGACACTAACTTATGATTGATTGTCGGTTACTACATGACATGCTATTTTTAGCAGAATCCTGAGATTGTGGGAGCAAGAAAAGAGACCCACAATCGAGGAAAGTCAACCCTATAAATACTTGGGGTGGACTAATTTTTGTTTTTTCATGCAATTAGAAAGAGAGAGACAGAGAGTTTGTACCCCTCGAATACTAGTGCATATTGGGAGTATCATCGTTCCCCTAGATGTATACCTTTTCTCTAGTGGAACTGGATCATCAAACCTCGCACGTGCATTTCTCTGTGATTGCTTGTTGATTCAAGGTTCCTATTCTAAGGGCCTCGATTAGGATGTGAACCTAATTAGACTAGGTAGACCTAATTAGATCTAAGTGCACCTAATTGATCCTAGGTGAGTCCAATTGGGTTTGTGGGAGCCTAAATAGATTCTAGGTGCACCAAATCAGGTAGTGGTGAACCCAATTAGGTACAAGTGCACCTAATCAGATATGGGTTAGCCCAATTAGGTATAGGTGGACCTAATTTAAATGTGGTTGACCCAATTGACTCAGCTTGAGTCAATTGAGAGTGCTCTTAGCCTAAATAGGATTCTAGAGTAGGAATTGGGTTGGGGATAGGTGGGTTAGGAACATGGATAGTGGAATAGGGTTAATGGATAGTGGTGATAGGAACATGGATAGTTTATCAGTGAGATTTTAATGCAAGAAAGTTAAGTTGAAAATTCGTCATTGTAGTTGCATAGCAATCTGCTAATCAAATAATTTTACCGAAACTCAAAGTGAGTCTCGGGTCAAACATGGGGAAGCTATGTCTATCACAAATCCATAATTATTATTTTTTTTGTATTTTTCTATAAGAGAAAGATTCCTACCTGCAATATAAATAGAGAGAGAGGATTATTTTATAGCTAAGAAAATGTCTATTACAAACTACTTGCTACAAATCTAATGCTAAAAATTGAAATCTACACTAGAAAGTAGTAAAGAGATAGGGGAAGAGAAATTATCCTCCTCGACGAATGCTTCGAAGACAAGATTGTGTTGATGAAGCCTAAAGATGGGATGAGAAGGGCAACATTGCGACGGGATTCACTTCCAAAATGGGGAATGAGAGAACAGCTAGCGAGAGCTTCGTGAAGGGGGTGAGAAGTGGAAAAATATTTATTTTAACTCTAGCAGAGCTTCCCATAGCTTGGTAGCACTAGAGCAAGCTTTAGAACGTTGTTCTTAGCTCTTAGGAGAGTTGAGAAGACAAGGAAGGGACGGTGAAATGTGTAGGAGGGGTAGGCTTTTTATAGGTGAAGATATGGGGGCAAAAAGGTCATTTTAAGACCTTAAGAATTAACTTTACACCCTTTAGTGACGCATGAAAGCGTTGCTGTAGGTGCATGTCGCTGGAGCACACGTGGAAGGAGGACCATCCGATCAAGATCAGACGCTCCTCACTTGGCCACGTCACCACCTCTTCTTCAACCATTGAAGCATGCTCATGAATCGTCGCACATGTGACCTATTCAAGACCATCCAATGAAGGTCAGATGACTCAAGAAGCACTCACACCCGCGCTTGATAAAGCGCACAAGGCGTGTCTGAAAATGTGTCATCACAGGCGTGAGCAATCCATGCATCTCTGTGCTCCACGTCCCCGCATCAGCTGTCTCTCAATGAAGATCATGTGGCCGAATTTCATCCACGCCTTCTCTTCATGGATTTAATCTGCAGACTGTAGCTTGAACGTGTGCCATGCGTTACGTGTGGAAGCCTTAATCGCTGCGCTATCTCCGCGGATTATCACGGAGATTGTTTCTCGTGCTCACGCCTTGGAGAGCTCTTTGAGGAAGTGAGGATGCGGCGAGGATGATCTCAGTCATTGGATTGAGATCCAATGGCTGAGATTTCACGATGAATGCACCTTTGAAGAGGGGTGGCAATGCTGAGATGGTTTGGAGGGCTAGGATGGTGCCACGTGGCACCAGCTGAGCCGTTCATCTTTTGCTCGTAGGTGGTGGCACGGATGTCGGATTGGATCGATTTTTGCCCCGTTAGGTTGCGATCGTCGATCCAAACTCATTCGTGTGGTTGAATTTGTTGTCTGGAGTCCAAATTTTCACTACCTTGCCCTTTGACCTTTGATCTTCCTCGGACTGCAAATGATGCTACGAAAGTCCGTTCAAGATGATTTCGGAGTCATTGGGCTCCGATCATCGTCATGATCAGATTCGTACAATTGGATCTTCAATTCGAAGCTCTAAAATATATCGTCTTATCCCCTAGTCACAAAAAGAGGCGAATTAATATAGAATTTACAGAATTATTCTAAATGCAAAATGATGCATGTTATGCAGTATTTATAATGCATGATGCTTCTATGAACCTAGGAGCATGCATAAACAGGCAAATTAACATGGATAAATGTAGATTTATCAATAGTTTTATCCAAGTTTTGGGATCCAAGTTTAAGTTATCCTAGGTGAAGGTGGCTCAGGGTTTGGGATAGGCTATCCTTCGATTTCTAGGGGTGTGAATAGGGATATCCTCCTCTGTCCCCTTGTTTGAATCCAGCTTCTCTTTCTTCCCTTCTCTTCTCGCTTTATTTCATATCCTGACTTATTCGAATCTTCTTATTTACCTGCAAATAGCAATAAAAGCATTAAACAATAGGATAATCTCACATTATTCTATGTATAGCTATATAAAATGATGCAATGCATAATATATAGTTTATGAATGCATTATTTACAAGTTAAGCTAGGTTCTAACATAATTTAGGTTAATTAAGTCATATGATTGTTGCGCAATCATTTCTATGCAAGAACACCGAATAGGAGCCTGGTGGAAGAACCCCAAGGCAATAGATTAGAGTCAAGTTAGGGTGACGAAAGCCTACTAAGTGCAACTCACTTTCTAAATGTACATATATATATTTATTTCTCTTGAATGGTCAGAATTGCAATCTTATATACCTAGAACCATTCCTTAGGGTTTTGAATTATTAAAATTCACCTAATTAGAACCCTATCTTAAGTGGTGCACATAAGCCACAATTGGCATTGTTTGGGATGCACCACTCATTAGAAAAGTCAACTCATTTTAGGGGCTACCTACATTAGGGTTTCAAACTTTAGGGTGCAAATTGCTTCTAGAGTTCACCATATATATCTGAATTGAAAAGGAATATATCTCTCACACATGCTTTCAAAAACTTAGTGTGCTCTCTGAACCTTGATTGAATTAACTTAGAAAGTTGAACCCTAAAATTTGGATAAATAAGGCCAAGCATTAAAAGAATCTCATTTGAATTGGTTGCCACTTTGCACTTACACATAAATTGGACAAATTAAGGGCACCAACCCCTCTGTTGCCCGCTCACTTACCCTGTGCACAATACAACCTAAGCCTAATCTAAAATAGAGTAGACATGCCCTAGGCAAGATTGTGTGAAGTCTTAAAGGTTTGAAGAGATATGACCAATAATTTACCTTGATCTCTTGAACCAGATTTGGTGTCTAGACTGCAGGTTAGTGTCAAATAATCGCGATTGAGGGGCATTCAAGGAACCTAAAGTGAGAGCCTTGGGAAGAATCTTCTCCTCAACATGCCCGTAAGAAATCTGTATGGATCAATCCAAGAGAATAGGTGGAATTATTGTCAAGCTAATTCTCTCCCTTAAGATTTTAGGTCCTAGGGTCAACCAATAGCGTTAGGAAATTGTATTACTTGATTGTGCATGCACACATTATCTCTCCTATTTCCCTTGGCACCTCCTCCCTTTCTTCCAAAGTTGTATGCAAATAGGAGGTTATTGAATACTCAACTTGAAGGACCTTTGGAACACTATTCTAGGAAGCGACTGAGTTTAAGCCAAGCTAATCCAATGGCTGACAACAACCCACCACTCCTAACCAAGTTGAGATTATTCAAAGGCAGCTAGATCAACTACATCAAATGAAAGCTTGGTTTGATAGAATGAACTAGGCAAGACCTAAGTCCCTGAAGGACTTTTATTATCCTTCAAACTATAGGGAGAGACCAGGAGTCGACATCCCTGATAGAGACATCGAAATCAAGCCCCAAATTCTAAGCTTGCTTATACACTTCCATGGGCTTACCAGTGAGGACCCATTCCAACATCTACAGGACCTGATCACTTTAGTTCAAACAACTAAGGGCCGAAATGTGAAAAAAGAGGTGATGTTAATGAGACTTTTCCCCCATTCACTTAGTAACGAAGCTGCTTATTGGTATTGAACCATTGGAAGGCTCATTAACAATAGGATTGATTTAAAAAGTGCCTTCCTAAAGAAAATTTTTCCAATTAGACATGTCAATGTATTGATATGGGCAATTATAATGCTTACCCAAAAGCCTAGGGAACATCTACTAGGGCGTTGGAAAGGTTTGAGGACCTATTGAAAAAGTGTCCATATCACAAAGTACTTGATGTGTGCACATACATAAATTGATATTATTTATGCTTAATTTATACTAATTCTATAGCATTGCATGCGGAATTACATTAGATTAACACATTAATTAGAATATTGCATCTAGAATAGATTTGCATACATTCCACGTATTTTATTCATTTTGACACTAATCAGACTCATGCTGATTTTGCAGGGAAGATTTATCTTTTGATAAAAAACAAACTACTCCACAAGAAATTCAGATGGAGCATGGGCATGACCATAAAACGCCCCAAATTCTAGTCCACGGCAATGACAACAACCGATTCAAGCTTCACCTATTTTCTCCCATTTTTTTTAACACATAAAAATATCTCAAGAGTTGTTGGTCGCAAACTCACCAACACCGCACATTTAGGCACCGTTTATCATGGATTGATTTCAAGAGGTTGTAAATTATGTATGTGGGATTACGAGGTAATTTTAGGATTGTAATTATTTTATGATTGTATATATTATTTGGTCAACTCAATTGATTGGAGGAATTAATTTTTTGTTTAGTTAGTTAGAATATTTGTTGGTAAGATAGTGTGGAGAGAGATTAATTTCACGTGGGATGAAATCGATGGATTACTTCATCCCACCCCAACCTCCAGATTGGACAATCCCAGGCTAATCCATTCTCGGGATTGTAACGGTCAAACACGGGACAAAAGGCCGAATCCGGGAAACAAATGGGCCCTTAAGATAGTGTTTGTTTCGAAGGATTGTGGGTCTTGTCACACGTTTGGGCCTTGCGAACCTGGAATGATCGCCCACCACCGGGTTTAAGGTGTTCAACTTGGGATGGTGGGATCCGATGGACGAGGGTGGGATCGTTGGATCCTGTGGGTTAATCCCACGTGGAGGTGGATTGGGTGGTCCATTTAGCCCTTTTTTTCCTGTAGCCCTACCCGCAAGGCGATGTTGCCGAGGTTCTTGTTGTGCCCTAGCGATCGATCATGTCGTGTTCTCGTTGCTGAAGGAGAGTGACGATTAATTTCCTACTGGTGTGTTATCACGTTAGCAATAGTTACATTTGTCCCTTAGTTTTCAGCAAATCATATATCTTCCCACTCTTCTGCGAAGATTGGAAACGACCAAAGTACCCCCACGGTTCAGTCTCTTTGGAGCAATGACTGGAAGTGCACACGTTGTACTCGCATGCTTACTGATGCTACGTACCAATTACTATCATTTTGTATCACGACTGTCCATTGTTGGCTGACAGTCACACATATCGGTTTTATCATGTGTGCATCACAATATTATTGTATGCGGGTAGCATATACAGAGATGTAAAATGACGTCGAAAACTTCCGATCGTCCTTCAAGCAGTAACCGTGCTTGTAACTTTCTTCTTGTATGCTGCATCCTTGTACGCTTCAATTTTTCTATAATGAGAATTCTATTTCCTCTATGTATTTCAACCATTCGTTTATTCCAGTTATGTGTCAGTTAAATGCACAGGGGCTTACTGTCAAGTACCCATGTAATTTACCATATCCACAGGATAAATTCTGATATGTTTGGCACCCTTCTCATGCCATGCATTCCTTTTACTTTTCAAATACCAATTCCCATAACTTCTTATCCTACACATCCCCTTAACAAAAACTACCGAGGGGAATAGCAAATCTGTGACTACTCCACATACATTATATGACCGACTTGCCTATGAGCGCCTATATATACATGGTTAACAAACTGCTGTCATGCATCATCTTCAACACAATTACATGCCGGAAAGGGGGCCGGCTTTAATGGCTGAAAATGAAGCATATGATAAAAATAGAAAGTCCATGCATGTAACTCTCGAATGATCGCTTCACGGCAATAAAAATGCATGTAGAAATTGACGTTAAGGTCATTTTTTTCAGCATTTACGAGGGACGGCACGAAAAAAAATGCTCGATTTCTCCCTCTCGCCAGAGATCTCTCTCTCACTTTTCGTTCTCACACGCTACAGCTTTCCAACCCACTCTCACCGTGTCCCCGCTCGACCACCTCCCCCTCCTCTCATTCGCTGACTGCGACACCGAACCCCAACAACACATGACCGCTCCCATGACAGCTCTCTCGCTCTCTCCTCACAGCAACTGCGCACTCTCCTTCGCGAATGATGCACACCCTACCACGATGGCAACACCAGCCCTCCACCCTCAAAATGACATAAGACCTCGCCTCTCACATTCATCGATCTCTCCCTACACTGGATCACCCTTACCACACCGATCGCTTCGGCTTTGCACCACCCTAGTTACGACGAATATTTTATAAAGATGATGAATAAATCGTCGTTATATGACCTATCAACGAGTAATTTATTCGTCATCATAATAGTATGAATCGTTGAATCTACAATTAATAATATATCATTGGTAAATTCAAACAAATAAAATCGTCACTAGAATCGTCATATACACTTTAAATTTAACGAGAATGTTTTTGTTGTCTTTACTTTTTTTATCAATGATTTTTTTTTGTCGCCATGCAAATATTAGGTTAGCGATTAATTCATTGCAATGTAAGAATGATACAAAAATTTATTAATTATCCTTTAAAACACTTATAATGTATCAAACTTCTAATTTATGTTGATTATCTATAAAATGAGAATTTATTTTACAATATCTACCAAAATATTCCTTACAAATTGAAATTTTCCAATAAAAACTTTATAGAAAATACACCTAAAAAATTATGAACACACTTCATTGCATCATATATTTGAAGAGACCAAAAGGTTTATTAATTTCCAAAATACATTGAGATATATAATTTCCAAAATAAGCTTCAAGAGTTACTTTCAACCAATATAGTTAGAATTTTACAAAAATTAATTGTTCCTCCACTCTACCTATTATGCATGCAAACAAGTCAAACAAAAAGCTACTTTATAAATCTTTTGAGAATCTATATCCTAAAAATAAAATTAGTTAAAATTTTACAACTGGAGATGTACAAAAAGTGATGCCTAAAACATGAAGGTAACTACAATTCATAACCAAGAAAAACTCAAGCTAAATCACAATTGTACTCGACACTTGGATGTTAGATTGTAACCTGTCCACAAATGATCCTTGCAACCTATCCATGCTTCACCCCCTAGCATCTTACCACTAAGTCTGACAATTGTGTGTGGAAGCTTTAAAAAAAGAAGGAAATGCCATCAACAAGAAAGTTTATAAATACATGCATGAAAACATTAAAGGATTAAACATTCCTATCTATTTTCTTTCTATATTGTCCCACATTAAATTTATATTTCAAATTTTCATATTTATCTTAATCAGCCAAATGAATGGAGCTTCTTGACTTAGCATCTTTGCTTTCAAGTTTTGCATTCAAATTTTTTGTTGATTCCATCCCATCCTTTTACTTTACAGAAGAAAGCCTTTTGCAAAAGGTTTAAATAGTTGGGGTTCATTGTGGATGACTCTTCCATCTAGTCATCCATAATTACAATGAAGATGAAGGGTTTAAACGTTAAGATTGCCTCTATGTAAATTAATATTAATATCAAAATATTCTTACAATAAAATAAATCTTAGTTATGCAAATCTTTTATACAATCAACCAAAAATTATAAAAGAATGGAACATAAAATATAAATGAATGAATACAAGCAGTTATTAATTGCTATGGAAGCACAATGATAGAAATGAATTGATAATTGCCATGAAAGCACCATATCAATACTTGTTGAATGATCAACAAAACAATGATCCTAGATTGAGTCCCGAAAAATTATGCATTCAAAGTTACCAATAATTTCAACCATCTCAAACTCATGTAATTAATTACATCATATATTGTAACCTACCAATAATACCCAATAGTCTAAGTATAGTAGTGCTAATATAAGCTTACTATTCAAAATGCTCTAACAAAATTATGTTCGACAAGAACCCACTAGTGGCTTCTTTGTGTCACTGGTTGATAGCTTCTTTGACAAATCTGGAACATACAAAAAATTTAAGATCATTAACAAGAAAATCACTTGGTAAAAACTACTTCATTACAGGTAAAAATATAAAATATTAACTTCATTATTTACTTCATTATAAAATACCGTAATGGATAGATTATGAGATCAATTCATATATCACAATTGAGAAAAGAGATAAGAACCAACCTAACACCTCTAGTGCCATCAAACGTACAAAGACCTAATTGTGAGCATACTTTTGCTAGCTAGGTTTGCAAATTTATAAAAGTAAACTCCTACATAAAGAATAACAAATCATAGTAAGGATGTGACACTAGCAATTTTTCAAGGGAACAAAATTATCTATAACATAATTAGATTCCATAATCTCACTTGAAACAGACTGAGCTACAATTTTTATAGAAAGATGTAATGGCAGTTACTTACAAGTCAACCAGGATCAAGATTAAAAACTAATTTTCCAAATGATAATATATTTATAATGCATGCAACATCTTATAATAACTAATACTTCATGTGTAAGCACATACAACACAAAAATAACTACATTTAATATCATAGCAAAATGTCATTGATACCTATAGTTGGACCAGCACTTAATGATGTTCTAGAATTTTCAGTATTAGCAGATATCTTTTTTTAGATTCCATAATTAAAGTAGAAATAGAATAATAGATTACCACTACTTTGATCACCAATCAGAACCTCTCCCATATCAAACTGTAATACAAGGCAAACAGAGTAAGAAGTAGTTACTCTACTTCAGATCGTAGAACAAGGGATTGAAACCCACCTGCCAACATCCTTTCTGAGTCACAAGCACATAAGCACGATCACCCTTATAGTAGTTTGGATCAACTCTTCCAAATACAAGTTCACCACATTCATCTTCTTCACCATTCTGATTAAGCTGAATGGAAAAGGCAGGTTCTTTGAACTTGATAAACCATGTTATACTTTCAAAGGGTTGTAATTCATTTCAGAAAATTTGCATGAACTAATGATAAAAAACCTACATTACTTCTTGGATTATAATTTAAATAAAATGCATAATCTTTTTTTGGCTCAATAAAAATCTGACTACATGAATTCTCCATACAGAGTTGCACAAAAGCATTTATTAGAGAAACCAGAATATCACTTCCTTTTTTTACAATGTCACACCCCGCAAAGGTGATCCCCAAGGATCGACGTTACGGCCATGTGGCCACTGCCTATCGACTCCCGATTCCTAAGGGTCACTACGAAAATTACTTGAGTTAGGACTTGAGGAAAATTTTTCCTATAAAAAGCTGTAAAATTCCGGAAAAAGTTTGACATAATTTTCCCTTTTTTCCTTCTCCCAAATTTCTATACTTGCAAGATGGACCTAAGCACAAATATAAATAAAAAACAAGGTGGGTACACCCCACTCATCCCACTTAAGCATGAAAACATACGATAGCGAGCATTCCCCACATTACATTTCAATCACATAAGAAATTATTTCTTACTCTTCAATTTTCTAAAAAAGATTATTCTTATTCTTCACATAAGTAATAAGAAGGTAAACAACTAGACCGACTTTTGTCAAATCATCCCTTTATTTAGAATGATTTCCTATGTAATTTTGATGATTATGGTATAACTTTGTAACATCATTGTTGAGACCTAAAAGGAAAGAAAAATTCAGAATCATAGATTTATGATAGGATGATGTGCAAATGAAATTCCTAATATATGAGATAGCTACCCAAAAAGTTTAGACAGTATCCTCTAGCTAGAAATTGTGACATAGTGAATCATCACATTGCTGTACAGAAAACCAAGGGCTTGTAGCTGAATCAGTGGTTGGCAGGCATTGCTTGGTTTCTTAATAAGTATCTAATCTAATCTGAAGGGGAAATTACCGCAATATCATCTAACCAACATCTCCATTTGCTAATAATACAACCAAATAAAGTGTCCTAAATAGTTTTAATATTCGACAAAATTCAAGCCCATCATCAAGACAACATAGCAAGAAAGCCCAAAGAACACGGTGAAAAAAATGGCAAGAAAGTTTCAATGTTTCAACCAAATACAAAAATCTTGTAATTGACAAAAATGATCTCATTAAATATAAATTAATACAATTTTTTTACTACAAAAAAGGTGACAATTAATGTTGTTACTAAAAACTAAGTCAAAGACATCTTAATAAGAACACCAAGCATTTAAGTTTATAGAATGCTAAACACAAAGTACATGAAATTAAAATAAAATATCAAACTTTGCATGTATGATATTGATCAAATTATATTAATGATATTATTTAGATTACAGTTATATCCAAGGATAAAAGTTTAACATTCAACTATTAGACATATAAGTCATGCAGTACCTTAGTGCACAATTTGAACTCTATAGCCAAATTTTCCAATGGAATACACTTTAATTTTTGCATTAAAATTTTATCACTATCTCACCTTAATAAGTAATGGTGATGATAAATGTAAATAGGATCTCGTTTGATTTTCTCGAGAAAAATAAAGAAAACAAAATCCAAGCATTGCTGACATCAAAATAAAAATCAAATTTTCCCATGTATTAAGTCAATTGACTACATGGTTCTTTCACATAATTACACACCTTTATTTATATATATAAAAGGGACAAATCCTATGAGCACAATGCTCAAAATAGATCAAAAAAGTACCAAATCTACACCGTTCGATGAAAATCCGATGTTCCATAAAGAAATCACCAAGAATAGCATGGCAGTTTCACACTATGTAGTAACAACAAACTTTCTTCCTTTGTAATTAGAAAACTTCCATCATTAATGACACTTTCTACATATATGAATTAATTAAAGATCTCCATTAAGTGGAGTACTCTAAATATGGAGACAAAATATTAATTGCTTTCACAAAAGAAAATTGCATGTATAGTTGTAACTACACAGAACTGATTGTAATACAAACTTGTATTACAAGTATTTCTTATAATAATGGTGTTAAAATTTGTATTACAAGTGAAAACTAACTTACATTACAACCATACATGTAGTTGTAATACAAGTAATAACTGAGAACTAGTTGTAATACAAACTTGTATTACAAGTATTCTTTGTAATGGAAGTGCTAAAATTTCTATTACAAGTAAAATCGACTTGTATTACGACTGCACGTATAGTTGTAATACAAATAAAAATTTAGAATTACTTGTAATACAAACTTCTATTAAAAACATGCTTTATAATAGAAGTGCAAAAAATTATATTACAAGTGAAAACTAACTTGTATTACAACTACACTTGTAGTTTTAATACAAGTAATAACTCCGAGCTATTTGTAATAAAAACTTGGTTAATTATATTCCAAAAATGATATATGAATAGATTTGTAATATAACTCAACATTTATGGGAAAAGAACTTTCCAGAAATAATGTAATAATTGATTAAACACATTCCAAATATGAATAATAGTTTCCTAAACTACCATTTAACTTATGCAGTGGTTTCCATCAATGGAGAATATCATCGAATCGGTACAATTGTGAACTCTTTTTAGATCTTTTGAGTACAGTGCTCAAAAAGATACTTTTCCTATATATATAACACGCATACATCAATTATTAAGCATTCAAAAAATAGATCATTGAACTATATCATATGGCCAGTACTTATAACATTGGGTACTTGTGGGGTTGGCCTAAAAGCACTTTGTTGATAGATTATGAGAGGGTGGAAGTGGGCCTATGAATATTGCCTGATCATAATTTTTTCTGCTTGAAAAGAAAAAGTAGTTTCCTCCAACCTTTGGTTCTCTTTTCAAATGAAATGATCTATCTTCGTTTTATCCCAAACCAAATAAATGGATGATCTTCTTGATACTTTAACTTTTTATTTTCATCTATTCAATTAATAGATTGTGTAAAGTGAGCATAAACATGTAGAGGAGCACTATTTCTTTGTTTTTTCTTGGCACTATTTCATATATAGTTGCTATATGTAATTCCCCCATAATCAAATATGTAGTTGGTATTATCTTGGTGTTGGCATACTTCAGGCTGTTAGAACGAAGAGTTTTTGTCATAGAAAATCAAATTTCTAATTCTGGTCAAGAAGCCAACGTTGCATGATAAAGCACAAATTGGGTATAAATTTTCAAAAGCCAATGTTGCAAGACAAAGCATTAGTTGGGCATAAATTTAAAAAAGCCAAAATTGCAAGATAAAGCACAAGTTAGGCATAAATCATACAAATTCTAAGAAATTTGAGCAAAATGATTTAGTGCTATGATGAACAAATCCTCCTAATGGAACATGAGATTTGCAGCTAGAAAAAAGAATACTTGACGGTTAGGTGCATATCCAAATATCTCCCTGATCACCAACGCAAAAAAATACAATCTATGAAAAATTTAAGAAACAAACAAAATGGTAAAATGCATAGATTTAAGACACTAGCAATGTCTGTATATTGAGTTAATGATGCTACAAGTGTTGTTACCTTTGGAGCTTGATCCCTACTCTTAGAGATGCCACACGTAAAATTAATGACGGTTTGTTGAAGTAGAGAGGAGCTTCAAGCGCATGTAATGACCAACCAAAAGAATGACTGTGAGCTCTCTACCTTTAATTAGTAACGATAACTATCACCTATCAAAGAAAACATGCTCAGGATACCCTCCAGTGCTTCCCCTTATTCCTCCTTTGATGTAAGCTTCTAGCCAAATGTAATAAGGAATAATTTATTGCTTTATCCCTCCCTCCAGTTTCTCATTCCTCTCTTTACTACTGAACCAACTCCCCAGGTCTTGTTCGGTTGCAAGATTTTGGGGAATTATGGGTGATTGGAATCATTCCTTGTTCTGAGGTTTACTGGATAGGTGTATTTGTTTGATTCCCTATTTTGTGCTTGCAGCACTTGGATGGTCCATCCCACAAGTTAATTCCCAGCTGCTCTGTCATATAGTTACTTTCCACAGCTCTGCTATTGCTTTTGAAAATTTAACGATTGCCTGTGATGATTTTATTTCTATGCTTTCCAGTTAAATGTCATTCCATCACAGTTGGTTTGTACCAGTTTGAGGAGCTTTCTTGATTTTGCAACTCCATCTTCACATTCACATGCTTATTATAAAGTTTGATTTGATTATTCATTTGTCTATGAAATTGATTTGTACCAACTTGGTAGGAATCTGATAATATAGTAATACACCTGCAAGTAAAAAATTATAACATTTCCATGCGATAAGAGTTATTAAAATGGATTTCACATTCCGAAAAGACTACAAATGGCAATTTGCAAAATCTTAGCTTTCTAATCAACTTATCCTTTACCCGTCAGACAACAGCAAACATTGTTAAGAATATGTGTAATTACCCCCGCTCTGTGCCCCATCCTGTCAAGCTCAGTCAACAGATGAGAGGTAGGTCTCTTTTAGCCCTTATCCCATGATCTAGAAAGCTAACAAAACAATCTTTCTGATCTACCTTACTATCATATCATGATGTGAAGAAACTGTTCATCTTTTTCTATACTTTGTAACCTTTTGGAAGCATCTTGTAAATCACATACTTTTTGTTGTTCATTTCCTTGTTTCTTGCCAAAGTTGACCTCCAAGACAATCTGCGAGTATATCTATCATTTGGATGTTAATTCAGAATCATGGTAGACATTTTTAACTTTTAATCATTTAGATTTGTACTCTATTGAGTGCCAAGCTTCTGCTCAAGTTTTTCGAGTGCATTAGTGACCAACAGCAATGCTCCTTAACTTCTTGGCTGGATATTTTCAATGTTTTTTTAAAATGTTACAAACTGAATTTCCAGTAATTACATGGGAATTATGATCAAAGTGTTTGTTAAAAGCTCTTCAAAAAGATCAAAATTGGAAATTTTCTATTTGACTTTTTCCTTCAACAAACTCAGAGATCAATAACAGGATTAAATGTCAATTGACAATCTAACAATGTTAGAATTTCAGTGAATGTGATTGATGTAGTTGACTTCAACGAAAAATCCATCTTAAAAAGCAGCCTATTGACCAAGAAGGCAACACTTGAGTTGAAATTAGATCCTTGTGGACAGGGGAGCTTGATCTGTACTCTCCAATCGAAGGCATTGCCATTGGCCAATAATTTAATTAGCAAAGAAGAAGCCTCAGCAAGTAAAGATTCAATTCACCAGAAACAACTCTACAATTCTCACCAAACAAGCAACTAGAGAGCACCATCAAAGTTAAAAGAAAGCAGGTTTCATGAGAATCACCTTCATCACATACCACCTTTTGGTTTAGTATTTGGCTCCATTACCCTCCACCTCAGGTCCCTGTTCTCCTGCACGACCCTCATCATCTAGGGCCAGCACACAACAAAATAAATCACGTTAAAAAAAAAAGCTAAATGCCTATTCCTAACCCTAAATCAATCACATGCCAAAAAAAGTTAATCGTGTAACCCTAACCCTTAGTCAAGCTCATGAGCGACCAAGAAAGATTGACCAAGATCGAAAGAGAGTTGGAGTGAAAGATCTCAAGCATAGATCTGAGCCTAGATTTAATCTGCATATGTGATTGGAGAAACGATCGAAGGATCAAGGAAGAGAGATTGAGGGAGATAGATCTTACTGAGTATGTGATTGCAGGATGCGGTAACAAGATTGAGCAAGAGAGATATGATATCGAGTGAAAGGAATCAATCAAGTAATGGAGTATGAGCATATAATCAAGTAATTGATATATATCAACTGAGATATATAATGATGTGTCCTCCAACAAGAGAGGAGAGAAGCACACAAGCTCTGACCTGATCGGCGATAAGGGCATTTGAGAGTTCGATGGTAGAGCAATCAGGGCGAGAGATCGATGTTATATATCAAGATCCGATCAGCAACCCACATCGCCCTCGACTCCAGCTTCGCCGCGTACCACCTCGCTGCCTCGAGCTCCACGTCCTTCTCCCCAAGCAGCCGTCGCGTGAGCCACAGTGCCGTCGCGATGGCCTCTCAGAGCTGTCGCCTCCCCTGCTCCTCCAACGTCACCCGCAACCCCTCGAAGTGGAGGCGGACCAGTGCGTCTTCGTCCCCCTCGTCGCATAGGGGAGCCGAGGCCTCGGCCAGCTCGATCAAGGCATAGAGGCTCGGGACCATCGCTTTGCTGCTCCTCGCCACGTGGAGCCAAATATGCTCCTCCGCAGTGACTTGCACCTCCTTCGACTCCAGCTTCACCATGGGCCTCCTCGCCGCCTCGAGCTCCAGGTCGTTCTCCCCAAACCGCAGTGCCGTCGCGATGGCTTCACAGAGCTTCCGCCTCCCCTACTCCTCTAGCACCACCCGCAGGTCCTTGAGGTGGAGGGGGACCAGCCCGTCGAACTTGACGTCGATCTCGAGTTAGTGATGGCAAAGTAGGAGTGATCGGAAGAACTCACGATCAATGTCGATCTCGTGCTCGAGAGAGTTGGGCGAAATTGGTGAGGGTTCGGGAGTGTGGAGAGTCATTAGAAGAGGAACGGGGCAAAGATCGGAGGATTTTATTTGGAAAACCTGTATATCTAGTCTTATATTTTTTATTAATAAATAATAATATAATAATGATTATTCGTTCTGATCAAAAGTTTATGGTAACGATTTTATTTTTTTTTGAAGTAGAATTGTTATTTTAAAAAGAGGTAGCTACGATCATTACGAGTATAACTTCAACGGTCTGATTTGATTATTTTTATTTATATTTTTGTAAGACTTAATTTTTTTTTTAAGAACATAAGAATCAATCTTATTCATCTTTCACTTCCGGAGACTATAAAAATAAGGGGATTGGTCAAAACCTGTTAGTACAAAAGGAGAGAAACCATGACTCGTGGTTTAGTACAAATTAGAAATCAGAAATATCGAAGTGAGACACAAGACAACGAGCAAACAAACACACAAAAAATAAAAATCGTCGATGCATCAGGCAACTCACAAGATAATATATGGCATCTAGATCCTGTCGAGATGGATGAGGCCTTGAATCCTACGAGGCAAAGTTGTCTGAGAGCTACAATGCTCCAGTTCCCCACACCTAGATCTACAATCCTAGAAGCCAAGCAACTGACCATAGGATGCACAAATGAGAATGATTGAACCAGCTGCCGAAAAGCTTGAATCAGGGAGAAATCGTTGTGAGCTCGCCAGCCAACCTGCACTTTCCCATGCCACTAATTATATAGTAAGGTAGAATCCGTTTCAACTTACAGCCTATCATTCCCCACAAAGTTGAAAAAGCATGGTAGAAAGTTTTAACAAGCTCCCTTTCCAAAGGGATCTTAGAACACTTTGCAAACGCAGCACACGTAAAATTATCGTCCTTATCACGAATCACCCAATCAAATAAGAGAAGACTTTGTCAAAGGTGGACGCAACATTGAGTTTAAAACCTGCTTTCGTTTGAACCCAACTAAGAGCTATATGGGTAGGTCGTTGATTGCAGAACTAAGAAGCCATTTCAAAATTTTTCCAATTGTGATTAAGTGAGGAAGATGCTTTAAATCAAAGGAGTCATGCTTAATCTTATTTATGATCCACAAAATGTTATACCAAATGAAGCAAATCGGACCCTTAATACGTTTCATCCTTAAGGAATGAGAAGAGTTGTGCATGATATGGAAAAAAGAACCAGGATGGACCTGATGGACAAAATTAGTAGTAAATACCCAAGAAGAAATAGAATTAACTATCTGACTTTGGGCAAACAAGTGTAAGGAGGTTTCAATTGCAAGAGAAGACATGCAGCAACAGCATTTAGAGACCACATTAAAATCGAACTGAGCAATATTCTCATCCGTAGGAAGCTTATGGAGCAAGATACACCACATGCATAAAGTAATCCGAAGAGGAAGCTTAAGATGCCACAAGTTCTTAAAAGGAAGATTAGCCTGAAAGTCTTTAAAGTTAATGAGTAAGCGGAGGACACTGAGAAGGAGCTTGAAGGTTCGACAGGACAGGGACATTCGTCGCATTATCCAGATTTACATTACCAAGCTCAGCATCAATGAAGGGGGGTAAGGCCAAACTAAAGGAACATTGGGAATGTTCTACATGACTTGTTAATTGAGACGTTGGCTTCGAGAGATAACCGGGTTTTATTGTTATAGCGTTGTAGTATAGCCAGTTATTGCCAACATTTCAAATATAATTTTTTTTACTCGGAAAATAAAAGAGTTCCCGAGGTCGAACTCAGGGAGCAAGTTGTATTCTAGAGATATACATGTTTCTTTTACAAAAAGAAAGAGAGAGGGAAAGAATTTGTTGTCTTCTTTTCTTTGTTTTCTTCTTTCAGTTCTTCTTCTTCTTTGTCTGCAGAGGTGATGTCTTTCTTCTGCAATGGTGATGCTCTTCTTCTTCTTCCTTGCTGTTCCTGCTCCTCCTTTTTCTTCTGTCTTTCTTCAGATCTTCTTCTTTCTTCTTTGTTTTTCTTCTTTCAGTTCTTCCCTTGTTCTTTTGTGTTCTCCTCTGCCTCGCCTTCTTCTGTTGTTCTTCAGATCTTCCTCCGTCTTTCTTCTTTTCCCTTCAGGACGTCGTCTGATTTCCAAATCAGACGACTTAAACTGCCTGTTGCTACAGTCAGCTTCCTTCTTCTTCCGCGGTTCTTCTTCTTCACCTGTGCCTGCACACTTCAGAGCTTACGTCAGAGAACAAAACCTACTCTACCCTCTCCCCCCCGCGTCTCTCTCTCTCTGAAACCACTCTTGGGAAAGCTCTCCCAGAGCTGCCGGGTAATCGGGTTCGGGTCACGCCCGGGTCCAGGCCCACCGGCGTGCGTGGTGGGCGAGGAGTGCAGGTCAGTCTAAGTCGGGTCGGGTCAGGTCCGCGGGGCGTGAGCGCGGACGAGACCGGGTAACCGGGCGGGTGTAAGGGGACCTCACCCCGTGTGCTGAGGCAGTAAGGCTAGTGCACAAAATCAATTTAAACAGTGGAAAGGGTGTGAGGCTTACCGATGTGGGACTAAACGCAGACCTTTCCTCGCGTGCGCCTGCTGGGAGACCGCGGCCTGGCTTCTGCAGCTGCGGCTTTGATTTGCGTAGGTTGCTGGCTGGCTGCCTTCGCAAGACTCCCCGTAATCCGCAGCAGCTGGAGACCTGGAGTCCTTAAGCCTGGAGCGCGGGAGAAGCTGCTTCAATGTGCGTTAATGGCGGTCGAACCTCAAAACCTGTCGGACACGAATATGGCCTCTCGGCCTGATCAAACCACTGGGGAACCTTCGCCGTGGCACGGCGAAGGTGAGGAGCTGCGCGGCAGGCCGCAAGGTGGTGTCTGGCGGCAGCCCTAGGTTGGACTGCAACCGGAGGAATGGGTTTGTTCGGGGGAGTGTTACGGAGGTGTGGAGTGGCAGTGGAGGGGTGGGGGGTGCTCAGTGTGATGCGGCGGAGGTTCGGTGAGGGTCGGCGAGGTGTGTGAGGCTGTGGAGCGATGGGAACATCTCGCCGGAAGGTGGCCGGAGTCGAAGGGGGTGACGATGGTCAGGGTCGGTCGAGGGCGTAATTGAACAAATTGGAACCGGGGAAAGAAAGAGGAGAAGAAGGGAAATAGTTCTAACTTACTTGCAGGGACGAAGGGGGAGCAGTAGGGCGACAGTCGTATCGACTGTCGCCGGAGAAGAAGATGCTCAGGGAAGGAGGCGGCGGCGAGCAGAGAGCCGGAAAGGCGCCAGCTGGGTGCGGCGTGGCGCGGGAAGAGCAGGGGAGGAAGTCTCTGCTGCTGGTATTGCGGCAGAGCGAAGAGGAGGAGGGGGAGGAACCGCCGGAGCTGGTGAGCGTCTGCCGGAGAGAGAAGAGAGGAAAGTTGGGGATTTTCTCCGTCAGATCCGAGCTGCCCCGGTCGGTGGAGCAACGGGGGGTATTTATAGGGATCAAACAGGGAGGAAGGCGGAGGGAGACGACGTGTCTCCCTCGCCGGAGGATGGCCGGAAACAAAAACCCATACCGTCCGTGCGTTCGCACGGCCGGTATGGTGGGTTACAACGACTAAGGGGGTGTCCCTGCGACGGCTGACGATGCAGGGCACCCCCGGTTTACTTGCCAGGTCCCCCCCCTCACCCTGCGCGGCGCCATGCTCCGCGCAAGGTCGCCGAAGCATGGTGCTGGCAGGTTTTGCAGGGGGACCTGATCGCAAAGAGCGAAGGAGAGTTAGGGGCCAAAATGCGAGGGTTCAAAAGTTGAGGGCCAAAGAGTAAATATATGAGGACCAAAGTGTAAAGTCGGTTAAGGAGGTTTCTTCTTAGGCTCAAGTTTTTATACATGATTAATTAGGACCTAAGGAATCTGATGGTGAATTTCATTTCTATATTAAACCTTGTTTGACCGGTCAATTTACGCAAAAACCCAAATTAAGTTATTAATTGGGCATGGTTCTCAATGTAGGTCAAAATGGGTTCTGAAGGCCAAATTGAAGGTTCTAAACCCTAGAGATTATTTTTCTATGAATTTTAGAGGGTTTATTCTATTTTTACTTTGCCTCGAACCTCGTGAATTGAAGTGGGTTATTTTAGGGTTACAGATTATCATTTAGTTTCTTGGAAGTGCTGTAGCCCTTGCTAGATCATCTCATCCCACTTTTATTCTTATTAAGCTGCTTTGACCTATGTTTGGGCCCTGAATTACCCTGTATGCAGATTATACTGGTAAAATTGCATTTTTACCCCTTATGACTTGTTTTCTTCTCAGACTCAGAATTCTCTGAGTTAAGCCTTTCCTTGAGATATGTAGGAGCTTTTATCCTTTGTATTAGGTCAAAATGAGCTAGTTATGGCTCATGATGAGGTTCTCATCATACCCCCATGCCTAGCTTTTGCTAGTCCCTTAGCAAAAACTTAAGGTTTCAACCCTTGTTCTAGACCATGAAGTTTTTAATAGTTTTAGATAAGTGCCTTTTTTTATTTGAGCATAGATTAGGTTAGAATGCTGACCATAGGCCTAAAAGGTACTCTAGTACCAATCAAGATCCAAATCTGTCTAGCCTTAGCCTCAGTCTTTTAGCAAAGGTTTTTAAGGTCCACAAGAACTAACCTAAGGTTTATTGGACTTCGTGGTTAAAGCACCCGTGCTTGAAATGATTTTAGCCCTGACTCAGTTCGCAGTGCGTTTTGTAAGAGAGAGATAGAAAGTTTTTCTGTTTGGAGAGTTTTCTCTCTCTTTTTCTTTTTAGTTCTAGCCTAGGATTGGCTTTTCAACACGGTCTGTATCAGATTCCTTGCTCCCATCATCAATCCTCAAGGGTTCCTGGCGATCGATGCTTCGAGATAGCACCGCCCATGGCAACCCCCGGAACCCTGGCTATTGAGATTTCGAGATAATCCCATCCATGGTGTTCCGTGGCCGAATCCAGACCCTGGCAATTGACACTTCGAGATAATGCCATCCATGGAATCTGAATCAGCAGAGTGCTTACACGCCCCCAGTAGGATATGTAAATATCCTAAGAGACAAGTACCGAGGAGATGATATTTTGTTACGCATCTTCGAGGGGATTTCCTGCCTCTCCGCGCTGGGAACTCGTCCAAATCAACTTGTGTTGATCGGCCGCTCCTATTCTAGGTGTTCCTTTCAGAATTTTGCGACGCTTCTGCGTGATTCTGATTTTTTATGCTTACTGAACCAGGCTGTGTGTGAGGTTAGGGTGCTTAGGTTACTGAGTCCTGTAAACCAAAAATTAGTTAACGAGGCCAAATACTCCCTAAGCCTTAGACCTAATACTTCAGCTTTTCATTTTCCTCAACCTCTTGAGGAGTGTCCAGATCTTAATGGGTACTACGAGTCTATTCAAGAATGCCTAAGGTTTGCATTCTTTACTAATCTCTTTGTGCACTTTTCTTGAATGAGGTCTAGAACTTAGGTTAATTCCTTAGTTCCTTACTAATGACTATCACTTTTTCTCATAATTTTGTGCTCCTTTTTCATTTTGTTTCTTTCTCCTTCACAAAATTTCCTTCTCCTCTTTTCCTCTTATTCTTTTTCAAAAAATTTTTTAATTTTTATGGTATTTTTGGCATATGTGAATTTTTTGTTTGAAAACCTTTTCTTACAAGTTTTTGCACTTTCATACCCCCCCCATGCCTAAGATTTGCAATGTCCTCATTGTAACCTAGGGGTTTTTATTCAACTAAGTTCATACATTAGGATAGCTGTTTTGATGAGTGAATGGGTCGGGGTGACTGTTGCGGACGATTTCTAATCTCAGATGCAAGCACCTGAGGTGGAGTCGGCTGTCCTAAAGTGTGAACTTCAAGTGCAAAAAGCTGTCAGAACAAGTTTCAGGTTTTCAAAGAGAATGACGGGCTGCCTCCCGTTGAGCGCTAAATTTGATGCCTTCAGCCAAGCGGGAAATGCTATGGAGAGGGGATGGTCAAATCAGCGGAGTTTTGTAAGACAAGCACCTTGATTAAGAGCCTGGTTGGTCCAACCAGGTGCTTGTTCAGATCAACAGGCTGATGATGTAGCCCAAACCCAATCAATCTGGTGGGTTGATAGATGTGGATAAAAAGGTGTGGAGCCCACCATAAACTATGAAGCTCAGATGGATGTGGAAGTGTAAACGCAGGGTTTGGCTGAGTCGAATCAGCCTGGTCAGAGTAGGGACCCGTAGAATAATCAATGAATGACACGGAAACCCTACAGGGGTGATCAGAGAATGATAGAGCATGGTATGTAGTCTGATCAATGTTCGAAACCCGATGTGGAAATGCAATCGGCTCGGTGAGAGGTGAATCTGAATAGAAATTGAGTCCGGTTGCGGGTCGGGGTTTGGGAGAGGTTTTGATCCGTTCTGTGTGTGCGGACGAGGTGGCCATTGTGTACGAGGGCTCTTCTAGAAACAGATGATAGGTGGTTTTCTGTAGAGAGTCCTCTGGGTAACTATCAAATGCCGGAAGAGTGTTTGTAGGATGAAAGGAATCGGATTCGAGAAAAAATTTGGATTCTTGGTTGCAATCACTCTTGGCATTTTCTGTTTTTGGTTCCTGAGGATCGAAAAGGAATGATTCTGTGTTATCGGTGATCTCGGGAATCAGGACCTCAGAGTCGGAGTTAGAGTCATGAGAACTGGGGTCGTAGATAGGCCTGGCGTGTTCAGGAAGGGGAATCTCTCCGCAATTATAGTCAGATTTGAAATTGTCGGAGAGTTGGCGAAAATGAGATTCATGATCATGAATTCCACCACAGCAAAAATCATCAAATGTGGAATCAGCAGCCTGATTGGGGTCTAGCCTATATGTCAATTCTGGGCTTGAAAAGGTATTCTGTCTAGGCTCAAGCTCCAAGCTGGTAGGATAGACCCAATTAAAATCCAACTCATCCAACTCCTCAGTCTCTGTATCATAAATTGGCATGTTCTCTGGAAAATCGATCAGATTTTCTGAAGATGTTGGAGAGGGATATTCATCAAATAAAGGCCCGGAATCATATTTTGTAAAAAATTGATCTTTCTCATAAGGGGCCTCATAATCTTCCCAATAAGTTTCAGATCTAGGTTCTAGACTTAGGATGTGGGTAGAATTATTAGAACCTAAGTCCGAATAATCTTCGAGGGCCACCTTATCAAAATAAGGGGCGGAATTTATACCCTCAGAAGGTTCAGTTCTGATCTCATTATTGCAGGAGTTTTGAAATTCTAGGCTTGGCAATTCATGGTCTAAGTTTGGCTCATCATTGTGTTCTCCTGCAATATCCCAACCTAATTCAACATTGTCTTCTATCTGGGTTGGGATTTTACAACCACTTTGTGCCTCAATCCCGAGATCTGGGAAACTGGATTGTTCCTTAATATTGTTCCAAGATGGTTCATCCTCTGTTTCTGGTATATACGGGTATTTCTGGTTGATAATTTGTTCTACTGATTTCATCATTTCTACCCGTTTCATAAGGGCATCTTGGTGTTGTTCCCAAAGTACAGGATTTGTCAAGCATTGAAGGTATTCAGATTGGTGTAATTTTTCCATCTCAATGTATCCTGTCATGAGCATATCTCGGGTTGATCCTTTTGAAATTTCAGTCAATAGAATTTGGGCACAGTTTATGATGAAAGCTGTGGTTGTTGGGACATCAACCTGAATGTTTTCTACTGGTGTTGAGGGTTTATATTTGATTTCATAGATTTCAAGGGCATCCTCAATCATCTTATCTTTCATGGATCTCAGATATTCAGGTTTTTTGAATGGTAGTCTTGCTAGGTAATTAGGCTGCATAATTGGATCAGGTGGTGGAATCAAGAGATAGAATCAAAGTTTGAATCAAGATGGAAGAAGGGGATTTTGTTCAGAATCAGAGGAAAGAGGGGCTATGTGAATGATTTCTGCAAAAACAAAGGAGCCGAGGCTTAGCCTCGGGGAGAGTGAATTTCTATAGGAGGTTTCAAGGACCTCCTGAAAAATACTGAAGGGCTGGATGAGATAAGCAGGTGCTGGACCCAATCAAGACACCCAAAAATTGTTGGGTGACTATAGAGGTTCGGGGCAGATGGACCCCTTGATCAGAAAGATCGTCCACCTGAGAATTACCTGGGCAGCCAGAGAGGGAGAGTCCCGCGAAGACCCCTACACGGTAGAGCGTCCCCACGGGTTACAGGGTTTCCCCCACCTGACCTCTCTTGTCACTGCGGTTCCAGGTAGACCAGAATGGGGATCTTGACCTCTTAAGTCTACCAATTTTAAGATCAGGGTGCTTAAGGTTTCACTTGAACTTTAGGTGTTTTTGTGAACAAAGTGGCCTAGTTTGAAGGTTGGTTGACCCCAGGGGTCAACTTCACCTAGTGGTTTCCTTGAGAAGTTAGGCCTTGTTTTAGGGTTCAAGTGTTTAGAGAGAGCCAATTGTTTAGGATTTTTCTTATTAATTATTTTCAATCAATGGCTTGGGCACACCTCTTTTGGATTTCCTCAATTCTTGATTAAGGGGTGTGTCTCTACTGAGATCCTAATGTTTGACCTTATGTTGGCTCTACTTGGTCCATTTAACTCTTTGTTGGGTAATTAGGGCTCAAGCAAGAATGTGTTAGCCCTTAAATACCCTTAATAGTGTACAGGAGTGATGAGTTGAAAACATGCAACTCTTTATGGTTACTAAGTATGGAAGACAGGTTAGCCCTATATTGCTTGTTCTTTTCTTTTCTTCCTCTTTAGAGTTTAGGGGTTAATAGCGAGAGGAAAAATTTACCTGTCCTCAGAGTGGTTGTTGTGTGGTTGCTTGTCTTCTTGAGTTCCTGTAGCTGCACAAAAGAGAGGAGATTATCAGAAATTAAAAAGAAACAGGAATGTTTACCTCTAGAATAGCCGTTGCTCCCCGGCAGCGGCGCCAAATAATTGGTTACGTGGGCTTCGAGAGATAACCGGGTTTTATTGTTATAGCGTTGTAGTATAGCCAGTTATTGCCAACATTTCAAATATAATTTTTTTTACTCGGAAAATAAAAGAGTTCCCGAGGTCGAACTCAGGGAGCAAGTTGTATTCTAGAGATATACATGTTTCTTTTACAAAAAGAAAGAGAGAGGGAAAGAATTTGTTGTCTTCTTTTCTTTGTTTTCTTCTTTCAGTTCTTCTTCTTTGTCTGCAGAGGTGATGTCTTTCTTCTGCAATGGTGATGCTCTTCCTCTTCTTCCTTGCTGTTCCTGCTCCTCCTTTTTCTTCTGTCTTTCTTCAGATCTTCTTCTTTCTTCTTTGTTTTTCTTCTTTCAGTTCTTCCCTTGTTCTTTTGTGTTCTCCTCTGCCTCGCCTTCTTCTGTTGTTCTTCAGATCTTCCTCCGTCTTTCTTCTTTTCCCTTCAGGACGTCGTCTGATTTCCAAATCAGACGACTTAAACTGCCTGTTGCTACAGTCAGCTTCCTTCTTCTTCCGCGGTTCTTCTTCTTCACCTGTGCCTGCACACTTCAGAGCTTACGTCAGAGAACAAAACCTACTCTACCCTCTCCCCCCCGCGTCTCTCTCTCTCTGAAACCACTCTTGGGAAAGCTCTCCCAGAGCTGCCGGGTAATCGGGTTCGGGTCACGCCCGGGTCCAGGCCCACCGGAGTGCGTGGTGGGCGAGGAGTGCAGGTCAGTCTAAGTCGGGTCGGGTCAGGTCCGCGGGGCGTGAGCGCGGACGAGATCGGGTAACCGGGCGGGTGTAAGGGGACCTCACCCCGTGTGCTGAGGCAGTAAGGCTAGTGCACAAAATCAATTTAAACAGTGGAAAGGGTGTGAGGCTTACCGATGTGGGACTAAACGCAGACCTTTTCTCGCGTGCGCCTGCTGGGAGACCGCGGCCTGGCTTCTGCAGTTGCGGCTTTGATTTGCGTAGGTTGCTGGCTGGCTGCCTTCGCAAGACTCCCCGTAATCCGCAGCAGCTGGAGACCTGGAGTCCTCAAGCCTGGAGCGCGGGAGAAGCTGCTTCAATGTGCGTTAATGGCGGTCGAACCTCAAAACCTGTCGGACACGAATATGGCCTCTCGGCCTGATCAAACCACTGGGGAACCTTCGCCGTGGCACGGCGAAGGTGAGGAGCTGCGCGGCAGGCCGCAAGGTGGTGTCTGGCGGCAGCCCTAGGTTGGACTGCAACCGGAGGAATGGGTTTGTTCGGGGGAGTGTTACGGAGGTGTGGAGTGGCAGTGGAGGGGTGGGGGGTGCTCAGTGTGATGCGGTGGAGGTTCGGTGAGGGTCGGCGAGGTGTGTGAGGCTGTGGAGCGATGGGAACATCTCGCCGGAAGGTGGCCGGAGTCGAAGGGGGTGACGATGGTCAGGGTCGGTCGAGGGCGTAATTGAACAAATTGGAACCGGGGAAAGAAAGAGGAGAAGAAGGGAAATAGTTCTAACTTACTTGCAGGGACGAAGGGGGAGCAGTAGGGCGACAGTCGTATCGACTGTCGCCGGAGAAGAAGATGCTCAGGGAAGGAGGCGGCGGCGAGCAGAGAGTCGGAGAGGCGCCAGCTGGGTGCGGCGTGGCGCGGGAAGAGCAGGGGAGGAAGTCTCTGCTGCTGGTATTGCGGCAGAGCGAAGAGGAGGAGGGGGAGGAACCGCCGGAGCTGGTGAGCGTCTGCCGGAGAGAGAAGAGAGGAAAGTTGGGGATTTTCTCCGTCAGATCCGAGCTGCCCCGGTCGGTGGAGCAACGGGGGGTATTTATAGGGATCAAACAGGGAGGAAGGCGGAGGGAGACGACGTGTCTCCCTCGCCGGAGGATGGCCGGAAACAAAAACCCATACCGTCCGTGCGTTCGCACGGCCGGTATGGTGGGTTACAACGACTAAGGGGGTGTCCCTGCGACGGCTGACGACGCAGGGCACCCCCGGTTTACTTGCCAGGTCCCCCCCCTCACCCTGCGCGGCGCCATGCTCCGCGCAAGGTCGCCGAAGCATGGTGCTGGCAGGTTTTGCAGGGGGACCTGATCGCAAAGAGCGAAGGAGAGTTAGGGGCCAAAATGCGAGGGTTCAAAAGTTGAGGGCCAAAGAGTAAATATATGAGGACCAAAGTGTAAAGTCGGTCAAGGAGGTTTCTTCTTAGGCTCAAGTTTTTATACATGATTAATTAGGACCTAAGGAATCTGATGGTGAATTTCATTTCTATATTAAACCTTGTTTGACCGGTCAATTTACGCAAAAACCCAAATTAAGTTATTAATTGGGCATGGTTCTCAATGTAGGTCAAAATGGGTTCTGAAGGCCAAATTGAAGGTTCTAAACCCTAGAGATTATTTTTCTATGAATTTTAGAGGGTTTATTCTATTTTTACTTTGCCTCGAACCTCGTGAATTTAAGTGGGTTGTTTTAGGGTTACAGATTATCATTTAGTTTCTTGGAAGTGCTGTAGCCCTTGCTAGATCATCTCATCCCACTTTTATTCTTATTAAGCTGCTTTGACCTATGTTTGGGCCCTGAATTACCCTGTATGCAGATTATACTGGTAAAACTGCATTTTTACCCCTTATGACTTATTTTCTTCTCAGACTCAGAATTCTCTGAGTTAAGCCTTTCCTTGAGATATGTAGGAGCTTTTATCCTTTGTATTAGGTCAAAATGAGCTAGTTATGGCTCATGATGAGGTTCTCATCACTTGTCTAACCAGAATGGACTTAAGCTGCAATCCATCAGAGAGAAACTCCTTTAAGGGAGTATCTCCCACCCAAATATCAAACCAAAAATCAATATTCCCCTGATGAATTTCCCATCGAATAAAGGGCATCATGCCCATGTAAGCATTATACAAGAGGTGTTATCTGGATGGCAACGATGTGCGGGAAGAAAGACGATTACCAGTTAAGTTTTTGATGAGGTTGGCATAGATAGAGTCCCCACTCAACACAATCCAAGCCCTTTTCATCCTCAAAGCTTTAATGAAAAGCACCAAGTTTCAAACAACCAAGCTCTTGAAATCCAAAAGCATAGCAATCCGATGCCAAGCAATCCAATATGGGGCTGACCCGAATCAATAGAACCCCATAAAAAATTGTCAAAGATGGACTCCATCTTTTGAATTATAGCATTAGGAACCTCTAGCACCGCAAGAATGTGGATCGAAACATAAGTAAGGACGTGTTTTATCAAAAGCATTCGAGTAGTTGAAAGAAGATTACCCTTCCATCCCACTAACTTGGATCAGATTTTATCAACATTCGCAGAGAAATATGACACTTTGGGATGACCCAGAAAGATGGGAAACCTAAATAATTCGAAGGAAAGGACCCATTTTGATATCCAATTAAAGCAAGTAAAGAAGGAAGTCTTCCAAGAGGAAAATTTTGACCAACAAAGTAGAAACTTTTGGAAAGACTCACCTTTTGACCAAAGGCAGTTTCAAATGATTTAATGAAGGTCGAAAGATTACTCATCGAATTAAGATTGCCATTAGTAAAAAGAATTATATCATCAGCATACAAGGCAATAGGACAGGAAAACATTTCTCTTAATAGAAAAAGGAAGTATTTTCCTCATTATAGTCAACTCTTTGACACCGTGGATGAAAGGTTCCATAAAAATATCGAATAAAAAAGGGGAAAGTGGATCGCCTTGACAAAGACCATGGGAGACCTAAAAAAAGGAAGAGGAGCTTCCATTGACAAGGATAGACGATCCCATATGTTGAATGCAGGCTTTAATAAGGGTAATACAATGAGAGGAGAAGCCAAATTGATTTAGAATAGAATAAAGAATCTTCCATTCAACCCTGTTGCATGCCTTTTCAAAATCATGCTGGAGGATGACATTAGCGCCATGGACCTTACGGTCGAAAATTTGTGATAGTTCAAAGATAGTAGCACTATGGTCAAAGATAGATCTACCTTTGATGAAGCCTACTTGTTTAGGGGAAATAATCCTAGGCATAAATTCAATCAATCTATTAGAAACAATACCAAATACAATTTTGTAGGCAACATCACAAAGGCTAATCGGTCTGTATCCAAAAATATTGTAAACCTGAGATTTTTTGGGGACCAAAGAAATGAATGTGTTGTTAAAAAACCTTGGAGTCTCTTGAGTAGTAAAGAAATGGATTATTATAGTAGTCAAATCAAATTTGATAAGGTCCCAAAAATGGAGGAAAGATGCTGCATTGAACTTATCTGACCCTAGAGTCTTATTGGGAGGCATTTGGGAGAGAATATCAAAGATCTCCTCTTGAGGAGGATCCACTAGAGATTGGCTAATGGTAACACCATCATGAGCCATAACTAACTTTAATTAGTCTTAATCAAGTGACAAATGCTCCGACATAGTCGCCTGAGAGCTATAATTCCATTCAAATCCATTCTGAGAGAAGAACATTAAGATAGGGCTAATTCTGTAGTTTTAACATCATATCATGAAATCAAAGTAACCACGAGGCTTTCCAAGGGTTATTCTATGGTATAATGAGTATTAAAGTCTAATAAGAAGTTCCACACAGAAAGAAACAGGGTTTCATGCATTTCGAGAATTGATTCAACACCCAAAACCCTAATTTCAGACCTGCTTAAATTATAGCGGTTCTAGTCAGGATGAAATTCATCTAAATCTCCTAAAATTCATTGAAAAATATTCCTTGATATTTGGTATCCTTAATTTGACTATTTGAACCTATTTTGACCTTAAACAGAGTCAGACGAATTTCTGCCCTAATTTAGATTTCTATGCAAATTACCTAGTCAAACTTAGTCAAAACTAAAATCTAATTTTACCATCAGATTCCTTGGGTCAAAATTAGGTTTGTACCAAAATTTGAGCCAAATCAGAGTCTATCTTGACCTAGTTTACATTTCAATCCATTTAAACTCTATTTCTTTCAGACAAGCCCTTAACTTTCGAAATGTTTTTCCCTGACTTTGTTATCTTCTTTGCAAACAAGTCCCTACTGCCATTGGAGGTTAACCGACCTCCAAGCTGGCATTGACCACATCCAATCCCATTCAACTCATCACCAAATCTCACAAAAATTGGTGAGATTGGTGTTCACATTATGAGGGAGAGATTGAGACAAATCTTGGGCTTTGATTTACCCCAGAAAGACCGTGCGAATGCACGGATTCCTTGGGTGCTTCTTAATTCCTAATGAAGCTCAATCAATCTTCTTTCCTGTTTAGAGCTTGCCCCAAGCTCTATAAAAGCTTCCCCTTTGCAAATCCGTGCTCTTTACTTGGTTTGGCCTCATTTCTTCACCAATTCTCCTTCTCTGGCCACCTCCACCATAACTCCGACAACTCTACTCCCTCAGACCTCTTTGCCCGCTGCCACATGCTATAGGCAACGGGACCATCTTCCTTGCCTTCCTTCGCTCCTCGCCAACCATAGCAGGAGTGCCCAGACCCTCTTCGTCGTCGCCGCTCCATCACCGGAGGCTTCACCTTCTCCGACGCTGGCCAATCACAACCGGCACCTTCCTTGCCCTTTCATCCATTAATTTAGGTCTTATCTTCTCCCTCTTCTTCTCCTAAATCTCCCCAACTCATCCCTCTCTTGTTTCGACCATCGACACGCCCTCTCCCTCACCATCTTCTTCCGCTTCGGCCGAGCTCTGACAAGGTTGCCCCAACGCCATAGACCTCCAAATGACCTCACAACACCTCCACAACCTCCGCCACAGCTCCACGACCAAAACCTCTCATTCTATTTCACGGATTATGCCTCCAATCATCCCACCAAACACCATCTGTCGCCGACCTCTTCTCTGACTTCCCATACCCTCCACACACACCCCAACGCCACAAGAACCCCACCATCACCTTCGCCATCCTCCAGCGAAGCTTAGGAGCATTTTAACTTGGGCTTTTGAGTCTGTATTCAACATTTCAGGTCTCCGTTGGACTCCGCCGTCGCCACCATCTTCTCTGACTCCAACTACAACTCTCTGGCCACATTCATCCGCGATATCACCTCCAGGTGTTGCGATTCAGTTCCAGGAGAGTCCACAGGCCTCCAATTGCTGCTGCTAGAGCTTTCTTCATCTTCAATGCAAGCACCATGCAGTTGCAGCTGCACACAAAGGAAGGTAGGGACGTTTAGTCCCACATCATAAGCTGAGGGACTCATGTAGGCGTTTAAGTTGATTCCTGCTGTAGCCTGTTCGCCCAAGTACACCGGGGGTCGGGTCCTCGCTCACGAGCCTCACACGCCTTACCCGCAAACACACCCATGGGTTTAGCCACTATTCATGACCTGATTACCTGATACTATGCCCGAATATACACCTGATTATCTGAGAAGGAAGAAAGAGGAGATCTGTAAGGAGGGGGGAGGGTTTTGCTGTGTAACCCTTTACCTTGGGTGAGCGCTGAAGAAAGAGAGGCTCTATACTTTGCCTCTATAAAGAGAAAGGCCCTAATCTTGTGCTGTGCTTGAAGACTTGTGAGAGAAAAGCCTTGGTCTTGAGAAGGCTTTGAAGAAGCTTGGGCGCCCTTGTGTGCCTTCTATTAAGGCATCTGATGCCTTTTTCTGTCATCTTATTTAGTTCTGCTGATACTGTTGGATTATTTAAGTACCTAAGTTATCTAATTGAGGCACTGTTGGATTATTTGAATAAATTGAATATAAGATGCATGCTTAATTAGAGGGATCTAAATGGTGATCTAAATCATCACTTTTTAGGTTTTCTCTATTCTTTTTATCTTTACATTTTGTGAGATACATTGGATTATATTTGAATATCAATTTGATAAGTTTTATTCATTGCATATATGTTATTTTGCTTAATTTTCTGTGCTCATTTATTTTGAATGAAGATTAATGCGTGAATTCCATATTTGCTCCCTACGAATGATCTCAGACTCCTTTCTGAATCTGAGTTTTATAAATTTAAGTGTTTGTGTAATTTTGTCAATTATACTACAACGCATATATTTCTTAACACTCGATGAAACCATAACAACATTTTGGCATTGTTGTTGGGGAGCAACGCAAATTCACCATTAGTCTTATCTTTCTTGATTTATCTGAGCATTAACTTGCCCTATTTGCTTTTCTTGTGATTTTGCGAGGTACATCATGAAGAGATCTTCCGCGCAATCAACCACTCCAGGGGCAGGTAAACTTTCTCTTCTTCCCTAATCAATCTCCTAATCTTGGGAAAGAGAAAAAGGAAACAAACAATTAGGATTCACCTGCCTTATTTTCTTAGTAATTATCATTTAAAGGCAAGTTTCCTGATTTGTGAACTTAACTTGATATCTGATTGAAGTGAGACAATTTGTTTAGAGATCCCTACCCTGATTTCCTATACCTACCAGGGATTTGCGCTTAAATAATAAACATCTTAGACTTCTTAATTTCTTGTTTGAGTACAAGGTGTTACCCTTGAGATCAAATTGGACTTGAAATAGAACCAAATAGGATTTCTACTTTAGGGTTTTGAAGTGCTATTACACACTTGCATGCATTAAAGGAAAGTAATCTTCCTGCACTTGTGTGCTACCCAAGCCCTTGGTTGGAAAGATCTTTTCAAGGAAAACCCTAAAAGTAGGTTCTAAATTCAATTGAACCCTAAAACTTTGGACTTAATAACCTGAGAGTCAATTCAGGGTGATCTTTAGGTCTTGACCTAGATTTCATCCTTAATCCTTTAGGGCAGGTCAAGTGAAATTAACCTACTTTGTAGGCCAATCAACCTCCAAATTAGGTCACAAATTGAATCAAGTTCTAATCAAGTGAAATTTAAGGCACAAATTAGGACTAAAATTGATAGACTTAAGATCTCAATTCATATATTTCGGTCTATTTGGAACCGTAGTGACTAGGAAGGTTGGGTGGGGGAAATCCTGTAACTCGTAGGGATGCTTTACCGTGTAGGGGTCTTTGCAAGGCTCTCCCTTCCTGGCTACCCAAGTACTTCTTGGGTGTGTGGATTTTTGATTCAGAGGTATCATCCACCTCGAAACAACCTTAGTCATCCAAAAATCTTTGGGTGCCTTGATTGGATCCAATTCATATCTAGTCCCTCTTCTTTTCTTTAGAGCACATACATAGGAAAGATCCCTAGGTTGTTGACATAGAGGCCTCATTAGAGTTGATCTTCTTAACGATTTCTGATCTGATCTAATCAATTCAATCTAAACCTGAATTTGATTCTACATCTTGATCTACCACTTGATTTGAATATGCAACCTTACAATTTAGGAAGAATATCTAGAAAACCTGAATCCCAAATGAGCATGAAAGAAAAGATGATCGAGGATGCTCTTAGACATCATGATGAGTATTACAAAACCTCTGATCCATCTAGGAACATTCAGGTTAATGTTTCAAAAACAACAACCCACATTATGAATTGTGTTGAAATGATTTTGACCCAAATTACACATGGTTCAACCCGGGATGATCTCTTATTAGAATATATTGAATTGAGGAAATTACATAGCAATGAGTATCTACAATGTTGGTCAAATCCCCTACTGATGGAAAAACACCAAGGTCTCATGGAGAAACATGGAAAATTGCTGAATAACATTTAGGATCATCATTCAAAAAAACCCATACATCCCCTCTAAAACTGATGACACTTTGGAACAACATTTAGGATCATCATGATTTCCTAAATCCTGGATTTGAAAATAGAGGTTGTTATGGAACCCCAACCCAAATGGAATTAGATTCAAACTTTGTGCAAATTGACATACCTAATCTTGATATGGGTTGGGAGGATCTAGTTGCAGGTGTTCTCGACCCTGAACTAGCCCTAAAGAGCCATGAAGCTGGTCCATCATGCTTTGATTTCCCAAACATGTGTAGTAAGCTTGAATTAGAACTTCTCAAGGATGTAATTCCTGAACCTTACCCTGTTAAGGTTATCCTCGAGAGTAATTCTAACATCCCAATAGAATCATGTCTAGATTCTAGTGACCCAATTCCTAACCCTGACCTAGAATATAAATTTGAGCCTATTTGGGATGATCATGACGCCCAATATGATGAGAATCAAATTTTAGATCTGAATCATGATGCTAGGCCTATATTTGATGATTACATCTCTCTAAACTCCTCAGAAATACAAATTGATCTATCAGAAATTACACTGATTTACGATATAGAAACAGAGGAGTTGGAAGAGTTGGAATTTGATTGGGTTACCCTAGGAGATAAGAACTTGAGCCTATGCCAAATAAGGACACCTCTCTGAGCTCGAAATTTGAGATTAGGTTAGACCCAAGTCAGGTTCTTAATTCTGTGCATCATGATTTATTCTGTGGTGGAAATCCCGACCTGGAATCAGGTTCAGAAACTGATTTTCGCAAATTCTCCGATGATTTTGAATCCTACTCTGATTTCGGAAAACCTTTGTTTCCCAATGATTACGAGCCAGTTTACGACCTCAGTATCCATGATCCGTTCTTTGATTCTGATGTTGAGGTCAATGATTTGGACCTCAAAGAAGCCACACCTTTCAATCCACATACAGAGCCTTCTAAAACCCAATCCCAACCCCAACCCACCACCGGAATCAACTTCTACTCTGATTCACCTCTCTCTGATCCGGTTGCATATGATTCACCTCCATCTTTTGATTGGGTTTCGGACATTGATCAGACTGATAATCACGACTTATCCTTCTCTGATCTCACCTGTAGGGTTCCTATATCCTTCATAGATCCTTTTTCTTTTGAGGACCCCTACTCTGATCAGACTGAGCCGATTCAGCCAAACCCTGGATTGTCATTTCTACATCTTTTTGAGCCTCAAAATATCTGGTGGGCTCCACATCTACTGATTCACATCCATCAAACCACTAGACTGATTGGGTTTGGCCTGCATCATCAGCCTGTTGATCTGAACAAGCACCTGGTTGGCCTGCATCATCTACTTATCAAGGTGCTTCTTTTTAAAAACTCCACTGATTTGATCACCCCTTCTCCTTGACCAACTTTTGCTCGGCTGAAGGTATTGAATTTAGCCCTTAACGGGAGGCAACCCATCATTCCAAAAAAAGCCGAGACCCTTCTGATCATTCTTTTGAGCTACTCCTACACTTTTGAGTTCAACTTCAGAATAGCCGCCTCCACCTTTGGTACTTGTATCAAAGCTTGAAATCATTCGCAACAGTCATCTCGACCTGTTCACCCACCCTTTGACCCTATTCTAAACTATGAACCAAACTGAATTTCTACCTTCCTAGTTTATAATGAGGACATTACAAAACTTAAGCATGGGGGGGTGCTAAAGTGCAAACATATGGAACTTCAATTATCTGAGGGGTTCTTACAAAAAAATACATATTTGAAAATGATAAAAAATAAAAAAAAATGAAAAAATGGAGAAAAGTGAGGAATTTTTGTGAATTGATTGAATTTTTCTTAAGGAGGATAAGAGGAGGAAATTCAAATGTTAAAGAGGAGCAAAAATAAAAAAAAATGCTAGTTATATTAATTGATTATGGAACCTACTTAAGTTCTAGACCTAATCAAAAGAGAAATTAAGTTTTGAAATAAAAGAGATAAGGAGATTAGTATGAGTGCTGCTCTTAGTCCTCTTAGGCTTGTTTTAGGGCTAAAAAATTCACGTGTTCGTTAAGATCTGGATTAGTCCTCAAGAGATTGAGGAAAGTGAAAAGTTGATGTAGTAGGTCTAAGGTTTAGGGATTATTCGAACCTGTTGCTTGCCCTTTGGTTTGCAGGACTTGGTAACTTAAGCACCCAAAATCACACACTAAGTCTAGTTCAGTGCGCTTAATAAAGAAAATCATGCCAAAAAGTGTTTTATTTTGAAAAACCATCTCGAAAATCTAGCTTAGGAGCGGCTCGACAACACAAGTTAATTGGGTGAGTTCCCGACGTGGAGAGGTAGGAAATTCCCCTCGAAGATGATGATAACATATCATCTCCTCGGTGCTTGTCTCCTAGGATATCTAAATATCTTATCGGGGGTGTTGAAGTGGAGAATCGTCATAAATAGGATTTGAGTTTTGAAACCTGTTGTCGTAGTTTGATTTGCGAGACAAACCGTCAACAGATAAATTTAACAAAAACTCAATAGGAATTTCAAGTCGAATATAGGGAGGCAGACGTTTGATTTGTTTATCATGAAGTAGATTAGCTAGTCAAATTAAATCAAAACTAGCTATCTACTTAAAGAATAATGAATAGAAGATAGAGAGAGAATATTACAAATAAAGATAAAATAGAGATAGAATAAACATGGATTTCATAATCATCGAGTGTTGTTCATTGCAACTAATCATTACAACTACTAGTTACACTAGAAAGCAGGAAATTTATTGCTAGAAAGCAATAAAGAGAAGGAAGGTGAGAAATTATCCTCCTCGATGGCTGCTTGGAGGACAAGCCGCGTTGACGGAGCGTCCGGAAGAACGTAGTGAGATGCTGGACGAAGGAGAATGATGACAGACGACGGAGGACGGGGTAGGGCAACATCATAGCGAGATCTGCTTCTCGAATGGCGGTGAAAGGACAACCATAGAATGCTCCACGAAGGAGGTGAGAAGATGGAAAATTATTTTTGTAACTCTAATGGAGCATCCTAGGTTTGGGACCAGCTCGTAGAGCCTTTGAGGGGGTGAGAGAACATAGGAAGGGATGAAGAAGAAGTGGAGGTCGTAGGGCTATTTATAGGTGAAGAATGGAGGGTCAATTAGGTCATTTCATGTCAAAATATTAATATTAGGATCTTTAGTGACAGATTTATTCGTCACTAAAGCCTTGAACGTGGGCTTACGTGTGTGCGTGCGTAGCGCCTCCTCTTCCCGCGCACTCAATATATTTGCACGTTCTCTTCATCTCAGTCGTCTAATCACCAGATCGGATGGCTTAAGATGCGTGTGCCCATGCCTTCATTGCGCGCCTGCATGTGCAATCGGGCATTCGCATGTGCATCTAATCACGTGTGCAGCACTCGCGTAATCTCGTGCGGCCACATCGCCTTGCATCTAACCATCCGTTTCGCCATCCAACGGCTCAATTGAGCCCGCACCAACACTCGCGGTCAATTTGAGTGCTCGAAGAGGCTCGAACCTGCGCCTCTGCCTCTGCATAGTGCCTTCGCCCAATGCGCTACGTCCGCATTTGAGGCACGTGCATGCTTTAAGGCACACGCGACCATGGCCGTTGGATCAATATCCAACAACCCAGATCTGATGGCTGGTTAAGGAGAGGAAGAGTAGCGGCCACCCTTGAGCGGTTTGGGCGGCTGAGATGGTGCCACATGGTGCCATCTTGGTTGTCCATCTTCTCTGACATGTAGATGGTGCCACGGATGTCAGATTGGATCAATTTTTGCGCCATTGGGCTGCGATCGTTGATCCGAGCCCATCCATGTGGTTGGATTTGTCATCTGAAGTACTGATTTACACCACCTGGCCCCTTGACCTCTAATCTTTCTCAGACTACATCTGATGTTACAGAAGTCTGATCAAGGTGATCTTGTAGTCGTTGATTTTTAAGATGTCTAAGTAATTTTCCAGACGTCCAGGATCTTATCCAGAACTTATACTCTTCACCGGATCTTGAACCCTCTGTCATCTGAACTTTTCAGACGTTTACTACTTATATCAGACGTCTGGTTTAGTGTTTTCAGATGCCTCCTTGATTTTCAGAAGCCATCTTGAGATTTTGATAGTATCTCAATTTTTTAGAGCAACGGTCATTTTCTTAGGAGTCATTCAGACGCCTGACTTTGTATTTAGACGTCTATACCCCTCCAACGTTCATTTTCTCTCCAACGTTCACTTTGATCCCATTTAAAGTTCTTCTGTTTCACTTTGATTTTTTGAATGCCATCAGATGTCCATAAGTTTTTTCAGACGTCTTCTGGCTATTTTTAAGATGTCTGATCATATTTGTCTAGATCCATGTTTGGGTCTAATCTCATTCTAGTAACAGGAACTCTTTCCCTGTTGCCTTTTCAGATGTTCCATTTAATATTCAGACGTCTGAACCTTTATGATCAGATGTCTATTTCTTGTTCAGACGTCCCTCTATTTGATCTTATAACCACTTGATTTTTTCTGGAGTTTTGTTAGACGTCTTGATTTATTCTCAGATGTCTAGAATAGACTTTTTAGACTTCTGTCATGGTTTTTCGGATGTCTGATATAGTCAGAATTTGAGTTAAACACGTCCAGATTCGAGCTCCTTCACAGCCACCGAACCCTATAAATAACCCTCAACCCCTTCGATTTCAGCGGTTAGCTCCCTTCCCTCTTCCCCCAACCGACGCTAATCAATAGGCTATTTGCTCCTATTCCGGCGACCTACTTCCTCCACTACGCACTTCCTTCGATCATTTCAACCTTTCGCCGAGCTCTGCCGTCCTCCGTTGTACCTCTGATTAAGGTGACAACTCTGGACTTTGCTTCCACTCCGCGAAGTCGCCCATCGGACTTCTTTCTTCTTCCCTATGATTTCATCCTCTGTTACAACCTTCGACGGAGACTTCTTTGCCCCCTTCGTCCAGGTAACAGTAGGATTAGGACCATAGGTAAGTTTAGATTAGTTAGATTAGTCGATTAGGTAGTTTAGTTTAGATTTAATTTTTAGATTTCTATCTTCTTCTTTAGCTCCTTGAGCTTGTCTGGAGCAATCTTTTGTCTTTTTAATTCATCAGACACAATCTTTATTCTTCCAAGAATACTTCTACTTCACTCATCTTTTACTGTATCAGCTTAAATGCTTAATCTATCTCCACCTTCACCGGTGACCTTCGTTGTCTATGGAGGAGGTCTCCGAGCGTAATTTATACTTAATCAGGGCATTCCATCACATCTACATCACATAAATGGCCAACTCGACCTATTAATTGTATGAATTAATCATCTAATTGAAAATACCCAATTCCACTCAACCTCCTGAGCTTGCTGTAAATGGCGGCTCAGGAGGAGTTCTTCCATCTAATTAGCCACTCATACACCGTCGCCACACTTCACTGATCAATTCCCCTCACTCAATTGAGTGAGAGGAATTGATCTAAGTTCTTGCGAACTCAATTTTTGATTCTTTTGTATTCAAAGAATATTCTTTGATTTAATCTCCAATTGTTTTAATTGTTGTGTTGCTGAGGTTCCTTGCGACCTCAGGAGACTTTTAAGATCTTTAATAACTTGTTTCAGTGAATTTCATACACTGACAGCCACTGATTGGACTCACCGGAGCTCCGACGAGTCAAAATTGGTCTTCAACCCATAGAACTCCGTGCAAAGCTCCAGATTGATTACTAATGACCTAAGGATTCTGTATCGATCATTAATTTCATATTTTGATGCTTGGAGCTCTATAGAGGCCTTTGTCTTCTCCAACTCCGGCGGAGTTGGAGATGACTGTTTGTTAGGGTTTAGTTTAATTTAAGAGGTCTAGAAGCATCGGGAAGGTGTACTGAGGTTAGTCCTGTTGATTGTTTACTCAGAAAGGTTGTAGCTTGTTTTGTCGAACAAACTCAGTTAGGATCTCAAGCGACAAGTCTTGAAACCCTAGAATTCTTGACTAAAGTTACCTCTTGAGACTTGAATCAATTCCTGAGGTTAAATATAACTGATCTAGGGTTTTAATTAAGTTAGAGAAGCTTAAACTTAAAAAGTCAACTCTGAGCTTTTTTGTGGTCAAATCCCAGATTCAATTTGAGGTTCAATTGTTTAATTCTATGAATTAAAGGGTTGGAACACTTTCTGGGATGATTTAGAATGAGTTGAGATTGATTTGATTGAGTTTTATTGATAATTTTGTAAGAATTTATTCACTATCCAATTTGGGTCATTTTTGAATCCAAACTGAGTTCAGTGCATTCTTGGCAGGATTTGGATGCAAATCCTGCCCAGTTTGAATCTATGAAAATTTCAGAGTTTGTTTGATTTGCTACTGATGCTTTTCCTCTTTCTGTTGAGCTGATCAGAACTCAAAATGGAGCTCTGAAGCTCCTGTAAGAAGATGTTGAGCTTCTTCCTCTTCTTGAAGCCATACAGAGATCTTTTCCTTCACCAATTGATGCGGAATCACTTATTGAATAGTGCTTAAACTTCACCTGGAGGTCCAAACCCTTTCCTTCAGGTCCTTAGACCTGAAATTGCTATCAGCAGGTGTGTATGGCTGTGAAAACCTTTTACCTTCACCCTTCAAACCAAAGTGCTAGATTAGACTCGAACACCAAATTGGTGTTACAATTATGCAAAACTTCTCAAGAGCTTTCAATCGAGCTTTTGAATGCTTGATTTGGTCAAGTGAGTCGACCGGAATCAACGACCGAAGATCAGCCAAAACCTGGAAATGTTAGTCCCACATCAGTAGTTTTGTAGCGCATGCCTTAGTATAATACGAAAAAACGCCGATGGCATTTCGGTCATCAGCGCTAGGTGCAAAGAGAATTGAGCTTGTGAGTGGGCGCGTGCGTGTGTGTTTGCCTGTGGGCACAAGCGAGCGTGGGCCTGAGAGGCCGGAAACTGTGCATGGATCTGAACCAAAAATAAATCATCTAATAATCAAACTAGGCTCAGCTGAGTAGGGTCTAGTCCCACCCTGAGAGGGGTGTTGTATATCCTTGAAAGGCCGGGCCACCCATTAAATAAACATAATTTTGGAGTAAAAAGAAATTAATGGGCTTAGATAAGAATGCTAATGTGGTTTAAGTGTGGATTAGTTCACACAGTTAAATAACCAAAAGAGAAAGGAAGAGAGGAGAAATAAAGAGAAGTAAAAGAGAAGAGGAACTTAAGAAGAAACTTAAGAAGAGAGTTAAGATAAGAGAACAGAGAGGGCTTAGAGGAAGAAGAGGAAAAGAGAGAGTGAAAGAAAAAAGAGATGGAAGAACAGATAAGAGAAATAAAGAGAGAAATTGAAGGCTGAAGATTAAAGAAGGAATGATGATGTAATTAGTCTTCTAATGTTTACTTTTAAGACGTCTGATTTTGTATTTTTACTCAATAACATGTCTTTTTGAGCTTAATTGATGTAATAAGGCATTTGTATTCATTTTAATAACTTTTCTTGCCTTAATCTTTTTGTAAATAAGTTGTAATTAGTGAATAAACATGTTTACTTGCTTCTTAATGAGAGATTACATGTGTAAATATGTTTTTGCTTAATGGAATTTTGTATGTTTTTAAGTGAATATCTTTTATGCAAGATTCATATACTTAAAAATAATCTAATTATAATTCTGATTGATTAAGTAATTAGTAATTTATGTTTGGAGTTAATGGTGAATTAAGATAAGTTATGCCTCCTATTAAACGACCTGGACTCAACCAGTTAAAAAGAATTAAAAATCTAAAATGTTAGGTTAACTTGACCCTATACTACACAATTGACATTAATTCAAGTTAACCTAAGTTACTTTCTCATGCAATTAATTAAGTCTAAATAACTTAATTAACTGTGTTAAGGAATTAATGGACCAGCGACCAGCGTGCCCCCTACACGCCACCCGTGCATGTGGCCACCTTGTCCACCTCTAGCTGCTAGCACGCTCAACGTGTCACCCTGCTTGCCACCCCTTCCACGTGCCCCCACCGCAGGGTGCCTCAGCTCTGCCACACGTGGCCGTGCACCAAGATGCTGCCCACGAGCAATAGCACATGCACAAGAGTCGTGCCCCCTAGTCCAGCATCACCTACAACAGCAGTTGCCCCATCGCACCCAACATCCACGTCTGGCCGCGCCCCACTCCATCCACCATTTACCGTGACACCACTGCCATCGGAAGCAACTCGTCTCACTCTCCCTCCGATGAGCTCCTCACCTCCAGCCATCCTCTCCTCCATGAGTGGAGAGCACTGTCGCAAGTGCTCTATTTTCGGTGATAATAGAATTTATATTCATGTGCCATTGAGGAGAGGGGATTTTTGTTTTATGAATATCTTATTATGTTGATTTTATGATCATACCCTTCATCTTTCTCATAGTCACGATTCCAATTTTATCTCACATTGATTTCTTAATCTAAAGGGAATTTTGTCTTGATTTTTGGGGGAAATCAATAGTGAACATTTGATTTCAATAATAGCAAATTTTTATAGGCCAGTGCCTCCTTATGGACACAATCCGCTCTTCTCAAGTGGTTAATTTCAATTATTTTGAAAAGCGATTTTCTATTATGCAAACAAATATGACACATCATTTTATGTGTAAAACTAAATCGAAAATGAAAATCATCATTTTATCTATTGGTACTGGTTGTAATTTGTGGCATTGTATTGGGGGTGCCCACTATTGATACTAAAGTTTAGTGCTGGTACTGGCTGGCCTAGTTGAGGCTATGCTGTGAGTTCCCAGTACTAGTACTAGAGCTCAGTACCGATACTGGCACACTATGGCTTGAGCTGGGTTGATGGTGCCCAGCATAGATGCTAGGTCTTAGTACCGATACTGGTGCACATGTTTCACCTTATTTGAGCTAAGCGACAAGGAACTCTTGAGCTTTAAGAAGAGGATTAAAAGTCCATTTAATTTGGCTAAGTAAAGGGTTGAACCCAAAATGTTGAACCTATTAATGACTCGGCTAGAGTTTAATAAATGCAATGTTTGGATCCTAAGGTCTAGGGTAAGACCCTAGGCGATCCTGTAGGTCTCTAAGGTTGCCTGATCCAATACCAATCAGGAGCAACAGGACTAAGGAACGATTAGGTCAGAAAGGTGAGCCTGTAGGGGGAGACACCGGGACTTGGGAAACTATAAGTTCACTATTGTAGGTCGAAGACTCGGGAATTGGTAATGAGTCTAGCAGAGTTCCACCTCAGAACTGGAGAAGTTCTAGGTTGGGAGTTTCGCTAAGTGCCATCATGGAGATGAGGCACTAGGGGGGTGTCTTAAGTCTGAGTCGACGAGAGACGCCCTAAGATCTTGTGTGCAATAACTTTCTAGGGATCTCAGGTCCGTGACACGAGGATCTTGATGCGTCCACTTTATTGGACCATTTAATTTCTGAAGTATATTTTATGCATATTTTCTTAGAGTTTAATTATTTAGAATTAGGTCTTAATTGACCCAATGGGAGGGATATGACTTAACCCACATCTTTATATTCTACAAATACATGTGTGCAAAAATCCCCAATATGCAGAGCGCACGCGTCGCACCGCCACCAAGTCCCACTGCCAACCCAAGTCGGTGGAGCTTCTCGCAACACCCCTCCAAGCCTTAACCGCCTCAATATCTTCGGGCGTTTGTTGGAGAAGGCTAAACGGATCGAGGAAGTCTGTAAAAGAGAAGGTGTAGAGGAGAGATATCTTCCACCTCTCTTCTTCCATTGCCTTCACTATGCATCCCTACATAACCCTAAATCATCATGTCAACTATCTCGGTCTCCAACTATCCCCTTCTCCTAATCCTAATCCTAGTCATCCACATGTCCACGCCAACTATCCCCCTCTCCTAAGCCTAATCCTAGTCATCCACATGTCCACGCCAACTATCCCCCTCTCCTAATCCTAATCCTAGTCATCCACATGTCCACGCCAACTATTCCCCTCTCCACCTCTATATATACACCACCTAACCATCACCTAAATCATCATCTCTTCCATTAGTTAGGTTCCACCATAGCCACTACATCTTCACACCAAGGAAGAAGAAGAGGAGAAGAAGATCAAGGGGGCACACACCCGCCCCCTTGATGCCTTCTTCCTCTCCTTTTTCTCCCTTAGCCACGTCAAAGGAGGAGGTCTTCACACCTAGAAGGGATGGCCAGGCAAGAGGAGGAGCAAGGTGGTTGACACCCACCTTGAAGGATTGCTTGGAGGAGGACGACTTCAAGAAGAAAAGGAGAACCCTTTTCAAGTGTGGGGCAACTGCACATGGAGCAAGGGCCAACCAGATCTTCAACCAGAGGATTTCCCCTTCTTCAACTTTATTTTATCTTTGTATTAGCTAGTAGTTTACTATTTTTCTTGTAGACGCATTCCTCTACCTATAATCGACTTACTAGTAATACAAATTTTAATTGCCTTCCAATTTCTATTTTCTAGCTTAGTATGATTTTCATGCTATTAGTTAATTAGTGCACCGCATCTTCTTCTTTTAATTACCCTAGACATAGTTGGCTAGGGTGAGCTTAGAAGAGGACTCATTCATGTCACTTAGGGTTAGTGATAGGTTTACTCTTTAGCATACTCTTCGCTTGTGAATACCTGATTGTTTTGAAAATCATAAAAACAACAAAACAAAAAATACAAAAATACATGTGTTGACTTGAGAGGTGAGAGAGAGAACCATCTTAGTGATCAACAAATTGGCCTCCTTGGACAACCCTAGATATTCACCCTATCTAGGTTATAAATTTAAGAGTTAATCGATTTTACACGTCTCAACAACAAAAACATGCTTTTAACAAACCATGTATTTTCCGTATCAATGGTTGCTTCTCAAACTCCTCACCGCCGGTTTCCTCCTCTGACTAGCCAAGTCTAGCCACCATCGACGGCGCTGCTAACACCATTGCGACAAATCGTGCACTGTCCAGCCACCGGTGGTGTTTACTACGTGCACAAGCCTCTGCAAGAAATGCTCTGTTTTGGGTTGAATTAGTATTTAGGATGGCTTCCATTGTGAAATTTCTTTTTAAAATTTAATATTTGATTTATTTTGTGAATTGTAGTCGGGCCCCTTTAGTTCTTACTATTTCTTAAGATTATCTAATTGCATGTCCATCTCCCCAATCTATTAGTCGCATATACGTTACATGTTATACTATAATTGCGGGAAAATATCTGACCATCATGTTTGATAAATTTGCGAATTAATTTGGCTTGTTCCTCCCCATGGAAATGACCTAATCATTGTCGTTAGAAGTAATTAATATTTTGATAGTCGATGTTCCACCACAAAAGCATTACAACAACACGACATTTTATGCTAAAAAATTCATCGAAAGTGAAGATCAACTTTTCAAATGCCTATTAAGCTTTTCAGGGAATTTAGATTACTTTTGTGTTATTTTTGAAGCTTTTTTGAATTATTGACATTGATTTTGTTTGTGTGTAAAAATGTATGAATGAAAGCGACAGGTGTGCATGCCGGAGGCAATAATTTTGGTGGACCTTGATGCCACCTAGTGGGCAGCAACAGGTGCCTATGGGCCTTGATCCCACGCACGTGAAGGCATATGAGGGAAAATCAGGAGGATTGCTTCCCAGATTTCATTGATTTCTCTGCATTATATCTTAGTTTATATTTAGACTTAATTTTAGACTTTTAGATTCTAATCATTGGTTTTCTCGCTCTTGTAACCTGGGGCTAGTTTTTGAGGGAGTGTCCCCAGTTCTTTAGATACTAGGTTTAGTTAGTTTCTTTTGATTGCACATATAATATATATATATATATATATATATATTCGAGTTTCCTACTAGAAGTTACATATCCATAAGCCGATCATCTTGCAGTGCTTGAGCAACATCTAGATTTCTCTTACTGCATTGCATATATTTCTACATTGTAGAGTGCTGGAGTAAGATGCGTACTTCCTATCTTTTTGCATCAACTATCTATGCACGCATTGCATTTGGACATAATTTAAGAAGACCACAAAAGATGATTTGAAAAGATTAATTAAGTGGTCACATTACTTTTGGAAAGAGGAGTAAAATATACAGGAAGTGTTTGAACAACTTGATTACGATTTTCAAAAGAAGAATCATTTTTCGCAGTGTGATGCACACTTCCTGCACCGAGCACACACTGTAGGCATCGCACTAGGTCTCGGATATTTAAGGCTATAGGCATTGATCTCTTTATCACTGCAAACCCACCTATTTCACTTTGTGACGGTGGTATTAAATTTTGCCTAAGTGACTTGGTACTTTGAGGGGGACACCCCTTAAAGGAACTAAAGGGTAGTTAAGAGGCACCGCTAATGCATCGTCTCAAAGGAAGGGTTCGCCCTACTTGCATCCCTTAGTTCCAACGTTGGAGTACTTTTTCACTTGAGCATTTGAGAATATTATTTTAACAAAGTGTATGTCTTTAGGGCACTCGAAGGTCAATTTAGGGTACGTAATTGGATTTACAACTTGTTTGGTCACCCAAAAGAACTAAAGTGACCTCAACCTCCTTAACAGACATTAGCGAGGAATCTCAAGTGCCTCATTTCTCTTATACCACTTAAGTGGGAATGGAGACACATTGCCTTGACTCTATTTGGATAATCTGAAAAGTTGGAAGAGGACTTAAAGTGCTTTAAAATGACAAAAGACCTTTTGCCTTGTGTTTGCTTGGTGTATGCTTGGTAGGCACTCACTTAGAAGTCTTATTTTTGACCTTAAACTTGAGAGACTTCTGTTCGGCATGTAATTCATGTTTTAAAAGTTAATTCAGTTGTAGTATAGTGTGAAAACACGTCGACAAATAAATTTATAAAGACTAGTGAGTACCGGGTCATTCGCAAGGAGGCAATCTCGATTTTTAACAGAAGTTTTTCAATAAACTAGTTCTAACGGTATTTATATATGTATATATGTATAAAGAGGCATCATATATTCATAAGATCAGATTTCATTGCACTGATAAAGAGTTTTTCACAGTAAAAATTTCTATGCAGAAAGTAGAGATAGATAGATAGAAAGAGAGAGAGATAGAAGGAGGCAGAGAGACGACGCCACTTGTAGGATGCTTGTGCGAGGTGCAGCAGCACCTCAGATCCAGAGTGCCGGGACGAAAGTCGGAGCGGAGTTGTAGAGAGGTGGAAGATATCTGGAGTTGATGGGAGAGAGATATTTCAACTGGGGGCCCTGGGCCTTCTTTTATAGTTTTAATGAGGGGCAAAAAGGGTATTTGACCCTTAATCTCATGTAACAACCCTTGGGCAATCAGATCCATCGATCAGGAGATCAACAGCTTTGATTTTCCCTCAAAACACCTTCATTTACGCGTTCATCGTGCGGATTGCTTCTCTGGCTGACACGTGGCATGCCCATGTCCCTTGATCTGCGATCTAACGACCCTGCTCGCTCTTCGCACCCGCTTCAATGCCTGCAGTGCGCTTATCTCTTTTCCCGCTCGCCGCTCACCTCTTCTAAACGCCCAACCGTCAACCGTCCGATCGTAAGATCAGACGGCTTAACACGTGCACTCGCTCTTCGTTCATTTTGAAAAACACGTGGCACCATGTGTTCGGTCGTGCAGCGCCCTTGTTGTGCCACGTGGTCTGATCTTCGCCCTCTGCTTGTGATCGAACGGACTGATTTAATTCGCGCCTGTCCTCACGTGGATTGCAGCTCGAACGGGCGTCTCCAGATCTCGCGCAGGCACATGAGCCAATGCACTACGCACACATTCTGTTATAATTACTTGTTTGTATATATTTATTCTTAACTGGCTGGATGGGCGACGTGGCGTGCTCATGGCCGTTGGATGAAGATCCAACGGCCCACAGCGTGCGAGGGTGGCCTTCCTAGATGGGGTGATGGTGAGGGAGCGATTGTGATGGCGTCACGTGGTTCCATCATGGCCGTCCATCTTCTTTTCCTTGTATTTGGTGATGTAGACCTTCGATCGAGTTGATTTTTGCGCTGTTGGATTGCGATCGTCGATCCGGATTCATCCGTGCAGTTCGATTCTTCATCTGAGGCTCAGATCTTTATCCTTTGGCTTTATAATCTCCATTCTTTTATGGACTGCACAAGATGCTATAGATATCTGATCGAGACGATTTCGGGAGCGTTGGACTGCTGTCATCGTTCTGATTAGATGTGTCTGGTCTGATTTGACATCTGTGGCTTCGAATCATCTGCAATTAAAAATCATCTCTCTTTTAGGTCATAAAATGATGATATTATCTATATGACTAATAAACTAGCTATTGCGCAAATTACGTTGCCTATGAATGCATCAGTCCAAAGTTATGCTAGACTTTAGCTTAATTTGAGTGTTTTAGGTTGCATGATTGCTGTGCAATCATACCCTCATGCCTAAATCTTGCTAGTCCCTAGCAAATGCATGACTGAATGCAAAGTGGTCCTACATGAGTAATTTTTATCAAAAGTTTGACTAGAGATTTATTTCTTATGTTTTCATCCAATACTTAGTAATCCAGATAATCGTGAATGTGTTTTGTTGTAATCTATGCAACGGATCCAAGTAAAAAGCCAATTTACATCTAAAGCTCGTACTTGACCCTTAGTAAAAATCTATTGGGATAGGTAGACTTCTCTCCTCGGGGTTATGAAGTAATCTATAAATTCAGCCCCAGCTTTTGGCTTAGGTAGAAGATTTCTGAGTCAAGTAGATTTGTATTTGGTGGCTCACACTTATCTGGTGCTGCATATAGACTAGTACTTTAGAACCTTGATTTTCATATTATGAAATAAATCAACTCAGAAAGTGGTGAAGAAACTATGCTCTCCTTAGTTTCTTTGTACTCAATCTCTCTCTTTTATTTCTCTTCCTTTTTCTTCTTTTTCTTTTGAGCTCACAATCTCACCAATCTCACCAGATTTATCATTAGAATTGGTGGTCTCTCCTGGTACTAACACTTTGATTAGGTTCTAATAATTCTATGACTAAGTCAGCATTCCTCAGCCCGTACTCGGGTAGCCAGAAATATAGAAAAGTAGGTCAAGGCTGTATTTGGTGGATCATGAGGGTGGTAGGTGTTGTTGCCTCAATACACTTGAAATAAACTCTAAAAACACTTATAAACTTTTTTTTTTCTTTTCTGCTTTTTCTTTCTTTCTTTTCTACTCTCTTTTTTTGTATATCTATATTTTTTCTATATGCATAGACATATATACCTCTTTTTTTTCTTTTCTTTTTTCTTTTGCATCCAAACATCTACTAACTCAACACAGTAACACATACGACTTTTATTCACGGGTCATTATTCGGGATTGGGAGATGTTCAAGAGGATATCGAGTGACTTATTTGGTGGAAGTGTCTATTCTCGGCATCGGGAAATGAATGGATTGGATAGTGTATTTTTGATATTGACATTAATACCCTCCTTCAGATGAAGATTCCGTAAAGGATGGTCGAGACTATCCACCTTAGTCCTAGTTTTATCAGAACCCACTCTCTACATTTTTTTTGGTGGCTCTCAAGATATTCTCACTAAGAACTTGTACGCAGAAACCGAGAGTGAAAACTATGCCTAACTCCGAGTATCATTATCTAATTATCCACAAGTTAAGATTCCTCATACTAGCCTTAGAGCACCAGTAAACTTTCTACTCTCATCTCACACGTGTTTGGTGGATCTATTAGAAGATAGTTTGCCTGAATCTCTAATTACTGTCTAAGGGCTTAGGCGAAGAAGCACTGCTTCTTCTTGACAAACTAAAGATGTTTATCGATCTTCACAGAGGATCCATTGCAAATTCTACATGTAAGTGTGAAATTGTACTGGATTCTAAACTCAGGAATCAACTTAAGAATAAATCCCTAATAAAACCTTAATAAAAATTCTTTATGCCTAAATGTAATTTTTTTTTTCTGACATAAAAATAAGACATGCAATGTCCACCCCCCCATGCCTATTCATTACAATGTCCTCATTGAAATGCATGCATGAAAATCACAATTTAATAAGCAAGAGGAGGGGAAATCACCTAACTATTCTTGTTGATCTAGGTCAGCATGGATGCAGAAGATGCAGAGTGACCTGTAATGAATGCTAGGTTACCTCCCAGCCAGCGCTAAGTTTAACGTCATTTGCCAGACTTAAACCCAAAAATGAATGATTAGATTGATGGGTTGGGTAAAGATTAAAATAAAGATATGGTCATGCAACACAAGGATCAGTGAGTCACAAATGCAAACCAGCTGATGGTGAATACCAAGCCCAAAGGGTCGGAAAAATAAAGTGAATGGGCTTGCAACTATTTACAGCTAGATGCTACAAAAGAGAGAATATTAGTGCGGGTGCCAGAGTGGAAAGTAGATAGTGGCAACCTTAAGAATTGATGCATGAGGAAGGCAGATGAGGTGGATACGAGGTGATCCATGGGGAATAAATCATACGGGTCCTAAAAGTGATGAGAAATGAAAGGAGGAACTCGAGTGGTGTAGTTCGAAATGGTATAGGAAATTACTTTGCAAGTCAAGTTAGATATGGACGGATGTTGAGTAGGTGAGTCAAATAAGATCCAGTGGTCCATCTCAGTAGTTCCATACTTATCAGAGTCATTAATCTTATCCCAGGGGTGATCAACAGTCTTATTTGAGTCAAATCTTGTTTTAATTCATTTTTCGTTAGAACCATAAGATCGGGGTTTGGATTAGTCAACACCTCAAATCCTTTTTGAACTATATCTTCTAAGTGAATATCTTCTTGTTTTTCATCAATCAAGTCAAATTCTTCCAAATCCCATGATTCAGCTAAAGTCTTTACTTCCTCAGATAGATCCTCATAAGTCATCCCCAGTAATTCTGCAATTTCTTGAACATCTTTTTCATAAGGGGATTTTCTATTTTGCTCAATCTCGAGATGTTGCGGATAAGGGTCAAGTTTTTCCTCAGGACTCTGGTGGATGGGGAGAGAAAGGTGCAGATTAGTTGAAACAGAAGTGAAAGCATATTCGGCTTATATATAGGAATGATCAGTATCGCCAAATCCAGAAATCAAATCATTTAAGTATATCTAATCATGGTAATCCTTAGACAAGATTTCATCAGAGCCATCCAGCCGTGCTTGGCTGGGAGTGTTACTGTTCACAATCTTTCTTTCTTCTTGGTCTTTCTCTGATTCTCCCAAATCATCAATGTAGTCCAATTCTGTGTCTTTAAACATAAAAGACTCATACTCCAGCTCATAATGAATTGGCTCCTCAAAATAGAATGGTTGCAATTCAGGGCCTAAATCAAGATATAATTCCTCAAGTGAGCCTTCCACCTCAAAGTCAGCTTTTGTGATATCATAATTATTTCTTAGTTCAACTGTAGGCCTAAGCAGGATCTGTTCTGAATAATCACAGGGCTAGTGGGTGGGCTCGACGCATGTAGATGTTGGGATTGGATAAGATGTCATGCTTAAGGTTGGATTCTCAACCTTTAGTGGCTTACCACCAACTTGTGGCATACTTGGACCAGGTTTGTCTCCTTGTGCTTTCCAGATTTTATTCAACTGTTTTGTCAGATTGTCTGTATTTCTTTTATTAATTTCCCTCATCTCCTGGACTACTTGAAGTAATTAGGTGATCTCCAGATCACCATCATGGTCAAGGATTTGATCAGGCTGAGGATAATAATTTTCACAGTTTCTAACCTCAGTCAAATTAGAATATCCATCATTTGAGTAACTAGGGTAGGAATCATATCCTTGGTTAGGTGGTGTAGGGTTATCCCAATAAGAAGGTGAAGAGGTTTGGGTGGAATTGGGATAATTTGCAAAGTGATTTTGAGGATAGGATTGATATCCTAGGTATTAGGGTTCTAAGGCATATCCCTGATCTGGGGAGAGATGAGTCTGGCTGAACCGGTCCAAATAACTTGTCATGCCAGCCAGGTGCTGGTCCTGTATGGAGGGTGTCTCTTGAGGTTGCAAAGATCCTTGATATTCAGAGATTCATGTGGGGTTCGAGGTAGGCCTAGCTATACCCGGGGAATATGAGGTGTAGGCAATGGAATCAAGTCCCGGGTATTGAGGAGAGTTCTCCCATCCTGAAGAATGTGAAGTAATGGAAGGGTTGGGATAGGGAGAAAAGGAGGAATAGTGTGAGGCAAAGGAGTATGGGTTCATGGTTTCCTCCTCAATCAGTTCTTCCTCATGGCAATTAGTCATTGGAATGTATTCAAAAAAATTAGGTCTTCTCCTTAGTTTACTCTCTACAGATGGTACCAAATCAGGGTTCATACACCTTTTAGCATTCATGTACCAAAAGAAAGAGGGAGAAGACAGATGAGAGAATATCCCGCCCTTTCAATACAAGCAATCAAACTAGGCCTTAAAGTGTCAATCCCTAAACAGACCTAATCTTGGCTCCCCAAAATACAACTGAGTTAGATCAACCCTTGAATTACTTTGTTGGCCAAAAGGCTGGGACCCCTTAGGACACCCCGCATGGTGGGACACTACTAAAGGTTAATGCGGTTACCGCACCGACCTTTCTTGTCACCAGTGGGTCCAAGTAGACAAGGCCTTGACCTTAGCGTAATCTAGTTTCAAGTCCCCAAGTCTATTAATCTTGCCTAGGGCACGTCTACTCTATTTTAGGCTTAGGATTGATGTTCTTTTGGAATATGATGGGAGTTAGGGGGTGTTTGCCCTTAGAATTGATTTAAGAGATGTGAAGTGTGCAGGCAAAAAGTTCACAAGCAATTTTTATGATGAAGTGAATTTTAAGATTCAAATGCTTGTGTTATCGTGTTTTAGGGTTCACATGATTAAATACTTTCAACCAAGGTTCTGATGAGTAACACAAACGTTTTGTAAATCCCAATTTTTTTGATAGATTTTAAGTATGGAAATGCAGGTATGCTCTATCCTTAGCGTGAAAACCCTAATCGAAGATAGTTCTAGATTTTTTTTTAAGGTCAAAAATAAGATGAGTGGTGCAACCCAAGCAATGCAATCAATTGGTCTTCTTGCACCACTAAGTAGGCACTCAGAAAATATTTTTCAAGAATTTTTAATGCACATTTTCTATTTTTTTCTGATTTAAAGTGTACTGGGGTTTTATAGTCTATTTTGACCCCCAGTTGGTAATTGGGTAATCCGTGCAATCAAACGTGTAGGAAATATTTTTTTCATATTTTTTATAAATTATTGATTATCTTAGAAATTTAGTGCCTCAAATTTCTAGTCAATCTAAGTTGTATAAAAATTCTTATGATATTTGAAACTTCCAAAAATCAGGAACAATAACTGAATTGATAATAGATCAGTGCATGAATTTTTAAAAATTTTATTTAACTCTGATTTGTCCAAAATTTGGATATGTTGTTCCTGACTTTTAAACCCACGTCCAGTTAAAAGTTGAGAATTTTTGGACATACGGATCTTCGGGAATTGAATTTTTAAAATAAAACTTTATTTTAGCCTGAAAATGAAGAGAGATTTTTTTTTCTATAAGGAAACAAATAAGCAAATTCTAACAATCCTAAGGTTCAAGTAAATCCTAAATCTAACTAATCTAACCTATAGGTACTTACCTGAGATTCGAACCCACAATTCTCGTTGTCGTGTTCATTTTGATTTTCTCGCTTTCTTGCATGCACGAAATCAAGGAAAATAGCAAGTTAGAAATCTCAAATTCGCACCAAAGAAGGCTTCAAAAATTTCTGTTGCCTCCTCGGCAATGGTGCCAACTTGTTCGGTGCGTAATTCGCATTTTAAAAGTTAATTTAGTTGTAGTATAGCGCGAAAACTCGTCGACAAATAAATTTATAAAGACTAGTGAGTACCGGGTCGTTTGTAGGGAGGCAATCTCGATTTTTTACAAAAGTTTTTCAATAAACTAGTTCTAACGGTATTTATATATGTATATATGTATAAAGAGGCATCAGATATTCATAAGATCAGATTTCATTACACTGATAAAGAGTTTTTCACAGTAAAAATTTCTATGCAGAAACTAGAGATAGATAGAAAGAGAGAGAGAGAGAAGAAGGCAGAGAGATGATGCCACTTATAGGATGCTTGTGCGAGGTGTGGCAGCACGTCAGATCTAGCGCGCCGGGACGAAAGTCGGAGCGGAGTTGTAGAGGGATGGAGAGTTGCAAAGAGGTGGAAGATATCTGGAGTTGATGGGAGAGACATATTTCAACTGGGGGCCTGGTCCTTCTTTTATAGTTTTAATGAGGGGAAAAAAGGGTATTTTGACCCTTAATCTAGTGTAACAACCCCTGAGCAATCAGATCCGTCGATCAGGAGATCAACGACTCTGATTTGACCTCGAAACACCTTCATTGCGGCTTCATCCTGCAGATTGCTTCTCTAGCTGACACGTGGCACGCCCACGTCCCTTGATCTACGATCTAATGACCTCGCTCGCTCCTCGCGCCCGCTTCAATGCCCGTAGCGCACTTATCACTTTTCCTGCTCGTGGCTTGCCTCTTCTGAACGCCAATGATCGGACGACTTAACATGCACGCTCACTCTTAGTTTGTTTTGAAAAATGCATGACACCACGTGGTCTAATCTCCGCCCTCTGCTCATGATCGAATGACCTAATTTAATTCCCACTCGTCCTCATGTGGATTGCGGCTCGAACGGGCATCTCCAAATCTCGCGCAGGCGCGCGAGCCAATGTGCTACACGCATGTCCTGTTATAGTTACTTCTTTGTATATATTTATTCTTAATCGGCTGGACGGGCGACGTGGTGCGCTCGTGGCTATTGGATGAAGATCCAACGACCCATAGCATGCGAGGGTGGCCTTCCTAGATGAGGTGGTGGTGAGGGAGAGATTGTGATGGCGTCACGTGGTGCCATCATGGCCGTCCATCTTCTTTTCCTTGTATCTGGTGATGTAGACCTCCGATCGAGTTGATTTTTGCGTCGTTGGACTGCGATCATCGATCCGAATTCATCCATGCGGTTCGATTCTTCATCTGAGGCTTGGATATTTGTCCTTTGGCTTTATGATCTCCATTCTTTTATGGACTGCACAAGATGTTATAGTTGTCTGATCAAGATGATTTCAGGAGCATTTGACTCCCATCATCGTTCTGATCAGATCTGGATAGTCTGATCTGACATCCTCAGCTTAGAATCATCTGCGATTAAAAATCATCTCTTTTAGGTCATAAAATTGTCGATATTATCTATATGACTAATAAACTAGCTATTGTGCAAATTATGATGCCTATGAATGCATTATTCCTAAGTTATGCTAGACTCTAGCTTAATTCAGGTGTTTTAGGTTGCATGATTGCTGTGCAATCAACCTTTTAGGAGAGCCAACCAAGAAAGAAGAATGATGGTAGAAGAGAGACCGGAAGGAGAAATTAGGGTTGGCGAAAATCAAAGAACCTTGAGAGACTATTTCCTACCCACAACTCACCAAGCCTTACCAATCTAAAGGCCTAGAGTGGATAATTCTTATGAAATCAAGAGAGTACCATATCTTTGCTACCCTCTTTCTATGGTACTACTAGGGAAGATCCCTATAGGTATCTTGAGGAATTCACCGAAGTCAGTTCCACAGTAAAGCTCCAGGGCTTTACTGATGAAGCCCTGATGAGAACCTTATTTCCTTTCTCCCAAAAGGATAAGGCTAAGCATTGGTATCATACCCTCGATTTAAGGGTAAATGATTGGGCTACCTTTAAGGGAGAACTTTTGAAGAAGTACTTTCCTATGAGTAAAACCAATCATTACATGAGAGAGATCATGAGTTTTACTCAGCAGTAGGGGGACCAATTTCACGAGACGTGGGAGTGCTTTAACGACTTACTCAGGTTATGCCCCCACCATCAAGTTCCAAAATGGCAACTGGTCGAAATGCTCTATAATGGCTTATTGAACGACATAGGCAAACCATCGATGCAGCCTGTGCTGAAACCTTCATGACCAAAAATGAGGATGAAGCCTGGACTTTATTTGAAACATTAAATGATAATTCCATACACTGAAGTGATAATTCTAGACACCACTATAGCAGCCCCCCCCCCCCCCCCCCCAAAAGCCATAGCCAGTCATCCTCACCCGATCGCAAAACCCATAGCCAAACCCGCAGCCCATGCCCTCATCCATGCCTAAACCTCTTCTTTTTCTTCTTCTTCCTTACCCACCGTCCCCTATTCCACCAAATCCCATACACAAAGGAACCCAAAGCCCGCAATGAGCAGCTCCTCCAATGGACCCCCCCTTCGGCCTCCAAACCTCAACCCGAACACCCTCGCCGACTTCAAGCTCGACCCCAAGCCCTCGCTGACTTCAAGCACCATGCACGGAAGTTCACGGTTGCTGCTCAAACTCCTCATCACTGGTTTCCTCCTCCAACTATCCAAGCCCTACCACCATCGGAGGTACCGCCAATGCCATCGCGATGGCTAAGACCAGGATGACCTCCACCGTGCATCGTTCGGCCACTGGTGGCCCCTCCCGCGCACACAAACTTCCGCAAGAAATGCTCTGTTTCAGGTCGAATTAGTATTTACGATGGCTACCATTGTGAACTTTCATTTTTCAATTTAATATTTGATTTACTATGTGAATTCCAGCCAGGTCCCTTTAGTTCTGACTATTTCTTTGGATTATCTGATTGCATGTCTATCTACCCAATCTATTAGCTGCATATATGTTACATGTTATACTATAATTGCGGGCAAATATCTGACCATCATGTTTTAATAAATTTGTGAATTAATTTGTCTTGTTCCTCCCTGTGAAAATGACCTAATCATTATGGTTAGAAGTAATTAATATTTTGATAGTCAATTTTCCACCACAAAAGCATTACAACAACATGACATTTTGTGTTAAAAAATTCACTGAAAGCGAAGATCGACTTTTCAGATCTTATGTGGAATAGCCTTCTAGGGATTCTCGAGTGATGAGAATCACGTGAGTCTTCTGTGAAATAGTTTTCGAGGGACCCAGATGGGCGAGAGAGAATGAGTCTTATGTGAAATAGCTTTCTAGGGATCTTAGGTCCATGACTCAAGGGATCTTGTATGGAATAGCCTTCCAAGGATTCCATCATTGGGAAATGTGTGATCTTGTGTGGAATAGCTTTCTAGGAATCACAGGCAATGGCACGTCGTTCCCACCAAATCAGTTACACCGGGTACTTGGGGATGCCATGTGTGGAAAAGCTTTCCAGGAAACTTTGAGTATAGTCAAGTTTCGATGCCCAAAGCAGGTATCCTTTGTACGGTGGACATGGGTGTTCTAATCTTTCTTTTGGCCAAGGAGGGGTTAGGGTGCAAGTGTACCATTGGAGAGGGTACGTCAAGATCCTTTATAGGAAGGGTTGATTATCACTCTGGGATTGGAGGGGCACGTAACAAGTTCTTGGATCGCTAGGATAGTTACGCTAGAACGTGTAGCATTAATCAAGTTGAATGATTAATGGGGTTTGAACCACGGCGGATGGTAAAGTTTAAATCTTTTGGGAGTGGGAATCTGGGGTGTGGGTGTAGGCTAGGGATTTAACCGATTAATGAAATTATACACTACCCTATGTTTTCTTGTAATACAGTAGTTGTTTTTTCCCTATTGAGCCAATTGGCTCATCCTACTTTGTGACTTAATTTCAAGTTGTTGCTATCATGCGACATTGACGCATAGAATTTGTCGCTATGCCAGATTTGTCGTGTATCACTTGACAGGTAACTTTTATGCTCTAGTTTTACAATGATTTTCTTTTCTAATTGCTAGCTTAGTGCATATTTAAATTTATGCCATACCTCTTGCACTTTCTTCCATTTTTTTGATGAATGGAATGCTTTCTAGTAGCTCAACTTTCTCTTGGGAAACCTGAATTAAATGAATTAGCACCTTTTATGTTGCCACCCTCGAAACCCCGACCTTCGTTTAGGGGTCGAGGTTTTGGGGCTCGACAACCTTTGGTGGTATCAGAGCATGCCCTTCACAGGTAGTGTGTATGTTGTGGTGGTATAGGGTTGCAACTGGGTCATTTTTGTGGTCGAGATTTGATGGCACGAATGATTTCTTCGATGTGTTGTAGGATGCCTCTACGAAGAAAGAGTACCCAAGGTGGTAAGCGGAACCCTACGGACCCGGCTACAACTATATGCCAGCTATAGGGCATGATGAGACAGATGCAGGGGATGATGCAGGCCCTGCTAGAGGCCATGAATAGAATTAGAGTCGCCTACTTTTTTGGGAGCTAGTGATCCATCTGTAGCAGAGGACTAGATTTTAAAGATTTAAAAGATTTTCGGTGTTCTTCAGATGGAGGGAGAACACAAGGTGTGGTTGGCTACATTCTAGCTTGAGGGTATTACAGAGCGATGGTGGGCTACAGTGTAGGTTTCTGAGTCGTTGCCAATGCCTTACGACAAGTTTCTAAAGCTATTTAATAACCAGTTCTATCTGCAACAATGGAAGGCACAAAAAAGGGTTGAGTTTATGAATCTCCACTAGGGTGAGATGATGATGACAGAGTACAAGGTTAAGTTCATGGAACTACTCCGTTTTGCTAGGAAGGAATTTATGAATGAATAGGAACTAGTCTAGAGATTTACTTGGGGTTTAAGGGACAACCTAAGAATGCAACTAGCTGGGATGCCAATGATCGGTCTGACCAAGATAGCTGAGAGAGCTATGGTAGACAGAAAGACAATGACAGTAATCCAATAGTGAGAGTAGACCTAGCAATCACTCTTGGGGTCAAGAGGTCCTACTTGCGAGAACAACCGCTAATCTTAGTGATACAACCTAATGACGACAAACTCAGTGTATGGATTTGAGCCTCTGCTGCAAGTACCCAATACAGGTACTAGAGTTCAGTACCGGTACTACCATACCATAGCTTGAGCTGGGTTGATGGTGCCCAGCACTGATACTAAGGCTTACTATCGGTACTGGTGCACATGCTCCACCCTGTTTGAGCTAAGAGGCAAGGAACTCTTAAGCTCTAAGAAAAGGATTAAAAGTCCATTTAATTTGGCTAGGTAAAGGGTTGAACCAAAATTTTGAACTTGTTAATGACTCGGTTAGAGTTTGATAAATGAGATGTTTGGATCCTAAGGTCTTGGGTATGACCCCAGGCGATCTAGTAGGTCTCTAAGGTTGCCTGATCTGGTACCGATCAGGAGAAACAGGACTAAGGAGAGATTAGGTCAGAAAGGTGAGCTCGTAGGGGGAGACATTGGGACTTGGTGAATGGTAAGTTTACTATTGCAAGTCGAAGACCCGAGAATTGGCAGTTGAGTCTACCAAAGTTCCACCTCGAAACTGGAGAAGTTTCAAGTCGGGAGTTTTGCCTAGTGCCATCATGGAAATGAGGCATTTTGGGGGGGGGGGGGGGGGGTGGTGTGTGTCTTGAGTTTGAGTCAAAGAGAGACACCCTGAGATCTTCTGTGCAATTACTTTCTAGGGATCTTAGGTCCATGACTTGAGGGATCTTATGTGGAATAGCCTTCCAGCTATTCTCGAGTGACAGCGATCGTGTGGGTCTTGTGTAAAATAGTCTTGCAGGGACCCAAACGGGTAAGAGGGCATGAGATCTTTTGTGGAATAGATTTCTAAGGATCTTAGATAAGTGACTCGAGGGATATTGTGTGGAATAGCCTTCCAGAGATTTCGGCATTGGGAAATGCATGATCTTGTGTGAAATAGCTCTCCAGGGATCACGAGTAGCCGGGTGTGTTATTCCTGCCAAATCATTTAGACCGAATACTCAGGGATGTCTTGTTTGGAATAGCTTTTAGGGGACTTCGAGTACAATCGATGTTCCGGTGCCTAGAGCAGGTATCCTTTGTCTGATGGACATCAATGTTCTAATCTTCCCTCTAGCCAAGGAGGGGTTAAGGTGCAAGTGTACCATTGGAGAGGGTAGGCCAAGATCTCCTTCTGTAGGAAGGGTTGATTATTACTCTAGGATTGGAGGGGCAGGTAATAGGATCTGAGACCATTAGGATAGTTACACTAGAGTGTATAGCATTAATCAAGTTGAACAATTAATGGGGTTTGGACCATGGCAGATGGTAAAGTTTAAACAAGACTATGGAGTGGGAATCTAGGGTGTGGGCGTAGGCTATGGATCTAGCCAGTTAATGAAACTATACACTACCTTATGTTTTCGTGTAATACAGTAGTTGTTTATTCCCTACTGAGTCGATTGGCTCATACCTACTTTGTAATCTAATTTCAGGTTGTTGCCGTTGTGCTACATCGACGCACGAAATTTGTTGCTGCATTGGATTTATTGTGTATCTCTTGACAGGTAACTTTTATGCTTTGGTTTTACAATGATTTTCTGTTCCAATTGCTAGGTTAGTGCTTGTTTAAATTTGTGCCATACCTCTCGTGCTTTCTTCCATTTTGTTGATGGATGGAATGCTTTCTGGTAGCTCAACTTTGTTTTGGGAACCAGAATTAAATAAACCAAATGCCTTTTTTATTGCATAGCAATCATTAGGCCTAATTTGACTAAATTAAGCTTTAACCTAGGATACATTCTGTAAATATTGCATTCATGGCATGCATTGCATGCATGCTGCATTTGTATATCCTAAACCCTAATTCTACAATATTATGGTCTCTTCAGTGACAATACCTACTTATCTATGTAGGACCATAAATTGGAGTAAAATTGGAGCTTAATAATGCAGGAGAACCATCTCTACAGGCTGGGAGCAAGGAAGCAGCAAAGAAATAGACCCATGACAACCTATCCACATCCAGTAAACCTAACCCCACAAAAACACACACACCTTACTCACACACTTGTGCACACACATGAATTGTGAATTGCATGTCACTCATACTCTCGTATACATTTTCATACATGCACAATACTTGTGCAAATTTTTATTATAGCTATGTATATTTGCCTATTTTTATTTACACCTATGTGGACCTAGTAGTAACTATACATATTGGTATGTAATTTATTTTCTCTAGGCCGACTATTCTACACATTATAGCCTACACAATTTGCAAGCCCAAACACTCACTAATCTAAACCAACCTAACCCCACTTACTTACCCTTTACCACTACTTAGAGGCCACCTAATCCAACCACAGCCGACGCTCACTTGAGCTTATCCTTTGGCTTGATCAAGCTAAAGGATAAGCTCAAGTGGGCGTCAGCCTTGACCTACATTGATGATAACGTCATCATCAACCATATTTAGCTTTAATTAGTCATAATCAAGGAATAAATGCTCCTACATAACTGCCAGAGAGACGTAATTCATTGCATAATCATTCTGAGAGAAATACATGAAAATTGGGGTAAAATTGCAATTTTAACAACATATCTCAATTGCGGTACAATCATGGTATTTTTCAGGGGCTAATTAAGGGTCAAATGGTCTTAAGAGTCTAACAAGTGGGTTAGAACAGACAGAAAAGGATTTTTGCACATTTCAAGAATTAAATGACATCTAAAATACTAAAAATAGACCCGCTTAATTAACTGAGGTTTCAATTAGGATAAAATTCACCTAAACCCTCTAAAATTCATAGAAAAATATTCTCTAGGGTTTAGCATCCTTGATTTGACCATTGGAACCCGTCTTGATCCAAAATAGATCTACAGACAGACTTTTGCCCTAATTTAGGTTTTTGCATAAATTACCCAGTCAAACTAGGTAAAAACCAAAATCCAACTTCATCATTAGATTCCTTAGTTTCAAATTAGGTTTGTACCAAAATTTGGACCTAATCTGAGATCATGTTGACCTAGTTTGCAATTTGGTCCTATCTGACTCTTTTCTCTCACATGTATGCCCCTAACTTTTGAATAAATTACATTTTTTGGTCCCTATCTTTATCGTCATTTTCACAAAAAAGTCCCTACCGCCATGAAATCCTAATCCTACAATTTTAGCGAGCTTGATTTTTCATTTTTTCCTTAATTCCTTGACGAATCCCTCTCAGATTTGAAAGGGAAGTTCGTCAAGGAATTTCCTTCTTTTTGAGCCAGATTCGAAGCTCTAAAATTGGCCCAAATCCTAGTGTGAACCATTGAAATATTTGGGTCCCCATCTCCAGCGAACATTCCAAGTTTGGAAGCTTGGCTTCCAAGCTCTTCTCGCCCTCTAGACCATTATAAAAGGAGCCCTAGACCTCACTGAGTCTTCTCAGCTTGAACTTTGGCTAGAAATCCCCCCTCTTCCTCTCTCCTCTTTGGCCGCAAGTCTCCACGAGCTCTGGCGAGTTCCCCGACCACATTCCTCATCCATCTTGCAAAATGAGCAGTGGATTCATCCTCTGACTTCTTCCACGTGTAGCAATACCAGCGGACGCCCTTTTCCACGTCTTCCTCGTTGCTTCATCACCGGAGAGTTCGTCTTCTCCGTCGCCGACGTACCAAAACTAGCACAGATCTCCCCCCTTTCGTCCATTAGAGTAGCTATTTAGGTTAGTTTTCTCTCTCTCTATTCTCATTTCAACCCCCGACTCGACACGCTCACCCTCGTCTTCTCCGCGTCTGGTGACCACTTTGGCGAGGCGTTTCCACTGCTACACAACTCCATCCACCTCGCTGAAACCTTCTACTCCCTCACGACATCCACCCGCACAAAACCCCTCTCCTATTTTATCCTCTCGCTCACCCAAACTCACCCCCGAACAACCCATCACCGCACATTCGTTTCCACCTCTGACCGACCACCACAAGCCGCCATCCTCCACGAAATCACCGCCACTCGCTTCCTCGCCTTACGGCGATGCTGTTGAGCCTTTAACCGGGGCTTTTAGCTCATATTTCATGTTTCAAGTGTACCATTGGAGCTCCATTGCCGTGACGTCTCCTCCAACCGTGTTCTTCGAGTTCTAGCCATTAAACTCCAGGCTACACCCTCCAGGTGCTGCGGTTTTGCTCAAGGAACGCACCTAGGTCTCTAATTGGGTAAGATACCATCAATAGCTGCTGCAATCAGACGAAGAGCCACCTGCAGATGCTCGCACTAAACTCTCGGTGGGATAGTCCCACATTGGAAGCCACTGAAGCGGAGCATACACTTAAATTGATTTTCTCTCTATGGCTATTTGCATCGTACACGGGGTGAGGTCCCCCACACCTGACACCTACCTCACCCGTGACACTGTCCACGCAGGTCTGGACTCACCCGATTACCCGCCTAAGCTATACACTCCTTGGTTGTGACCCCACGCCCGCAGCCCTGGTCCCGGGTACGTAGATCCCCATGAACTCGATTACCGGTTACAAAGGAAGGCTTTAGGAGAGCGAAACCCAAAGAGAGAAGGAGACAAAGCGCGGGGGTTTTGGGGGTTTTTCTCTGAAGATGAACGGCTGACACTTAGCCATTTAAAGAAGAATCCCCCTCTGTGTGTCAAGAAGAGAAGAAGAGAAGAGAAGGGAAAGCCAAGGCAAGAAGAAGAGTAGAAGACCTGAGGAAGAAAAGAGAAGGAGGAGAGCAGCTGAAGAAAAGCCAAGAAAGAAGAAGAGAGAACCAAAGCAGAAGAGAAGAAGAAGAAAAAAATAACAAAGGGTACTGTAGCAGACGTCTGATTTCAAAATCAGACATTTTATCACATATTCATGCCTTTGGTTAGATTTGAATAATGATTTTATGTATTAGACTTATAATTGGTGATTCAAATCATCATTATTTTCTCGAACATTCTTTTTATCTCATATATTCATGTTCTACATTACACATTCGATTTTGAGAAATTAATTGTGATTATCTGTTGAGATTAGTATGTGAATTCCTACTTGCTCCAAGCGAACGACCTCGAACTTTCAAATTCGAGTATAAATATTATTTGTTTTTTGCGCTGATTCAAACTATACTACAACGCATTGATTTTAAAATCCATTTCAGAGCGACCAACATACACCCTCACCTACTTTTGCACCTTAGAATAGAACCTTCTATTCTTAAGTTGTGCCCTAAAGTAGCCCTTCTAAACCTACACCATAGGAACACCTTACCCAACCCAACACTCTATAAAAAGACCCCCATAGAGAGTGCACGCCCCCCAACCCTTCCCACTCTCCTCTCTACTCCACTCTCATGCAACCAACTCCTTGTTGAACGAAAATCATCATAGTTTAAGAGAGAATCGCATCGTAGTATAGCGACGAAAACCAAATCAACATTTACAATTTGTAAATCATGAAAAATCGTGAGTTCCAAGGTCATTCGCAGGGAGCAAATATTGCAATTCAATCAACTAATCAAATGGTATAACAATGAGCATAATATTCAATCAAAAACTCAAAAGAATATATATAAAATATGCAAAGAGTACATTGGAATCAATAGACAAAAAGAATGTAGAGAGAAATAGCAAAAATAATGGTGGTTGAAACCAACAATATAACCCTCAATACTTAGGCTATTCTCTCAACTCAAGATCAGACCAATATCTCAAAGCCAACAATAGCCTCAATTAAATGGTCAATTCACGCCAAACAAAGGGTCTTAAGCATTTAGCCCCAAAGCCACAAACGTCTCAGCAGGGACACAAATTTGCCTAAGTGTTAGGCACAGATCTCGAGTGCAACCCCCCCACTCTCTCACAAATCCTCTCTTTCTCAAACCAAAATTTGATTCACTATTCAGACCCAAATCAGACCGGTCAAGACCGACCCAGACTAGCCCAAGCCTGCATGTGTGTGGGCACGGGCAAGGGTGTGCATGGCTCACCAGGGTGGGACCTGACCCCGTGGTTCGAACGAGATAAAGCCACCAGCGAAATTCCTTAAATATGCATTTTGATTTTAAACACCCACGATGTGGGACAAAATGATGCTACTCTTCTTTGCCTAGCTGCAGGCATGGAGAGCTCTCAAATCACAGTAGTTGCTAGGGTTGTTCTGCCCAATTAGAAGCCTTGAAGGCTTTGAGGAAGCATTCTGCTCCAGCTAAAGGTAGTAGTGGTGGTGATGATGATTGGACGACGGTGGACAACAGCGACGAAGATCGACGCAGAAGAGCAATCCTGAAATGCACGAAAATGGCCCTATGACCCAATTAAAATGCTCAAGGGACTCACCGTGAGGCGAGGAAGGTGTGGTAGAGGTGTGTTTTAAGAGGTGAAGGAGGTCGAATGACGTCGGAGTAGCAGGCAAAGGTTGGATTTGGTCAATGGGGGTGTGGAGCAGTCAATAGCCTCAATAAGGGTTGGGCTTTTGTTCGCTAAGTGGTGAGGAAGCTTTTGGTGGTGGTGGCAAGTTGGTTGGTGGCATGGAGCGCTAGCACGAGCTCACTGGAGCTCTCGTCGGACATTGGGAAGACAAGGGGGAAGAGGGTGGTTGTGCGGTGGAAACTAAAACCTAAGGGCTTAAATCTAGTCTAGGAGATAACAAAAGGAGATTCCACGGTGGTGTGACTTGTCAGAGCCGTGGAAGATGAAAACTCTGGTGATGGGGAGCGTCAATGACAAAGGGGTTGAGAGCTCCTGCTTGGTCTCGCGAGGAGCGAAAGTAGATGGGGCAGGAATTGGGCCACCCAATTTGGCCATTGGGTGGCCCGACAATGGGGAAGAAGAGGGTTGCTGGAGTCGTTGGAGATTATGGCCAGAGAGGAGGAAGATGGGAAGCTGGCCTAGAATCGACTCAGGAAGTCGTGGGAAGATCCAAGAGCTTATATAGAGCTCAATTACAAGCTCAATTTGGAAGAATTCAGTGTAGGATTCCTGATTTTGGCAACTCTTGTGGAGCTTCTTGCTCCAGATTAGGACTCAAGACCTAGTCTAATTGCTTTTCCACTGTTTGAATACCAATCCCACCAATTTTGGTGGGATTTGGTATTGATTCCATGTTGATCTTCTCAAGCAAAGTCAGTGGTGTTGGGTTGTTCAGGAATCCCTGAGATTGAAGGCGATAGGGGGGCTCTTTGTGAAGAAGATGAGAACTTAGGGGCCTCTTTGTAAGGAAAATTAGAAGATGAGGGCTTATGTGTGATAAATAGAGATTTTGAAAGCCAAAGGGTAAACTAGGTCAAGAAGGACTCTAATTGGGCCCAAATTTTGGTGTTAACCTAATTTTAACCTAGGGAATCTAATGGTGAACTTGGATTTGAGTTTGACCATGTTTGACTACGTAAATTATGCAGAAGCCCAAATCAATGTAAATTCTCATATGATTCTTGGTTTTTGATCAAAATGGGTTAAGATGGTAAAAGTGAAGGTACCAAACCTCTTAGAATATTTTTCAATGAATTTTAGGATGTTTAAATTGAATTTATCTCGACCATAACCCTTTCAATTCAAGTGCACTTGATAATTAAGGTTTTTAGTACTGTTTTAGTCCTCGAAATACGTGAAACCCTGATTCAATCAATGTGAGCCCACTTCTTAGTCTTTTAAGTTCATTCAACCTTCAATTAACCCCTGATTAACCTCTTGATTAATCTGCATTTGTGATGAGATGGTAAAACAGTAGAATTAACTTTATTTTCCTGTCTTCTCAAATCAATCCAATACAGAATTACGATCCTTAGACGATGATTAAGGAGCATTTAATTCTTGATTCTGACTAATTCAAGTTAGTTATGAGGAATGATGGTGTTACTATCACTCCTCTCCTTGTGAGCTCCATGGGCAAGCTCTTAAACCTTGGCCAAAGCTAACTTGTGCCCAATTGGACTTGGTTTTGCAGGCGAAGAAGAGGTAGGCCTATTGCCAAGGATCCTCTTCCTCTTCCATTAGGCCTTGTGCCCTCATTGGAAGAACACCTATCTTCTCATCTTTTTCTATTTTCACTTTCTTTGTAGTGTAGTTATTTTCTTTACTTGTTGGTAGTGTTATTTTCATGCTCTTTACTTTACTTGCACTTTACTTATATGCTCTTTTCATTTCCTTGTTAGTAGAGTAGATTTCATTTCTAAGTATTTTAATACTTGCTTTTTACCTTACTTTATTTACTTTTCAAAGTTGCACTTACACTCTCACTCACTTGCACCACTCACACCACCCCCATCTTCACTCTACATGCCAAGCACATACACCACCACCACCATCTACGCCACCACTCACACTCTCACTAGCACTCTAGTTCACTCCCATCACCACCACCTACAAGACCAACTCATACTCCTACCACCACCATCATCCTTAAGTCCATGGCCATCCTATCTCCTTTTCATATAGCCTACAACATAGACTCCATTGAGAATACCACCATAGAAGAAACCTTTGTCACCTCCAAATATAGGATCTTCATCTCCATCTCCCTAACCTCTGCCATAGTCATCACCACCAACATTAGGAATAACGAGCACATAATCACCCACATCACCGAGCCACTCCACATCAACCACCTTAGGGAGCTTGAGCACTTCATCCTCCATTAGATGGCCTACTTCCTGATCCTAATCACCCCCATCATCACATCACCTCAAGATTCATCCCATCACCATTTTGGATCCCATTCCAACAAGAGAGACCTCAAGAAACCACTCACCAAGTTGATCTTGTCATTTCTATTTTTCAAGTGTTGGAGTGAAAAGTGATTTGTAAATAGTTACCTTCTTTTGTATGCTTTGTATAAGTGGATCTCTGCACATTAATGTAATGAAGTTGTTTTCGTTTCTTTGTGTGTGTTTCATGTTATAGTAAGTTGTAATATGTTGTAGTATCTTCTTGTGAAATACGAGTTTAAATTTAAGTTGTTCACTTGTATGTTCCTTTCAAAAGAAGAAAATCACAAAAAAAATGAGTATAGATGTTAACATTCTCTTGTCATTATTTAGTTGGTGGTTGTAAATATTTCGTTGTTGTTTTCACTTCAATATAAAAAAGACAAAAATATATATATCAAAAAGAAAAAAAATGCTTTATTGCATAGTTATTATTACTCCCCTCACCCTTACTAATAACCCACTTAGTCATTTCCGACATCTAACGCGAAAGTCTCTCGTACGTATTTTTTAGTCACCATAATCACCTTCCCCGATAAAATTTCACAAGCGTAGTTAGTTGTTTTTTCGTTTTGTTCGTCAAGCTAAAAATCACAAAAAAAATTAGGTTTGCTAACTAGTCTTAGATTTCATTGCATTCTCACAAGAAAAGAAAGAAAAAAAAAGGAAAAGATAAAAAGAACAAAAATAGGATAAAGGAACTCACCTAATGCAATACAAGGCTCAAATTATGCAAGAGAAGTGAACTACAACGACGTGTTTCCGTAAATGTGTATAATCCACTACCTAAACACCTTCGTGAAGCACGCTTACACTTTTCTGTTGCCACCCTTGGAACCCCGACCTTCGTTTAGGTCCCTGGGTTTTGGGGAGTGATAGGAGAGAAATCATAGGTTTTGCTAAACAAGATGGGGAGCAATTCTGTGAAGCATGGGAGCACTTCAAAGACTTGTTATTCTTATGAACCCATCATTAGGTGCCAAGATGGTAGCTTATAGAAAGGCTCTACAATGATTTAAATGAAAAGCATAGTCACACAGTGGATGATGCTTGTGCGAGAACCTTTCTCACAAAGACTAAAGATGAAGCCTAGGACCTATTTAAGACGCTAAGTGAAAATTCTATCCACCTATCATCTGCTTATTTGGATAGAAAACCCACAATACTTCAAAGGAAGGTCGAGAGGCAAATGAGGCCAAGGCCACTCAGAATTTAGCCTATCAAATTCAATTATTGAATCAAAACTTTGAGAGGCTTATGTCAAACCCTAGCCAATTCTCGCAAAATGCCTCCTAGATCTAGACTTCCATGGAGTGCACTGCTTGTCAAGGCAATGCACATGCCATTATGGATTGCCATTTGGCAAATCAATTCCCTAAACTTGTACAAGCGGACCTGAATACTGCTCAAGGATTTCACCTCAACCCTCGAAGCAATCTCTTCTCCAATAGTTACAATGAGGGTTGGAGAAATCACCCCAACTTTTCATGGAGGCAAAGGAATACCTCTAATCCAGGGAATCCTAGACCCCAGCCCTTTCAAACTCAACAGTATAAGCATCCACCTAACCCTTCCCAACCACCTATGACCTCTAAGATGGATTAACTCAAGGCCATGTTAAAGGCCATGCAGGAGAGTCAAAGCATGATCATCCAATCTCATGACAAGGCGATCAACGAGATGAAATCCCAAAGGAGGCACCTTGTCGAGGTTGTGAGCAAAAGGAAAACTGGGAAACTTCTCAATTCTTCTTAAGGAGAACCCTAAAGGGAAAGGGATCTATATAAGGGAGCATGCTCGGGTCGTGACTATCTTGAGGAGTGGCAAACAATTGCCAAGACCTGAACCCATTCCTGTAGTCACATCTACTAAAAAGCCATCCACTCCGACCTCCATATCCACTGAGGAAGAGTCACCCAACTCTCCCTTGCTTGAAATCACTCACCCAGAAGAGGTTGTCTCCATCCCACCCTTTACCTGAGACAAAAATGCTTCCACACAGAGATCGAGGTTTGATAAATGCCAGTTTAGCATCATTCTTATGCCCCAAAACTAACCTAGCTCTTAGGGTTTTAACTCCGCAAATGGGTTTTTGGGCTGCATTTAGGCATTTACTTAGGATAGGCATGCATTGCATGTTAATGTATTTTTGATGCATTTATGTGAGTGTCAAGATTATGCAGAATGTTAGATCCCACACATCTTGGCATGTAGGAAGGCAGAAGATGAAGAAGAAGCTCCTACAAGCTAGATCCTAGCTAGATCTAGCTCATTTCAACTGAATCCTAGCTAGATCCAGCTCATTCCAGATGGATCCCAGCTCTTTCTAGCTGGATCAACTCACGCTTAGCTCCATTTAGCTCATCTCAACTGAATGGTAGCTCTAGCTAGTTCACCTTAGCTCCATTCAGCTCACCTCAGCTGGATGGCAGCTCAAACTAGTTAAAGATAGTTGATCCCAGCTCCATTCTTGCTCTTCCAGCTCAAAAGAGTTCATTGGAAGTTCAACCTAACAAGGACTAGCTACTGACATCAACTAGCTAGACCTGGTCAGCTAACGATGACCTTAACCAGCTTATGCCAACTCAAGTCCAGCTCCCGGGGACTCTACTTAGCTCAACTTAGTTGAGCTAAGCTACCTTAGCTACTCCAGCTAGCTAGGTCCTCCCCGGGAATATCAGACCCAGCTCACTTCAACTCACATCAACAGAAGCCAGCTCATCTTAGCTTGGCTTAGTAGCTAGCAAAGAACTAGCAAGCTAAGCCAGCTAAGGTATCTCCTTACAGCTCTCTTCAGCAGCCACCAGCTCTAGTGCAGCTCAAGATGACTACCTCCAGCTCTTCTCCCTCAAAACCCTAGCTCCAAATGCCTCTAACCCTACTCCCTACTAGCTAAGCTAGCTTAGCTTAGTTAGTCACCTCCTTGGCACCAACACCTAACCCTAAAACCCTACCAAAATAGCTCCACCAAATATTCTTAACCCTAAGTCCACCCAAGCTACCTAGTCCACCGTACTATAGGCAACCTTCCACCCTACTCCACCACCAAAAGACCCTCTCCTTTGGTGCCAAAAACCACCGTAACTACCCCTCCCCTTTGGCACCAAAAACCCCCACATCCAAACCCTACACCAATTGATTGACGCGTGTTTCGCAAATTAAAATCGAGGTTTTGAGAACCTATCGTTGTAGCTCGCAAAACACATCTATTAGATAAAATTTATAACTGAAACTCAAAAAGTGAGTCCCGGGTCAAACACGGGGAGGCGAACGTTTGGTTTTATAAAAATTTGCGCTTCGCTTTTATTTGTTTTTTGGTCGTTTTTATCTTTTCTAATTTTTTTGGTATTTTTTATCGGCCAAGAGATTAGGTCAATGAAAACCTTATCTACTTGCAACAATATATGAGAGAGAGGGAGAAAGAGAGAGAGAGAAATAATCATCTATTTATGAAGAATTATTTGTTACAACTACGAAAGCGAGAAAACTACACTACGAAAGAGAAAAATAGAGAGAGGTGAGAGAAATCCCCCTCAACAGTTGCTCGGAGGACGACTCGCTTTGACGTCGCCTGGAAAAAGGTGGTGAGGAGTGGGCGAACGAGGACGGAGCCGGAGGATGGAGGGCAGGGTAGGATGGCATCACGGCAAGGATCTTCTTCCTGAAGGGAGGTGAGAAGATGGCCACGGGATGCTCCACGAATGGGAATGAGGGGAAGGAAAACTATTTTTTTTTCTACTCTAGAGGAGCATCCTGGGCTTGGGACAAGCTCTCTCTAGAGCCTTAGAGGTGGTGAGATGAAGAAAGGGAGAGATGGTTTGGTATGGTAGTGGGTAGGTCGTTTTATAGTGGAGGAAGAACAAATTCGTGTAGAGGGCTGTAGTGATAACTGCAAGCGTCACTAAAGGGCCCTGTAGCTGTCGCTGAAGATCGCACCCTTTAATTCCTTTGCTAACGTGCACGGGCCATTTGTGACAGCTGCAAGCATCACTAAAGGCTCGCGCAACTGTCGCTGAAGATCGTTGGCACTCATGCTCTATCTCCGTTGTCATCTGTTGGAGCAGGTGTAGCCGTTGGATCAAGATTTGAGGGCTCAACATCGCCCATTGATCGTGCCCTTTGAAGGTGTGCCCGCTGGCATTGAGAAGATATGCACGCGCTGCTGGATTAGTATCGGACGTCTGACATCGCCCGCAAATGTCTTAAAATCACACTCGCGTACGATCGCATAGGTGATTTCGCGTAATCGTACATGTGCATGAGTCTATCCCATGGGTTTGCATCGCATGGAAGCTTCATGGTCACTCGATGAAGATCCGGTGGCTGAATTTCAATTGAAGTGATGAGGAGGGCTCAGCGGGAATCGAACTAACGTTCCTTGATCTGCGGAGGGCGTTTAGCTACTACGCTAAGCTCTCCCTTGAGTCATGAAGAGGAATGCGGTGCAGAGGCTTCTCAGCTGTTGGATCAAGATCCAATAGCTGGGAATGGAGGAGAAGATGATGAGGGGGTGCCTTCAGTCGGTGCTAGCCGGTGTTGGGTGGCCTGGATGGTGCCACGTGGTGCCATCTGGGCTGTCCATTCTTCGTTTTGTTGCAGAGGGTGCCATGGTTCTTGATCGAATTGATTTTCGCATTGCCAGACTGTGATCGTCGCTCCGGATCCATTAGTATGGTTGGATTTTTCATCCGAAGCCCGTAAGGATGTCGCATTGCCTCCTGGCCGTTGATCTTCCTCAAACTTCGTATGATGCTACGGGATTCCAATTTAGGCGATTTCGGAGGTGTTAGACTCTGATCGTCGTCTTGATCAGATCCGTACAGTCGGATCGTCCATCTGAGGCCCTGAAATGAATCTCCTTCTCTCCTGACCATATAAAGGACCTAATTAACCTGAAATATATACAACTACTCTAAATGCAAGATGATGCATGCTATGCAATATTTATAACATGAAATGCAAATCTAAGCCTAGGAACATGCATGAATAGGCATGTTAACCAAAATAGATGTGTCTACATCATACCCCCATGCCTATCTTTTGCTAGTCCCTAGCAAAATTAAACTATATGCTATGTATAATATCAGAATTAGAATTAGATCGCTTAGGCCTAAGTCATTTGTTAACAATAGAAAATTTTAAATAAGGTCCTAACCTACGAAGACCCAATAGTACCCGAGTGTCTGCCAGAATGTAGACCGCCCAAGTCCTCACCTTATTTGGAAAGGGAAGGTACATTTTTTTGCTTTTCTTCTTTTCTTATATATATATTTTTAGATTTTTCGAGTTTGAGAGTGTTGGGATAACCTTTTACGGCTACCCAACCCGCTCAAGACTTGAAAAAGACTCTAAGTGCTAAGCATCTTGTGAAAATAGTAAAAGACTCACTAGGTGGCCGTTAAATGGACTTCGGGTTTCTACGACCCTAGGTGACCTTGCCTAAAGGTTTATCTTTTCTAATAGTAGCTTTCTCTTTACTTTTACTTATGGGGTCAACACAAGGGTGAATCCAGTGTATATCTCCCCGATTTATTCTACTTCCCTGCTTCTTCCCTAAGTGTTTTGGGAATTATTGTGTATTTTTGTGAGCTGGGCTCTAGACAATCGACCAATGGGCTGTTACCCATGACCACTTCTTAGCCATACTCGTGCGGTGAAGTGTGACTTTATTAGTTTCTTTTTTATTTTCTCCTTTTTCTATTTTTTTCTTTTTCTTTTTGGGTGTTTCTTTTTCTCTCTCTGTTTTTTTTTTTCTAAGTAGGTGGCTTCCCTGATCTAACATTTACCTAAAAGTAGTATAAAGAAAATGGTCTTGTGGCTAGGCTCTGAACAACTAACCAATGAGCTGTTACCCACGACAACTTGCCAGCCATACCACCATAGACAGTTCATTAGTTACCTAATTTCCATAAAAATCGTCGGAAAGTGAGTTAGTGCGAATAGTGTGTAGATGCTTAGACTTAAAATCCCCTCAAATCAGAGGGTGGGTTGATAAGTCGTGTACTTATCATCCTAATTTATTAGCCAAATTAAAATAAAATTACTTAGTGATGACTTGAAACTAAGTCCACATTCGAGTGGACACCCAGGCTAATTAAGCTCGAAGATTTGAAGAGTCTAAGTATTCAGGTCCTATCGTATCATTCCCTAAAGTTAATAACTTCTAAATGCTTAAGTTCTCTTCTCTTAATTCTATTTTATTTTTATCTTTTTGAATTTTCAATTTTTTTTTAAAGGAAATAAAAGAAATTCTACAGAGCAAATGAAATAATTTCAAGATTAAGTATCCACCCCCCCATATCTAAATGATGCAATGTCCTCATTATAAAAACAAAGACATGAAAAGGGCGGAATAATAGAATATCACCTGAATAGCGTGAAAATTTGGTCAACTCCGCAGAAAAAAGAGAGTATACACATGTGCTAAATTTAATGCCTTTAGCTAGGCATAATATACATACAATGAAGAAATTGAAAATTCACAAGTGTGGGTCAGAATCAAAATCAAAAGATTAATCCTGAAACCCATTAGCAAAAGGTGTCCATGGATGTGGACCAAATTATGGTGTAGACCCATGCCCTAGGGTTGAGTGGTTCTCAAGTTCTGGATGAAAATCACCCAGAATTGAAGATTGTTAAGTTTGTGGGGCCGAGCCTGTGATTTTGTGGTGTGCAATCCAAGACCAAAGTATTGGACAACAGGTAGATTTGGTTCAATAGGTTCGAAAGTCCTTTTAGATTTCAACTCAAAAAGATAATCAATGATTCTGAGCTTGGGTTGCACCTTAAAGATATCGTAAGGGTCCTGGTAGAAAGTAGGTACTTTTAGGTCAACAGGAACCCTTAAATCCAAACTTGTAGTTCAATTAGAAGTAGCTTGCCAGACTTTTATTTCCAACTTCCTATCCTCTGAAATCAATGTTTCCGGGACCTCCAAATCATTGTACACTTCATCTAAAGTACCCAAGTCCAACAATTGTGGCTAAATCAGGATTGACTTGGGCATAATGATTTCTAAATCAAAATTTGAGGGATGGGGCTACTGATTGAATCATCAGGATTCGGATCGTCCAAGTTAGCCCCAACATGATTATAATCTTCAATAATCGGGCTATCAAAAGGTTCGTCATGCTCCTCAAGCCCGTTCATCTCATAAAAATCCTCTTCCTTAAGCTCAAGTGAGACTTCTCCTAAAGATTCTTCACCTTAGAGTCAAAGAATTCTTGATCTTCATTTAAATATGTCTCAAAATCATATGTCATTTCATGGTCCAAGGAGACATATTTTTCTTCGTTTCCTAGCTTGGGGATCTCGGGTGAATCAATCGGTTTATCCTCAAAGGGTTGCTCTAGCCCAACCTGGTCATCCTCGATCTTAGAAAATGTATCCCCCCTGACAGGCGCCTGAGCAGGTTCAGACATTGGCTCTCCGGAAGAGTATTCATCTTGAGAATCATCCCAAGATTTGACTAGGGCAACCACAAATTTCATCCTCAACCTCGACAACTTCCCAAGTAGAAACTTAACCAGGTCCCTATCCCTAACACTTTGGAGTAAATCCAATAAAGAGCTATTCAGCTTATCAATCATTTTTATCATAGGCTCCAATGCTTCAGTGCTTGGTGTTAGCCGAGCTTCTAAAGATTGGACGGTGTTCCTCAAGTTAGCCAACACCCTATCTTGGACCTAGTTCACCTGAACTGACTGGTTCGATTCAGGTTTGGGTGGGTTTGGGTTAAATCTAGGGGAGTCAAGATGTCAAGGTTCTCGGGTCCCTCCCTAATAGTAGGTCATTTTAGGTTGTTCAAAGAATGGAGTTGACCTAAATTCAGCATATCCCTGGGGGGAATAGGTGTTCTAATCATCATATCCTTCTTGATTATAGATTGGGTTGGTTTGGTCATCAATGGATGGAGATCTATAATCATTGTAGCTCTGGGAAGGATAGTAATCATAGTCTTGTTGTCCTAGGTTAGGCCCTGGACACTGAGGTCTGGATTCATAACCCCAATCAAAGTTATCCCGGCTAGGAGATGGGTAGTTACAAGTCAAGTCGGGATAGTAATCATCTTGAGGATAAGTGGTGGTAGGCGGATAGGATGTGAAATGTGTGTAGGATGTGGAAGGGTACATGGTGAAGTAAGGAGGGAAATCAGAAAAGAGAAAGGTGCCCTACAGTACAATCAACCAAACCTATCCTTATGTGGCTAGCCTAAAGATCTACAGACTCCTAGGACCCATCTTGAGATTATAAATGACTTGGTCAACTTCTATCCAGTCAATCCAACCAGTTAGATGGAGGGGTTGGGGAGAAGGTTCTTCCTTTGGCTTGCGCCTCCAGTTCCTAATGTACCCCCCAGCCACGATTGTTTGACGCTACTCCCCTAGCTTGACATCAGATGGACTAGCAGAAGCAGATTAATCGAAAAAAAATCTCAATCTGAGCCCTGAAGAGTGAATCAATCCTTAAGGCCAATGTCTACTCAATTTTAATTAAGCTTGGATGATCGTGCTCTTGGAATGTGATGGGCCCTTTAGATGGGTTGTGCCCTTAATGATCAATTAAAATGTGTGTGCGTGCACAACCAGAGTTTGCAAACAAGGTTATTTGATGATGTATCTTTTAGGGTTTAACCTTGTTTAGTAGCTTTTAGGGTTTCATCTTTAAGTTCGTTCAATCAGGTTTAGTAGAACACTCCAAGTTTTGAAAGCACTGGTGATGATATATTCCTTTAGAAATCAAAAATATAATGTGGAGTGCCTGGTTCAGCCCTAAAGATCAACCCTAAGTGGCAAGCTATTGATGGATCTCTTTTAATTTGAGTGGTGTGGCCCAAACAGTTCAAGCAATTGGCCTGTTGCACCACTTGTTAAGGCATACACGAATGTTTGACCTATTCAGATTTCTACTCACTTATGTGTGTGTTACGTTGAAGTGTACCAGGTCCACAGGTCAGATCCCGGGTTAAGTGGTATAATCAAAGTGATTGTGCGCCTTAGGATTAGAAATTGTGGGTATTAAGTATGTCTCTTTTAGAAAATCCCACAAGAGAAGAGTATATATATATATATTTTTTCTTATATATGCAGGGGTGAGATGAGTGGAGGTGGCAAACAAAGAACCAGATCTATCCTAGGGTTTATAAAAAGCACCTAAGTTGATTAGGTTTGAGTTATTAGTGTGATGAAATGAACTAATGGGTAGGGAAGTGGGGGGAAACTTACAGAATTCTCTACCCGCACTTTACTCTAATCTACCATCTTCGGCAACTCGATCAGGTTCCTGCAAGACAATAAATTGAAGAAGAAAGATAGGTTATAAAAATATGTAAGCAATGCAAGAAAACATGATAAAACCCAAAGAGTGTTGCCTCCCCGGCAACGACGCCAAAATGATGGAGCGTGTTTCGCAAATTAAAATTGAGGTTTCGAGAACCTATCATCGTAGCTCGCAAAACGCGTCTATCAGATAAAATTTATAATTGAAACTCAAAAAGTGAGTCCAAGGTCGAACACAGGGAGGCGAACGTTTGGTTTTATAAAAATCCGCGCTTTGCTTTTATTTATTTTTTGGTCATTTTTATCTTTTCTAATTTTTTTGGTATTTTTATCGGGCAAGAGATTAGGTTGATGAAAACTTTATCTACTTGCAAAAATATAAGAGAGAGGGGGAGAAAGAGAGAGAGAAATAATCATCTATTTATGAAGAATTGTTTGTTAAAACTACGAAAGCGAGAAAACTACACTACGAAAGCGAAAAATAGAGAGAGGTGAGAGAAATCCCCCTCGACGGTTGCTCAGAGGACGACTCGCTCTAATGTTGCCTAGAGGAAGGTGGTGAGAAGCGGGACGAACGAGGATGGAGTCGAAGGACAGAGGGCGGGGCAGGACTGCATCGCGGCGAGGATCTTCTTCTCGAAGGGAGGTGAGAAGACTATTTCATTTTCTACTCTAGAGGAGCATCTCGGGCTTGGATAAGCTCTCTCTGGAGCCTTGGAGGTGGTGAGAGGAAGAAAGGAAGAGATGGTTTGGAATGGTGGTGGGTAGGTCCTTTTATAGTGGAGGAAGAACAAATTCGTGCAGAGGGTTGTAGTGACAGCTACAAGCATCACTAAAGAGCCCTGTAGCTGTCGCTGAAGATCGCACCCTTTAATTCCTTTGCTGGCTCGCACAGGCCATTAGTGACAGCTGCAAGCAACACTAAAGGCTCGTGCAACTGTTGCTGAAGACCGCTGATGCTCATGCTCTATCTCTGCTATCATCTGTTGGAGCAGGCATAGCCGTTGGATCGAGATCTAAGGGCTCAGCATCGCCCACTAATCGCGCCCTTTGAAGGAGTGCCCGTTGGCGTTGAGAAGATACGCACTCACCGTTGGATTAGTATCAGACTTCTATCGTCACCCGTAGACGTCTTAAAATCACACCCGCGTACGATCATGCAGGTGATTTCGCGTGATCGCACGCGTGCATGAGCCTAGTCCACAAGATTGCGCTGCGTGGAAGCTTCATGGTCGCTCGATGAAGATCTGACGACCGAATTTCAATTGAAGAGGCGAGGAGGGCTCAGCAGGACTCGAACTTGCATTCCTTGATTTACGGAGGGTCGTTAGCCACTGCACTAAGCTCTCCCATGAGTCGCGAAGAGGAATGCGATGCAGAGGTTGCTCAGCCGTTGGATCAATATCCAACGACTGGGAATGGAGGAGAAGATGATGAGGGGGCATCTTCAGTCGGTGCTGGCCGGTGCTGGGTGGCCTGGTAGTGCCACGTGGCACCATCTAGGCTGTCCATTCTTCATTCTGTTGTAGAGGGTGCCACGGTGCTTGGATCAAATTGATTTCTACATTGCCGAACTGCGATCGTCGCTCCAAATCCATCTGTATGGTCAGATTTTTCATCCGAAGCCTATAAGGATGTCGCATTGCCCCTGGCTGTTGATCTTTCTCGAACTTCGTATGATGCTATGGGATTCTGATTTAGACGATTTCAGAGGCATTAGACTCCGATCGTCATCTTGATTAGATCCGTACAGTCGGATCGTCCATCCGAGGCCCTTAAACGAATCTCCTTCTCTCCTGACCATAAAAAGGTCCTAATTAACCTAAAATATATACAACTACTCTAAATGCAGGATGATGCATGCTATGCAATATTTATAACATAAAATGCAAATCTAAGCCTAGGAACATGCATGAATAGGCATTTTAACCTAAATAGATGTGTCTACATCACCTACCCCTACAACCCATCCTAGCCATCCACCTACCCACCTTCTAGAATGCCCCTTAGGTGGTGCCAAACCATGGCATCCCTCCACGGTTGGCACCAACTCCATGCACCTCTCCACCACCATAACTACCCCCTTCACATCATTAAAGATGGGACCAACTAGTCTTAACCCTAGGATCCCCATAACCACCACTAACTACCTACCAAACCTAATCCTAGGCCTACACCTAAGCCCACGCCAACCACCCCTCATCTACCTCTATAAATACCCACCATAATCATCACCAAAGAATCATCTTCTCCCTTAGTTTGGTCTACCATTATTCTACCCCATCTCCACGCCAAGGGGGTAGAAGGAGAGAAGAAGATCAAGGGGGCAACCTACCCACCCCCTTGGTGCCTTCTTCCTCTCCCTCTTCTCCCTTAGCCACGCCAAGGAGGAGGAGATCTTCACACTACAGGGATGGCCAGGGAAGTGGAGGAGACTTGAGGTGGTTGACGTCCACCTTAAGGAGAGACTGCCTGGAGGAGGACAACTACAAGAAGAAGCTAAGGAAGAATTCTTTTCAAGTGCGGGGCAACTGTACCTGGAGCAAGGGCTCTCCTAAACTTCCACAAAGGATTCATCTTCTACTTTATCTTCTTTTATCTTGTATTGCTAGTTTAGTTTCTCTTTTTCTTTTAGAAGCATTTAGCTACTTGTATTTGACTCTACTAGTAATACAAAAAATTATTTCGCCTTCCAATTTTCATGTTGTAGTTAGTGTGTTTTCCATGTTGTTCTTATAGTTGTAGTGCACACACTCTCCTCTTCTAATTACTCTAGGCGCACTTGCCTAGGTTGAGCTTAGAATAAAGGACTTCATTCTTGTCATCTAGGGTTAGTTGTAGCGTAATTTCTTCTTCGCATATCTCAAACCAGATTATTTCTAAAAATCCTAAAAACAACAAAAAATTAAAATCACAAAAAGAAAGTATGGATTTGAGAGGCGAGAGAGAGAACTACTCATATGATTAACAATTTGGCGTCCTTGGACGACACTAGATACTCCACTATCTAGGTCTTACAAATTTAAAAGCGAATCAATTTTTGCACGTTGCAACGACTTATAAAAATCGCATTTTACAAACCACGTAAAAACCCATCACTTCTTGCACTGTTGCCGAGGAGGAACAGCTTAGTCACATTTTGATCTCTCTCTTGCATTCTTTGTCTTTATGAAATTTTGTTTCTTTTGATTTCAGGTACGAATCAGGAGTGGGAGTGGGATTTGGAGCACTTGGAGCGGAAGATTCAAGTTTCTTTTCTTCCTACGTACTTCAGGTTGGTACCTCAGGCCTTTTCTCATCGAAAACAAAGATAAAATCTCTTTAAAAATTCTTTAAATTATCAAAAATATCAAAAACAAGAAAAATTGAGGGAGGTGGAGCCCTAAAATTCATTTTGCTGCTTGTTTGCTTCACGTTTCCACCACCTCACCGTATTGGTGTTTGATTTTTGAAAATCTAGACTTTTGTCTTGATTTTCAAAAATCAAGTTTGGGAACATAGGAGCTTCTAAAAATCACCAAATTTCATTCAAGAAAGCCCCTTTGAGTCAGGAACCATGAGTCCAATTGTCAAGAAATTTCATTGAATAAAAAAAATTAAAAAATTCACAGATTGAAAGGGAGTCAGACCTTATTTTCTTACTATCTGTGAATTTTATAAATTTTTCTTCTCATCATATTTGGGAAAACATTATATTGTTGCAAACCTTAAGAAATTATCTACAACATATAAAATTTTCAAAATATTTTGAGGTCATTTGAGATTTCTGCATAATCAATTGCTCGAATCTATCATTTCTGACTCTTAACACTAGTAGGAAGAAAAGCTCCAAAAAAAATCAAATAATTTTATAAAATCTCAAAAAAAATATTTTTGGATTTCGTGTTTGATTTTCTATCAGGTGGTGGTGCTATTTGTCTTGTTTGGACAACCACCTTTAAAGATTTTTGAAAAAGAGATTCATTTAGGAGTTGCATAACTAGGAATTTCAACTTTAGGGTTTTAAACTCTCTCTTAGTCACATCAATTCTAAAGGAATTGAACCCCACCAACTACAACTTGATTTTTATTATTTGTGGAATTTCAAAACCTTGTTTCTGTAAGTCCCTTCGGAGGGGATAAGATATGCGTGATGTGAAAAATAAACAGAAATAAAAATAACAATCTCACAAGAAGAAGCAATCACACAATAGCACAAGTAATTTTTAGTTGGAAACATAAATCGGGTAAAAATCACCACCTAAGCCTCTCGACTTAGGATTTTCCAATCGACCAAGTCGATCAAATCCACTAACCAAACTACTTTGAACAAGGGTAGTTCAACCTCAGTACAACCACGCTACTTTATACGAGGGTAGCGTACCTCAAACCCCTCCCCTTCACAAGGAGTATTTTGTCCCTCAATGGAGACGGGAATATGCAAAGCGAATACCCAACCCAAAGAACAATAAAGTACAGCAGTCCTATAGAGCCACAAAGCTTAAACCTAGCTACTATAGGAGTTTAGAAATTTCCCTTTGGTGGAAGTGCGTCGGTGTGACGACGCGGGTGCGTAAACCATGCAGCAACAGTTCGTTGCTCTCGTAATCGCGGAGGGAGAGGAGGAGTGCAACGAAGGTGAAGTCTCAAGAGTGTGGACAAGGGTTTGGAGAGCAGCATCACTTTTAGATGATCTTCCTCTTCTTTTGGACACAAGAGATATGGAAATGTATTACTTGGTGTTTGTTTACAAGGCAAGGGACCTCCTCTATTTATAGAGGACCTAGGAAGGCTTTGGACGGCCTTAGAAGCCTTAGGTAGCCGTTGGGGTTCATCGTAAGGCAAATCAAGTTGCAATCAGAATCATTAATGATTTTGACAACGTCATCAGACATCTGGGACAAAGACCAGACGTCTGGACACTAAATCAGATGTCAAATTTTAGACGGGTTTCCTTCCTACCTTGGTTCAGACCTAAACAGGGTTCTAGTGTGAATTAATCAGACAACATATAGGATGTCTAGCACTAGGTCTGGACGTCTGGAAACCTAATTATGTGTAGGAATGGATTCCCAAGAGGAGTTAACGGCTATAAGATTAGACAAAGGTGATTTTGGCTCAATCGAGGCTCAACAATCACTTATCAGACGTCTGAGGTCCTCTACAGACGTCTGATAGAAGCCTAAAGGTCATTTTCCTCACCATTTAGTTTGTTAGCCAACGTTTCGCTAATTGGACGTCTGGCAATTTCATTAGACGTCTGCTAAGATGTCTAGACTAAGGTCTGGACGTCTAATTTCAACTGATAGAACCTACTAAGTCCAGCCTAAGTTTATTGGACGTTAGAGTCAACAGTCAAACATCTTAAACGTAAAAATCAGACGTCTGATTTCTAGATTGGACGTTTGACCAGGCTGTCTGAACCCTATTTTAGTTTTCTAGGTTCTCTACGGAAAACCTAAGTATCCTAGGGTTGTGCAAGTGTTCCTAGGATTACTGTAAGGGTACTTTGAGGCTCTTTAACATATAATCTAGACAAAAAGTAAAGTGCAACAAAAGAAACAAAATACAAAGTACAATGGAAAGGAAATTTATCATATTCTTCATCTCCTTCCATCTTCAACTTTCGCTCCTCACGAAGCTCCTCCATTGTCAAGCTCCTCCAATCTGCCATGGATGCGCGCTCAAACACCATCTCTACACTTGTCTCCATTTGCAATTTGACCTAAAAACTAGGACTCAAACGCAAATGTTAAATGACATGTGTTTTGTTATCATCAAAATAAATGATTGTAGTGCTCTAGCACCAACAATCTCCCCCTTTTTTATGATGACAAAATCATAAATAATAATACATAAAATTCTCCCCCTTTTTGACATTATCAAAAAGGTATCACAATTTTTAATTATCCTAAAACTCCCCCTTAAAATATGCTCTTCTAATTTCATCTTTTACATAAAACAAGATAGCTATATTATTACCTCCCCCTGTCTAAAGGCAATATAGTTATGTCATTTTTAAAACCTCCCCCTTAATGATGGACAAATAGCTCATCAATTTTAAACTCCCTCTATCTACATGCTATTTATAAAAAGATAGGGTTTAGAGTGTACCTCCCTTACCATGGCCTGTAGAATGGCCCAAATGGCTGTGGATGCCAAACTGGATGGGGCTCCCATCCATAGCTTGGAGGTCCGGGCATCGACGTCGGTCTCCAATTTGGCGGTTGATGTGAAATGGCTTGGTCGGTTGTTCGTCATCTCGTTAGTCTTCTCATCATCCTCCTTGGTCTACTCCTTGGTCCTCCCAGCTTGAGTTGACCATCGTTGAGCTTGTAATTCCAATCCTTGATGTTGAACTCTCCCTTGAATCCTACAAAACAAGAGTCGAGTTCTCTCTTCGATATCCAAGTCAATTTAGATCCAGATCTATTAGCGAGTCTCCTTGGCGGAGATCCTTTCTCAACCTTAGGGCTAGAAAAATTATCTGATTTGTTTACCACATTATTAGATTCTTCTCTAAGACTTGCAATGACATGCATTTTCATTTTTAAGCTAGAAATTTCTAACTTTAAACTAGTATTCTCCTCAATTAATTTACTATTTTCAATGATTAGGTTGTGATTTTCTAATGATAAATTATCATCCTTAGGACTAGAACTAGTTTCTAGATTCCTAAGTTGAATCTCTAATCTTTCATTTTCAGATTTAAGGAAACTGAGATTCTTTTTAATATTTTTATTTTCTACCTTTAATGACTTACTAATCTCATATAATTCATCAAAGGCATCTTGTAAATCAAAGTTTACCTCATCGTTGCCATCATCGTTATCGCTATCCGCGATTACCATGAAACCAAGGCACGTGGTCTCCTTCTCGAAATCTTCCTCTTCTTCCTCTTAACTTGAATCTCCATGAGCTATCTCCAGCTCCCTCCAAATCTCAAAGGCGGTGTCACACCGTGAGATACGGTTGAACTCCTCCGGGCTAAGAGCGCAGTACAACGCATTCATAACTTTCGCGTTGAGGGAAAGCTCACAGGTCTACTGCTGTGAACATCCTCCTTCGAGTCGCTTCGAGATCTCGTATGGGGTTTCGCAACATCCCCATAGAGCGAAGTCAGTGGCTTGAAACCACATCTTCATCCACAACTTCCAGTATTCGTAGATACTCCCGTCGAAGTAGGGCGAACGGGTCGTAGACTGCCCTTCGAAAATCCGAATCGTGGAATTGCTCCCCTCCATTGCTTGGATCCTCGCCGGTTTGTTATGCTACTAACGTGAGACCTGCTCTAATACCAATTGTAAATCCCTTCGAAGGGGGTGAGATATGCATGATGTGAAAAATAAGCGAAAATAAAAATAACAATCTGACAAGAAGAAGCAATCACACAATGGCACAAGTAATTTTTAAGTGGAAACCCAAACCAAATAAAAATCACCACCTAAGTCTCTTGACTTAGGATTTCCTGATCAACCAAGTTGATCAAATCCACTAGCCAAACTACTTTGAATGAGGGTAGTTCAACCTCAGTACAACCACGTTACTTTATACGAGGGTAGCATGCCTCAAACCCCTCCTCTTCAAGAGGAGTATTTTGTCCCTCGAAGGAGATGAGAATTTGCAAAGCGAATACCCAACCCAAAGAACAATAAAGTACAGCAGTCCTATAGAGCCACAAATCTTAAACCTAGCTACTATAGGAGTTTAGAAACTTCCCTTTCGTGGAAGTGCGTCGGTGTGACAACGCGGGTGAGTGAACCACGCAGCCGCACTTCGTTGCTCTCGTAATCGCGGAGGGAGAGCGGGAGTGCAATAAAGGTGAAGCTCTCAAGAGTGTGGACAAGGGTTTGGAGAGCAGTAGCACTTCTAGATGATCTTCCTCTTCTTTTGAACATAAGAGATATGGAAATGTATTACTTGGTGTTTGTTTACAAGGCAAGGGGCCTCCTCTCTTTATAGAGGGCCTAAGAAGGCTTTGAACGGCCTTAGAAGCCTTAGGTAGCCATTGGGGTTCATCCCAAGGAAAATCAAGCTGCAATCAGAATCGTTAATGATTTTGACAAGGTCATCAAACGTCTGGGACAAAGATCAAGCATTTAGAAGTCACACTTAAGACGTCTGGACACTAAATCAGACGTCAGATTTTACGTGGGTTTCCTTCCTGCCTTGGTTCAAACCTAAACAAGGTTCTAGTGTGAATTAATCAAACAACATATAGGATGTCTGGCACTAGCTCTGGACGTTTGGAAACCTAATTATGTGTAGGAATGGATTCCCAAGAGGGGTTAATGGCTATAAGATTAGACAAAGGTGATTTTGGCTCAATCGAGGCTCAACGGTCACTTATCAGACGTCTGAGGTCCTCTACGGACATCTGATAGAAGACTAAAGGTCATTTTCCTCAACATTTAGTTTGTTAGCCAATGTTCCACCAATTAGACATCTGGCAATTTCATCAGACGTCAGCTAAGACGTCTAGACTAAGGTTTGGACGTCTGATTTCAAGAGACAGAACCTACTAAGTCCAACATAAGTTTATTGCATGTCTGAGTCAACAGTCAGGCATCTTAAATGTCATGATTAGACGTCTGATTTCCAGATTGGATGTCTGACCAGGCTGTCTAAACCCTATTTAGGTTTTCTAAGTTCTCTATAGAAAACCTAAGTATCCTAGGGTTGTGCAGGTGTTCCTAGGATTACTGTAAGGGTATTTTGAGGCTCTTTAACATATAATCTAGACAAAAAGTAAAGAGCAACAAAAGAAACAAAATACAAAGTATAATGGAAAGGAAATCTATCATATTCTTCATCTCCTTCCTTTTTCAAGCTTTCGCTCCTCGTGAAGCTCCTTCGCTTTTTTCAAGCTCCTCCAATCCACCATGGATGAGAGCTCGAACACCATCTCTACACTTGCCTCCATTTACAATTTGACCTGAAAACTAGGACACAAAAGCAAATTTTAAATGGCACATGTTTTGTTATCACCAAAATAAATGATCGTGGTATTCTAGCACCAACAGTTTGAATCCTTAACAAGAGAGAACCTTTAAATTCACATTAAATCTTTATTAAAACCCTAAAATCCTTCAACGAAATAAAATCCTTGTTTACAAACTGATGTAGACACATCTATTTAGATTAAAAGGCCTATTCATGCATGTTCCTAGGCTTAGATTTGCATTTCATGTTATAAATATTGCATAGCATGCATCATTCTGCATTTAGAGTAGTTGTATATAATTTAGGTTAATTAGGTCCTTTTTATGGTCAGAAGAAAAGAAGATTCATTTCAGGGCCTCAGATGGACGATCGAACCATATGGATCTGATTAGGACGACGATCGGAGTGTAACGCCTCTGAAACCGTCTAGATCAGAATCCTATAGCAACATATGAAGTCTGAGGAAGATCAATAGCCAAGGGGCAATGCGACATCCTAATGGGCTTCAGATGAAAAATCCGACTGTACAGATGGATCTGGAGTGACGATCGCAGTCTAGCAAAGTGGAAATCAACTCGATCCAAGCACTGTGGCACCCTTTGCAATAGAAAGAAAAATGGACGGCCTAGATGGTGCCACGTGACACCATCCAGGCCACCCAACACCGGCCAGCACCAACTGAAGGCGTCCCCTCATCATCTTCTCCTCCATTCCCAGTTGTTGGATCTTGATCCAACGGCTGAGAAGCCTTCGCACCACATGCCTATTTGCGACTCAAGGGAAAGCCCAGCGTAGTGGCTAAGTGCTCTCCGCAGACCAAGGGGCGCGGGTTCGAGTCCTGCTGAGCCTGCCTCGCCACTTCAATTGAAATTCGATCGTCGGATCTTCATCGAGAGACCACGAAGCTTTGATGTGGCGCAATTCCGTGGGCTAGACTAACGCACGCGTGCGATCACGTGAATCACCCATGCGATCATACGCGGGCACGATTTTAGGACATCTGCAGGCGACGTCAGACTCCCGATGCTGATCCAGTAGGTGTGCCTTCAAAGAGCACGATCAGCGGGCAATGCTGAGCCCTCAGATCTTGATCCAACGGCTACGCCTGCTCCAACAGATGACAACTGAGATAGAGCATGAGCGCCAGTGGTCTTCAACAACAGTTACGTGAGCCTTTAGTGACACTCTTAAAAAAGAGCTATCCCTAATGGCCAGTGCACGCCAGCAAAGGAATTGAAGGTGCAAATCTTCAACGACAGCTACAGGGCTCTTTAGTGACTCTTGTAGCTATCACTATAGCCCTCTACACGAATTTGTTCTTCCTCCTCCACTATAAAAGGACCTATCCACCACCATTCCAAACCATCTCTTCCTTTCTTCCTCTCACCACCTCTAAGGCTCTAGAGAGAGCTTGTCCCAAGCCTGGGATGCTCCCCTAGAGTAGAAAACCAAATAGTTTTCCCTCCCCTCATCCCCATTCATTGAGCATCCCATGGCCGTCTTCTCACCTCCCTTTGGGAAGAAGATCATCGCCGCACACCATCCTGCCCCGCCCTCCGTCCACCAGCTCCGTCCTCGTTTGTCCCTCTCCTCACCACCTTCTTCCAGGCGACGATAGAGTGAGTCGTCCTCCAAGTGACCGTCGAGGGGGATTTCTCTCACCTCTTTTTATGTTTTTCGCTTTCGTAGTGTAGATTTTCCCTCTTTCGTAGCTGTAACAAATAATTCTTCATAAATAGATGATTGTTTCTCTCTCTCTCTCTTTCTTTTATATTTTGCAAGTAGATTAGCTAGAATTCATCGACCTGATCTCTTGCCCTATTAAAATACCAAAAAAATTAGAAAAGACAAAAACGACAAAAACAAATGAAAGTGAAACGTGGATTTTTCTAACCAAACATTTGCCTTCCCGTGTTCGACCCAAGACTCACTTTTCGAGTTTCGGTTATAAATTTTATCTGATAGATGCGTTTTGCGAGCTACGACGATGAGTTCTCCAAACCCTGATTTTTACCACACGAAACACGCCTTCATCATTTTGGCACAGTTGCTGGGGAGGCAACGCCCTTTGGTTTTTATCACGTTTTCCCACATTACTTACATATTTTTCTAACTTATCTTTCTTCTTTGATTTATTATCTTGTAGGAACTCAATCAAGGAGCTGAAGGCGGTAGATTGGAGTAAAGTGTAGGAAGAGAATTCTGTAAGTTTCCCCCTACTTTCCTACCCACTAATTCATTTCACCACACTAATAACTCAAACCCAAATCAACTTAGGTACATTTTATAAACCCTAGGATAGATCTAGTTGTTTGTTTGCCACCTCCACTCATCTCACCCCCGCATATATAAAAAAATAAAAATAAAAAACACTCTTTTCTTGTGGGATTTAATTGAAAGCTACACACTTAACACCCACAGCTTCTCACCCTAAGGCGCACAATCACATCGATTCTACCACTTAATCAGGATCTGACCTGTGGAACCGGTACACTTAACTCAACACACAAATAAGTGAGTAGAAATTTGAATAGGTCAAACAATTCTGTGTGCCTTAACTAAGTGGTGCAATAGGCCGATTGATTGAACTGTTTGGGCCGCACCACTTAAAATAAAAGCGATCCATCAAGTAGCTTGCCACTTAGGGTTGATTCTTAGGGCTGAACCAGGCACTCCACATTTTTTTTCTCTGATTTCTAAAGGAACAGATTATCACCAGTGCTTGTAAAACTTGGAGTGTTCTCTTGAACTTGATTGAATACACCTAAGATTAAACCCTCAAAGCTACTAAACGAGGTTAAATCCTAAAAGATGCATCATCAAATAACCTTGTTTGCAAACCCTGGTTGTGCACACACACACTTTTCAACTAATCATTAAGGGCACAACCCATCTAAAGGGCCCATCACATTCCAAGAGCACGATCATCCCAAGCCTAATTAAAACTGAGTAGACGTTGGCCATAAAGATTGATTCGCTCTTCGAGGCTCAGACTGAGATTTTTTTTTATTAGTCTGCTTCTGCTGGTCCATCTAATGTCTAGCTAGGGTAGTAGTGTCAAACGACCGCAGCTGGGGAGTACACTAGGAACCAGAGGCACAAGCCAAAGGTAGAACCTTCTCCCCAGCCCCTCCCTCTAACTGGTTGGATTGACTAGATAGAAGCAGACCAAATCGTTTATAATATCAAGACAGGTCCTGGGAGTTTGTAGGTCTTTAGGCTAACCCACCTATGGATAGGGTTGATTTCTTGTATTGCATGGCTCCTTTTTCTCTTCTGATTTCCCTCCTTACTTCACCATGTACCCTTCCACATCCTACACACATTTCACATCCTATCCCCCTACCACCACTTATCCCCAAAATGATTACTATCTTAACTCGACTTATGATTACCCATCCACTAGCCGGGATAACTTTGATTGGGGATACGAATCCGAACCTTAGTGTCCATGACATAACCCTGAACAACAAGACTATGATTACTATCCTTCCCAGAGCTACAATGATTATAGATCTGCACCCTTTGATGATCAACTTAACCAGATCTACAACCAGGAAGGATATAATGATTATAACACCTACACTCCCCAGTATTCTATTGAAAATGGGTCAGCACCATTCTTTGAACAACCTGAAACAACCTACTATCAAGGAGGGACCTGAGAACCTCGATATCTTGGCTCCCCTAGATTTAACCCGAACCCACTCAACCTTGAACCGAACCAGTCGATTCAGGTGAACCAGATCCAGGATATGGTGTTGGCTAATTTGAGGAACACTATACAATCTTTAGAAGCTCAGCCAACACCATGCACTGAAGCATTGGAGCCTATGATCAAAATGATTGATGAACTTAATAGTTCTCTATTGGATTTGCTCCAAAGTGTTAGGGATAGGAACCTGGGTTAGTTTCTTCTTGGGAAATTGTCGAGGTTGAGGATGAAATTTGTGGTTGCACTAGTCAAATCTTGGGATGATTCTCAAGATGAACCCTCTTTAGGACAGCCAATGTCTGAACCCACTCAGGTGCCTGTCGGGGGGGATACATTTTCTGAGATCAGAGATGACCAGGTTGGTCTAGAGCAACCCATTGAGGATAAACCAAGTTTCTCACTAGAGATCCCAAAGCCAGGGAAGGATGAAAAATATGTCCCCATTGACCAGGAAATGACAAATGATTTTGAGACATATGTAAACAAGGATCAATAATTCTTTGACTCTGACAGTGAAGAATCTCTTAGTGAAGTCTCACTTGAGCATAACGAAGATGATTTTAGTGAGACAAACAGGCCTAAGGAATCTGATGAACCATTTGACAGCTTGATATTAGAGGATTTTGATTCGGTTGGGGTTAACTTGGAGGATTCGAATCCTCATCTACTAGAAGATTCAATCAGTAGCCCCATCCCTCAACCACACCTCGAAGGGATTGATTTTGATTTAGAAATCATTACACCCAAGTCAATCCTGATTCAGTTGCAATTGTTGGACTTGGTTACCGTAGATGGAGTGTACAATGATTTGGAGGTCTCGGAAACATTGATTTTAGAGGATAGGAAGTTGGAAATGAAAATTTGGGAGGCTAATTCTGAGGGAACTTTGATTTTGGATCTGAGGGTTCTTATTGACCTGAAACTGCCTACTTTCTACTAGGACCCTTATGATATATTTCACGTGCAACCCAAGCTTGAAATAACTGATTATTTTTCTGATCTGAATGTTAAGAGGACATCTAAACCTATTGAACCATCTTTACCCATTGTTCGACACTTTAGTCTTAGGTTGCACACCACAAAATCGCAGGCCCGACCCCGCAAGCTTAACAACCTTCAGTTCTGGGTGATTTTCATCTAGAACTTGAGAACCACTCGACCCTGGGGATGGGTCTCCATTATAATCTGGTCCACGTCTGTGGACATCTTTGCTGGTGGGTCTGAGGATTAATCTTTTAATTTTGATTCTGACCCGCACTTGTGAATTCTCAATTTCTTCCTTGTATGTATTTTATGCCGCTAAAGGCATTAAATTTAGCACGTGTTTATATTTCATGTTCTCTACGGAGCTGACTGGATTTCTCATGGTATTCAGGTGATATTATGTTTACTCCGCCCATTTCATGCCTTTATTTTTACAATGAGGACATTACATCATTTAGGCATGGCGGGGTGGATAATCAATTCCTGAAATAATTTTGTTAACTCCATAGAATTTCTTTTAGTTTCTTTAAAAATAAAAAAATTAAAAATTAAAAATTTAAAAAGATAAAAAAAGGAGAAATTAGGAAAAGAGAGCTCAGGCATTTGGAAGTTATTAACTTTAGAAAATGATACGATAGAACCTGAACACTTAGACTCTTCAGGTCTTCGGGCTTAATTAGCCCGAGTGTCTACTCGAATGTCAACTTAGTCTCGAGTCCTTGCTAAGTAATTTTATTTTAATCTAGTAAATAAATTAGGATGATAAGTACATGACTTATCAACCCGCTCTCTAATTTGAGGGAATTTTAAGTCTAAGGATCTACACACTATTTGCATTGACTCACTTTCCGATAGTTTTTATGAAAATTGGTTAGCTAATGAACTGTTTAGGGTGGTATGGTTGACAAGTTGTCATAGGTAATAGCCCATTGACCGGTTGTCTAGAGCCCAGCCACAAGACCATTCTTTTCATACTGCCTTTAGGTAAATCTTAGATTAGGGAAGCCACCTACTTAAAAAAAATAGAGAAAAAGAAACACCCAAAAAGAAAAAAATATAGAAAAAGGGGAAAATGAAAAAAAAATAATAAAGTCACACTTCACCACATGAGTATCGCTAGCAATTGGTCGTGGGTAACAGCCCATTGGCCGGTTGTCCAAAGCCTAGCTCACAAAAATGCACAATAATTCTCAAAACACATAGGGAAAAAGCGGGGAAGTAGAATAAACTGGGGAGACATATACTGGGTTCACCTTTGTGTTTATCATATGAAAATTAAAGTAGGGAGAAAGCTACGAATCGAAAAGATAAACCTTTAGGCAAGGTCACATAGGGTCGTAGAAACCTGAAGTCCGTCTTAACGGCCTCTTAGTGAGTCTTTCACACTTTTCACTAGATGCTTAGCACTTAGAGTCCTTTTCGAGTCTTGGGCGGGTCAAGTAGCCGTAAAAAGTTATCCCGACACTCTCAAACTCCAAAAAGTCCAAAAAATAAGAAAAGAAAATAAAAAAAATGTATCTTCCCTTTTTAAATAAGGCGACTTGGGTGGTTTGCATTCTGGCAGACACTTGGGTACTGTTGAGTTTTCGTTGTTTAGGACCTCAGTTGAAATTTTCTATTGTTAATAAACGACTTAGGCCTAAGAGATCTAATCCTAATTCTAATTTTATACATAGCATGTAGTTTAATTTTGCTAGGGACTAGCAAAAGATAGGCATTAGGGTATCATGTAAACACATCTATTTAGGTTAAAAGACCTATTCATGCATGTTCCTAGGCTTAGATTTGCATTTCATGTTACAATATTGCATAGCATGCATCCTGCATTTAGAGTAGTTGTATATAATTTAAGTTAATTAGGTCCTTTTTATGGTCAGGAGAGAAGAAGATTCATTTCATGGCCTCAGATGGATGATCGGACCATACGGATCTAATCAGGACGACAATCGAAGTCTAACACCTCCGAAATCATCTAGATCAAAATCCTGTAGCATCATATGAAGCCTGAGGAAGATCAATGGCCAGGGGGCAATGCAACATCCTTATGGGCATTGGATGAAAAATCCGACCATACGGATGGATCTGGAGCGACGATCGTAGTCCTTGAACATGGAAATCAACTCGATCCAAGCACTATGGCACCCTCTACAATAGAAAGAAGAATGGACGACCTAGATGGCACCACGTGGCACCATCCAGGCTGCTGGAATGCAACCACTTGGTTGTTTTTGTGTCTTTATGTTTATTATAGTACAGTCGTTATAGTATAAGACAAGACAGCTATGGTTGTCATTTTAATAGATTTTTTTACTCGGAAATAGTTTTCCCGAGGTCGAACTCAGGGAGCTACTGGAATTCTAGAAGTACAAAGTTTCTCTATTGGATTACAAAAATAAAAGAGAGAGAGAGAGATTTTGTCTTGGCTTCTTCTTCTTCTCTTCTTCTCTTTGTGCTTTCTCTTTGATCCTGTCTTCTTCCCTCTTCTTTCTTCTTCTGCTCTTCTTTCTTCTTTTTTCTTCTTTTGTCTTTCTCTCTTTCTTTTTCTCTGGCGGCCAAGACTTCTTCTTTCTTCTTTCTTCCTCTTCCTCTTTTCTTCAGCTGCAGAGCCTTCTTCTTTTTCTTCTTCTTCTCTGCTTTATCTCCTCTGGCCGCTACTCAACCGTCGCCTGATACAGCGGTCAGACGACTTAACTGCAGGTTTGCTACAGTGCTTGTCCTCTTTTCCTTCCTTTCTTCCTTCGTTGCTTCTTCTTCTTCTTCCCTGCCTTGAGCGGCCAAGGCTTCGGCCACCTTCTTCCTTCTTCTTCTTCTGCTCCTACACACTCACACAACTGGTCAGAGCAAAACCTACCCCTACCCTTCCCCGCATCTCTCTCTTTCTCAGATTTCTCTCATAGGATCGCTTTCCCAGAGACGGGTATTCGGGTACGGGTATCGCGCCCGAGACCAGGCCCACCGGCGTGCGGTGGTGGGCGAGGTGTGCGCAGTGTTGAGTATTCGGATCCGGCCCAGACCCGCGGGGCGTGAGCGCGGGTGAGGGCGAGCGCGTGGGGTGCTCATGCGTGAGGGACCTGACCCCTGTGTTCAAAGGCAAATAGCCTCGAACACTTTTTTAATTTATGTGCGGGCGCTGAGCCACGCACTTCCGAGGTGGGACTAAAGTCCCACCTCCCAGACTGGCTTCCGCAGGCGAGGAGGACGCGGCTAATTGGGGCAGCTTGTGAGACTCTCAACCTAGCTACAGACCTGGGAGTCTTCGCGGAGACACTCCGCGCAACTTGGGACCAGCACCTGGGCAAGATCGAAGCTGCAACTGCAGGTGAAGGAGCTTCACCTGCTCAGCAATGGCGGCGAAGGGGGTGTGACCTGAACGCAGGAATACGGCCTCTCGGCCCAGTCAAAAGATGAAGGGGGCTTCATCGGAGTGCGGCGAAGCCAGTGCGAGTGGTGGCGAGGCGTGAGGCGGTGTATGGTGGCAGCCCTAGGTCAGACTGTGGTCGGAAAAATGGGTCTGTTCGGGGGGTCTTTAGGTGGCGTGTGGCAGGGAATGAAAAGGGGGAAACTGTGGAGTGGAGTGAGGGGAAGCTTCTAAGGTGATCGGCGAGGGGTGAGGAGGTCTGTGGAGGTGGAATGGGCTCGCTGGAGAGGGTGGTCGGAGACGAAGCAGGCGGTGGTGGAAGTTGTGTGTGGGGGCGCGAAAATATAAATTGACAGAGGGGAAATCTAAAGGAGGAGGAGAGGAAGCTTTTACCTATGTTTTGGACGAAGGGGGGAGGCGGAGCCACCAGCTCGTACCTGTCGGAGCTAGGGAAGAAGAGGCCCTGGAGGGGGAGATCGGCGACGAGGAGGCAGGCGGAGGGTGTCGGCGGGTGCAGCACGACACAGACGAGAGGGTTAGGGGAACCCTGCTGCAGGTAAGGCAGCAGAGAGACGAGGAGGAGGAGGAGTTAGTCGCTGGAAGCTGCAGGCCGTCTGTCAGAGCTGGAGAGGATGAAGTGGGGGGTTATTCTCCATCAGAGACAGCTTCCAGAACCGGCAGGGGGTGCTGGTTCTTATAAATGGGTGGCGGAGAGGGAGGCGCAGGCTGGCGACGTGCACGCCTCGCCGGAGTGTGGTCGGAGACGAGACCCATACCTTCCGCTCGTTCGTACGGAAGGTGTGGGGGTCGTCAGGCAGCATGGTCGAGTCCCTATGACAGAAGACGTCGCAGGGAACTCCGCATACATTTTGCAGGACGATCCCCACACCCTGCGCGACGCCATGCTCCGCGCAAAGTCGTCGGAGCATGGTGCTGCGTAGAGTTTTGCAGGAGGGACCGTTCTGCAAAGAACGACAAGAAAGTTGGGGGCCAAAATGTAAGGGTTTCAAAAGTTAAGGGTCAAAAAGTAAATGAAGAGGACCAAATTGCAAAGTCGGTCAAGGAGGTCTTTTCTTAGGCTCAAGTTTTTATGCATGACTATTTTGAACCTAAGGATTTTAATGGTGAATTTTTTTTCTAGGTTAGACCATGTTTGATCGGCCAATTTACGTAACAACCCAAATTAAATCATTAATTGGGCATGGTTCTCAATGTAGGTCAAAATGGGTTTCTAAGGCCAAATTGAAGGTTCTAAGCCCCAGAGATTATTTTTCTATGAATTTTAGAGGGTTTATTCGATTTTTACCCTGCCCCAAACCTCGTGAATTGAAGTGGATTTGTTTTAGGATTACAGAATGTCATTTAATTTCTTGAAGTTGCTGCAACTCTCGTTAGATCAGATCATCCCACTTTCCTTCTTATTAGGTTTGTTTGACCTGTGTTTAGACCCTTAATTACCCTGTTTGCAAATTGTGTTGGTGAAATTGCATTTTTTACCCCTTATGACTTGTTTTCTTCTTGAACTCAGAATTCTCTGAGTTAAGCCTTTCTTTGAGCTATGTAGGAGCTTTTTCTTACATATCTAGGTTAGATTGTGCTAGTTAGGGTTCATGATGATGTTCTCATCAGCTGCCCAACACCGGCCAGCACCAACTAAAGGTGTCCCCTCATTATCTTCTCCTCCATTCCCAACCGTTGGATCTTGATCCAATGGCTAAGAAGCCTTCGCACCGCACGCCTCTTTGTGACTCAAGGGAGAGCCCAATGCAGTGGCTAAGCACCCTCCGCAGACCAAGGGGAGTGAGTTCGAGTCTTGCGGAGCCCACCTCGTCGCTTCAATTGAAATTCGACCGCCAGATCTTCATTGAGCTACCACGAAGCTTCCATGCAGCGCAATCCCGTGGGCTAGACTCACGCATGCGTGCGATGATGTAAAATCACCCACGCAATCGTATGCAGGCGTAATTCTAGGAGGTCTGCAGGCAACGTCAAACATCCGATGCTAATCTAGCGGGCGCGCCTTCAAAGGGCGCAATCAACGGGTGATGTTGAGCCCTCAGACCTCGATCCAACGGCTACACCTGCTCCAATAGATGACAGTGAAGATAGAGCATGAGTGCCAGCGATCTTCAGCGACAGTTGTGCGAGCCTTTAGTGACACTTGGAGTTGTTCCTAATGGCCTGTGCGCGCCAGCAAAGGAATTAAAGGCGTAGATCTTCAGCGATAGCTATAGGGCTCTTTAATGGCGCTTGTAGCTGTCACTACAGCCCTCTACACGAATTTATTCTTCCTCCTCCACTATAAAAGGACCTATCCACCACCATACCAAACCATCTCTTCCTTTCTTCCTCTCACCACCTCCAAGGCTCTAGAGAAAGTTTGTCCTAAGCCCAAGATGCTCCTCTAGAGTAGAAAACCAAATATTTTCCCGCCTCTCATCCCCATTCGTGGAGCATCCCATGGCCGTCTTCTCACCTCCCTTCGGGAAGAAGATCCTCGCTGCGACGCCATCCTGCCTCGCCCTCCGTCCTCATTCATCCCGCTCCTCACCACCTTCATCCAGGCGATGTCAGAGTGAGTCGTCCTCCAAGCGATCGTCGAGGGGGATTTCTCTCACCTCTCTATTTTTCGCTTTCGTAGTGTAGTTTTTCTGCTTTCCTAATTGTAACAAACATTTGTTCATAAATAGATGATTGTTTCTCTCTCTCTTTCTTTTACATTTTGCAAGTAGATTAGCTAGAATTCATCAGCCTGATCTCTTACCCTATTATAATACCAAAAAAATTAGAAAAGATAAAAATGACAAAAACAAATGAAAGCAAAACGTGGATGTTTCTACCCAAACGTTCACCTCCCCATGTTCGACCCAGGACTCACTTTTCGAGTTTCGATTATAAATTTTACTTGATAGACACATTTTGTGAGCTACGACGATGGGTTCTCCAAACCCTGATTTTTACTACGCGAAACATGCCTTCATCACAAACCTCCTTTCATTTGGCTTAGGTAACACTTCCCACCCAATTCACACACACTAAAAGAAAAAATAAATAATCAGGCATTACCCCAACCAACGCCCATCACATTCTTTGTACACTTTAGCTTCCTAGACCTAATTAAAATCTATATCAATTTGACCCCTAAGGTTTCCTCAAACTTAGGCTTGCTATCTAGGTCTTAAGTTATCTTTAGTTAATATCAATTATTTCATCTATATCTAATGTCAGGCTCAGGGGCCGTGTCAAACGACTAGGCACAAGTTTACACAAGCCCTTAGTGATTTTCTTGGGATATGCTTGGGCCCAAACCTCCCCTTATTCAGCCTGGCCAGATTTATTGAGAGAATGGATATCCGCTATTGATTTCTTCTTTCCTAGGTAGATCAAGTCTTAGGTTAATTTTTAGGAAGTCACATTTAAGTTAGGTTTAGAATTTCGTATTGCTTGATTGCACACTTCTCTCATCTCTCCCTCCTCTCCTCACCGTTTCTTCCATTTTGCACGGGCGGCGATCCAAAACTCCACACTTAGAGGGATCACTTGATTTTTGCCTCCCCAAAAAGACTTTCTCCCGCATTCTTCCTCTTCTTTGAAAATGGAAAATCAAAATAACCTGCATGCTAATTTTTCCTTCACCCATCTATCCACGCAAGAGCTACTTAATCAGGCCCCCCCACCTAATTTCTACTCCATAATGTCTCAACTACAAGCTAATCATTAGCGTTTGAATAGGGATGTTGCAAACCTAGCCAACCAAGGGAGACCTGCCAAACCTACCCAAGTTCCACGAGTTCCACATTTCACCCCTTCTAACACCCTAAAGAGAGAAAATTTGCATAACCTAAATACTACACGTGCTGAGTATAATCATTATTCCAAGGATTTCTATGGTTCAACGGGGAATTATACTTATCCAAATCATTACCCCACTCAAAATGTCTCCACCTTCTAGGAGTAATTGAAAAATTCCTCTAATTGGAGGAATTATCCGACTCACTCTTGGACCAATCTGATTCCTCACCAACAAAAAAACCCATTTGGAGAGTATGGTTCAAATCAAACTTATCAATCTGGCCATCTCAAGAAAACATCAATGCCCAGATGATGAAAACCTTGTAAGAGATGCAAAGAAAAATAATGGAAATAACCCATGTTATTACCAATCTCTAGGATAAAGTTGTGGTTACTCCAACCCAAAGACCTGCAGGATGTTCACCATTCCAGCCCACACCAAACTTTGTCAATCAGAGGAACCAGCACCCAGGTGGACACCAACATCAGAACCACACTAATCAGCCTCCTATTAACTCGATACCTCAGCACCAACTTGGTTTCCATCAACAATAGGCCCCCCCACATCCTCCCAGTGATAACCAAATTGCATATGTAGATACATTAAGGAGTAGGAAAGCCACCACTGATTTAGGCCTTCAAATCAAATTGATGAAACCCACTCTCCACATATGCAAATCGACTCTCCTAACCCTACTCAGGAAGAAGAAAATGAAACACCAAAAACACTAGATTCAAATCCTATTTCTCATTCTCAAACACTGCAATCAGATCAGAAATCAGTGCCCTCTCACCAAGATCATTTGGACTCATTTGGGCAAGTCGAGAATACCCCCCTCCTAGATGTTACCCCTGCCTTTGCTAAATTTTTGAAAAAAAGATGTACTCCAAAGCGACAGGCCTAGAATCTAGGAAGGGTCGTCCTTTCAAAGACAGCAAGATCAATTGTTCAGAGCAAGTTGCCTCTCACAAAAAAGGACCCAGGCGCATCACTCATCTCGGTTGCCATAAATGACACCACCTTGTTTCGCATCCCTCTCAACTTAGGTACCTCTATTAATCTCATCCCCCCAATCTTATTTGAGAAATTTTGATTCGGTGATTTAAAACCTATTAAGGTTCAAGTTCAATTGACAGATCAATCTACCATTCAACCGCGGGGAATTGTTGAGGATAGTATTATCAAGGTTCGAAATTGTCTATTTCAGATGACTTTTCTGATCCTTGACATAGAGGTACTTGAGGCTCTCATTAATGCCATCTTTGGAAGACCTTTTCTGACTGCAACAGCTAATATAAATTCTCATTCTAGGAAAATGAATATAAGTTGCAGTAACCAGACTTTCTCAATAGATTTATTTCAAGCTTCCAAGAGGTCCATTAATCTTGAAATTTTTTAGGACACTGATAATAAAATGGAAGCAATATTTGAGAAGTCTATGTTGATCAAATCCTATTCAATTTTGACCACCACTAATCTAGATTTTATTGATTCCTACTCTAAGGATGATTATGTGGTCCAAGACTTTTCAAATCAACTAGGGGTTGACTCTTACTCTTTCAATCTTCCTGATTTTTCACCAAAAACATCCGCACTAACTACACCCACCCTTCCTCTTATTAACTCCTTTCTCCCTCCCTTTCCATTGCACCTACCACCCAACCCGCTTGAGTTTGGCTTTTTACATGAACTCAAACCATGGCCAGACTCAGGTCATTCTTCCATTTTTCCATTTCATTTTGATCTCGATTTCTTTATCAATCATCTTTTCAAGGATCTTGAGGAAGACACATTTCTTGAGGACGTCAAGTGTCCAATTATTTACACGATTGTCCATTTTCCGTGCATCATTTCACGCCCGACTGAATAGGAGTAAACAGTAGCAATGGATGGGAGGTAACCCATCATTTTTCTTGCTTTCCTATTCTCTTTCTTTTTCCAAGTTTTGACCATCCTAAACTTGACCGCTTTTCACCAAGATGATCCCTTTTCCCTCCTAATTCATGAGGACATTGCATATCATAAGCATGGGGGGGTGTTTTTAAATTTTGACGATCGATTTAGGATTTTCAAAACCTAAAAATATGCATTTTCTTTCTTTTGCATGCATCTCATTACAGAAAAATCGTAAAAATTTTTGAGGAAAATTTTGAAAAGAGGAACTAAGGTTGAAATTTTCATTTTAAGGTACAAGGGATTTAATCTTTAACAAACTAAGGATTAAGATTAAGACTTGATTGCTAGAATCTCTGGGCCTGACCTCAAGACTAGATCAAGTATCCTTCTTTAAATTCCACCTGAACTTGTGATAGTTCAGGTGACTTGATCTTCCTTTGTAACCTGGAAATTATCTTTCTTAGCTTCCAATTCACAAACTTGTAATTCTGACAAAATTCTTGTGTCAAAATTCACACACAAGCCAACACCTTAAAAAACATGTAGAAATTAGAAGAAAACCCTGTTTGGCCCTGGTAAAATCCGAAGCAAATCATTGGTTTGAGTTCCCACCGCCAAGAAGGAGGAAAATGCCTCCTTTCAGGACGCAAGGACAACATGTTACCACCTCAACACTACTCTATATCTATATTCCAAATCTTTAGATGGAGCATTAAGGTGCAATTTTGCAACTCAAGTGTCTTGGTCGGTGCTCTACCCATAGCGTCGGAGCAAGAGCTTGAGTTCGCTAGGAGCACTTCTTTACACCGCATTGTGTTTTGAAGTTGTGAGCTCCTGGATGGTGTCTTGGATGGTATTATCTTGAAGTGTCGACGCCAGAGCTCCCTTGAGGATTGGTGACAGGAATGATGATCCTGACACATCTGTTGTAGGATTAAGCTAAGAATAAGCATTGGGGAGTTTCAAAAAAAGAAAAAATTAACAATGACGACCTCATACCAAAAACACGACCTCATAAAATTTTTCATTCACAAGCACAGACACAAGGTATTAAAAGTTGATGCAAGTTGAGAATCGAATTCAAGAGCCAGAGAAATCCTAACTACAAAAATTTCAGGTCATCTAAATTAACAGTGAGTTAATTTGTGAATTTTTAAGATACATTGATCCTGATTCTTCTAACTCTTAGATCCAAAGATGAATCTTGAGGTTTTATCTTTAACAAATCCCATGCCTTCCAAGTTTTTCAATCAACCAAGGTCCCGTACTCTTTCTCTCTTCAAAAATAAAAAAATTAACCTTTCCCAGAAAATCCATTTTGTGAAAATAGTTTTGCTAAGAGACTAGCAAAAGATAAGCATGTGGGTGTGATAAACGCCAGTTTATCATCATTCTTATGCCCCAAACCTAACCTAGCTCTTAGGGTTTTAACTCTGTAAATGGGTTTTTGGGCTTCATTTAGTCATTTACCTAGGATAGGCAGGCATTGCATTTTAATGTATTTTTGATGCATTTATCTAAGTATCGGGATTAGGCAGAATGTCAAATCCCACACATCTTGGCACTCAGGAAGGTAGAAGATGAAGAAAAAGCTCCTATTAGCTGGATCCCAGCTAGATCCAGCTCATTTCAGCTGAATCCTAGCTAGATCCAGCTCATCCCAGTTGGATCCCAGCTCTTTCTAGCTAGATCAACTCACCCTTAGCTACATTCAGCTCATATCAACTGAATGGTAGCTCTAGCTAGTTCACCTTAGCTCCATTCAACTCACCTCAGCTGGATGGCAGCTCAAACTAGCCAAAGACAGTTGATCCCAGCTCCATTCCAGCTCTTCCAGCTCCGAAGAGTTCACTGAAAGTTCAACATGACTAGGACTAGCTATTGCCATCAACTAACTAGACCTAATCAGCTGAAGATGACCTTAACCAGCTCAGGCCAGCTCAAGTCCAGCTCCCGGGGACTCTACTTAGCTCAACTTAGTTGAGCTAAGCTACCTTAGCTACTCCAGCTAGCTAGGTCCTCCCCGGGAATATCAGACCTAGCTCACTTCAACTCACATCAACAGAAGCCAGCTCATCTTAGCTTGGCTTAGTAGCTAACAAATAACTAGCAAGCTAAACCAGCTAAGGTATCTCCTTACAGCTCTCTTCAGCGGCCACCAGCTCTAGTGCAGCTCAAGATGACTACCTCCAGCTCTTCTCTCTCAAAACCCTAGCTCCAAATGCCTCTAACCCGACTCCCTACTAGCTAAGCTAGCTTAGCTTATCTAGGCACCTCCTTGGCACCAACACCTAACCCTAAAACCCTACCTAAATAGCTCCACCAAATAACCCTAACCCTAAGTCCACCCAAGCTACCTAGTCCACCCTACTATAGGCAACCTTCCACCCCACTCCACCACCAAAAGACCCCTCTCCTTTGGCGCCAAAACCACCCTAACTACCCCTCTCCTTTGGCACCAAAAACCCCCACATCCAAACCCTACACCTACTTCTACAACCCATCCTAGCCATCCACCTACCCACCTTCTAGAACCCCCCTTAGGTGGTGCCAAACCATGGCATCCCTCCATGGTTGGTGCCAACTCCATGCACCTCTCCACCACCATAACTACCCCCTTCACACCCTTAAAGATGGCACCAACTAGTCTTAACCCTAGGATCCCCATAACCACCACTAACTACCCACCAAACCTAATCCAAGCCCTACACCTAAGCCCACACCTAAGGTTGGTACCCCAGGCCTTTTCTCATCAAAAACAAAGATAAAATCCCTTAAAAAATTCTTTAAATTATCAAAAAAATCAAAAACAAGAAAATTTGAGGGTGGTAGAACCCTAAAATTCATTTTGTTGCTTGTTTGCTTTACCTTTCCACCACCTTCACCTTATTGGTATCTGATTTTTGAAAATTCAGACTTTTGTCTTGATTTTCAAAAATTAGGTTTGGGCACATAGGAGATTCCTAAAATCACTAGATTTCATCCAGGAAAGCCCCTTTGAGTTAGGAACCGTGAGTCTAATTTTCAAGAAATTTCATTGAATAAAAAAAAGTAAAAAATTCACGGACCGAAAGGGAGTCAAACCTTATTTTCTTACTATTCATGAATTTTATAAATTTTTCTACTCATTATATCTGGGAAAACTTTATCTTGCTAGAAACCTTAAGAAATTATCTACAACATATAAAACTATCAAAATTTTTTGAGGTCATTTAAGGTTTCTACATAATCAATTCCCCGAATCTATCATTTCTGACTCTTGACACTAGTAGGAAGAAAAGTTCCAAAAAAATATCAAATAATTTTATAAAATCTAAAGAAAAAATATTTTTGGATTCCATGTTTGATTTTCTATCAGGTGGTGGTGCTGTTTGTCTTATTTGAACCACCACCTTTAAAGATTTTTGGAAAAGAGATTCATTTAAGAGTTGCATAACTAGGAATTTCAACTTTAGGGTTTTAAAATCTCTCTTAGTCACATCAATTCTAAAGGAATTGAACTCCACCAACTACAACTTGATTGTTATTATTTGTGGAATTTCAAAACCTTCTTTGAATCCTTAACAAGTGAGAACCTTTAAATTCACATTAAATCTTTATTAAAACCCTAAAATCCTTCAACCAAAAATAAATCATTATTTGCAAGTCTCGTTCGATTTGGCTTAGGCAACACTTTCCACCCAATTCACACACACTCAAAAAAAATAAAAAAATAAAAATAATCAGGCATTACCCCAACTAATGCCCATCACATTCTTTATGCACTTTAGCTTCCTAAGCCTAATTAAAATCTGTAGCAATTTAACCCCTAAGATTTCATCAAACTTAGTTTTGCTATCTAGGTCTTAAGTTATCTTTAGTTAATATCAATTCTTTCATCTATATCTGGTGTCAGGCTCAGGGGTCGTGTCAAATGACTAGGTGCAGGTTTACACAAGCCCAGTGATTTTCCTAGGACATGCTTGGGCCAAAACCTTCCCTTATTCAGCCTGGCCAGATTTGTTAAGAGAATGGATATCCACTATTGATTTCTTCTTTCCTAGGTAGATCAAGTCTTAGGTCAATTTTTAGGGAGTCACATTTAAGTTAGGTTTAGAATTTAGTATTGCTTGATTGCACACTCCTCTCATCTCTCCCTCCTCTCCTCACCATTTCTTCCATTTTGCACAGGTGGCAGTCCAAAACTCCACACTTAGAGGGACCACTTGATTTTTGCCTCCCCAAAAAGACTTTCTCCCGCATTCTTCCTCTTCTTTAAAAATGGAAAATCAAAATAGGTCCTCTAACCTGCATGCTAATTTTTCCTTCACCCATCTATTCCAAGAATGAAACCCCATATGATTAGACATCCATTTTTTTTTTTGAAAAAGAGAGGAAAGCTATCGAGCCACGATAGCAATCCAGAGGGGCATTTTATTCATCATCTAAAAAAGAACAGTAGGGAACATTACAAAATAGATCCCTAAATTTTGAGGGACCAGCACTCATTTACAATTTTCTCAATGCACACTGGTCTCTCCTGAAACAAAGTTGCATTCCTTGCCCTCCACACGCACCACATTGTCGCCGCCATGTGCACATGTTGTTTGTCACGCACCAAGAAATTCTGCCACAAAGAATCCCAAGTAGGTAGCGGATCATGACAAGTTTTTCTCCATATTGCATTCATAATCAAACATGAAGAAAAAATATGCCCCAAGCTATCTGCATGAAGTCCAAACAAAGGACATTCGTGTAGGTCAGCACCCATCCTCGTATGTCTCAACTCTCCAGTTAGACATCCAATTTTACCCTAAGATGTCTTAAAATTCTAGTTAAGATGTCTGATCTTTGTTGTCAAAATCCCTATTTAGATCCAATTGATTCCAGAAAACACACCCTATAGAATTAGATGACCATACTTTACATTAGATGTCTGAACTGACACCTGACTCTAAAATTAGACATCTGATTATGGTGTCAAACTCATTTATGATTCTAATTTCAACCCAATCTCTCTTGGAATCAATCCTAATGGCTATAAGGCCTTTTACAAGCCTTTTGAAGGTTCCTAAGGCCTTTATAAATAGATGGGAGCCTCTCCTTTGTCAAACACACCTGGGGATCAATTCTTCCTACTATTATACCCAATTTGTGAGAGATTAAAAAGTAGAAAGTGTCATTGCTCTTCAAGATTCCAAATACACATCCAAGAGCAATGTTACACTATGCAATCATGCTGAGCTACTTCCTCATTAGGGAAGATCTTTGCTTATAGAATCTTAGGTTCAAAACTATATTTTGGGCTCTATAGGTTGCTTTTGTATTTTCATTTTCTTGGTTGGGTATTCACGTGGTGAATTCCCATCTCTTTTATGAGACAAAATTCTCTTCCTGAAGAAAGGGGATTAAGGTACACTACCCTCGGTTGTAAAGTAGCGTGGTTTGTATTGAGGTTACTACGCTCATTTAAGTAGTATGGTTAGTGGATTTGATTAACTCGGTCGATCAGGAAATCCTAAGTCAGGGAGACTTAGGTGGTGGTTTTTACCCAGGTTGGGTTTCCACCTAAAAATACTTGTGTCTTGTGGTGATTGATTTAGAGTGATTGATTATTTGCATCTATTTTTATTTCTTGCACTATTTACCCCCCTCTTGTGTAATTTCATTTGGTATACATTTATGGAGTCATACCCGACAAAATCATGAAGGGGAGTATCTTCGCGACAAAGCACACCGAGGGACAATCCACCACCCATCCACCATTCTTCGATGGGAGCAACTATGCATACTAGAAGCTCCACATGAAGATGTGGTTGCAGGCATATAACTACACCATTTGGGATCGATGCGAAGTCCCATTTGACATCCCAGAAAGACCCACAGGAGGTTACTCATGGGAGCAAACGTGACAATTATCGCTAAATGCAAAAGCGATGAACACATTATATTGCGCATTGAGTTTGAAAGAGTTCAACCAGATCTTATAGTGCACAACTGCCTACAAAATCTGGCACACACTCAAGGTAACACATGAAGGTAAATCTAAAGTCAAAGCATCTAAAATTAATTTAACTTCACAAGAGTTTGAATATATTTTTATGAAAAGTAATGAAAGTTTGAATGAGATGCATACTAGGTTCACATTGATTGTGAACAACCTTAAAGCCTTGGGAAAAACCTTTATTCAAGGAGAGCTTCAATCTAAGCTCCTACGTTCCCTTGGACTGGAGTGGGAGCAAAAGGTCACCTTCATAGAGGAAGCTCACCAAGTAGAGAAGCTCAACATAGATGACCTTTTAGGCAACTTCATGGCTTATGAAAATAAAATGAAGTAAAGGGAAAAAGCAAGCACCAGAGCCGACGATGAAGAACATTGCCTTCAAAGCTGCATCAGATTGCACGGTAAGTTTTGATGATGAGGAACTCAATTTTTTAGCTAACAAATTTGTCAAGTTTTATAAGTTTAGGGAATCAAGGAAGGAGAAAAAGAAGAAAGAGGAGCCGGTTAGATGTTACCATTGCAACAAGAAGGGGCATCGTAGGTCGGAATGCCCTCTCTTGAAAAAAGAGAAGAAGAAGAAGCACAAAAAGGAGTTGCAAATAACTTAGGACGACTCAAGCTCGAAAGAAGAAGAATCCAAGAAGGAAACGAAGAACAAAACCACTTGCATGGGCATCATGGCAATCGCAGATGAAGACAACAACAAAGAACCCTGTTTCTTTAGATGAGATGTAAGAAGCTATAAAAGAGTTGTATGATCTTAGTAGAACATTAAAGTTAGAGAATAAGAACTTGAAAAGAGCTCTATTACCTTGAAATCTGAAAAAGATAGTCTCATACTAGAAAAATAAAATTTAGTGCTAAACAACCATAAGTTGCTTGATGAAATTGGAAAAATGAATGTCAACTTAAGTTCTATTAACTCTGAAAATGAAGTTCTTATTATTGAAAATAGTAAATTGATTGATGAAAATAGTTCACTTCAATCTGGACTTTTTATCTTAAAAAGCAAAATGAGTTTCATTGAAAAAGACCTTGCTTGTCTTAAAGAAAAATCGGATAAATTGCTAGATGAGTTAGCTAGAATCACTAAAGGAAAGACTAAGATAAATAATAGTTCTAGAAATAAACACATCAAGAGTTTTCATGCACAAAGGCCAAATGGTTAGACTCCAAGTGGACCCCAACCTTGGTCGAGAAGGATTAACTATAGAGGACCCAAGAAAATGTGGGTACTTAGACATTTAGTCAATTCTTATTTTGTAGGACACCAAAACACTCCGATTGATCCAAGATACCATCTTTATGGAGTTCATGAAGGAGGAATGAGGATACTTGGACAATCAAATAGGTATGAAGGTTGGAATCCATACCATTGGAGGTAAAATCCTTTTGCTTTTGATAATATATCAGCATCAAGATCGGTAGAGTAATTTAAAATTGTTATATGCTACAAACCCATGAAAAGAGGGAGACCACCTTTAAAATTTAATTGATATAGAAGTGCATGTATTTATGGGGAGATTAAAAAAAAAATTTTGCTATGTAAGAAAGGATGAGTAAATGAATTTTAGAAAAGCACATTTCTTGTATTACTATGTCAAAAAAGGGCGAGATAATAGATTTTTGAAAAACACCTCTTGATTAGTTATGTCAAGAAGGAGGAGTTAACACAATTTTAGAAGAGCATGTTTAAAGGGGGAGTTATAAGATAAAATGATTAAAATTAAAACCTTTTTGATAATGTCAAAAAGGAGGAGAATTTCTTTTTAGTATTATTCATGGTTTTGTCATTATCAAAAAGGGGGAGATTGTTGGTACAAGTGCACCACGATCATTGATTTTAATGATAGCAAAACACATGTTATTTAACATTGCATTGAATTTATAGTTTCAAATAAAATGCAAGTAAAAACAAGTGTGAGGGATCTCAAGCTCATGACCATGGAGGAAGGGAGGAGCTTGATGAATGAGAAAAAGGAGAAGAAGCTTTGCTTTAGCTCAAAGCTTGAAGATATTGAAGAATAGGACCTAGAATATTTTGATGTATTATTTTTGTTGCTCTTTTTATTTTACTTAGATTCATTGTTAAAGAGCCCAAATATAACAGCCTTAGTCCTAGGAACACTTACCCTACCTTAGGACACATAGGTAAAATCCTAAGTTAAATCTGTAGGCCAAAATAGGATTCAAACAGACTAATCTGACGTCCAACATGAGTGTTAGACATCTGATCTTGACTTTTAAGTCGTCTGATCTTTATCACAGACGTCCAATAACCTTGACTGAGAACCTTACTTTATGATCCTTCTATTCGCCATGCTGACTTAGTTACAGACGACAAGTCAAACATTTGACAACATTTATAGATGTCCAATAATAGGATCGTTAGCCTATGAGAGCAATTCCTTCGAGAACATTCTTAGGAATATTTTATTATTGTTCCCAAACATCCAGAGAGACCCTTAGATGTCTGATAAAGTGACGTTGAGTCTTGCCAGACCAAATCCAACCGTTAGCTCCTTGAGAATCAATTCTCACAAAGGACCATTTATCTTAGATGTCCAGACCCCTGGTCAGACTTCCAATCAAACGTCAGACATCCTTGCTCTAGAACCCTGTTTGGATATAAGTATTCCAGGAACAAAACCCCATCTAATTAGATGTCCAATTTTATCCTCAGACGTCTTAAAATTCCAGTTCAAATATGTGATCTTTGTTGATAAAATCCTTGTTTAGACCTAATTGATTCCAAGAAACACATCCTACCAAATTAAATGGCCAGACTTTACATTAGACGTTTGACTTTAAAATTAGATGTCTGATTATGGTGTTAGACTCATTTATGATTCTGATTTTGACCCAATCTCTCTTGGAATCAACCCTAACGGCTATAAGGCCTTTTACAATCCTTCTTGAAGGTTCCTAAGGCCTCTATAAATAGATGGGAGCCTCTCCTTTGTCAAACACACATAAGGATCAATTCTTCCCACTATTATACTCAATTTGTGAGAGATCAAAAAGAAGAAAGAAGCTTCCAAATAAACATCCAAGAGCACCATTACACTGCGTAATCGCGCCGAGCTACTTCCTCATTAGGGAAGTCTCTTTGCCTATAGAAGCTTAGGTTCAAAACTATATTTCAGGCTCTATAGGTTGCTTTTGTATTTTCATTTTTTTGGTTAGGTATTCACGTGATGAATTCTTATCTCCTTCGTGAAGAAGAGGGATTGTGGTATACTACTCTCGGTTGTAAAGTAGTGTGGTTTGTATTAAGATTGTACTACCCTCATTTAAGTAGTTTGGCTAGTGGATTTGATCAACTTGGTCGATTAGGAAATCCTAAGTCGGGGAGACTTAAGTGGTCGTTTTTACCTGGGTTAGCTTTCCACCTAAAAATCCTTGTCATGTTGTGATTGATTTTGTGCGAGTGATTATTTGCATCAATTTTTATTTCCCGCACTATTTACCCCCCCACTAGTGCAATTTCAATTACTACCAAACCCATGACTGGCTGGAGGGTATGTATAGATTACCGCTATTTAAAAATTGTCACCGAAAATGACCATTTTCCCTTGCCCTTTATTGATCAAATTCCTAAGTAGTTGGAAAGGAATAAGTTCTTCTATTTCATAGATGGATATTCTGAGTATAATCAAATTGTTGTCTTTCCTATTGACCAGGAGCAGACTATGTTCACAAGTCCTTATAGCACATTTGCATTTCGACGTAGGCCATTTGGACTATGTAATACTCCTGCAACCTTTCGGCTGTGTATGTAATGTCGAAAAATGTGTTTAGTTAATTTGTTCATTGTAGTGTGTGCTTACGGCATCAATTTTTTAAAAAATATTATACGGTGAGTTCAAGTGTTGATCTCAGGGAGGCGTGAAATCAAATCCTTTAGTCGCTTAGTTTTATTGCGGCATGATAGTTTATTTGCTTGCGTAGAAAGTAAGAGAAAATGAGAGAGAGAGAGAGAGTAGGGGTAGAAATTCGTGGTAGAATAAGAGTTGGGAACTATGCATTAGAGAAAATAGGCATAAATAAGGTGATTATAACAACATAAGATCAATGAAATAGATACCTAACTTGAAGTGCATAAGAGCAACCAACATTACAACAAGAGCACTGCTCTGAATTATGAGGAAAATCTATTACAAATGCGAGCATAAAAAGTAGAAGAAAGCTTAGAAATAATAATGTTGTAAGCTATGTAAAGAAGAAGAGCATAGGTGAAATAGAAGCGAGTCGAGGTAGCCACGGTGGTGGAGGAATCTCCGTCAGTGGCTCGGCGGCTTTGAGGACTTGCATTGAAGCTCTAAAAGGTGGTGGAAAGCTTGGTGGAGGTGTGTGTGGAAAATGGTGGTCATAAGGTTCTTTTATAAGTGAAGAAAACCCTTGAACCAGCCTTGAACTGCCTGAAACCACGCCCCAAATTACGTTGGGCCATGCTGGACGAGTCAACGCACGCTGAAATGACGACTCCGCTCATGTGCATGTGTTGGACCGTACTCATCCCCGCTGGATCGACATGGAGAGACCACAGCTGTCGATTGTGGATCGCACGATTGTGGCGAGTGTGGAGATCGTGCTTGAATTGTGCAGGCACAGCGAGGTGGATTTCAGACCATTGGATCTTCATCGTGCGGTCAAGAGAGCGTGAAGATTACGCCCTTCGATTTTGCCTCATTCGATTATCGTTGATCTGTTGCGCTACATGGCGTGATGTGCGCACGAGGATCACGTGCAAATGGTTGATAGCACTTGATAGTGGACGACTGGATGGTGCTCATCACGCTTGATGACGTGGGAGCATCACATCCATTGATCCCTTATCACATAGCGAAATTTAATCCGTGCACGCCCATGGATCACGGTTCAAACGCACGATCTCCATGCTTGAGGACGAGTGCGCTACTGCTGCACTATGCAAGGCGGGGTGCAATCTCATTCGTTCATCTCTGATCTTGCGGTCAACACGAGGGCAAGGCATGGAGTGCTCGATGGCAATTGAACGATTGTCATTACATGCACCCATGTGATGAAGAGAAGAGGCAGGCATTGGTTGGGCTTCTGCAGGCGATGATGAACAACCGGGAATCCTTTGACTCTTTGTGGAAGCTACAGAGGTCGGATTAGGGTGATTTTTGCATTGTTGGGCTGCGGTTGTCAATTTAGATCCATCCATATGGTTGGGTTCTTCGTATGAGGTCTGTTTCAATATACATTTGTATAATTTGGCTGTTAAACATTAATTATCAGTAGTCTAAATGTAAAGAGTATACTACATGCATGCATTGCTCCAAGGCCTACTAGATTGTTATATTAAATGTAAAAGCCGTTGAAATTGACTCTAACTGATATAATTAACACTATTATTTGTAGAGTCATCATACCCCCATGACCACCCCTTGCTAGTCCCTACCAAGGTTAATCATAAAAAAGTAAAGCCAAAGAGCGACTACTAGGGCACAGTTATCTACCTGTTGGTACAAGGGCACCACGATCGTTAATTTTAATGATAACAAACCACTTGTGATTTAACATTTACATTTGAGTTTTCAAGTTTCAGGATAAATGTAAATGGATACGAGTGTGAAGGAGCTCAAGCTCACATCCATGGTGGATTAAAGGAGCTTGATGGAGGAGAAGGAGCTTCCCTTGGAGCGAGAGCTTGAAGAAGGAAGGAGATGAAGAATAGGAAAGAAATATTCTTTCTTTCATTTTGTATTCTTGTATTTATTTTATTCTTTTATTTCTTTAGATTCTTGTAAAGAGCCATAGTACCCTACCTTAGTCCTAGGAAACCTTACGCCTTACTAAGACACTTAGACAAACACTTAGATCAAAAAACCAAAATAGACTTCAGATAGCCTAATCAGATGTCCAATCTAGACCTCAAACATTTGATCTTGATCTTTAGGACGTCTGACCTTTTGTTCAGATGTCTAAACGCTTAGGCTGGAAACCAACTCTTTGTCTGCCACCTTCAGACGTCCAGCCCATAGTCCAGACGTCTGATGCCATTGATAGACGTCCAACAATAGGACTGTTGGACTCTCAAAAGATGATACTTGGTGATTACCTTGCAATTAATTCTATAACACTTTCAGACATCCATAGATCATCCTAGTTGTTTGATAAATAGACACTAGGCTAAGATCTGACCCAAATCACTTTTTGTTAGACGATTTAGCCGTTAAGCCTCTCAGGAAATCCATTCCCACAGAGGATTGCTTTTCTAGACATCCAGACTTCTTGCCAAACGTCTGACCCGTTTGTGCAACTTAACCCTAAAACTAGATTTCAATCTTGTTTAAACAGGAACCAATCCATCTTAGGATTAGACGTCCAATTATTAGCTCAGATGTCTTAAAAATGAATCTTAGACATCCATCTTGATCCAACCCCATCTAGAAGATCCATCCTTCCTAGATCAGACAATCAAACCTTAGGTCAGACAATGACCCAGATGTCTAACCATAAAATCAGACATCTGATAACCCTGTCAAAATCATAAATGACCCTGATTTCGATGGGATTTTGGACCATTCTCTTTAGCCTTGTTCCCAACGGCTACAAAAGGCTTCCAAAACCTTCCAAAGCCTTCTTAGGACCTCTATAAATAGAGGAGCACCCTTCCTAAGCTGAGCACACCTTGAGAAACTACTTCCATACCATATTGTGTCCAAGTGAAGAAAATCATCTAGAAGAAGTTCTTGCTCTCCAAGCCCTCAAGCATCCATCTGAGAGCACTGTTATGCTGCCGACTTCACGTTGCACCACTTTCATCTAAGGGAAGTCCCTTTGCCTATAAAGGCTAGTTTGATTTGCACTTTGTGGCTTCATAGGATATTTTGTAATTGTCTTTGTTTGGGTATTCGCTTTGCGAATGCCCATCTCCCTGGCAAGATAAAATATTCCTCGTGAAGAGGAGGGGTTTGCAGTACACTTTCCTCGTACAAAGTAGTGTCGGTTGTATTGAGGTTGAACTACCCTCATTTTAAGTAGTTCAGTTAGTGGATTTGATCTACTAGATTAATTGGAAAATCCTAAGTCGAGAGGTTTAGGTGGTGGTTTTTACCTGAGTTTGGATTTCAACCTAAAAATCCTTGTGTGCTTGTAAGATTGAATATTTGTGATTGTCATATTATTTCCGCATTACTTTTGTATCATGCTCGATCTCACCCCCTCTCTAGGGAATTACACTACCGACCAAAGGAAATTCGATACTTAAGGTCTTAACTACTAAGACTAAATAGTGTCATGATGCCGACCAAGATACGGATCGCCCTAGTCTTTGCCTTATTCATATACACATATGTATACACTATTTTATCTATTTTCTTTTCATGTTTAGGATTTGGATTAGCATTTTGCGGCTATCCAACCCACCTAGGGCTCAAAACAATCTAAAAGTGCTAAGCATCTTATTGTGTAGGTCATTGACTCGTTATATGGGCCTTAGGTATCCATAAGCTCTAAGTGACCTCGAAATGAAGCTATTGCCACCTAAAAGTTTGTCTCTCTGATGGTAGCTTTCTCTCTGCTACTTTTTTTTGGGATAAACACCAAGCGAACCCAGTGTATATCCCCCCAGGGCTTTTATTTCGACTTCTCCACTTCTCCTTAATTGGGGATTTATTCGTGCTTTTCGTAGGCTAGGCTCTGGACAACCAACAATGGAAGGTTACCCACGGCAACTTGCTAGCCATACCCATGCGGTGAAGTGTGGTTATTGTATTTTTTTCTTTTCTTGCTTCCTTAATCTAGGACGTATCTAAAAGTGGCAGTCAAAGAGAGATAAGTCTGATGGCTAGGCCCTAGACACCTAACAATGGGATGTTCTCCACTGCAACATGCCAGCCATACCACCACTAGTCTTTTTGGCTCCCTAATTTCCGCTATGATCGCTCGTATAGTGAGTGACTCCACAATGTGTGTAGATGCTTAGACTTCTAGAACACTCCAAATCGGAGGGTGAGTTGATAAGTTACCTACTTATTACCCCACTTTTTTTTATTGTGGTTAAATTAAGTTGGTAAGGACCAAGGAAATGAATCTATATCTTAGTAAACAACAGGACTAATTAAGCCGCTTGGCCTAAAGAGTCCTAATGAAAAGATCCTAACTGTATTATTTCCTAAGATAGATAAAATCATGCCCAAAGTTCCTAGCTCTTCTTATCTATATTACAACACTTTTTTTTTTATAATAAAAGAAATAAAGATTAATTCAAGTTGACAATTCTATACTCAAAAAATAAGAATTACCACCCCCTGCCTATATAGCACAATGTCCTCGTTGGAAAAATAAACACAAGCAGGGGAGTAAGGATAGAAATCTCTTGAGTATTGAATTTGTAACAGGCCAACTTGAAACCTCTAGGTTGCCTCCCAGGAAGCACTGAGTTTATTGCCTTTAGCTAGGCGGAGCTCCACATTAACCCTCAATGAGGGTTACTACTTCCTTCTGGGTACCTGGGCAAGAAAATGTTTTAATCTTTGTCCATTTACTGTAAATGTTTTCCCGATCTTAAGATCAATGATGTAGGCACATCTATTTAGGTTAAAATGCTTATTCATGCATGTTCCTAGGCTTAGATTTGCATTTCATGTTATAAATATTCCATAGCATTAATCAACTTGCATTTAGAGTAGATGTATATATTTTAGTTTAATTAGATCCTTTTTATGGTCAGGAGAGGAGATTTATTTCAGAGCCTCGAATGGACAATCCGACTACATGGATCTGATCAAGACAACGATTGGAGTCTAACGCCTCTGAAATCGTCTAGATCGGAATCCCGTAGCATCAAATAAAGTCCGAGGAAGATTAACAGCCAGGGGGCAATGCAACATCCATACGGGTTTCCAATGGAAAATTTGACTGTACGGATGGATCTGGAGCGACGATCACAGTCTAGCAACATGGGAATCATCTTGATCTAAGCACCGTGGCACCCTCTGCAACAAAAAGAAGATGGACGACCCAAATGACGTCACGTGGCGCCATCCAGGCCGCCCAACACCGGCCAACAGTCCCAACACCGGCTCCTCTTCATCCGCATCATCAATTCTCAACCGTTGGATCTTGATCCAACAGCTGAGAAGCCATCCACGCTGCTTTTCAGAGGATCACCCACACGACCATCTCGCACCGTAGCATAGTGGTGGACAGAGGCACTCCCAAAGGAGGGGTGCGGGTTCGATTCCCCGCAGCCCCCCCAATTCCTCAATTGAGCAGCGCCCAACGCAGCATGCACACGGACGCGCATGCACAGCCACCCGCACCGCGTGCATGCAGCACCAGCGCAGCGTAAGCGCCAGCGTGTTATAGGTGCACGAGCACAAAGCCAGCGAGAGCGTAAGTTGGCGCAGATCTTCAACGACAGTTACGCAGGCCTTAAGTGATGCTTACAACTGTCACTAATGGCCTGTGCAATGCGCGCACCAGCAGAGGAATTGAAGGGTGTGGATCATTAGTGACAGATGGGTGGATCTTTAGCGACGTTTATAGACGTCAGTAATTACCCACATGCGATTTTGTCTCTCCTCCACTATAAATGGACCTACCCACCACCATTCCAAACCATCTCTTCCTTTCTTCCTCTCACCACCTCCAAGGCTCTAGAGAGAGCTTGTCCCAAGCCCGGGATGCTCCTCTAGAGTAGAAAACCAAATATTTTCCCGCCTCTCATCCCCATTCGTGGAGCATCCCGTGGCCGTCTTCTCACCTCCCTTCGAGAAGAATATCCTCGTCGCGATGCCGTCCTGCCCCGCCCTCCGTCCTCCGGCTCCGTCGTCATTCGTTCTGCTCCTCACCACCTTCCTCCAAGCGACGTTAGAGCAAGTCGTCCTCCAAGCGACCGTCAAGGGGATTTCTCTCACCTATCTCTATTTTTCGCTTTCGTAGTGTAGTTTTCCCACTTTCATAGTTATAACAAACATTTGTTCATAAATAGATGATTGTTTCTCTCTCTCTCCCTCTCTCTCTTATATTTTTGCAAGTAAATAAAGTTTTAATCGACCTAATCTCTTGCTTGATAAAAATACCAAAAAAATTAGAAAAGATAAAAACAACAAAAATAAATAAAACGAAACGTGGATTTTTCAACCCAAACATTTACCTCCCCATGTTTGACCCGGGACTCACTTTTGAGTTTCAGTTATAAATATTATCTGATCGACGGATTTTCTCTCGAATCGAACTACAACGACGGATTTTCCAAACTCAAATCCCTTACACTAGAGAATTTGACGTCATCAATCAGCAATTTCAACTGCCCTATTGGAAAATGATCTGACCACCTAGTAAGGTCCTGTCCACTTGGATCTTAACTTCCCGGGAAAGAGTTTAAGTCTTTCATCAAAAAGCCAAACTTATTGATTTGGTTCAAAGGTTTTTCTATTAATGCGCCTGTCATGGACAGCTTTCATCCTTTCTTTGTATAATCTCCTGTTCTCATAGGCATCCCAACGAATCTCCTTGAGCTTGGAGAGCTAGTGCTTCCTTTAGGTATTGGTCATATGGGCATCCATATTACATTGTTTGACAACCCAATATGCCCAATGCTCTAGCTCGACTAAAAGGTGGCAAGCTTTGCCAAAGACTAATCGGTATGGTGACATGCCAATAGGGGTTTTATAGAGATCTTGTATACCTAGAGGGCATCATCAAGTTGGGTGGACCAATTCTTCCAATCAGGTCTCATGGTTTTTTGTAAGATATTCTTAATCTGCTTATTTGAGACCTCAGCTTACCCATTCGTTTGTGGGTGATATAGGGTGGCAATGTGAGGAGTAACCCTGTATTTTCTAAGTAACGTACGGAACTGGGCATTAATAAAGTGGCTCCCACCATCGCTGATCATGGCCTTGGGTATCTTGAATCGGGAGAAGATGTTCTTCTTAACAAAATCCATGGCGGTCTTATGATCACTTTTTTGGGTAGGCACGACTTTGATCCACTTCGAGACATAGTCTATTGAGACTAGTATATACTCAAAGCCGTTGGATGGTGGACAGGGCCCCATGAAATCAATTCCCCAGACATCGAATATTTCAATGATAAGAATGGCCTAGAGAGGCATCATATCTTTCATAGTCATGGTCTCTAGAGTTTGGCATCTTCTGTAGGTTTTAGCAAAATTGTGTGAGTCCTTGAATAGTGATGCTCAATAAAAATCGAACTACAAAACTTTTGCAGCCATCTGTTTTTCGGAGAAGTGGCCACCACATGCTTGGTCATGAAAGAAGGACAACACACTTTGTACTTCATCCTCAAGGATGCATCTCCTAATGATCTGGTCAACACAAAGTCTAAACAACATGTGATCATCCCAGAAATAATGTTTGGCATCAGCCATGAACTTATCCCGCTATTGTCTATACTAGTCGTGTGAAATCTACCCTACAACTAAGTAATTAAGCAAGTCTACATACTAAGGGAGATTCTTTCTATGTATGGCTAGAATATGCTCATCAGGAAATGTATAAGTCATAGGTAGTGAGGGTCCAATATGCTAGATCACCATGGGTTTCTTCTCTTGTCTGTCCTAGGACAACTCTAATAGCAAAATTTGATGCATCGCACATTATCTCAAAGTCTTAGGACCAGTCTGGGGGTTATAAGATAGGTGCAGTTGAGATTGTATCCCTTAGAGTGGTGTAGGCTTGGATTCAATCAGGTGTCATGTTAAATGGACTGTCGTTGGCTGGCAGATTAGTTACGAGCTTGGATATCTTTGATAAGTCTTTTATGAACCTTTTGTAAAAGACAACATGTCCCAGGAAAGATCTTATTTGTTTAATTGAGCTAGGTGGTGGGAGTTTAGAAATCAAGTCGACTTTAGCTTGGTCAACTTCTATGCCCCGCTGTAAAATGATGTGACCGAGGACAATCCCTTCTTGAACCATGAAATGACTCTTTTCCCAACTTAAAACCAGGTTGACCTCGATACATCACTTCAAGATTTTCTCCAGGTTTCTCAGGAAATGGTCAAATGAATCTCTAAAGATGGAGAAATCATCCATAAAGACCTCCAAATATTCATCCACCATCTTCGAGAAGATGGCTAACATGCAACGTTGAAAGGTAGTGGGTGAGTTGCACAACCCAAATGGCATACGACAGAATGCAGACATGCCATATGGGCAAGTGAATGTGGTCTTCTCCTGATCCTCCAGGGCTATAGCAACCTGGTTGTATCCCAAATATCCACCCAGGAAGCAAAAATATTTTCTCCCTGCCAGTCATTCGAGAATCTGGACAATGAATGGTAGGGGGGAGTGATCATTCTTGGTGACCTCATTAAGCTTCCTATAATCAATACACACCCACCAAGTAGTGGTAGTGTGGGTGGGGATGGATTCGCCTTTGTCATTTGTAACAACAGTGAGTCTAGCTTTCTTTGGCACCACTTGTGTAGGGCTCACTTAGGGGTTGTTGAAAATCGGATAGATGATTCCCGCATCAAGCCATTTTATGATCTCTTTTTTAATGACCTCTCGCATGTTTGGGTTCAGTTTCCTTTGCATCTGGCAAGAAGATCGGGACCCATCTTCTAAGTAGATCTTGTAGGTGCAGTAGCTAGGGCCATTCCCTTTGAGGTTAGAAATTGTCCACCCAAATGCTACCTCATGTTCAAAAAGGGTTGTAGTCAACCTAAGCTCTTAGTCCCTGATCAAGTGTGCATTGATAATCAAATGGAAGGTATGGTCAGAGGACATATTTAAGGTTTTCGGGTAAAGGTTTGAGTTCAGGTGCAGGTGGTACAATGTTGGATGGGTAAGGGAAGAGAGGGAGTTGTGTAACATCAATCTCTTTAGGGGGAGGTTGCTAATGATAGTCAGCTATGCACAAATTTGTAACCTCTGGGGATTGGGATGGGTCAAGGTAGTCTATAGTTGGTTGAGTCTAATGGTCCTCTAAGGGACTAACTGTCAAGCATTCTTCAACCAGGGTATTCACGGGATCGCATTCCTCAACCCAACCATAATCAAAAGACTTAGTTGCCTTGAAGATATCCAGTTGCATCTTCTTATCTCCGAAGGAAATTTCCATACATTCCATGTCGCAGTCAATGTTTGCTTTGGCCGTAGCCAAAAATGGTCTACCTAGGATGATGGGTGTATTTTGTAAGTGTTCGGGGACTTCCATGTCAAGGACTAAAAAGTCAATCGAGAAGTAGAAGTCCTTAACCTGAACAATTGCATCCTCGACTACCCCCTTTGGGGTTTTTACATATGGGTTAGCCAATTGGATAGTCACAGGTGTAGGTTTAAGTTCACTAAATCCGAACTAGTGATAAAGGGTAGTCAGGGTCAAGTTTATTGAAGCACCTAAATCAAGGAGTGCTCTATCAAAAGTCAAATCACCAATATTACAAGAGATCAGAAGTGCTCTAGGGTTGTTCCTTTTAGGAGGTAGGCTACTTAAAATCACCGAACTAGCCTTCTCTGATAGCACTACCATCCTAGGTGCTAAGGCTCTTAGTTTATGCTTGGGTGTACAAAAATCTTTTAAAAACTTTGCGTAAGCCAGGATATGCTTAATTACTTTGAGGAGGGGCATGTTAATTTGTACTTGTTTGAATATCTCCAATAACTCCTTGTTATCAGCCACATTTTTCTTCTTCTTGACCTTATCCAAGGCTTCAGGGTATGGAACTTGGGTTTGCATTGGGTCAGGTTCCTGAACCTTGGGTTCGTCCCGTTCATCCTTAGAATCATTAGTTATCTCAGGATTTGCAGTTGTGGGAGGGGTTGGCCATTGAGGGTCCTAGGTTTGGGTAGCGCTTCTCAAGGTAAGCACTTTGGCTGAGGCATTGGAAGTAGGGTTAGATCCTTGAGAAGAAGAAGAGACAAATCCAGGGGTGTTTGAGGGGCATGAAAAATCACATGGGCTTGCCCCTGGTTTTGTTGGAACCCTTGAGGATTGTGGCCTTTGTTCATTACATTCCTCAGGTTCAATTGTGGTTGAGATCGAAGGGATCCCTGTTGTTTTGTATCTAGTAGCTGACTCAATTGTCACTTCACTAAAGCCATTTCCCCCTGATATTTTGGGTTCATCTCTGTCATCATCTTAATCAGGGTGTCCATTTGGCTTTGTTCTGTAGGACTTGCCCTATTCTGGTTATAAGGTGATCTATTAAATTGTCCCTGTTGGAAGGAGGAAGGATTAGGCCTGGGTTGGTTCTGGTGTTGGTTCGATTTTTGGTTTGACCAAGCAAAGTTTGGGTGGTTGCATCATCCAGGGTTGTATGTGTTGGAGAAAGGATCAAGCTTAGAATAGCCCTGGACAACATTAGAGCCTTCAAAAGTAAGTGTCGGAGGGGAGGGGAAGGAATAATTAGGATATGAGGGAGAAAAGGTCCCTCCCTGGAACATAGTCAGGGGTTGTTCCAGGTGTATTGGGTTCAAAGAGTGAACTAGGTCAACATTGTGGGCTCCCTTTAATAGGGAGAAGGTTTGCATAGGGGTTCAAGGTTGGTTCAAAATCTCATCAATCTTTTTATCCACCAACTCAACTCGATCCAGCTTCTTAGCTATGGTGTCCATGTCAATCATACCCAAATTGGTTTGCACTTCATAAATTCCACCATGAGGTTGACTGGACTTATTCAATGAGGTCATGGAGGCATTATTAAGCAAGTTCTCACTCATGGACTCAAAGAGTTCAAATGCACTTTCCTCATGTAGAAGATTTAAGCCAATTGCCACCTTGAAACCTTGTGGTGTGGGCATTTCCTTAATAATTCATTAAATCATTCCCATGCCTCATGAAATTGTTCTCCACTCTGTAGGGTGAATGTGGTAATGGCTCTTCTAAGAGCATTGGTTTTTCCTATGGGGAAAAGCTTCTTCACAAAGGCATGCCTCAATTCCTCCCAAGTGGAGATGGATCTCCCTAAAGTTCTATGCCAATGGGAAGCTTTGTCTTTTAGGGAGAATGGGAACATATTCATTAAGAAATATCAAGGTGAATGTTCTTAGGATTTACAGTCCGAGCAATCCATTCTAGATCCTCCAGGTGCTAGAAAGGGTCCTCATTTTAACTCCCATTAAAGTGCCTTTGGATTAAGCTAAGGACATTGGGTTTCAAATCTAAATCATCTCCCCCTTCAGGGACACTTAGATAAGGTTTGACTGGAATAGCAAAAGGATCGTAGAAATCACGGAGCAGCCTAGGTGGACCCTTAGGGGGTCTTGGTGGGTTTGGTGGGGGTGACCCTTGAGGTTTCTACAATTGGTGTATGGCCTGCATTATGGTCTAGATCTGTTGTTGCTGGAGTTGGCGGTTAGCTATAATCTGAGCTTGGATAATGGCCATAGCATTAGGTTGAGGTTGATTCTCCATATCCTTAATTCTCGAGTCTGCCATTTCCGTAGTTCTAGCCCTAGAATAGCTTAGTCTCCTTCTTGGGCTTTTCTTTAATGTAACCAACTTGGGTTGAAGTGAGCGTTTTCTATGCATTTACTAGAGAAGAATTGGGAGGGATATGAAGGAGACAAAAGAGAGATGATGTAAACACGTTTACACTACTTAAGATGTCTATTTATGCATGTTCTTAAGCATAGGATTGCATTGCATACTATAAATATTGCATAACATGCATCATCTTGCATTTAGAGTAGTTTGAATAAAATGGAGGTTAATTGTCTCCTTTTATGTTCATGGATAGGGCAAACTTTTTATTGGGGCCTTGGATCGAAGATCCAACCGTATAGATGTGATCAGGGCGACGATTAGAGTTCAACGACTCCAAGATCGCCCTAATCAGGCATCTGTAGCATCAGATAGAGACCGGGGAACCCTAAAAGATCAAGGGCCAAGATGGTGTGAATCTGCACTTCAAACGACAAATCTGACCGCACAGATGGATTCGAATCGACGATCGTAGCCTAATGGCGTAAAAATCGACTCAATCCGACACCTGTGGCACCATCTACATCATCTAGAAGATGGACGGCCAAGATGGCGCCACGTGGCACCATCTCAGCTATCCAACCAGCCCTTAAGACCACCGCTGCCTTTCCAAAGAGGATTCAACACGCGATCTGGGCCATTGGATCTTGATCCAACGGCTGTGGATGCGCGCACCTTAGCTCGTCCTCGTGACCACTTCCTCTCCGTAGCGCAACGGGCGAAAGTTTTATCGCGAGCGGGCGGTGCTCGATTGAAGCACGCGAGAGGGCGAGCAGTGTGGGCTAGCGGGTGCGGGCGAGAGTCGGATCATGATCGAGCGGCTACGGGCGCTCGATAGCACCCACGTGCTATCGCACGCTCGCGCCTCACGCAAGATCGTACGCAGGCGGGCACGCAAAGGAGCGGGCGAAGGCGCGACTTAAGCCGTCCAATCTCGCGATTGGACGTCTGAGATCGGCTAAACGTGCGCGTTCGCGTGCGTTGAGCACGCGGGCAAGCAAGCGGGCATGCGTGCACTGCCCACTACACCCACGTTCGGACTTTTAGTGACGATTTTATCCGTCACTAAAGGTCCTGAATTAATGTTTTTAGAGTTGTAATGACCAAATTGCCCCCACTCCTTGGAATTATAAAAGGAGATCCCCTCCACATGAAATTCTCATCCCTTCCTTCTCTTCTCTCCCTCTCCAAAGCTCAAGAGAAGCTTGTCCCACACCCGGGATGCTTCTCGCAAGATAAAGTCAATTTTTCGTCCCCTTTCGGAAGCGGATCCTGCGACGATGACGACGTGCTGCCCCGTTCCCGTTCTTTCGCTTCGTCGTCCTTCATCCTGCTCCGTCCTCCTTCGTCCAGGCATCGTCTCGTCCGGCTCGTCCTCCAAGCAACCGTCGAGGAGGATATTTCTCTCTCCATTCTTTTAATGCTTTCTAGAGTAGATTTATTGCTTTCTAGTGTAATCATTTTCCCACTTTCTAGTGCAATGAACAATCGTTCTGATGATGAAATTTCATGTTTATTCTACATCTTGTTTTGATTTTTGTTTGTAATATTCTCTCTCTCTCTTATTCTCTCTCTCTCTTCTATTTACTGTAGATAGTTAGATAATTCTAATCAATTGAATTACTTCGTGACAAAAAAAACAAACATGTGTTTTTAAATCAAACGTCTGCCTCCCTGTGTTCGACCTGAGATTTTCAATTCCGGTATAAATTTTATTTGTTGAACACGAGTTCTTCGCTTTCATACTACGACGACAGGTTTTTCAAAACCAAACATGTTAGCGTAGCAACCTGCCGTTCAACATTTTGGTGCCGTTGCCAGGGAGGTGATGCTCTTTGATTTTTTCTTCACGTTTTTACAACTTACAAATCATTTACCTCACTTCTCTCCTTTCTTATTGTGATTGCAGGTACTCTTTTGAGATGAGTAAACGCGGTAGATCAGAGAAAAGTGCTGTTAAAGGTTCTGTAAGTTATCCCCCACCTCCCACCCAGTAGATTTCATTTCACAACAAAACAACAGAAACATCAATCAACCTAGGTATTCTTATAAACTCTCAGGTAGATTGTTTGTTGTTTGACATCCATACTCACCCCAACCTCCATATTTAAAAAGAAAATTAAAAAAATCTCACAGAGGTACACAACCTCATCTGATTTTCAAACTCAACCGGTAAACTGATCTTTGGAGCCGGTACACACATCCAAATACATAATTGAGTAGAAATCAGATTAGGTAATCATTTGTGTGCTTAATAAAGTGGTGCAACAGGCCAATTGTTTGAGTTGATTGGGCCACACCACTTCAATTAAAATCAATTCATCAAGTAGCTGCCCCGTAGGATTCAACTCTTAGGGATTTACCAAGCACTCCACATTCTTTTAAGTTTTAAAGGAAAACATCTTCACCTGTGCTTTCAAAACCTGGTGTGCCAACAAAACTTATTTGAAAACACCTAAAGTTGAATCCTAAAAGCTACTAAGCAAGATTTGAACTCTAAAATTCACCGCATCAAAAATAATCTTGCTTGAAAATCACTGGTTGTGCACGCACACACATAATCAATCAATCATTAAGGGCACAACGTAGATAAAGGGCCCATCACATTCCAAAGCACATTCAAACCTAGCCCTAAATAAAACAGAGTAGACGTTGGCCTTAAGGATTCGACTCGCTCTTCAGAGCCCAAAACGAGATTATTTTCGATTAGTCTATTTCTACTGTTCAATCTGATTTCTAGCTTCGGGAGTAGAATCAAACGATCATGGCTGGGGGTACACTAGGAACCGGAGGCATAAGCCGAAGGAAGAACCTTCTCCCCAGTCCCTCCTTCTAACTGGTTGGATTGAACAGACAGAAGTAGATCAAATCATTCCTTTATCTCAAGATGGGTTTTGGGAGTCTGTAGGTCTTTGGCTAGCCCACTTAAGGACAGGTTTGATTGTTTGTACTGCAGGGCACCTTTCTTCCTCCCGTCTTTCATGAATCCTTCCACATATTACACGCATTCCTGCTCTTTCCCTCCTGTTTTGAATTATCCTCAACATGACGATTATCCCGACTCGTACTATAATCAACCATCAGTTAGTTGGGATAACTCTGATTGGGGATATAGTTCCGAACCTCCATGTTTAGGGTTTAACCCTGAACACTTTGATTGTGATTTCTATCCTTCTCAAAGTCACATTGATTATAGATCGTCAACCTTTCATGAACAACCTAATACGATCTACAATCAAGAAGGATACACTAATCCTTACCCATCCTCTGATTACACTGCCTTTAGGTCATCACCACCTTTTGAACAATCCGAAATGACCTATTATCAGGAAGGGTTTAACGAATCTCAATTCGTTAACTCCTCTGCATTGATCCCAAACCCGCCCAACCCTGAACCAACTCATTTGGTTCACGGTAACCAGGTTCAAGATAAGGTTCTGGCTAACTTGAGGAATATCATACAATCTTTAGAAGTTCATCCAATACCTTACATCGAGAGATTGGAACCTCTGATTGAAATGATTGATGATTTGAACAAGTATTTGTTGAATTGGCTCCAGGATGTTAAGGATTAGAACCCGGGTGAGTTTCTACTTGGGAAGTTAGCGAAATTGAGGATGAGATTTGTGGTCGCTTTGATTCAATCATGGGATGATTCCCAGGATGAACTCCCTTTAGGAAAGCCAATGTCAGAACCCGTTCAGGCACCTGTTGGGGGAGACACGTGTTCGAGGCTGACCAGATTGAATTAGAGCAACCAATTAAGGAAGATTTGATTTCTTCACCTAAGATCCCTGAGCCGGGGTGCGAGGAAACGTATGTCTCCTTGGAATATAAAGTGACAGATGATTTTGGAACATACATTAATACGGATTTTGATTTCTTTGATTCTGATGGTGAAGATTCATGTTGCGAAGTATCATGCAAGTTTACAGAATATGATTTCTGTGAGACGATTGGGCCTGAGGAATCTGATAGAACATTTGATAGCCCAATAATTTAGGAAACTGATCTTATTGGGGCCCACATTACGGATCCAGAATCGCATTTTCTAGAGGATTCAATCCAATGCCCTAATTGTCAGTTACACCCTGTTGAGCTTATCGATGGTTTTGTTTCTGAGATAATTAGACCCAAGTCAATTCTGATTTAGCAACATCATTTAGACTTGGAGATTTCAGATGGGGTGATTAATATGCAAGAGGTCCTGGAATTTGACATGTTGAATGAGGAGGATAGGAGCCGGGAAACTTTGATTTGGGAAGCAAGTTTCGGAGGAAGTAGAAGACTGAGTCGAAGGGTTCCTATTAAGCAGAAACCATCAAACTAGGACCCTTTCGACATTTGTTCTGAGGATGTCCAACCCAAGCACACATTCAATGATTATCTTTTTGAGTTTGAATTCTCTGTGACCCGACTCTTTGGTCTTGGGTTGCATCCTCATAAATCGCAGGCCCGACCCCGCTTACATTCTGATTTTAGGTTTTGGGTAATTTTTATCCAAAACCTGAGATATTCTCGATTATGGGGTATGGGTCAGCACCACAATCTGGTCCACATCTATGGACCTATGCTGACAGGTCAGAGGTTTCTTCTGTTTATTCTGATTCTGACCTACATCCGTGAATTTTTTTATTTCTCTTCTTTGTATAGGGTGCCTAGCTGAAGGCACTAAATTCAGCACGTGTACAGTTCTTTTTAGTTTTCATCTCGGAGCGGACCTGACATTCACGCAATTCAGGTGCTTTCTATTCTATTCCACTCTGTTTTATGTCTTTTTAATACAATAAGGACATTGCATTAGATAGGCATGGGGGGTGGATATTCATCTCTGAATTTATTTGTCAGCTCCGTAGATTTATTTTCTTTCATTAAAAAAGAAATTTATGGAATTAGGAAAGAAAACTTGGGTGTAAGAAAATTTTCAATCTTAGGAAATACTATATTATGATTTGAACACAAAGACCCTTCAGGTCTTCAGACTTAATCAGCCTATGTATCCATTAAAATGTGGATTTGTTTTTCGAGTCCTCGCCAACTTGAATTCTATTCTAATTGGAGTAAATAAGTTTGGGTGATAAGTACACGACTTATCAACCTGCCCTCTGATTTGAGGGAATTTTGAGTTTTAAGCATCTACACACTATTTTGTCACTGACTCGTTGTTCAGCGATTTTAACGGAAATTGGGTAGCTAATGAACCTTCTAGGGTGATATGGCTGGCAAGTTATCGTGGGTAACAGCCCATAGGTAGGTTGACCAGAGCCCAGTCACTAGACTTTTCCCTTTTTACTGCCTTTAGGTAAATCTTAGACCAAGGAAGCCACCTACCTAAAAAGAGAAAAAAGAAAATCAAAAAGAAAAGAAAAAAAAGAGAAAAGAAAAAAAAAAGAAATAAGCCACACTTCGCTGCACGAGTATGGCTGGCAAGTTGTCGGCGGTAACAGCTCATAGACCGATTGTCCAGAACCCAGCTCAGTAAATGCACTGAAAATTCCTAAAACACTTAGGAAGAAGCAGAGAAGTAGAATAAATCGAGGAGATATACATTGGATTCACCCTTGTGTTGACCCCGTAAAAATAAAAGTAGGGAGAAAGCTACCGGTTGTAAAGATACACCTTTAGGCAAAATTCTCTTTTCTAGGTCACCTAGAGGCGTAGAAATCCGAAGTCCGTTTTAACTGCCGGTCAACGAGTCTATCACATTCACAATAAGATGCTTAGAACTTAGGGTTCTCATCAAATCTTGGGTGAGTTGAATGACCGTAGAAAGCCACTCTTAAACCCTAAAACTTGAAAATCCAAAAAAATTAGAAAAGAAGAAAAAGAGAAAAATAAATTTTTCTTTGAATATGGCGAGGGCTTGAGGTGGTCTGTATTTTGGCAGATACTCGGGTGCTGTTGTGTCTTTGAAAGTTTAGATCCTAAGTAGACATTTTCTTAATGATTGAAAATAACTCAAGCCCAAATAATCCAACCTGATTCTTCTATAAATAGCATATAGTTTTTGCTAGGGACTAGCAAAAGATAGGCTTGGGGGTATGATGTAAACACATTTACACTACTTAAGATGTCTATTTATGCATGTTCTTAAGCATAGGATTGCATTGTATACAATAAATATTGCATAACATGCATCATCTTGCATTTAGAGTAGTTTAAATAAAATGGAGGTTAATTATCTCCTTTTATGTTCATGGATAGGGCAAACCTTTTATCGGGGCCTCAGATTGAAGATCCAATCGTACAGATGTGATCAGGGCGACGATTGGAGTTCAACGACTCCAAGATCGTCCTAATCAGACATCTATAGCATCAGATAGAGACTGGGGAACCCTAGAAGATCAAGGGCCAAGATGGTGTGAATCTACACTTCAAATGACAAATCCAACTGCACGGATGGATTCGAATCGACGATCGCAGCCTAACGGTGCGAAAATCGACTCAATCAGACACCCGTGGCACTGTCTACATCATCCAGAAGATGGACGGCCAAGATGGTGCCACGTGGTGCCATCTCAGCAGTCCAACCGGCCCTCAAGATCACCGCTACCTTTCCAAAGAGGATTCAACGCGCGATCTAGGTCGTTTGATCTTGATCCAACGGCTGTGGATGAGTGTGCCTTAGCTCGTCTCCATAGCGCGTGCCTTGATCTTGATCGCGACCACTTCCTCTCCATAGCACAACGGGCGAAAGTTTTATCGTGAGCGGGCGGCGCACGATCGAAGCGCGCAAGAGGGCGAGCAGTGTGGGCGAGCGGGCGCGGGCGAGCATTGGATCATGATCGAGCGGCTGTAGGCGCTCGATAGTGCCCACGCGCTATCGCACGCCCGCGCCTCACGCAAGATCGTACGCGGGCGGGTGTGCAAAGGAGCGGGTGAAGGCGCGACTTAAGCCGTCCGATCTCGCGATCGGACGGCTGAGATTGACTGGATGTGCACGTGCGTTGAGCGTGTGGGCAAGCGAGCGGGTGCGTGTGCACCGCCCACTATGCCCATGTTCGAACCTTTAGCGACGATTTTATCCATCACTAAAGGTCCTGAATTAATGTTTTTAGAGTTGTAATGACCAAATTGCCCCTACTCCTTGCAACTATAAAAGGAGACCCCCTCTACATGAAATTCTCATCCCTTCCTTCTCTTCTCTCCCTCTCCAAAGCTCAAGAGAAGCTTGTCTCACACCCGGGATGCTTCTCATGAGATAAAGTCAATTTTTCGTCCCCTTTCGGAAGTGGATCCCGCAACGACGACGACGTGCTGCCCCGTTCCCGTTCTTTCGCTTCGTCCTCCTTCGTCCAGGCGTCATCCCGTCCAGCTCATCCTCCAAGTGACCGTCGAGGAAGATATTTCTCTCTCCATTCTTTTAATGCTTTCTAGAGTAGATTTACTGCTTTCTAGAGTATATTTACTACTTTCTAGTGTAATCATTTTCCTGCTTTCTAGTGTAATGAACAATCGTTCTGATGATGAAATTCCATGTTTATTCTACATCTTGTTTTGGTTTTTGTTTGTAATATTCTCTCTCTTATTCTCTCTCTCTCTCTTCTATTTATTGTAGACAATTAGATAGTTCTAATCAATTGAATTACTTCGTGACAAATAAAACAAACGTGTGTTTTTAAATCAAACGTTCGCCTTCCTGTGTTCGACCTGGGATTTTCAATTCCGATATAAATTTTATTTGTTGAACATGAGTTCTTCGCTTTCATACTACAACGACAGGTTTTTCAAAACCAAACACGTTAGCGTAGCAACCCGATGTTCAACAAGAGAATTATGTGTGCACAACCAAGCAAACAAATTTAAGCCTTGTAGTGTTGACCTTAGTGACCTAAAGCCTTGTAGAGAATGATTAAATTTGCAAGCACTTAGACCTTCCTTCCCAAAATCAATCTAGCCAAGTTGAATACGAGAGGGTTAAGGGGAAGGTACTTCCTAAAGCTTTTACCTCAGGTTTCTTTGATGCCCCCCAACCATGGTCGTTTGACCTTGCCCTATAGCTTAGACACCATATTTAATAATGGAAATTAAGGCTAACTACTTAACAAACCCAATCACACTCATAAGACTTAAATTAGTCCTACCAAGTGCACGTCTACTCGATTTTAATTTAGGGCTAGGACAGTGCTTGTGCTCAAGGTAAGTGATGAGGTGTTGTTGGGGGTTGTACCTCTTAATTAATCCAATTTGAGCTGTGTGTGCACTCAACAAAACATGGTTTTTAAGCAAGGTTATTTAGGATATGATGTCTTTTAATGTTTTGTCCATGGTTTGGTGATTTTAAGGGTTACAATTTCTTAATGAGTTTAGACAAAGCTTTTAGTGGGCACATAAACTTTTGCACACAATGGATGATAGTCAATTTCCTTTAGAGCAAATGTTGTGGCCCTAAAAATAAATAACCATAATGTATTCACCCTTAGAGTTTATGCAAGTATACTAGGTGAATTGTTTTTAATTTGAATAGTGTGGCCCAATACAAGACACGTTTGGCTTTGTAAACACCACTTCAGGAAGAAAAGCACTAAAAAAAAAAACATGAAAAGAAATTTTTTTTGTTTGGGTGGTGGATTCAAGATGTTGGTCAAGCAAAAATCAACCATGCCAATTTTTTAGATTTTTTTTTTTTAATTTTTAGAAAGTAAGCAAACAATCTAACCTTGGGTTTATGCAAGAGTCTAAATGCAATTTTTTTGTGGTTTTTATTTTTTTTTTATGAAATAAAGATGGGACTACATGAGGTGAAGTGATACTTACAACGATCTTCTCCGCACTTTACTCCCACTCCACCGACTTGGATCGTTCTCCACCCGTTGCCTAGGCATCGAGTTCGTGCAACCAAACCAATTGAGAGAGAGAGAAAGGAGGATTAGATAGAAATATCACTACGCAAGAATGAAAAGTGACAAAAAGATCTGTTGCCTCCCCGGCAACGGTACCAAAAACTGACATCAGAAAACACGTTTAGCTAATTTGTTCATTGTAGTGTGCGCTTACGACATCAATTTTAAAAAGAATATTAGACGGTGAGTCCAAGTGTCGATCTCAGGGAGGCATGAAATCAAATCGTTTAGTTGATTAGTTTTATTACAGCATGATAGTTTATTTGCTTGCATTGAAGGTAGAGAGAAAGAAAGAAAGAGAGAGAGAGTAGGGTTAGAAATCCATGATAGATAAGAGTTGCTAAATATGCATTAGAGAAAACAAGCATAAATAAAGTGATTATAACAGCATAAGATCAGCGAAATAGAAACCTAACTTGAAGTCCAGAAGAGCAATAGACATTACGAGAAGAACACTTCTCAGAATTATAAGGAAAATGTCTTTCAAATGCAAGCATAAAAAAAAGAAAGAAAGCTTAAAAAGAACAATGTTGTAAGCTATGTAAATAAGAAGAGCATAGGCGCAATGGAAGCGAGTTGAGGAAGCCATAGTGGTGGAGGAAGCTTTGTCGGCGGCTTAGTGGCTCTAAGGACTTACATTGAAGCTCTAGAAGGTGGTGGAAAGCTTGGTGGAGGTGTGTGTGGCAAATGGGATCTGAAGGGCCTTTTATAAGTGAAGAAAACTCATGAATTGGCCTTGAACCGCTTCAAACCACGCCCCAAACCACGCTGAGCCACTTTGGATCGGTTCACACACCCTGAACTGGCACCTTCGCTCATGCCCACACACTAGACCATGCTCATCTCCGCTGGATCGACATGGATAGAGCACAACCGTCAATCGTGGATTGCACGACTGTAGTGAACGTGGAGATCACACCTTGAAATTGCATAGGTGTGATGGGGTGGATTTCAAACAGTTGGATCTTCATCATGCAATCGAGAGAGTGCGAAGAACGCGCCCTTCAATCTCACCTCATCTAATTGTCGTTGATTTGTTGCACCACGTTGATGGGAACACCATCATAAGCCATAACTAGCTCATTTTGATCTAATTAAGTCAGTAAATGCTTCTACATAACTGCCAGAGAACCATATTTCATTACAAAATCATTCTGAGGGAAAGACAAGAAAATAGGGTTAAAAGTGCAGTTTTACCATCATATCATGAATGCAGTACAATCATGGATTTTCCCCAGGGGGTAATTAAGGGTTAAATGGTCTTAAAAGGTTAACAAGTGGGTTAGAACAGACAGAAAAGGGTTTGCACGTGTTTTGAGAATTAAATGACTTTTGAAACCCCAAAAACAGACCTGCTTAATTAATTGAGGTTCTGGTCAGGATAAAATTCACCTAAATCATCTAAAATTCATAAAAAAATATTCTCTAGGGTTTGAAACCTTCAATTTGACCATCAGAACCCGTCTTGACTTAAAATAGAGTTTCAGACTGACATTTGCCCTAATTTGGGTTTTTACATAAATACCCAGTCAAACTTAGTAAAAACCTAAATCTAACTTCACCATTAGACTCTTTGGGTCCAAATTAGGTTTGTACCAAAATTTGGGCCCAATCTGAGATCATCTTAACTAAGTTTGCATTTTGGTCCAGTCAAACTCTTTCTATCTCATTCTGACCCTTAACTTTTGAACTTCTTTGTCTTCCTCACAAGCAGGACCCCACACCATTTTTGGAAGGTTAAACCTTCACCATCGAGTTTCGAGCGAGGATTTCTCGCTCGATTCTCAATCAATCTCTCCCAAAATTGATACAGGGATTCCTTGGGAAGTTACCTTCCATTTGAGCCACTCCTTGGGCTCTAAGTCTTTCCCAAAAGGCCATGCGAACCTTTCAAAGGTTCAGGTATCCTATTTTGCAAATACCTTCCAAGCTTGAATCCAAGCTTGAAAGCTTCTTTCCAAGCTTGGAAGGGCTTCCTATGGCCTATAAAAGAAACACCATCGCATGACTGTGCTTTTTAGCAAGTTTTTGGGATCCAAATCACCTCAATTCCCTTCCTCCAGCACCCACAAAACCCTGCTCCGGCGACCCCCCTAAATCTCCCTCCTCCGACCATCCAACTATCAAATTGGACGACCTAAACTCCTCTCTTCGTCGCAACACTCCCCAGCCAAAGGGAGGGCATTCCTCCGTCTGCATCGCCGTCGCTGCTCTTTCGCATCTTCCTCCTCCGGCTCCAGTCGACCAACACCGGAGCCCTCTACCTCTCAACCACCTCGATAAGTCCTTCTCTTCCTCTCTCTCTCTTTCTATTTCTTTTTCCACCCTCGCAAACACACACAACCACCAACCGCCGCCTCCCATACTTCATCTTCTCCGCTCGAAACTTGCCACCGTCACCTCCATCAGCTCTGCCGTGCTCCACAAACTAAAACCCCTCAAGAAATTGAGGGATTTGGTCCCTCAATCGCGCCACCGAACAAACCCATCACCGGCTTCTGTTTTCATCACCGTCCAGCCACCACACACGACTATCCACCGCACAACCACAACCAACGCACTCCACACCCCACGACGAAGCTCCTAAACCTATTTAATAGGGCCAAGAGGCCGTATTTTGGATTTCAAGTGTTCGCTCTTCAACCTCCATGGATGTAGCTTCAAGCGAAGCTTGAAGCCTTCTCCAGCTATTGCAAGTCCCAGGTGCAGCCTCCAGGCGACATGGAACCTCTCCAGGGAGGCCTCCAGGTCCTCAATTGAGGATCTCTACAGCTGCAGCTCCCTCAATTAGACGCAGCATCCACTGCCAGCTGCGCGAAGACAAGGGTGGGATTTAGTCCCACCTCGAAAATCTGTGAGGGCGCAGCGCTGCATAAATTGATTTTGTGTTTTAGGCATATCGCCTCAACACACGGGGGTGAGGTCCCCGCTCACCGTTCACCTGCGCCTCGCCCGTGACATGTCCCCCACGGGCCTGGCGCTGACTCGACCAGCCTAACCCGACTTCACTCCTCAGCTGCGATATCACACTCATAGCCTTGGACCCGGGTGCGCTCTAGGTCTGAAACCCGATAACCCGGTACTGTTAGAGGCTCTGGGAGTGCATGACCCAAGGAGAGAAAGAGAGGATCATGCACGAGGGCAGGGAGGTTTCGCTCTGAGAAGGTTTGGCTGACACTTAGCCAAAATTGAGGATCCTTCCCCCTCTACGTGAAGAAGAATAGAAAGGCAGAAGAAACAGACAAAGAAAGAAGAAGAAAAGAAGAGGAGCTGCACAGGAAGAAAGGCAGAAGAAGCAGAAGAAGAAAGAAGAAATAGAAGAGCAAAGAAGAAGAAGCAGAAGAAGAAAGAAGAAATAGAAGAGCAAAGAAGAAGAAGCAGAAGAAGAAAGAAGAAGCAAAAGAAGAAAGAAGAAGAAGCAGAAGAAGAAATCAGACCTTTAAGATGTCTCATTAGATATTCAGATGGCTGAGATCATTTCATATATATATCTATTGAGTTCTATTTGTCATTATTGTAGGGAGTAATTGGTGACTCAAATCACCATTTTACTCCATTCTTTTTGCACTCCGATACTTGATCTTATTGTTACATTACTCTGAATCGATTTCTAATTACAATTTCGTATCTTTATTATTTTAAATTGCAATTTTGAGAACTGAATTCCTATTTGCTCCTAGAGAACAACCTCGAACTTTTTCAAGTATAAATTTTATCTGTTTCTCGCGAGATTTCAACTATACTACAATGCAACGATTTAAAACTTGATTTCGAGCGAGCAACACATGTGGCATGATGTGCGCGTGAGGATCGCATGCGGTCAATTGGATGGTGCTTGGTGGTGGACTGCTGGATGGCACTCATTCCCCTGGTGATGTGGAAGCATCACGGTTGTTGATTCCTTATTGCACAGTGGAATTTAAGCCATGCATGCCTCACGGTTCGAATGTGCGACCTTCGTGCTTAAGGACAAGCACGATACCACTGCGCTATGCGAGGCAGGGTGCAATCTCATCAATTCATCTCTGGTCATGCGGTTGATGCAAAGGCAAGGCATGGAGTGTTCGATGGTGGTCAAACGGTTGTCATTGCGTGCGCCCACGTGATAAAGAGAAGAGGTAGGTGCTGGTGGGGTTCCTGTGGGTAACACATAGCTTGTTTGGGTCATTGATCATCAGATCAATAGCCAGGACTCTTTCGACTCATTATGGGAGCTACGGAGGTTGGATTGGGGCGATTTCACGTTGTTGGGTTGCGATTGTCAATCTGGGTCCATCCATATGGTTGTATTCTTCAACTGAGGCCTGTTTCAATATACACTTGTATAATTTGGCCATTAAACATTAATTAAAAGCAATCTGAATGTAAAGAGTATACTATTCATACAATGCTCCCATGCCCACTAGATTGTTATATTAAGTGCAAAAACCCTTGAAATCGACTCTAACTGATATAATTAATGCTATTATTTGTAGAGTCATCAATATGATGTCCATTTTCTTGGACATGATAGACGAGTGCGTAGAGGTCTTTATGGATAATTTCTCAATTTACGGCTCATCTCTTGACTAGTTTCTCTCGCACCTTAAGAAAGTCCTAACTCTTTGTAAAGAGATAGAACTAGTCTTGAGCTAGGAGAAAAGCCATTTTATGGTCCAGAAAGGCATTATTTTGGGGCATGTAGTATTCGAGCGAGGCTTGGAAGTAGATAAAGCCAAGGTCAAATATATTTCTAAACCTTCACTACCCACTAATGTCAACCAAGTTAGATCTTTTCTGGGACATGTTAGCTTTTATAGGAACTTTATTAAAAACTTTAGTAAGAATGCTAGGCCACTTTGAGACTTATTGACCAAGAATTCTACCTTCGTGTTTGATGAAAAGTGATTCAAGGCCTTTCACGTCTTGTAAAAGGCCCTTACTACTACGCCTATTCTCCAAGCTCCTGATTGGACTCTCCCATTTGAGCTCATGTGTAATGTGTCTAATTACGATGTGGGAGCAGTCCTAGGTAAAAGGGTCAACAAGAAACCTAACATACTTTATTATGCAAGCAAGACCTTAATCGACCCTCAACAAAACTACATAGTGACCAAAAAGGAGCTTCTTGCAATAGTTTTCGCTTTGAAGTTTAGGTCATATTTACTGGCATCTAAGGTTGTGGTGTATGTAGATTACTCCATAGTGAAACATCTCATTGGCAAGAAAGACACCAAACCAATGCTAATTCGGCAGATTCTACTCCTTCATGAATCCGACCTTGAGATCCAAGACAAGAAGGGGGTCGAAAATGTTGTTGCAGGCCACTTATCCATAATTCCCCAGGAGGTTGAGACCACGTCAAGTGAAATCCGGGAATCTTTCCCTCACAAGACCCTTGTGGCGGTGCAACCAGTGTCCCCTTCGTTTGCGGATATTGTGAATTACTTGGTCACTGGTGAAACTCCAAGTACTTGGGACAAGCAAGAGAGAGATAGGTTCATGTCCTAAATTAAATACTATCATTAGGAACAACCGAAACATCTCAGGATGAAGTGTGACTATGTTCTATGAAGGTGTGTTCCAGAAGAGGAACAGTTGAGTGTCTTGAATTTTTTACTTGAGAGGGAGACTTTGGTGCAAAGAAAACTGCATTTAAGGTCCTCCAGTTTGGCTTTTGGTAGCCCTCGCTATTCAAGTGATGGGAACACCATCATGAGCCATAACTAGCCCATTTTGATCTAATTAAGTCAGTAAATGCTCCTACATAACTACCAGAGAGCCCTAAGTCACTACATAATCATTTTGAGGGAAAGACAAGAAATTAGGGTTAAAACTATAATTTTACCATCATATCATGAATGTAGTACAATCACGGGTTTTTCCAGGGGGTAATTAAGGGTCAAATGATCCTAAAAGGCTAACAAGTTGATTAGAATAGACAGAAAAGGATTTACACGTGTTTTGAGAATTAAATGACTTTTGAAACCCTAAAAATAGATCCGCTTAATTAACTAAGGTTTTGGGTAGGATAAAATTCACCTAAACCCTCTAAAATTCATAGAAAAATATTCTCTAGGGCTTGGTACCTTCAATTTGGCCATCAGAACCCGTCTTGACCCAAAATAGAGTCTCAGATAGACATTTGCCTTAATTTAGGATTTTGCATAAATTACCTAGTCAAACGTGGTCAAAACCAAAATCCAACCTCACCATTAGATTCCTTAGGTCCAAATTAGGTTCGTACCAAAATTTGGACCCAAGATGAGATTTTCTTGACCTAGTTTGCAACTTGGTCTTGTCTAATTACATTTATGCCCTTAACTTTCAAAATATTTACAAAGAGGCCCCTAACTTTGTCATCATTTTCACAAATAGGTCCCTACCACCATTAATCCTATTCCTACTTGCTCTAGCGACCTAAATTGACAAGAACTCGATTCCTTGACGAATTCCTTTCAAATTTGAAAAGGAAATTCGTCAAGGAATTCCCTTCCGTCTGAGCCAATCCTTGGGCTCCAAGACATGCCCTAATTGCCATGCGAATCATTTGAAACTTGGGTTTCTTTCTCCAGCGAAGGTTTCCAAGCTTGGAAGCTTGGCTTCCAAGCTCTTCTCGCCTCTAGACCCTTTTAAAAGGAGCCCCAGGTCAACCTGAGTTCCCTACGCTCGTATTTGGCCTGAAATCCCCCTGCTTCCTCCCTCCTCTCTGGCCGAAAGACTCCACGACGTCCGGTGTCTCCTGATCTTTCTCATCGTCCAACCGCAATACCAGCAATGGATTCCTCCCCCTCAGCTTCTTCCGCATTGCGCCATACTAGCGGGTGCCTCCCAAGCTCTGTCATCGTCGCCGTTACCACCTACTGGAGTAATTCTCTTCTTTGGCGCTGGCAACACCATAACCAACGCCATCTCCTCTCCCCTTCATTTGCTACTACTTTCAACCGCTTCCTCAACTCCTCATCACGTCAGCATCTCCAACATATCGCTTCGACTCCACCGATGCCCTCCGTGACTCCGTCTTCCATCTCGCCGATAGACCTCCGACGAGCCCTAGCGACTTCCACACACCGCCAAACCGGCCGCTTCCACGGTCCACACCTCCACCTCGACCTTAAGAGCAAAAGCCCTAACTTTGTTACGATGATTGCCCCTCCAAACTCCCCGCCGAACAACCTCACATCCGGCCACCCTCCGCGAGGTCAACAGCCTCCTCCGACCATGAAACACCACCGCACGGCCACAGTTACATTCGTCGTCATCCGGCGACTCTTCAAGCTATTTTAACAAGGTCGAGAGATCGTCTTCTTGATTTCAGGAACAGGACCCCTCTGCGCCATTGTTGGAGCTCCTTTGCAAAGCTCTAGCTCATGTTCTTGAGGTCCCAGCTCTAGGCTCCTACTCCAGAGGACACGGAACCACTCGACGACCACGCGTGGACCATCAATTGGGAGCGTTGACCGCTTGCCTGAGCGAATTCAACAAAGGAGCTACAGCTGCTGCGCACGAAGAAAGAAGGGACCTTATAGTCCCACATCGAAAGTTCACAACTCCCTGAGGCCGCATAAGATGAATTTATGCCATAGCCTCTTTGCCCAGTCACTGAGGGGTCGGGTCCCTCCTCATGAGCCTTCACTCCTCGGCTACCCGCACACCTAATAGCCCTGGACCCAATTACTGTTCAACCCGATTACCCGATTAATACCCAGTTATATGAGAGAGGGAAGGAAGAAAGAGACAAGTGAAGGGGGGAAGGGGGGTTTTGCTCTGTAAACCTCTCAACACTTAGCCAATTTGAGAAGCTACTTCCCCTTTGTGCCTAAGGCTATAGAAGAAGAAACAGAGAAAGAAAGAAGAGGAGCTGCACAAGGCAGAGAACACAGAAGAAGCAGAAGAAGAAATCAGATGTTTAAGACATCTGATTGAACATTCAGACGCCTGATTTGAGCTTATTTCATATCTATTGAGTTCTATTTGCCATTATTCTAGGAAGTAATTGGTGATTCAAATCACCATTTTACTCCATTCTTTTTTCACATTCATACTTGATATTATTATTATTGCAATATCTTATAATTCAAATTATGATCTTGATTTCTAAATTATTATATTGCTCCCTATGTTCGACCTCGGACTTTTTCGAGTATAAATTCTATTTATTTGAGCACTATTTTGGCTATATTACAACGAAGCATTTTAAAATACCAATTTATCATTCCAACATCAAGAATGCACATAAGTATGTGAAGGCCTGCACTTGATTCCAATAGATTAGAACTATTGGGAGGAGGGATGAAATGCCCCAACAGTTAATGCAACCTATTGAAATTTTTGATATTTGGGACATTGATTCTTAGGCCCCTTCTTAATATCCTAGGGCTATGACTACATCTTAGTGGCAGCCGACTATGTGTCAAAGTGGATAGAGGCCATCTCGACTAAGACAAATGATCATTCGATGATCCTAAAATTTATTAAGGCCAATATCATCTTTAGATTCAGCTACCCTAGGACTATCATTAGTGATGGGGGACACATTTTCGAAATATACACTTGACCTACCTTCTCAAGAGCCTGGGGTTCACTCAAAAAGTGGCGACTCCCTGTCACCCCTAGAAAGTGGGCAAGTTGAAGTGTCTAATAGGGAGATAAAGAAGATTCTTGAGAAGATTGTCAGGCCCGATAGAAAGGACTAGTCACAAAAGGTTAATGATGCTCTGTGGGCCTATAGGACAGCATATAAGACCCTTTTGGGTATGTCTCTCTTTCAAATCATGTACAGAAAGGCATGCCACTTTCTTGTAGAATTAAAACACAAAGCCTTTCGGGCTATCCAAAAGATGAACATGGATTTAGACAATGCAGGCAAGGCATATATGTTGGAGTTGACTGAGCTTGAGGAGCTACAGAATGAAGCTTATGAGACTACTCAAGCTTACAAAGAGCTCACCATGGCCTTCCATGACAAGTTTATACTTAGGAAGACCTTCAAGCCTAACCAACAAGCGTGGTTATTCAATTCTAGACTTAAGCTGTTTCCAAGAAAACTTAAGTCTCATTGGGATGGGCCCTGCATAGTCACCAAGGTGTTTCCTCATGGAGCTGTGGAAATACAGAATCCCTCCTTTGGCGAACCATTCAAGGTAAATGACCAACGCTTGAGATCTTTTGTTACATAGTCTAATGGCCATGTAATAGACACCTTCGCCACTAAGGAGCCTTAGCTCCCTCCACTCTCTTCCTCAGGTACAATCTTTCCCTACTTGTTTCTTTCCAATGAGGACCTTGTTAGCTTTAGGCAAGGGGGCTATAACTTAAGGTTGTGCATATCATTTATACATACTTTCTATGCATGTAGTTAGTGCATTGATGTTCATTAAAAAAAAACACACAGAAAGAGGAAGATGAAAGAAAAAATGTCCTAGTCCCAGCATTTGACTATGTAAAAGTTAACTTAAATTCTGGGCTTGAAAGAATGATGAATTAAGACCTAAAGTGTCAAACCTTAGGGATAAGTGAGGAATATTGACTTTAGACCTCTAGGGCTTGTATGGCTTACAAATTTGAGTATTTGTTAAGATACAAATTTTTCCTCAAAAATTGAGGAAGTTGAAAGGTTAATGTATTAAGTCAAGGGTTTAGGAAGTATAGAACTTCTTTATTTATCTCTTGATTTTTGGATTATTGTAACTGAAGTGTCCACTTTCACATACACAGACTTAAAAAGTTGGCAACGACGTGTGGGTTTGCTGAGTTTTATCAGAACTGGGGTTGGGGACACTAAATCAATCCACCTGAATTTATATTCAACCTAATAAAGATCCTTGCTGGATATGGGTGGCATGTCACATGCAATAACCCCTAGGTGTGAGATGTTCAGAGCCCATTCTTGCAGCCCAATTCTCCTAGATTTTACTTAGGAGAAGCATTTATAAAGGATGAAGGAGAGCCACTCACCAAAAAAAGAGGGGTTGGTAAATAAAGCACCTTGGGCTACTTTCTGTAACACATCGCTACATATGGGTGTTACCAAAAATATAGCAAAGCATAAAATACCAAAAAGAAGTTGGGAGTATAGTATGAGAGGAATAAGTAGCTAGGCTAAATAAAAAAAAATGATTTGAAGATGAGAGGAAATAGTCGAGTGAAATAAAAGAGGCTAAAGGCCCAGCCGGGAAGTTATACACTAGGTTCGCTCTTATGCTGACCTCGAGATATAAAAGGGTGAAGAGAAAGCTACCAATTTTGAGTATGGCTAAACCAAGGTAGGTTTCGGAGGGTTAGGGGTAAGTCCTATGTTGAGAGCCGAAATCTATGCATTTGTAGTTGGATTCAAAAACTTGTCCTCTATTCAACAAATAAAATTTATACCGAAAATCCATAAAAAAGTTCCGGGTCGAACACACAAGGAGGCTACGTCGATCTCAAAATCCGCAATAATATTTTTTTTGTATTTTTGTTTAAAAGGCAAAATAATCACAATGGAATCGATATAAACAATAAGAGAGAGAGGGAGAGAACAATCACTTGATATTTGAATAATGTTTTTATAACTATGAAAGTGGAAAATGATTACACTAGAAAAAAGGAAACGTTTACAACTAGAAAGTGGGAAATTCTACTCTAGAAAGTGATAAAAGAAGGGAGAGAGATGTTATCCTCCTCGATGAATGCTTGGAGAACGAGCTGAACTGAACCATGCCTGGAAGACGGAGGACGAGGCGGGAAGAAGGAGGACGAGGCGAGAAGAATGGGAACGAGGCAGTACGTCGTCGTCGTCGTGGGATCCACTTCTAGAACGAGGATGAAAACTTGGATTTAGCTCTTGAGGAGCATCCTGGGTGTGAGACAAGCTTCTCTAAAGCTTTGGAGAGGGAGAGAAGTGAAGGAAGGGATGAGAATTTTGTAGGGTAGGGGTCTCCTTTTATAGTTGCAAGGATTGGGGGCAAATTAGACATTTTAACTTCAAAATATTAATTAAGGGACCTTTAGTGACGGAATTAAACATCGCTAAAGGTCTATCATGGGCAACGTGTGCACGCTGCGCGCACACCTCCCCACCTTCCAGGCTCAAAACGCCCACGCACATCTTTCAAATCTTAGCCATCCGATCGCGAGATCGGACAGCTCAGATTTCTCCTTGCACGCCTTTGTCTACGCCTTCACCGCGCGCCCGCGTGCGATCAAGCATGCGCACTATGCGTCAGATCACGCGTGCGCACTATTGGCTAATCCACGCTGCTCGTTATTGATCGCATGGTCACGATTGCTAGCCTGCATGCTACGGATGGCGAGTCAAATGCACGTCGCGTGCTCGCGCAATGCCACTTGACCGCTGTGCTGCGAAGCTTGCTTTGTCGCAGTTACGCATTACGCGCGCGCGTGCTTCACGGCCGTTGGATCAAGATCCAATGGCTTAGATCGTGCGTTGGAAGTCCTTTGGAGATGCAGTGGCAGTTCTTAGGGTCAATTGGGTGGCTGGGATGGCGCCACATGGCGCCATCTTAGCCATCCATCTTCTGTGTGTTGTAGACGGTGCCACGGGTGTCGGATTGGACCGATTTTCATGTCGTTAGGCTACGATCGTCGATCCGAACTCATCCCTGTGATCGGATTTGTCATCTGAGGTGCGGATTAACACCATCTTAGCCCTTGATTCCTAAGCTTCCTGGGACTATATCTGGTGCTACAGATGTCCGATCATGGCGATCTTGGAGTCATTGAACTCCTGTCGTCACCATGATCAAATCCGTACGATTGAGTCCTTGGTTCGAAGCCTTGATTAAAAGGTTGCCATGTCCCTGACCATAAAAGGAGATAATTACTATACAATTTGTACAATTTGTCCTACATGCATGATTATGCGTATTATGCAATATTTACAATGCATGATGCTAATATGGTACTAAGAACATGCATTAATAGACATTTTAGGTTAATCAGATGTATGCAATCACACCCCCATGCCTATCTTTTGCTAGTACCTAGCAAAAACTATATGCTATTTATAAAAGAATTAGGATTCAATTACTTGGGCACAAGTCATTTTCAACATTAAGAAATTTTTATTTAGGACCTAAACTTTCAAAGACACAACAGCGCCTGAGTATCTGCCAAAATGCAGACTGCCATAAGCCCTCGCCTTATTTGAAGAAAGATCTCTTTTTCTCCTTTTTCTTCTTTTTTTTAATTTTTTTGAATTTCTGAGTTTAGGGTTACAGAGTAGCTTTCTACGACCACTCAACCCACCCAAGACTTGATGAGAGCCCTAAGTTCTAAGCATCTTTTTGTGAAAGTGATAGACTCGTTGATCGGCAATCAGAATGAACTTCGGGTTTCTACGCCCCTAGGTGACTTTAAAAGAAATTCTGCCTAAAGGTGTATCTATACGACCGGTAGCTTTCTCTGTACTTATTCTTTTTATAGGGTCAACACAAGGGTGAATCCAGTGTATATCTCCTCGGTTTATTCTACTTCTCTTCTTCTTCTTAAGTGTTTTGGAATTTTTAGTATATTTCTTGAGCTGGGTTCTGGACAACCAGTCGATGAGTTGTTACCACCGACAACTTACCAGCCATACTCGTGCGGCGAAGTGTGGTTTATTTCTTTTGTTTCTTTTTCTTTCTTTTCTCCTTTTTCTTTTTCTTTTTCTTTTTGGACTTTTTTTTTTCTTTTTAAGTAGGTGGCTTCCCTGGTCTAAGATTTACCTAAAGGCAGCCGGAAAAGAATGGTCCTGTGACTGGGCTTTGGACAACCTACCTATAGGTTGTTACCCACGATAACTTGCCAGCCATACCACCCTAGAAGGTTCATTAGCTACCCAATTTCCGTAAAAACTGCCAAACAATGAGTTAGTGCGAATAGTGTGTAGATGCTTAAACTTAAAGTTCCCTCAAATCAGAGGTTGGGTTGATAAGTCGTGTACTTATCACCCAAACTTATTTAATAAAATTGAAATAGAATTCAGGATGGCAAGGACTCGATAAACAAATCCACATTTTAGTGGATACCCGGGCTGATTAAGCCCAAAGACCTGAAAGGTCTTAGTGTTCAGATCCTACTGTATTATATCCTAAGATTGAAAAGTCCTAATGCACAAATATTCTCTCCTAATTTTTTTTTTTAAATAAAGAGAAAAACAAGACGAATTTACAAGAATTCCACAGAACTAACAAAATGATTCAAAAATGAATCCACGCCCCCATGCTTAGCTGATGTAATGTCTGCATTGAGAGTAAAAGACATGCAAGGAAGGATAGAATGCAGAAGATATCACCTGAATATGAAGCTCGGGTCAGTTCTGAGTCAGACTATACAACTGCTGAGTTTAATGCCGTCAGCTAGGCGTAATCCAACCAAAGAAGTCACAACATGATGAGAGTAATCGTGTCTGAGATGGGTTCTGGAACAATACGATCAATAAAAGGCTTCAGATGTTAACCGTTGACTTTGAATGAATTACCCGTCTTTGGTCAGAAATCTGAACGGCCCCGTTTGGAAAAATCTGATCAATGATGAATGGGTCATTCCATTTTGACCTAAGTTTGCCGGGAAAGAGCTTAAGTTGAGAATCGAAGAGCCAGACCTTCTGGTTCGGCTCAAAGCTCTTGCGGGATATCAATTGGTCATGAAGAGCTTTGGTCCGACCCTTGTAGATCTTGGCATTCTCGTACGCGTCATTTCTAAGCTCCTCCAACTCAGATAGTTGGAGTTTTCTGGTCTTTCCAGCTAAACTTAAATCCAAATTGCACTGCTTGATTACCCAGAATGCCCTATGTTCAATTTCTACGGGTAAATGGCATGCCTTTCCATACACCAGATGAAACAGAGACATGCATAGGCATTTTGTATGCCGTATGGTAGGCCCAAAGAGCGTCAAGCTTTTGAGTCCAATCTTTACGATCAGGCCTAACCATATTCTGTAGAATATTCTTAATCTCCCGATTGGAGATCTTGGCCTCTCCGTTCGTCTGGGGATGGTAAGGTGTAGAGATTCTATGATTTACTCCGTATTTAGCCAGTAAATTATGGAACTGGGCATTAATGAAGTGAGTACCACCATTGCTGATGATGGCCCTCGGAATCCTGAATCAACTGAAGATGTTCTTCTTGACGAAATCGATGACCACCTTGTGGTCATTGGTTGGGTGGGAATAGCCTCGATCCACTTGGACACGTAATCAACAGTGACAAGAATGTACTGGTGTCCAAATGAAGGGAGGAAAGGTCCCATGAAATCGATGCCCCAAATGTCGAAAATTTTGACGGAAAGAATCGAGTTTAGAGGCATCATGCCTCTCTTAATTATGCTCCCAAGTGCCTGGCATCGGGAATACGACCTCGAGAATTCCTGGGCATCCTTGAATAAAGATGGCCAATAGAATCCAGATTGCAAAATTTTTGCAGCCGTCTTTTTCCCGGAGAAATGTCCACCACATGCAAATGCATGGCAGAACTCGAGTATACTCTTGAATTCATTCTCCAGTATACATTGGCGAATAATCTGATTAGAGCCAATGCAATACAGTTCAGGGTCCTCCCAGAAGTAATATTTGGCCTCATATTTGAGTCTATCTCGTTGTTGCTTTGTCCAATCCTGGGGGATTTGATCAACAGCCAAATAATTAACAATGTCAGCAAACCACAGGTTTTGGACACCTGAAACTGTAAGGACAGTTTCTTCTGGAAAAGTATCAGCAATCGGAATGTCCAGACGAGAAGAATCACTCAGAAGTCTCGATAGATGATCCGCCACCACATTTTGTACCCCAGATTTATCTTTGATTTCAAGATCAAATTCTTGAAGTAGAAGAATCCATCGAATAAGCCAGGGTTTGGCATCCTTTTTGGCCAAGAGATGTCTCAAGGCAGAATGGTCGATATATACTATGACATGAGATCCTAAGAGATAAGCCCTAAATTTCTCCAGAGTAAATACTACAGCTAGTAATTCTTTCTCAGTAACAATGTAATTCCTCTGGGCCTCGTCCAGAGTTTTGCTAAGGTAGTAAACGACAGAAGACTTTATGTCAACTTTCTGATGCAAAACAGCCCTGACCGCGTAATCAAAGCATCGGTCATGATCTCAAATGGGGCTGTCCAAATCGGTGGTTGCAACACCGGAGCACAAGTGACTACCATTTTAAGAAAATCAAATGCCTTACGGCATGATTCATCGAAATCAAACGACGTTTCTTTGGCGAGAAGATTTCTCAAAGGACGAGCAACCTTCGAAAAGTTCTTAATGAATCTCCTGTAGAATCCCACATAACCAAGAAATGATCGAATTTGTTTGATAGATGTGGGAGGAGGAAGTTTAGTGATAGCATCAACCTTAGCTTTGTCCACTTCGATTCCCTGTTCAGAGATTACATGACCCAAGATAATGCCTTATTGTGTCATGAAATGACTCTTTTCCCAGCTAAGGACCAGTCTTGTTTTGATGCATCGTTTAAGGATCATTTCAAGATTATCTAGGCAAGAATCAAATGATTCTCCAAAAATGGAGAAATCGTCCATGAAGACTTCTATAAACTCTCCCACCATGTCAGAGAATTTGGCTAGCATACACCTTTGAAAAGTCGCGGGTGCATTGCATACGCCGAAAGGCATCCTACAGAAAGCAAAGGTTCCGTAGGGGCAGGTGAAAATCATTTTTTCCTGATCCTTGGGATGGATAGGGACTTGATTGTATCTCGAGTAACCGTCTAGGAACAGAAGTACTTCTGCTCGGCTAGTCTTTCAAGGATTTGATCGATAAAGGGCAAAGGGAAATGATCCTTTTTCGTGGCTGTGTTCAGCTTCCTATAATCAATACAAACCCTCCAAGAGAAAGTTGAACGAGTTGTGACTGATTCTCCTTTCTTGTTAGTCACAACGGCAATCCTGGCTTTCTTGGGAACAATTTACACTGGACTTACCCAAGGACTGTCAGAGATCGGATAAATGATTCCTGCATCGAGCTACTTGATAATCTCCTTCTTAACCACTTCTAGCATATTCGGGTTTAATCTCCTCTGCATCTAGCGAGAAGGGCGGGATCCATCTTCCAAAAATATCCTGTGATTGCAGTAAGATGGCTCGATCCCCCTAAGGTCATGAATGGTCCAACTGATTGCCTCCTTGTGTTCCTTTAGGGCCTCAATCAGTTTAATCTCCTGGTCTTTAGTTAATTTAGCACTGATAATCACATGGAGCATCTTATGTGGTCCCAAAAACTGATATTTCAGATTCTCAGGCAATGATTTTAATTCAAGCTAGGGCGGGTTTATGATTGAAGGTAAGGAAGATGCTGATGAAGACTGATCAAGAGGAAGAGGTTGAGAGTGAACAAAATCAATAACCTCTTCAGAAGGTGGCGGGTTTGCCATAGAAGGTTGTGGGTCCAAATCGTCAACAAGGAGGAACTTTCAAATGCAGAAATGGCCATACAAGTTTCAATATTCACATAGTCGTCCTCAAGTTCCTCAATAAATCCACAATCCTCAAATTTGTTAATCGCCTTAAAAATATCCAATTTCATTCTCTTATCCCCAAAGGTGATTTCCATGCTACCACTCTCACAGTTGATATTGGCCTTAGCGATAGCCAAGAACGGACGCCCCAGAATGATGGGCGTGTTCCTTAAATTCTCAGGTGCATCCATGTCAAGAACAAGAAAATCTACAGGAAAATAGAAATCCTTAACCTTGACGATAACATCTTCAATAACGCCTTGCGGATTTGTGACCGAACGGTTCGCTAACTGCAGCGTTATTGAAGTCGGCCGAAGTTCACCTAATCCGAACTTCTCGTAAAGAGAAGTCGGAATTAGGTTAATGGATGCACCTAGATCCAGAAGTGCTCTATCAAAGGTGTAATCTCCGATGACACAAGAAATCAAAGGAGCACCTAGGTCTCTCTTTTTCTGAGGGAGGTGATGCACGATAACAGAACTAGCCTGCTCGGAGAGTACCACCTTCCTCAGAACAGATTCTCTTGACTTACGCTTCTGTGTATACAAATCCTTTAAAAATTTAGCATAAGCCGATATGTGTTTGATAGCATCGAGGAGCAGGATATTAATCTTGACATTCTTGAAAATATTGAGAAGCTCCTCGTTACTATCAACAGGCTTCTTCTTCCTTGGTTTAATCAAGGCCTCAGGAAAAGGAACATGAGTCAGATCTTCGGAATCAGGTTCCTGAGCCTTGATTTCTTCTCCAGAGTTCTCCTTTTTCTCCTCAGGCTCTCCAAAATTTGGTGAATCAGAACAGTATGGTTGTGGATCCTGAGTTTGTTTACCACTGCTCAAGGTAATAGAATTAGCAGATGCATACGGGTTTGGGTCTTGGGGAGGGTTAGGAAAGATTGGAGGTGCTTCATTAGCCAGAAACCTCTGGTTTGAAGGCGAAGAAGAAGAGGAAGGACCCTGCTCAACCACCTGAGCATGTGCGTGTGGGTCCATTTGATTCCCGTACCCCTGGGCCTAATTGGGCAGATTCTGGAAATTACGTGGGTTGGGTACGGGTTGAGATGGTAGAGATCAAGGTTGATGGGAATTAGCAATGAACCCGGTTTGCAAGTTGTCCAGTGAAGTTTTCATTTGCTGCATGAGCTAGAGCATAGATCCTTGCATTTCTACCATCTATCGATTCAAATCAGCCTGCCTTACAGGTTGACGGGCATTCCAAGCTAGCTGATTGACCTGATTCGAGGGTAGCTGAGTGTAAATATGACCCTAACCCATTGGTCTTTGCGGAGCATAGTTGCTGGGTCAGTATTAAGTCTGCTGCCTCGGGTTTTTCCAAGAGAAGTTAGGGTGATTCCTCCAACCCGGATTGTAAGCATTAGAGTAAGGGTTGGACCTAACGTTCTCCTGTACAGCATAGACATCCTCATAGGGTGAGGATGGAGAGAAAGAAAGGGAAGGATCAGAGAAACTGGGATCAAAGGTCCCAGTTTGGAACCCATGGGGTTCCGAATAATGCTGGTTCGCAGGTTGAGTTGCATCCAGTTGATTCTCGAACTCCCATCCAGGAGGAGCTCATGACGGATGGAAACCTGAATTCTGGGATTGAGTCGATCGATAGTTTTTCATTGAGTTTCCAGCCATCCACTCCACTATTCTCTTGGTAACCAGGTCCACCCTATCTAGTTTATTGCAAATCAATTCCATATCGAATGAATGAGAGTCGTGGACTTCATTAACATTCGATCTGGGTGTTGGAACTAGTTAAAAGTATCCATGGAGGCATGATTGATTAAATTCTCGCTCATTTCCTCAAACAAATTATCCACGCTATCTACGTCTTTGTTGAGGAAATTGCCTCCGCAAGAAGTGTCCACATGATTTCTGAGTTGCTCAGTCAACCCGTGGTAGAAGATCTGCACGAGCTGCCATTTCGGTACCTCGTGGTGTGGACACTTTTGCAATAGGTCTTGGAATCACTCCCAAGCCACATGAAATGGCTCCCCCGGCCACTGGATGAAGGTAGTAATCACCTGTCTCAGAGCATTGGTACATCCGACAGGAAAGAATTTCTTCAGGAAAGCCGATTTAAGATCGTTCCAAGTTGCATCGGCCTTCCTATGGTCCTGTACCAATGTGCAGCTTTATCCTTAAGAGAGTGGGGAAAGAGCCTCATGATCATCTGCTTCTCATTCACGTTCCACGCCTTGGTGGTCTGGACCAAAGTGGTCAAGTCCTCCAAGTGCCGAAACGGGTCTTCGGAGACAAGCCCGTGAAAAAGTTTAATCAGGCTTAATACCTAGGGCTTGATTTCTAAGTCTCCAGCAGGAATCTGGACGCCAGGACGTTCCCCGTAATTTGAAGGATCATAAAAATCTTTCAAGGGCTGAGCGCCCTGCATTCTCTGGAACCATTCCTGCATTCTCTGCATTTGTTCCAGCTACCTTTGAAACAACTCCTGTTGATTCTGAGGCAGAGGAGGTTGTTGGTCAGCCATGGGATCAAGTTGACCAAAATATAATTTACGCCTCCTAGAAAACTCTAGTGGTCCTTCCAATCGGGGATTCAATGACCTCCTTCCCACATAAACTAGGAAGAGGTCGGAAGGACTAGGGATAAGAACCCTACAACACAACAAAACAAGCCTGTCCTTACGTGGGGTAGCCTAAGGATCTACAGACTCTCAGAACCTGCCTTAAGATTATAGACAATTTACTCTACTTGCATCCAATCAATCCAACCAGTTAGAAGGAGGGACTGGGGAGAAGGTTCTTCCTTCGGCTTGCACCTCCGATTCCTAGTGTACCCCCCAGCCGCGGTCATTTGACGCTACTCCCCTAGCTAGACATCAGATTGATTAGTATAAGCAGGTTAATCGTAAATAATCTCAGACTAGGCCCTAAAGAGTGAATCAGTCCTTAACGCCAACGTCTACTTGATTTTATTTAGGCCTGGGATTGTAGTGCTTATGGAATGTGGTGGGCCCTTAAGATGGGTTGTGCCCTTAATGATCAATTGAGTATGTGTGAGTGCGTGCACAACTAGGGTTTTCAAGCAAGATTATTTGTGATGAGTAGATTTTAAGGTTCAAATCTTGCTTAAGTAGCTTTTAGGATTTGGAATTAGGTTAATTCAATCAAATTTCAAGGCAAACCAGATTTTCAAGCACGGGTGAAGATCTTTTTCCTTTTGAAATCAAAAGTAAAGTGGAGTACCTAGTATTGACCTAAATTGAAAACCCTACAGGAAAGCTACTTGATGAGTTGATTTTAGGTTAAGTGGTGTGGCCCAAGCAACTCAAACAATTGGCCAAGATTGCACCACAGAGTTAGGCACACAAAATGATTAACCTAGACTGATTTCTACTCTTTTATATGTTGATTTGTGTGTACCGGTTCCACAGATCAGAATTTGGTTGAGTAGAAGAAAATCAATTAGGTTAAGTGCCTTGAATGTGGGTGTATGTTGTGTGTATGTTGAATTACCCCACAAGAAATATCTTTTTGTTGATTTTTAATATGCGAGTGAAATGAATATGAGTGGAAATCCAAGCAACCAAACTAACCCTAGGATTTATGCAAACACTTAGGTTAATTGGAGTTTGAATTTATGTTGTGAAATGAAATCTATGGAGGGGGAAAACTGGAGAGCACTTACAGTTGTCTTCAACAGAACTTTACTCCGATCTACCGCTTGACGATTCCCTGATCGAGGTATCTGCAAAATAATAGATAAGAGATAATGCAAGTTAGAAAACAATCAAGTGCACGAAATGCGGAAAGAAAATAAAAAATCATTGCCTCCCCAGCAACGGTGCCAAAATGTTGAAGGCAGAAAAGTACGCGTTCGTAGTTGGATTCAAAAACCCGTTGTCGTAGTTCGGGTTGCAAAGAAATCCGTTCAATAGATAAAATTTTTACCGAAAATCCGTAAAGAAGTTCCGGGTCGAACACAGGGAGGCTACGTCGATCTCAAAATCCGCAATTATATTTTTTTGTATTTTTGTTTAAAAGGCAAAATAATCACAATGGAATTGATATAAACAACAAGAGAGAGAGTGGGTGAGAACATTCACTTGATATTTGAATAATGTTTTTTAACTATGAAAGCGAAAAATGATTACACTAGAAAGTAGGAAACTTTTACAACTAGAAAGCGGGAAATTCTACTCTAGAAAGCGATAAAAGAAGGGAGAGAGATATTATCCTCTCGAAGAATGCTTGGAGGACGAGCCAGATGGAACAACGCCTGGAAGATCGAGGACGAGGTGGGAAGAAGGAGGACGAAGCAGGAAGAATGAGAATGAGGCAGCACGTCGTCGTCATCGCGGGATCCACTTCCAGAACGGGGATGAAAACTTGGATTTAGCTCCTAAGGAGCATCCCGAGTGTGGGACAAGCTTCTCTAAAGCTTTGGAGAGGGAGAGAAGTGAAGGAAGGGATGAGAATTTCGTAGGATAGGGGTCTCCTTTTATAGTTGCAAGGATTGGGGATAATTTGGATATTTTAACTTCAAAATATTAATTAAGGGACCTTTAGTGACGGAATTAAACGTTGCTAAAGGCCCGTCATGGGCGACGTGTGCGCACTGCGCGTGCACCTCCCCGCCTTCCACGCTCAAAACACCCACACACGTCTTTCAAATCTTAGCCGTCCGATCACGAGATAAAACGACTTAGATTTCTCCTCGCGCGCCTTCGTTTACGCCTTCACCGTGCACCCGCATGCGATCGAGCATGCACGTTGTGTGTCAGATCACGTGTGCACGCTATTGGCTGATCCACGTCGCCCGCTGCGGATGGCGAGTTGAACGAGCATCGCGTGCTCGCACAACGCCGCTCGACCGCTGTGCTGCAGTGCTTGCTTTATCGCGGTTACACATTACCCGCGTGCACTTCACGGCCGTTCGATCAAGATCCAATGGCCCAGATCGTGCGTTAGAAGTTCTTTGGAGATGCAGCGGTGGTTCTTAGCGTTGATTGGGCAGCTGGGATGGCGCCATCTCAGCCGTCCATCTTCTGTGTGTTGTAGATGGTGCCATGGGTGTCGGATTGGACCGATTTTCGCGTTGTTAGGCTGCGATCGTCGATCCAAATCCATCCGTGTGGTCGGATTTGTCATCTGAGGTGCGGATTAATGCCATCTTGGCCCTTGATTCCTAAGCTTCCTGGGACTATATCTGGTGCTACGGATGTTTGATCAGGGTGATCTTGGAGTTGTTGAACTCCCATCGTCGCCATGATCAGATCTGTACGGTTGGATCCTTGGTCCAAAGCCTTGATTAAAAGGTTACCCTATCTCTGACCATAAAAGGAGATGATTACTATACAATTTATCCTACATGCATGATTATGCGTGTTATGTAATATTTACAATGCATGATGCTAATATGGTACTAAGAACATGCATTAATAGACATTTTAGGTTAATCAGATGTATACACATCATCCTATCTTTGGGATGTATAGGAAGAACAAGTGTGGATACCCACTATTCTATCGCATGACATTTTAGAGATTATAGCTATCGTTGTAGTGCGAATCACGATGAAACAAATAATATTTATGAAGTTTCGGTGAGTATCGAGTTATTCGTAGGGAGGAAAAACATGATTTTTATTTGAAAGCTTTTCAGAAAGTCATTCTAAACAAATATTTATATATTTATATATGTATATATATAGACATCAAATATCCAGAGAATCAGAGTTTTATTGCTATTTGGAAACAGTTTTCTACTAGAAATTACTATGCTAAAGAGTAGATAGAGAAATAGGGAGAGAGAGAGATAGAGATATAGAGAGATAGCAGATGACGACGCCACTTGAGAGATGCTTGTGTGAAGTGCGCCAGCACTTTAGATCCAGAGCACCGGGATGAATGCCAAAGAGGAGTTACAGAGAAAGAGAGAGGTTAGAGATGTATCTAGTGAGTTGCCTTCAACTGGGGGGCCCTGAGCTCTTTTTATAGCTTTATTGAGGGGCAAAGTGGGTATTTTAGCCTTCCAACTCATGCAACAATCTTGGTTTGATCAGATCCATTGATCGGGAGATCAACGACTCTGATTTGGCCTCAAAATAATCCCATATGTGCCTTCCACTCTTGGATGCATTCTAGTGCTGGCACGTGGTGGCTCCATTGTCCTCTGTTCGCGATCGTACGCTCCTCGTCGCTCGCCTCGCGCCTGCCTCGCGTGCACTCGATTCAAATCGCACGCTAACGCTCACCACACCGCCTTCGTTTGGGTGCATGGATTGGGGCGTTAGCACATGCGTCAGATCATGCGTTCGTGAACCACCTCATCCAACGATCCTCCTTGCACCACACGACCACCTCTGTGCCACTCGATCTTCATCTAACGGTCTAAATGCACGCGTGCGCTATCGCCTTCCCAATTTTGTGTGCAGCACGGCTAGAGTGCGCGTCTCGCGCTTGTGTGCGAGTGAGCTAACCAATGCGCTAAATCACCTTTTGTGTTGCATTTAAGTTTTAGGCAAGTCCGCTCTCAGCCGTTGGATGGAGATCCAATAAATGAGATCTTCTCTCAACTGATGGTGTAAGGAGATGGGGCAATGTGGGTGCATAGTGGCCATTGAATGACAATCCTCTGGCCCACAATACCTGAGGAGGGCTTCTTCAGAGATTGGGGGCACGATGAGAGGCAGCTGTAATGGCACCACATGGAGCTATCATGGCCATCCTTTTTCCTTACTTTGTAGGCGGTTCTGTAAGCCTCCGATCGAGATGATTTTTGCGCCGTTGGACTGTGATCGTTGATCCGGATCCATCCGTGTGGTTGGATTTTACATCTGAGGCTTGGATCTCTGTCATCTTGTTCCTTGGCCTCTGTTCCTCTATGGATTGTACATGATTCTATGGATACCTAATCAAGACGATTCCGGAAGCGTTGGACTCTCGTTGTCGTCCTAATCAAATCTGTACAGTCTGATCTATCATTTGCGACCTCGGATCATCTGCAATCAATTTCATCTCTCTTTTAGAGAATAAATGGTAATATTATCTTTAAGGCTACTAAACTAACTATTATGCAAATTATGATGCTTATGTATGTATTATTCCTAAGTTATGCTAGAATCTAACTTAATTCAAGTAAATTAGGTCGTATGATTGCTGTGCAATCACACCGCCATGCCTAAATCTTGCTAGTCTCTGGCAAATGCAAAACTAAATGCAAAGTGATCCTAAATGACTAATTTTTATCAAGAGTTCGACTAGAGATTTATTTCTTTTGTTTCCATCCAAAACCTTAGAAATCCAAATAGTTGTGAATGTGTATTGTTGTAGCCTATGCAACGAATTCAAGTGAAAAGCCAATCTACATCTAAAGCTCGTACTTTACCCTTAATAAGATTCTATAGGAATAGGTAAACTTCTTCCCTCGAGGTTATAAAGTAATCTGTAAATTCAGCCCCAGCTTTTGGCTTAGGTAGAAGATGTTTGAGTTAAGCAGATTTCTATTTGGAGGCTTACACTCATCTGGTGCTATACATAGACTAGTACTGCAAAACCTATATTTCTAGACTATTAAATAAATCAACTCAAAAAGAGGTAGAGAAACTGTGCTCTCTTCAATTCCTTTGTACTCATTCTCTCTCTTTCTTTTTTTTTCTCTCTTTCCTTTTCTTTACTTTTCTTTCTCTTTTTGAGCTCACAATCTCACCAGATTCGTCAGTATATTTGGTGGCCTCTCATGGCGTTAACACTTTGATTAAGTTCTTATAACCCTATGACTAAGTTAGAATTCGTCAGCCCGTATTCAGGCAGTCAGAAATATAAAAAAGTATGTTAAGGCTGTATTTGGTAAATTGTAAAGGGAATGGTTGTTGTTACCTCAATGTGCTTGACATAATGCAATTATGCTCTCTTTTTTTTCTTTCTTTTTATTTTTTTTCTATATATAATATATATATATATATTTTCTACTTTTCTCTTTTTTTCTCTTCTCTTTTATATATTTATTTATTTATTTATTTCTACCAATACAATGTATTGTAGCAACCATACACATTTTTATTCACGAGACATTATTCGGGATTAGGGTGTTCAAGAGGATATCGGGTGGCTTATTTGGTGGTAGTGCCTATTCTCGGCATCGAGAAAGGAATGGATAGGACAACATATTTCTGACCTTGATATTAATACCCTCCTTCAGTCGAGGATTCCGTAAAGGACGATCGTGACCATCCACCTTAGTCCTAGTTTAATTAGAACTTGCTTTCTATGTATTTTCCTTATTTGGTGGCTCTTTAAAAATTCTCACAAAGAATTTATACGCAGGAATTGATAGCAAAAACTATGCCTAACTGCAAGTATCATTATCCATTATCCAAAAATTAAGATTCTTTATACTAGCCTTAGAGTGCCAGTAGACTCTCTACTCTCACCTCGCAATTATTTGGTGAACCTACTAGAAGATGTTTGCCTGACTCCTTAATTACTGTCCAAGGGTTCAGAAGAAGCATTGCTTCTTCTCGACAAACTAAAGATGTCTATTGGTCTTCACATGGGATCCATTGAAAATTCCATGTGTAAGTGTGAAATTGTACTGGATTCTAAGCTTAGGAATCAACTTAAGAATAATTTCTTAATAAAACCTTCTTGATAAAAATTTTTATGCATGAATGCAAATTTTTTTTTTCTGGCATAAAAAATAAGATATGCAATATCCACCCCCCCATGCTTATTCATTACAATGTCATTGAAATGTATGCAGGAAAATCAAAATGTAACAAGCAAGAGGAGAGGATATCACTTGACTGAACTCGTTATTCCAAGTCAGCTTAGATAGAGAAAATGCAAAACTACCTGTAAAGAATACTGGGTTGCCTCCCAACCAGCGCTAAGTTTAACGTCATTTGCCGGACCTAAACCCAAAAGAAATATGTATTTCAATATTGTGGGTCAAGAGGAGTAATAACTGTTGCTGAGAGATTCAGAATTAGTATAAAGATATGATCGTTTGGTCTAAGAATCAGTGATCCACAAATGCGAACCAACTAATGATGTAATCCTACTCTAAAGAGTTTTTTTGATTTGAAATAGACAATAGGGTCAAATAGATGAGGTTCATGATGCAGAGCTTGTTCATTAATCTAGTTCCATAATTCAAGAAGAGGTGATAGAGGGTCTAGATTGAAATTATGATTAAGATTTAAATCTGGTTCTGAATTAGAATCATATGGATCCTCGTAATGGTAGTTGATGTCAAAAATCATGAATTCTCCAGGCTCTTAATCATATGAGGACAAAGGTAGTGTTGTGCTGAATTCGTCAAAACCCTCATCAGAAATTACCTCTCTCTCATCAGAAGTCATTTCTTCCTTAGATTTAATCCATCTACTTGAACCAGTTGGGGTATAAGTTCTTCTCCAGTCCATTATGTTTTGAAGTTCTTTTTCTGAGGTGGTTTTTTCGTTTACCTGGTTCATGTCCTTAGATTGTCCAATTTCTTAAACCCCTTCAAAATTCAATAGTTCTTGAATTTCAGGGTGGATGTATTGAGGATTCTTTATGTTATTATCTAATTCATCATAAGATACTCCCAAGAGTTTCTCAATCTCACTAATGTCTTTCTCCATTTGATTTTCTATGGGAGGTGGTAGATCAGAATCATCATCAAGTACATCACTTTCTTGTCTTTCGTGTTGATCTTGAGATTTGGCAGGATTCGGATCATCTTTAGTGTGAATTGCCAAAACCTCTTCAATTGTTCCTGCGACTTCGATGGAATCACAATTCACCTTATTCTTTTGGGAAGTTTTAAAGATATTGAGTTGACAAGTTTTCCATCCAGAAGTGATTTGCATAATCCTCGTCTAACAGTTGATTAGGGCCTTGGCTGTGGCCAAGAAAGGCCTTCCTAAGATTATCGGGGTGTGGTTCAAGTTTGCTGATGCCTCCATATCTAAAACAAGAAAGTCCACAGGGTACTCAAAATTCCTCACTTTTATAATCACATTTTGTAAAAGTCCCTTTGGAATCTTGGTTGACCTATCAGCAAGCTGAAGGGTAACCTCAGTGTGTTGCAAGGGACGTAAATCCAACTCTTCATATAATTCTGTGGGGATTAGATTGATGGAGGCACCAAGGTCCAGTAAGGCTCGATCCAAGATAAAACCATCTATCTCACATGAAATTAAGGGGTCCCTAGATCTTTCTTTTTAGGAGGGAGCTTATTTAAGATGATGGCACTAGCTTGTTCAGAAACTGTGACCCTTTTTTATGATTTGGCCTGGTGTTTCGGTGTGCACAATTCCTTCAAAAATTTTGCACAGGCTGGGATATTCTCAATTGCCTCGAGGAGTGGTATATTTACCTATATTTGCTTTAAAATCTCAAGCCACTCCTTAGATTGATTGGTTTTCTTTCCTCTGGATTTGTTCAAGGCTTCAAGAAAAGGTGCTTGAGAGAAATCATGAGTATTCAAATCCTGAGTCTTGTTTTCTAGATTAACTTGGTCTCTTAGGTCAGATTCAGGCTTCTCAAGATCTTGGTAAGATTTTGATGTAGAAGGATAAGGATCTTGGATTTGTTTCCCACTTCTCAAAGTGACAGCACAAGCATAGGCATTAGGGTTAGAAGGGTGAGGTGGGTTTGACAAAATAGGCTGAGCCTAGGTTGGGTTAGGGTTAACAAAACCAGGTGGGTGCTGGGAAGCAGGTTGAACTATATGTGCCTATTGCTCCCATGTGTTGTGTTGGTTAACCCTATTGAAGTCCCTTAGGTTAAGGACGGATTGGGATGGCAGCATCCCATGTTGTCTAGCATCAACTAACTGGTCTAGTCGTCCCGTCAATTCTGTCCTTAATTTATTTATTTCTTCCTTATGTCTTACATTCATTTCTTGCATTTCCTTGAGGACCAGACTCAGATTAGAGGCTGGTTTTCCTAAGTAGGTTGTGGCTGATATGTGCGTGGTTGTGTGTACCTACTGGGTTACCCATAAGTGTTTGGCTTAGTCAAGTTAGGACCCTGGGCAGGTTTCTGACTTGACAAAGCAAAGTTAGGATGGTTGTGCCATCTAGGGTTGTAAGTGTTTGTATAGGGATCATTTCTAATGTAACCTTAGAGTGCATTCACATCCTCAAGATAACTAGGCATCGGGATGCCTAGTTCAGAATTTGAGGACATCAAGGTCCCTCCTTGGTACCCAGAAAGAGGTGGGTCCAAACAAAGTTGGCTCATAGGTGGAGCCATGGTTAGGTCATTAAGATTGTGCACCATTTCCTGACCTAAAGGGTTGGGGGGTTGGATATGGGTTATCATAGAAACTCCTTGGGTAGGCATAGGATTTACTCATGAATGTGCACCTAAGGAACTCCTGCCTTTCAGAAGGTTGTCCAGTTTCTTATCCAAACTCTCTACGTTCTTTCCAACGGGTTCCACCTTGTCCAATCGTTGTGCAATTAACTCTAAATCAACCGAATTTGAATTATCCTTAACTTTATAAACTCCGCTCCTTGGTTGATTTGCTCAATTAAAGGTGGATATTGAGGCATTGTTGAGGGAAGTTTCGCTCATATTCTCAAATAATTGAAAGGCTCCCTCAGCATCTCTGCTTAGGAATTGCTCGTACATGTTGCATCAACAAAAATCTTCAAATTGTCACTTAACCCATAATAGAAAATATGGGCCAAGTGCCACTTTGGAATCCCATGATGAGGGCATGTCCTAGCCAAATCATTAAATCTCTCCCAAGCCTCATGTAGTTGTTTCCCAGGGTTTTGCTTAAAGTTTGTAATGGCCCATCTAAGGGCATTGGTTTTTCCTACGGGAAAGAATTTTTTCATAAATGTGCTTCTTAAATTTTCTCAAGTTAGGATTGGTCTACCAATAGTCCTTAACCAATGAGCAGCTTTATCTTTTAAGGAGAATGGGAACATTTTCATCATTAAGGTACCTTCATTCAGGTTCCTATGGACAAAGGTCCTTCCTATGTGTAGAAGTTCTTCAAGGTGGTGGAAGGGGTCATCAGAATCGCGGCCATGGAAGTGGGGAATTAGATTGATGGTCTGTGGTTTGAGTTCAAAATCTTCTCCATCCTGAGGCATCCTAATAAAAGGTTCAAGTTGGACCTTAGGAGGATTGTAAAAGTCACGGAGAGGCCAGTATGCTCTTCTATTTTGGAGTCGAGTAATGGCCTCCACTATGACCTCTATTTGTTTGTCATGATGCCGGACCTACTTAGTAATCTACCTTTGTAAGAGAGTCATTGGATCCAGATTTTGTTCCTCCATAGAACTCTTCGCACGGTGGCACACCACTAAGGGTTAACGCGATTATCGCACCAATCTTTCTTGTCACCAGTGGATCCAAGTAGACAAGGCCTTGACCTTAACCCAATCTAATTTCAAGTCCCCAAGAATATTAGTCCTGCCTAGGGCATGTCTACTCAATTTTAAGCTTAGACTTGATGTGCTTTTATAATATGATGGGCGTTAGGGAGGTGTTACCTTTAAGATTATTTCAAAGTGTGAAGTGCATAGGAAAGGAGTTCACAAGCAATTTTTATGATGAAGTGGATTTTAAAGTTTAAATGCTTGTATTAGTGAGTTTTAGAGTTCACTTGAGTTAATATCTTTAATCAAGGGTTCTAATGAGGCACACAAGAGTTTTGTAAGTCGTAATTGTTTGATAGATTTCCTTTAAGAACTAAAATGTAGGTGTGCTCTACTCTAATGGGAAACCCTAAGCGCAGAAAGTGTTAGATGATCCTTTTAAGTCCAAGATTAGAGGAGTGGTGTGACCCAAACAATGCAGTGATTGAGTAATCTGTGCAACCAAAGTGTAGAAAATAATTTTTTTTAGATTTTTCTGAATTTTTTATTTTCAGAGGAATTCAGTGCCATAAATTTCAAGTCAATCAGAGTTGTATAAAAATTCTTATAATATTTTGAACTCCAAAAAATAAGGAACAATAACCGATTTGATAACAGTTCATTGCGTAAATTTTGAAAATTTTTCTAAAACTCAGATTTATGTGAAATTTAGATATGTTGTTTCTAACTTCAAAACCCATGTCCAGTAAATATTTTGGAATTTTTGGACTTGTGGATTTTTTAGAATTGAATTTTTAAGAAAAGAGTTTGTTTCAGCCCGAAAAATCACCAAGAAGGAATTTTTTTTTCAAAAAGCAAGCAAATGCTAACTAATCCTAAGGTTCAAACAAAACACCTAATTTTGTTTTTGGATTTTTTTGAAAGGAAATCTACCCTAATCTAAGATACGAGTACTTACCTGAGATTCAAACCCTTTTTTTTCCGTTGTTGTGCGTGTCTTCCTGCAATTTCGTGATTCTTGTGCAACCAAAAATATCAAGTTAAAATCTCAAATAAGCACTTTACAGGAAAAGCTTTTAAAAATTTCTGTTGCCTCCCTGACAACGGCACCAACTTGTTCGCCTGCGAGATGCGTTAGAGATTATAGCTATTGTTGTAGTACGAATCACGATGAAACAAATAATATTTATAAAGTTTTGGTGAGTACGAAGTCGTTCGTAGGGAGGCAAAACACGATTTTTATGTGAAAGCTTTTCAGAAAGTCATTCTAAACAAATATTTATATATTTATATATGTATATATAGACATCAGATGTCTAGAGAATCAGAGTTTTATTGCTATTTGGAAACAGTTTTCAACTAGAAATTACTATGCTAAAGAGTAGATAGAGAAATAGAGAGAGAGAGAGAGATAGAGAGATAAAGATAGAGATAGCAGATGACGACGTCGCTTGAAGGATGCTTGTGTGAAGTGTGATAGCACTTCAGATCCAGAGCGTAGAGATGAATGCCAGAGAGGAGTTGCAGAGAAAGAGAGAGAGAGAGAGGTTAGAGATGTATTTGGTGGGATTTACCTTCAACTGAGGGGCCCTGGGGCTCTTTTGGCTCTAATCTGGCCTCAAAATAACCCTATATGTGCCATCCACGCTCAGATGCATTCTGGTGCTGACACGTGGTGGCTCCATTGCCCTCCGTTCGCGATCACGTGCTCCTCGCCGCTCGCCTCCCGCCGGCCTCGTGTGTGCTCGATTCAAATTGCACGCTAATGCTCTCAGCTGTCCGATCTCACAATCGGACGGCTTAACTCGCGCAGAGATCGAACGGCTTAACTCGCGTACCGCACCGCCTTCATTTGGACGCGTGGATTGGGGCATTAGCGTGTGCGTCAGATCATGCGTTCACGAACCACCTCATCCAGCGATCCTCCTTACACCACACGGCCACCTCTACACCGCTCGATCTTCATCTAATGGTCCAATTGCATGCGTGTGCTACTGCCTTCCCAATTTTGTGCGTAGCACGGCTCAAGAGCTCATCTCACGCTTGTGTGAGAGTGAGCTAACTAATGCACTAAGTCACCTTTTGTGTTGCGTTTAGGTTGTATGCAAGTCTGCTCTTAACCGTTGGATGGAGATCCAACGATTGAGATCTTCTCTCAACTGATGGTGTGAGGAGATGGGGCGACGTGGGGCACATGGTGGCCGTTGGATGATGATCCAATGGCCCACAATGCATGAGGAGGGCTTCTTCAGAGATTGGGGGCATGGCAAGGAGCGGCTAAGATGGCACCACATGGCACCATCATGGCTGTCCCTTTTCCTTGTTGTGTAGATGGTGCTGTAGGGCTCTAATCGAGATGATTTTTGCACCATTGGACTGCGATCATTGATCCGAATCCATCCACGTGGTTGGATTTTACATCTGAGGCTTGGATCTCTGTCATCTTACTCCTTGGCCTCTGTTCCTCTATGGATTGTACGTGTTGCTACAGATGTCTAATCAAGACGATTCCGAAAGCGTTGGACTCTCATCGTCGTCGTGATCAGATCCATATGGTCTGATCTATCATTTGAGGCCTTGGATCATCTGCAATCAATTTCGTCTCTCTTTTAGAGCATAAAATGGCAATATTATCTATATGGTTACTAAACTAACTATTATGCAAATTATGATGCTTATGTATGTATTGTTCCTAAGTTATGCTAGAATCTAACTTAATTCAGGTAGATTAGGTTGTATGATTGCCATGCAATTACCCACACTGTAACAAAATATGTCTTTAGTGATTATATTTTAAAGATAGATTTATTTTTTATGACAAAAAAAGATGAGTGACAAAAAATTAATCCCTAAAACTTAATTACTTTTTTCAAGACAGATTAAATATCTCTCAAATTTAGTTTTTTAAATAACTCTCCCTCCTACTTAATTTTATCTTCAACCCAGACGCAAATTTTTCCTTCCACCTACATAACTCTCCCTCCAAAAAAGCTCTCCTTTCCACCTAAAATTAGCTACGGTTACTCCTCCTCCTCCTCCGCTTTGATAGTTGCAATCTGCTGGCTGGGATCGAGACTGAGCTCGTGTAATCGCCAGCCTGACTCAACCAAAGAAGAATGGAAGCTCCAATCGTACCAACTGTTATAATAGGAAGGGAAGAATAGAGAAGGGAATAGAAGAAGGAAAAAGGAAATTAGGGAAAATGGAATTCTAGGAGATCCAACTATGGGATTCCCTTCCCATTCATTAGTATTTATAGGCTACAACAATCTCTCCACTAACCAACACGCAGCTGACAGTAACTAACATTGGAATTTTACAATTAAGCCCTCCCCCAACTACTAACAAATCCCCTCCCCATAAAATCAACCTTGTCCTCAAGGTTGGAAGTTTGGAAATTCAGAATGAAATGCATCATAATCCACCCATTCAACATCTTCAACAACATGATTTTTCCAGTGTATCAGCCACTGCATAGCAGCTTTATTATGACGCTTGACCATACGTCGTCCCGAAAGAGCTTCAGGTTCCTTTTGCAGATGTAATTGATGTGGAAGCTATAAAGGGTGTACTTGACCTCCACCCAATTTTGGTTTGAGCTGAGAAATGTGAAATGTATTGTGTATTTTTAAACCCTCAGGAAGATCAAGTTGATAAGCAACACGACCAACTTTCTTCATAATTTTATAAGGGCCAAAATGTAAGGCACTAAGCTTGTAATTGTAGCGCCTCTCAATAGAATTATGTCGATATGGTTGCAATTTGAGGAAAACCCAATCAACAACATTATACTCTTTGTTCAAACTTCATGCGTTGCTGGGCTCCTTGAAGGTGTTCACGAAGTTCACTTAATATCAGATGCCTACTTCTCAATAGGTCATGCACACCTTGGACAGTAGCAATAGGACAAAAATATGATATAGGAGCAAGAGGAGGTCGGCCATAGAGTGCCTCAAAAGGAGTAATGCCTAGAGAAGAATGGTAGGATGTATTATACCAATATTCAGCTAAAGCAAGCCATTTTTTCCAAGATGTTTGTTACTGATGACAGAAACATCTAAGGTAGGTTTCTAAGTAGCAATTTAAAACTTCAGATTGTCCATCCGTTTGAGGATGATAGATAGTAGACATATGAAGTTTGGTGCCTATAGATTGAAAAAGCTCTGTCCAAAATTTGCTCAAGAATGTAGAATCATGATCAGAAATAATTGAAGAAGGTATGCCATGAAGACGAATGACTTCCTCCAAGAATTTCTTTGCCACATCTGATGCAAAATAAGGGTGATGTAATGCTAAGAAATGAGAAAATTTATTGAGGCGATCAATTACAACAAGTATCGTAGATTTGCCTTGTGATAAAGGAACCCTTCAATGAAATCCATGGTGATATCAACCCAAACGTGAGCTGGAATTGGAAGTGGTTGTAAAGAGCCATATGGTAGATGAGTACTATACTTGCATTGTTGGCAAACTGTACAAGTTTCAATATAGCGTTTTAACATCAATATTCATCTTGAACTAATAAAATGTTCATTTAATACGATGAAAGGTTCGATGAAATCTTGAATGGCCTCCTTCCGGTGTGTCATGATGATGCTGTAGAACCTTCAAAATAAAATTCAGTTCGCCTGTCAAAAGAATCCAATTCTTATAGAATAGAAGACCATCACGCAAACTATAATGACTTGTATTATGCTGTCCACGCTCCCATTTTTGTCGAAAATGCAATAAGCTTGGCTCCTTCAAATATAAAACTTGTAATTCTTCGATCCATGCCGGAGTAACCAAGGAAATAGCCATCATAGTAGCAAAATCTGGATGTCTAGACAAAGCATCAGCAGCCTGATTATGTTTCCCAGCTTTATAATGCACCTCAAAATCTAAGCCAAGGAACTTGGTTAGTAATTTGTGTTGCATAGGAGTTTTGAGTCGCTGTTGCAATAGGTGGCGAAGACTCTAGTGGTCTGTTCGAATGAAAAAAATTTCCCCCAACAAATATTGCCTCAACTTGTTAATAGCAAAGACCAAGGCTGTAAGCTCCTTTTCATATGTAGACAATTTTTTTGGTTATTAGAGAAGGCTTTACTTATAAAAGCAATAGGCCATCCCTCTTGAAGTAGAGCTGCCCCCATACCTTCTCCACTAGCGTCACATTCAATTACAAATGGTTTAAAAAAATCAGGCAAGGCAAAAACAGGACTAACAGTCATGGGTTGCTTCAATTTTTGAAAAGCTTCTACAACTACAGAATGCCAAGAAAATTGATCCTTTTTCAACAAATTTGTCAATGGAAGAGCAATTTTTCCAAAGTTTTGAATAAACTTCCTATAGTACCCAACAAGGCTTAAAAATCCCCGAAGTTCTTTTACTGTTTTAGGAAGTGGCCACTTCAACACAGCATCAATTTTCTCACTTTCCATAGAAACACCTTGATTGGAAATTACATGGCCAAGATAATTAACTTCTTGAACACCAAAGTTACATTTGGACTGCTTCACATATAAGAGGTGTTGTTGTAATAGCTGGAAAGTAGTCTTTAAATGCTCTAAGTGAGACTGCCAGTCCATGCTATATACAAGATATCATCAAAGAATACCAATATAAATTTACGTAAAAAAGTCCTGAATATATCATTCATTAGGGACTAGAATGTAGCAGGGGCATTAGTTAAACCAAATGGCATAACCAAAAATTCATAATGCCCACTATGAGTTCTAAAAGCTATCTTGTGAATATCTTCATCCTTGACCCTTATTTGATGATATCTAGAATGAAGATCAAGCTTTGAAAAATAATGAGAACCAGCCAATTCATCAAGTAAGTCATCAATTAATGGAATGGAGTATTTGTCTTTAATTGTATTGGCATTCAAGGCACGATAGTCAATGCACATACGCCAAGACCCATCATGTTTTTTAACTAGAATGACGAGAGATGCAAAAGAGCTTGAGCTTGGCCTAATAAACCCATTGTCAAGAGCTTCTTGAATGATTTTTTCAATGATATTTTTCTGAATAGGTGAATGTCTATAAGGAGAAACTGAAACACTAGTATACTTGTTCAGTAATGGAATGGCATGATCATAGAACGTTGAGGAGGTAAACTGAATTTCTCCTAGAAGATATCTTGAAATTCATCTATCAAGTGCTGCAAATTTGAATTTAGTTGCTGTGTGGAAGCATTATGATCCACAATATCAGTGGAAAGGAGTTGAATCATACAAGACAATTTTGCAGACTGAATTTTTTTTGACACATTCTTATTTGTTAAAACATGCAATCCACCTGTGGGAATACCTATCAAATGATAAACTCTTCTCCTACCTTGAATTTCATTGCCAAATTTTCAAAGTTCCATTCAATCGTACCCAAGGTTTTCAACCATTCTGTTCCTAAAACAACATCACAGGCCCCCAAATCTAGCACATAAAAATTGAAAGGAAATCTGAAATTCTGCAGTGTAATCCATATATTGCAACAATGTCCAGCACCCATGCATTTAATACCATTAGCAACCATCACATGAAACAAAGAGGGATCGTCAATCCGCAATTTTAGTTTTTTTACCAATGAAGGGTTAATGAAATTATGGGAGCTCCCTAAATCGATGAGTATTAATGCTTGTACCCCCTTCATTAGACCATAAACTCGCATAGTAGAATTAGAAATGGTCCCATTGATGGCCTGTGATGAGATTTCAGGAATAGTGGCTTGACTTCCTTCCAAAATGGTATCATCATCTATTTGTTCCTTTTCCTCATAAAGCTAATCATCTTCCTCAGGAAAAATCTGAATAATTGACAAGGATTTACATTTATGGCCTTTATGCCATGCTTCCCCACATTTGAAACAAAGGCCTTTCTTAAGACAGTCTTCATATTGTGAAGTGGATAATTTTTTAATGGCCAAAGGGGGCTTAGAGATTATTTGGTTATCTCTCAGTGGTGTAGGCAGTAATCCTCTAGAATCAGCACGCAATGTAGACTTAGATTTCTGCATCAACTTGTTTTCCTGTAATCTGGCTATCTCCATAGCTTCTTGGACATTTCGAAGTCGAAAAGATCGAACCTCGCATTCTAAATCTGAATGTAAGCCACTCAGAAATATGCCTAAAAGGTGTATGTCAGGAAGGTTTTGCACCTTATTACCTTTCAAACTCTCGTTGATATTCAAATAAGGAGGCTGTTTACCTTAACTTGCTTAAGGCACCATGTGGATCCTCAAATAATTGAGTTCCAAATCTGCCTTGTAACCCTTGCAGTAAAGAATCCCACGATATTGGGGAAGAAGAATTTTTAAACCATCAATACCGCTGAAGAGCTTCTTTCTCTAAATGAAAAGAAGCTAAAGACACCCTCAGATTGTCAGAAATATGGTAGAACTCAAAGTATTGATTAGCCTCGTATTCCCATTCAGAAACATCTCCATCACAACAGAATTTCGAAAATTCTAACCACTTGATTTTAGGTAATACTTGCAACTGAGTGAAGGGTGGTTGGGATACCTCCTCTTCAAGAAGCCTATGCTGAGATTTGTTGCTCTAATGCTCCACAGTCTTCTCTGCAAACCGCTGATCTCCTCCCGTAGCTTCGACGACAAAGTCTCGAACATCTGGCGCATTGCCTCAATCTCCTCCGGCGACATTATAGCTGATGAAGGACTGGAGGGCTCAGACACCACTTGATAGCTGCAATTTGCTAGCTGGGATCGAGACTGAGCTCATGTAATTGCCAGCCTAACTCAATCAGAGAAGAATGGAAGCTCCAATCGTACCAACTGTTATAACAAGAAGGGAAGAACAGAGAAGGGAATAGAAGAAGGAAAAAGGAAATTAGGAAAAAGAAAATTCTAGAAGATTCCCTTCCCATTTATTAGTATTTATAGGCTACATAAACCTCTCCACGAACCAACACGTAGCTGAAGGTGACTAACTTTGGAATTGTACAATTAAGCCGTCCCCCAACTGCCAATACTCTTCCTCCTACAGCTCGTCGTCGTCCTCTACAGTGCCCTCTGCCTCGCCCTCGACGGTAGCATATTGGAGAGGTGTATGTCCCATTCCCCACAAAACCTAACCCTACGAATCCCGACCCGCAAACGCTCTAGGGTTTTGCCTCCATGCCCATCATCGCACGACACCACCAGCAGAGCAGTACGAGGAGGAGGAAGAAGAAGAAGCAAACGTAGAAGCAAAGATGGTGAAGTTCCTGAAACCAAACAAGGTGGTGATCGTGCTACAGGGAAGCTTAGTTGGAGAGAAGCCAGTGATAGTGAGCCAGTTCAACGAGGGGAAGAGGGAGAAGCCCAACGGGCACTGCCTGGTGGTAGGGTTCTCCAAGTGCCCTTCGAAGGTCGTCAGCAAGGATTCTACCAAGAAGACCTCCAAGAAGTCTTGCGTCAAGCCCTTCCCTAAGGTTTATTCACTCTTTCTTCTTCAGATCTGCCTCTTTCCTTAACGACACCAACATATTTTTTGACGGTGTGCTTGTAGGGAAGAAGTTGTCATCTCTAGATTTGATAAGATAGGCTGGATTGTATGGTCTTTGAACGCACAAGACATTGCACGAGAAGCATGAACAAATGTAGCTTTTACCAAAAAATCGCATCTTTTTTTCTTTTACAGCAAAGCACTCGGAGTTTGTGTGCTGGATTTTGGAATCTTCTAAAATGGTTTTGAAGCTTGGGCTTCTAAATACAGACACATGTATATGTTATTGTGTACTATAAAAGATTTTAAGTTTAAAATTGTTGGAAGAAGTTTGGGTTGTTGAAGGAGGGGATTGAATGGATTGTAAAAGGGTAAATGTGGTATCTTGATAAAGTTTCTGCATTGCGTACTCCACAGGTAGTAAAATGTAGAAAGACTATAGTTTTTATCAAAAATCTATTTTTTTCTTAACAACAATTTTACAGAATTGGATACGTGGTTACTGTTAAGAGGTGGATTGAAATTAATGGATTTGATTTGGATTTTGGAAGCTTCTATAGTGGATTTAGAACATGGGAACCTGCATAGACTCTCATGTATATGTTATTGTATTTTGTCAAAGATTTGAAGGGTAAACTTGTTGGAAGAACTTTGGTCTGCTGAACAAGTGGATCAAATGGATCTTAAAAGGGTAAATATGGAATCCTAGCAAATTTGCTCCCTTGCTGAGTTTTTTTTCCTTCATTTGCGAAACATTTGCATTATGACTAACGTGCAATCAAATACATGACAAGGAGAGACGCATTAACTAAGGTATACGCTAACATCCTCAACATTCAAAAACATGATATCCTGCCTATTCTTGCTATTTTGACATTTAAATGCTTCATGGTAATCTTTCAAATGGCTACGCACCATATTCTAATCATTTCCTGCAAATAGGTTGCACCAATCTTAGGGAGTTTTTAGAAGCAACCTTGTCCATTATGGCCCTTTTTTCTTTAATGAATGAATGGAATTGCCCATTTATTATTTGAATTTCTGTAAAATTGGTGCATACGTCAAGACATTTGATTTCACATTATTTCTATCTTCTCTATTTGTTCTTCATGTATTGCTATCATCATAACCGTCTTTAATTATCAGACTCGTGTACAAGCATCCACACTTTCTTTCCTGGAAGTTATCTCAAACTTCCTCAGATTAGGGTACGTGGACTGTAAAGGGTTCCATCCCGGCAATCATTAGACAGTTTTCAAGGTCTTAATATCTAATACATGCTTTATTATTCTCTTTAAGCCAGCATATCCATGATTTTAAGTTTTATTTTGTCTGAAACCATGGATTGCGGACTGGTCTTTTTGAAGCCAGCAAACTGGTACTAATTACTGTGGCACCCATCAGGTAACTAATAGGTTTGTGATGAAATAACTACAATATCTTTTCGATGGCATGGCTGAATTTGATCAGTGATGACTTACTAAAGTTTCAAGTCTTGGACTTATATCGAATTTCAACTCACTCTCTATTTTTTTGGGTTAATTCCAATAAACTATGATACCTTCCTATCACGCTCCATGCAGGAAAGCAAATACAGGTATAGGGCATACTGAGAGCACCCATCCAAGATAGGCTCAGTTGAGCATGCTTTTCTTATCTAAGCAAAGCATACACTATATGCTATTATTAGTTGTAATAACATATTCAATGAAAGTTGACATCATAGATAATACCTGATTTTTCATCATTTGTTCTAGGTGCAATTTTTGGCATCTTTCTATAGCACCATTCTTGGGACTGCAGTGCGAATTCCATGTGAGGTTTTGAAGCAAAGGCTGTAGGCTGGCATCTTTGACAATGTCGGAGAAGCATTACTCGATACACTTCGCAAAGATGGTGTCAAAGGTCTCTTCCATGGGACTGGGGCAATGCTATGCCGTGAAGTGCTCTTTTATGTTGCTGGCATGGGTCCCCATGCTGAGGCCGAAAAGGTATCATTTTGTCTACTAGTAGATATCTGGAAGTGTCAGCAACAATGGTCGTATGTGTTTTAAGTGTCCTCCTATATCGATAATATTCATTAGAGAAAATATTTATGGCATGCTATTATTCATGAGCTCATTATTGAATAGGAAACTATTTCAATTCAGACAAATGTAGTTGCATTAAGTTCAATAGTAAAGGAGCTACAGTTAGGAGTTACCTTTTCAATTTCAGTTATGACCTAAGCAAAGAACTTTGAAGGGATTGTTAGCAGCAGTAGGAGAAATATAAAGAACATGAGGCATTAACAATATAAAGAACATGAGGTGGCTGTTAACTTGTGGTATTAAGTAGGGGAAAGGAAAAAAGGGGGGATTAACAACACTTATGGCTTAACACCAACTTAAATACAGTTTATGCAAACATGGGTTTTGCATCTAAACCATGGGTTTTTAGAATCTAGCTTGTTGCATGTATTTTTTATAGATTTATGATTGGTATCTCTGTTTTTCCTGAATTTTACAAGAAAATTTGCTTTGTCAAGCTTGATACACCCGTAACTTGATTCTATTCCAAATACCAGTCTGCCCAAGCATACCACATAAACCTATATGGAAAGAATTGATAACTTGATAGCCCCTAATCTTTTTCCCTTACAGCTGTAGTACTAATTATATTTGGTAATATCAAGGAGATTCTGTTATTCCTTTTTCGTTCCTTTTATCAACTATTTGTTCTGATTTGGTTTTGAAACCATTCTTCCAGGCAGCATTGGTTCATATCAAGGTTGGATGATGCGTCGAAATAGTTTCTTACAAATAGTTGAGGCAAAGAAGTAATTGCGCCTGTCAGCATTTGCATATAAATAGTTGTTGATTCATGATCTTATTATATTTGATAATATTGTATGAAGATTTTATTTAATTTTGTATAGATCTCAATTGAGGTAAAGAATCCATGAATCCTTTCTTGTATGATTTTCATCGGTCATCTTTCAGAAAAATCCTTGTTTGTATTTCAGAAACCTTGGTCAAAAATAGTTCAAAAGTTTGATGCACCAGTTCACAGACACATCCAAGGATCTTAAAAATCATTAGTTGTGATGCCATGTAGCTCTTTGGCAGCCAAGGGGGTCTAGAAGTGACCAAAATTCCCTTTTTTTTCCTGTTTTTGAGGTCACAGGCAAATTTATAAAATAGTATTAGTTCAGATTGACATGTATTTGTACTGTCTAAGTATTAGTCTAGACTAATCCCCTCAATCACATGCCTAGTTAATAATATTGGCCTGTCACCACCAGATGGCTCTTCATGAATTGGATAAATAGAAAAGTCAATCAAGGAAATTCTTTATAGTAGCAAAATCCTTTGGCCGGACTTGTTTTGATCAAGTCACTGAATCATTGTTTTTGGAATCATCACCATGCTTGTATACTGACAGTAAATCACAAGGTTATGGTCCATCTCTGCTTGTCAATTTTTTTTTTTAAATTCTAGCTTTTCATTGTACAGTTAAAAGGGTAATGTTTTTCCAGATATTGAGGTCAAACCTTGTTGCAATGGAGGTGGGAAGTCGGTCAGATGGCTTCTTCATTAAAATGCAAGATGGCCAGCAGTTGAAGTGTATTCACAACAATCCACAGGGAGGATTCCTTCCGGGATTCCCTGCATATTCAGCTCTTGTCGTAGAGATGGGAGGATGGAAGTGGTCTACTTCTTCCTATCATTGTTTGTATGTAATTTCATGAGCACTTGTTAAATGAATTCATTTGTAGGTGATGGTTATGGTTTTTACATATTAAATGTGGACCTTGTCTGCAATGGAGATGTCAAGTTTGTCTCTGATGGATGCCATGCACAATGATTGGATTGTATATCTTTCTACTCCCTTAAAGCATCCACCAATCTTTTTGCATCCACCAATGTTGCATGGCATCACAACTAATGATTACAAGGCCTTTTGGTTTGCAGGTCTGTCCCAACTTATATCATATAATACAAGAAATGATAGACAAGGTGTAAAGCTAATCATTATCTTTTATGGCCAATTACGTCTCTTGGAGTAAGTTCATCAAGGATCTCAAGGCCTCTATCTGACTGTCTTTCTATATATATCTTTTATTAACTAACACTGCCAATGATATATAAAGAATGAACGATTTCAGGAATGATGTTTTTGGATTCTAACATTCATTCATTCATTCTTTTCCTTTTTTATCTTCCTTTTTAGCAATCTGATCTGGAGAAGGCCCAGCTCGATCTAGGCATAGTTACAGCAGAGCCAAAGTTTTAAGTTCAATGTCAATAGGGTAGATAACATGGTTATCCAGGCCATCTTTCTTCTTGATACACTTGATAAAGATATCAACACTTTCTCTATGAGAGTTAGGTCTGCTAAACCTTTTTTAAACTTTACTCAGTTTCACCATTTTTCATGTTTACTCATCTGATGTATTTTACTATAAGAACTGTTTGTAATTTTCATATTACCTTCTGCTAAGCATCTTTATACTGCTAGTTCGTACCTCAGTCAGGGGGAGGAAAGGATAGTATAATATTATTAAGTGGCCTTGATTGTGAAATTGGTTGCAAGTATATCGAGCATTCTACTTATTGTATATTGAGAACTTTAAACACTCGATGCTATGCTCTCTCTATAATGTTCCAATTCTCCAAATTATTGTTAGCTTCTTTTACCCTCTCCATTTCACCTCTCGCTTTTTTTTTTTTTTTTTTTTGTCTTTCACTTCATGGCTAAGTTCGAACCTATCTTGTATCTTGGGCAGACAAGATATATATTACAATTCCAATTTTCTTTCGGTACCTAAAGCTAATCATTGTCTATAGTTATTGTCTTATTGAAATTTTGTTATTCTTTCACATGTTAATCTCAACTTAGTAAAAGGTCACCTACTGCATAGTGATGTGAAGAGTGAAGAGGAAAATTTTTACATGATTTTCACGAGAATTCACAATACATTTGCATCAAATAGGTTTAGAGGGTAATAGTTTAAACTTTTATTTTAAAAAGGAAATAAAAAAAGAGTTAAGTATTCTCTTGTATTATGATGTTCGTTTTTTTCTTCGTAATTTCTTCACATTATCATAACAAGTATTTTATATTTTTATTTTAATAAAAATGATATCTTATATCAAAAATTACTTTTGTCAAGCTATCCATATTATTTATATTATTAAAATTAAGAATGTTTTGATATTTTATTTTAATAATTTATATCCATAATTACATAATCCTTAAAAAATTATGAGGGACAAACTTGTAGAGACAGAGTAATTCATCTCTTAAAAAAATTAAATGTCAAGTTATTTAATTTATTGTGATTAATTTTCTATCACAATTGTTTTAAAGATAAAAAATTCTGTTCTCAAAATTTTTAGGGTTAGTTTCCTTGGAGAGTTAAAAAAATGATGTTATGAAATGTGAAATTAGTATTAATTTGTAATTGTGTTTACTTACAGAGTGATATTAACACCAATTTGTGTTTATTTGAATTGGTGTTAAGTTGTGGTGTTAACTCTTGCGGTGTTTAATTGATAGTGGTGTTAAGTATATAAAATGTAAGAGATGTCAGAGATACGAGTGATGTATAATTTTAATATAGATTTGGCTAACACCAATTGAAACTAGTGTTAAACAAACCTTTGTTAAAGTGGGTTAACCTTTTGAAGGGCTAACTTCTCAAGTAAATTAAGCCTTAGTGACCTTCATTTGGGGGATGGATTTTTAAGAATAGATTTTTCGTCACCAACCTTAAAATCTCTCCCATAACCTTAAATTCCATCCTCAAAGGTCGTCACTACAAATGTATTTTGTTGCAATGTCATTAATCAATTTACTCACTAAACATGGATACTTCGACCTTTAGGATTAACAAATCCTAAGATAAATTTAGGAGTTTAAGAAGTCCTTTTTGGAGACCCAACATCTTAAGATCTAGGGCTAAAATGGAATGTTAGTCTTTAAAGGTGAGGTACGTTCAGTCATTTTGATGATAAATTTTGATAGATTAGATAATCCAAATGATTTTACTTGGAATCATTAAAATTTAAGTATGGAAACATACTATGCATACATAAATTAATATTATTTATGTTTAATTTATGCTAGTTCGATAGCATTACATGCATAATCACATTATATTAACGCATTAATTAGATTATTACATCTAGGATAGATTTGTATGCAGTTCACGCATTTTATACATTATGGCATTAATCATGTTCATGTTGATTTTGCAGGGAAGATTTATCTTTTAATCTAAAAGACTCTACTTCCCAAGAAATTTAAATGGTGCATGGGCATGACCATAAAATGTCCCAAATTCTGGTCCACGCCCATGACAACAATCGATTCAAGATTCACGTATTTTCTCTGATTTTTGTCAATCCATAAAAGGATTTTTTTTTTCATCCCCTCTTTTTTAAAGGAAAAATCTATCCATTAAGGGAAGAACTTGCTACACGACCATACACCTCAAAGAGGGAGGAAATCCTAACATGCTTAGCGAGGGGAAAGTTACTATCTGGTAAAAAATGAGGGAACACGAAAAGTCAGGAAAATAGACAAGAAATAAAAGAAGAAGAAAGGTGCAACATGAAACCAACAGATCAATCTCATGCTCAAGGATATAACAAGGTGCCATTGAGATAGATCTCGAAGAACATACTAACGGGTAATCAAATTTAGACCAACAGGTCTAGGTTAACTTTTGACAAGGTCAGAATACTCTAAGCCTGGACTCTCACGTGATCACAAGCAAAATACAACACTAAAATGGAAGAAAAAGAAAAGAGCCACCACCAACATCAACCACGAACAGCCACCAAAGCACCACGCGACGGGCACGCAAAGCGAGACCCGCCCGGAGCCACCAAGACGCCACACGCCGGACGCTGCCAAGCCCCTCCGCACCCACGAAGCCGAAGGCCGACCAACCGCATCGCAGCTGTACGGAGCCGCGCCGCGGAGGTAGCCCCCATACCGCTCAGCGAAGCGCGTTCGCCACACGCGAGCCGCAGCGAGCACGACAGAGCCGAGGAAGTCCTCGCCGTCCGCCGCACTTACCACTTGGAGGAGGAGACAACCGCCGCCACCTCGTCGGGGCCCCGTCGCGACGGCTCAGATCAGTATGCATGTCGAGGCTGAGGTGGAAGGAGAGCTCCTGAGGTCGAGAGGAAGCACCGGAGTTAGAAGGGAGGGCCCCGATCAAGCCCCGATGGCTAATCGAGGCCCTACGGACGTAGAACTCTTTTCTGCAGGAGGAGTTGGAGAGTTGGAGAGACGAATCAGAGCGACGACTTCGCAGAATGGTTTCTTAGTCAGTTGGATCTCAAGAACTGTTGGCCGTAAGCTCACCACCACCACACATTTAATCACGTGGATGAATTCATGCATTCCACGTGCAGTAAGTCGGGAGGGGGGTGGGGGGCCGCGGCGGTGTGGGCGTGTAATGGTTGAAAATGAAGTAAATGATAAAAATGGAAAGTCCATGCACTTTCTCGGATGACCACTTCACGGCAATAAAAATGCATGCAGTGATTGACATCAAGGCCATTTTTTTCAGCATCTACGAGGGGCGGCCATAAGAAAAAAAAGCTCGATCTGTCCCTCTCGTCGAGGATCTCTCTCCCATATTTAGGATCATAGGAACGCACAACAGGGCTTTCTATCTCACTTTTCCTTCTCACACGCTACAGCTTACCAACCCACTCTCATCGAGTCCCCGCTCGACCACCTCCCCCTGCTCTCGTTCTCTGACGGCGACGTCGAACCCCGACGCACAATTGCTCCCTCGACAGAGCTCTCGCTCTCTCCTCACAGCTACCGCACCCTCTCCACGAGTGACGCACAACCTCCCACGACCGCGACACCAGCCCTCCAGTTTCAGCTCGACATAGGACCTCACTGCTGGCGCTCGTCGATCTCTCGGTCGCTCCGGCTCTGCACTGCTGTCGTTACTTCAGCTTGCGTGTACGGTGACAGCATGCACGCTCTGCCGCGTCATGGACAATGACCATCACCGCGCTCCCGCACCATGAGCATGACTTCAACAGTCAGATTTGATCACTTTTATTTATGCTTTTGTGAGACCCGAATTGCATTATAGGAACCGATATGCATAATTTATGCCTCCCTACGGAGACAACACTATTTATGTGGTTTGTTTTGATTAATTAAATGATTGGATGAATGACAATGGTATATACGTGATTTCATTACGTAGTGTTTTGATTTCAGATTTTTTTATCACGTCTTATTAAGCAACTAGTTTATTATTTAAATTAGAAATCCTTTATCAATGCCCAAGTGGTAATTTGCATAGATCTTTTATCATAAGCTGAATGGATGGCTACAAGGTCATGTGGATGTTTTTTGTGGAGGAAATTTCCTCAATAAGCTAGGATGCGCATCCTATAAATTATGTCTCCTTGAAAACCTTTGGCAAGTCATGTAACCTAAGTTGACCATGAATGAAATCTAGGATGATTCAACTAGATTTAACATGTAATTGGTTTGCAAAAAGCTTCACAAGGTGGACTTAGTAGTAAAAAGGTTGGATGATTGGATGACTCAGTGATCCAAGAACACACATAGGCCCACATCTCAATGAGGGACGGGATATTCCTCTTTCCAAACTCCTACTGGAAGGGAGTTTGGGAACTTGAACTCAGCTCAGCCTATGAGCAAGAGTCATTATGAACCCCTTGGGTTCCAAATCAGGACCTTTAATCCTGTTTCCTCCTATCTCCTATCCTCAACCTACTAGGATGTTCAAGCCATCTAGGAGGGCCAAAGGAATAACTTGTACTTCAACTCGTACAACTTGGGTTGGAGGAAGCATATGAACTTTTCTTGGAAAAGCAATGGACAAGAGAATCATTGAGCAACACTGACCAGATTCAACTTTGGTAACCCAGTACTACAAAAGCCAACAGCTCAGGTTCAAGTCTACACCACTTTGCCCCCAAGTCAACTTAACCGATCCACTTGGAATGCTTAACAACCCACGAGGCAGGTTGGGAACATGAAAATGGTAGAGGCGTAGGGGACCATAGTCCAACTAATGCAACAAATGGAAACAACTATTGATAACCTGTAGACCGAGCTCAATTCCAACTCCCAACAACTCAGATCTCTACCATCTTTGCCACTACCAAACTCAAGGAATGTGTAGAACCGAGACACTAGGCCTCAAGAGTTCAATAATGTTTGGGAGCCACAAGCTCAAGCCCATGCGATTTATTAGCCTACCCCAACCACTCTCAAAGTTAACCAAGTACCTACCATGACCAACCATGAGTCACCTATTTTTCCCAACCCTCCTTAAGGAACCAATTTGTAATGCTATGCCACTGCAAATACCATCACCTTAAAGAGTGGTAATAAATCCAAGGCTCCCACTCAACCCCAAGCTAATACCCCTAGGACTCGTAGTAAGCAATTCAAACTCCCAAATAAAAATTTTATTGAAAGGTACAAATAAAGTGAGAGGAGAAACTCGAGGAAGGAATATCAGTGCTACAAATATTCAAATTGATAATCACCCTACTCCTCGCAGCTATCGGATTCATTCCCACCTATGTTGTCCCTTTAATGAGTTCATAAATGGAAAAGCGTAAGGTGAAATCTGAAAGTGTTAGAAAGGTAGTTTTTTTTTTTTTTTGGAAGAAAAGAGGAAGATTACTGAGAACAATAGTCATCTAAATTAGGAAGGTAGTGTTGTCAGACCAAACCATCTCGTTGATCTTAAACAAGCTACCTCCTCAGAAGCAGGACTTGGGAGCCCCACTCATTTCCTGTACCATAGGTGGCATTACTTTTGATCAAGCCCTCCTCGACATAGGTGCTTTCATCAATGTGATCTCCATTGCACTCTTTGAGTAACTCAATCTGAGCAACCTGAAACCCACTAAAACAACCCTTCAATTGGCTGACTAATGTTTAACTACCTTGCATTATTAATAAATGTCGTTATTGTGTCATAGTATGGGGAGCAAGATAATCAATATATTTTCTAATTTAATATTAGTTGAGTCTAAATCATTCGCTGGGAGGCTTATTATAGCTTAATTTCAACAATTATTATTTAATTTATTCTTTATTCTTTTAATTAAGTAAATACTCAAGATCTACTAATTAATATCTTAGACTTAATAAACTTAACTTATATTTACAATACATATATATATAACTTATTACTACTTACTAATAAGTTATTTAATTAATACTAACTATAATTTAACTACTTAACTTATTAATTAAACTAATTATAAATTAACCTATAACTTATTACTTAGCTAATTACTTAACTTAGATAACGACAAACATATAATTTACTTAACTTATTCTACTACTTCCTAAGTTATAAATACTTAACTTGGTTATCTTACTTAGTTAACTCATTACATTATATAAATACTTAGCTTAAATTAAATACCTAAATTATTATTAGACCTAGATTAATTAGAATAATTAGAATATTTTAGCCACATGAATTAATTGCAAGAATTAAGCATTAGACATATTGATCAATTCCAAAGAACAACATGCACAAAAATATTAAAAAGATTATACCAACTGCATAGAAGAAAATGTTGCTTTGAAACAACAATATAAGCTTCTCATTTTTTTTTAATCATATACTTAGCTCAACCCCTCAAATGCCCCTTTACAATTCTCGCTAAGTGTTGAGAGAACACTTAATAGTTTCTCTTCACAACGTATCTCTTTTACACTAAAATGTTTTGGACATGTAGCATTCTGTACTAAAACTATAGCTTAGATGAGTTGAACCACAATAACATCAATGCCATGTGTCACCACAGGATTGAATCTCACTCACAGACCACTCTCACAAAGCCACGATATGATCAAGGTCAAATAATGCTCAGAATAGGCATGCTCGCCTATGCCAGCCCGAAGGCTCATGAGAGGCCTTTGGGTGCACTTGCTTTTATACCACACCAAGTAGTCATCAGTTAACGATGTGGAACTATGTTAGCCCCCTTTCTTCTTCTGTCTCCAGCAGTGAATCCATCTCCAAATTCTATCTAATTTGTGGTGATTCTTTAGAATTGAAGACCCAAATCTTCACAAGAACTATGACACAATCCAATTACTTGATTGGATCACTCAATTGATCAGTTGAGTGCCATAGATCTGTTTGGAAGCATCACCTCAAGCTACAACTCACAATGGCTCACCATCAGTGGTAATTCACAAGCACACCACCTATAGATCTTGCCTAAATCCTAATCTTTGTCTCTCCCTCTCATACTAATTGACTTCATCTCAGTGCCTAATACAACTTTGAAGACTTGGAAGGATAGAGAAATGCTTCTCGGTTCAATCATTGACCTAGAGATGACAGTATAGACTTTGACACAACAAAGAAGGATAGGAGAAGATTAAACCAACTCAACTCTTAGTCCTGAACTCCCAGACCTTTTCCCAAGACTTTCAAAGGTTAAAATACATTTGTATCAGGTTTGATGAGACTGGGATCTCAACTAAAGCCCAAATGAGCTCAACTGCAGGCTACGTGAACCCAACAAACTCAGATAAGCGAACAAACTCAATTCAATTTCAGAACTTCCCAGAGTTGACTTTAACAAGTTCCTAATAGACTAAGGATCGCATTTAACCAGAATAGGCTTTGAGTTGAATTTCTATTCCAAAATATTTCAGATCAAATTAATGACGTAGATAGACTCTAAATCAACTTGGGAACTCATTGAAATCATCAGTTGAAGAAATTGAACTTCCTAATATCAAGTTCCAGGTCAGTCGCCAGTGCTCTCAAGTGGATCTAATTGCTAGAGAAATTCAAACATATAATAATCTATCTAAGAATGGATCCAAACTCAATTCATGCTATTGAAGCTCATGAACCTATTTGGAAGCTCAAAAGATGAACTATTGGCTCTAAACAACTCCATCGGAGTTGATGAAGAAGACTAAACTCAAGGAATATTAATCCATGAAAGTTAGATGTGAGTGATGGAAATTGTTCCTTAGAGGCTTCTAAGAGAATCTCATATCATTACGAATCAATTTAAAGGCTTCTCTTCAAGATTGAGGTCACCAGAGCTCCGATGAGCTCCAATGATGTCAAGAGTTGGCTGTCAGAGATTAATTCTTAACGAAACATCACAAGAATGAGTTCAAAAGCTTCCTGAGCTTCTTGTGAAGCTCAAGGGCATATTAGTTCAACATAGGAAAGCTTGAATCACATTTATGGCCTTAAATCAATTCAGGAAATAACTTAAGTTCACTAGAACTCAGGAGATGGTGAATCCTTAAATTAATTGAGGCAAACTGATATCTACGATGAGGCAAAGGTGGTGAAGTGGTTCAATTAGCTGGAGGAACTCCTCCGAGGCTCCATTATGGACAATGGAGTTTGGAGGTTGAGGCAAATTAGGCATTTTGTGGTTTTAGACTAATCAGAAGGAAAAGAAGGTGAATGAGTGTCGTGATAGGTCAGAGAAGCTAGAAAAGTGATAGAATCAATGAGTCGAAGCTCGGACAAGGCTAGATTGGCCTTGTTGGAGTCGGAGAAGGAGGTGAGAAGTAGGACATTAAAACTAAGCTATCTAGCCTAATTTCCTATCTAAAACTAATCTAAGTAACTAAACTAAGCTTACACTACAATTACCTAGACGAATGGAGGTAGAGGACATTGGTGATACCTCGCGCAGAGTTGGATAAAATCAGAAGGTTGAAGGAAGAGTCTCCAGCGTTGGATCAAGGCATTGTGATAAGGAGATGATGCTCATCCATCATTGGCAAGGCAGAGCAGAGGAAGAGGAGGTGAGAAAGGTAGCTCCTACATTGGAGAGAGCTCGAGAAGTAGAAAAAGGATGGCAGAGTTGTAGAGTGAATAGTTTATTGTGGACTACGATGGGGGAAGAGGGATAGGGAACCGACGGTGGAAATCGGAGGTGGACAGTGGTATTTATAGGCTGTAGAGAGGGTTAGGGGGCTGTATCGGGACTGGAGAGCATCTAGGTTCACCATACTTGCCATCGTCGTCTGCGACAATGGCGAGCACGTCGACGTCGAAATAGGATGTTAACGGTGCATCCACACCATTGGATGGGTGTTGGTTGTTAGGATATTTCTTGCTGGCGAAGCAATCTAAGGATAACTGTTGGATCTCTGATGATCGAAGAGAAAAGTCATTGGTTGTCACTAACCATTGAAGAAGAAGAAGAAGAAGAAGAAAAGAGATGCTCTGAGGGCCTGATTGCAAATTATGAAGGACCTAATCTAAATAACAAGGACTTATATGCAATGATTACCAAGGACTAAAATGCAAATCATTAATTTAAATGTGTAAATTAATTTCTTTCTTTTCCAACTTTTTATTAAGATTATATATGTGTTGAATAATATATTTATGACCTGAAATTACGTTTTTTCCCCTTTGTGCATTGTTTAATTTAATGATTAATATCATTACTTATATTATTAACATATACTATACAATATATATAAGCTTAATTAACTTAATTATAAGTAGCTAAATGCTTAGGTTTAAGTCCTAATTATTAATTAAATATAAAGGAATACATATTATACAATGATTAAGTTATTTTAACATATAATTAAGGTCCTTATACAATATTAGTTTATTTACTTATTAACCTTGTTTTTATGATATTACTAATTTATTAACTAGATAAACTAGCTTATTTAGGTGAATTAGGAGCTATGATGAGTCCTTCATCACTAACCAATCAATTACAACACCTAGGGGTCTTCTAGAGGATATTTTGGTCAAGGTCAAGAATTTTCACTATCTTGTTAACTTTATGGTCCTTGACATGGAAGCATGAAACAATTCAACCGCACCCTGATCATTCTAGGACAACCTTTCCTCGCTATCGCCAAGGCAAAGATTAATTGTGAATTGGGAAACATACAAATTGCCTCATGGAATCAAACAAATCAATTTAACATTTTTAAAGCATCTAAGAAAAATATAATCAAGTGTGATTCAATCAAGGAGCTAGGCAAAATAAAGGAGGTTATGATCATACAAATCATAAAAAATCCCAAAATGGCCAATTCAACCCAAACTCAAGAAGAAAATCATGAGGTTGCGAGCATAATCGAGGATAGATATGATTCACAACCTACTTTGAAAAATTGGGATAGTGATTCTCCTTGTGACATGACCATTCATGAACTTGAACTTTTGTTGGAGAATTTACCTGATAAATTAGAAACCCAACAAAACCTTATCCTGAATTACTAGAGCTTGAGGTTCAATTGGTGGGTAAACACCAAGATAATGTCGAGGATCAAATTCAAGATGGTTGGATTTGATACCCAAAGATTGAGATACAAGAGGATGAAATTGAGAAGAAATTTTTTATTTGGGGAGAAACTCATAGGAAGCTTGATCTGATTAATGAAATCAACTTAAGCATTCTAGGGTCTACACCTATAATACCATTAAGAATCCCCGATACCTTCCAAAATCTTGACAATCCTCACCCTTCCAACCATAACATACCTTTTGCACCAACCCAAGCTTCCCATATGAACACATAACAAACACCTATTGGTGATCATTTGGGTTCACCTTGCACCATTAGCTTGCCAATTTTTTGATTATCTATTTGGAAAGGCCAACCTAATCTGTCGGGACCCAAAAATTAGAGTAGCCAAATTTTTGGAGTTATTATGTGTTGGACTATGCCTGACTGAAAGAAATAAACTTAGCGCTTCCTGTGAGGTAACCCAATGCTCTCGTAGGTTTTAAATACTCTCCCTCTTGGATATGTGAGCTGATCCAGATTTTGATGCGACATTCAAGTGCTATCTTTGTACTCTACTCCTTGCATGCAATAAGGTCATTGCATTAGATAGGCATGGAGGGGTGGATATATATATACCTGAATAAATTTGTCAACTCCATAGAGTTCTATTTATTTTCCATTGAAAATTAATTAATTAATTAATTTGTAAATAGCATAGTTGCATAACTCTACTTAGGATTAGTGAAATCTTGATATCTAAAAGCTGCTAACTTTAGGGAGTCATAAGGGAACCTAGCCCATAAGGCCCTTCAAGCTATGGCCAGCTTAATCAACTAGAGGAGTCCTCTAGGACTTAGGTCAAGATTGAATTCTTGAGAAATTCTTTTGACCAAGGTCAAAGTTCATAAAGGAAGAAAGTATAGGGCTTGTCGGTCCACCCTTCGGTTTGGGAGGCTGAGTAACCAAGTGCCCAAACTTTACACACTTGAATTGATTTGTGGGCAACCACAACCTTGAAATCGAGTTTCACTAGGGTAGGGCTCAAGGAACCTTTACAATCAAACATACTTAACTTATATCAGAACTAATAAAGGCCCCTTCAGGTGGTTGTCACGTTGCACTGGGAGAATCTCCTTAATGCCGGGTGCTCAGAGCCCAACCTAGCATCCTAGTCTCCTGAGTCTTGCCTAGGTGATGTTCTTGTACAGAGGAACGAGAGCCAATCACCTAGAAAAATGAGAGAAGAAAAAGGAGAAACAAAAGAAAAAGGAAAAAATTACAATAAAGTAGTAGAAGGAAGAGGAGAAAAGAAAAGAAAAATTCAAATAATGGAATAATTGTGTGAGTAATAAAAACAACCAAAGACATAAAAAGAGTTAGGTATTAATAAGAGGCCAAATGGGTTAGTCGGGGAGATATACCTTCCAGGTTGACCTCAGGATAGAAAATGGTGAGAAGAAAGCTACCAAGTACTAATAAGGTAGAACTGAATGTAGAATTTTGGAGAATTAGGGATAATTCCAACCAAGGAAACTTAGGTTTTCCTAACCTTGGATGTTCGCATGTTGAGTCTATCTCACTAAGCACCAACACTTTAAACTCGTGGTTTAACAAACCCTAGGTGGATCCTTGAGCCTAAGAAATCTACCTTTGAGACCATAGACCAAGGTTGAGAGGAAATTAAAAGGTTCGATTAAAAACCTAATTCTTGGTGTCTTTCTCTAGTGCTGTTGGACCCTTATGGAATGACAACTCTTATAACCTCCCTTAACATAGATTGGCTAATAGGTATCGAATCATTTCGTGCATGATTTTACGCAAAGGTGTATACCTAAAAGGCGTTTGTTGTAGAAAATACTCTCATAGATACTTTGAAATGAAATCATTATCGAACTTGAAGATATAGATTTGCAATTTTAAAATCAGAGTCCGAGTCATCTCATAGGGAGGCAATCGGATATTCGTACTATTCTAAGTACTAAAATTTTTTGGTCTATTTCTAATTTTATAATTTTTTTTATTTTTATATAAATCAATATCAAGAGCGATGCTATCAACTACTAAACAATTGAGAACAAAAATAATTCTAACTACGGAAGCAATAAAATAGATAGGATGAAATGGAAACTAAATTTTATTGCTATTCAGAAAGGTCTAACACAAACTAAGTTCTAAACTAATAAAGTAGAAATACAACTGGAGGAATGATTAAAGAAAAACATAAATTAAATTGTTAGCAAAGATGTTGCGAAGACGACAAAAGAGATGGAGAAGCGAAGGCGAAGGCACACCTAGAGTATCCGCACCAAAGGTGGTAAGGACTCACCTTGATCTAGAGGAAGGCCTGAAGATCAAGATGATGGAGAATGGTGGAAGGGAGAGGGTGGTGGACAGCTAGGCTAGTTATTAGGTTAATGTAGTGGTGCACTAAAGTAGACTAAGGTAATGTGTGGTAGGGAATATTTGGAATGGTAGAGGCTTAGGTGTTTTTATAGAAGTGTAGGACAAATACAGGCCATTGGATTTTAATCAAAGGTGGAGAGCTTGCCATCACATCAAGTAGAAAGAGGACCCTTGGATTTGTATTCAAGGGTGGTCATGGGAGAAAGGGGTGGTCTGCCACTTAGCTTCTTGAAGAAGCTATGTGTGACCAGCTATGGGTGTAGGTCTAGGGCCATTGGATGTGGTTTAGAGGGTTAGGATCAAGTCTTAGGTGATAGCTTTTGGTTGAAGGTGTTTAGGACGGGATTTGTTCTTCAAGTGGAGTCCTGAAGAAGCCTTCTAAGTGGGCCACAAAGGTGGATCAAGGGAGGCCAAAGGATGGAGTTTTAATGGTGGATGAAAGGGCATAGTTGAACGACCTTGGTAGCTTCTTGAAGAAGATACCATGGCTGACCACTTAAGGGGTATGATCTTTGGGTTTTCTATTTTGGGTGATGGTTTTAGGCCTTCGGGATCAAGGGTGTGGGTTTCTAGGTGGTTTCTAAGGATAGGTTTAGGACATAGGTTTAGATAAAATGGTTGTCCTAAGGAGGGCTCTAGTAGAGGTTTACAAGTATGCCATATGTCTCCTTGTCTTTTGTCTTCACATCTTCTTGTCTTTCTTTCCAGGCTTGTCTTGACTTCCAAGTGAGCTCAGATCCAAGATTCATATTAAGCTCTTATCTTGATTCAACCTACAACTTGCACATATACAAAATATATTAATTAGTACAAAAATCATATTAGTGCTAAATGCATGCTCTATATCTAATATGCAATTATTTACATTGTGGTTAGCTTAGGAAACTAACATAATATAGGCATTTATATATTAATAATTATGCATTTACCAATGCACCCTGGTAGAGAGCTTGCATTCATCTATGCTTTCCTAAGGAACTAACAAAAGGTAGTCATGGGGGTGTCATAACTACATAGTTAATACACTTAATACATCTAAATTAGGCTAATTCCTAAGTAAGCACTTCATATCTAGGTTGTAAATAGTGCATCATAACTATTCTAGGCATATTAGGCTCATAATTGCATTTATACATAATTTGTATACATTATAATAATCTTAATTTGTGCAAGAATAAAATGTGGGAGTGGAGTTTGAGAATGGAAGGTTGTAGAGGAGATTCAAGAGAAGAAACATCTTATGAGGGGTAGAATGCAAATGTACCAAGCTACAAGGTCTTGGGCTTAATTTGAACACCAACAATAGAAGCCCTTGATCCTAAAGAAAATCAAAGCCCCTTTGGACATTTTTGCAAAATTCTAGCAAGAGGAGACAACATTAGCACCATTTCCAACAATTTACGCGTAGCTGACTCACAAAGCATGTGCCTCACCTGCACTCCAAGCATGCCCAGTGCATGGCTCAAGTGCTACTGACCTATCTCCAACAAGCGTACGTGATCGTGCGCCTGCTCAACCTATGCCCCTAGCTTACATCCGTGGGCATAAAGCACATGCTAGCTACGACTCTGGCTTCATCTCCATACGTGCCATGTGCACTGACGTGTGCAGAACATGTTGGTTTAATTACGTCATTGTAGCATGCTTTTGCGATGTCGATTTTAATTTTAAGATGTGGATTTGGTGAGTCCAAGTGTCGAACATGAGGAGGCGTGAAATTGGATTACTTTGTTGCTTTTAGTGTCACAGGAAGTTTGGTTTACTTGAGAGAAAATGAGAAAGTGGGAGAGAGAGAGAGAGAGTAGGGTTAGAGCTTGTGTTTAAACTGTGACATTCATTTTAACAAGATGGGAGCTATATAAGAAACAACATTAACATATAACATGCAACTTGAGTCTGCTTACAACTACAACAATAGCTGAAAGCATAAACAAAAGTAATATAAAACTAGGGTAAAGAGAGAGAGAGGAGGAGGCAAGGTAGCCACGGCAGTGGAGGAAGGTTCCGTCGGTGGCTTGACAACTCCAAGGCATATATGGAATGCTTGGTGGAGCTAGAAGAAAGCTAGTGTTGCATGGAGAGGGTGTGTGAATTGAATGCCCTTGAATGGGGTGATTGAGGAGGTTTATATAGAGAAGAGGGGTTTCCAAACTAAGGGTTTTAGCAACATCTGTGTAACGAATGCGTGCCCCAGACGTCTTTTAAGACGTCTGGGAGGTGGCCCAGACGTCTGACAAGACGTCTGGGAGCACATCCAGACGTCTGACAAGACGTCTGGGATCGTTTCCAGACGTCTGTAAAACAGTTATTTTACGCACGAGAGATTCGTCTGCACGCCTGTGCGCGCAGACCCGCGATTCCTCTCTCTCTCTTTTACCCTCTCTCTCTACAGCTGCAGACTTGCCGCGCTCTCTCTCCCTCCTCCTCGTGCGGCCTTAAAAGGCCACGCCTCCCCTCCTGTCGTCTCCACCGTCCCCTTCCTCTTCTCCTTCCTGTGCGCGAGAGCGAGCGAGAGCGAGGGCGGCAGCGGCGGTCGCAGTGAGCGCGGAGGAGGTGCGGCGTGCGAGGGCAGAGCTCTGCCGTGAGGGCAAGCTCGCCGGAGCGGCTTGGCCAGCCGGCGGAGGGCGCAGGAGGTGCGGAACGATGCGGAGAGGGACCTGCTGCAGTCTGAGTAGCAGACGCGCGAGGTGCGACGCGGGCGGCGTCGCGAGCGGAGGCCGAGCGGTGTCCTGTTCTGGAAAAAATTTCCAGAATCAGGCGTCTGGGTTTATAGCCAGACGGCGAGGGAGACGTCTGGAAGATCATACAGACGTCTGAAAGGTGAGTATTCCACTTTCTTCTTCCTTCCTGTCGACTGACCGTACTGAGGGAGGGAGTTGGCTGTGCGCAGGCTCGCTGATTCGCCATCCTTTGCGAATCAGACGTCTGGGGTGACCATCGGACGTCTGTGAGCTAGGCCAGACGTCCCCGCAGACTTCTGGACATCTGGGAAACCACGCTGAGCAGGTAATTGTCTGATCCACTTTTTAAGACGTCTGGAAGAAGTTCCAGATGTCTGATTTTACACAGTGTCGTCGTTTTCGACCCGTTTAGGGCCCGTTTGGGCTCCGTTTTCCGCGATTCGAGTTGTACTTTCTTTACTGTTGTACTTTCTTTACCTGCAGTTCATGTTATATGATAAATGTTGTTCTACTGTTGTGGTGGTATCTACTGTAGTAGTTTCTTTCCTTACTGCTGTACTTTCTTACTGTTAGTTATATTCATGCTGAATGGGGTTTATTTTACTGCTCTTTTGGTTACTTCCTCGTTGGACGACTAGGTCTTGGGATTAGTCGAGTCGGTCCGGTTCTCGTGTCTCGTAGGGACTCGGGAACCGGGTCGTTACAATCTGGGATGTTGCTAAACCCATTCCAAAAACGTCGGTGAAGACCCTCACCCACCGGTCCAAGTGTGCACACGCGCTTCCTTTCCACATGCGATCCGTGTGCACGGCATGTGGACCATTCGATCAAAGATCAGACGGCTGAGATTGCACCATGAGCATTGGTTCAAATCATGCTTGCAAGCTCTGAGTGCATGCCTCGTGCGTGATCGCACGCATTCGCATCGGGCACATGAGAGCACGCTACGTAGCTTCCATCTGCACCGTTCGATGTTAATTAGGCAGCCTGAATCACCTGCGGTGCACGTTGGGTTGTGATTTGGGGCGTAACGGGAGTCGAACGTTCGTCGCTGCTTGCGAGTGCGAGCATTCAACCGCTACGCTGCCTCAGCGAATTGGTGCAGCAGCGAAATTAGGTGCGGACGATATCGACTGTTGGATGGAGATCCAACGGTCAGATCTTGAAGTTCTTCGGATGTGCTGGGGATGCAGTGCAGGCGATATTTGCGAGCTTTCAGCTGTCCGATCCTTGGATCGGATGGCTTAAAATGTTTCTTTGCGAGGGCTGCACGGGTGAGGGGCATGATTTGAGCGTGATGTGGCTGCTTATGGGCCATTGATCTGATGATCAACGGCCAGAACTTCTTAGGCTAATCGAGGGAGCTCTGAATGTCGGATTTGAGTGATTTCAAGTCCATTGGACTCGACTCGTCAATCTAAATCCATCCGTGCGGTCCGATTGCGCATCTGATACTTGTTTCAATATGCACTTGTACATACGGCCATTAAACATTGATTATAAGCAAACTGAATTCGTCATGCATGCAATGCTCCCAAGCCCATTATGGTATGTCATTAATGCACATACATCCTCAAAACTAACCCTAGTTGATGGAATTATCATCATTGGATGTAAAGTTATCATGCCCCCATGCTCATCCCTTGCTAGTCCCTAGCAAGGTTTATCCTAGCAGTTATTTTCAGCCAGAATTAGGAATTGATTACTTAGACATTTGTTGCTTGTCAACAGGAGGAAATATACTAAGAGCCTAATCTACAGAGACTAAACAGCGCCCGTGTGTCAGCCAAAATGCAAACCGCCCAAGTCCTCGCTTTAAAGCATATATACAGATACATATATTTTTTTCTTTTTCATCTTTTCTCTTTTTTTTTTTTTTGGATTTTTAAAGTTGAGAGTATGTAGGTAACTTTTTACGGCTACCCAACCCACCCATAACTCAAAAAAGACTCTAAGTGCCAAGCATCTTGGTGTGAAGATTGTGATAGACTCACTCAACAATAATTAAAACAGATTTCGGGTTTCTATGCCCCTAGGTGACCGAAAAAGGAAATGCATGCCTAAAGGTGTATCTGTCTGATTGGTAGCTTTTTCCCTACTTTTATTTTGTGTGGGTTCAACACAAGGGTATTTCCAATGTATATCTCCTCGGATTGCTCTACTTCCCCACTTCTTCGTTAAGTGTTTTGGGCTTTTTTGTGCATTTAGTGAGCTGGGTTCTGGACAACTGGCCAATGAGCTGTTACCATCGAACACTTGCCAACCATACTCGTGCGGTGAAGTGTGTCTTATTTATCTTTTTTCTTTTTCTTCTTTCTTCTCTTTTCTTTTTCTTTCGTTGTTTAGTAGGTGGCTTCCCTGATCTAAGATTTACCTCGAGGCAATAAAAGAGAATGGTTCTATGGCTGGGCTTTGGACAACCGGCCGATGGGTTATTACCCATGACAACTTGCCAGCCATACCACCCTAGAAATTTCATTTGCTACCCAATTTTTATTAGAATCTTCGAGTGAGTCAGTGCAAAAATGTGTACAGATTCTTAGACTAAAAGTCCCTCTGAGTCAGAGGACAGGTTGATAAGTCGTATACTTATCACCCTACTTTATTGATCAAATTAATGTAAATTAAGGTTGCGAGGATTTGGGGATAAATCCACATTTTAGTGGATACCTGGGCTGATTAAGCCTGAGGCCTGAAAGTTCTAAGTGTTCAAGTTCTTCTCGTATTATTTCCCACAGTTGATAAGCTCATAATGCCTAAGTTTTCCTTCCTAATTTCTTTTTCTTTTTTTTTATAATTTAGGCTGATAATATAAACTCAGAGAATGCGAATTACCACCCCCCAATGCTTAAGTTGGACAATGTCCTCATTGGCAAATAAATGTATGCAAAGGGGGTACAGAAAGAAATCACCTGAGTTGAGCGATGTCTCTGGTTAGCCTGAATCTTCTGGGTTGCCTCCCAGGAAGCTCTGAGTTTAGTGCCTTCAGCTGGGCATAATGCACAAACACAAATTATCTGGGTCAAGAAGGTGCAGACAAAATTAGCATGACTCAAAATCAAAAGTCCACAGATGTAAACTAGGTTGTGGTGGAGTCCCATCCCAAAGGGATGGGAACTCTGCAATAGATGTAACATGCATGCCTGTGTTTGTTCCTCTCTTAGTCTACGGGCATGCAGAGAAGTTGATGTGAACGAGCACACCCCGAATCTAAAATGCCGGACACTGAAGATGTAGGTTTTATACTCGCTTGTATTCCTATAAAATTGTAATCCCTTAAAGTTGTATCAATTCTAGTGCATTCAGGTTGCGGGATTTCTATTTTGGTAGGACATGTAACAAAATCAAGAGTTCCAAAATGAGCCCTAAAATCAAGCATGAGGTCTCTCTCCAAAGAAAAATCCATCTCTTCTTCAACTAGGGTATCATGGCTTATTCCATCCAAGTCCTTGACCCCAAGAATATTCTCTTCAACATCTTTCATATCAGACTCAAGGTTTGAGGTTGCTTTAAAGGTAGGGCTGATTTCATCCTCAAGCTCAGATTCCTTCTCTTGGCCCTCCTCTAATTTTGTGATGGGGGTTTCGAAATTACAATCCCATTCCCCATCTCCAATGTTGGACGTCTTTTCCATCGAATCACTTCCCTCAGGAAGATTAGATTTGGATTCTAAGAAATCGTCCCTCAAATTCTTGGTTTCCTCCTGATGTATGTCCTCAACTCTCTCCAAATCATGTTATGAGGAATCCTTAATGACATTCTCCATTGAGTTGTCCAACTCCTAGGGAGTGTCAATGGCGGATTGAACCAATTTTGGGTAAATAGGTGTAATCCAATCGATCACAGCAGGGCCTTGCTTCACAAATTCCGTAAACGGAGTTGCTTTCAATAGTTTTCTTTGGCCCTCTTCCTCCAGTTGTTGGAGCATATCCATCATGACCTGTTGCCCTTTAATCAATTCTTGATTCTGTCTGTGTAACTCTAACTGGAGGTTATCAAGAATTGACAGGGTATCATTCAATTTCCCTTGGATGTTCTCCTTGCAATCAGGGTTAGGAAGGTGTGGTTGAGGGTGTGTACCAAAATCCATGCTGGGGTTTAAGTTCTTGGGTGGGTCCTCTATCCTATCATTTTCAGGGTCCAATTCTTCAAGAGGAACCATTCTCTGTTTAGTCCTACTCCAGAATAATTGAGGTTCTAAGTCCTCCTAGTCAGATTCTTCATCAGGAGACCAAATCAAAGGTTGATCATTCTGGATTTGCGTAAGTTTCTGATCATCCTTTGATTTCCATTTGTCTAGAAGCCCTTCCAATCCAAAGGTTAAGTAGGAGAGATCCTTGAATTCAGATGACCTTTCTTGGTTATAGTCCTGGGAAGGGTAGGGATCTTAGTGTTCTCCTAGAGTGTAGGTCCCATCAAAGTGGTTAGTGAGTGGGGGGGACCTAACTGGAGAGTCATCATGAGGCGAATCAAGATAAGGATCCCCAAGGTTTGGATCATACCCTAGGGTGGGTATGTTGGATGTATCCCAATAAGGGGTTGGTGCGGGTTGGTCATAGTTGGGATAGTTGGGACAAGAGGGATATTCTAGGTTGTACCCCCAACTCAATGGTTGGTTATCCCAAGTAAGCTGTGGATATGATCTACTTATGTTAGCATACAAATCATGTTGGGGGTAGTTTGGGTAAGATGGATAAGCATTGAAATCCATGGTTCGGAAGAAATGGAGGGATGAGGGAAGAATAGATGAGAGAGCTGTTTGTGCATAACCAAGCAAACAAATCTAGACCCTACAGTGTAGGCCTAGGTGACCTAGAAGCCTCAAAGGGAATGATCAAATCTGTAAGCACTTTACTACCCTTCCCGATGTTAATCTCGCCAGGTTGATTACAAGGGGATTGAGGGGAAGGTTCTTCCTTTGGCTTTCACCACCGGTTCCGTAGACCCCACAACCGCAGTCGTTTAACACTTCCCCACAGCTTAGACACCAGATTTTTACAAAGGGAATGAAAGCCAAGTGCAACAAACCCAGTCACACCTCCAAGACTTGGACTAGTCCTGCCTAGGGCACGTCTACTCAATTTTAATGAGGGCTAGGTCAGTGCTTGTGCTCAGAATATGTGATGAGGTGTTGTTTGGGGTTGTGCCTCCTAGTTAGTTCAATTGAGCATGTTCGTGCACTCAACAAAACATAGTTTTCAAGCAAGGTTTTTTTTAGGATGTGGTGTCTATTAATGATTTATCCTTGCTTTAATGCTTTTTAGGGTTGGAGTTCCTTAATATTTTTAAACAATGTTCAAGCGGGCACACAAAGTTTTGCACACAACAGGCAAAAGTCGATTTCCTTTAGAATGATGTGGCCCTAGAGAAACAACCCTAATGAGTTTACGCTAGTGTTCATGCAGTTCTACCAGGTGAGTTGATTTTAATTATGGTGAGTGGTGCGGCCCAAGTCAATTCACAGCAGCTTCACAAACACCACTAAAAAAAAAAGAACACTCCAAAAGATTATCTCTTCAAGAACGTTAGAGTGTATTTTTTATTTTTGGTTGGGTAATGAGTTTGGAATGTGGGTCAAGTAGCCATTCACCATGCCAATTTTGATTTTTATATTTTTTTCTATATTTTTTTTAGGCAAGCAAACAATCAATGGGTGAAGGGGTACTCACAAAAGGTCTTTGCAGTAGTTTACTCTGTTTCTACCGTCTCGAATCGCACTCCTTCGACGCCCAAGCATCGAGTTCCTGCAACCAATAAAGTAGATGGAGAAAATGAATTAGAAGATGTTAATATGAATGCAGGATGAAAGCAACAAAAGAAATCTGTTGCCTCCCCGGCAACGGTGCCAAAAACTGATGCACGGGGAATGCGTTGGTTTAATTATGTCATTGTAGCATGCGTTCACGATGTCGATTTTAATTTTAAGATGTGGATTTGGTGAGTTCAAGTGTCGAACACGAGGAGGCGTGAAATTGGATTACTTTGTTGCTTTTAGTGTCACAGGAAGTTTGGTTTGCTTGTGAGAAAATGAGAAAGAGAGAGAGAGAGAGAGAGTAGGGTTAGAGCTTGTGTTTAAATTGTGACATTCATTTTAACAAGATGGGAGCTATATAAGAAACAACATTAACATATAGCATGCAACTTGAGTCTATTTACAACTACAACAATAGCTGAAAGCATAAACAAAAGCAATATAAAACTAGGGTAAAGAGAGAGAGAGGAGGAGGCAAGGCGGCCATGACGGTGGAGGAAGGCTTTGTCGGTGGCTTGACAATTCCGAGGCATATATGGAATACTTGGTGGAGCTAGGAGAAATCTAGTGTGGCATGGAGAGGGTGTGTGAATCGAATGCCTTTGAATGGGGTGGCTGAGGAGGTTTATATAGAAAAGAGGGGTTTCCAAACTAAGTAAGGGATTTAGCAATGTGTGGGACATCACTAAACCCATTCTAGAAATGTCGGTGAAGCCCCTCGCCCGTCGGTCAAAGTGCACGTGTGTGCTTCCTTTCCCCGCGTGATCCGTTTGAGTGCCATGTGGACCGTTCGATCAAAGATCAGACGGTTGAGATTGCACCCTGAGCGCTGGTTCAGATCGCGCTTGCGAGCTCTGAGCGCTCACCTCGCGTGTGATCACGTGTGTTCGCATCGGGCTCATGAGAGTGTGCCTCGTAGCTTCCATCTGCACCGTTCGATGTTGATCGAGCAGCCTGAATCACCTGCAGTGTCCGCTGGGTCGTGATTTGGGGTGCAGTAGGAGTCGAACGCTCGCCGCTACTTGCGAGTGCGAGCATTCGACCGCTACACTGCCTCCACGAATTGGTGCTGTAGCGAAATTAGGTGCGGGCGATATCGACCATTGGATGGAGATCCAACAGCCAAATCTTAAAGTTCTTTGGACGCACTGGGGATGCGGTGCGAGCGATATCTGCAAGCTTTCAGTCGTCCGATCCTTGGATCGAACGACTTAAAATGTTTCTTTGCGAGGGCTGCGTGGGTGAGGGGCGCAATTTGAGCATGACGTGGCTGCTTGTGGGCCATTGATCTGATGATCAATGGCCAGAACTTCTTGGGCCAATCGAGGGAGCTCCGGATGTCGAATTTGAGTGATTTCGAGTCCATTGGACTCGACTCGTCAATCTGAATCCATCCGTGTGGTCCAATTGCGTATCTGAGGCCTGTTTCAATATGCACTTGTACATATGACCATTAAACATTGATTATAAGCAAACTTAATTCGTCATGCATGTAATGCTCCCAAGCCCATTATGATATATCATTAACGCACATATATCCTCAAAACTAACCCCAGTTGATGGAATTATCATCATTGAATGTAAAGTTATCACACATGAAACAAGTGTTTTGGCTAGCAAACCCATCTTCTCTTCACCTATGTAAGGGCTATACCCCCTCCATCTTCAAGCCATCTCTACCTACTCTGTCCTAACCTCCATTAAAGCTAGGAAATCCTTCCCAAGCTCCATTCTACCCTCTCAAGCAATTAGGTGCCCTATTAGAATGGAACATCTCTCTCTCTCTCTCTCCATTCTTCCATTCTCTCACCACCTTCATAGGGCCTCCTAAAGTTGTCCTCTCACCCCTATTCTAGGTATTAGACCACTTCCATATTCTCACCACCATTCCCTATGGCTAGGACCTTCTTTCCTCACCCCATACTCTACCAAGAAGCCTAGCTAAAGGCTTCCTCTGCCTACCATCTTCCTAGTCCTCACCTCTATCGTCTAACCTCCACATCTTCATTTTCAGGCCACCGCCAAGAATATCGTCTCATTGAGCAGCCATCCTGGGAGATTTCTCTCGCCCAACTTTCTTTTATTTATTAATTATTTTTGTATTTTCTTTTTCGCATATCAATTATAATAAACTTTCAGTTATTAGTGATATTAGATTTTCAGTATTCTTATACCCTTGCAATGTTTTCTTTATCTTCTCACCTCCATTCTCTTCATATAAAAAATCATAAAAATTACAAAAGTGATAAAATACCAAAGAGAAATAACTGCAAGATTCTAAACATGTTTTTGTCTTCCCGTGTTCGACTTGGACTTGCATCCAGTTATTTTATTTGATCACGAATTTTTGCAAACTACAACGACGCTTTCAAAGCTTATCTTTACAACTTTTTTATGCATTACACAACCAGCCAGCATCCACGGTGTCTTCTACATCTTCAACTTGTGAAAGTACCTATTAGATCCAAACCACATTCTTAGTTACGAGAATGTGGGGATGTAAGATGACTTATCCTACTAGGAGAAACCAATGTGGATTCTAGACCAGACTGTACGAAGGCTATGTAACAAGGAGATCACCTTGGTGAAGGTGTTATGGAGGAGCCAGAAGTACAAGGAGGCAACTTGGGAATCGGAGGTGGAAATGAAGGAGAAACACTGATGAGGTACTCATTATGGCTCATAATTCATTAAAAATAGCTGGCTTACCTAGTTAATTAGTTAGTAATATCATATAAGCATGGTTAATTATGAAATAAGCTAATAATAGGCTTGGGCTTCAAATATACCTTAATTAAGCCTTATTATTGTCAATTAAGCAATTCATTATCTTAAGTTAAGAATAAGGACTTAATACCATTAGATAAGTTATTTAGAACAAAGCTAATATTTAAGTTAAGACTTAAGTTAATAATTAAAGCATTATAATAAACATTAAATTATATAACACAAATAGGGACTAAAATATAAATTAACTCCAAAACATTGTTCTTCTATAATCATTTAATCTCCTATAAAAAGTTGGGCGAAAAATAAATTAAATTACACCTTTAAATTAAGAAATTACATTTAAGTCCCTGTGAGTTTTTCATTTAGGTCATTTTTATTGCAATCAGTTCTTGCGTGCATATTCTTCCTTTCTTCTTCTTCCTTTTCAATGGCTGACAATCATCTATCTTCTCCTTTGATGAAGCTTCATCTGACGGCCATCTGCATCTTCCTTGGTTGCCAAGATTCTACTTAACAAACCCTCCACAACCGACGGCTCTGATTACTTGGTAGCCAACTCTTTCGATGTGTCACCTGTTGCCATCGTCGGAGATGATGATTGCAGTTATAATGAACCTGGGCCACTTCAGGTCCAAGTGCATTAAACTTCACCGCAGCCATGGCCTATAAATAGGCCTGAGTGCCTGCGATTCGAGGTATCACATCCCTTCCTACTCTTACTAACGTGGTCGTAGGTCCTTTGTCTTCAACTTCGGTGAGCTTCTCACCACCTTCTTAGACATTTTCTGATGGCGAACGTCGTCTGTCCAATCCCCTCTTCCTCAGCTTTGCCCTACCAACAGTGGAGCTACGCTCACCTTCCTCCTAACTCTGCTTTCAAATGCGATGGCTCTTCTCTCAACCATTCTTCTTCGTTCTTAGCTCTGACGAGGCCTTGCCAGCGCCATTTTCACCATTTCCTCATGTTAGACCTTCCATGCTTCTCATATCCTTCTATAGCATAGCTTTAGCCTTTTAATTCTTACATTTAGGTAGATCTTAGTGTTTGATTTCTTCTTCCCTGTCAGAATCCAGTGTCGCCTAGCTTCCTCTATTGCAATTGACCACCCAACCTCCTCCGCCCCTCCGCGAACTATTTGAGAGAAATCGTCATTATTTAGAAAATGCATCGCAGTATAGTTGACAAGATCTCATAAAACATTTAAATTTATAAAGCTTAGAATCAAATTGGAGTTGGAGGTCATTCGTAGGGAGCAATTATGACAATGCAATTCACTAATCACAATATAAGAAATGATATGCAATTGAGATCAATAAGATGCTCAAGAAAATATTTCAATAAAGAAATAGAGAGTTAGTGCAAAAAGATCAGGTTAAAATGGTGATTTAAATCACCAAATTAACCCTTAAGTTTAAGCTCACAAATTTCTCAAATAAATGAATAATCTTCAACCACCTATCACAGTTAAATATTTCCACAGTAAATCAAAACCAAGCACTAGCAAGGATCAGATGTCAGTATAAGGCCTCAAATGCTTTAACTCAAACCCTCAAAGAGCCAACAGAGGCACAGCAGCAGATCACCAACAGAGGCGCATGGGCCTCAAAAGCCAAGTGTTGAGAGAGGGAGGGCATGAATCCCAAGACAAAGAAAAACCCGCCCCCCTCTCTCTTTGATTCTCTTCTCAATCCTCAGACCGAACCCAGGTAGTTGGATCCACCACCCAGACTCGCGAGGCGTGAGCGCAAGCGAGGGTGTGGACAAGCGCGTGTGAGCGCGGGTGTGTTTGGGGTGCGTTTGGACATGCTTGTGTAGGGACCTCACCCCTATGCTCTCGGAGGTGATAAGCCCAAAGCACAAAATCGTCTTATATGCCTCCGCGACTATTGATTCCACGATGTGGGACTAAAGTCCTACTTCTCTTCGTGCAGCAACAACCAATGCTACCTCTAATTGAGGTGGAAGATGACCACTGCAGTTGTAATTGAGGGCCTGGGAAGACTCCTGGGGATGTTCCGCAACACCTGGGAATGGCAGCGCTGAAGAACACGGTTGGGAGACGACGAACAAAGCCAGAGGAGGTGGTGGCGGCAAAGCTCTGGTGTACACCTGAAACACAAAGTACGGCCTCTCGGCCCTATCAGAATGGCTCAGGATGATCACCTGAGTATGATGAAGGTGCTGGTGGTATTACATGCAGTGAGGAGGCGTGTGCGTGCGTGGCAAGGGCAAAGATGGTGCGTGAAGGTGAGGGTGTTTGACAGGGGTATGGAGCGATCAATAGCCCTAGCGAGGTTAGGGCTTTTGATCGGGAGGCTGTGGTGATGCTTCTAGGAGAGGTGGCGAGGCAGTTGACGTAGTGGAGTGGGCGTGCGTGCTCACCGGAGGTATGCTGGTGTTGGGGAAGGCAACGGCGGAACGTGTGTATGGGTGAGCGAACCTAAAGTCTAAAGGCGTAAAGAGAGTCAGGGGAAGGAGAGGAGTCGAAGAGGGGTAGTGGCGAATGAAGAGAGAATGGAGGCGACACCGGCTATGATTGGTCGGCACCGGCTATGATTGGCCGACGCCGGAGACGAAGATGCTCTGGAGATGAGGACGGCAATGAGGAAGGGGCCAAAGAGCTCCTCGCAGGTATTGCAAGGCACGAAATGAAGAGAGGAAGTGTTTCCCATTACCTATTGTACGTGGCAGCGAGTGAGGAAGCCGGATGAAGAGGGTCACCAGAGACGAGCTCGGACCTGGCCGGAGGTAGATGAAGAGGGGGTTTTCTAGGCCAAAAACTCGCTAAGGAGCAAGGCCGTGCGAGGGAGCTCCTTTTAAAGGCCTCAGAGAAGGCTCTGAGCAAGGGAAGAAGCTCGAAGAGCTCGAGATTTCAGGGAAAAGAATCCCTAAAAATCTTGAGCTCACTTAAGGTTAGGAGCTTGATTTGGAGGTTGGTAAGCGGTTTGGCAGATCGGGAAACTCCTTGCGGATCATCCCTCCAAATTTGGAGGTGATTGGATCTGACTTGAGGGAGAAAAGCTCCCTCGATCTTCGTTGTGGATGTGTTCCCACCTCCAATGGTGGTAGGGACCAAAGTGTAGAAAATGATGATAAGTTAGGGGCCTTTTTGCAAATAATTCAAAACCTAAGGGGGTGAATGTGAGAAATAGAATTTTAAAGGGCTAAATTGCAAACCAAGTCAAGATGAACTCTAATTGGGCCCAAATTTTGTTACCAATCTAATTTAGACCCAAGGAATCTAATGGTGAAATCAGATTTGAATTTTGACCAAGTTTAACTAGCAATTTGCATAGAAACCCAAATTAGGGCAGAATTCAATCTAAGACTCTGTTCAAGGACAAAATAAGTTTATATGGTCAAACCAAAGCTACAAAACCTTTAGGAATATTTTTCTATGGATTTTAGGAGGTTTAGATGAATTTTATCCTAACCAGAACCTCTTTAATTCAAGCAGATCTGAAATTAGGGTTTTGTGTTATGATTCGGTTCTCGAAATGTGTGAAACCCCATTTCTATCTATATGGATCCACTCATTAGAATTTAATGCTCATTTGACCTTCATTTTACCCATGACAAATGCCGTGGTTATTTTGTGTTCATGATATGCTGTTAAAATTGCAGAATTAGCCCTGATTTCCTATTTTCTTCTCAAATCAGAATATCATGGAATTATGATCCTCAGATGATTATGTAGGAGCATTTATCCATCAAACCTGACTAAAGTGGCCAGTTAAGGCCTATGATGGGGTTCCCATCACGAACCCATCCCACTTCTTTTCCCAAGCAATTAGCTATCTTACATCAAATGCCTAATTCCACCGATCATCAGACCTCCGTTGTCTATGGCGGAGGTCTTCCAAGCTCTCTACACTCAAACTAATCCTACATTCACGTTCACAACTATCAAAGGAATACTCTACCTAATTCTATTCCAAGAATTATCCATTCTACTAATCCGACGAAATCAAATTTCCTTAACTAATCTAAACTCGCATCACTATTTAGATAAACTTCAGATCCAATTGTGAAATTCTTGAGCTTTCTTAAGTCATGAGGAATCGTTCAAGCCTTTCCCTGTGTTGTTTCATGTCGAAATGTTCTCTGTCAGAATTCTAATGAGCATCATCGGCGATAAATGATCTTCATAAGCTCTGGCAATATCAAATTGTTGTTTCAGGGCATGTAGCAGAATGTAACAACTCCAAGTCAATTCAGTAACCTCCATAGATTGATTTCCTTCTATTAGATTTGATTCTCATTAATTCCTCGCCTCTATTTGCTACTGTCTTCCTTAGTTCCGGCAAGGTCGAGTAGCATGATTCTTTCATTTTTAGACCTTGCCAAGAGGTTAGTTAGCTTCAGCATGATCCACTGAGTGCATAACAAACTTGTGTTGGGTTGTTAGATTCCTACTTTCTTCTGACGAACAACACCTTGGAGCACAGGTCACCACCATAAGAACCCCTTTAGAGAGCTTAATCTTTCTAGATTTCGGGCTTAAGAACTTCAGTAAACATCATTGAGTTTGTTAGCATCTTCATCTTGACTTAATTCACTCTCGATCTCAAAGTCAACCTCTAACCTCAGATGAGTCAAACCTAAGCTACCATTGATGCGTGAGAGCTTGAAAACTTGGTTTTTAAGTTTCAACTCACTTTAGAAGCCTTTAGGAATTTTTTATTTGATTCATAATTAGCAAGGTTTTTAGTTGTTTGAGATTTGTTTGTGTGCTATCTGCATTTTGGGTTTCTTCAGTATGTGAATCAAATCCTTAAGGTTAAAGTTGAACTTCAGATGTCATTAGTTTCTGAGAGTAGTTTAGGACCCCTGGAAAGCACTTGAAACCTATATGGAAACTTTAAGTGTGAGTTAGTTGGAGTTCGTTATAATTTGCATTAACTCTATTTGTGTGAAACAATATTAATAATTAAGTGAGCTTCAACCAGGCTTTTTGGTTCCTTTCGTTACATGAAGGTCTGAGTAAGTCTTAAGTAGCATCGAGTAGTTGTTTAGAACCTATGAGTAAGTTCTTAGAGCGTAAGTAGGGTATTTCATTAGAGCACTGCAAGAGTCCTTCAAGCTTCAACACAGGTGAAGCTTTGGAATAGTCATTGAGTCACCAGCCATTTTGAGATGATGATTGAGTAGTTAAAGAGTTCCATGGGAAGATCTGAGCCTTTAATTAGTTTCTATGGTCGTGTTGGAGTTGATTTGAAGAAGTTCTTGGTCTGCAATCAGAAGATGGAAGCTAGTAAATACGCTGCTATGCACAGCTATGCGCTGAAAGGAACAAGGCTTCATTAATCTCACATCAATGAACGAAAGGCTCCTAACCACATATAAAACAAAATGTGACGGAGGTCTTTTAGATTAATTTAGGGTTAGCTATCCTATGAGCATATAGATTATCTCGTTTGCTCTAAGCATTCTGTGCCTGCTGACGAGGAACCCTATGGGCTATGCTCTTGATGACACGTGGCTATTAAGTATTTCTTCCCACAAGAGAGCGGTATTTACTAAGTTTTATTTCAACTTTAAACATGAGCTTTGTATAAAAACTCTATTTAAGCATGTTCCTTACATCTTTTTTTTATGCAACTAATGTTTCAATCTTTTGTGCTTACTCATCATTTGTGGAGTTAATTGCTATGCTTTTATCTTATTCATTTGCAATTAACTTGATGTGCTTAATGTATAACTAAGTTATTCATAAGACAGTCACTAATTAACTGAAGCTATACTCAATAAGTTATGTTATATAAGCCTAATCATAATTATTTAACTTAATTTAAGTATTAATGAGTTCTAATGTAATTATATCTAATTATTATGTATATAATTAACCTAAATTAACCCAAGTCTAAATTATCCTATGTTAATGCTAAGTAAGGTTATTCTATCTTACTTATAAGTTATAATTTAATTAAGTATAGGTCTAGTAGTAATTTAAGCTAATAAGTAAGTTATGTGTATATAATATATACAATGTCATAAACTAATCTTAATTTATCTATTTATAAATTATACTTGTAATTATATTATTAACTTAAGTAATTAAATCTACACTTAATTAAGTAGTCTATATTATTAAGTAAATTATACTCTATAAATTTACGTAATTATAATCGAACCAATACTAATAAGAATTAGTAAATTAAGAATCTAGTTATTCTAAATATATGCTTTACATCTTAAGCTAAGTATATTATTAACATTTAAGTTAACCTAAAATATTAATTATTGAATCCTTAGTTATAGTAGTTTAATTAACATAATTAAAATAATCATAAGATAATTTAAGATAATAATTGGTGAATTAAATTATAATAAGTCTCCCAGCGAATGACTTAAACTCAAAACTAGTATAAATTTATAAAATATGTTGGTTGTCTTGCACGCTATACTACGATATAAAACCCTAATCACAATTGCAAGATAACCTGAACAATCAAACACCCAGAACTTTTCTCTAGTGAGTCCATAACCCCTTGTTTATTTCTCTTAAGGATTGTTATTCCTCTTCAAGGTTGTTATAGACTTAGTGCAATTTTTTTTCCCTGTAACTTTGCTTAAGTTTCAGGGGGAAAACATCATTTAAGGTTGTTATATTTGTAACACCCTAAAATCCGAGACTAAGTCATTTTGGAGTGGTTCAAGTCATTTTGAACCTATAGACATGTGTTAGGTTCAGTGCGAGTGTGACCACCTCATCCATAAAATGTGAAGAAAAGTGTGTTTGTGGTCAACCTTTAGTCAAATCACATCAAAAGGGTACCATGTACGGTATCATTGGATTTGTCATTTCCAGTTTTTCAACGACACTTGTTTTTATCGAATTCAAGTTGTGTATGTCAAATTATGCTAAAAACATGATAAATAGGATTTCAATGTAAATGAACTAAATTCCAAGGGTATTTTGGGTAAGTTAGGACTTTCCTAAATACTAATTCTACTCCGTGGCATACAAAAACACTAAATTAGGGTTTTGGACAATCATTTGCAACTTTTGGTTGCACCAATTTCGAGAGAGAGGGGAGAGAAGAAGAAAGAGAGAAAGACGAAGAAAAGAAGAGAGAAGCAGTCATGTGTAGGAGGTGCGCAAAGTAGTAGCAACACTCATGTAAGGTGCACTCATTGAGGGAGGTATCGACATTGGGGGAGGCAGGCACAACTTCGCAAGCAAGCATGCGTTATGGAGCATAGCGGGCATGCGGCGGGAGCGCGATGGTCGGTTTATTTCAAGACCCCCTCGCACTATTTTAAGCAATTCGAGGCTTTCCTAACCTCGGATTTAGACAAATAAGGTACCGTTGGAATCGTATCGACACATACTACACATTGGTAGCCTTTATTTCCCTTTTTTATTATTGTTCCTTACATGAAAAATTAAAAATGTGTTTTAGTGGGATTTTCGACCTAATTTTCGATGTGCCTAGCTTAGGGGACTCGCCGAGTGCATGCATGTTTTCTGAGAAAGGTGTAGCACATGTTCCCAGGCCTTTTGCACATTGCTCGAAGTCATCGTGACCATCCAGTGATGTTAAGTAGAGTAATCCCTTCTGTTACTCTTTCTTTTTTAGTTGTTCTCGAGTTGTTGGACCATTCCTACATTTTCCCTCTCGTATACTATTGTTAGCCTGCATTCTTTCGCTCTTGCTATGTTTGGAACCCATGTGAGGTTTTGTTACTATTTTGGGTACTTTAAATAAAAATATGTGGATGATTCTTTGATGGTTATCACTTGAGATTAATTGGATTGCACCAAAATAAAACACGGGATTTGATGTTTAAAGACCAATTAAACCCAGGTTTTGCTACTAAAATTAAGAGGGATTAATAATGATTTTCTAAGTAAGTTTACTAAATTTCTCTTTTAAGTAGATGGGCTTGAATCAAGGTGGGAATTAGTGTTGAATAAAGTTGATTAATGCCAACTTGCGAAACTTATTAAATCAATTACCCGAAGATAAAATTCAGATTATATATCCATAGATTTGTTAAGATTGAGAGGCTGATAACTGGTGTTAGCCTTGCTACACTCCGATTTTCGACTGTAGCTTTGGTCCTTTGGACCAATTTTAGGTTGATTTAGGGAGTTGCTAGCCTTCCAATGACTCTTTGGTTAGGTTTAGCAGCCAATTAGGAAAGCAGGATGCAGGGCTCGAGGATTTGGAGTTAGTTCTTTTCTTGGTTAGTGGATGGGACATTGGTTGTTTATTATTCAATGTGCACAACACTTGCACATGTTCACATCATACAATGTAGCCGCCACCCCTTCCTGCAATGACCCCAAGATGCTAGATCGAGTTGAATCAATGTGTACAAGCTACCTTCTCAGCCAAGAAGATGGCTTATACTAGTCTTGCATCTTAGGAAGTCACACGAAATCAGCTTGCACCCTAAGGTGTTGATTAATGAGTTTTTAACTGTAATAAATTAGGCTTGACATATAAAATGAACAGAATAATTTGATGATTAATAAATGGAATAATTAATATGATAATACCCTTACTATTGCACACTCTCTCTTTGTTATTGTTTTGTACCTAGTTACTGTTTCTACTTTATTCAATTTTTGCTAACATGTTTCTTAGGTTCCATAGTCAAGTGTTGGTGAGCAACCAGACGTAGCGACTGCTATTAGTCCTACTATGGGACCGAGCTTTGCTGTAGGAGACAGTTTGTTCCAACCATTGTGGTTCATCTAGTTTTGCTTTTGTTTGTTAGACTCTTTTGTTTCCAGTCTTTTTCCTGGTTGTTTTAGTACTTGAGCACTTAGTTTACTTTTCTACTTTTGTGGTGATTTTTATTATGATTGTCAGCAATTTATTTATTTAATGTATTATGAATGAATGTTTGGCTATTGATGTTCTATGACTATATGTTCGGTGACTGCGATCCTGTATTTTATGTTGGTTGGTTTTAGCACCCAATAACTCGAGTCTCATCAGTTGGTGCGACTCAGGTTGTCACAACCTGCATACCAAATAGTGGATAGATAAGCCATGTACTATCTACAATATTAGCTTACAACCTTACTGAACAACACTCCTCAAACTCAAAAACATACTCATATTTATACTTACACTATTAGCTTACAACCTTACTAAACAAAACTCCTCAGACTTAGAAACATACTCATATTTAAGGAAATGCCTTAGTTGATTAAGTTGATCACAAATTTAATAGTCTACGTGACAAATTCTCAACACATACTCCTAGGGTTAGTGACTTCTAAATACCTATTCTCATCATCCTTTCCTAGCTCAACATAAAAAATTTTTAGTTTTTTGAAAACATATATAGAAAGCCATACAGAAAGAAAATGCAACAAGAATATGAAAATGTTTCCTCTCCTCCCTGCCTAAATAATGCAATGTCCCCATTGCATGCAAAAGGAAGAAGGAAAATATCATACCAATCAATCCAAATTCTGAATAGAGTGTTGCACATGCTAAAAAGAATTGAAATTTTATTCAAAGCAATTGAATGGCATAATCTGCATGAGTCTTTATTCAAAGCAAATAACTAACTTACGGAAGAAACAACTGAACTAGTCTAAACCTAAGGTATGTACAAAAAGACTTGTTGGAATGCCTCCAATTGTGTTGAATTTTTTATGTCTTTAGCTAAACGTATGGTACCCTGGAAATTAGGTTTCATGGACATAGGTGCAAGCCTTAAGAATGAGCGTAATGGAATAGGCCTATAGTAGAGGTAGCCGAGAATATTGGTGACCTGATGATGAAGCATGAAGCCAAATGCTCGCTACTAGATGTCAACATGAGGAATTTCACAAACTACTTTGAGAGGTTTGAAATGTAAACGACTATTAGAGACACCTTCTCTAAAATTTGGAATTGGAGGATAACAAGGATCCTCTAAAATGAGTGGAGTTATCAAAGGTCTATGTAGTATGAATTCTAACCCCTAAATGGAGAGATCATTAATCCACACATGCCATTTAACCCTGATGTGAGCTAGTTGGATGTTCCCCCTGAAAAAAATTAATTTCAAGAAGTGATTGAACCAAACAGCTTCTAAGGAATCTAAGTCTTTAATTTTCCTTTGAGTAATAATCAAATCCAAATCTGGCCTTTTTTGTTCAAATCTAATTCCCAACAAGTCTTCCAAACTCTTGAATATCATCCCTTGTTGATATCACAAATGCTTCAAAATTTAATTGCCTATCCATGGTGATTAAGTCAAAACTTGAATCAAAGTCATTCAAATTCTCATCTACTTGACCTTCTTTAATCAACATTAGTGTAAACACATTGCACACAAGTAGTAGTATTAATCCATTTAATGTCTGATATGGCCTACCCTATTAGTTCCTTGTATTCTTTAAGGCATTCTACTAGTCTTTCCTCTTGATCCGCAATCAATTGAGAAGATATAATAACTGGCAAAGTCTTCTCAGGTCTAAGAAAGTCATATTTAAGTATCTTTGGGAGAAGTTTAAATTCAAGTAGTAGTAACTTATGAATGGAAGGAATTACGGATGATTTTCCTAACTCAGGTAAAGGGTCAACCTTGGTAGCCTAAGGTGGTGTCGCTTCTTCAGCTTTAACTCCTAATAACTCTTTAAGCTTGTAAATCACCTCTTTGCAATGTTGTAAATAATCAAAATAGCCATTTTCCATAACTATCTGCAATGGGTCTCTTTGAAGTATATTGGGGGTAGTCTCTTCTATGATCTCCTCTATCACATCAATTCAGGAGCATTCTTCATGATCGGCTTGTTTACAAGCCTTGAAGACATTGAGGGACAAGTTCTTATTCCTGAATCCTATTTTCAAAGCTCTAAGTTTACAACTAATGGAAGCATTCGCTGTAGCAAGGAACGATCATCCCAAGATAATAGAAGGTTTAGAAGGTTGATTTGAAGTCTCCATGTCAAGAATTGAGAAATCAACAAGGAGAATTCTTCCACTTTCACCAGGACATCCTCCAATAGACCCTTAGGTTTCCTCAAAGATTGGTCAGCAACTTAGAGTATTATAAGGATTCGCTGCAAATCTCCTCCTCCAAGTAGTTCATAAATAGAGCTCGACAAGATATTAACCCTAGCACCCAAATCAAGGGGAGCCTCACCCATACGACAGTTTCTAATTATAAATGAGATGTATGGGGCTCCTAGGTCTTTCAGTTTAGGTGGGATTCCATATTGAATCATTGAGTTCATAAGGTTGGGAAGAATCGCCTTAGATGCAACTTATTTCTTAGATTTAGTCTTTTCAGTGCATAAGTCCTTAAGGAATTTTGCATAGGATGGGATATGTCTTAAGGCTTTTAGGAGAGGTAAATTGATATAAATTTGTTTGAAAGTTTCCATTATCACTTTCATCCTAGCACTATCTATTATAGAAAAACTTAGTGTTATGGTCTTTCAATGTCTCTGGGAAAGGGGCTTTAGGGAAGTAGAAGGGAACTCTTTAGTTGTTTCTTGAGGTGTAGGATCCTCTTCTTCATCCACGATCTCTTGTTCAGGAGTCGGTTGAGGGGCATCAAGTTCTTGAATTTCCTTCCCACTTTGCAATGCAGTCATGGCTTGAGCTTGGTCTTTAAAAACCACATTCTTCCCTTTAGGATTCTCCTCTAGTTAACTAGGCAATCTCTCATCCTCTCTTTTCCTTAAAGAAGCCATTAGATGTCCAATTTGGGATTGTATGTCAGCTATGGTCTTATAGTGAGATTGAAGGAGCATTTGGTTAGACTTTTGCGTGGTTTTAATCGTGGCCTTCATCTATTCTAAGTCAAAGGATTGAATCTTGGGTTGAGGGTTTTGAAAGTGTTGATTTGGGAGGTAATAATTTGGTTTGAATCTCAAATTAAAAGATTGTACTTATTTCCAGGATAAGTTTAGGTGGTTCCTCCAGATGAGATTATAAGCATTTCAATAAGGACTATTTCTAGGGTGGGGGTATCTCTGTGTCACATTTACTTGCTCTTGGATTAGTTTGGGAAATTTATTGGCCAAATGGCAATCAAGTGTTGAGTAGTAGGTACTTGGGTATAAGGAGCATTTTGTTAAAGGTTGAGGTTGAAAAATGTTTTGGTGCATGGTTTAAGAACTTGCAGATAGCAACTTATCAAACTTTTGATTTTGTTCAAGTTGGTAGGAAAGATTTCGTGATGCACCCAATTCATTCACTTCTTCTTTTGCAAGATAGACAAAGATCTATTTGAGTAGGAAGAAGTCAAATGGATAGAATTCTCTCTGAGGGTTTCATAGGGGATCCAAACCTCATCTTTAGTCATTGTATGAAAGGTTCTAGCATAAGGAACATCAATGGTTAGCCTATGCTTTTTAGTGAGCTCGTTGGAGCACCTTTCAACAAGTTGGTATTATCCTCAAGAGATCTTTGAAACATTCCCAGGCTTCATGGAATTGCTCCCATTCATGTTGTGAGAAGCATATGATGGCCATTCTATAGTGATTCATTTTGCTTATGGGAAATACTTCTTTAAGAATTTCGCTTTAAGGGCCGATCAAGTTGAAACATCTATGTTCAAAGTGTCATACCAATGCTTGGCCTTATCCTTTAGGAAAAAGGTAAAAAGGATTTCATGAAGGCTTAATCTGTAAATCCTTGGATTTTGACATTGGAGCAAACCTAACAAAATTCTTTCAAGTGTCAGTAGGGATCCTCATGATTGATTCTATAAAAAGATGGGAGCAATTAAATGGCACTACTTTTTGTTTCATAAGGTAGTGGATTTCCTTAAGGCATACGAAGGTTTGCATTGGGACAATCAATGGGTAGGAAGTAATCTTTTAGAGATCTTTGCTAGTCCTCAACTCTGTTCTTGGGTTGGTCTCTTAGGATACCACCCATGTTTAGGACCAAATTTGGTTCTCTCTAATAAGCCTACTTTATTAGACCATTATTTGGCCTAAGTACTATTTAATTACATGTTCCTAGTTTCTAATTGCTTAAGAGTTAAATGGTAATTTATCTTAGTCTACGTATAATTTTATGTGACAATTTCACATTTAATAGTATATTGTTATGATAACCTATTTGGTGGATGCAGGCTAGATGCAAGGATTATTGGAACATGGAGGGCATCATTCGCAAATGGGACCTGCACACACCAACTCTGTGCTTCAATCGGCCTCCCAGTTGCAAACAAAGCTATATTTGAAAATGGCAGTTGTCCAATTTCATTCTTTAAGACGTCTAAAGCTCAGTTTGGACGTCTGATGATCGTCAATTGTGGTACCAATCTCGCTAACGGTGCCAACACCACCACCGCCTCACCATTGCCATCAATTTGTTGGAGAAGCCCAAGTCTTCGGGTGAGAGGAAACATATTGAGAGAGAGTGAGCCACAATAGCAGGATGATTTTAAAAAGAGAAGAAACAGTAGCTTCCATCACCACCATAACTCCAATGCACCTTATGTTTTCAAGCTTGCACCGTGGACCCAACCTACACCATAGCATAGGCATACTCCACCTCCACTCATTCCCCTTACTCCAGCTACACGGTGACAGCAAGCGGCCACACCACCACCACACATAACCCCCCTCCCCCCTCAGCCATTCATCTTCTCCTTCCTCTTCCTTTTCTTCTTCAACCTTGTGTGAACCCATCACCACCTTCACCTTCTCCACTGAAACCCCCCACTACGCACACCCTTCACCAACCACCGCACCCCTTCTCTTCTTGGTTCCTCATCCACCACCTATGCGCACGCAAAAGGAGGGATCACCCCCTCAACATGCCCTCATCCACGCCTATGCCTCTTCCTCTTCTTCTACTTTGCCCACCGTCACTGCTCATCGTCTTCACCAACCAACCCATCACATTCACCACTACAGTCCCTCGTAGCCACCCCTGCTAAATGCCAAACTCACCGTCGACCCTCCTCTATGCTCAACCATCCACGTGCTACACACTGCACCCCTCAACAACCACTCTCCCATGACGTGTACACTGTCTCCAATGACCGCCCTCCTCCTTTGACTGGCCACGTCCAGCCACCATCAACGGCGCCACCTATGCCATTGCGATGCTCGGACTCAAGCCTACCTTTTCCTGTAGCAGCTCCACCAGCGACCCCCATCCACGTGCGCACAATCACCTACACCAAATACTCTATTTCGTGTTTAATTAACAATTACGGTGAATGCCATTACCAAGATTCCTATTCTTTTATTTAGTGAATTAATCTATTTAAAGGAATTTGCATGGAGATCCCTCTTCTTTATCTGAATTACTTGTGGTTGAATTCTTCTCATGAATGATATAGAGCATGAGATATTGGTTATAGTGAACGTGCTCTATTTTGTTGGAGATTAATATTTGCGGTGATTGCCATTGCCAAGATCACTATTCACTTATTTACAGGATATTATATTGTGGTGATTTTGCATGTGAACACCTACACTCTTGATTAATTACTTAGAATGAGAATTTATGTTGGAAATAAGTTGCACTAGTTAGTATGCACATCCATTGATATTCCCGAATAGATGAGGCACCACTCATGAATTTAATAGGCTAGTTCCTCCCTATGAAGACGTAATCCACTGTGGTTAGATTTAAATTAATTTTTGATTAAGAGAATTTCCACGACGCGATTACAACGACATATATTTTTAATTATTATCATCTTGTTAAGCGAAAATCTCTCTGTCAAATGGAGCCGTTGTCAGGGAGTCAACGGGCCTAGTAAACTCGCAGGTATTTTTCTATTTGCATTGATCCCTATTTATTGCTATTCATTGATCTATCATTCTTTCATGCGAGGTACGTTCTGGAGGAAGAGGAGCACACAGGAGATGCTCATCACCTTGGTGGACCTTATCGCCACCTTAAGGATAATCATAGTTGCACATGGGCCATGATCCCACGTGCTTGAAAGGCATGGAGGAACATTTAGGAGGATTCTTTCTCTTAGATTTTTTATTTCATATATTAGAGTTGACTCTTTAGGATTTAGTTTAGTTAACTAACCTGGGGATAATTTTCAGGGGAGTGTCCCTATTTCTTTAGATACCAGGTTTATTTTTAATTCTATTTGTGGTAGTTAGTTTCCTTTGTTTGCGCTTATTTATAAAATATATATATATATCCGAGCTACCTACTAGAAGTTGCATATCCACAGGTCAATCATCTAGGAGTACTTGAGCAGCATCTAGATTTCTCTTACTGCATTGCATGCATGATGGACAAGATGTCAACAATCATAAGAAAATACTATTAGTGCCAAAAATATGATCATCGACTTTCGATTTGCAATAAAAATAGTGTTTAAATGTTGTTTAATTGTAGTATAGATGTCACGAATGCAAACTGATATTGTATCAATTTTATTTATTTACTATTTCTACTGGTTTATTTCCAGGTCATTCACTGGGAGGCGATTATTGATATACGTCACTCTCTGAGTCCAAAAATATTAGTTTTATCTACAAGATAAATGAATGAATCAAATAATGAATGAATGAGTTAATTATTTACAAAAGAATCAATTAATACGCATCATAATGCCTGAAACATATATACAATAAATAGACATCAAAAACTGTCTATTACTACACTATGTTAATTATATATAACTACTACAAATAATACCTAAGTATAGGTACAAAAATATCTATTAATATCTACTATACTAAATCGTATTAACATACTAATATCTATAGTAACATATATTACATATACAGTAACATATATAAGTGTCGCTAAAGCCTTAGTAAAAATTATATACACAACATAAGGTAAAATAGTCACTACTTATACTAACATTATATACATACAGTGACAAATGAATATGTCCCTAAAGTCTTAGTGTTATTTATATACATATATAAGAGCTCAAACAACACTCTACACATATATATTACAATGCGTATACATACTTATAAATACTTAGTTACCTTATTTATATACATATATACTTTATAATATATACTATATATATATGTACATACACAAACACACGCACACATGCAGGCATCACAAGTGTTCTCAACACTTAGTCGCTTAGCGGCTCTAACTCTCTTCTTCTCTTCTTTCCTCTTACACACTTAGTTTCTTTAGGGCCTTTCTCACACAGCCAGTTCAACTAATGTAACCAAAATTTTGATTTTTAGTTTGTGAACCAGTCCTTCATGGGATACACAGCACCCTCTCGGGTAGGACCAGACTACTACTAAACCCGGTTCTAGTTCAATTATTATGCATTTAACCCAGTTTTAGGCCCAATATTGGGCCCACACAGGCCCTAGCACAGCATGTGGCCCCTGACCCAGGCACTGTTCTAATATTTCATCAGTATTGTATGCTCAAATTAGAGAGAGAGGAGAGGGTATGGGTGATTTTGGTGCCCAGCACCTGACGACTGAGCGGCTTATGGCACAAATGCCTTTTATATTGCTGCGGTGCTTCCACAGTGCACAATGTGACGCTAAACAAACATGCCATCTCAGCACTAAATTGGTGTTACAATGCGTGCAAATGAGAGTTTTTGGCCCTTGATTTGAGGGCCCAAATTTAATCCAAATTTAAATTAAATTATATCATCATAAAGCCCTTATATAGCGCTACATAATTGTATAATTACTTTACAAAAATAATTTATTTAATTATATAATAAAATTAGTTAAAGTTTACAGTTTATACATGTTAATTTAGAGTTTAACTGTTAATTAACGTATAAATTAGTGACTTAATTACAAAATTGAATACAGTGTTAATATACATGATAAATTATTTATTACACATTTTTCATATATTTTAGGAACTTTATTTTAATTTATGTAGATTTAAATACATGTTTTAGTTGGTTTTAGATATAAATAATCTATAAATACTATACTACAGTATAAATACCATAAATAAGTTGAAATACTTAATATAATATAATACAGTATACATTATAACTTACTTCAATATTAGGTTAAATTACTAATTTGTTTTATTTTAAGTTAATAATTTACTTAGTTAACTTAATAACTTAATTATTTACTATAAATATATAATTAAATTAAATTACAGGTAATGTACAGTATATAGTACATGTTTAAATATGTATATACAGTATTAGGCTTAATTATGTATGTATAGATAGGTTTATATAATTACTTAGTTTAGTATACATTTAGTTTATATAAATTAATAGATAATTATACAATAAAGTTATATATACAATAAGTTATTTCAAATACTTAATTTAATATATATAATACATATATAAGTTATTTATACACATTTTGTGCATATTATACAATATTTATATATATCTTAGATTTAAATTATATATACAAGTATCTACATAATATACAAGGTATTTTAGGATGTTTTTGGACTTTTTCTTATTTTTATGGTTTTTATAGGTTTAGGGGAGCTAGGGAAAGAGAAAGAAAGAGTGAGATGAGAAAGAAAGATTTCTTTTTGGTGTTTTTGGTTTGATTTTCTTTATTAAATTCCAAGGTATACTGAACCATCAGCTGGTATGTTCTACTAAGTCAGGGATTCAAATTACCTTGAAACTTGACGTACACTTAGAAATATACATAATCCTACTCAAGACACTTTATTTTATTTTATTGAAATTTTTTTATGATTTTTATTTATATACAAAGTAACCCAATTCTAGGCATTGAAGAGTATTTGAAAGTGGAACCTAAGGTACTAAAATCAATTCTATAGGTTAGAAATGTAGCTTATTCATTTCAATACATTCAGCACAACATAAACAGGGATGCAACCCTTTAAGCATGATTTTCAAATTGATCTTCATTAAAATTGCATCTTGGATAGTTGACAGAATTCAAAGATGCTGACATAAGTATTTAAACAAGAAATTACAAGCAATTCTAGTCAAATTACAATCCATCTCAAGTACATGAATGCTTGTAAAAATCTATTCTACAAATATACACAAAATCCCAACTCAATTCCCAACTCAAATTCTCAAATTAGTGACTGTTGTAGCTACTACAACAGCTAAACCAGCCGCTGAAACTTAGTGTTGCTGTCCAATGGCAACAATTGCTGCCTAATCATCAGCAGTAGTAGCTACTGTTGATCTAAGCATCAAATGCTTAGACAAAATCAAAGACAAATCTCTTTAAAACATCATAAATGTTCTCCTGAAGGTGTAAATTCACATTAAAATCAAGTTGAGAGTCAAAAATTCCAACAAGGATATCCATGCTGTTGCCCAAGATGATCAAATCTGAATGAAATCCATGATTCACCATGTAAAATCTCTCAAACACATAAAATAGATCATTCAAGCACAATTCATTATCCCACAAACATAAGATTTAACAAATCCTTTTCTTATGTCATAGACAACAAGAAGAAAAAAGATCAATCAAGAATTAATTCCATTAAGGACCATTTTCAAACCTTACACTCACTCGAAAGAAGTATTAATCCCAAACAATGTAGCTGTTAAAAAACTCTTTGATGTAATGGAATGGGGGAGATTTTCAATCAAAACTCACATGTTCAAGATATTATTCAAAACGTACTCGGTCTGAAAATTCATTTAAAAACACATTCTAGTGTTGAAATCTTCATAAAAAATCCCATAAATCCCACCAAAACTCATCTAAACACTCTTGAAAGCCAAACTTATCTCCCACAACATTAAAATATTTATCTGAAATTATATCTTACACTATGGACAGTGTAAGGTATAATTTCAATTTAGATACATGAAAACCCTTCTCAAATCACATAAAACAACTCCAGTAGATCCAGATGGAAATCAAAGTTTGAAAGATGCAAAATAATCCTAATATAAAGCTCTTCTTATGCCATAGACATCATGAAGAGGAACATTCAAATCAGGGACTTGACACATCCAAATTTCAACCTAAAAACTCTGATTACTGTCAAATTAACACAAATTTGAAATGATCTGCGATTCTGCTCAGTAAAAGCACACTAGGGTCATCGTGAACAAATGGAGTGAATGAAATGGCCCTGAAATGAATTTGAGCGCTCGAATCAGATCTAAATTCTCAAGAGAATCAGATCTGATTTGATGCTCTGATGCATGAGTGATTAGCGAGAAACACGCGAGGAAAACATTCAGAAACGAGTTGTGAAATGATGAGGGAGATCAGTGGATTGGAATGAGGGTGAAAAACCACCTCTCTGATCTGAATTGATCAGAGAGGTGATGAGCGGGTTTTCGCGAAGAAAAGTTAGGGTTTTGAGAAACCCGTCGTTGTAGTCGCAAAACTCGCTATCAAATAAAATTTTACCGAAACTCCAAGGTAGTCTCGGGTCGAACACGGGGAGGCGACGTTTGCTTCTTTGAAATCCACATTTCGCTTTGTTTCTTTTTGGTGATTTTAGGGTTTTTAAGTTTTTTTTAGTATTTTCATGATGAAGAAATAGCCAAGATAATATTCGAGCAAGGATAAATAGAAAGATAGAGAGTCGAGAAATGAGGCAAATCTGATATATCAAAATGTTGTTTATTACACTAATCAGAAATATGCTAAACAAAATAACAAGAGAATGAAGATGAGAAGGAATCTCCCAAAGCGGATGTTTGGCAAGACGACGGCACTTGGTGGCGGCTTGGATGGAGGAGATGAGATGCTGGAGGTCGGGGATGAGGTGCAGGAGGAACCCAGGTAGAGGGTCGCTTGACCAAGCTGAAGGAATGGTAATGAGGAGGTCGAGGTGATCGTCTACCTGAATGGAGGTGAGGGGACGACTCTGCGGTCTCCTACGAAGGAGGTGAGGGTATGGTTGAACGCTTGGTGGAGTAAATGAATGCTACACTAATAGGAGCTATGGAGCTTGGGAAAGAGCTCTTGGGAGCTTGGGAGGCTTCTTGAAGCTCTAGAGTAGGTGAGGAATGACTATGTAGAGATGAGGCCCCATGGGGAGGTGAAGGGGGGTTTAAATAGGTGAAGGGAAGAGGCTTGCCGTAGGCAAGCACTTCAATGCCACACACACGACACGCACCGCATGCTAGGCCCTGGCGCATCCACGCACCGCAGTTGGCCACTGCTGGACCGTCCACAACCGCTAGATTGCGGGCGGATGGCGTGGATCAAGCGGAGGTCGCGCGCGCTTGAATTTGAAAAACGTTCTCACTGGCTGGGGGATGAGCATCAGCTGTTGGATTCACGATCGTACAGTTGAGGGCTCACGCGGATCGCACCTTTGCGAGATTTGGATGCACACACATTGCGCCTTCATGAAGATCCGACGACGGAGAGCACGCACAGTCGTCTTAAATGGGCACCCCAGATTGTGCGCGTTTGATCTGGCATGCATCTGCGTGTCATTGGGCGGGCGTCCAATCGCGTGTGCGTGCTCCTGACTGCTCGATCAAGATCGAGCAGTCCAATTTAGCTGGCGTCGAAGAGGCCGTAGCAAATCGAAGCTCGAACTTGTGCCTCTTCCTTGAGGGATGAGCGTGCTACCGATGAGACAAGGCGTTGGATTGTCGCGTCGAGAGCTGCTGCCTCCCCGGATCTCGACTGTTGGATGAAGATCCAACGATCAAGATTTCATTAGGCCATCTTCCTTTGGCGTTGAGCGGCAGGTTGAGCGGAGGATTCTCCGCCATTGGATTGAGATCCAATGGCTGGGATCTCCTCTTCAGGCACTTTGGAGGGGAGCTGGGCGACGTTGGGTGCTCTAGATGGTGCCACATGGCATCATCTAGACTGTCTACCTTTCTTTGCTTGCAGACAATGCTATGGTGCTTGGATCGAGATGATTTCCATGTTGCCGGACTGTGATCGTCGCTCTAGATTCATCTATACGGTGCGATTTTGCATTTGAAGCTTAGAAATGTCGCGCCTTGTCTCCTAGCCACAATAATGCAGGAATTATTGTACAATTTATACATATTACACTAAATGCAGTATGATGAATGTTATGCAATATTTATACTATGGAATGCAACGCTAGGCTTAGGAACTATCATAAATAAGCATTTAATCATGAATACATGCATGTTTATCAAAGGGCGAAGTCGATCTATACTAATTCTACTCCTAGCTAACAATTCAACAATAAGTTCTTTAGCTATTTCTACTCCTAGAAAGTAGTAAATCTAATCTATGGAAGCGGTAAATCTAGCTAACAAACGAAGGTGATGTCCAAGGTCCACTAGCTGGAGGTCGATGGTGATGAAATGGAGGAGACCCTTATCTGAAGGAGGTGTCCAAGAGCCAACAGCCAGTGGCTAGAAGCGATTGAAGGAGGGAGATCAACCTACTCTGTCACCGCAAGCGAGGAATTGAGGTGGGGAAGCTGAGGGGATGGAAGAAGGGAACCACTTGAGGGGGAGGGAGCGATTACTGTGCACGCGAGCTCTAGAGCTACTTAAGTAGGCTTAGGGAGTGAATCAGATCACCGTGAGGTGGGTTTCAACTCCTAAGGCATGGGCGGTGGATATAAAGAGAGAGAGGTGCACGAAGCTCCAATCCAAACATCAGCCGTTGGATCAAATTTTGAGCAAGGGGTGAACCTATGCGCAATCACGCGCAAAGATTGAATTTGGTTTGGCCATTGAATCAAGTACTCATGGATTCAACGGCCATGATCGATCATGTTCTTGCGGCTACAGTAGAGGTGCATTGCAGGTCTTTTGGTGAAATTGCGAGGCCCTCTATGAGTGAAGCGGTAGAGAAATTGCAGGAAAACCCATAAGTGGCGAAGAATTGATGTAGAGCTATCCCTGTGGTTTACAAAAAAGCCCTTGGAGGTTTGCAATTAGGTCCCTGAAGGTTTTAAATGTGGAAGAATGTGAATGAAGGACCTATATGTAATGTCCATAATGCAAGGTTCCAGTGATGTCCAAATGCCACCAAATTTTTATTAAAGCCCAATTGAACATTCAAGAAGTTGATTTCACTTTTGATTTGAAGTTTTGAACCCAAATGTGTGTTCAATTTACAATTGGATCATTAATTTACATTAATGAATATAATATCTCATTTTATGACCTAATTTTATATTTTTAACACAAATTGAATGTTTTAGGTTATGTCTGTTAATTCCCACACTTAACCCATTTCTTGTGTTAATTATATAGTGTTTAACCTAGTTTCTATCTTAACTTGGGCATTTTAGCTATGATGAGCCACACCTCATCAGTGCATTTCTATATTGTAGAGTGCTGGAGCAAGGTGCGTAAGTCTTATCTTTTTGCATCAGCTATCTATACACGCATTGCATTTGGATGTAATTAAAGACCACTTAAGTTGATTTGAAAAGATTAATCAAATGGTTACATTAATTTTGAAAAGAGGAGTAAAATATACAGGAAGTGTTTGAATAACTTGATTGCGATTTTCAAAAGAAAAATCATTTTTCGCAGTGTGATGCACACCTCCTGCACCGAGCACGCACTATAGGCACCACACTAGGTCTCAAGCCCTTAAGGCTATAGCCATCGATCACTTTATCGGTGTAAACCCTCCTATTTCACTTTGTGATGGTGGTATTAACTTTTACTCGAGTGACTTGATACTTTAAGGAGGGGGACACTGACGTTGCGTGTGCGTGTTTGTTTGGAAGTGTCGTTATAGTTTGCACTTGCGACGTCTGTTTTAAAGTAAAGAATCGGAGGTGAGTCCGAGTGTCGGTCTCAGGGAGGCGTAAAAATCGGATTCTTCTTGACACTTATTGTCACGAAAAATCGTGGGGTTTTGCTTGCGAAAAAGGCGCAGGTGAAAAGCGAGAGAGAGAGAGAGAGAGAGAGATTAGGGTTAGAATTGTTTCCTTCACCACATGCAACTTGAATAGAAAATAGAGCAAGAAATTGAATAGAAAACAACTTCATTAAGCATGCAACTTTAGTTCATGATTACAACACTAGATAAATGCTTGAACATAAGTAAAGTAAAGCTTAAAAGAAGGGAAGAAAGAGAGAGAGAGGGAGGGCGGCGAGGCAGCCACGGTCGTGGAGAGGGCTCCGTCGATGGCTCGTCATCTCCAGTGATTACAAAAGGGCTTAAAGGTAGCTAGGAGGGGGTAGAGTAGTTGCAAGTGGAGTGAATGCCTTGAATGGGTGGTTGGAAGGGGTTTAAATAGGGAGAAGGACTTTCCAAATGAAGAAAGGATTTTAGCGACGTCCCACTAAAACCCTTCCCAAAGCGTCGGTGAAGACCCCTACCAGCCGGTCATTCACCTGCCGCTGTGTTTCCTCGCGCCTGATTCGTGTGCGCGCGCCATAAGCCATCCGATCGAAGATCGGACGGCTAGGATCACGCGCAAGACGCATGCCTGGATCGCGCCCTTGCGCCCGCGTCATTGCGTGCGTCTGGTCAGGGCGCATCTGCGGGCGCCACGTCTTGCGATCGCGCCCGTTCGCTGCGGATCGGGCGGTCCAATTTCGCCCGCGCGCGCCTTCGCCCTCGATTTGGTGCGCGAGGCATTTCGAACCCGTGCCCCTCTCTGCGTGGTTGAAGCGCCGACCGCTGCGCTGCACTCATTGCTTCGTTACGGTTGCGCGTCGATGCTCGGCTGCTACCGACCGGTGGATGGAGATCCGATGGTCGTGATCTACCCGGGAGAGGAGTGCTGTGATGGTGCAGGCGGTTGGTGTGGTGTTTTCAGCAGTCCGATCGAAGATCGAATAGCTCAGATCATTCTGCGGTTGATGGAGGGGGCTGAGCGAGGCGTGCGGGCGCCACGTGGTGCACCGTGGGCCATTGATCATCAGATCAATGGTCAGAATTTCTTGGGCCCATTATGGGAGCTCCGGATGTCAGATTTGGCCGATTTCGAGTTCGTTGGACTCCGTTCGTCGCTTTGAATCCATCCATGAGGTCCGATTGCTCATCTGAGGTCTATTTTGACAAGTGCTCATACAAATGGCCATTAATATAGTTCTATAAGCAATATTAATGTGTGATACATGCAATGCTCCCATTCCTATTTAGGATGTGTTATTTATGCATTTTGTTCTTAAGGTAAACCCCATTTAACAGAGTTATCACCCTGAGATGTAGTGTTATCATACCCCCATGCTTTCTCCTTGCTAGTCCCTAGCAAGGTGTATTCTAGCCTTTATTTTCTGTCAGAATTTAAGAAGTAACTACTTAGACACTTCGTCACTTGTCAATAGAAGGAAATATACTAAGATCTTAATCTACAAAGACTATGCAGTGCTCGAGTGTCTGCCAAAATACGAATCGCCTGAGTCCTTACTTTAATGTATGTAAATATATATTTTTTTTCTTATTTTTAGATTTTTTTTGGAATTCAGAGTGTGTTAGTAACTTTTTACGGCTACCTAATCCACCCATAACTCGGACAAAACTCTAAGTGCTAAGCATCTTGGTGTGGAGATTGTGATAGACTCATTCAACGGTAATTTAGACAGACTCCAGGTTTCTACGCTCCTAGGTGATCGGAAGATAAAGTGTTTTGCCTGAAGGTGTATTTGTTCGATCGGTAGCTTTCTCCCTACGTTTGTTTTAATTGGGGTCAACACAAGTATTTTTTCAGTGTATATCTCCCCGACTTGTACTACTTCCCCGCTTCTTCCATAAGTGTTTTGGTTCTTTTTGTGCAATTACTGAGCTGGGCTTTGGATAATCGACCAATGGGCTGTTGCTACCCACGATCACTTGCCAGCCATACTCGTGCATTTTTTCTTCTTCTTCTTTTTTTTTTTTGGTAGGTGGCTTCCCTGATCTCAAATGTACCTAAAGGCAATGAAGAAGTGGTCCCGTGGCTGGGCTTTGGACAACCTGCCAATGGGCTGTTACCCACGACAACTTAACAACCATACAACCCTAGAGAGTTCATTAGCTACCCAATTTCTGTCAAAATCTTCGAGGAGTGAGTCTATGCAAAAATGTGTGTAGATGCTTAGACTCAAAGTCTTTCTAAGTTAAAGGGTGAGTTGATAAGTCGTATACTTATCACCTTATTTAGTAGGTGGATTAGAGTAGCTTAAGGTTGCAAGGATTTGAAGCTAAATCCATATTTTAATGGACACCAGGGCTAATTAAACCTGAAGGCCTGAAAAGTCTAAGTGTTCGGGTTCTTTTTGTATTATTTTCCACTATTGACAAATTTCTAATGCCTAAGTTTTTTCCTAAATTCAATTTTTTTTTTAATTTTAAATTTTATTCTATTTAGATTGATTAAATGAGCTCAGGATCATGCAATTTACCACCCTCCCCTATGCTCAAGTTGGACAATGTCCTCATTGGCAAATACATGGATGCAAAAGGGGCTTAAAAAAAGATAATACCTAAGTGACGTAGAATACCGGATCAATCTAAATCCACTGGGTTGCCTCCTAGGAAACGCTGAGTTTAACGCCTCCAGTTGGGCGGTGCTTCGTGTCATCCCTCAATGAGGGTGACACTCTCCTATGGGGGAACCTAGGCTAGGAAGTGTTTCAATCTTTGGCCATTAACTGTAAAAGTGTGCCTAGTGTTCGGATCAGCGATTTCGATCGCCCCATTAGAGTGAGGCTTGACCACCCTAAATGGTCCTGTCCACTTGGACCTGAGTTTTCCCAGAAAGAGTTTTAGGCGAGCATCGAAAAGTCAGACTTGCTAGTTAGGCTCAAAGGTCTTTCTATGGATGAGTCGGTCGTGGATGGCTTTCATTTTCTCCTTATACAATCGACTATTCTCAAAGGCGTCCCAACGAATTTCTTCGAGCTCAGAGAGTTGGAGCGTCCTCTACACATCGGCTAACTGGGAATCCATGTTACATTGCTTGACAGCCTAGTAAGCCCGGTGTTCCAATTCGACAGGAAGGTAGCAGGCTTTGCCAAAGACCAGGCGATAAGTCGACATGCCTATCGGGGTCTTGAAAGCGATCCTGTATGCCCTAAGTAGGGCACAGAATTAGGAGTGAATAAAATGACTTCCACCATCACTGATCATGGCCTTTGGTATTCCAAATCGGGAAAAGATGTTCTGCTTAACAAAGTCCATGACAGTCTTGTGATCTCATCGGCGGTGCTTCAATCCATTTAGAAACATAGTCTACCAAGACTAGGATGTATTCAAAGCTGTTGGATGGTGGAAAGGGGCCCATAAAATCAATACCCCAAACGTCGAAGATTTCGACAATCAAAATGGGCTAGAGAGGCATCATATCTTTTCTGGTCATGGTCCCCAATGTTTGGCTACGTGAGCAAGTCTTGGCAAAGTTGTGTGCATCCTTAAATAGGGAAGGCCAGTAAAATCCAGACTGTAGAACCTTCGTAGCCATTTTCTTTCTAGAGAAGTGGCCACCACAAGCTTGGTCATGACAGAAAGATAGCACACTCTGAACTTCGTTCTCGGTTATACATCTCCTGATGATCTGGTCGACACAGAGGCGAAACAACATGGGATCATCCCAGAAATAGTGCTTGGCATCAGCCAAGAACCTATCCCGTTGCTGTCTAGACCAGTTGTGCGGGGTCTGTCCTACAACAAGGTAGTTGACATAGTTAGCATACCAAGGCAGTCTCTTGTCTTGCACAGCCAGATTGTGGTCATCAAGGAAGGTGTCAGATAAAGGCAGGGAGGGTCCAATATGGTCTAGGTGAAGTCTGGATAAGTGGTCAGCCATCACATTCTTTGATCGGGCCTTGTCGCAGATTTCCAGGTCAAATTCCTGCAAGAGAAGGATCCATCTGATGAACCAGGGTTTCGCATCCTTTTTAGCCAACAGGTGCTGGATGGCTGAATGGTCAATATAGATGGTCACATGGGATCCCAGCAGGTAAGGTCAGAACTTCTCGAGTCTGAAGACTACAGCGAGCAATTCTTTCTCTATGACAGTATAATTTCGTTGGGCCTCATCTAACGTCTTGCTCGCGTAGTAGATGACCACAAGTTTCTTGTCTTGCCTTTGTTCCAGGACAGCGCCTATGGAAAAATCTAATGCATCACACATAATCTCAAAGTCCTGGGACCAATCCGGGGGTTGAAGTACAGGTGCCATGGAAACTAAGTCCCGGAGGGTGTGATAAGCCTGGATGCAATCAGAGGTCATTTGAAATATGGCGTCGTTGACCAGAAGGTCGGTTAAGGGTTTGGAAAGCTTGGAGAAGTCTTTGATGAACCTTCGGTAGAAGCCAATATGTCCCAGGAATGAACGGATCTGCCAGACCGAGCTAGGTGGAGGAAGTTTGGAAATCAAATCAACCTTAGCCCAATCCACCTCAATGCCCCTATGTGATACAATGTGACCAAGGACGATTCCTTCTTGAACCATAAAATGGCTCTTTTCCCAACTTAACACCAGATTAACCTCGATACATCATTTCAGGATTTTCTCCAAGTTGCTCAAACAATGGTCGAATGAATTCCCAAATACAGAGAAATTATCCATAAAGACCTCTAAGTATTCACCCACCATTTCTGAAAAAATGGCTAGCATGCAACGCTGAAAGGTAGCAGGTGCATTGCATAACCCGAACGGCATTCGACGGAATGCAAACGTGTCGTACGGGTAAGTGAGTGTGGTCATCTCTTGATCTTTAAGAGCAATTGCGACTTGGTTATATCCTGAATATCCATCCAGGAAGCAAAAATACTTTTGCCATGTCAATCTTTCAAGGATCTGGTCAATGAATGGCAAGGGGAAATGATCTTTCTTAGTGGCGTCATTGAGCTTCCTATAATCAATACACACCCGCCATGCGGTGGTGGTGTGGGTGGGGATGGATTCGCCATGCTCATTGGTGACAACAGTGAGCCCGGCTTTCTTTGGGTCCACTTGAGTGGGGCTCACCCAGGGGCTATCAGAGATGGGATAGATGATGTCAGTGTCTAGCCACTTGATAATTTCTTTCCTAACGACCTCCGCATATTTGGGTTTAATCGTCTCTACATATGGCAGGAAAGTCGTGCCCCGTCTTCTAGGTAAATCTTATGAGTGCAATAGGCGGGGTTAATTCCTCTCAAGTCCGAAATGGTCCATCCAATGGCGGCCCGATGTTCTGAAAGGGTCGCGGTCAACCTAAGTTCCTGATCCTTGGTTAGATGAGAGTTAATAATCACAAGGAAAGTCTGGTCAGGTCCCAGGAAGACATACTTGAGGTTCTCAGGTAGTGGCTTAAGTTCGGGTGCGGGTAGAATAACAGTCGACGAGAAAGGGAAAGGCGGGAGTTGATCAACATCAATCTCCTCAAATGGTGTTGTTTGATGGTAATCAGCATTACAGAGGTCCATGGGTAAAGATGGTGACGGGTCAGCACAGTCATTACAAGATTGATGGTCTGAAACAGAGCTAAGGGTGAGGCATTCCTCGACCAGAGTTTCCACGCGATCATGTTCCTCAACACAATCGCAATCAAAAGACTTTGTCGCCCGAAAAATATCCAACTGCATTTTCTTGTCTCCAAAGGTGATTTCCATACATCCCGTGTCACAATCAATGTTTGCCTTAGCCGTAGCTAAGAAAGGTCTGCCTAAGATTATGGGTGCGTTTTGTAATTTTTCAGGGACTTCCATGTTGAGCACCAAGAAGTCGATCGGGAAATAGAAGTCCTTGACCTGCACAATCACGTCCTTGACAACCCCCTTCAGGGTCTTCACAAATCTATCAGCTAGTTAGATGGTGACAGGTGTGGGTGTTAATTCTCCGAAACCAAATTGGTGGTACAGGGTTGTTGGAATTAGATTGATGGAAGCACCTAAGTCCAGGAGAACTCTATCAAATGTCATGTCCCCGATATTGCAGGATATCAGGGGTGCTCCTGGGTCAGTTCGCTTAAGTGGAAGGTTGCTTGATGTTACGGAACTTGCTTGCTCGGAGAGCACAACCTTCCTAGGTGCTTGAGGTCTTGGCTTACGTTTGGGTGTATAGGCATCCTTTAAAAACTTGGCGTAAGCCGAGATGTGCTTAACGGCTTCAAAGAGCGGAATATTAATCTGCACCTACTTAAAGATCTCCAAAAGCTCCTTAGTTTCTACAACACTTTTCTTCTTCTTGATTGTTTCCAAGGCCTCGGGGTAAGGTGTCTGAACATAGATAGGGTCTATTTCTTGGTCCTTGGGCTTTTCCAGTGCCTCTTCTGAGTCAGGTGTTTCAGCTGGTGAAGTCTAGGGAAGAGTCGGCCATTTGGGATCCTGGGTTTTGGTGCCACTTCTCAAGGTTACCGCATTCGCAGAGGCATTGGGACCATGGGTTGATCCTTGAGAAAACAAGAATGAAGAAGCACCAAACCCAGGGGGTGCTTGTGGGGCTGGCTGGACCATGTGAGCCTGCCCAGGGTTGCCTTGGAACCCTTACGAATTGGGGCCTCTGTTAATTGTGTTTCGCGAGTTCGGTTGTGGCTGGGAAGGTAAGCTTGCACATCTCAAGGATAGCAGATGTTGATGGGGAGGGAAGAGAGTAATCAAGGTTTGAGGGAGCAAAGGTCCCTCCCTGGAACGTGGTCAGGGGTTGTTCCAGGTTCAATTGGCTCAAGGGCTGGACCAGGTCAACATTGTGAGCTCCCTTTGCTAGGGAGAAGGTCTGTAATGGGTTCATGGTCTGATGCAGTAGCTCATCAATATTTTTATCCACCAATTCCACTCGATCTAATTTCTTGGCAATGATGTCCATGTCAACCATTCCAGAATTTGCTTGTACCTCATAAATCCTGCCATGGGGTTTACTGGATCAGTTCAACTGGGTCATGGAGGCATTGTTGAGTGAATTTTCGCTTATAGACTCAAAGAGCTCAAACGCGCTCTCCTCGTCCTTGTTCAGGAAGTTCCCTCCGCATGAGGCATCGACGAAGTTCCGTAGGTTGCTGTCCAGACCGTGGTATAAGATCTAGGCCAATTGCCACCTTGGTACTTCGTGGTGTGGGTATTTCCTTAAGAGTTCATTGAATCTTTCCCACGCCTCATGAAATCGTTCCCTACCCTGGAGTGTAAAGGTAGTAATAGCTCTTCTGAGGGTATTGGTCTTTCCTATGGGAAAGAATTTCATTAGAAATGCATGCCTCAGTTCTTCCCAGGTGGTGATGGGTCTACCTAGGGTTCTAAGCCAGTGAGAAGCCTTGTCTCTCAATGAGAAGGGGAACATCTTAATCAGAACAATGTCAAGGCTAATGTTCCTAGGTTTCACAGTTCATGCTATCAGATCAAGATCCTCTAGGTGCTGGAAGGGGACCTCATTTGAGCTTCCATGGAAGTGGCTCTGGATCAGACTTAAGACATTTGGTTTTAGCTCAAAATCATCTCCCCCTTTAGGGATCCTAAGGTGTAGCTCGACTCTAATAGCGGAAGGATTGTAGAAATCGTGAAGGGGCCTCGGTTGATCCTGGAATGGTGGTAATCAAGTGGTGGTTGCCTTTGTGGGCCTTGGAAAGGTGGTGGTGGTTGCCCTTGTCCTTGTGGGTTCTGTAACCGGTGTATGGTTTGCATGATAGTGTGAATCTGTTGCTGCTGAAGCTGGTGGTTTGCGTTAATCTGGGCTTGGATGATGGCCATTGTGTCTGGTGGGGGTTGGTCCTCAACCTCATCTACCCTAGGTTCAGCCATGTTTCTAGCAGAATCAAGTCACCTGGATTCCCGTCCCAAAACAAACAACTCGGGATGCAGTGAGCGTCTCCTGTGCATACACTAGAGAAGAACAGGAGGGGATACGAAGAGCGACAGATGCGAGAAGTGTGTGTTCAATCAAGCAAACAAGCCTAGTCCTTATGGTGTATTCCTTAGGAGACCTAGAAATCTCAAAAAGAGTGATTAAGTCCATAAGCACTGGACTCTCCTTCCCAAAGCTAATCTGGCCAAGTTGATTGCGAGAGGATTGTAGGGAAAGTTCTTCCTTTGGCTTGCGCCGCCGATTCCATAGACCCCACAACCGTGGTCGTTTGACACTGCCCCGCAGCCTAGTCACCAGATTCTACCAAGGGAATGAAAGCCAAGTGCCCAGTGAACAAAACCTCACCTCTCGAGACTTAACTCAGTCCTGCCTAGGGCACGTCTACTCAGTTTTAAAAGGGCTAGGATAGTGCTTGTGCTAGGGTTATGTGATAAGGCGTTGATTGGGGTAGTGCCTCTTAGTTTTCCACTTTTAGTGTGTGTGCTTTTGTCAAAACATGGTTTTCAAGCAAGGATTTTTTTAAGATGTGTCTTTTAATGTTTCATCCTTACTTTAGTGTCTTTTAGGATTGACTTGTCTTAATGTTTTCAGACAAGTTTCAGTGGGCACGTCAAGTTTTGCACACAATTCGGTGAAAGTAGATTTCCTTTTATTGTGTAGAGGCTCTAAAACCCTAATGTACTCATCCTAATGATCATGCAGCCTCTATTAGATGAGTCATTTTTAGGGTTGAGGGGTGCGACCCAAGTCAATACAAGGTGGCTTCGCAAACACCACTCAAAAAGGGAAAAGAACACTGCAAGAATTTATTCAGAATGTTAGAGTGTACATTTTTTTGTTAGGTGATGTGTTAAGGCTGTGGGTCAGGAAATCATACACCACGCCAATTTTTTTCAGTTTTACAACTTTTTTAGATTTTCAAGCAAGCAAACAACCATGAGTGAAGAAATACTCACGACCAGTCCTTGTTGCGCCTACTCACTCGTTATCGTCATGAGTCGCGCTGCTTCGCAGTCCAAGCACCGAATTCCTGCAACCATCAAGTAAAAGGAGACAAGACGTTAGGCGATGGGAGAATGGATGTAAAATGGAAGTGACAGAATAAATCCATTGCCTCCCCGGCAACGGCGCCAAAAACTGATGTTGCACGTGTGCATTTGTTTGGAAGTGTCGTTATAGTTTGCACTTGCAATGTCGGTTTTAAAGTAAAGAAACGGAGGTGAGTCCGAGTGTCGGTCTCAGGGAGGCGTAAAAATTAGATTCTTCTTGTCACTTATTGTCACGAAAAATTGTAGGGTTTTGCTTACAAAAATGGCGCAGGTGAAAAGCGAGAGAGAGAGAGAGATTAGGGTTAGAATTTTTTCATTCGCCACATGTAACTTGAATAGAAAACAACTTCATTAAGCATGCAACTTTAGTTCATGATTACAACACTAGATAAATGCTTGAACATAAGTAAAGTAAAGCTTAAAAGAAGGGAAGAAAGAGAGAGAGAGGGAGGGCGACGAGACAGCCACGGTGGTGGAGAGGGCTCCGTCGGCGGCTCGTCGTCTCCGGTGATTACAAAAGAGCTTAAAGATAGCTAAGAGGGGGGTAGAGTAGTTGCAAGTGGAGTGAATGCCTTGAATGGGTGGTTGGAAGGGGTTTAAATAGGGAGAAGGGCTTTCCAAATGAAGAAGGGGTTTTAGCGACATCTGGGATGTCGCTAAAACCCTTCCCAAAGCGTCGGTGAAGACCCCTGCCCACCGGTCGTTCGCCTGCCGCTATGTTTCCTCGCGCCTGATCCATGTGCACGCACCATAAGCCGTCCGATTGAAGATCGGACGACTGGGATCTCGAGTGAGGCGCGCGCCTGGATCGCTCCCTTGTGCCCGCGTCATCGCGCGTGTCTGGTCAGGGCGCATCTGCGGGCACCACGTCTCGCGATCGCGCCCGTCCACTGCTAATCGGGTGGTCCAATTTTGCCCGTGCGCGCCTTCGCCCTCGATTTGGTGCGCGGGGCGTTTCGAACTCGCGCCCCTCTCTGCGTGGTTGAAGCTCCTCAATTTGGTTGCGTGTCGGTGCTCGACTACCAGTTGGATGGAGATCCGATGGTCGTGATATGCCCGGGAGAGGACTGCTGTGATGGAGCAGGCGGTTGGTGCGGTGTTCTCAACCGTCCGATCTTCGATCGGACGGCTCAAATCATTCTATGGTTGATGGAGGGGGCTGGGCGAGGCGTGCGGGAGCTACATGGTGCACCGTGGGAATTTCTTGGGCCCATTGTGGGAGCTCCGGATGTCGGATTTGGCCGATTTCAAGTCCGTTGGACTCCGTTCATCGCTCTGAATCCATCCGTGCGGTCCGATTGCTCATCCGAGGCCTGTTTTGATAAGTTTTCATACAAATGGCCATTAATACAATTCTATAAGAAATCTTAATGTGTGATGTATGCAATGCTCCCATTCCTATTTAGGATGTGTTGTTTATGCATTTTGTTCTTAAGGTAAATGCCATTTAACAGAATTATCACCCCGAGATGCAGTGTTATCATACTTTAAGGAGGGGGACACCCCTTAAAGGAACTAAAGGGTAGTTAAGAGGCACCGCTAATGCATCACCTCAAAGGAAGGGTTCGCCCTACTTGTATCTCTTAGTTCCATCCTTGGGATACCTTTTCACTTGAGCATTTGACAATATCATTGCAACAAAGTGTAAGTCTTTAGGGCACTCGAAGGTCAATTTAGGATGTGTAATTGGATTGATAACTTGTTTGATCACCCATAAGAACTAAATGATCTCAACCTCCTAAACAAACATTGGTCAGGAATCTCAAGTGCCTCATTTCTCTTATACCACGTAAGTGGGAATGGGGAAACACTGCCTTGACTCTATTTGGCCAAGCTGGGAAGTTGGTTGGAGGACCTAATTCATTTTAAACGACAAAGACCTTTTTCTTTGTGTTTGCTTGGTGTTTTCTTGGTAGGTGCTCACTTAGGAGAAGTCCTATTTTTAAACTTGAACCTGAGAGACTTTTTAGGAGAGCCAACCATGAAAGAAGAAAGATGGCAGAAGAGAGACTGGAAGGAGAAATTAGAGTTGGTGAAAATCAAAGAACCCTGAGAGACTATTTCCTAGCCACAACTCACTCAACCCTACCTATCTGAAGGCCTGGAGTGGATAATCCTTATGAAATCAAGAGTAGTACCATATCTTTGCTTCCCTCTTTCTACGGTACTACTAGGGAGGATCCCTACAGGCATCTTAAGGAATTCACTGAGGTTTATTCCATGGTGAAGCTCCAAGGCTTTACTGATGAAGCCCTGATGAGGATGTTATTTCCATTCTCCTTAAAGGATAAGGCCTAGCACTGGTATCATACCCTCGATACAAGGGTAAATGATTGGGCCACCCTTAAGGGAGAATTTTTAAAAAAGAACTCTCCTATGAGTAAAACCAATCATTATAGGAGAGATCATGAGTTTTCCTCAGAAGGAGGGGAGCAATTTCATGAGACGTGGGAGCATTTTAACGACTTACTTAGGTTATGCCCCCACCATCAAGTGCCAAAATGGCAACTAGTCGAAAGGTTCTATAATGGCTTATCTGAAAGGCATAGGCAAATTATCGATGCAGCCTGTACTGGAACCTTCATGACCAAAATTAAGGATGAAGCCTGGACTTTATTTGAAACATTAAGTGATAATTCCATACATATATCCTCTGCCTACCAAGAAAGAAAACCATCAATCTTGTAGAGGAAGATAGAGGCCCATGAAGTCAGGGCTACTTAGGATTTGGCTTATCAAATTCAATTGTTAAACAAAATTTTGATAGGCTTTTAGCAAACCCCGGTATGCACCTACAAGCAGCCTCTATTGTCCAAGCCTTGAGTGAATGCTCCATTTGGCAAAGCAATACACAAGCCACTGTGGAATGTCACTTGGCAAATCAATTCCTGAGTTGATTCAGGTTGACCTGAATGCGACCCAAGGTATCTGACCACCCCCTCATAATAACCCGTATTCCAATACTTATAATCCAAGGTGGTCGAACCCTTCAAACTTTGCATAGAAGCAAGGTTATGCTTCCAACTCAAGGAATGCAAGACCCCAACCTCCCCAACCCGTATACCTACCATCCTATACAAACCCTCCTCGAAACAAGTCCTTTGAGATGGATGAACTAAAAGCCATGATCAAAGCAATGCAAGAGCACCAAAATATGATCATCCAATCTCAGAATAAGATGATCACTGATATGCAATCCCAAATTGGTCATCTTACTGAGGCAGTTAGACAGTGGGATTCGGGGAAGTTGCCTAGTTCTTCAGAGGAGAACCCAAAGTGTAAAGGGATTATATTCAGGGAGCACGCTCAAGCTGTGAATGTATTGAGGAGTGGCAAAGAAATTGTTAAACCTGATAGCCCTCCTACGGTCACCCCTCAGAATTCCTCTCCTACTATGACCCTAACTCCCACCCTCACCTCGGAAGAGCCACACTACCCTCCCTCACTTGAAATTGCTTACATGGAGGAGGTCGTCATTCCACCACCCCTTTCTCGACACAATGATACCTCCACCGAGAAGTTGAGGGTGCCCTATCCAGAGCACCTATCCACTCCTAGGGAATCTTCTATTGGCTCATCTGGAGCCAAGGATAAGACAGATAAGATTATGGATACTTTAAGGCAAGTCCACATCAACTTGCCTTTGTTGGATGCTATAAAGCAGATCCCATCCTATGCCAAGTTTCTAAAGGACTTGTGTACCCAGAAGTGTCAATCTAGGAGACAGGTCCAAGCTAAGGTCATCCTATCTGACCATGTTAGCTCGGTGTTTCAACATGGAACACCACCCAAGATGAAAGACCCAAGAGCCTCGTATATTTCAGTGGTTATAATTAACCAACACATGGACGAGGCTCTGCTCGATCTAGGCGAGGGGGTGAACATTTTGCCGAGCTCTGTCTACGACCTTTTGGGAGGAGGTGATTTAAAGCCTAGTCCTATCATCCTCTAGGTCGCAGACAGATTGCTTAAGACACCATGGGTATTGTTAGAAGATGTCCTTGTGAGAGTGGAAGACTTCTTCCCTATTGGCTTTCTTGTGCTTGATTCTGACCCATCTAATAGGCCCACCAGGCCATCCATTATTCTGGGATGCCCCTTCTTGGCCACAGCCAACGCCTCTATCAATTGTAGATCAAAGGCACTTAAAATGGGCTTTGGGAACAAGAAAATTCGGTTAAATGTCTTTGATAACTACAAGCAACCCGAATTGGAAGATTGTTCCCAGATTGAGGTGGTTGATGAAATCGTTGAAGAGACAATTCCAGCACTCTTATGTGGTGACCCCCTTCAAATTGTCATATCTAAGGACTATCCTCTGATTATTGAAGAAAATGAAGGGGATATGCCCAAATTGGAAGAGCTACTGGGAGTACACATAGAGTCGTTGTTCCCTCCCTGGACTTTGAAGGTAGACCCACTACCTGAGATAGGGATATTTCAACTGATACCCTCAATCCAATTGGTTCCTGAGTTGGAGCTCAAACCCCTCCCAAGTATGCTGAAGTATGCTTTCCTTAGCCCTAATAACATGCTCCCCATCATTATTTCGTCTGCGTTATCTGAATCGTAGGAGGGAGCTTTACTTGAGTATTTATAGAGGTAAAAGGAAGCCATTGCGTGGACTATTACTGATATTAAGGGTGTTAACCCCTCACTCTGCATGCATCATATATACATGGACGAGTCCGTGAAGCCCTTTCGTGACATGTAGAGAAGGCTCAACCTAAATATGCAGGAGGTTGTTAAGGAGATTCTGAAATGGCTAAATGCAGGCATTATCTATCCCATTTCAGACAATAAATGGGTCAGTAGATACATGTGTTGCCCAAGAAGGCAAGAATCACTGTGGAAGAAAATGACCAAGGAGAGTTGGTGACCACTGAACCCTCAACTGGCTGGAGGGCCTGCATTGATTACCCCCGTTTGAATATGACTACCCAGAAAGACCATTTCCCCTTACCTTTTATTGATCATATTTTGGAAAAACTGGGAGGGAACAAGTGCTTATGTTTCCTACTCTGGGTATAATCAAATAATTGTCTTCTCTGATGATCAGGAGTGTACCACCTTCACAAGTCCGTATGTCACATTTGCATTTCACTGAATGCCATTCGGATTATGTAACGCTCCTGCCACTTTCCAACAATGTATGATAGCTATCTTTTTTTACATGATCGACGAGTTTGTGGAGATCTTCATGGATGATTTCTCCATTTATGGCTTGTTGTTTGACCTATGTCTTTCTCACCTTGATAAAGTCTTAACCCACTGTGAAGAGGCAAAGCTGGCGCTTAGCTGGGAGAAGAGCCATTTTATGGTTCGGTAGGGCATTATTTTGGGGTATGTAGTTTTCAAGAGAGGATTAGAGGTGGATAAGGCCAAAATTGAGACCATCTCTAAACTTCCATCAACCACCACTGTTCATCAAGTTAGATCATTTCTTGGCCACGGTGGATTTTATAGGCACTTCATTAGAGATTTTAGTAAAATCTTTAAGCCACTTTGCCACCTATTAGCGAAGGATGTTTCCTTCGACTTTGATGACAAGTGTGGTGAAGCTTTTCAAGTCTTGAAGAAAGCCCTTAGTACTACGTTGATTCTCCAAGCACTAGATTGGGCCCTCCCTTTTGAGCTTATGTGCAATGCATCTGACTTTGCCATGGGAGCTGTCTTAGGTCAAAGGGTTGATGGTAAACCTCATGTTCCGCATTGTGCCAGCAAGACCCTTACAGATCCTCAGCAAAACTATACTGTCACTGAAAAGGAACTTCTTACAGTAGTGTTTGCTTTGGAAAAGTTTTGGTCCTATTTATTGGGGTCCAAGGTTGTGGTGTTTACTGACCATTCTGCTTTAAAGCACCTTCTTGCTAAGAAGGACACCAAACCTCATTTGATTCATTGGATTCTGCTACTCCAAGAGTTCGACTTATAAATTAAAGATAAGAAAGGAGTTGAGAGGTGGTAGCTGATCATCTGTCTAGGATACCTATTGAGGCATCAACCCTAGCTGGCGATATCCGAGAGATTTTTCTCGATGTGTCTCTAATGGCCGTGGAGGCCAAAACTCCTTGGTTTGCTGATATAGTGAACTCTCTGATCACGGGCATTACCCTCAGTACTTAGGATAAGCAGAAGCGAGACAGGTTTCTTGGCAAAGCTAAATATTATCATTGGGAGGAACCCAACCTGTTTAGAATTGGCCCTGACCAGTTATTCCACAATTGCATCCCTAACGAAGAACAGAGGAGTGTTCTGAGTTTCTACCATGATCTCCACTGTGGAGGGTACTTTAATGGGAAAAAGACTACCCACAAGGTTCTTCAGTCTAGCTATTGGTGGCTTACATTATTCAAAGATGAATAAATGTATGTGAGCACATGTCTACATTTCCAACAAATAGGAACCATTGGTAAAAAGGATGAGATGCCCTAGCAACCTATTCTCCCTGTTGAGATCTTTGATATCTGGGGCATCGACTTCATGGGTCTCTTTCTTGTGTCCTTCGGATATGAGGACATCCTTATGGCCGTGGACTATGTATCGAAATGGATAGAAGCCATACCCACACGAACCAATGACCATTCTGTGGTCTTGGATTTTGTTAGGGCTAACATCATTTCTTAATACGGGTGCCCAAGGACTATCATAAGTGATGGAGGACCTCACTTTAAGAATGTGCACTTCACAAGATTGCTCCAAAATTTGGGAGTCAATCACATGGTAGCCACACCTTACCATCCCCAAACGAGTGGTCAAGTTGAAGTATCTAATAAGGAGATTAAGCGGAATCTAGAGAAGGTTGTTAGGCCCGACAGAAAAGATTGGTCGAAAAAGCTAAATGATGCTCTTTGGACCTACAGGACAGCTTATAAGACTCCCTTGGGCATGTCACCTTTTAGGCTGGTTTATGGGAAAGCATGCCACCTACCTGTAGAAATCCAACACAAGGCCTACTGGGCCATCAAGAATGTCATTTTAAATTTGGACAAAGCAAGTAAGGCTCATATGCTCTAGTTAAGTGAGCATGAGGTGCTTCGCAATGAAGCGTACGAAACCTCCCAAGTTTACAAGCAACGTACAAAGGTCTTCCATGACAAGCACATCATTAGAAAGACCTTTGAGTCCAACCAGTAGGTCTAGCTTTTCAACTCCAAACTTAAATTGTTTCCTGGAAAGCTCAAGTCTCGCTGAGATAGGCTGTATGTTGTTATTAATGCCTTCCCTCATGAAACAATTGAAATTCAGAATCCTAATTTTGGTCAGAGCTTTAAGGTAAATGGCCAATTACTTAAATCGTCTGTTACTCTTTCAGATGGCCAAGTTTTGAACGCACTTCGGCTTGAGGAGCCTTAGCTCCTCCGACTCTCCTCCTCAGGTGATATTCTTTTAAGTCTTTAATTTTTCAATGAGGACATTGTCAATCTTAAGCATGAGGGGGTATAACCTAAGGTTGTTTATAGCATTTATAAATAATTACATGCATTTAGGATAGGTGAATTAGTTTTTGCTCTAAAAAAAAATCTCTTTTGTTTTCTTGAGTTGAATGGGTTAGTCCCTAGCAAAAGAGTTTTATCAAGGAAGTTTCATTGAAGATTTGCTTCTTAAATTGTTTCTTAATTTAGAATCTAGTATATTTACTTCACTTGCATGTAGACTTGGAAATGGTTCTTTTATGCAAATCAATAGACATTTTTAGTTTGTCGAAGAAAAATATTGCTTCTTTTCTTAAACCTTTGGACAGTTGGTTAGGGAGTCAGGCAAACTATCTTCTATTAGCTCTACCAGACATTTGTGAGATGAAAGTAGAGTGTCTACTTTTGCACTAAGTCTAGTACGAGGACTCTTAAGTTCTGGATAATTTGATGATGATACCTCAGACTTAGGCATAGTTTTTGCTCTTTGTTCCTATGTGCGAACATTGTGTGTGAATTCGTGAGAACTACTAAATAAGGTAGATATGCAAAGATTGAAGTTCTAATAAAACTATGACTATGGTGGATGGTTTCGACTGTCCTTTATAGAATCCTCGGCTGAAGGAGGGTGTTAGTGCCAAAGGTCAGAAGTACACTTATCCTATCAATCCTTCCTCGATGCCGAGAGTAGGCACTTCTACCAAATAGGCCACACAATATCCTCTTGAACATCATCATCCCCAATAATGCCTCATGAATAAAAGTTTGCGTCGTGTTGTGCTGGTAGTTATTGGAAAAAAAAGTGAGAAAAAAAAGAAAAAGAAAAAATATATATAGGAAGAAAGAAAAGAAAAAGAGAGAAAAAAGAGAAAAATAGAAAAGAAAGAAGGAAAAAAAAAAGTGTTCGACTTTATAGCTATATCTTCGTGTCGATTTCATCATGTGTCGATGTCATTGAGGCAACAAAAACACCCATTGCGATCCATCAAATATGACCCTTACCTACATTTTCAGTATCTTTGACCGCCCAAATACTAACTAAAGGATTCTGACATAGTTGTAAGGTTATCAGAATTATAATCGAAGTGTTGATGCCATGTGAGCCCACCAAATATTGCGTGCTTCTACACACCTGGTGACATTGTGAACTCTCCAAAAAAAGAAAGAGAGAAAGAGAGTGAGCACAAAGGAACTAAAAGGGAGCATAATTTTGAGCTTCTCTCTGAGTTGATGATCTAGAGATCTAGAGTCTATAGTACTAGGCTACATGTAGCACCAGATGAGTGTAAGCCACCAAACATGAATCCATTTGACTCAGGCATCTTCTACCTAAGCCAAAAAGTCGAGGTTGAATCACAGATTATTTTCTGCTTTATCCCAGAAGGAAGAAGTTGCCTATCTTGATAGAATTTTACCAATGGTCAAGTACAAACTTTAAATGTAGATTGATTTTTCACTTGGATCTATTGCTTAGGCTACTATCACTTCATTTTCACAGTTGTCTAGATTTCTAAATTTTTGAAATAAGGAAAGAAGAAATCTTTTGTCACTCTCCTGATAGCATGCATCATACACCTTGCATGTAATTTCCACTTTTGCTAAGGACTAGAAAAACTTAGGCATGGGGGCATTTGATAAGTTCACTTTAGTGGATCATTATTTGGCCTAAGTACTCTTTAATTATATGTTCCTAGTTTCTAATTGTTTAAGAATTAAATGATAATTTATCTTAGCCTGTGTATTTCACATTTAATAGCATATTGTTATGATAACCTATTTGGTGGATGCAAGCTAGATGCAAAGATTATTGGAACATGGAGGAAATCATTCGCAAATGGGACCTGCACACACCAACTCCGTGCTTCAATCGGCCTCCCAGTTGCAGACAAAGCTATATTTGAAAATGACATCCATCCAATTTCATTCTTTAAGACGTACAGAACTCAATTTGGATGTCTGATGACCGTTAATCTCAGTACCAATCTTGCTAATGGTACCAACAGCACCACCGCCTCACCACTGTCGTCAATTTGTTGGAGAAGCCCGAGTCTTCGGGGGAGAGGAAACAAATTGAGAGAGCCACGACAGCAAGATGATTTTAAAAAGAGAAGAAACAATAGCTTCCATCACCACCGTGACTCTAGCGCAACCTATTTTTTCAAGCTTGCACCATGGACCCAACGTGCACAATGGCATAGGCATACTCCACCTCCACTCATTCCCCTTGCGTCGGCTGCACAGAGGCGATGAGCGGCCACAGCACCACCATGCATAACCCCCCTCCCCCCTCAGCCATCCATCTTCTCCTTCCTCTTCTTTTCCTTCTTCAACCCTATGTGAACCCATCACCACCTTCACCTTCTCCTCTGAAACCCCCCACTGCGCACACCCTTCAACGACCACGTGCCCCTCCTCCTCTTCGTTCCTCACCCACCACCCATGTGCAAGCAGAAGGAGGGATCACCCCCCACCCCCCCCACACCATGCCCTCATCCACACCTAAGCCTCTTCCTCTTCTTCTCCTTCGCCCACTGTCACTGTTCATCGTCTTCACTAAAACCAACACATCACCTTCACCAACACAGCCCTTCACAGCCAGCCCCGCCAGATGCTAAACTCACCGTCGACCCTCCTCTACGCCCAACCATCCACGCACAGCACGTCGTAGCCCTCAACAGCCGCTCTCCCGTGACGTGTACACCGTCTCTGGCAACCGTTCTCCGACCAGCCACATTCAGCTACCATCGGAGACGCCACCTACGCCATCGCGACACTCAGACTCAGGCCTACCTTCCCCCGTAGCAGCTCGGCCGACGACCCCCTTCCACGTGCACACGATCACATGTAGGAAATGCTCTGTTTCGGGTCTGATTAATAATTACGGTGAATGCCATTGACAAGATTCCTATTCTTTTATTTAATAAATTAATCTATTAAAAGGAATTTACATGAAGATCCCTCTACTCTATCTGAATTACTTGTGGTTGAATTCTTCTCATGAATGATATAGAACATGAGATATTGGTTATAGTGAATTGCCATTGTTGGAGATTAATATTTATGATGATTGCCATTGCCAAGATCACCATTTACTTATTTATAGGATATATTGTGGTGATTTTACATGTGAACACCTACACTCTTGATTAATTACATAGAATGAGAATTTATGTTGGAAATAAGTTGCACTGGTTAGTATGCGCACCCATTGATATTTCGTAATAGACGAGACACTACTCATGAGTTTAATAGGCTAGTTTCTCCCTGTGGAGACGACCTAATCCACTATGGTTAGATTTAAATTAATTTTTGATTGAAAAAATTTCCACCATACGATTACAACAACGTATTATTTTTATTGTTAACATCTTGTTAGGCAAAAATCTCTCTATCACTCTTAAGATTCTTTTGGGTTCGAGAATGAATAATAACCTAGGTCGTAGAGAATGTCTAATGTGCATGCACTAGAGATCAACCATGCATGAAAACACAAAACAAAGCAATAAGATTTTTTAAGGCTTTTTGATATTTTTGATGTTTTTTATTTTAAATGAGAAAGTGAAACAATCTTCAGTACAATTATGTACCCTAGTTGAGCTACAGAGTGCCTAGCAAGACTCTTATGGTATCAATGGCAAAGAAGGTCTCAGATCAAACTCTCTCACCTTGTAATTGATGTGCAAGTATGGCAAATTTGTAGACCTTCAATAGTCTCCCTCTTCATATGCAAAAGGGCTCTATTGACCTTCTATGCGTGCTTTGTGCCACACCAACATGTCAATCAACACAAGTGGTAGATATTGCAAACAAGGCCCATAGCACACTGTAAGTTTTAGAGTCCTCCCTTTAATTAGCCACTTTTAAGGGCTCTTACTTAAATTTCCTAGTTCCAAGCAAGCAAGAATTCGATTTCCTTGAGAAATTAGTCCAATGCAAGAATAGGCAATTCAATGCATGAACATGTAACTTAAGGGAGATATGGATAAGTACCTTGCTCCAACACTCTTCTCAAATGCAATTTGACAAAAAATAAAAAATAGAGACAAAATACAATCCTAATATTAATGCCTAAGGATGTGCTACTTCTAATACAAATGAATTCTTTTTTAAAAAGCAAGTTTCATTTTTATTTGACAAGCAAGTAATGCAATCAATGAGCTAAAAATAGTGCGAGAGAGAGTTTGAAAGTACAAAAGAGTCCAAAATTATTACAATACCACAAATATCGCTTTCTCCGCCAAAGAGATCTAGTACGTGCAAAGCAAGCAAATTAAACTCTCAAATGCAAAGCGAATGCAAGAATAATGGTAAAAATGCTATGAAAAATATGACTTGTTAATCAATCAAGGAGACAAGAAGCAGCTCCTAAACAACAACACCAAAAACTGGTGGTGCACTGTCATCACTTTGTGCAGTTTAAATATCGAATCACTAAATGTATAGGTACATAATGATGAATCGAGGCGAATGCACAAAGAGGTGGTACTCCTGAATTGCTTGGGTAATTAGGCAAGTGTAGAAAATTTTTTAATGATTTTTTAAAATGTACAAATATTTTTTGATATTTTTTTAATTCTAGTAGCATAGATGGATAGATCTAACCCTACTAGTTTGTTGTGCCCAAGACCTGTAAATCCTGAGATCATAAAAATATAAGGAATTTAGTTTGAATCCTAACTCATGCAAGAAAACATTCCACCAATTTATTTAAATTTAGATGAACATAAAAATACATAAAAATTCAACATGGTGTGAACTACTCAACAGTTTGACCCCTATGTGATGCACGGATTTTATCTTCTTTTTTTATGATGCAAGCCATGAAATTCGATACCTCTTATTCACTTGAAATCACACATAAATGTAACTTTTTTTGGAATTTTTAGACTATTAAAAAGCATGGAAAGGAATTTCTAACTTAAGACCAACAAATTTGAATGCGAGAAATCAACGATTAAAAAAATTGACTAACCTAACAGGGAAAGACCTAATACTCATATGAATCGCTTAGGGTTTCAATAGATAAGGAGGTAATTACACAGAACGCAAAGTAAATGATGTCAAGTGTTGCTTCCCTTAGGCTTGCCTTATCCAATTCATTCCTTCTATTCTAACTTGGGTATTCATGTTAGGCTTAGACTATCCTAGATAGATAACCTGTGAGTATAGAACAACTCTATTTATTGATGATACTCTTGGTTACACTAATTTAATTCATCTCATAATTCCATTTAACATACTTTATTCCCTAACGCTCTGCACAAAAAATCTAGCCTCTCGTAATAGAAAGATTCATAGCAAACAAGTACAACTCAAGAAATATCTTCATTATACAGCAATAATGGTTACACAAGATTCAAGAATATAATCAAGATTGTAACAAGGAACCAAATAAGTAACCAACTGATAACCTAGTCCTTATTTCATCATTGGAATCCTGAAGAGGCTTAAGATGATGAAGATGCAGACTTGGAGGAAGCAAGTGAGGAAGAAAGGATATTTGGAGTAGATCTCCTTTAAGGGTGGCGTGGAGATGGAGGATGAAAGGGGGAAACTGTAGAGAGGGAGAGAAGGATGGAGGACCGCCTCAAAGGAGGCGTAGTCCATGGTTACATCCCCTTAGGGTTAGTATGTAAGGCCCTTTATAAAGAGGGGAAACAACCATCTAAAGTAGGCTCAACTTTCCTCAAATTTTTGACCAAAGCCTCTTAAATTGGATTTTTGACGCATCTTGAATCATGTAAATCAGAATTCAAATGAGCAAGTTCTAGTCAAATTACTGAACACTTATCAGGTTGTTGAGAATTTCAGGATTAAGAGATGGAGGGCGACGATAGCGTTACCTCTTAAGATTTCACTATGGCTATTGGATCCTCGATAAGATGGGAATTCAAATCAAGAATTATGTTATTTAATTCTTGATTTATCCTCTAGGTAGCAAGCTTCCTATTGATACTTCGCAAGATAGTACTTACAAAGTATGCTATTTATTTCTTGCACAGAAACAAATCAAATTAGTAGCTAAAATATATAAGTAAACTAAATACAATTAACTAAATTGGCATGCACTCTTAATAAAATGCAATTATACACAAAATGCACTAGCCCCACATATTTATTAACATAATGTTACAAAATTAACATCAATTAAGCATAGTTTTGATACAAAAATATTATGTGTTCATCACAAGTATTATTTAGTTTTGGAAAAGAGCCACCAACACATATGCAGCCTAGGTGGTCGGCTTTCTAAACATTGGTTCCTCATTTTGAAATTCTATCATGTTCTTAGCTCATTTTTGTATTATTTTCGATTTGAAAGTTACTTGTTTCTTTTAATATTGTTTGATATTTTTTACCATTTTTTCGCTAGTAATCTACTGAACAATCAAACTCTCTTTTATAATAATGCTACTATTATTTGCAACAGAAGTGATTTCTTTTTCTTTAACAAAAAGTAATCAATTTACACTCTTATTATATTATATTTAGTTGCAATTACATGCTTCTCGTGAATACATACATACTCCATAATATTATTCCTACATCTCCATTTAGGTCTCCACCCAATCAAATCATCTCTTTGTGGAAATCTATAAATTACCATATCAAGCTACTCCAATATCTCCTTTTCTCATTCTGACCTTTGTACTAGCCTAAGTAGCATAAGTTAACATGATATTTAAAATATGCCTTTTCATCACCAGTTTATCAAAATAAATTAGATCCTAAAATCCCAACCTTGACTCTGTTCCATGACAATGTCAAAGCTATTTTGCCCTCTCTATGCTTGCATATCTTACATTGAAACCTCTCCTTTCAATCTCTTTATCTCCAACTTGCCTTATTTCTAATAGAAATAACTTTGGGTATTCTTGCTAGTTATTGTATCAATGACCACCATGAATTTGCCAGCCAAAGTGTCATTTTCAAAGTAATACTAACACAAAGCTACTTTTAAGAAACACCATATTGTTGAACTAGAAGAATTAGCTTCTTTAATCATGTGTCCCTCATTTGAGAACCTTTCACATTGTAGACTATAGAAAAATGGCATCATATCATAATTAACTTTGCTTGCAAGTGCCTCTCATGTAATAATAATTACACATTTTTCATATACAACTTGATGTTAATGTACATAGTGCATCTCTAGTTAGGAACATCTTACTAAAATCAAAGTGCTTGAATCCTTATTTAAAGATTCGACTGGATTAATATTAATTACGGGTTACATAATACAACTCTCCATTATTTAAGCTTCAGATTTCTATTGAGAAGATAAAAGTCTCAACACACGTGAAACTCAACCTATGCTCAACTGTACACGTAAATAGATAGACATATACATCGCTTGGGCTATGCACATATAAATCAAGAAAAAAAGACTTTTCTAGTCTTTGTTTCGTAAACATGAAAATATGATATTACCTGGACTTTTCATCAAAATAAATGTCAAGATCTATTATGACAAACTTTTTAAGTTACAAAATATTTAGATCAAACATCTTGAAAAGATGTCATTTTAAATCTTGCATGACATATATTTTGATTAAACATCTAGATAATGACATTTATATTTATTTGGACGTTTAAGAAATAAGCATCTTAGAAGGTCATTTTTCTTATAGTGTATACTTTAGAGGATAGATCATATTTTTTAATTAAAAAAAAGTCTTGAAATAGTCCCATGCATAAGTATCCCCATCCCTGCCAAAAAAAAATAAAAAGCAATAAAAATAAGGTAAAAGAAAAATCTCAAATTTTATGTGAAACAAGTTTTCTACCATTGACCTAAGACCAGAGATAATAAAATGATACCAGCAAAATGTATTGAATGGCATTATAACTATTGCCATTAGCATTACTCGGGCTCGAATTGATGGTAGAGGTCCTAGTGTTCTTGTCTAACATGTTTCACCAACTTATAAACAATCCAACGATCTCCTAGAGTACAAATTGAGTTCAAATTCGACATCAACTAATTACAATTAATACTGAACATATGGATGCAAAAATAGCATTATCAATTCCAAAAATTTTTCAACCAACTTCAATTGGCCAGCCAACCATGAATGTTACATAGCTATTACCATACTCAAACTTCAGACTTTTTGCAATGTTATTTTTATTTGATAAGAACCTATTCATAATGGGGAAACCAAAAAGCTTCTACCTAGGCTCTAGCTCCGTAAGTGATACGTCATTCGTAGTATACACCTCTGCCCCAGCATTTGATGGATTTGAGGAGCTTCTACCTTGGGAGATTGAAGGTGTTTTGCTGTGGTTACTGAGAAATGCAGATTGCATGGGTTTCTGAATTGAAATTGTGTGGCTATTGAGCCAGAGAACAATTGATGACATGGTGGGACGTTTACTTGGCAGCTTCTGAACACATAGAAGACCAATTTGTATGCATCTTTGAACTTCATTTTGATGGCAATTTCTCCTGATTGAATAATCAACCAACTCTGACGTGGAACCACTGCACCAATGCCTCCATACCTAGAGATATCAGAAATTACATGAATACACATGTGCTGTTCAGTGTTCTTACCTTAGTAAGAAAAATTAAGTTTCTTAAATTGTTTAGTAATGATACGAGCCTACTAGGAAAGTTCAGTTTTACCACTAAGACACATGAATACAACAACAAAACTTTTGACCCACCAGCAATCTTATTATTAAGTAAATACGTAGAGTCAAACCATTAACGAAATATTCTGCTATGACAGTATGGCACTGTGTTTCACATAACTTGCATAAATACTCTAGTGCACTAGTTGCAAGGCAGCTTGCTCTTAACCAACTACTCCAAATAAGTGCAGTCTAAAGCTCTAAGTTCAGTGGATACATGCCATGTTTATGTTCTGTTTAAGTTCTTTTATTTCTTTACAACTGTAGGTAAAGCATGAATCGTGTGATGCAGGAATTTTCAACATTAGAAATAGTCATAATTTTGTATTCACACCTCAGGTCATTTTTTGTGTTCATTTATTTATGTTAGTTGTAACTTTATTCTTCTCAGGTTTCTAAATGAGAATATTTCTAATTGTATGAGAATATTCTAAGTTGCTGCATGTCACTTCCCTTATCCATCTTGCCAAACCGCTTCTCATTTCCGCATCTCCCTAACTAGAATGGATATTGCATTATGTATGTTAGTATGAAAGCCTTATTCCATCTTGTAATTCAGTTTTACATATTCACTTACATAGAATTAGATTTCAAAGCATAATTCTCGTTCTTAATTACCAATTCTGCCAGCTATTACAATACTGAGGTTTTTTAGGAATTATTATTCATATACCATTCAATGGAAAGCCAATTAAAGAAAAATACTTTACAATTTCATAACCTTGAAGATTAATCCTCTAACATTTTGCTCCATAAAATGATCAGTCCCACAATATAGAGTGTGGTTAAAAGACTATTTTTTCTACTTGTTGGGAATAAAGTTAGCCACGTGGCACCAGCCAGTAGACCACATGACAACTGCCACGTGGCAGCATCTCAAGACCCATAGGGGCCGGCGATTTGATGGTCCAAAGGATCAAATTTAGTGTCTTTTCTTAAGTTGCAAGTTTGGTTATTTTAGTAAAGTTGTTTGGGATTTGTTCAAGATCTTTCCTAATGAGATAAGATCTTTTCTCAATAGGGATAGAATCTTTTATTTCTGATTGTAAGGATATGTTCTCCCTAAAAGAAAAGAATCTTCCCATCTTTTCTATTTTTGAGCAATACAAATACTTCTAACTCAAGACTCCTCTCTTCTCTTCTTCCAATAGTCGGCCCCTCTGCAGACGCCCAGATCAGGCATCCAACATCCAACCCGGACGTCTTAAGACAGCAACAACCGGCTGCTGCTTCTGCTGACGCTTCCTCTCCCTATCCACACGTGGATAGTCCCTTATTGGGACTATTTCCCACGCACAAGGAGTCTCCATACTCCACTATTTTATCAAATCTTAACATGGTATCAGAGCTTTTAGTCTAGGTTCACTGTACGTGTGGGTATTTGACCGCACGATTGGTGGTGCTCTCATCGAAGAACTCCTCGACAAATCCAGTGCCTTACACAAAGAAGAAAGACTAGAAAAATATGCCAGAGGCTGCCACGACAGTCAGAGATGCCACGCTCGACCCCAAAGGTAGTTGTCTCTAGGGCAACCATCAAGTTTAGTGGAGCTTCCAACTATGTCTTGTGGGCTCACACCTTCAAGATCTTCGTTGGTGGCCAGGCAAAACTGAGTATTTTCCTTGAGGAGGTGCCAGGCTTCAAAGATGACAAGAAATTTGAGGAGAACTAGGTCGTCATGAATTGGCTCATGACTTCAATGGATCCGTCCATAACCTCAAATATGCTCTACAAAAAAAGCGCATTCGAGAGCTAGACGACCCTCAAGAAGAGGTATGCCCGAACCTCAAACAACGCCAGCATCACCGAACTATACACTCGTATTTAAACGGCCAATCAAGATCTTTCCTTGACAAAATACTGCAAGAAGATGGGGTGTAATTTGAGGAGTTGAGATCTACGAGCCTCTCTGTTGCGACAAGTAGGGGAAGACACGGGTGATTTAGCAGTTTGCAAAGTTTTTATCAGGATTGCATTCCCGTTATCGAGCCACCCGCAATCAGATTCTTGCTTCAAAAGAGAAGATGGACCTTAAGACCATCTTCTAAGGTCTCCTTAAGATGGAGACCCCTGAGGAGGAAGACACACGAGGCAAGAGCTCTACACTTGTTATTCCAGAAGTAGGTGCGGGGGCGAGGACGAGGGCGTGGACCTGACCGTGTCTACTCGAAGTGCAACATTGTGGATGCAACAATGATCTACAAGACAAGTATTGGGAGAAGTTTGGGAAGCCACCACGTGAGGCTACTGGCATCTCACGAGTGGGGTATATAACTCATGAAGACTTTGAGAAGCTACGGACTCTACTTCAAGAAGAGATGACTGCCATAGCAATGACTACTCAGATTGCCACAAAGACAACAACTTCAAAGGTCACAAAAGGCTTCATCAATTTGTCCAAAGAGAAGACCAAGAGCTTGGCCCTCAAAGAAGATGAATGATGGGACATCTAGCCTCACAAGTGAAAGACTAAGTCATTGACCTCGCGACCTTCGACTTGAGAGGGAGTGTTGGAATAAAGTTGGCCACGTGGCAGTGCCACGTGACAACTGCCACGTGCCAACACCTCAAGGCCCACAGGGGCCGACGATTTGATGGTCCAAAGGACCAATTTTGGTGTCTTTTCTGAAGTTGCAAGTTCAGTTATTTTAGTAAAGTTGTTTGGGATTTGTTTTAGAGATAAGACCTTGCGTAATGAGATAAAATCTTTTCTCAATAAGGTTAAAAGCTTTTGCTTCTAATTATATGGATATGTTCTCTGTATAAAAAGAGTCTTCTCATCTTTTCTATTTTTGAGTAATACAAAGATTTCCAACAACTCAAGGCTCCTCTCCTTTCTCCTTCCAATAGTCGACCCCTCTGCAGACGCCCAAATTAGACATCCAACATCCAACCCGAATGTCTTAAAATAGCAGCAACTAGATGCTACTTTTGTTGGCACGTCCTCACCCTGTCCACACGTGGATAGTCTCCTCTTGGGACTATTTTCCCATGCACAAGCAGTATCCATGCTCTATTATTTTGTCAAAGTTTGACACTAAATTCCTGCAATGAAGCATGTCATTAGAAGACTAATTTTTTCGATGTCGTACTTTTATTTCTTGATTTGTGACTATTTGTTGTGTTGTCTATATCATTATGGTATTTAAGCCAACATGCACTTTCATTCTCTATCTTAATTAGGAAATACCTTTTACCAATTAAATATTTCCTCGAGAAATAGTTAATTAACATAATCAACCAGACAAAATCATCCCAATAGCCTCTTAGAAAGGAAAAAATTGTCCAAGTGATTACTATATATCAAGCTTTGACAAAATAATGGAATGTGGACTCTTCTGGCATAGGAAAATAGTCCACGTGTGAACTACCCACATGTGGAACAGGGAGAGAGGAGAGCAGCCGGTGGCTACTTGAGTAAGCCGACAGGCTTAGCTGGCTGGCTGATGTAGCCGGCTAGTCAAGTTGGCTAGTTAAAGGTGGCCGGCTACTATGTAATTGAAGAGAGAAAGAGAGGAGAGGAGCCTTGAGTTGGAAATATTGTTATTACTTACTTGAAAATACAAGGGAAAACTCTTTACATAGAAAGAACATATCCCAACATTTTGAAACAAAAGATCTTCTCCCATAAGTGAAGAGCTTATCTCTAAAATAAGAAAAGAAAGATCTCATCTTTAATAACAAATCCAATCTCAAACTAATTTTCCTAAAACAATTCTATTAAAAATACCAACTTAACAATTAAGTAAAGAATCCAACTTTGGTCCCTTGGACCACCAAAACTGCTAGCCACTGTGGGCCCTGAGATGCTGCCACGTGGCAATTGCCACTTGGCCTGCTGGTTGCCACGTGGCACTCCTACATGGCCAGCTTTATTCCTAACACTTCCCCTTAAGTCGAAGGCCATGAGGTCGATAACTTGGTCTTCCACTTGTAAGGCTAGACGCCCTACCACTCTTCTTTTTCGAGAGCCATGCTCATGGTCTTCTCTTTTGACAAGTCGATGACAAATTCTCTTGCAACCTCTGGAATCGTTGCTTCTGTGGCAAGCTAAGTAATCGTCGCGATGGCCGCCATAGACTTGTCTTCTCGTAGTAGAGCACGCAACCGCTCAAGATCTTCATGAGTTAAGGAGTCCACGCATGAGGTGCTAGTAGCGCCACGCAGTGGTCTCCCAAACTTCTCTCAACACTTGTCTTGTGGATGATTGTTACGTCCACAGTGTTGGCACTTCGAGTAGACGTGCAAGGTCTACACCCTCATCCACGCCTCACACCTGCTTCTGGAATAGCAAATGTAGAGCTCTCGCCTCTTAGCGTGCCTTCTTCCTTGGGGATCTCCATCTTGAGGAGACGACAGAAGATGGTCTCAAGATCCATCTTTCCTACTGAAGTAAGGATCTGATCTCTGGCAGCTTGATAACAGGAATGCAATTACAATGAAAACTTGGCGGACTGCCAAACCGCCAATGTCTCCCCTTGCTTATCGCAACAAATTGGCTTGTAGATCTCTAACTCCTCGAATAATAGCTCCATTTTCTCGTAATATTTGGTCAAGGAGAGATCTCCTTGACTAGATGTCCAGATACGAGTGTAGAGATCAATAATACGAGCGTTGTTTGAGGTTCAAGCATACCTTTTCTCGAGGGCCGTCCCAATCTCATGTGTTTTTGTAGAGCATATTTAAGGCTATGGACAGATCCATCGAGTTCATGAGCCAGTTCATGACAACGTAGTTCTTCTCGAATTTCTTCTTTTCATCCTTCAGTTCTAGTGGCTCCTCAAGGAGAATGCTCAGTTTCTCCTGACCTCCAATAAATATGTTTAAGGCAAGCCCACAAGACAGTTAGAAGCATCACTATGCTTGATGGTTATCCTGGAAACAACCACCTTGCTTTCTCCTGGACCAAGTGTAGCGTCTCCGACCGTCATGGATGATTCCACCATCTTCTTTAGCCTTTCTTCTCCGCATAAGGCGCCAGATTCGTTGAGGACTTTCTGGATGTGAGAACCACCGTGTGGTCAAGATACCCACACGCACAAGAGAGCCTAGACCGGTGGCTCTAATACCATGTCAAGATTTGATAAAATAGTGGAGCGAGGAGGCTCTTCTTAGCATGGGAAAATAGTCCACATGTCGACTATCCACACGTGGAACAGGGAGAGAGAAAGAGAGCAGTCGGTGGCTGCTTAAGTTGATAGGCTTGGCTGACCGACTAATGTGCCCAGCTGGTCTGGTTGGCTGGCTGAAGGTGGTCGGTTGCCTTGGTGGCCGACTATGTAGTTGAAGAAGAGAGAGAGAGAGAGAGAGAGAGAAGGGAGAGGAGCCTTAAGTTGGAAATATTGTTATTGCTCACTCAAAAAATAAGGGAAGATTCTTTATATAGAGAGAACATATCTCAACATTGGGAAACAAAAGATCTTATCCCATAAGAAAATATTTTATCTCTAAAATAAGAAAGATCTTATCTCTAATAACAAATCGAATTTCAAACTAATTTTTATAAAACAATTCTACTAAAATACCAACTTAACAATTAAGCAAAGACTCCAACATTGGACCCTTGGACCACCAAAATCGCCAGCCTCTGTGGGCCCTGAGATGCTGCCATGTAGTAGTTGCCGCATGGCCTGCTGGCTACGACGTGACATTACCACGTGGCCAGCTTTATTCCCAATACTATATTTGTTTGAATGAGTGTTTAGTTACTTTACATCAGAATCTAAATGGTATGAATGCTCAGCATGTAGAAGGCCTAGCATTCAAGTAACAATGTACAAGATTCTAAGTTGAAGTAAATAAGAAATCTTATTTTTACCAAGCGATCCATATGTCTTTATATAGAGACAGACAAGGGAAAAATAACATAATAAGTCCAACACGAAAAACAAGATAATAAATACCCCCTCATAATAAATGTAACTCAACACTCCCCCTCAAGCTGGAGTATATATACCCACCATGCTCAGCTTGTTTCTACACTTCTCAAACTGGGGGCAAAGCAGCGGCTTAGTAAAAGCATCAGCAGTCTGGTCAGTAGAAGAAAGACACATAGTACGAAGTGAACCCTGCTGAATCAAGCTCCTGGTATAATGACAGTCAACTTCCACATGTTTCATCCTCCCATGAAACATGGGATTATTAGTAATATATGTCGCAGCCCGATTATCACAATGCATCTCCATAGGCTTTTGGATTTCAACATGAAGATCTCGTAGCAGAGATCTGATCCATATCATCTCAGCTGCAGTATAGGCCATAGCCTTATACTCGGACTCAACACTAGAGTGTGAATAACACTGTTTCTTGCTCCTCCAGGTCACCAAATTTCCAGCCACAAATATACAAAAATCAATAGTAGACCACCTGTCTCCCACATCTCTTGCACAATCTACATCAGAATAAGCCACTACAGCAAGGTTCAGGAAGTCGGTATGCGGTATGCAGTCGGTTGAGTCACCGCATAGCGAGTGCGATATTCGGAGTATGCTGACGAGTATGCGGTTTTGCATTTTTTTATTAAAAAACTTAAAATAATTAGTTAATTTATTAAATTTTCTATTATATGCAATGTTATAATTATGCAAATGTCTTAAGTAGTATAATTAAAAAATATAGTTAATACTCCTCTTTGATTACTATATAACCTAAAATATAAAAGATTTGACATCTAGAACCAAGAAAATGTAGAAATTAGAATCTAGATGTTCATTTAAACAAACACAAAATAATAGTCAATAATGTTCAACCAAAATAGTGTCCCAATACTCAAAAACTAGTTAAGATAAAAAGCTAAACACTAAAAATGTTTATCCAAATAAGCACTTAATTAAAAGCCTAAAAGAGTCATTCCAAATCAGATCCATCTTCAAAATCTATGACGGGGATATCATCTTCCTCATCAGTCACCGCCTCATCTGATGGAAATTCTTCATCTAAGCTTTGCAATATTGTTGAAGGACGTGCAAGCCTTTGACTCCTGTTCTGCAATAATTTTTCTGCACCACTTGCTTAACCAATCAAGTTCCATATCAAACATGTTCCTTCAAACACCTCTTACTCTACTTTGCCGCCTTCTAGCCAATCCCTAACATGAGATCTATCCTTTGTGGCTAAGGGATCTTTTTTCTTAAGTTGACGCTCCTGCAACTTAAAATTGAACTTAACATATACCAAGTCATTCATTCATTTATGTTCAAGTTTGTTCCTTTTTTTTGTATGGACCTGCAATTTGTTTATTTATTAAGTAAATAGTGACACCAACCAATACAAAGTGTAATCCAACTATTAATTAATAATGATAATGTTTAACATTACCGCCTTAAAAGAACTTCAATTCCTTTCACCCCCAGATGAAGATGTCAACTTTAGGATTTTCAAAGCCATCACTTTCAAATAAGGTGTCTCCAACCCATATAACGACCACCAATCAACTGCATCATATAATTAACTTAATGAATTAACCATATATAAGTTGCTTTCTCATAAGTCATAAATGAACAAATTTTAATGAGTAGTGAATACTTGCATTGAAGTCATCATCATTTGTAAGTCTTCGTCTCACAGCAAGTGGTTTACCAAATAAGCCCCCACTCTTTTTATAATTATTCAACTCCTTCCTTGTGATGACATCTTGAATTTCAATATCAGAATAGAAACTTTCAATGCACTCCAAGAAGCCATTCATCACGGTACCTTCCTTCTCAATCATATCTTTATCTTGATAATAGTAATACGGATTGAGATAGTAGAGAGCTAGGTAAAGGGGAGAATCAAGCCTCCCTTTCGACTTTGAAACAATGGCATCAATGAATGACTTGTATTGTACTTCAACGTCTTTAAATATGGCCTTTATCTCTTTCTTGGCATCCTCAAGCCCACCATATACAAAACCATTGAGGGCTTCTGATCCCCATCAACAATGTGCAAAAGATGAACCAAAGGAGAGAATACCTTCAAGATCAATGTCACTTGCTACCACCAAGTTATCTGTAAACAATAGACGCAGCCCTCTCACCTCCTCTCGTTTTGGATCACT